>CM060403.1:118028386-119388512 GCA_030545235.1 Helianthus tuberosus
GATGAACAAGGTACACGAGCTGTGTTTAAGGGAAATTTTCTAAATTCCCGATTTGAGTTTCTTAATTGATTTTTTGTTATTTCTCAATTTGGTTTTAGGTACGCACGCTGAGAGAGAAGTACCCAACACTTGATATAGAGGTTAGTTATTTCATACCTGCAACCTTTATTGTAATAAAATGCTTGAACATATTCGTACTTGTACGTCTTTTATTTCTTGTGAGCAAATTTAAATTTCATGAAATTATGTTTTACCGGGATGCAGGTTGATGGAGGTTTAGGGCCTTCTACTATTGATGCAGCAGCAGCTGCAGGTGCAAACTGCATTGTTGCTGGTAGTTCAGTATTTGGAGCTCCAGAACCAGCTCAAGTTATATCTCTACTGAGAACAAGTGTAAACAAGGCCCAAAAAACTTGTTGAAGCATATACACGCAATAAGATTTCCAAATGTTTAATGAGTGAGCAACACATTTACTATATATGCAACTCTCTTTGATGACTTAATATTCAAGTTGTTATTTGATTTGCCTTAATGCATGCACTCCTCATTGTACTTTCAAGATTCAGAAACAGAGAATATGTGTGTGAGTTGTTCAATATGGATATTTTTATGCCACTTTCCTGATAGTGATTGGTAATTTTTTTAATTTTTGTTTCCTAGTTAGTTATATACACAAGATGTCTGGTGTTGTATAAGGGGTGTAATTTTCACACATGACACAGAACTCATTGGTTTGAGTTCAGTCTAAACAAGTTCGGGCCGAGTATAATCTATGCAGTTAATGTAGTAAAATATCGATTATCAGTCAATGACCAATATTGGTTATCTCGGTGAGATATCGGTGATTTTAGTATCATGCAGAATTTGTATATAACAATTCAGTAATATATCGGTTATATCGATCAAGTATTGGTGATATATTTGTTATATCGGTCAATATCGCTCTAGTTATTTATCTATAAATACCCTCATATCTAAGGACCCTGGCCTTTTCTGAATTTTCCTCGATTAATAATATATTATTATAATCAGTTCATATCATTATTTGATTCATGTTCATATTTTCATATCAATTCTAGAATTATGCTTACCTATTTATATGTTTGTCACTCAAAATCAATTCGTTAGTTGCAAATTAAAAGGACCCTGGCCTTTTCTAAACTTTCTTTGATTAATAATAAATTATTCCAGCATACAAGTCTTTATTTAATTAACTAGCTGTACATAATTAAAAATGTATCTACTTAGAGCACTCATAATATAGTGCTTATTGTTGGGTTATTGGGCCTAGCTTAAAGAACGTTCAAATTAGAAGCACATAGGCCGAACTAGTGGTGCACAAAAAACCCGAACCCGGAACGGGTATTATAAAACCCGGGTTTTTTATACCCGAACCCGAACCCGACCCGTAGGGTAGGGACCGGGTATGCATATTTAATCTAAAACCCGAACCCGGAACCGGTTTTTTTATACCCGGTTTATACCCGAAACCCGGTTTTATAAATACCCGAACCCGAACCCGGAACCGGGTTTTATAAATACCCGGAACCGGTTTTTAAAAAACCCGATTTTGATGTAATCTTGTTTAATTATGTATGCATTAAGACTTCTAGTTCTTATGATTTAACAAAATTATGTATGCACTTTGATGTAATCTTGTTTAATTATTAGGTTTCTAATGATATTTGTCACCTCTACTTAATTGTTTAGTATATTTCATTACAAGTGGAAACAAATATGCCAATATATGTTGGCCCTTCTATTTTCTTTGTTTGTTTAATATCATTATTAGTTTTTGTATTTAATAAATTGTGCCTCTGTTTATAAAGTTCAAGAATAACCACATGAAGAACTATAAATTGTGCCTCTGTTTATAAATTGTGTCTCTGTTTATCAATAGATTTGATGTCTATGTGTGAGAGTTATGTTTGATACATTTTATAAGCATAGTTCCGGTCGGGTTTTTTTAATACCCGGTGCGGGTTTTTTCCCAACCCGATGCATACCGAACCCTACCCGATGAATACCCGAACCGGACCCGAACCCGGAAATAGGGTATTATAATACCCGGGTTTTATAAAACCTGACCCGAACCCTACCCGAACCCTACCCGAACCCGGGTATATAGGGTATACATTTTTGGTAGAAAACCCGGACCCGGACCCGACCCGGTTTTTAAAAAAACCCGATTTTGTAAAACCCGATCCTACCCGAAACCCGGTTTTTAAAAAAACCCGATTTGTGCACCACTGGGCCGAACCACGTCATAATTCTTGTGTTCCTTTGTTTTGTGTTGTTTGTGTGGTGATTCACTTTCGCACGCCACTTGAATTCTAACAAGTGGTATTAAAGCTAGATTCATTAAACACACTGTGTTTGCACTGATATACGATTCACAGAAAGTTTGATGAAGTCGTTTTGGAAGATTGCAAGTCCGTAAGGGTTTTGGGATAAAACACTTTTGGAGTCGTGATCTAAAACCCTTCGCTTGGCGGAAAACGCGAGAAAAAATGTTGTTATGTGAAGAAATGTTGGGTATGGAACTGAAGAGGGGGGGGGGGGGGGGGGGGGGGGGGGGGGGGGAGCTGGAGAAAATGGAACCAACGGAGTAGGAATGTTTTGAATAAGAAAGCAAAGGCAGTGATTTCTCTTGCTTTGATGAGGAGCGTTGCTTTTAGTATCATGGAGGAAGCCATGGTTTGTGGTATGATGAAGGCTTTGTCAAGCATGTATGAGAAACCACATGTGGATAATGGATAAAATGTTTCGTTGTGTGAGCTAGTGACAACATGACTAGAACAAGTGAGAGAAGATATGGGACCTAATCACCCTTCTCAACGTGTCATGGCTTATACTGCTCTTATACGTTAAACTCAAAAGAGATTATGATAGTTTCTGTATGTCAGTTTTCTTTGTATTTCTGTATCCATCTATTTCAATTTTGAAAACGAAAGTATACCTGATACATTGTGTTGTAATAGAAGCCACTTGGGTATATTTTGACAAAATCCCATTGTGTTAGTATTTTTATAATTTCTTTTCGAAAGTTGGGTCATTTTGGGCAAACTAACAAGAGTTTTTGGTTGGAAATAAGCGTATAAAGGAACCGAATTCACTCGAATGGAAGTTTGTTCGTCTTCTTTTGTTCAACTTTAACTAAACAAGCACAAACACTTGTATCATTTTCGTGTTCATGTTGGTTTACATTTGTTCATGCTAGTTTATATTCTAAACAAATAACGAAAAGTAAAAAAAAAAAAAAAACACAAACCAACACAAACCTGCTGAAAGATTAAACAAACGGAAATCAAATTGTTTTATCAGGCCATGTGTAGTGGTAACATCACATAACCCGTTTTATGGGGGTTAATGTGACAAATGACAAAAAAGTAAAATGTGGGGGTTACAGAGGGTTATAGGGGATTATGTGAATATGAGGTTATATATGTATCTATATATATATGTGGATGTGAGAGAGCCAAATTTAGTCACCCCATTATAATTTTTACAGGAGAAACAATTTGGAGGGGTATGGGCACCCCTCGAGGCAGTGTGGGGAGACGCTATGGTGGCCTCCGGCGTTATATCACATTCCACTACGGAAGGACTGAACTAATGAACTTATGAGGCTAAACAAAGGTTAGAAAATTTCAAATTTATACAATATTAGAAAATTTCATATTTATACAATGTACTCATGTTAAACAAATATAGTTAGAAAACACTTGAATAGATTTGTCAAAAACCATTTAAATCTTTAAATATATGCTTATCTATTTTCAACTCTTTTATTTTATATAGAACACAAGAAACTATCATGATATTAAAGAAAAAGACACGTAACAAGTAAAAGTTAAGCAAAACTTTTGATTTTTTTTGTTCAATTTCGTATAATTTTATAATTTTGCAGTTTTGAATCAAGTTTATCTTTACTTGATGAGATTTAAAACACACGCCGAAGAATATGTTTTTTTTTTTAACAAATATTTGTGTCATGACTCACTTTCAAAAAAACGTGTATGACCAGACACGTTAGCCGGGCCTGCTAACCCGGTCCCGTCAGGTTGAGGCAGGCGATCCCTCCAGTCCTGGTCAGAAACGAAGGAAAGGAGGCAGGGAAACGGGTGGGAACGACATCCACGGGTTTATCAACTCCTCCAACGGTCGTGCTAAATATTCGCGCACAATTGTAAATCAAGCGCCTCTTTCATATTTATATTTATGAACCCTAGCTAGATCCTAAATCACCCGAACCCTTTTGTTTGATTAATGAGCGAGAAAACAAGAAGAATTGCGGGTTTATTTAGGGTTTCTCAATTGCAGAGTACAAAACCACACACCATACATACATCGGCTGTTTCATATGTCTGATCTTAAAAACCCCTCTTCGAGTATCTAGGGTTTTTCAGTCAACTTGATGTCGTCGAGAATCACCAGGTACGACAACCAGTTTATCCTTCTTCCTTTCAATTGTACGTTACAAAACCCCACTATACATCAGTTGATCTTTGATTTGTTTTGAAATAAACAAGAATTTGCAGGGTTTTGTGAGAATTGCGAGTTTAAGGTTTTTCAATCATGGAATTTGACGATCATCTGACGTGTTCTTGGTCTGCCGTAGAATTAATTAACCGGTAAGTTTCTTCTGTAAGGATTTACGTTAATCTTGATCTTTTGGATTTGTTAATTTTCTGGGTTGATTAGTGATCAGATCTGCAGGGTTTGTAAAGATAATCTTGATCTTTTTTAAATTTTTAAACAAATCGCAACCATTTTCTCTTGTTTTTTCAGTCTTTTCCTTTGTTTTGAATTCGACTTCTAAACTTATTTGATTTTGTAGTTTTGTGAATTTTCTTATTTTGTATGGTGTTTTATAATACTGAACTCACATGTGAGAACTTGTGATCCTGTTACAAGAACACCTAAAAACCCATTTCAATTGTTTTGTACTTTGAGGCTTGTACTTTGCAGTTGATTGGGTGTACGTAGGTTGTGATCGTAGCTTGTATTGCTTTCTTGATGGAAGTTCTTTCTGTTATTTTCATGTTTGTTTGTTCTATACTTTCCTGAATTCGTTTGATTTTACGTTTTCTTTTTTTTTTTTTTGGCACTCCCGTATTGTTGAAATCGTTTCACTTCTCAGTTATTTCAATAATTTCAAAACTCACATATTATTGTAGATGTTTTCTGTTGTTTTTATTGTTCTTGAATTCGAATGTTAAACTTGTTTGATTTTATAGTTTTGTGAAGTACAAACTGTTGTTCTTTTATTGTTGTTTTTACTTGGTTTTTAACAAGACTGAGCTCACTTCGAGAAATAGCAACACTGTTACCGGAGCACCTAAAACCCCATTTTAACCTGTCACTGTACTTTGAGGCTTGTACTTTGCGGTTGATTGGTGACGAAGGTAGCTACTGTAACGTGAATTGCTTTCTTGATAAAGTTCTCTCTTCTGATCTTTTTGATGATTTTTACTATGTTACTATCATATATTTTTTTTAATTTCTTGGTAATGAGATTTTTTTATATATTTTAATAGCTTTATGGTTTGACAATTTTATATTGTATTTTATAAGACGGAACTCACTTCGCGAAATAGGAATTCCATTACCAGAGCGCCTAAGAACCCAATTCAACTTGTCTTTGTACTTTGAGGCTTGTACTCTGCGGTTGGTTGGGTGACAAAGGTTGCTATTGTAACGTGAATTGCTTTCTTGATAAAGTTTTTTTCTTTTGATATATTTTTTAATGATTTTGACTATGTTTTATGTAACTTTTATTTCTTGGCGATGAGATTTTTTTTATATAATGTAATAGCTTTTTGGTTCGATAGTTTTATATCAGTCTTTTCCTTTGTTTTTAACTTGACTTCTAATCTTATTTGATTTTGTAGTACTATGAAGGGGTTGTTTAAGTTATAAACTATCGTAATTTTCTTGTTTTATATGGTGTTTTACAAGACTGAACTCACATGTAAGAACTTGTGATCCTGTTACAAGAACACCTAAAAACCCATTCCAATTGTTTTGTACTTTGAGGCTTGTACATTGTAGTTGATTGGGCGTGCGTAGGTTGTGTTTGTAGCATGGATTGCTTTCTTAATGGAAGTTCTTTCTGTTATTTTCAGGTTTGTTTGTTTTATACTTTCCTGAATTCGTTTGATTTTACGTTTTCTTTTTTTGGCACTCCCATATTGTTGAAATTGTTTCACTTCTCAGTTATTTCAATGTTTTCAAAACTCCCATATTATTGTAGATGTTTTCTGTTGTTTTTTATTGTTTTTGAAACTTCTTTGAATCTCTTTGATTTTACGTTTTCCGGCTAGCTGCTGCTGGTTTAATGTTCATACTGAGAAATTGTTTTAATGTTTTCACCCTCCCATATTATTGGAATGTTTTATATACTTAATTTTGTACGTGTTTTATTACTTTTCAATAATGATGCTATGGTTTGACAGTTTTTATAGTATTTTACAAGACTGAATTGACATTTGAGAAATAGGAATGCCGTTACTAGCGCACCTAAAAGCCCAATTGAACTTGTCTTAGTACTTTGAGGCTTGTACTTTGCGGTTGATTGGGCGACGAAGTTTGCTACTGTAACGTGAATTGCCTTCTTGATAAAGTTCATCCAGTTGATATTCTATTTTTGTCTTTTTTGACTATGTTATCATCATAATTTTTATTTTATATAGTTTAATAGCTTTGTGGGTTAAAAATTTTCTGTGGTTTTTACAAGACTGGGCTCACTTCGAGAAATAGGAATGGTTTTTCCAGAGCACCTAAGAACCCAATTCAACTTGTCTTTGTACTTTGAGGCTTGTACTTTGTAGTTGATTGGGTGACGAAGGTTGCTAGCGTAACGTAAATTTCTTTCTTGATGAAGTTCTTTCTTTTGATATTCTATTTTTTATGATTTTGACTATGTTATTTATATAACTTTTATTTCTTGGTGATGAGATTTTTTTATATAATGTAATAGCCTTATAGTTTGATAGTTTTATATGGTATTTTACAAAATTGAACTCATATTCAAGAGCTACGCATGCCATTACTAGAGTATCTTAGAACCCATCTCAACTTGTCTTTGTATTTTGTGACTTGTACTTTGCGGTTGAATGGGTGACAAAGGTTACTACTGTGGTGTGAATTGCTTTCTTGATAAAGTGCTTTTCGTTGATATTCTATTTTTGATTGTTATGTTCATAACTTTTTTTTTGGGTAAAGTTATATTCATAACTTTTATTTCTTAGTAATGAGATTTTTTTTTTAAATAATGCATTAGCTCTTTTGCCTGACCATATGCTATTTTACAAGAGTGAACTCACATTCGAGAAATTGTAATCCCGTTACTAAAGCACCTAAAAGCCCATTTCAGTTTGTCTTTGTACTTTGAGGCTTGTACTTTGCGGTTGACTGGGTGATGAAGGTTATTGTAGCGTGGATTGCTTTCTTGATGAAGTTCTTTCTGTTGATATTTTGTTTTTAATGAATGGTACTACATTATTTTCATAAGTTTTATTTCTTGGTAATGAGATTCTTTCATATAGTTTAATAATAGCTTTGTGGTTTGACAATTTATATGGTATATTATAAGATTGAACTCACATTTGAGAAATAGGAATGCTGTTACTAGAGCTACCTATATAATATCGGCTAAGACTATAAACCCATTTCAACCATTTTTGATGATTTTAACTATGTTATTTTCATAACTTTTGTTTCTTGGTAATGAGATTTTTTTGATATATTGTAATAGATTTGTGGTTTGACAGTTTTTATAATATTTTACAAAACTGAACTCACACCTGAGAACTAGGCCTGCTGTTACTAAAGCACCTAAGAACTCATTTCAACCTGTCTTTGTATAAAACTTGCAGTTTTTATGCTTTTAACTTTTTCTGCTGTTTTTATTCTTCTTTGAAGATACGAACTATTGTACTTCTATTGTTGTTTTTACTTGATTTTTTTCTGGGGGATATGAATAGCAAATCACGATGGAACGCTTCTTACTCAAATTAAGAGGTAAGGTACTAAATGTTCAAAAGTATCACTAAACTTATGATTAGATTCTACATTTTCTTTGTAGAATCGCAATGTTCTGCTATATAGTACTAAATGTCATTAAACTTATGATCGGATACTTCATTTTCTTGGTGCGAAGGGACCAAAGACCTTAGGTCCTAGCATATACAAAAGGCTTACATATAATCGTGTCATTTTTTTATCATGGAGTGGTCTAGGCAAGTGCTGTAAACACATTGTGCTAAGTTGGTGTGATGGTTGGTTCTTTGAAGGTGACTTGGCTTACAAATTTTTTTCTTATGTCAACATTACTCATAAAGGTGGGTTTTCTATTTGTGGCTACTAAGGTGGACTTGATATATATATAGGGTAAGGTTCATGCGAGAACCACCCTTATTGCGAGAACCGCAATAACCAATGTGAACACAACCTAAAATAGCTAAAAAAACCTAACCCCCCCCCCCCCCCACACACCAGCCCCCAAGCTAAAATGCTAAAAACTAAACCCCCAAAAAACCTTAAAAAATCTAGTTTTTTTTTTTTTTTTTTTTTTGTTAAAATCGCTACTTTTAGTAGCAAAAAAAAAAAATTTTTTTTTTTTTTTGCTTCGAAAAGTAGCGATTTTTTTATAAAACATATTAAAAAAAAATTTGTGTGATTTTTAGCTATTTTTAGGCATTTTTGGTTGTGTTCACATTAGTTCTCGCAATAAGAGGTGGTTCCTAACGGATCTTTGTCCTATATATATAAATTACTGCAGCCCCATATATTTGGTGTTTTGAGGAGTTGCGTGTATGATGATGGGGTTAGTTGCATTCGTAAATCGTAACTATAGGTTTTGTTATTTGTATATGGTAAACATGTTTATTTTTTCAAGCTATGAAACCTTTATAGCTTCTTTTAAAGCCAGTTTGGATATCATACACTGTAATTACTAGTTATTTTTCCAAAGTAATCCATTTTATATTATTTGTAGAGTAAACTGCCATTTTGGTCCCTGTGGTTTGGCCAGTTTTGCCACTTTAGTCCAAATCTCAAACTTATTACATCTGGGTCCCTGTGGTTTGCATTTTGTTGCCATTTTAGTCCAAAATCCAAAAACCCTATTTTTTTGACTGTTGCAACCTCCTATTTTGTCCTGTAGTGCAGGGGAATTTTGGTCATTACAAGTTTTATTATAACAAATTTCTAATTAAAATAATAAAACAAAATTCATAAATGACCCTATAAACTCAGATCATCTTCCTCCCCCAGATTAACCCTAATCCACCGCACACAACCACCTGCCTCTCCAACTACCACCATCTCTACCACCACAGCCATCACCACCACCCGACCACCACTTTCAGTTGATTCAATTTGTATATCATAGCGTTGATTATCAGCTGATTTCATCTTCATCTTCATCATTCATATGATTTATATTCATATGATTTTATAACCACTGCAGTGGCCGTGGTAAAGTCGCCGGAGACATGTCATCGTCATCGCCGCCTCACCGATCTCCGTCTACTCCTACATCTCATCATCATATTCATCCTCATCCACCTCATCTGCAGCAATCGTCGCCGTACGTTTCACAGCGGGTTAATATCTGCACAAGCAATCGCTGTAGAGGTTGTGTTTGTGTTTGACTTTTGGATTTCATATGGGCCTTCATCTTGAATTTGGGAGATTCCGAGTCGGAATCTGGGCCTTCATCTTGAATTTTGACTTTTGATTTGAAGTGTAATGGCATGAGATCTTGAAGAACGAAGAACCCTCGTGTGGGGTTGCAGAGGTTGTGTTTGTGTTTGACTTTTGGGTTTCATATGGGTTGGGTTTTATGTTTTGTGTTAATTGATTTTGGGTTTCATATGTCGCCGGAGCTTGCTGAGCTACCGGCGTGGAAACCCACAGCAACAAACCCTAGTTCGACTTCAGTGGCGGTTAATTTTGAGCAAACCCCAGATCAATTGCAGTGTTAGAGAGAGGGAAGAGAGAGACACATAGGGGTGTTTAGAAAGAGAGAGAGTAATGGATAATTGCAGTGGTGGTGGTGGCTGCTGTGGTGAGGAGGTAGTGGTGGCGGCTGTGGGGTGTTTAGATGATGGTTGCAGAGAATGGGGTTTGGATGAAGATCTGGGGAAGATGAAGATCTGGGTGTTTTAGATGATGGTTGCAGGTCAAACTTTTTTATTTAGTTTTATTATTTTTATTTAGTTTTATTATTTTTAATTGAGTAAAATGACCAAAATGCCCCTGAACTAAAAGACAAAATAGGAGGTTGCAACAGTAAAAAAAATGGGGTTTTTGAATTTTGGACTAAAATGGCAATAAAATGCAAACCACAGGGACCCAGATGTAATAAGTTTGAGATTTGGACTAAAGTGGCAAAACTGGCCAAACCACAGGGACCAAAATGGCAGTTTACTCTTATTTGTATATTTGCCATTATGGGAACCTACTTAAGAACCATGATATCAGTTCTGTATCCTATGCAGTTAATGCGGTAAAAAATCGGATATCGGTATCGGTGATATATATCACCGATATATCACGAATTAACTACATAGTCTGTATCTAAGGAAGTCAAGTATGAGCCACTTGCAGAGAAAAACTCTGCTGGTAAAAAGTCCACATTCTATCTTAGAGTTTTCTTCATTTGGAAATAATTTTATAAAGTACCAACTTTTGACCTGTTTTTAAAGATGTCAATTTTGACTATTCGAACATGAATTGGTCAATTGGGGGACTCGGGGTTTATTTCATATCTCTAGCGGAAAAATAGCTTTTATATTGAAACGGGTCAAATGGGATGAATGGGTTGAAAAAATAACCAATGTATACTATAATGTATAAACCCTCCTAACTCATTCTGTTCTAGTAAAGTGATTTATAAAGAAATAACACAATATTGTAATCATACTTAAGACACTAATTATTCATAAAAAAGTGTTTCAAGACAACCCAATCCGACCTGTTTTGGCTCGGTATTCGGGCCTTCCACATCTACATGTTTGTTCTTCCATTGTGGCTTTTTATTGTATTCATGTATGTTAGTTCAAATCTGTAACAATCCTCAGCCCTCGTGGAGCTAACTGAAGCTGAAACATAATATGCAGTAAATGCTATGAAGCAGTTACTGGATATGTAAGCTTATCTTAGAGAAAGCTGCTTTTTCTAGTAGATTATATATTAAAAAAAATTAAAAAATCTCCCACCTTTATCATGGACGCTTGTTTACATCATTGTTGTTGTAGATGCTTCTGAAGCGGAACCAAGTCATCGAATGCCCTTCCATATGATACATCTGGTCAAACCTTATGGCATTTGAGAAACCATAAGGGGCCCCACCTCAGCTGTTGGCAGATTTTCTAACGCCTTGAAGTTTATCGTCAAAGAGGTAATAATTCTCATCTCATGTTATTACAGAGTACTAGAGTCGGCAAATTTGACCCATTAACTATTAGATCGGTTGATTTGGGTTACATTTGCCAAATGGTCCAATTGGTATTTTTAGTATGTAAAATGTTCTAAAACGTTTTTATTAAACAGATTAGGGTATTAAGTGAAATAATATAAATGCTGTAATCGTATTGGACAAAGTGGTTCATTTCGATCTTGTTACCTGACTTGTCCGACATGCCAATTTCCACCTTTGTTAATATCATACCATGTCTTTCGTTGAACTCCTACATGACTATATAAGTCCCTAGACTTAATTTTAACATGACTATTTCCAACTAAAAAATCTCCGGACGTTATTTTTAACAAATTTATTCTTGTTTTTGCGTGTTGAAGTCTATCAACTTATAAAAAGATTATTAAATATGTTTCTTCTGCGTGTATGGGTCCCTAAACTCATATGAAAAACAAAATGCAATCATCAGCCAAACTGGTAAGTGAACATGTTAGGAGTTATCTTCTTGTATCTTTTTGATAGAGGTAGCCAAATGGATGGGTTGGGTAATGGGTCAAAACGGTCAATTTTTTTGATCTATTCAACCTATTTTCTTTTCTATTAAACCATTTATCTTAGACTATTTGCCCTGTTAGATGTAAGACACATATGGGTTGAAATTGCCACCTCACCATTTTAGGTGTAGGTTCGTGATAGCATTACTGGTCACAACCAAGAGATGATATTGTGTGCCACAGTTATGCATTTTTATTATTTGATGCATATGGTTCTATTCAAAAGGTTTTTTTTTTTTTTATATATAATCTGGGCAGTGTTTGTTTATACAGAGGTGGCAATTTGGACCATTTAATAACAAATTGATTGATGGGGGACTGGGGTTTATATTTTATCTCGAACAAAAAAAAGCTTATAATGAAAAAAAATGTGTTGGCCCTGTGTGCAAAAATGTTTTAGCTCATTCCCCGAGCTGCCCATTTTGCCTCTTATACCTGCATTCATTTGTCATGGCTGATTTTCATGTTCTTCTATGTGGCTCAAACTTTTTACTTGTTTTTAGAGGTGGCAATTTCGACCCTTCGTAAATGATATGATCGATGGGGATTCAGGGAAATATTTTAGCATTAGTGGAAAAAAAGCTTATCAAATGGGATGAACGGGTTGAAAAACGTCCAATGTGTTGTGTGTTATAATGTATAAACCCACTAAAGTCATGCTATTCAAGTAAATAGATTCTCTTTAAGATAATACGATATTTGTAATCATAATTAGGCACTATCGATTCATAAAAAAGTGTTTTAGGCCAACCCAATCCGACCTGTTTTGACTTGATTTCTGGGCCGCCCATTTTGCCACCTCAACTAGTTTTTCTTCCATCATTGCTTTTTGTAGTGATCCTATATGTTGGTTCAAACCTGTAACAGTCCTCAACCCCCTGGAGCTAACGGAAACTGGAACAGATTATGCAATAATGCTATGACACACGTATTCGACAAACTTGTCTCGAAATACAGTACTGGGGCAGTTACTGACTTACTGGATATGTTAAGTTTATCTTAGAGAAACCGCTTTTCTGGTAGTTTATATATTAGAATAAGTAAAAAAATTCTCACCTTAATCATGGATGCTTGTTTAGGTCATATAGTTGTTATAGATGCTTTTGAAGCGGAAGAATTTGCTGAGGTGGCAACGAAGCCACTGAAAGCCCTTCCATATGACACACCTGGTTGAAGTTTATGGCATTTGAGTACCCCATAAGGGGTCCCAGCTCATCTCATGTTATAACAAAGTACTATAGTTGGCAACTTTGACCTATTTACTTTAGGATCTATTGATTCGGGTAACGTTTGTCAAACAGGTCCAAACAATTCTTTTTAACTTCGTAAAATCTTATAAATCATTTTTAAACAGGTTAGGGTATGATTGATATAGTATATGTGTTCTAATAATATTGACCCTTGTTTATATAACAATAGAGATTCTGGACTGTAAAATTACTTCTTTTTTTACCTGATTCTTGTTACCCTACTTGCCTGACGTGCCAATTTTCCATGTCTATTAAAATTGTTCCATGACTTTCATTGAACTCATACATAAGTCCTTGGACTTTATTTTTACATGAAAATTAAAAAAAAAGAGTAAATTGCAGTTTTGGTCCTTGTGGTTTAGTGGTTATTGCTATATTTTAAAAAATTAAAATGTCTTGCAATTTTCATACCAAGGTTTCTATTTTATTGCGGTTTTGGTCCACCACACTAACTCCATCTAACTTATAGTTAAATCCTGGTCACATGAGAGGCATATATGTGCAAGGGTATTTTGGAAAATGGAAAATAACCATTAAAAATGAAGAAACCATGGTATTATTTAAATAACCTGTTATAGGGATTTATTAAGCGCGGTACGCTAATTCTTATGGTGTGGTTTGGACTTGGTTTAAAAAAGCGGGAAGCGCGCAAAAATGATGTGGTCTAAAACCGATTTTTAAAAAGCGAAGCGCAAAAGCGGTGAGCTTTTCGTACGCAAAGCGCAAAGTGATTATATAATTTATTTTATATATCCCATAAGTGTTTAGCATCCAACACCTATGATTTAGCTATAATTAAGCTTTATATATGTTTTAAAATGAAAAAAAACATAAATGTACAGCATAAAAAGCCTGTTGTACAACACTCAGAAGCATAGAAACACCCCATGTACAAAAAGCGTGCGCCTCAGCTACGCCTTAGGTCGATTTTCACCCTAAAAAGCGCGCCTCAGCTGCGCTTCTTGTACATCGTGCGCCTTATGTCACACAAGGCGATGGGGTTTGCGCCTAGATGCGCTTTGCGCTTAAGTATATAAATATTGGTAGGATTTATTTTCTTTTTCATGTCAGTTATTTTAATGCACATATACATCTTAAGGCCGCTCCATATACATCTTAACGTTAGTTATTTTAGTAAAATCATAAATTTTTGTATGCTTATATCTACAAGAAAACCAATAATATCACCCCATCTGAAAATTTTACCTTTCTTAGAGCAAACATGTTGTGTGGTGGACGCTTACCTTGTATTCTCATTGTATCGTTGTTTGCTACAAACAGGATCCGGGCTACCATCTTCTCATGTGACTAGGATTTAACTATAAGTTGGATGGAGTTAGTGTGGTGGACCAAAACCGAAATAACAAAGATACCTCAGCATGAAAATTGCAAAACATTTGGATTTTGTAAAATATAGCAATAACCACTAAACCACAAGAACCAAAACCGCAATTTACTCAAAAAAAATCATACCTGTTTTTAACAAAATTTTCTTTTTTTTTTGCGTGTTGAAGTCCTAAACTTATAAAAAAATATCAAATATGCCCCTTTTGCATGATTAGGTCCCTAAACTTGTATGAAAAACAAGATGCAAGCATTAGCCAAATTTGTAAGTGAACATGTTAGAAAATATCTTCATTTGCCTTTTTGATAGCGGTGGCTGAATGGGTGGATTTGAGTAATGGGTCAAAATGGTCAAATTACGGGCTAGGCCAACCTACACTCACTCTTTCTGTTCATTTCTTCTATTTTTAAAGTTATATATGTGTACAATATGACTTAACTAAATTAGTTAGATCTTCTATTAATAAAAGTATTTTAAGAAAAAGGGCTTGTAGCCTAGCGGTATCAAGGTTTACCTCCTTATGTGGTTGAGGGCTTGGTTTAAAAAAGCGGGAAGCGCACAAAAATGATGAGGTCTAAAACCGATTTTTAAAAAGCGAAGCGCAAAAGTGGTGAGCTTTTCGTACACAAAGCGCAAAGTGATTATATAATTTATTTTATATATCCCACAAGTGTTTTGCATCCAACACCTATGATTTAGCTATAATTAAGCTTTATATATGTTTTAAAATGAAAAAAACATAAATGTACAGCATAAAAACCTGTTGTACAACACTCAGAAGCATAGAAACACCCCATGTACAAAAAGCGTGCGCCTCAGCTGCGCCTTAGGTCGATTTTCACCCTAAAAAGCGCGCCTCAGCTGCGCTTCTTGTACATCGTGCGCCTTATGTCACACAAGGCGATGGGGTTTGCGCCTAGATGCGCTTTGCGCTTAAGGCGCGCTTTTTTAAACCAAGGTTGAGGGTTCTAGTCCTGTGATTTTTTTTTTTGAAGATTTAGGAGTAGGTTTAGAGGGTGCGTGAGTTAGCCATACAAAAATAATAATAAACGCATTTTAGGTCTTTAAGAATTTGAGTACAATTCATATAGCTTCCAACTTGTTTGACCCATTTGATCCATTCTCCTTTTTGTTAAACCATTTGACCTGTTAGATGTAAGACATACATGGGTTCAAACTGCCACCTCACCGGTTTATGTTTAGGTTTGTGGTAGCGCTATACTGTATATTAAATTCTCAATACTCTTGGAGGAGATGGTTTAGTCGTTGAAACTGATAAAGATGAGGTTCTTTAATTGGACATTATCTTTTAAAATACAAACTTTATACCTATTTATAGAAATAGCAATTTCAACCATTTGATAATGAATTGGTTGATGAGGGACTGGGGTTATATTTAGACCCGGCAAAATCAACCCATACATTCAACTTTGGGTTAGGATGGGTATTATTTTTGTAGTAGATGGGTTATGTTGGGTTAACAAGAATTGTTAAGAGGGTCAAGATAGGTAACTTTAAAAAATAACATCGTGGGTCAGGATGGGTTTCTCTGGGTAAACCCTAAAACCAGCGCATTCTTCTTTTTTTTCTCATCTCCCACGCCCAAATCACCCAAATCACCACCATCCTACAACCTCCATTCCACCATCTCCGACCAACACAACTCCGCCTCTCAACCAACACCGTATTCGGAGCACGCCTAAACCACCATACTCCGACCATCAACCACCGCTTCTGCTCATGACCATCGCCGCCAGCCCGCCGCCTTTGTTTTAGTCCAACTAAATAACCAATTTAGACTGCATTCGGTCGAGCCTAATTGGTTGTTCAACATCACGATCCCTTATCTCCGTCGCTTGTTGAGAGGTAGGCATCTTAAATTACTGACTTTTTTAATTTTTAACACTCTTGAACATTCGCAATTAACGAGAAACAAACTTCTGGTACATTTGTTTGACGGTACATTTGTTTAGTGAACGAGAAACAATTAACGAACCAAATGATCAACAATCGTTTGATGGTACATTTGTTTAGTTAACGAGAAACAAACCTTTGGTTCGTTCATTTACACTCGTGAACATTCGCGAACACACACATTCACACCCTAACCATATGAGGTTTACATGATTGAAATCTCAATCCTAACAGAACATAATTTCTGTTTTGTCCTCTGATTATCATATTATTTTTCATAACAAAATAAGTTCTCAAAGCAAACTTATTGACCTCTCATTCTTTTGACCAACTTGTCATTTTAAGCATAAAGAAAAGTTATAAGTGAAGCCTCAGTTTATTAATATATTGTTGTGAAAAGTCATCTTGTATTTTTTAACTTGGTAAAAAGGCCTAGACTTCTTCTATACCAAAAACAAAAGAAAAGCTAACCTGTCTTGTTATAATTTGATCATCTTGAGCCCCCAAAGCTTTGACACATAATATAACAGAATTTATGTCATCAAACATTGCCCCATACTTCAACAGTTTTGTGGTCTCCAATTTTTGTATTGTCGATATAAAAAGTTGGTTTGGACCATCTTCCATGTTCCCAGTTCTCACTACTTTCACTTCCATGATCAATCATCCTTAGCTCATCATAATCTTGGATCCATGATCCACTTCCTGTCATTGGTTTGATATCATCTTGGTAAACAACACACCCCAAGGACATCAACTGACAGATACCCAGCCCACACAGCATCAGTGCCTGTAGCGGTATGTGCTGCTGACCTACCAATCAAATTTTCCTCACCTGACACTTTGAAATTGATTTTAAGAGATGTCGTCAATTTGTCTAATGGTGGTAAAAAAACGACAGCATAAGGCAAGGCCTGTATATCAGAAGTCTAGATTAAAAATTGGTTGGTGTCATTATCATACACTTGTCCTAGGCATATACATCGTATTCGATATTAGGCTGCTGTAACTTTTTTTTTTTTTTATTTTTCTTTTGAATTTTTAAAATTTTTTTGAGTGAAAGAGATGAGTTGAAAAGTCAAGTACAATTAATAAACTTTTTATTTATCCGAATTCTGACAAAAGTGTGGGCTAGGGTGAAATTTGCAAGTTTATTTTGGGCCATATTGTAATTTATGGTTATGACCATGAGCTCTTCTAAATATAGACTATGTTTTATATAATATAAATTATTAAATTAAATATAACGTCGCCCGGTTCTTAATTCCGGTCCGACCAGTGGACCACATAGGCGTCCGGTTCGATGTCCGGTCCGGTATTAAAAACATTGATAACAACCCTTGATCTATCCCACATACCATGAAACCATAATCTCAAATCGTTGACATTAACATTTCTTGATGTTTTGTAGTCTTTACTTTTCTTTATTTTAGTATGAACCGCAGGATCAGTTTTTACCTAACCGTGTTTACAGGTAAATGGTGTATTAGTAATTAAGATTTATGGGTTTGATTTCTTTTTCCATTTTGGAAACTAAAAATTTAATCTTTTTATGTTTAATTTTCAGCCTTGCTGTATCAAATAGGCAGTATTGATTCAGTGGTGGTGCCTGCAACCAATTGCTATGTTCTTGACAACTCTAGTCACATTTATGATTTTGTATACTGCTTATATGTATTTATAGCAATAATATTAGTGTTTTTATATGATGTTTTTGGAGTTTAAATGGCGGTTATGTAGTGAAGGAAAGATTTGTTTTCTTTAAGATATTATGCAGAGTAACTGGAATGGGCATCTGTTCGAGTATGCGGTTTTTTGAGATGGGGTTTTTTAATCCCTGCTGAATGCGATATTTGTTTCGTTTTGTGTAGAGTACTGACTGTGCTATTCGGTTCTGTAAAGATGTGGAAACGAGATCACAATCGGTAACCTTTAGTGCCTTACTTCCTTTAAGTTTGACAACAAAAAGTCCACTTTGATGTTTTGTATGTGTGAGTGAAAGTGGTTGCTCTCACAATTTCATTAATGCTTAACATTTAAAATATCTCATATTCAAGTGATGGAAAGTGTATATATATCTTTTGAATTTTTGATTTGTAAATGATGGCAACTGTATATGTATGGGCTTACTGCAGGGATATGTTGGTTTTGGCAAATTTGAGGGCTTCAACTATTTTGTTGCCGGTTCAGAACGTTATAATTTTGTTCAAGTAAGCGGAATTTGAGAATTTGTATAAGAAATCCATCAAAACTTTTTTTCTTTTTTTCGTCTTGCTTAATTGCTTCCTCAAGATCTGTTATTCAAATATTCATTTGAGAGAAATCTTGAACGTAGCCACTTTCTATTTTTCTTAGGTGTATTATACCTTTAAGTTCATTTCTGATTCACACATGTAGTCATAAGATACTTGAATCTGTTACATTTGTGTAGCAGAGGAAAAGAGCCTCATGTTAGGTAATAACTCGTGCAACAGACACCTCTCTTTGTTTCTTGGAATATCACGCCTCATCATCGATTGCAATATTTGTCTGTTTTTTTAATTCAAATAACAAATGAATAAGGATTAAGGCAAGTAGGTGAGGGAACCTTGGGGTTTTTCATGACTTGAAATATGAAACCGTCTCATATTTATATTCTTTGGCGGAACCGAAGGGGCTATAGAACTCGAATGCAGGATATCATGTTATCATCCAAGACGCTTCTTCATTTTTGGTACCTTAATACGCGAATCTGGTGTATTCAAATCATGAGTAAGGCGTATATTGAGGATGTTAGGTAACTAAAAAAAACATAAGCGGAATAGTGTCGTGTATCGTAATGAGTTTAGTTCATTATTGATAAAACAAAGTCTGAAAAGTGAACATATAATTGTATCAAATCCACTTATGTTATGGCTATATGTGTGAAATTATTTTCTCTATATTTTATATGTGAGTTAGGAATTTTGGTCACTGTGGTACCAACCTAAGTATCAAGCTAAGATATAATATTTTGACGATTATATATTTATTTAGACTCACAGTCTTCTTAACTCTTATGCATCAGGAGTTTTACAATGGTGATCTTCAACACTGTGAAACAAGTCATGACAAAAGGGGGCGTACGGCTCAGGTAAGCATCTGCAGAAGTTAACATCTAGTCTAGTTTATTCAGAGTTTATTCATTGATACGGTTTGTGTTGTTTTTGACTACCTACTTTTTACTCTTGTTTGAATCCAGTTAAATATCATATGTGGTGATTGCCCAAATGCACAGTGCAAAAGTATGTGAGTTCTTTTGGATTTATTTTTGTTTTGGTTGTTTAAAATAGCTTGGCATGCTTTAGAAATGTCTGCTGGATCGTAATAATTAAATACATATTTGTATTTAATTATTTGCGTAACAAGTTAAAAAAATCACATGGTAATTTAGGTATAAATATGTAAATTCTTAATTCAGATGTAGTAAGTAAAACTGGCAAGGTCAGATTTCCATAGTCTGTTTTTTTACAAAAACGGTTAACCGAACATCTTTTTGGTATTTAAGATTAACAGATGCGTAAGTTGTAACGGGTTATACATGTATGGTTTTTGTGACTATAGGTTAATTATAACCCATACTGATTACTAATACTTTTTCCATCTTTTCAGGTGAACTTGGATGTGTTTGTAATGTTTCATTTGAGTCAGATTGCAGGTTTTTTCTTGGCCAAAACTCTTTTTTTTCTACATGATAACTTGAGTTAGACATATTAATGATATAGTATGTAATTATTTCCTATATTTGAGTGCAGAATTATCGTTGAACTTGCAATTCCGTGTGAGAAACCGGGCTCACGAGTGTTTGAAGGATAATATATAATATCATCCACGGTCATGGGAAATTGTAAGATAATATATAATATAATAATATATAATACTCCCTTTCTGCACCATTAGTTGGAAGTCACATTAGCAAAATATTATTTATCATTAACCCACTGCTAACGACTCATAGGTATACAACGGCATGACTCAATACGGTTACGAAAAGGCTTACAAGGACTACAGGTCTTGCCCCTTGTCTAAGTTAAATATATGGACGGACATTTGCTATAATCCATATTTCATAAATATTATTATTACTTTCCATGTTTTTTCTAGAAAATCATTACCTTTGTTTATTGCAGTTTTGATACGGACCAGAGTCGTGTATCTCTGTATATGACTGCAGTTGCTTCTCTTTCTCAATTAGTTCAAAAACCAACTGTTACGGTATATTCGTGTACATAAACTAATTTTGTTTATAGTGATTAGCTTCAATTTGACGATAGTTTTCTTTTTGTATTTTTACTAGGTTTCTCCTAAGATCGGTTTGGAGGTTACTTTGTCTGGCTCCGCAGCAACAGGGAGTCCACCGACAACTTTGTCTCCAACGTTGTTGAATATCGATTGCAGATGTACAAAATCTTCTATTGCTATATTTTAGAGGTCAAAACGGGTTATTACGGGTCGAGGCGTGTTTCCCAGACACTTCTCTTAAAGTATAATCATTTATAAACAGACTGTGTGTAAAATAATAATCTAATATAGGAGCCCTTATGCATTAAAAGCTCACGTTTGGCGACTTTTGATCCATATGACCAATTTGACCCGTTTTAGCTGTATTTTTATTTGACCCTTTTGACCCGTTCAAGATAACGCGCAACCCGAATGGGTCAGAATCGTCACCTCAACTATATTTCACTGTCTACATCTTCTACAACTCGGATATCTGAATTCATGATGTATATTCAGGTCAAACGGCACGTGATGACCCGTATGAGGTTCAGCTAACTATACCAGTGGAGGGTTATGATCCCATCCAATTTAGTCTTACAAAAATGTGCGGTAATGTTCAGTTTTTTTATCTTCCTCTTTTTTTGAGATGCAAATCCACTTTCGACGGATCATTTAATCTGATGAATGATTTTTCTTAATAATTTAGAATCCAAGCAAAATGAAGCAGGAACATCTTCGAAAGGATGGGCTCTATTTGGAATCTTTTCTTGCATGTAAGTAAATTATCTTTATTTGCACAATTCTTTTATCATGACCAGTCACATATTTGAAGATGGTTTATTGTTATTTACAAAATTGAGGTGTTCATTAACAAAATGTGGTGGAGCAGATTCTTTGTCATTTCAACATTGTTCTGCTGCGGTGGCTTTGTTTACAAGACTCAAGTACAAAGACAGGCAAGCATGCTATTTACTCTTTCATTTAAGAGATTTTTTAAAATATGTATATTTTCTCCTGAATTATTGTTTAACAAAAGCAGCATGGAATTGATGCACTGCCTGGCATGACCATTTTATCTGCATGTTTGGAGACTGTAAGTTAACATTTTCACATATAGGCATATGTATGTATATATAAAATACAAAATATTGTGTTTTTAATTCATTTTGACATGGAAACAATGCAGGTGAGTGGTGGGGGAGGTTACATGCGGGCGGTTGATTTTAATGGTGCGTATGCAAGTCAAGCCTCATGGACCCGTGAGCCTATTTCGGATGCAGGTTCTTCAAGAACAAGTGAGAAGATATGGGAACTAATCACCCTTCTCAACGTGTCATGGCTTATACTGCTCTTATACGTTAAACTCAAAAGAGATTATGATAGTTTCTGTATGTCAGTTTTCTTTGTATTTCTGTATCCATCTATTTCAATTTTGAAAACGAAAGTATACCTGATACATTGTGTTGTAACAGAAGCCACTTGGGTATATTTTGACAAAATCCCATTGTGTTAGTATTTTTATAATTTCTTTTCGAAAGTTGGGTCATTTTGGGCAAACTAACAGGAGTTTTTGGTTGGAAATAAGCGTATAAAGGAACCGAATTCACTCGAATGGAAGTTTGTTCGTCTTCTTTTGTTCAACTTTAACTGAACAAGCACAAACACTTGTATCATTTTCGTGTTCATTTGTTCATGCTAGTTTATATTCTAAACGAATAAAGAAAAGTTAAAAAAAAAAAAAAAAACACAAACCAACACAAACCTGCTGAAAGATTAAACAAAACGAAATCAAATTGTTTATCAGGCCATGTGTAGTGGTAACACCACATAACCCGTTTTATGGGGGTTAATGTGACAAATGACAAAAAAGTAAAATGTGGGGGTTATAGAGGGTTATAGGGGATTATGTGAATATGAGGTTATATATGTATGTATATATATATGTGGATGTGAGAGAGCCAAATCTACTCACCCCATTATAATTTTTTACAGGAGAAACAATTTGGAGGGGTATGGCACCCCTCGAGGCAGTGTGGGGAGACGCTATGGTGGCCTCCGACGTTATATCACATTCCACTACGGAAGGACTAAGTTTGGACTAATGAACTTATGAGGCTAAACAAAGGTTAGAAAATTTCAAATTTATACAATATTAGAAAATTTCATATTTATACAATGTACTCATGTTAAACAAATATAGGAGTAAACTTCCGTTTTGCTCCTTGTGGTTTGGTCACTTTAACGGTTTTGCCCCAAACCTTTAAAAATAGCCATTTTCCTCCAATAGTTTGCTATGGTTTCTCCATTCTGCTCCCCGCCTCTTACTCCATCCAAATTGTCCGTTTTTCCATTTTGCTTCCCGTATGGAGCAGAATGGAAAAACCATAGCAAACTATTGGAGGAAAATTGCTATTTTTAAAGGTTTGGGGCAAAACCGTTAAAGTGACCAAACCACATGGAGCAAAATAGAAGTTTACTCCAAATATAGTTAGAAACCACTTAGAATAGATTTTTCAAAAACCATTTAAATCTTTAAATATACGCTTATCTATTTTCAACTCTTTTATTTTATATAGAACACAAGAAACTATCATGGTATTAAAGAAAAAGACACGTAACAAGTAAAAGTTAAGCAAAACTTTTGATTTTTTTTTTGTTCAATTTCGTATAATTTTATAATTTTGCAGTTTTGAATCAAGTTGATCTTTACTTGATGAGATTTAAAACACACACCGAAGAGATAAACTTGATGAGATTTAAAACACACACCGAAGAATATGTTTTTTTTTAACAAATATGTGGTGGTGGTGGTGGATCAAATCTTGAAATTGTATGTATTATTATTTAATAAAGGGGGTGGAGATACAATAGGAAGTTTATTTGGCTAGGAAGGATAGGAAGTGATCTTGACCATCCATTAAGTTAATCAAGGGCTAAGATTAAATCAGACAAATTGAAATGAAGAAAAGAGCCGCGTGAGTTTGTTCAAGGGCATTCTAGTCAATCCAAGCCAATAGTTTCTCTCTCCTCCAATTCCCCTCCATTTTTTAAACGTTAATAACTCTTTCATACGACATTATTTTTTTATAAAAATTGGACCAAAAAAACGAGCGTTTTTTTATCTTTAAAACGAGTATACTATTGCTATATTTAAAAAAAAAAAATTAAAACCCAGTTGCGTAAAACGCAATAGAAAAACCACCAGTTACGTAAAACGCAATGAAAAAAAAACATAAAAAATGACATTTTTCTAAAACACAATGCACCAAAAACACAAAGAAATGACTTATTTGTAAAACGCAATGGCCAGAAAACACATAAAAATGTGTTTTACCTAAAACGCAATGCACAAAAAACACAAAGAAATGACTTATTTGTAAAACGCAATGGCCAGAATACACTTAAAATGTCTGTTTTCTAAAACGCAATGGACTGAAAACACATAAAAAAGTGTTTTACCTAAAACGCAATGCACAAAAAACACAAAGAAATGTCTTATATGTAAAACGCAATGGCCAGAAAACACTTAAAAATGACTCATTCTAAAACGCAATGGACTGAAAACACCTAAAAAATGTGTTTTACCTAAAACACAATGACTAAAAACACTTAAAAATGTGTTTTTTTCTAAAACGCAATAGCCAGAAACCACATAAAACTCTCTTATTTCTAAAACGCAATGGACACATAAAACTGTCTGTCACTATGAACTGTCTGAATTGTCTACGAATTACTGTCTTCGAAATGAGCCAGGGGCTCTGCCCTTGGACCCCGCCAGGGGCTGCCGCCCCTGGGACCCCGCTACCAGGGGCTGCCGCCCCCGGACCCCCGCAAAGATCGTAAAACGCAATGACTAAATCAAAAACCCAGATCATGAAAATGAAATTAAAGAATTTCTTACATGGATTGAAGCCGATTTCTTCATCAATTGACGAAATTTGAATGATATAAACACTTATCAACGCTCGAATCGAACGAATCGAGTGATTATCTCCAAAATCACCGGAAAAACGAGATTTTTTTATGAAATTAAACTGGGTTTTCTTTAAAAAAAAAGCTGAAGAACACGTTGATCGGGTTCTGAATCATTGATTTGTGATGAAAATCGCACTATAATGTAGTGATTATTGAGATAGAAAGTGAAGAAATAGTTGAAGATGGTGGGTTTTGAAAATGATGGGTTTTTGAATTTACTGGGTTTTGAAAAAGGAAGAAGAAGGAGTTGGATTGACTAAAATACCCTTTCTCATTATTTTAAAATTTGCCACATGTCATAATCCTATGGCTTCCTATCCTTCCTAGCGAAAATTAACTTCCTATTTGATCTTTACCCTAATAAAGGAGATTACAACGGTTCTATATATAGATAATACTAATTACAATTGAATACCCTTAACAATAAATAAATTGGCAAACCAATAACTTAGTTTAACATTCCTCCGCAAGTTGAGGGCGGGGAACGACCTGCAACTTGGACCGTAATGATAAGAATCTCTGTGTGGACAATGGCTTTGTAAAGATATCAGCTATTTGATCATCAGTAGAAATAATGTTAACCTTCAACATCATTTGAGCAACTTGTTCACGAATAAAATGATAATCGACTTCAACATGCTTTGTTCACGCATGAATAATCGGATTTGCAGAAAGATAGGTCGCACCAAGGTTGTCACACCAAAGTGTCGGTGGTTTATCAACCATACCAAGTTCACGAAGTAGGGATCTTAACCAGATCCGTTCTGCCACAGTATCAGCAATAGCCTTATACTCTGATTCTGTAGAAGATCGAGATACGGTGTGTTGCTTTCTAGCAGCTCATGAAACACGATTGGAGCCCAAGTAAATAGCGTATCCCTTCGTGGACCGACGATCGATAGGGCAACCAACCCAATCTGAATCGGAGAAAGCTTGAAGATTGGGCCATGTTGAATCAGAAAAGGCTTGTAGATGACAACCTGAATCATGATGGAATAGTAAACCAAGTTGAGTCGTTCCTGTTAGGTAACGTAGAATGTGTTTGACAGCAACCCAATGGTTTTCAGTAGGTGCATGCATAAATTGACAAACTTTGTTAACTGTAAAAGCAATACCCGGTCTGGACAAAGTGGCATACTGAAACGCACTTACAGTTTGCCGATATTTAGACGGGTCATCAAGGAGGGGACTATCATCTGGAAGCAAAACATCAGAAGTACTCATACGAGAAGCAACCGGTTTGCAATTAGAGAGACATGATGTAGAACTTCAATTCCTAAAAAATAATGCAGTTGTCCAAGATCCTTGATAGCAAATAAAGAAATGAGACGTTGAATGATATCATCCACATACACAAGGACATAGATAATAGTGCCATTTGAGTTAAGAATAAAGAGTGACGGGTCAGTTTTGGACCCGTAAAAACCCAGCTGCTGAAGTGTCGTGGACAACCGAGTAAACTAGGCACGTGGAGCTTGCTTGAGCCCATATAAGGACTTGTGTAATAGGCACACATGATCAGGTTTGGTGGGATCAACGAAACCAGGAGGTTGTTTCATATACATTGTTTCTTAAAGATCACCATGCAAGAAAGCATTTTTGAACGTCCAATTGGCGAAGTGACCACTTATTCATAACAGCAATAGACAAAACAATGCGAATAGTAGTAGGTTTAACTACTGGACTGAGTGTTCCATGATCCTCCCATTTGGATCTGTTTTCAACCTGTAAACCCATCTGCAATCAACAATATTAGCATTCCTAACAGGAGGAATGTTGTGCAGTCAACTCTTCAGCCATAGCTTGACGCCACTCCGAAGATTTGTTGGCAACGGTAAACGAGGTAGGCTCAACAGGTAAAGTGTGAGTGGTGGTGGTAGTGTAAGCAGCAGGGTTATAGCGGGTGGTAGGTTTGGGGTTGGGCCGAAGGTTGGTGGTGGGTTGGAATGGGTTGTTTTGGGCTGTGGTGCTGGGTCGGTCGTAGGACTGTTCTGGGCTGGTAAGATGGGTTCGGTAATGGGTGACAGAGTCGAAGTGGGATCATGATGAGCTGTGGAAGTGGGTTCGGTAGTAGTAGGCTGAATTTGATCGGTGGTAGTAGTAGAGGGTGGACGGGGGCGGGGTGGTTCGGTGGGAAAACCTGGTGGTGGGTTTAGAAAAAACAGAGATGTATGGTGTGTTGGTGTGTGAGGATGTTGATTCGGTATATGGGACTTTATGGTAGGGAAAAACATGTTCGTTGAAGCGAACATGCCGGACAATATACACCCGTTTGGTGCAAGGGTCGAAACAAGGGTAACCGTGGTGAACAAGGCTATAACCAAGAAAGACACACGGGGTAGAGCAAAACTCGATTTTGTGGTGGTTATAAGGACGAAAATAAAGGAAACATTGACATCCAAAATCTCGAAGGAAGGAAAAATCAGGTTTGCGTTTAAATACATGTTCAAAGGGAGACTTGTTGGAGGAGACACGAGGAGGAAGCCGATTGATCAAATAAACGGCAGTTTCAATAGCAAAATGCCAGAAACGTTGAGGAAGACTGGACTGTGCCAAGAGAGTAAGTCCGGTTTCCACAATGTGTTAATGATGGCGTTCTACAATCCCATTTTGTTCACTTGTATGGGGACAAGAACGTCAGTGAAGTATGCCACGGTTGTGACAGTAGGACGCGAGACTACGAAACTCCCCTCCCCAGTCCGATTGAATACTTTGTAATTTGGTGTTAAATTGTCGCTCAACCATTTTAATAAAGTTTGTTAAAATAGGATAAACATCGGATTTATGAACTAGTGCGTAAAACCACATGTACCCAAGGTTGGAGAACTCGCTAGTCGCTAGTCGGCCGGTGAGGTAGGGACTAGCGACTACTCGGGATTAATCGGATCGGAAAATTTATATGTAAAGTTTATTATTTTTATAAATATATATATATATATATATATATATACATACTCACACATCCATATCAATATAATACTTAAAAAGGTAAAAGTAGTTCAAAATACAAACTAAACTTACATATAAGTCATAACATAACAAGTCACAGTACTTAAATTTCAAACATTAACAAATAGCACAAATGTAATCGTCATCCCCGTAGTGTTCAATGATTTCGACACCATCAGACTCGTATTCAATCTCCTCGTCTACTTCATCCTCTTTCTCCGACTCAAATTCTTCGTCATATTAGGGTAAGGGATAAGGAAAATGGGCTAAAGTTGTAATCTTGGGCCTGTTTTATAAGGATTTCAAATGGGCCGACTAGGGCGGCTTTGACCGACTAGCGATTTTTTGACTAATTAGTGAAAAATTACTCAGTAGGAGGCCGACTAGCGACTAGTCGGCGATTAATCGCCGAGTAATCGCGATTTTTGCAACACTGCATGTACCTAGAGTGGTGTTCAACACAAAGAAAAAAAACGACAACCATCACTAGACAAATTAGGGGCAAGGCCCCAAACATCACAATAAACAAGATCCAAGAAATTTTTGTTATGAAATGGGAGGTGTCCGATGCCACAGCGGTTTGCAGTGTCCATAAACTGTGTTTTGAGTGGAAGCCCAAGAGAATTGGCGTGTGCCATCAGTGTCTCGACCACGATTGTTTAGTCGTGAGTTGCCACGTCATCCACGGTATCCACGATTACCCCGATTGCTATTAGATGTCCGAGGGGTAAAATAGGCCTTAGGCTGAGAATAAACTGTTGTATTTGCAGGTAAACCAATCTGATTTTGAATCTGTGCAGCCATGAGTTGAAGACTTTGAAGCTGATTCTGGAGTGCAGCAATGTTAGGTGAGTTGGTGGCGGCTGGAATGGCTGGGTCAACATTAGAAAGGTGGGCAGCCGCCAAAAAGGCCTAAGGGTTGTTGTTAGACATGGCTGAAGGTAAAACCTTTGCTATCATACAGTTATGGTCACACAGGAGACCATGGAGTTCATTGAAACTTACCGGTGGTGAACGTGTTAAAAGATTGGCCTTAAGACCGTTGTACTCTTCACGAAGGCCCACGAGAGTGAGCATGACTGGTGATTCGAAGGTTGTTTCATATTCTAGAGCCCGACTTAGGTATTCCTGGGTTTTTCATCACCTTTCATGGTGATTCGAAGCGATTGACCTTTAAGAGTAAATTCATGTGAGGACGTTACCGGTGCATAGGCTCGTTTTAGAGAGAGCCATACCTCACGAGAAGTGCGACCCTGAATGTGCTGAAAATATTCCTCAGAAACTGTGGACGTGATGAGCATTCGGACATGAGCATCGTTTGCAATCCATGGAGCATAACTCGGATGATCAGTAACAGCAGACTCTGTTGTGACCTTTGATTCTGGACAGGGAATGAAGCCATCGACATAACCAAACAGATTGTGAGATGTGAGAAACGGTTCAACCATTGACCGCCAATGGCCATAGTTTGTTGGTTTGAGGGAAAAGGCAAACTTATGAGTGTTATGTATGGTTTTCTCTTGTGTTGAAAAGTAGCAGCCATTGATGTGTAAGTCGGCTGAAGAATGGACGAAAAAGCAGGACGGTTGTTAGGGTTTCTTAGAAGCAGCCCAGATTTTTTTTAAATGTCGATGTTTTTTTTTTTGCCAGAATTTTTGGAGTGGGATATTGATTTGATTTGGCTCTAATACCAAATCAAATCTTGAAATCGTGTTATTTAATAAAGGAGATTACAAAGGTCCTATATATAGATAATACTAACTACAATTGAATACCCTTAACAATAAATAAGTTGACAAACCAATAACTTAGTTTAAGATAGTGTTACACTAGGTTAGTTCCCCGTGTGTTACACGGGTTGAACAATTTAAACTATATAGTATAGATATTTCCTGTAAATGCAAAACAAAGACAGAGACATTTACATACCATATTGACGTGAATGAGTTAGACCATGCGTAGTCGTTGGGGTGAATAATGCCCCACCCTAAGGCATTTTGCGCCATGTGGCAGCCCAGTCAACAATGGGGCATTATTGGGCGTTTTTACAAAAGGGGTGTAGTGGAGATCTGAGGATTGTGGGGCATTATGTTTTATAATAAAATAAAATAAAAAACATTTAAAAATCTTATTGGCCATCAAATGGAAGCTTCAATGTGATTGGCCAAGAATCCCCCCATTTGGCGTGATTATAAACACGCCTAAACCAAAAAAACACCAAACACGCCCATGCGTAGTGGTTACGCGGCGTGATTGGGCGATATTGGGCAAAGAAAACGCCCCACAAGTAAGCCACTACGGGTGGTCTTAATATAAATGTAACCCATCAACTCGTACATATTAATTAATGTCGTAGAGTTCGATAAGACGGCTCTAATGTCGGTTGAATGAGGCCAATCAGAGTCTATTTGATACCCTTTGTACGACTTCTTATTTTTTGAATCTTTGTATTTGATTCTAAACCTATTATTAATATTATTGATAATAATTTTAGTTATATAGATCAATAATATTATATATATATATATATATATCAATAATATATTTAGTCTAACATATTAATATTATTATGAATTTCGAAACTTGTTTAGCTAAGATTTAAGATTCTATTGAAGTTTTAGTTTAACAATAGGAGGTTGAGTTATAATACAAAGTATTTAAAAATAAGAAGGGTAAGAAGCCATCATAGAGTGACAAGTGTCCTAGGAGAAATTAAATGGAAAGGGTAATTTTGTCTACAAGAGGAAAGAGAATATGCACATGTAAGTCACATGTTATTTCCCCCCAATTTTTAAACGTCCGTAACTTTTTTATACATCATTTGTTTTTAAAAAAAATTATACCATAAAATCGAGCGTTTTTTTATCTTTAATATGAGTACCATATTGTTATATTTTTCAAAAAAAAATTCAAAAACCCAGTTGCATATTACACAATGGATATGATGTAAAACACAATGTAAAGTAGATCAAAAACACAATCAATGACAACAGATAAAGACACAATGGACAACATACTAAAACACAATGACCATAACGTATAACACAATGGCGATAACATATAACACAATAAGTATCAGACTAAATAAAAACACAATTGATGACAACAGATAAAAGACACAATTAATGACAGCAGATAAAAGACACAATGGAGAGCAGATAAAAACACAATGGAAAACAAACTAAAAACACAATACACAACAAACTAAAAACATAATGAACAAAGATAATAAAAAAAATTGAACAAATCATTAAAACACAATGGACAACATATTAAAACACAATGAATAACATATTAAACACAATGACCTGAACTAATAACACAATTATAGAAAACCCAGATATAACACCATCTTCATTGTGTCATATATTGTGTTATAGGTTCTTATAAAAACACAATGGATAGAACCCAAATTAACATTGTGTTATAGGTTTTGATAATAACACAATGGACATGATGTAAAACACAATGTAAAGTAGATCAAAAACACAATCAATGACAACAGATAAAGACACAATGGACAACATACTAAAACACAATGACCATAACGTATAACACAATGGCAATAACATATAACACAATAAGTATCAGACTAAATAAAAACACAATTGATGACAACAGATAAAAGACACAATTAATGACAACAGATAAAAGACACAATGGAGAGCAGATTAAGACACAATGGAAAATAAACTAAAAACACAATACACAACAAACTAAAACACAATGAACAAAGATAATAAAAAAATTGAACAAATTATTAAAACACAATGGATAACATATTAAAACACAATGAATAACATAATAAACACAATGACCTGAACTAATAACACAATTTATAGAAAACCCAGATATAACACCATCTTCATTGTGTCATTTATTGTGTTATAGGTTCTTATAAAAACACAATGGATAGAACCCAAATTAACATTGTGTTATACGTTTTGATAATAACACAACGTATAGAAACTCTACTAAACAAAACCCAGTTAAAAGACACAATGACCTGAACCTTTAACACAATGCAAAAAAACCCAGTAAAAATGAAATTTTTTATTTTATTTTTATATGATAATATGGTACTCATATTAAAGATAAAAAAACGCTCGTTATTATGGTGAAATTTTTTTTTATAAAAAATGTCGTACGAAAAAGTTATGGACGTTTTAAATCGATGGGGGAATTGGCATGTGCCTTGCATGTGGAGAGAGAAAATTCATAAATATAGGATTCCTTTTATGCCCTTCTATTATCTTCTTTTCCCTACAACTAATCTCAACCCTCCAAGTCTAAGATCAATGGACTAGAATCCTTCTTACCCTTCTTATTTATTTTAGCCTTTGTATTTGATCCTAACCCTAACAATAGGTTATTGAATTAATAAATAAGAATTTGTATTAGATTAGATTAAATATTATTATTATTTGTATTAGATTAGATTAAATATTATTATTATTAGTATTATTAATAATTTTAATCAATTAAATGAGAGAATGACAAGTGTCCCAAAACAGTTTTCTTTTATTATATAGTATAAGATATTATGTATCTTATGTTGTGTTCGTATGTTTTTTTTTTCATGTATAATGGGCTGGAGTTGATTGGGCTTCAGAAGACAGCTTGAAGGCAGATTGGGCTTGATGATTGCTGGGCTGCTGGACTTAAAGAGTGCTGTTGGGCTGAGGTCGGGTTCCAGTCGCGTATGGGGCTCTGGATGCGGGTTGATATAAAAGAATATTGTCTGAGTTCAGATCTTAGATTTTTGAGATTTTTTCTCTCTCAAAATTTCTTCATTTCTCTCTTGAAAGTTAGGGTCTCTCATTTTTGTTGCAGCTTCTTTCTAATTTGTTCTAAAGATTTGAACATTGTTTTTTGTTCCTTTATCAATTAGTTCGAGTATTAGTGTGTATAGATCATTGTGTTGGTGATCTAGTAGGTTAGCTGTAAGGTGTTTGTTGAGAGTTTTGTATTTGAACAGATCTGTTATTGTAATTCCTTTGAATCTTGATTGTTTTTAGTAAAGATACTATAAAGGTTGTAATCATGTTGACACTTATTAAAAATACTTATAAAACAATATATATTTTGGCCAAATGAGTCGGTCGGCGATGGTTGAGTAATTGATCAAAACGGTCAAATTTTAGGTGCGGGTCAACACGGGTTAGGCTAACTTACAATCTCTTTTATCCATTTTTAAAATTTTTGAATTTTTTATTGTGCAAAATACAACTAAAAATGCTTTGTTACTACAAAAATAAATAGGTATTTTGTTAATAAAAGTATTTTAAGAGGTTTATTATGATTTTGAGTAGACTTGGTATGACTTCCAATCTCTTTTTCCCATTTGAACCTTTTTTTAGTATCACTAGTTTATCAATACTTGATCTAGAGATTTTCAAACTAAACACCGTTAGCCTCGTTTGGATGTGATATAAATAGTTGTTGTGTGATATCAAATGTCTTTATAAGTCTCGACTTGTATTCCACGCTTGTAGTAAATGTTTAATCCAACCTTGAGCTCGAACTACATAGTTTCAGCCGGTGTTGTTAAAAGAGTTTATGAAAATATTAAAAACTTTTATATATTTTGTAACTGTGTTTTTGTTACATCACAATGGAACCTGACATGATATATAGAGATGAATACATGAACGTAAAAGAATGTATACTAAGGGGCTGTTTGTTTACCTCTTAACTAGGGCTGCCTAAAAAGCTCGCGGCTCGGAGCTCTCTCGGATTTAGCTCGGAAAAAGCTCGCTCGATATGGCTCGGTTTGAAAGCGAGCCGAGCCGGCTTAGCTCGGTTAGAAAGTGAGCCTGGCTCGGCTCGTGACGAGCCAAATTGGCTCGATTTGGCTTGCTTGGTAGCTCGGCTCGGCTTAGCTCGAATTATTTTACTTATAATATATTTTATTTTTATATTTTTATATACATCTAATATATTACAAAAAAGTGATTATTATTTACATGAATTTAGGCTTGTAGTTTGATCTCTATGACATATTTAAAGGTTGATTGTAGTGCTAATGAACAAATGTTGTATTTACTTGAAATATAAAACATATTTTGCGTTGTTGAACGTGATTTTGGCTTGTAATGTATTAGGTTGAACTTATTTTGAATATGTTCTTTTGAAGTATTGAATAATATTTTAGCATACTGAATTTTGAGAGCCATGTATTAATTTTTATTTTTAAAATCAAGCCAAACCAAGCCGAGCCGAGCCAGCTTGGTTTAAAACCAAGTCGAGCCCGAGCTTAGATTTTCAGCTCGGTTTCAAATCCGAGCCGAGCCGAGCCGAGCCAACTTGGTTTATAATCGAGCCGAGCCCGAGCTTGCCCTCGGCTCATGAACAGCCCTACTCTTAACGAGGCTCTTAATGGTTCAGACCTCTTACTGGTTCAACACTTAATGGTTTAGACTGTTTGTTTCACGAGCAGATCTCTGAATGGTTCAAACATTTGCCTCTGAATGGTTAAGATTTATACATAGTCTGAATGTTTAGGACCTCAAATCTGAATTGGTTAGACATTTGACTCTGAACAGTTAAGCATTATACATGCTCTTAATGGTTCAGACCTCTTACTGGTTCAACACTTAGGTGCTGTTTGTTTTTTGGCCAGAAGCACTTCTGGCCACTTATGTCTGCGTCGCGCAGACGCGCGCAGACCTTTGGGTCCTGCAGCTTGTTTGTTTTCTCACAGACCTTTCATTAAAAAAGGTCTGCGAGACCTCTTCCCCACGCAAACATCAACCCATGTCTTCTAACCTCTTCTCACCTCTTCTAAACACTCATCTTCACATCACAGACCCCTTATCCTCACCTCACCCGCAGCCACCCTCCCACCTGCTGCCACCATCCCACCGTCGCACCTCTCCCACCGTCGCACCCCATCCCACCGCCGCACCTCTCCCACCTGCATAAGCCCACCACCACCGCCACCTGATACATCACCACCACCATCATCATCGCTGCTACACCATCCACCACCATCATCATCGGAGACCGTAGAACAAAACCCCCAAATCGAACAAAACCCCCAAATCGGTGGTGGAACAAAACCCCCAAATCGAACAAAACCCCCAAATGGCGGTGGTGGGTTTTGACGTTCTTGGCGGTGGTGGAACGACAAAGGCGGTGGTGGTGGTTGCGACGGGGGTGGGTGGTTGTGGTGGTAGATGAAGGCAGACGGGGGTGGGTGGTTGTGGTTGTTCTTGGCGGTAGATGATGGCGGTGGTGCTATGGCGGAGGTGGTGCGGTGGTGGTGGTGCTATGGGCGGTGGTGGTGACAGATTGTACAGAGAGAGTTTGTAGAGAGAGAGAGAGTTCAAGGCAGAGAGAGAGAGAGTAGTGGTCTGTGTGTGTTTGTGTGTGAGAAGAGAAGAGAAGGGTTTTTGTAGAAAAAAAACAAACCCTCTTCTCCTTGCAGACTGCAGGCATTTGGTTCATCTCTTCTCCTGCAGATGCTTGCAGATGTGGTCCACAGACTGCAGACCTTTTCCTACAGAAAAAAAACAAACAGCACCTTAATGGTTCAGACATCTTACTGGTTTAGCACTTAACCATTCAGATGTTGTCAATCAGTCCCTAAATATGAATAATACATGATTGAATATGGCTGATGAATAATGAGTAAAGCATCCAGTATCTAATAGGTAGATGTAGACGGATGCAGACCGTCGGATCGAATCGAGAATTGGCAACATGATGGGAACCATAGGATCAAGAATTGGCAACATTATGGGTCCGGCTAAACCGGATTTCAAGAAAAAATTATGTTTTTCTTTTTTAATCCAAAATTTTATTTGCTAATTCTTTTAAATCCGAGTAACATAGAGGTGTATAAGAACATAGAATAAATTACTTTTTAAGTATTTGTGTTTTAGTGGTTTTAACCATTTAAGTCTAAAATCAAAATGTTTAACGCCTTGAGTCCCTAGACATTTTTTTTATAACCATTTGAGTCCAAATTTTAACCTTTTGAGTCCAATTTAAAAAAAAATTGGACTCAAACCGTTATAAAATGAACAAAATTGGACTTAAAATGTTATAAAATAAATGTCTAGGGACTTGAAATGTTAAACTTTTTAATTTTAAACTTAAGTGGTTAAAATCACTAAAGATATAAAACGAGTTCGTTGTATTATTATATTGACACTCTAGGGTTTAAGAAACCCGCATATTTCTGAAACACCTTAAACCCTAAACTAATAATACTCACTCTCACCACCACCATGGTCCTTAAAACCCTAATTTCCTTGGTTGCAGATGGGTTATGCTCCTCCTACCAACAACACCAATAACAACCGCTTGATCAATCTTTTGAAGAAGTCGAAGACTCTTTTCTTGACACTCTATAGTTTTGAGGATTGGGTTGAAGATCATCCGAATTTATTATCACTGGCTGAAGTTAACAAAACCCTAATTTGGAACAAATGAACACTTCAGAAGAGGTTTGTGGGTCTAAAAATTTAGGGGATTTGATTGAGGAACAGATTGGTAAGGTTTGTTTAACATCTGGTGCTGAATTGAAGGAAGAGGTGAATAATAATAATAATAATAATAATAATAATAATAATAATAATAATAATAATATTGTGGATGGTGTAAGTGCCGGTGCTGTTGATAATGGTGAAGTGAAAACTGTTGTGGAGGATTCTGAGGAGGAGGATGAATCGAGTAGTAGTAGTAGTTCGAGTAGTGATAATGATGATTCGGAGGAGGAGGAAGATGGTGATTCGGAGGATGAAAGTGATGAGGAAGAGGGTGTGAAATATATACATAGGAGAAGGATCCGTTAGGAACCACCCTTTATTGCAAGAACCGCGAGAACCAATGTGAACACAATCAAAAAATACCAAAAAAAATCTAAAAAACACCCAAATTTTTTTTTTACTTTTTTTTGGAAAATCGCTATATTTCGTCAATAATAAAAAAAAGGGTAAATTACACTTTTCGTCCTTTATGTTTGTACCTAGTTGCAATGGATGTCCTTTACCTTTAATATTTACAGCCACAGTCCTTTTTTTTGAAAACATGTTACAGCTTTCGTCCTTTGCCTCAAACCCAGTTAAAAAACTTGGTTAAGTTACATCACGTGCACAGCACGTGAGGGCATTTATGTCCATTTATGTCTTCCAGCTACCCACCATTTAAAAGCCCCAATATCTCCCCCAAATCCCTAATTAGGGTTTCTTCCCCATTGTTACAGCGCCCAGCTCCCATACCTGCAACTCTCTCTACGGCGCGACAGACCCAAAATTAGGGTTTGGATCTTAAATCATCTACTCATAAACGAAGATGGTGTTATGCGATTGTGGAAGAGAAGCTGTTATCCTCACCTCTTGGACAGATAGGAACCCAGGTCGCCGTTTTTATGGGTGTCCTGATCAAGGATCGACATGTCGATTCATAGGATGGGTAGATCAGTCCAATTGCCATTCATGTGTGAACATCATCCCAGGTCTGCTACGAAACAGAAACATGTTAGAGGAGAAGGTGAAAGAACTTAAATCTGAGACAATGAAGCTGAAAAAGATGTTGATTTTGAGTTGGGTTTGCTTCATCGTGTATTTGTCCATGTAATGCAAAGCAGTCTAGATGTAATGTAGGTTAAAGCAAGTAGTTTTTGTATGAAATGTGATATGGAAGTAGTTTTGATGTAATGCAGTACCTTTTGTATGAATATAATGAATGTAATGCAGTACCTTTGGCTTCGGCAAATGATATTGTCTTTCTTTTGACCCATAACCTGTTTTGACAGTCTCTATATTGACCCAAAACCTGTCTGGACATAACCAGTTTGGTAAGCAGCACATAATTGACCTGTTTGGACAGTCTCTATTTTGACCCATAACCTGTTTGGCCATAACATGTTTGGCAAACAGCACATAACCTATTTAGACACATTCAATGGCTGCAAACTGCAAACAAACAAGACAAATGACCCATTCAACTGCTGTAGACAGCAAACACAATGCAACTGCTGTTTTGACCCATTCAACTGTTGTAGACATCAAACACAATGCAAATTGCAAACAAAAACTGCCACATTGGCATAGATAACCAAGTTATAAAAGACATGTCTTAAACAGGTTCCAAACATCTAGAGTTAATACATATCCCATAAAGTACTAAGTTAGACCATAACAAACCAAAAGTCAAAAGTTAAACCCCTGCCAACAGATCTAGTCCTTCCTTTTTTCACCTTGCCCCTTGCAAGTCCTTTGATTGTGTCCGGTGTTCCCACATTTTCCACATACACCCTTCATATTCTTCTTTGATAACCTGCCCTTCTTCTTGCTTGAGCCTTCATCCTCCATCTCCACGGCTGACCTTTTCCTAACCTTCTTTGGCCTACCCACTGGTGTGTGATGTTTTGGTGGTGTTATCTTGATAGGAACATCACTCTTCGGCCATAGAGCTCTGCCATTTATAGGGTTTATCTTGAAAGCATACACCTCTTTCCACCTGCCTATTGTGTAGACTGGATCAAACCAGCTTTCCAAAGCACCAACTCTTTGACCATTAGAAGCCATGAACCATATTGCAGCCACTGCATGTCTGCAGGGCATGCCTGTCACAATCATGAACAATCAGTCACACAACTGTTAATAATGATAAAAGTCAGTGACAAACAATTAATAATATACCTGTGATTTCCCAGCCTCTACAAGCACAAGTCTTTTTGGCCAAGTCCACTACCCTTGTGTGTCCAGGTTTACCACTCACCCCATACAGATCCCCTCCATTCCACTGCACATGATAAAAGGCTGCATCTTTCTTAATTGTCTGAAGTTGTTCTTGTGCCCAAGGTGTAATAAGACCTTCAGTCCTTTCTATAGCCCTCAACACTGTCACAATCCTCCTCATTAGGTACTCCCTGAAATACTCCAAAGCAGCAATGATAGGCTTGTCCCTCCCTTCCAGTATTTTGGCATTGAAGGTTTCACACATGTTATTGAGTAGCATGTCACTTAATGCCCTACCTGTTCATTGGTTTTTATCATTAGTCAAGTGTATACCAGTTAAGACCAAGTGAGAAATGGGAACACAATGGACATACCAGAGAAATGGGACCTTGTCCAGGTTTCACACATGTTATTGAGTAGCATGTCATTTTCAGGACCCTCTTCATCTAAATCAATCCCCTCAATGTCAACTGGTGCATTATCATACAAGAACATGTCCACATGTTCTTCCTGCACACTCACACCTTCCTGATCATTCACACTCAAACCTTCCTGATCATTCACATTCACACCTCCCTGCTCATTCACACTCAAACCTCCCTGCTCATTCACACTCAAACCTCCCTGCTCATTCACACTCAAACCTGCCTGATCATTCACACTCAAACCTGCCTGATCATTCACACTCAAACCTCCCTGCTCATCTAACTGCAACCTTCTTGTTACAGTTAGTTTTGAAGGCACTATTGCATAAGGGCCAGGCTCATCAATTTCTTCAATTGTAATGCCCTTTTGTGGCTTCATAGGTGACTGAAAGAAGTCCTTAATTTTGTCTAAACCATGTAATGTAAACACATTGATAATCTTATGAACTTCTACATACCTAGATAAGTTCAAAATATCTTGGTCACTACTTAAATATTCAATACCATTATCTAAATCCTTTTCAGGGTTTTGGAAAACATAGTATATATGATCAGTAACAGAATAACCCAGCTCATCCATCATATCTGAAATCTCGTGAACAGAAAACATATCAACGTCGATCATGTCAACAAAATTGACCTTACCACCTTCGTAAACCCGACCAGGACTCTTGGTTAACCTACCACCATGATGTAACCTAATACTGAATAGATGAGGCATTCCAACTGCAAATTTCAAATTTTTACTAGTTAGAAACATACACATTACAATAGGTTGTCTTGAATCATTCAAAAAGATCAGAATTTAGGTTAGAGATAAACTTACCATACAACTGAACAACTTCATCTCCATCCATGGTCTCTCGTATAAACCACGTTGGTGGTACTGGTTCTTGATTCATCGTCATGACCGTACAAGTAAAATTTCTTGCTGAAGAAGATGAACGAGCAGAGCAGCAGATGAATTTGGGGATTTTATGCCATTTCGAAGAACTAGGGGAGAGAATCAGGAGTGAACTGATAAATGAGGGATTTGGGGGAGATATTGGGGCTTTTAAATGGTGGGTAGCTGGAAGACATAAATGGACATAAATGCCCTCACGTGCTGTGCACGTGATGTAACTTAACCAAGTTTTTTAACTGGGTTTGAGGCAAAGGACGAAATCTGTAACATGTTTTCAAAAAAAAGGACTGTGGCTGTAAATATTAAAGGTAAAGGACATCCATTGCAACTAGGTACAAACATAAAGGACGAAAAGTGTAATTTTTCCTAAAAAAAAATTCAAAAAAAAAAATTCGAGTAACTGTTATCCATGCACATGTGCATTTGTATCATTTCTTTGACAAATTCCGTAATTCATTACAAATATCAGACAATTGCACTTTCATTTACACTACCATTCATAATACACTACTTTTTACATTAACAATAATAGAAATGCACATGTGCATCTATATGTATGAACTTGTTATAACGTGTTTTAGTACACCACTTTGAATACACATTCCTTTTCATCTATCATACCATCCATACTACACTACTATTACCTCCTACCATCTGTAATACAATACCATTGCTTTTTACCATCCATAATACAATATTATTACCAATATTTCACTTTTTTATATGTACATCAACACCCTTTATACCATCCAAACAACATATTACATTATAAAGTGACAAATGTAATCAAACCATCAACCACTAGATATAACTAACCAAAACACATGTATATGGGCCTACTTCATCATTTAAAATCACAAACTTTTTGTACCAAAACACCTTATTTCATGTTGATACATATAGATGCACATATGCATTTCTAATATTGGTAATGTAAACAGTAGTGTATTACATATGGTAGTGTAAATGAAAGTGCATTTTTCTACTACTGGTAATATATTATGGAATTTGTCCAAGAAATGATACATATGCACATGTGCATCCATAACTGTTACTCGAAAAAAAAAACGTTTTTTTTGTAACAAAATATAGCGATTTTTATTATAAAAATATTAAAAAAAATTGTGTGTTTTTTGGATTTTTTAGGTATTTTTTGTGTTCACATTGGTTCTCGCGGTTCTCGCAATAAGACTGGTTCTCAAATGAACCTTACCCTATATATATATATATATATATATATATATATAGGGTCAGGATTTAGAGAGAACGTTGGAAAGTGTGAGAACGGTGAAAACGATTTTGGTGGTGACATGTGGCATTGATGCTAAATTACACTAAGAGGTAATATTGTCAAAAAACCCACTCACATGAACCGGGTGTTCAAATCAAACGCCATAAAAACACCCAATTCAGAAAAAACGATATGAAAATACTCAGTTAAAAACGCCATAAAACACCCAGTTCAGAAACACCATGAAAAAACTCAGTTGAAAATGCCATAAAACACTCAGTCCAGAAAAACGTCATGAAAATACCTAGTTAAAACACCATAAAAACACCTAGTTCAGAAAAACGCCATGAAAATACCTAGTCTAAAATTGTCGTTTAAATATGATGGGGGAAAATGGCATGTGATTAGCATGTGCACCTTTGTTTGGATCTTCCTATTTTACCCCTCCTGATAGTTCCAAGGCCCCTATTATTTACAAAAATGTCACCGCATCAATCTCAGCCACAAACCACTAAGATCTTGTGGCTGAGAATCGTTCTCACCGTTCTCACACTTTGAGGCGTTCTCTCCTGATCCTGTTCCTATATATATATATATATATATAGGGGTGTTCATGAGCCGATCCGATCCGATCGAGGGTCTGCTCATGCTCGGATTGAATTACAACCGATCTGATTCGATCGGATCGAATTTGCAATACCGAGCACAAAAGTGATGCTCATGCTCGGATTGAATTTGAATCGATCGGATCATTTTCGCTCGGTTTTGCTCAATTTTTATCAAATCATAATTAAAATCGAGCGGATCGTTTTTGCTCGGTTTCGCTCGATTGAATTATAAAGTTGCGTTCAACAAAAACAAATCCTAACTTAATTAAAACATGTCCAACACTTTACTAACAAAGCAATACATAACTAAAATCATGAGGTTAATCGAATATGCACATACACAGAAGTTGAATATGCACATAAACATAAATTTTGTTAACCTTGAATATGCAGAACAGCAGAAGTTTTCTGCTCCCTGTAACGCACATAAACAGAAGTTGAATATGCAGAAGTTTTCTGCTCCCTATAATGCACATAAACAGAAGTTTAACAAACAGAGCAGCATACTCTTTAACAATGAGAATAGAAGATTAATAAACAAAAGTTTAACACACATAAATGTTTCTTTTGTTCTATCGGGCAACTTTTTGGATGTTTAATCCGTCAACAATTAATATGACAACGAGACAGAACAGCATAAACAGAAGTTTAACAAACAGATCAGCATACTATTTAACAAAGAGAACAGAAGTTTAATAAATAGAAGTTTAACAAACATAAACAGAATGAACATGTGGAACTGGCAGCGAGTTCGAGCTGGATCGAACAATCAGAATGGCAGCGAAGAGGGCTTGATTGTGTGGCAGACTGGCAGCGACGAGGGCTTGATCTTCGAATTTAGGGTTAGATTTTGGTGTGTGGCAAGGCAACTGGTAGCGGCGATATGTAGACCTTCGAAGTTCGAACAATCAGTTTATGAGTATTGTTTTAGGAATTAGGGATTTAGGGTTAGATTTTGATATTAACTATTAAGTTGGGCTAGTATATATTTTGGGCTTTTAATTGTTTTGGGCTAGTATATTTTTTGGGCTTTTAATCTTTAAAATATAATATATATATATATATTATTAATAAAAATAATTCGAGCGAAACCGAGCGATCGACGAGCGAGCGGACCTTTGCTCATGCTTGGATTGAATTTGAATCGAACCGATCCGAGCGGCACATTTACAAACTGAGCGGGAATCGAACAAGCATTTTTCGAGCATTTTTCGAGAGATCCTCGATCGTCGAGCAGTTTGGACAGCCCTATATATATATATATGAGAGCGAGAGAGGGTTAGGTTCATTTGTGAACAATCCCCTTGATTGTGAACATTAGTGAACTAATCCTAGCCCTTGATTATCAATACACAAGTGTAAATCAATGACTAGGATTTGATGATGAAATTACACTAGTGTATTTTACAATTTGATGATGTAAATCAATGGCCAGGATTTGTTCACTCAGTTCACAAATACACTAGTGTTCACTCTAGAACCCCCTATATATATATATATATATATATATATAGGGGAGGGTTATCTTGAGAACGCTAAATATTGCGAGAACCGTGAGAACAAATGAATAAACCAACCAAAACAAATTTTTTAATACAAACCTCATCGTAATTAAGATACAACATCAAAAAAAGAATTTACAACATCAAATAATTCATTTCTCCTTTCAAAATCACTCTTTTTAGATTTTTTACACATGTGTAAATATAACAGATTTACACATGTGTAAATGACAAACTTACACATGTGTAAATTTTCTTTATTTACTAATTCACGTAAATTTAAATGTGTAAATTAAATTTCTAACACTGTATTCGAATAATAATGATAAGTGTAGAAAAAAAATTTGAATTTGAATTATTTTTGACAAAGTTTTCACGGTTTTTTCATTCGTTCTCACGGTTCTCACAGTATTTAGCGTTCTCATTTAAACCCTATCCTATATATATATATATATATATATATATATAGAGAGAGAGAGAGAGAGAGAGAGAGTAGGGATCCTGCGGAAAGTGTGTTTTTCCTAGAAAGTCTAGGAAGCGATCTTGTCCATCCGATTGGTGTGTTTAATGGATGAGATTAAATCAATGGCAATCTTGTAATATTTAACTTTAAATAATAGATTGTTTTAAATGAGTAGGGGCATTTTTGTCATTAACCGTGTTTTAAATCAATCAAAATAACCGTCAGGATATCACATCTCCTTATTGCACGCGAATTTCCCTCTCTCTCTCTCTCTCACTCTCTCTCTCTATCTAAACCCACAACGAAAACCCCCTAAATCATACCAAAAATACCTAAAATCATGGATGAAGATAAGAGATTTTCCTTGTTCTATATACGTAAGAACAAGTGGTCATTGCATTCCGTGTTTTACTAGCCGATTAGGGTTCAATTGTGTTTTACATTGAAGTATTTGATGTTTGCAGGAAAGAGATTAAAAAAACAGGGGCCTTTGAACCAGATGGATGGAAGCGACACGGTGGTCGGAAGCAAAGGCAAAGTCGCCGGAACCGCAGGTGTGTGTTTGAAACAACAAATGTTTGTAGGGTTACAGTTTATTTTCGATTAATGTGTGTTAAGTGCCTGTGGTTGGTAATGTGTTGATGTTGGTGTGTTTTACTAGCATAGAGTATGGGTTGGGTACATAGGAAATGGAAAATGGTTGTTAAGCGTAGTATAATGTGTTTTACAGTATGAATATGTAGGTTTTGTAATGAGGGAAGTTGGGTTTGTTGATTGTGTTTTAAAATCTGTGTTTGTTACTGGGTTTTGATAACAAGTGTGGTTTACTGTTTTTGAAGAAATGTGTTTTACACAATTCGATGTGTTTTACTATCATAGAGTATGGTTTAGGTAAATAGGAAACGGAAAATGGTTGTTAAGCGTAGTATAATGTGTTTTACAGTATGAATAGGTAGGTTTTGTAATGAGGGAAGTTGGGTTTGTTGGTTGTGTTTTAAAATCTGTGTTTGTTACTGGGTTTTGATAACAAATGTGGTTTATTGTGTTTCAAGAAATGTGTTTTACACACTTCGATGTGTTTTAAGAACTTGTTGCGTGTTTCAGAGTTAATAAAAATTGTGTTTTGAGTTGTACATGTGTGTTTTACAAATTATGTACAGGTATGTTTATATAGATGGGTTTTACAATTATGATTGATTTGTTAACTTTTGAAAGCATATTGAACTGTGATTTATAAGGGAAACGTGTGGTTGTGAAATTTAGAAAAAATTTCCATGAATGCTACAAACAACTGTTTTTCAGTGAAACGGAGAAAGAGTGAGAGATTAAAAGGGAAATGGCTTTCAAAAAAACCCGGAAACAAACCTGACAAACCAATTAGGCTGGATGAATCAGACACAGAAGAAGCATCACCTATACAAGGTGCAGTTAGTTGTGGCAATCTGAAGGGTGGGGGGTTACTAGAATAGTTAGCTGTCCTGACCAGTTGTGTTTTTTTGTTACTAACAGTTGAACCTGTTAACAAAAAAGTAAAATGTGCACAATAACCGCCTGCTGGCACACTTCTGTCTGACATTGCAAATCTGTTTCCGGCCGTAATGGAAAAAAATGTTTATTTACAATCGGAACCCGTCCAAAATCGTGAAATGCCCATATGTAAGTTAGATGATCAAACGGCAAACCATATGTTTGTCGTGGTAAAAGGCAATGCATAATAATAACATCAACTTTTGTGAGTTTTCTTTCAGCCGACGCAAGCAAGATATGTAGCGAAACCGGTAAGAAGCGGAAGGAGAATAAAGCTGGAATCGAAACGAAACAAAAAAAAGGCTGCGGTTATACGAACAGTCAATAAACCTAAAGAAGTAGCACACGGTAAATTGAAATTATGAACTACTTTTATTTACTAAAAAGTCTGAGTTGCTGATCGGGTTTCTGTGTTGGTGTTACGTCAGGTACCACGATAGAAGATTCTGATGATGATTTTGACAACCCACCTTGGAAAAAAACGAGGTCGAGTGCTGTAACACCTCGAAAATTCATGTCCAATATTATATTGACACGTGTCATGGACTTTAAACGTGTAAAGAATTAAGTTAGAGGGACTAAAGTTGACAAACAAGGAATCTATGTGTATAAAAGGATTCAAAGTGTCAACAATGGATAAATATATCGTTCAATAACCCTACACGACGTTTATACCCTTAAACGAATGAATCATGGATCATACGAAGCTAATTGTGGAAGAAAGTGAGAGATTACAAACTACAAGGGTTAAAAGTGTCAACATGTTTAAGTTGTACCTCTGAGTGATCTTTTAGCGAACCTGAAGCTTTGTAACGGTTAAGTATACACACTAGAATAAGTGATAAAAATTTCACAAGGTTTCGATAAAGTATGAGAAAGTTATGATAATATTCGCATACGAGGGGTTAAAAGCGTCAACGTTGAAATTAAAGGCTTTTCGGGTGATTACAAAGTTAACCAAGGACTTAACAAAGTTTAGTTATGCCTTGGAGCCCTTAAAAGTCAAGTTAGAGGGTTGAAATTGCAATAAAACAAGTTAAAAATGAGTTTAGAAGGACCAGGGACCAAAATTGCAATATTTGAAACTTGCTGACCGGAGAGCCACCCTCACACGGCCCGCGTAGACCCTCTATGGGATCTTACGCGGCCCGCCTAAGGTTCCCAGATGCAGATTCCTTGGACAGGTGCCTGTTTCAGCAAGTTTAACCGACTTAAGGAGCTTGTTTTCGATTCTATGGGCTTGTTTGATGGTTTATAAGGGCCTAGGGACACTTGGGATGATCAGGAATCATCCCATAGACTTATTTGTCTTGATCTTGTGCAATCAAAGTCCCTATATAAGGTGTTCTTGTTGCATCATTTGAACACACTCCCTTGAAAACTTCACAACTCATTTTCTGGAGGTTCCTGGAGCTCAAGACCCATTCCTAGTGATCTTTAGTCGTGCATAGGACCTTGGTAAGTGTCATTAACCTTCCTTAATTCAGTTTTACTTAGTTAATTAGCCTAAAGTCAAACTGTCGTAATTAAGGTTTGACTTCGTCATTAACCTTAATTTGTCCAGTCAAATTCCAAATTGAAAGTACCTATGAGTTGGTAATTATGTGGGCAATAAACCCTTAAAAGGGCACCCTCTGATTCCCACTCTAGCTAGGTCAATTGTCGGGTCAAACTTGTTTATAAAAAGTCAACAGATAGCTTAATTTCAAATAAATGCATAATTAACAATGTAGAAGCTATGCAACCTATTTTATCACTAATATAACTTGGTAATTAATGTAAGAACATGTCTACACATGTTCAACCCGACAATTTTCAGTTTAAGCTCAGTTTGGAGCCGAAAGTCGCAAAAGTAGACTTTTGCTTTGACTTTCAGTTCTGACCCATTAGAGCATAGTTTAGAAATGCCTTAGAGCTTTATTAGGACCAGGTTACATGTTAGTATAACCCTCTGTGATTATACAACTTGGTTCATTAGTTATCTGATTCATATGCATGTTTCCGTTAAATGCTTAAATGTTGACTATTATGCCCTTTTGACCTTAAAACGTGATTTTTGAAAAAGTAAAAGAATAGAAACCTTCATTACTGATTTATAGACTTGTCCCTAAAATTTGACATCAGTTTGAGGTCTAGATTAGGAGTTATGCTCATTAGCGTAATTAGAAAGCTTTTTATTAATTAAACGGCGTAATTAGCATATAGCCTATTTAAACCCAAATTTTTATAGCAAACTTTTTACCCACTGATATAAAATAATATTTTGGGATTTTTGAAGATTTTTATTTATTTTTAGGCTGAGCATAACATAGGGTTCTAAGCTTGATTCGGTAATTGCCGGTTTTGCCCTTTTGGCCATAAAATGAGTTTTACATAACATTTTGATACCAAACTTTTTGCTACTGATTTTATATGATAAATAAAACATTTTAAGCTTTCTGGAATGATAAAAATATCAGCTTTTCTTATAAAACCCGGAAATCGCTTAAAATCGCCTTTTTACGCGTTTTTAACGCATAGTATAAGCTAAAACTATTTTTAACATATAAGGTTTGATACCTACTGATGTTCTAAGTAAATTTTCATAATTAAACAGTAGGCAAAATTTTTAAACTCAGAATTCTAATTTTGACCTTTAAAGCTTAAGTGAAATTACCAAAATGCCCCTTCGGTGCATAGTTTGGTTATAATTAATAAATTTCACATATATGTAATACCCTACTGATATAACTTATTAAATTGAGTATTTTACGGATTATATCAGACCAGGACCTCAGATTATTATTTAACCTCTCTTATAACCTTTAAAATGACCAAAATACCCCTACGGGGCATAAATTGGTTTTAAATTCGTTTTGGGCATAATGGAAGGTATCCTACTGATATCACAACATATTAAAGGCATATTAACTTAGGAAACCTGTTCATGATTCATTTGGTTACCCGTTACGCACTTTTCGCGTTCGGATCGGTTTATGTAACTAGTTTGCATATATTAGCCGAAACGGGTCCAACCTTATCATTTTCATCTCAAAATACAAAATGTGTTTAGTTTACCCTTATTACACAAGTATACAAGCTTGTCGGGTCTAAACCACATTCTAATCCGGTCTTCGCTTAATCTTGCGTTTGAACCGTATATCCTCCTTTAAAACTAACCGGTCTAAGCATAGGCTTAATTAAGACCCGTTAGGAATCTAATAGGTTATTAAAAACTTTCGTTCTAGATTTAGGAGCCCAGTAAAAGCTATCTGTACTTGCTTGGTGGTATACGGCTGGGATAAATTGTATAAATTTGCTCAGGTAAATACTCTTAACTTATTTTCCCTATACGGGCTTGGGATACGGTATTATAATAATACCGCTTGGTCAGATATGTAGTCATTTAAATCGGATTGTGATTAATGTATTTACATAACCTGTTTTAATTTGTATTATTTGGTGTATGGCCCTTGGGGGTTAAATGACCATGTCCCGGATATCCTTGGCACCATTCAAAGAAATGGCCACGACCTAAGCACGAGGTGTAGGCGTACACCTGACAGTTGCATTATGTAAAAACTGGTAATCCACTTAAAGGAATCAACCTTGTGGGCATTATACCTGTGGCGTGTCAGTTAATCTTGACCGGCTCTACCAACCGGCCCTGACGGACGACAAATAAGTAAAACTGTATACAAGATTATTTTTAAATAATTGTCCTAAGTTATAAAAGACTTTTTGTTCCATGTGCATTCAAATCAATTTTTCTAAACATTTTCAAAATGAGTCAGTTAATTGTATTTACCAGTGTAAACTGACGTATTTTCCAAAAAGGTTAAGTGCAGGTACTAGACGAAATAGGCTGGCTACTCCTGGCATCATTAATTAAGTCTCGCAAGCTCTAGATGCTAAAGTCTGTTGAACAAGTTTCCTTTTTATTCGATCCGCCTGTGGATCTGTTTCAACTCTTTTGTGATACTTAATATTACAATTTTATTCAGTTGAAATAAACCTATCTTTTGCTTCCGCTGTGCATTATAATTGTGTTGTTTGACTATGATGATATCAACTACGTCACGATACTCCCCACCGGTAATACGTGGAAATATCGGGGTGTGACAGGTTGGTATCAGAGCCAACATTGAGTGAATTAAACACTAGCCTTTTGTGTTTAATCTCAAGGACACAGTAGCACATTCCTTGACCTTCTGAGTCTAGACTTAACATAGGAATACTCTCGTCTCTATTCGGAGGATTATTGCTTTCAATTCTATATATTTTAATATGTTGCCAAGCAAAGAAGCCGTAATGGAAATTCTCCCCATTTGAAGCCTAGGAAAGGCCGAGCCTCGTACTGCGACTAGGATTAATGTGCAACCAAGGAGAAAACATTTAGAAATAAAATGAAGAAGAAAATCCTTTTGCTGAAGATCGTTTCCTTAGTAGTCCTTATAAGGACATACTTATCTTTCAGTCCCTTCATGGACAACATCATTTCTTTCAAGTCTTGTTTAGGGCAATTCTGTACCTCTTTTTATATCATTGTATATGAATGGAGTATATGAAATAAATTAAAATAACATTCCTTCTAAAAGATCTACCATTATAATAAAATGGCAAAATCTAAAAAGGGACAAGGCCTAGCCCATGTGTCATTTTAAGACAGGGTCAAGATGGTAATTCCTCAATTAGATTCAGATCCTTATTAACATCTCAATTTAGGATTGTTCTGCGTTACATATTAAAAAGAATCTTAAAGGTAAACCTAGCCACATGTCATTTCAGACAAGGCCAAGATGGTAAAAACCTATTCAAAAGATTCAAATCCTTGTTGACATTTGTAAACATGTTAACATTCCTGGAAAAATGTGATTCGATAAAAATCGCACAAATCATCCTTATACTGGATTCTCCCGAAATCCTTTCCTATTTTGAAGAATTAAACATCCATTAGGGATATAATGCATACGGGCTATACCCATTGTCATATAAGACAAAAGACAGTCGTAGCCTACAACTCCCTGTCAAGAAAAGGTAATGAACAACGTTCAAGCCTAAATACCTTGATTCTACAAAAATCATGGCTTATAAATTAAAGTTGTCCTTGTGACTTGGCCTTTTGTGCCATAATTATATTTTAATTGAATTTAGGATGATTTCCTTTTCTGCCAGTATATACATTAAAAAGAATCTTAAAAGGTATAACCTAGTTTGAATGTCATTAAAGACCTAGCTACGATGGTAAAACCTGTTTAAAAGAGATTCAGATCCTTGTTAACATCTGAAAACATGTTAACACTCCTGAAAACAGTGATGCGATAAAATCATACTTGTCATCTTTATATTGGGGACTTTCCAAACCCCTTATTTAGCGTAAATGATCAAGAGGAATCATGGCTAATAAACGTCGAGCATGATGAACACATCAAAACATCCATTTAAGATGTATGCCTACGGGCAAAGATGTAATCATGACAAAGATAGTTTTATTTCATAATTTCCTGCCAAAAGGCAATGAACTATGAAATTTATCCGACCCAAAGGATCATTGATTATGTTTTAAAATTTCCCTAGTGACAAGGCATCCGTGCCATCAAAAAGTCCTTTGGAACAAGCCCTTGTGCTATATAAAATGTCGGTACGACATGGACAGTCGTGACTTATGTCCCCTGTCTAATAAATATGAAGGATTATATTCCGTTTAAACGCCAAAGATGGTTTATTTAAAAACCTAGGCAAAACATAATCAAATAAATTAAATACTATCTATTGGCCTATATGGTTTATTTGCACCATGGCTATTTAATCATCAAATTCGACAATTCACTATATAATTAAACAAATTATTACTACTTGGTCTGTAGCCTTCAAAGCTTCACCATGGCAGACTCATCTGAAGCTCACAATCATCCAGTTGATCAGAATAATGATGCAAGACTGAACTTGACGGGCACCGAGTTACAGGCTATGATAGATACAGCCGTAAACAACGCCGTGGACCATGTATTAAAGGATTATAAGCGAAAGTGCGATAATACCCCAAATAAAGGTTACAAAAAGGGTAAGACCGGTTCAAACTTTGACCAGTCCAAGCCAAAGGAGGCAAAACCCAAATGTAAAACCTGCGGGAAGAAGCACTTCGGAAATTGTTTCTATGAGCAGACTAGGGGATGTGTCATCTGTAAAGAGATGGATCACAATACTCTTGAATGCAAGGACTTGAAGGACGCCACATGCTATGGTTGTGGCGAGAAGGGGCATATAAAAACCCGCTACCCAAAGAAGGTGACTAAAGAGAAATGCACTTTAGAGTCACAAGCTAAGCCTTGTGGAATCTGTAATAAGGAAGGGCACAAAACTTTGGAGTGCCAAAAAATAAAGGACGCAACCTGCTATGGTTGTAATGAAATAGGGCACATCAAAACTAATTGCCCAAATAAAACCAAGAAGCCTGGAAAGGCTAAGAAGACCGAAGCTGGAGTCTTTCAAATGAATGCTCAAAAGGCCGTTCAAGATGACAATGTCACAACAGGAACTTTCCTTATCAATGACAATAGATTTAGTAAATTGTTAAATCTACACTGTTAAAACTCTAGGCGTTAAGTATGAAGTAGAATTGGCCGATGGTACCTCAGAGATTGCTTCAGCAATATTAGATGGATGTTTTATATCCATTAGGTACCATTCTTTTCCGCTGTCCTTGTTTCCATTAAAATAGAGGGACTTGATATAGTGATAGGAATGGATTGGTCGTCTTAAAACCAAGCCCATATTGTGTGTGATAAGAAGCAAGTAGTTATCAAGACTCCTTATGGTGAGCCTTTGACAATTCAAGGAGACACTGGGTATGGATTGCCTAAGCACTTGTTGAATATGGTATTTAATACCAAAGATTCAAGTATGGAAAACTCAGAAGAGACAAACAACAGTCACGATGCTGGAGATGCGACAAATGTTAATAGTGCATCCAATGTGAACCTCAATATTAATGGAGTTAATCTCCAAAACTGTAATTAACGTAGCTATTAGATAGGCCATGAGAAATGTCATGAAAAGGTTCAAGAAGCTGAATGATGCTTGCTTTAAAACACATGTCGCTGCTCATGGGAAGAGCTATACTCATACTTCAAATGCGAAGAATAAACCCAACAAAAGCATATAGGGCAAGGAGCACCATTCTTTTAGGATGTACTTAAAAGTACTTCGTTTCTTGGAAGTCAAGAGACTTCAATGATAAAAAGGGGCCATCGATTGCAGGAAATTGTTTGATGAAGTAGAAACCATTAAGTGTATCAGCGGTTATGCAGAAAGGGACACGGCGAGGTATGCATCATAGTCATACGATGGCAATACCCTTAATTAGTGAAGACATTAATGAAATCCACAAGAAAGATCCTCTTATACTATATGGGATGGTCCAAGTTTTAAGGACCTTATTAGAAAAACCTATTATCCGCATCGCGAGATGGAAAAAGATGGAATAAGAATTTTCTGACTCTCATCATAAAAGTTCTAGACTGTCGACAGTATGTTACAAATTTTGATTCATTGGCTGAGATAGTACCCTATTCAATCTACCCAAAAATCTAAGCTTAATGCAAATAATTATTGGTGTTTAGCATCGGCAATAAGAGGGCACATTAAGGTTTCAAAGCCTGCTTATTATAAATCCATTATGGATATACCTCAGCTACTCACGTTATATAAATTAAGAAACAACCAGTCAAAGCTGAGTCTGCCCAAAAATTTGTCAAAGATTTTACAGCTAAGTTTAAAAGGATTAAGAATGGAGGCGTTTAACCCTCCTAATGAATGATTAGAGGCAGTTCACATTAATAATAACACCAGATAAACCCCTTATTGTGATTTTATTGCTAAGAGTTACGTTTGGTTTCAGGTACCGCTGAGTCTCTTATAAGACCATAAGCTTAGCAAAACTTTTAGAAATTTTCCCGTAAGAACCCCAGATATTAAGTGTAAGGTAAAACTTACAGGCAAAAATCATAAGAACCATTTCTTCTGTTCCTATCAGAAACCTCCAATCGTAGAATTCTAGAAGTATCCTCTCTCTAGAGAAAGTGCGTCAGCATGTATAGTTGATATCTCCTTGATCTCTATCGATTGCGAATACCAGACGGTATGATAAAAGCGCCACATGAGGATTGATGTATCTTAATAAGCTCCATAGATTGCTTCCATGCCTGATCAGTATGGAGGTTTAATGCATGGAACCGCAAGGATATTCCAATGGTCATATGGTACAAAAGTCAACTAATGGTATTCAAAGAAGATATCCAGAATGGAATTGTCCAAGTAAATATCTCCAATTAGGGATTTCGTGGACTCGTAACATAAATGTGTCACTTATCTGACACAGAGTATGATAGATGAACTGGAGCCTGAGATTTGGAAAATCTCTGTAACCTCCTTGTATCTTGATTATCTTCTCATAAGACTACCCTGTTTACCTCCTGAAAGGCAAGTAGAGTTAAGATTTATATCCCATTTAGGGCTGTATTAGTGTGAAATCTCCAAGACGGCTAGTACCATCATTGGAAGAATCGAAACCCTGATTAGGTGAGATTTAAAATAGAGGATTCATATAGCCTAACTCAATATTCTGAGAATTCGGTATAGTCAATTAAGAAAGACGGTCCATCTTTTTTATACAATTATTACCGCAACCCTACTTAAGCAGCGATTAATAATTGCCATCAGCTACCCAGGATCGTCGATTGGTTCGAATATCGGCAAGGATTAGCTATTCCTTAAGATTGGTTTTAAGCTATAGTCGAAATAACCATCTCACCTTAAATAAGCTATTTTATAACTAATAATAGATATATAAGTATCAAGGCTGCTCCTTTGGAGACCTTGTATAGATGAAATGTTATACATCTGTTATTGGACGGAAGTTTGGTAAGTCCAATTATCAGGATCTGAAAGTTGCCTTGGAAAACAACGAATAAGATCATACAAATCCATAATCATCTAAAAGTTGCCAGTAATCGGCAGAAAATTGAGGATTGATGAAAGTCGCAACCCTCTTAAGTCCTTAATAAGAAATAAGGTTCAAACAAAGGTATCGCCCTAAGAAGGGTGTGCTAAATTTTAATTTATCAGGGTAAGTTAAGCCCTGGATATATAGGAGCATTTGGGGAATCGAATGTATCAAGATCGAATAACTTATAAGCTAAAACCTATTTAAGGAGCTTGGCGGAGCTCGCAATGCATTACACACTAATGATTTAAGGATGTGTTTCACCAATAAGTCGAGAAGCACTATCACATAATGATATGCAAATTTATGATATGATGAGCAACCTGTATCAATTAAGGATCGTCAGGTTAAGAAACTCCAAAATGATACATGTACCTAATATAAAGGTTACTTTGGGAGCTTGGAGAGGTTCCGGATATGCTATAGAAGTTAAGTCCATTATGCGACAAAAAGTACTTCCAACATTTTAGTAAATCTCGAGGTCGAGATTTCTTTTAAGGGGGTGAGGATGTAACACCTCGAAAATTCATGTCCAATATTATATTGACATGTTTCATGGACTTTAAACGTGTAGAGAATTAAGTTAGAGGGACTAAAGTTGACAAACAAGGAATCTATGTGTATAAAAGGATTCAAAGTGTCAACAATGGATAAATATATCTTTCAATAACCCTACACGACGTTTATACCCTTAAACGAATGAATCATGGATCATACGAAGCTAATTGTGGAAGAAAGTGAGAGATTACAAACTACAAGGGTTAAAAGTGTCAACATGTTTAAGTTGTACCTCTGAGTGATCTTTTAGCGAACCCGAAGCTTTGTAACGGTTAATTATACTCACTAGAATAAGTGATAAAAATTTCACAAGGTTTCGATAAAGTATGAGAAAGTTATGATAATATTCGCATACGAGGGGTTAAAAGCGTCAACGTTGAAATTAAAGGCTTTTCGGGTGATCACAAAGTTAACCAAGGACTTAACAAAGTTTAGTTATGCCTTGGAGCCCATAAAAGTCAAGTTAGAGGGTTGAAATTGCAATAAAACAAGTTAAAAACGAGTTTAGAAGGACCAGGGACCAAAATTGCAATATTTGAAACTTGCTGACCGGAGAGCCACCCTCACACGGCCCGCGTAGACCCTCTATGGGATCTTACGCGGCCCGCCTAAGGTGCCCAGATGCAGATTCCTTGGACAGGTGCCTGTTTCAGCAAGTTTAACCGACTTAAGGAGCTTGTTTTCGTTTCTATGGGCTTGTTTGATGGTTTATAAGGGCCTAGGGACACTTGGGATGATCAGGAATCATCCCATAGACTTATTTGTCATGATCTTGTGCAATCAAAGTCCCTATATAAGGTGTTCTTGTTGCATCATTTGAACACACTCCCTTGAAAACTTCACAACTCATTTTATGGAGGTTCCTGGAGCTCAAGACCCCTTCCTAGTGATCTTTAGTCATGCATAGGACCTTGGTAAGTGTCATTAACCTTCCTTAATTCAGTTTTACTTAGTTAATTAGCCTAAAGTCAAACCGTCGTAATTAAGGTTTGACTTCTTCATTAACCTTAATTTGTCCAGTCAAATTCCAAATTGAAAGTACCTATGAGTTGGTAATTATGTGGGCAATAAACCCTTAAAAGGGCACCCTCTGATTCCCACTCTAGCTAGGTCAATTGTCGGGTCAAACTTGTTTATAAAAAGTCAACAGAAAGCTTAATTTCAAATAAATGCATAATTAACAATGTAGAAGCTATGCAACCTATTTTATCACTAATATAACTTGGTAATTAATGTAAGAACATGTCTACACATGTTCAACCCGACAATTTTCAGTTTAAGCTCGGTTCGGAGCCGAAAGTCGCAAAAGTAGACTTTTGCTTTGACTTTCAGTTCTGACCCACTAGAGCATAGTTTAGAAATGCCTTAGAGCTTTATTAGGACCAGGTTACATGTTAGTATAACCCTCTGTGATTATACAACTTAGTTCATTAGTTATCCGATTCATATGCATGTTTCCGTTAAATGCTTAAATGTTGACTATTATGCCCTTTTGACCTTAAAACGTGATTTTTGAAAAAGTAAAAGAATAGAAACCTTCATTACTGATTTATAGACTTGTCCCTAAAATTTGACATCAGTTTGAGGTCTAGATTAGGAGTTATGCTCATTAGCGTAATTAGAAAGCTTTTTATTAATTAAACGGCGTAATTAGCATATAGCCTATTTAAACCAAAATTTTTATACCAAACTTTTGACCCAATGATATAAAATAATATTTTGGGATTTTTGAAGATTTTTATTTATTTTTAGGCTGAGCATAACATAGGGTTCTAAGCTTCATTCGGTAATTGCCGGTTTTGCCCTTTTGGCCATAAAATGAGTTTTACATAACATTTTGATACCAAACTTTTTGCTACCAAACTTTTTGCTACTAATTTTATATGATAAATAAAACATTTTAAGCTTTCTGGAATGATAAAAATATCAGCTTTTCTTATAAAACCCGGAAATCGCTTAAAATCGCCTTTTTACGCGTTTTTAACGCATAGTATAAGTTAAAACTATTTTTAACATATAAGGTTTGATACCTACTGATGTTCTAAGTAAATTTTCATAATTAAACAGTAGGCAAAAGTTTTAAACTCATAATTCTAATTTTGACCTTTAAAGCTTAAGTGAAATTACCAAAATGCCCATTCGGTGCATAGTTTGGTTATAATTAATAAATTTTACATATATGTAATACCCTACTGATATAACTTATTAAATTGAGTATTTTACGGATTATATCAGACCAGGACCTCAGATTATTATTTAACCTCTCTTATAAACTTTAAAATGACCAAAATACCCCTACGGGGCATAAATTGGTTTTAAATTCGTTTTGGGCATAATGGAAGGTATCCAACTGACATAATAACATATTAAAGGCATATTAACTTAGGAAACATGTTCATGATTCATTTGGTTACCCGTTACACACTTTTCGCGTTCGGATCGGTTTATGTAACTAGTTTGCATATATTAGCCGAAACGGGTCCAACCTTATCATTTTTATCTCAAAATCCAGAATGTGTTAAGTTTACCCTTATTACACAATTATAAAAGCTTGTCGGGTCTAAACCACATTCTAATCCGGTCTTCGCTTAATCTTGCGTTTGAACCGTATATCCTCCTTTAAAACTAACCGGTCTAAGCATAGGCTTAATTAAGACCCGTTAGGAATCTAATAGGTTATTAAAAACATTCGTTCTAGATTTAGGAGCCCAGTAAAAGCTATCTGTACTTGCTTGGTGGTATACGGCTGGGATAAATTGTATAAATTTGCTCAGGTAAATACTCTTAACTTATTTTCCCTATACGGGCTTGGGATACGGTATTATAATAATACCGCTTGGTCAGATATGTAGTCATTTAAATCATATTGTGATTAATGTATTTACATAACCTGTTTTAATCTGTATTATTTGGTGTATGGCCCTTGGGGGTTAAATGACCATGTCCCGGATATCCTTGGCATCATTCAAAGAAATGGCCACGACCTAAGCACGGGGTGTAGGCGTACACCTGACAGTTGCATTATGTAAAAACTGGTAATCCAGTTAAAGGAATCAACCTTGTGGGCATTATACCTCTGGCGTGTCAGTTAATCTTGACCGGCTCTACCAACCGGCCCTGACGGACGACAAATAAGTAAAACTGTATACAAGATTATTTTTAAATAATTGTCCCAAGTTATAAAAGACTTTTTGTGCCATGTGCATTCAAATCAATTTTTCTAAACATTTTCAAAATGAGTCAGTTAATTGTATTTACCAGTGTAAACTGACGTATTTTCCAAAAAGGTTAAGTGCAGGTACTAGACGAAATAGGCTGGCTACTCCTGGCATCATTAATTAAGTCTCGCAAGCTCTAGATGCTAAAGTCTGTTGAACAAGTTTCCTTTTTATTCGATCCGCCTGTGGATCTGTTTCAACTCTTTTGTGATACTTAATATTACAATTTTATTCAGTTGAAATAAACCTATCTTTTGCTTCCGCTGTGCATTATAATTGTGTTGTTTGACTATGATGATATCAACTACGTCACGATACTCCCCACCGGGCCCACCGGTAATACGTGGAAATATCGGGGTGTGACAAGTGCTAGCCAACAAGCTGTTGAAAATCCACACCGACCCACAATTGCTAAGTCAATAAAAGACCCAAAAACACACAAGAGGTCAACAACGGTCAAAAATTACATACCACTTTCAGATGGGAAACTAACCTTGCGATTAGCTCTTAAGCACATGGGGGAGCTGGTGGAATCTTTCAACGAGAATCAACGGCAGGCTGTCAGAAACATAGGTTTCGGGGCAATACTTGGGTTTAAAATGGGTCCGATTCCCTCAACTCTGGGTTGGTGGTTGGTAAATAACTACGACCCTAAAACACGGGTTTTGAATTGCGGTAGCCACCACATCCAAATAACGGAGGAATTGGTGAACGATGTGTTCGGCGTACCGAGAGGGGATGAAAAAATAAAGGAGGTTGAGAGAGCAAGATCAGATTTTCATGAGGTTGTTGCGGAATGGAAAGAACAGTTCGAAAACGCTCCTGCACGTTTAGCGCCTGTTCAATTCAAGACATACATGAAGGGGCAACAAGCGAGCGGGAGAATCTTTGTGTTAAACTTTCTACTATTCTACAGCACACAGCTAGGAGAGACAACTACCAATTCATCAATTAATATGAGGTTTCTACCAGCCTTGCGTCGAGGGATGGATATCAAAAGTTTTAACTGGTGTGAATACATGATCAAGTGTCTGGATCGAACAGTGGAAGCATGGACACCAAAGGACTGCTTTCTTGGTCCAATGCCTTTGCTAGTGGTATGTTCCGAATTCATATATAATTTTCTAATCACACACTTGATTTGTGCATGCAAACACATGTGTTTGCAGTAAAACACATCTGACATCAGTTTGTTCTTCCTATTTACAGGCAGCGTTGATACGTGACCAAAAGAAAACCGAGGAAGATAAGCCAAGAGCAGCTCATCTCATCGAAGATATCACTGATGACGATATCGAGGCAGTCAGCATAAAGTTGGACACGATCAGGTTTAATCAAATGTTAGTGGATGCATATGACTTGCAACCGGAACAAAAATATCCGTTCGCAAAAATATCTGATGAAGAAGTTCAATCAAAAGAAGTGAAAGCAGATGAAAAAGATGTAACGAAGAAAGTAAAACACAATAGCACATCTGAACCAGTAAAAAACAAAAAGTCTGTTGTGAAGCCGGCCGGTAAAACACATGGTAAACCTACGGTCTCAAAGGTACCGATAAAAAATCAAATTGAAAAAGAACGGGCGAAAAACGATCAGGTTGGGGAGAAGACCGGTAAAACACATGATAAACCTGCGGTCTCAGAGGTACCGAGAAAAAATCAAATTGAAACAGAACGGGCGAAAACCGATCAGGTTGGGGAGAAGACAGGTAAAACACATGGTAAACCTACGGGCTCAGAGGTACCGAGAAAAACTCAAATTGAAAAAGAACGGGAGAAAACCGATCAGGTTGGGGAGAATAAATCTGATGTTGAAGGTGGCACGGAACCTGCGCCTGTTGTCGAAGAAATCCCCATTAATGCAGGTTTCACTGCAGCCTTTGAAGATGGCATGAACGAAGATGTTGGCCCGGAAACAGTGCCTGTTGTCGATACATCTGATATAGAGAAGTACTACATTGAAACCGGCGAGTGGGGGCAAACACAACAAAGTTAGCGGGGGATTAACTCACCTATTGTATCTCAATATGGGTCGACACCACCAGCGAGCCAAAGCGACGAGGTACTCTTATAGTTTTTCAATAATTCTATTACACACAATATAATGTATAAGTGAACACATTTAAACACAAATAAGAAATACCTTAAAACACAATGTAACCCTTAAAACATATTTTTATGAAATGTGGCACAAGCAACACCTTAAAACACAATCAGATTTCCAAAAAAACATTTTAGATGGTAAAACACATTACAGATTGGTAAAACACATTTTCAGGTTGGTAAAACACATTTCAGCTTAGAAACAACACAATGAACCTTCTTTTCACATTCTTATGAAGTGTAAGACAGACAACACCTTAAAACACAATCAGCTTGATAAAACACAATACAAAATGCTTAAAAAAAATTCAGCTTGGTAAAACACATTGCAGATTGGGAAAAAAACAATGAACATTCGATACACATTCTTATGAAGTGTGAGTCAGATAACACCTTAAAACACATTCAGATAATTATAAAATACGAAGGATTTGTGAAAAGACAACACTAAAACACAATTAAATGTAATTCCACACAAATATCATGTTGTTGCTTAATGATAATTTGTAAAGTGTGATTGATGTGAATCAGGTGCATGCGGGAATGTTGGAAGTGTTCTTGAATCAATTCGACGAATGTGTGAAAAGGATAAACGACACTTTTACGGAAGGTTTCCAATTGTACCCCGAAAGTGAAAAAAATAAAAGAGATACATAAAATGTGGACTGAGAAGCTGAAAACGGTTGGATCCACAAGTACGGCAACTGGACAACCACAAACTACTACGGATAAAACACCAGAAAAAGAGGCAAATAAGGAGAATGTGGTTCTGTCACAGTTGTCGCAGTGGACACCTTCATTGCTCGAAGAGATATGTAAGACGGTTGACAAGACAACCACACCGACGACTTAGCTTGCAGTAGTGGAGCAGCCCGCACTCGTCGTCACACCGATCTCACAAAAAACACAGGAGGAATATGAATATTCGATTAGACGTGGGCAGCTTATACACGAGTTGGACCTTGGAAAGCGGAAAGTAAGACCGCAAAGACAAACAGAGTTAACCGATGCTCTAAGGTCTCCATACGTGAAGCGGGCAGTAGAGATTAGGGCAAAGCTTGAAAACGCTGAGGTCTCAGTCAGCTCATACATGTTTTCAGCCTGGGGTTCAATGTGGTATGTTATAAAAATGCCATTTATAATACGAATGTTTCTACAAAATATGTTAAGACACAATGTTTGAAAGTGATTCGTCTGAAATTATTATAACACATTGATTAAAACTTGTTTGTATACGTTAGGGATGTTGTGTTTAGAACTAAGAGAGGAGTGCCGGTTATGAGATCTCCGCTCGAATCATTAATGCCGGGAATGGAATTGCACATTTTGGTAATAAGCGCATGGGCGGATTTGTTGAATTATGAAGAAAAATTCAAGCAAAAGGGGAGCATCGCACGGCTGTTTTGTTCAGTAAATATGTTGGTAAGTCTGATCATAATGACCTTGTAATATATGTTTACTACTTTTGTAATATTGTTTAACACAATCACTCTAAAATGCAGAATGAAGACGACTACAAAAAAGTGCAAAATCGATGTCAAAATCATTCGCAGAAAACATAGAACCGGTCTTAATTTCTGCTGATGTGAAAAAGATACCTGACAAGTCGCTCATCTTTGTACCAGTCTTACACTGTTATGGGTCATTTTCTGAGCATATATCCTGACTAATATTCTGCTTTTGATTGTTTACTTGTGATCAGGATACCGGATCAGGATATTGGTAACATCCTGGTCTGATATCCTAGTATTGACTGAATTAACCACGTGCAGGTTAGAAGATGTGGGTCACTAACGGTCAAGTGGACCTCTTCTCCTTAAGACTCGGGCAAACCAGTTATATGAGAGACGTTGAACCCGAAAGACCAGGTCTACAACGTTCGTATGGGGAATATCCGCCGAATCCCGGTTTAATAGGGTAGTTTGTTATATTTCTTTTACTATAAATAGATGGATCGGATTAGATTAAGGCACACAACTTTGACTCACATTCTTTCTCTCTAGCTACTAGCAATCACTACACACAAACACTTGTACTTGAATTACATTGTAACACCTAGTTGATCCGCATCACATCCTGCACTGTATCCTGATATTCGAAGTAATAGAAGAACAAGGCAGCTGCGATTGTCAGCTCCCGAGATTTTATGTCGGCGATCTAGATTGATCAAGGGCTTTCCTCGTATATCTCGTGTCACCCTTTACATTTTTGCTCATTGTTTGATCATAAATACAGCTCTATATCCTGAGCCGTATCCTGAAACTGTTTTTACAAATAACTTAACTAACATATTTTCAACACACATTTCAAGCACACTACCTCACTTAACTAATTTGATCACTAAATTGCTTCGGTAATTTTTGACCAAAACAATTTGGCGCCCACCGTGGGGCAAGTGGTGCTATTTTTACTAAAAACTTTAGTAAAATCATTACTCGGTTTTCTATTTTCAAAACTTTTTGCTACATTGTTTTCAATGGCCTCGAGATCAAACATGAGCTCTTCCACCATGTCTGCTACAACCTCTGCAACAATTGGTTCGGTGCTTCCACCTACTCCTCCGAGAATGCAAGCCTCCTCACAGGGAACTGAAAGTCATGTGGCTCGGGATGTTATTCCCACTCGCAGTGCACAGGGATCTGGTCCTGTTTTAGCTTCTAATGATGAAATTCTGAATTTGTTTGGTAGTGTACAGGAACAGATGAGGCAGCAGCAGGAAACTAATCAGATGCTGATAAGAGAGATACAACTCTTGAAATCCGGCCCAAGTAGGCCTGCTGAAGAAACTGTCACTCCTTGGCAGCCCAGGGCTTTGAACTTCAGTTCTGCAGTTTACACTGAGGATAACCGGGGGAATATCGTGCCGAGCCATTCCCAGAATCATACTCCTGAGATACCCTCTTCAATAAGAGTATCAACCGTGAGAAGCTCAGGATATGCTTCAGGATATGGCCAGAATCCCCAGACTGGTAATGTATCTAATAATAATAACACTCTTGCTACTAATGGTGTTGGATCTTTGCAGGATGCAGGCATGACATCGGCATTTTCCAGAGAACTCCAAAAGCTGAAAGACATGATATCCAGTGTGCCTGGGGTGGTCCAGCCGATCCCGGAAGTATCCCAAGACAGTCAGAGGATATCCCGGTTTGCGCATCCTATCTGTGATGCTGAAATCCCGAAAAGATTTCAAACCCCCAACATGAAACTCTATGACGGAACCACAGATCCTGAAGAGCATATCACCCAGTATAGGGAAAGGATGGAAATCAACCCTATCCCTCCAGATCTCAAGGAAGCATGCCTCTGCAAGGGTTTTGGTTCTACCTTGACAGGATCAGCCCTAAAATGGCAGTAAAATGTTCCTCCTCACTCAATTACTTCGTTTGCTCATTTGGTTAATTTATTTAATAGTCAGTTTTCTTGCAGCTGGAGTTTTGAGAAACTAACCAGTGATCTTTACAGGATAACTCAAGGGCCTCAGGAATCCTTGAGGGATTATGTGAACAAGTTTAGTCAGGAATCCTTACAGGATAACTCAAGGGCCTCATGAATTCCACCTCAACCTATGAATCAACCAATAGGAAATCAGAATCCTCGTATAAACCATACCGTTCTAAACCGTATGGCAGAAATGATAGCAAAAAAGTGAATGCTGTTGAAGACGAGGATCCTGAGGAGTATCCTGAGTTGTCTGAATATTGTTTTTCTGTTAACATACCAGAACTAATGTATGCTATGCAGGGTTTAGGGGACAGAGCCAGATGGCCCAGGAAAAATCAACAAAAAGCTGATTGGAAGGATAAGTCCAAATGGTGTGCTTTCCACGAGGATTTCGGGCATGTTACAGAGGATTGCATCGCTTTAAGAAAGGAAATAAGCTATCTCTTGAGTAAGGGATATCTGAAAGACCTCCTGGGAAGAAAGAAGAATAAGGGTCAGGATCCTGAGAAGGATCCTGAGCGAGCAGCACCACCTCCTACGGATGCAAAAATAATCAACTTTATTTCAGGAGGATCCGACATTTGTGGGACTTCGTATTCTGCAGCTAAGAGACATGCAAAAGAGGCTAAGGCCGAAAGAGGGGATAAGCCAGCTAGGATGTCAACCCTCACAATTGATAAAGTGATCACGTTCGACAGCGATGACAGGGATACTGTCCAGGATCCTCACCATGATGCTTTGGTAATAACGTTATATGTTGCTAACCATTTTGTGCGTAGGATATTAGTGGATAATGGCAGCTCCGTCAATATAATTCAGTTGGAAACATTGAAGAGGATGAACGTATCCCCGATGGATATTTCTTCGAAGTCCACTGTGCTCGTTGGTTTCAGTGGGGAAGCTAGAAACACAGTGGGAGAAATAAAGCTACCAGTGTATATTGAAGGGGTTAACTCAATGCAACGCTTCTATGTGATGGACTCCCTATCCTGCTATAATATCATATTGGGTAGGCCATGGATCCATGATATGAAAGATGTGCCATCAACATATCATCAATGCATTAAGATCCCTACGCCTTGGGGGTTGTCAAGGTAGATAGTGATCAACAAGAAGCGAAGGAATGTTACTCATCCTCGATGAAATCCTCGACCAAGCCTAGTACAGCATAGCAATTAAAGATGCGGGCCCAAGATATCATAGAGGCTTCGGAGCAGGATGTAAAGAGAATTATCCTGGATCAGGATAAGCCGGATATCTCGGTGCTCGTAGGAACCAATATCCCTCAGGATATTGAAAATCAATTGACTAATTTTCTTAAATGCAGGATGTCGACGTTCGCATGGAAACACGAGGATATGACAAGTATTTCCAAGGATATTATAAAACATAAGCTAGGTATTGACAGGTCATTCAAGCCTGTCCAACAAAAAAGAAGGAAATTTGCTCCGGAACGAAACGTGATCATCCAAGAGGAAGTTGAAAGACTACTAAGGAGCAAGATGATTAGGGAAGTGAAGTTTCCTAAATGGCTGGCAAATGTAGTCGTGGTACAGAAGAAAAATGGGAAATGGAGAGTTTGTGTAGATTACACGGACCTGAATAAAGCTTGTCCCAAAGACCCATTTCCTCTTCCTTATATTGATTCAATAGTGGATGCTACTGCCGGCCACGAGATGTTAACCTTCATGGATGCATCCTCAGGATTTCAGCAGATCCAAATGGAACCTTCAGACCAGGAGGATACTGCCTTTATGACACCGACAGGTATTTATTGTTACACTGTTATGCCCTTTGGTTTGAAAAATGCAGGTGCAACATACCAAAGATTGGTAAACATGATGTTCAAAGACAAGCTGGGGGACACTATGGAGGTGTACATCGATGACATGGTAGTAAAATCTAAAAAGGCTGAGGATCACCTCCAGGATATTAAGGGAGCATTCGATATCCTGGATCAGTATAACATGAAGCTAAATCCTGCCAAGTGCCATTTTGGAGTGGGGGCAGGAAAGTTTCTGGGATATATGGTGACTAAAAGAAGAATAGAAGCAAGCCCGGAGCAGATTAAAGCTATCCTGGATATCAAGTCACCTTCAAATATGAAGGATGTTCAACGATTAACAGGGCGAGTTGCAGCATGAAACAGATTTATCTCAAGATCCTCGGAAAAATGCAAGGAATTTTATGATATCCTAAAGAAGAATAAGAAGTTCGAATGGGGAGAAAAACATGAAGTAGCCTTGCAGGATTTGAAGCAGTATCTTTCAACTGCACCCCTATTGATGAAACCCGAGGATGGTGAACCATTATCCTTGTATCTTGCAGTATCAGGGAATGTTGTAAGTGCTGTCCTCGTAAAAAGATCATGAAGGTCAGCAGTATCCTGTTTACTATGTAAGTAAAAGCTTATTAGATGCTGAAACTAGGTACTCCCATCTAGAGAAATTAATATTAGCCCTAGTTATGGCATCAACAAAACTTAGACATTATTTTGAGACACATAGGATTCATGTTAAGACTAATTATCCTGTTAAGAATGTGCTTAGGAAACCTGAGATGTCGGGTAGGATGGCTAAATGGTCAGTGAAATTAAGTGCATACGATCTAGTATATGAGCCTAGAAATGCCATAAAGTCTCAGGCTTTGGCTGACTTTGTGGCTGATTTCAGTAGTGATATTCAAAATGAAGTAGACCTAGAAGTACAGCAACTAGGAGAAAACTTAGAATCCTGGACATTATATACTGATGGTGCATCTAATGTAAGAGGTGTAGGTTTAGGTATACTACTAAAATCACCACAGGGGGACATATTACCCCAGGCTATTAGATGTGAGTTTCCTGCTACTAATAATGAAGCAGAATATGAATCTTTAATTGCAGGATTAGAATTGGCTAAAAGTATGAATATCAAAAGTTTGCAAGTATATGTCGATTCCTTGTTAATTACTAATCATTTTAAGGGATCATATGCAGTTAAAGGTGATAAATTAATCGAGTATCTCGAAATTCTCAAAAAATTAGCAGGATATTTCGATATTTTCACACTTGAACAGGTACCGAGAGAGGATAATGCTGAAGCTGATGCCTTGGCGAATCTAGGATCATCAGTCAGGATACCGGAAGGAACCCGAATACCAATATTACATATCTTATATCCTGCGACGAATCCTCAGGATAAGGAAGTACTAAGTGTTCAGGATCCTGATGAGTATCCTGAGAAGAATCCCAAGTCCTGGATGGCTCCAATTATAAGATATCTCACGGAAGGACACATCCCAAAGGATGAGAATCCTAAGGCCTTTAGAATGAAGGTATCACGATTCACTATTATAAATAATGTCTTGTATAAGAAATCTCTTGCAGGACCATATCTGAGGTGCTTAGAGGATCCCGAAACTAAGGAAGTGCTTCAGGATATACACGAAGGGGATTGTGGTAACCATACTGGGGGCAGGTCATTGTTCTCAAAGGCACTAAGAACATGGTATTATTGGCCGACGATGAGAAAAGATGCTGCAGAATATGCTCGGAGATGTGATGCATGTCAAAGACACAGTAACATATTACATCAGCCGGCCGAACCACTTTATCCTATAGCTTCCCCTTGGCCATTCATGAAGTGGGGAATGGATATAGTAGGAAAATTGCCAAAGGCTCCAGGAGGAAAGGTCTTCATGCTGGAAATGACCGATTATTTCTCTAAGTGGGTCGAAGCTGAAGCATTTGTTCAGGTTAGAGATCAAGAAGTGGTATCCTTCATAAAAAGGAATATCCTGACCAGGTTTGGAGCACCAGCTGAGATAATTTGTGACAATGGATCTCAATTTATAAGTAAGAGGACTACTGACTTTTGCAAGAGTTGGGGAATCAAAATGATTACATCCACACCGGTACATCCTCAAGCAAATGGGCAAGCAGAATCCTCAAACAAGATAATTGTCAACTTGAAAAAGAGACTAGGAGCTAAAAAAGGAAGATGAGCAGAAGAACTACCCTTTGTTTTGTGGGCTGATAGAACAACGGTAAAGAGTGCAACTGGCCAGACCCCGTTTTCCTTGGTATTTGGAGCGGAAGTGGTGATCCCGACAGAAATGGTAATACCTACTGTAACAACTCTCATCAAAAAGTACTAATTATTACTTTAATTGACCAATAGGAAACCCTAATTAAGAAACCCAAGTGATTCTGCACAAACCCTAAGATTTTCAGAAAAATTAGAATCAGGATCAGGGCCCCTAAAACTCAGGGGGGGGGGGGGGTATTTCCTAGTTACGTTTATCCACATAAATAGCTGTCCAATTTGAATTTTCAGAAATCGTCGACTCAGCTGAGCTAGTTCCACACGTGGCAACCCTATGCATAAAAATAGTGTCTACGCGGGCCGCGTAAGGATAAGCTTAATGTTACGCGGGCCGCGACAATGACAAAATTCACCTATAAATACAGGGGCTTGGGACTTGATTCTTGGCTTCAGAACGACGAAGAAATTCGAAAAATATACGGAGTTATGCTCTGTTTACCACAATTAACACACACGGATCACTAATCAACGCCGCAATCAGGGTATTAGCTCAATCGCTGCTACGATTCATTGTCCGATCGATCAATATATCCAACGATTGTTTAAGTGCTGCTCAAATTGGGTTTATACTTTGTTATTCATCGTGATTTCGACTTGAATGTTTGAGTGCTGTTCGAAATCGGACTATACTCTGTCATTCGTTGTGAATCCGCTGAATTGTTAAGTATCGCACTTATAAATTGTTGTGAGGGTTTGATCTCGTGAGTTATCGTAAAGGCTGTATTGATTACTAATTCAGAATTGTGTGCCTGTTATTAAATTTAGGTTAAAAGGCTAATCAGTAGGCTAAACTCTGCTCAAATTAAATCTCCAATGTGAGTCATTCTCTTTTTCTCAAACTGTTTTACAATACCTCAAATTATTTTCAAGGTTATAATTACAAGGACTAAGTCGTGGATATCTTGAATTACTGGTTAGTGGGGTACTGTGCACATTACTAATTTTCTCCCAATTAGGTTCATTGACCTACTAGGGATAATCACTGTTAGGTTCATTGACCTACAGGGATAATCATCACTATTTAGGTTCATTGATCTAATAGTGGTATGACCATCGTCACCATTGTGACATGTCACCATTGTGACAGGATGCCAGATAAAAATAAGATAGAAGCCATTGTAATCGCTCTTATGCTGTAATTGATAACTATGCATCATTATGCAAAATAGAATGATTCACTCAGTATTTCCCGCTGACAAAACCTTTTTCAAACATGTTTCAGGTGACCTGTTATGAATCAGGAAAAGTGCCATATAGCACTACAAGCTCAAGGAAGTGGCTCAGTATAAAATAAAGAAACATGTTTTGTAAAATAAAAGATTTCTTCGTGAAATCTCAATATTGTAAATTACCGGGTTTTATCCCAAATTGTGAAATAAAATAATCGGGAAATATTTCAGTTTTAAAAAGATCCTGAAGAAACTTCCGCTGTTAATTAAATACCACGGGATTTTTGTCCCGCGGCTCCTGAAACGGGTCAAACCGGGTCGGGGGCCGTGACAGAAATAAGGTGGTATCAGAGCCACTGATCGAGCCACTGATTTAAGCCAATTAAGTATTTAGAAAATACTTAATTTTTATTAATTGCTATTTTGTGATTATATGTTTTATTATCTGACTAATTTTGAACAGTATGGGCAGATTTTTTTATATGTTAGCTACTGTAGTAGTAAATATAAATCTTTAAATATTCTGACTCAAAGTTTTAGCACCTTTATTATCTACAGTCTATAAACCGTATTCAGTAAATAAAATTATAAATAAAACCTAGTGTGTTTTAATTTTTAGTTGTTTTGATAGTCACCTGGTATGAAATAATATTTAAAAGTTTTTCTATAAAATTTTGTCATAATTTTTAACTTAGTAATTGTGTGTATCTTGCATAAACAGCATGAGTGATCTGCCGGAAGCCCTTCAGAATTTAAATCTCTATCCAGTAAAAATAGAAGTTTCCAGAGATTTCAATAGGTATATACCAGACTTAGAAGAGCCTATAGAATTCGACGCTTTACCTCTCGAAAAACCTAAGCCTAAGAAAATGGAAATTGGGGAAAGCTCTAGACAAATTGAGAAGTTACCATCTCAAGAAGAACTAGATTTTATAATGGTAAACAATGATACTATTGAGCCTATTAATGAAAATGATTTTATTCAACCTCTTGAAACACAACTCCCAATAAATTTAGAACCAGCTATTCCAAAACCTTCAATCCACTCGCAAATAGACGAATGGTTGAATAATGAAATACTGTTACAAAACCATCCCTATAAGCTTTTTCCTAAGTTCAAACCAGAACCTTTACCAAATCCACCAATGAGTAACGAGAATATGGCTGAATTCCGTTATTTTAACAAAGAATTAATGGATGCTGGGAATAGGATCCACGAAATTTTGGAACAGATCTCTTGGAAATACGATGAGAAGGAACGCCGTTACTAGAATATCACCTGATAAAAGATAGGGGTTTATGAAGCTGTGGTTGTGTAATAGTAATAGTAAAATCAATATGTGTAAAATAAATAATAAAACGGGTGTATATAGAAGCATGGTATAATCTATAAAACAAATGAAATTTTAGAAAGTTACAATTTTGTTTGTATATTCGTTTACGTGATTATGTGCAATTAATTGTAACATTGGATTATTTCTTTTATACTAATTATTTATCTATAAATTAGATATCAGATGGAAAACGCTAATAATGAACCAGTTAATGAGGTTAATCAATCTGAACAACAACCGGGGGACCAATATGTGACTAGGCAAGATATAGAAAATATCGTTGCTCAAGGGATAGCCAACGCTATTCCAGCAATAGTTACTCAAGGGATAGCCAACGCTATTCCAGCAATTATTGCTGCTATTAAAAATCCAATAGAACCACAACAAATCGTTCCTAGTAAACATATTTCTGAAGATAACTTCAGTAATAGCGTAAATGGAGGCGGTAATCATGTTAATCATGATAATGAACCACGGCAAGCTCCGCTCCCTAAGAAAAGAAAAACTGCAACGCCTGGTTGCACTTACAAAGAATTTCTTGCTTGTAAACCCACTGAGTTTGCAGGCAATGAAGGAGCGACTGTGGCACTGCGTTGGTTAGAGAAAACCGAAGCAGTAATTGCCATAAGTAAATGTGCTCAGTATGATCAGGTCATGTATGCGTCAAACCTTTTCAAAGAAGGGGCACTAGAATGGTGGAACACAGTATTACAGGCAAAAGGAAGAAGGATGGCGTATGCTATGAATTGGGAAGAATTTAAGAGTCTTGTAGAAAGAAAATTTTGTCCCGAGTATGAAAAGGAACAAATGACAAATAAGTTTCTAACCCATCGGATAGTGGATGTAGATTGTCGAGGGTATACTACGACATTCTTCGAATATGCTCGAGTAGTACCAACGCTGGCTTCGCCAGAACCGGTACTCATTTCTCGTTATATTTGGGGTTTGATTTCCGAAATCCGTAATATCGTCAAGGCTGTGAAACCTCGCACGATTGATGATGCAGTAGAATTAGCCAATACTCTGACTGACGAGCTAGTACGGACAAGAGAAGAAAATAGAAGGAAGGAAGTAGTCCAAAAGATTACCCAAGAATCCCGTTCAGGTAACCATAACAATTTCAAGAAAGGAGGGAATGGGCAATCTTCTACTAGTCCATTTTGCAATTTTTGCAAAAGGAAGCATTTTGGAAGATGCAAAGGATATTGCAATTTTTGCAAAATTCCGGGGCATCAAGAAGAAGACTGCAGGAGGAAGAAATTTTCAGTCTGCTACAACTGTGGAGAAGCTGGACATCTTAGGCCAGAATGTCCAAAACTGAACAAATCATCTGACAACAAAGCCAAACCTGCAGAAGGAGCAAAAAGGAATGTAAGAGCATTCCAGCTGACTACTCAAGAAGCCGAAATGATTCCAGATGTGATAGCCGGTACGTTCTTAGTTCACAACGTTTACGCAAAAGTATTATTTGACTCTGGTACAAACCAAAGTTTTATAAATACTTTATTCTGCCAAATTCTTAAATTACTTTTAACCAGCATTAGGCAAATGTCTACAGTAGAAACGGCAGATGGAAATTCAGTTAAAATAGATTAAGTTTTGCAAGAAGAAAATATAGAACTTTTAGGACATAAATTCTCTGCAAAACTATTGCCAATTAAATTAGTTGAATTCGATATTGTATTAGGAATGGATTGGTTAGTAGCCAACCATGCTCGAATCCTTAGTAATCAGAATTCCATAGAAATTCAATCACCCACCGGAGAAGTAATAATGATTACATGAGATAAGCTATGTAAACCCATAAAGTTCATATCTAAGGAAAGTTGCTAATTATAAACGAAAGCAAGGAATAGTATATATGATTTCAGTAATCATTAATACCAAAGATAAAGAACTTAAGGAAATTTTTCTGTAGTTTCAGAATACCCAGATATATTCCCAGAAGAGTTCCCAAGGTTACCACCAGATAGGGAGGTGGAATTTAGGATTCATCTAATTCCAGGAACTACACCAATAGCCAAGGCACCTTATCAGTCAACTCCTACCGAAATGTTAGAACTGAAAAAGCAATTAGATGAATTGCTAAGTAAAGGATTTATACAACCTAGTTTATCCCCGTGGGGGGGGGGGGGGCACCAGTGTTGTTTGTTAAGAAAAATGATGGTTCAAAGAGAAAGTGTATTGATTCTAGGGAATTGAATAAGGTTACAATTAAGAATCAATACCCATTACCTAGAATTGATGATCTATTCAATCAAATTCCAGGAAGATAGATAGTTTTCTAAGATCGATTTATGTTCCGGATATTATCAATTTAAGATACAAAAGGAAGACATAGGTATGGTCATTATGAGTTTACAGTATGCCCTTCGGATTAACAAATGCACCTGCAGCATTCATGGACATAATAAATAAAGATCTGTAAACCATATTTGGATAAATTTGTAATTATCTTCATAGATGATATACTTATTTATTCCAAAAGTCAGGACGAACATTGTCAGCACTTGCATTTACTCTTAACTTTGTTAAGAAAAGAAAAGCTTTACGCCAAATTCTCGAAGTATGAATTTTGGTTGCAAGAAGTGCAATTCTAGGTCTTATGGTGAATCATGATTCATGTAAATCCTGATAAGATATTACCAAATGGAAGGTTTCGAAATCCGCAATGGAAATTAGAAGTTTTGTAAGTTTAGTCGGATATTATAAATGGTTTATTAAGAAATTTTCCAAGATAGTTATTCCATTAACTAAGCTAATCTGTAAAACAGTTAAGTTAAATAGGGATATAAACAAGAAGAAGCCTTTAGGATCTTAAAGCATAAATTAACAAAATCCTAGCCTTACCAGAAGGAACAGAAGATTTTAAAGTATACGGTGATGCTTCAAAGTTAGGATTTGGATATGTGTTAATGCAACGCAAAAAGGTAATTGTGTATGCATCAAGGCAATTGAAAAAGCACGAAGAAAACTATACCACTCATGAGTTAGAATTAGGAACTATAATTTTGCCTTAAGATTGGAAACATTATCTGTATGGAAGTAAGTTTACTATCTATACGGATCATAAGAAATTAAGATATATACTTGGGCAAAAAGAATTAAACATGAGACAAAGGAGATGGATGAAAATCCTAAGTGATTACAACTGTGATATTCAGTATCACGAAGAAAAGGATGAAGACGACAAGAGATCGTCAGAAAAGTTATACAGATAATAGATAAAAGTCGTTGAAGTTCGAGTTGGAGACAAAATGTTATTGAAAGTATTTCCTTGGAAAGGAATTGTTAGATTAGAAAGAAAAGCTAAGTCCAAGTTACGTAGGACCATTTCTAGTGATCTAACATGTAGGACCAGTTGTTTATCATTTACAATTACCAGAAGAATTATCTGGAGTACATGATGTATTTCATGTATCCAATATCAAGAAATGCTTATCAGATGAATCACTGGTAGTATCTCTTCAAGATATAAAGGTAAACGAAAAGCTAAAATTTGTTGAGAAACCTCTTCAAATTGAGGATCGAAAGATCAAATTTCTTAAACATAAACGACTAGTTTTAGTCAAAGTTAGATGGGATTCAAAGAGAGGAGCTGAATACACTTAGGAGCTGGAATCAGAAATGAAGCGAAAGTATCCTCAATTATTCCAGTAAATCTCGAGGACGAGATTTTTCTTAAGGTGGGGAGAATGTAACAACTCTCATCAAAAAGTACTAATTATTACTTTAATTGACCAATAGGAAACCCTAATTAAGAAACCCAAGTGATTCTGCATAAACCCTAAGATTTTCAGAAAAATTAGAATATGGATCAGGGCCCCTAAAACTCAGGGGGGGGGGGGGTATTTCCTAGTTACGTTTATCCACATAAATAGCTGTCCAATTTGAATTTTCAGAAATCGTCGACTCAGCTGAGCTAGTTCCACACGTGGCAACCCTATGCATAAAAATAGTGTCTACGCGGGCCGCGTAAGGATAAGCTTAATGTTACGCGGGCCGCGACAATGACAAAATTCACCTATAAATACAGGGGCTTGGGACTTGATTCTTGGCTTCAGAACGACGAAGAAATTCGAAAAATACACGGAGTTATGCTCTGTTTACCACAATTAACACACACGGATCACTAATCAACGCCGCAATCAGGGTATTAGCTCAATCGCTGCTACGATTCATTGTCCGATCGATCAATATATCCAACGATTGTTTAAGTGCTGCTCAAATTGGGTTTATACTTTGTTATTCATCGTGATTTCGACTTGAATGTTTGAGTGCTGTTCGAAATCGGACTATACTCTGTCATTCGTTGTGAATCCGCTGAATTGTTAAGTATCGCACTTATAAATTGTTGTGAGGGTTTGATCTCGTGAGTTATCGTAAAGGCTGTATTGATTACTAATTCAGAATTGTGTGCCTGTTATTAAATTTAGGTTAAAAGGCTAATCAGTAGGCTAAACTCTGCTCAAATTAAATCTCCAATGTGAGTCATTCTCTTTTTCTCAAACTGTTTTACAATACCTCAAATTATTTTCAAGGTTATAATTACAGGGTCTAAGTCGTGGATATCTTGAATTACTGGTTAGTGGGGTACTATGCACATTACTAATTTTCTCCCAGTTAGGTTCATTGACCTACTAGGGATAATCACTGTTAGGTTCATTGACCTACAGGGATAATCATCACTATTTAGGTTCATTGATGTAATAGTGGTATGACCATCGTCACCATTGTGACATGTCACCATTGTGACAGGATGCCAGATAAAAATAAGATAGAAGCCATTGTAATCGCTCTTATGCTGTAATTGATAACTATGCATCATTATGCAAAATAGAATGATTCACTCAGTATTTCCCGCTGACAAAACCTTTTTCAAACATGTTTCAGGTGACCTGTTATGAATCAGGAAAAGTGCCATATAGCACTACAAGCTCAAGGAAGTGGCTCAGTATAAAATAAAGAAACATGTTTTGTAAAATAAAAGATTTCTTCGTGAAATCTCAATATTGTAAATTACCAGGTTTTATCCCAAATTGTGAAATAAAATAATCGGGAAATATTTCAGTTTTAAAAAGATCCTGAAGAAACTTCCGCTGTTAATTAAATACCACGGGATTTCTGTCCCGCGGCTCCTGAAACGGGTCAAACCGGGTCGGGGGCCGTGACACCTACAGCGAGGTCCAACCTTCGGGATCCTGAGCAGAATCCTGAAGCCTTATGCCAGGAATTGGATACTATTGATGAGACAAGAGACGCAGCAAGACTAAGGATGGCAGCATATCAACAAAGGATATCTAAAGCATATAACAAGAATATAAGGACTAGAAGGTTCCAGGTTGGAGATTGGGTATTGAGAAAGGCTTTTCAGAATACTACTAATCCTGCTGATGGAAAGTTGGCTCCAAAATGGGAAGGACCCTATGAGGTTGAATCAGAATCAGGAAAAGGAGCATACCGACTCAAGAATATGGAGGGGGATATGCTACCAAGATCCCGGAATGCTATACATCTAAAACTCTATTTCAAGTGAGTATGGAATTTAAATCCTAACTCAGGATGGTATGGATTCTGTCTCTTTTATTAAATTTTAATATTATTTACTGTTTTGAACCCATTACTGACTTAAGCATCGGAGGGGTGTTAGCCAGGCTAACACCCACCTTAGCTTACAGTTGTTTTGCAGTATATGCTTTGAGATATAGCTCCAGGATATACATTCAGGATACTTCGGAAGATTAGAGGATTGCCCCCCTCTCTCATGTCTAAGGGATCCTGATCCCTTCACAGGTTTAAAGGTATTCACATTTCTTCCGAATTGGGTTTAAACACCCCGCCTGGAGCGCAAGTTATTCAGGAATAGTTCAAGGTGGCGGGACCAGTTCATGTAAAAGTGGCTGACAATTTCGTCACTGTTGGCTATATCCTGAATCCTAAAGGTACATGAGTATTGATCACCCTCTCTCACGAAAGGGTATTTTCATACTCTCTAAGGTTTAAAGGTTATCACCTTTCTAAGTCTTGGAGTTTATACACTCCCGCCTGCAGCGCATGAAAATTTGGGATTTTCCCCAGGATACTTATGGGATTTTCCCCAGGGTACTAAGGATTTATCTCCAGTATGTTTTTGGGTTTTACCCCAGTAACCCAAGAACTGTTCAAACAGTTAGAACTTGGATCCAAAAAATTAACTAAGTGTTTGAAGAACTTATGCACAGGGGACATTTCTCCCAAGGCGATTGTGTAAGGCTCGAAGAGTCAAACTCAAACCTAATGAACTAAGTATCTCGGACTGGGGACATCTTAGTTAAAGAAGTCGTGAAAGGATTGGAGTTCAATGCTAAGGTTACACTCGATTCCTGGTATGATCTTTCCTTTGTGAACCTTACATAAGTTGTTTGAATTTTTGAAACTCTGTTTAAGGCTCAAAATATCCTGATTAGGATATATCTTTGGGATATGTCCACAAAATGTGTTTTTGGGATACGTTTCGGGATATTTGATTAGAATACTTGGGAAATAATACTTGGGTTGAAAATTAGTACTCTGATCAAACAAGTGTTATCAAAACGGATTTTGGAAAATAGACTGTCTTTTATTCTTTAGAAATTTTGTCTAAAATTATTTGGATTCTGAGGAGTTCTATTTGACAAAGGACTTCATAGGATATCACTGAGTATATTGATCAGGATATTTTCAAAAAATGCTTGCACAAATTTTGCAGAGCTAAAATCTAAACTAAGGAACGCATAACAGAAATTAAAAGGCAACAATAAATAAGTCAAAAGGTGGTATTATTTAAAGTAAACGATGCCAGCCGATAACCGAAGGCTTCGTCCTAAAATCTAGGACCCATCCACCCTTGGTTATCAAATTGTTTTGATTCAGGAAATAAAATGGTTCAAAGGACAAAGAAAATAAAATTGTTCTAACAAGCGTAACTCTCAAATTTAAGGGAAATAAGTTTTAGGAGGCAGCGCCTTCTTCGTTCGTGGCATTCTCAACAGCATCCGTCTCGGGATCAACCTGAGCATCCCTATCAGCACCGGTTGGTTTTTCGACTACCTTTGAAGATCCTTCAGCTGCAGGTTTAACAGAAATGCCGCCGAGACTCCTTAGCTTTGTGTCCCAGGCATTGATGTCCCAAGAAGGGCATTCGAAGCCCAGTGCTTTGGCTTCGTGGGCCATCTTTAGCCTGGCCTGGAGAAGGGAAGTGACGACGGAACGTTTAAGGCTTTCCCGGTAGCTAATCATATCCCGTTCGTGTTGAGCATGGGCAGCATCAAGATCGGCTTGGGCCTGGAGAGCAGCTTTGTTGAGGGCGGCCTGGTGTTCTTGGGTCATAGCCTTGAACTTGTCCTCGTATTGCCGAGATTTGGCGGCTGCAATCATACCCTGATCGGAGATGGTAACCTCGGCTTTCTTCAACTTGGATTCAAGCGTGTTGTTGAGCCCACAGGATTCTTGATATAAATGAACCAGACGTTCAAGACCCTGCAAAATAAGAGGACAGGTATTGGTTTTAATAAACACTTATAAGCGGCATAAGGTGCAGGATATGGCTCAAGGATATTAACCTGGTTGAGAAAAGAAGTCATGAATCTGCTTGCCTCAATGAACCCATGATTCTCATAGGGGAATGTATCAGAGATAACAGGAGAATCAGGCTCTTTCCTTTTGCGAGAAATTGAACTCCGGGGCTTGGTGGCTGGCGAAGGTTTGGGAATGATGATGGCCTTGGAGCTGCTGGGCTTGGATAAGGCCGTGGCCTTGGGACTAGGTTCCTTCTTGATCTGGACCTGATCAGAATAACTGTCCAGCTCATCAAGGTCGAAGACTTCAGGGATCTTGGCTGGTGCTGCATAAATGGAAAAGTCCTACATCCTTATTACTCTTCATTATGTTATATTACACTAATCAGTCATTTCAAAAGTAACTCTTACCAGACATTTCGGATAATGAATATTGGCTGGAACTCGGGATATGTGTGGTAAAACTCCTGTCACTTGCAGGCAATTAGTAAACTGCTTCGATTCTTTTTTCTGATTCCGCAATAGGGGGAGCTACTTCCTTAAAATTCACTGCAAAAAGATCAAATAAGAAGATATTAGCACAAGATAGAAGTCTAGAAGTACATGGGGATATTCATGATCCTACCTGTTTTGGTCAAAAATTACCGAAGTAATTAAGTGATCAAATTAGTTAAGTGAGGTAGTGTGCTAGAAAGTGTGTTGAAAATATACTTGTTAAGTTATTTGGGAAAACAGTATTCAGGATACGGCTCAGGATATTGAGCTGTATCTATGATCAAACAATGAGCGAAAATAAAGTAAACGACACGAGATGTACGAGGAAAGCCCTTGATCAATCTAGATCGCCGGCATAAAACCTCGGGAGCTGACAATCGCAGCTGCCTTGTTCTTCAATTGCTTCAAAAATCAGGATACAGTGCGGGATGCGGTACGGATCGACTAAGTGTTACAATGAAAATGAAATACAAGTGTGGTGTTTGCAATTAGCTAAAGAGTGAAAGTGATCGAGAGTGTAAGTGTGAATTTTTGTGTTCTAAGCTGATCCGACCTCATCTATTTATAGTAAAAATAAAATAACTAACTACCCTAAACTTGCGGGATCCACCGAATATTCCTTCTTGGAACGTTGTAGACCTGGTCTTTCGGGCTCAACGTCTCTTTCTCAACAAATTCGTCTGAGTCTTGAGGAGAAGAAGTCCTCTTGACCGTTAGCAAGCCTCAGCCCTTAATCTGCACGTGGTTAATTCAATAAGCCTCAGGATATCGCCCAAGGTGTTAGCAATATCCTCCTCCAGCATTCTGATCACAAATAAACAAAGAAAGGCAGGATATTGGTCAGGATACGTATGTTAAGAAAATGACCCCTAACAATTGTCCCCAAATATATCAGTTGGGATACCAATCCAACGGATATATTTCAAAACTTTACCACATAACTTAAGGTAATTAATACGACTAGACTCTTGAAATGACAGCGGTGCAACTTCCAAGGCATTATTTACTTTTTACCCCCCTACATTCATCCTATATTAACCGAGGGACTCCTTGTCTCGGTCATCCTTATCTGCGAGCAAGCATCAGGTATCTTCTTTTCTAATCTCCTTTCTTTAATTTTTCTTAATTTGCTCAATGGCACCACGAACGAAATCCCGCTCAGACCGGTCAGCCTCAACCCTCATAAGTCAAAACTTTATCACCGATCCAGCAAAGGAGATTTGCTGTTTCAATAATGCTGATATTGCTGCTCTCAAAGACTCCGGTGCCTTTCCCACCGGAACGGTCTTTCGCCCCTTTGACAAGGAAGCCCGATCGGATGCATCATCCGACGAGTGGGTTTGTTTTTTCGCTTATCCTTTCTCTCTTGGACTCCGGTACCCGTTTCCACCTTTTATCTCTAGCTTTTTCGACCTCACCGGCCTTAGTTATGCCCAAGTTATGCCAATGGTCTGGCGAATCTTGATAGTGTTGGATCAAATCAAATCTCGTCATTTTCCTAACCTACTTATTGAGGACCTTCCCGTAGCATACCGGTTGAGATCTCATGGCAATCACCGTTATCTTCTGTTCTCCATCAAGAACCCTTTGGTCCTTAAAGCCACCAAGAATGAGGATCGATGGCGACGAAAATTCTTTTTCTTCAAAAGAGACTCCATTGATAAGGGTTTCGATCTACCGGTTAAATGGTTAACCAAGGGTAGGATTTAGGGTTTTAGGAATATCCCCAATCATATCTTCAAACTGTATCCCGGACTTATATTCTGATGTTTTTATGCAGCGAATTTCAAAGATTTAGTGCCTCCTAGCGCAGAATCCGAATCCAAGATCAAGGAGATCTACCGTCTTCCTGCCAGTGAAAGAACTTTTTCCCTGTCTCTCACAGATCCTCATCAAAAATCAAGCTCAGAAATGTCTGGTAAGCACATCTTCATATGTTAATTATTTTTCAAAAATATGATGAGTTTTAAGAATATCTTCCTTTATGTAGTACCAGTCGTCAACCTTGAAGGTTTCGAACTTGAAGAGTTAGATTGCTACTCCAGCCTTGAACCCATCAAACAAGAATCCAAGACAAAGCCATCTGCTACACCAAAGCCTACCTCCTCAAAGACTGTTTCAGCCCCCAAAGGTCCTCCGGCATCCAGGATCAGGGCATCCAGCTCTCGGAAGAGAAAGGAGACTGACTCCCCAGCTGTTTCTGAAACATTCTCTCTTGAGAATCATGGGTTTAACGAAGCCACCTCATTCCTCAAACAGGTAGAATTTTCCTTCTGATATCCTGTACAAGTATGTTAGTCTTTATCCTGCTTATTTTTCACATTAATACCTGTGTCTTTATCGATAGGGTCTGGATCGCCTCATGCATTTATACGAAGACGCTAGCGGTCTTAACAAGATGTTGCAGATTCAGCTGGAGAAAGCTCAAGCCACCATAGCTGATCAAGGAACCATTGCAGCTGCCAAATCCCAGCACTATGAAGACAAATACAAGGCAATGACTCAGGAACACCAAGCCGCCCTCCACAAAGCTAATGAGGATGCTCAAGCCAAGCTAGACGCCGCTCTTCTCCAATATCAGCAGAATATGAGCTCATACCGGGATAGCCTAAAAGCTTCGGTGGTCGTCTCTCTTCTCCAAGCCAGGATAAGGATGGCTTATGAGGCCATGGATCTGGGTTTTGAATGCCCTTCCTGGAATGTAAAGGCTTGGGAGGAGAAACTACAGGGCCTCGGAGGTCATCCCGTTGCTCATCCTGCAAAACATACTGGTGAAGAGCCTTCCAAGGTGGCAGAGGAGGTTGCCAACGCCAGTGATGGTGCTGAGAAGAATCCCGAGGGTGATGCTGGGGCGAATGCTGGCAAGGAGGTTGCTGTTCAAGAGGGTGCTGCCCCTTAGGCAGCAGAGTGGGCGATGATGGATATACGTGCCAAGGCCGGAGCCCACTTTTTAATTTCATGGTTGTGGTTGCATAAACAATTTACTTTTCCTGTCTTTGAACAATTTACATTTCCTGCACTAGAACAATGTGATGACCAAAGGTGGATGGGTCCTAGGTTTTAGGATGAAGCCCTTGGTCATCGATTAGTATAACTTGTTTTGAACATAGTAACAGTTGTAGGTGGACGGGTCCTGTTTTGAGACAGATCCTGCAACCGTTACACAAATATGGTAAAAACTAATTGTGCTTTTGGCGGATGGGCCTTAGTTTAAAGTGAAACCAAAAGCACAACTTTGGACTTGTTAATAATATAACTATCTTTTGACTTATTTTCTGTCACCTTGCATTGTTTAGTGTAAGTCTTAGCTTTGTAAAAATTTCATACTGTTATTTTACAAAATATCCTGACCAGTATGCTCAGAAACATACTGCAGAAGCCTTTTATTAAATAGATCTTCCAGACGTTCTTTTAACTTTATAAAAATTTCTTTAGAAAGTAAAAAATAGTTTATCTCTTCAAAACCAAGTTTTGATGACGATCAAAGTTCCAAGCCAATACTAGTTTCAAACATCCTAATCAAATATCCTTAAAAGGACTTTGAGGATATATGTCAGGATACTTAACATAATGTTACTAAAAACTTAAATGAGGCTTACAAAGGAAAGATCATACCAGACATAGGATATAAACCTATTACCGAACTTCAATCCCTTTGCAACTCTTCCAATGAAGATGTCCCCAGTGCAAGGTACTTAGTGCATTAGTCGCAAACTTCATTCTTTTAGCTTTACACCACCATCTTGGCAGGGATGTCCCCTGTGTACAATGTCTTCAAGTATCTTAGAAATCTACTCAATGTTAGTTTCCATGGCATAAGCAATTTTTCACGTCCCGAGGGTACAACCCAAGGACGTACTGGAGATAAATCCTTTGTATCCTGGGGAAAATCCCAATTTTTCATGCGCTACAGGCGGGAGTGTATAAACTCCAAGACTTAGAAAGGTGAAAACCTTTAAACCTTAGAGACTATGAAAATACCCTTTCGTGAGAGAGGGTGATCAATCCTCATATACCGTTAGGATTCAGGATATAGCCAATAGTGACGAAATTGTCAGCCACTTTTACATGGACTGGTCCCGCCACCTTGAACTATCCCTGAATAACTTGCGCTCCAGGCGGGGTGTTTAAACCCAATTCGGAAGAAAGGTGAATACCTTTAAACCTGTGAAGGGATCAGTATCCCTTAAACGTGAGAGAGGGGGCCAATCCTCTAGTCTTTCGAGTTATCCTGAGCACATATCCTGGAGCTATATCCTGAGACATATCTTGCAAAACAATTGTAAACTAAGGTGGGTGTTAGCTTAGCTAACACCCCTCCGATGATTAAGTCAGTATTGGGTTACAAAGAACAATTTAAACCAAACATATTTAAAAGAAGTAGAATTCATACCATCGTGAGTTAGAAATTAAATTCTAACTTACTTGAAATAGAGCTTAAGGTGTATAGCATTCCAAGATCTCGGCAGCATATCCCCCTCCATATTCTTGAGTCTATATGCTCCTTTCCCTGCTTCTGATTCAACTTCATATGGTCCTTCCCATTTTGGAGCTAACTTGCCATCGGCAGGATTAGTAGTATTTTGGAAAGCCTTTCTTAACACCCAATCTCCAACCTTAAATCTTCTGGTTCTAGTATTCTTGTTATATGCCCTGGATATTCTCTGTTGATATGCTGCCATCCTTAGCCTTGCCGTATCTCTCTTTTCATCTATAGTGTCTAAATCCTGACCTAAGGCTTCGGGATTCTGCTCAGGATCACTTAAGATAGATCTTGCAGTAGGTATTGTCATCTCCGTTGGAATCACTGCTTCTGCTCCAAACACCAAGGAAAACGGGGTTTGGCCTGTTGCATTCTTTACCGTTGTCCTATCAGCCCATAAAACAAAGGGTAATTCTTCTGCCCATCTTCCTTTTTTGGCTCCAAGCCTTTTCTTTAAGTTATTGACAATTATCTTGTTTGAGGATTCTGCTTGTCCATTTGCTTGAGGATGTACCGGAGTAGTGTCACACCCCGATTTCCACGTGTCACCGGTGGGCCCGGTGGGGGAGTATCGTGACGTCATGGTTGGCAACGTAATGGTCAAACAACACAATATAATAATGCACAGCGGAAGCAAATTAAAATAAGATACAACCGAATTTATTTATTGTAAACAAAGTCACAATTATCCGGTGTTTATCCACAGTAGGATCGGAAATAAAATGTAAACAGTGGTTCAACAGACTTCAGGCATCTTAAGCTTGCGAGACTTCTAATGATGCTAAGGAGAAATCCCAGCCAATTACGCTTAGTACCTGCATTTAATCTTTTTGGGAAAATACGTCAGTTTACACTGGTAAATACATTCAACTGACTCATTTTATAAAATGATTAAAAATTGGTTTGGATGCACGTGGCATAAATCATTTTGTTTAACTTGGGAGAATTGTTTTGATATTATAACAATCTTGTGAACGAATTACATGTTACTTATGCGTTCAGTAGCCCGGACGTATCCGGGTTAAAGATCAATAGACACACCACTGCAAGTGAGTTATACACGGGAGTACGCCTACACCCCGTGCTCAGGTCGTGGCAATCTCGTAAGATAATGCCGAGGATATCCGGGACATGGTCATTAACCCCCCAAAGGCTGTAAAGTAAACACATCTGTTTAAAACGAGCCGATCAAATTATTCAATTAACCACTAAGCGTGGAAGATTTGATGCTCGATCAAGCGGTACGCTATGTACCGTAACCCAAGCCCGTATAGGGAAAATAAGTTAAAAGTATTTACCTGATGCAAAGTATAATCACAATAAGCAAACGCACGTAGCTTTTACCGGTACTCCTAATCTGGAACGAAGGTTTATAATAACCTATTAGAATCCTAACGGGTCTTTAATTAAGCTTAAGCTTAGACCGGCTAGTTTCGAAGATACGGATCGTACGCACGATTAAGCGAAGACCGGATAGAATGTGATTTAGACCCGACAAGTTCGGAGACCTGCTTAATATGGGTATTTAATACACACTCTGAAATTTGAGACAAAACCGATAAGGTTTGACCCGTTTCGGCTAATTTATATAAACTAGTTATATAAACCGATCCGAACGCGAATAGCGCGTAACGGGTAACCGAATAGGTCGCGAACAGGTTTCCTAAGTTAATATGCCTTAAATATGTTGTGATATCAGTAGGATACCTTCCATTATGCCCAAAACGAGTTTAATCTCAATTTAAGCCCCGTAGGGGTATTTTGGTCATTTACCTAAGGCATATATACTACCTGTCATACAACTACTCGAACGATGTGACCATAAGGTCACTTAATGTGTTTGGTCGGATCCTAATGATCGACCAAACGGGTCGGGTTCGAAAGTATAAGCGATTGTTTAGATCGCTTACCTTCACGACCCTATATAAGTACTAAACTAAAAGTGACGAGCTAAGCATGTTAAAACATGCTTACCTAAGTTAGAAAACAAGTTTGGTATCAAAACAAACGGTTTTGATACCCATAAGTAGTTTGGTTACAAAATACGCAAGAATACGTATTCTGGCCGAAACTACGGCTCGTCACTGAGCCTAGATAACGTGGTAATCAGTAGGTATAGTCACTAGGGACTATAACCATCGTGATCACGCTCACGTTATGAAGTTCAAACGAACTTCGCATCGACCATAAACTGGTCAATGCAGAAAGTCAAACAAAGTTTGACTTTCGGACCCGAAAAGCGATAAAAGAACGAAAGAATACTTACGAAGGGTCCCCGCTAGTAAATCTTGATCGAATAGCTCAGGTATGAAGCAATGGCTTCAACTTAGAGCTCTAGGATCAGATTTGTGGGTTTTTGAGTTGTGAGGGGTTGGGTATTTATAGGATATGCACCACCGTTAGGATCGTTTATCGAATATCGTGCCCGAATCTTATCCGTACATGTGTCGGAAGGTTATGGTGGCTACATATGCTCCTTATCTTGATGACAAGACAAATTAGAACATGTGGTTGTGGTTAATTCAGCTGAAAACAGGCTGTTAGAAACATTGCATCTGGTCAGGAGACCCCTAGCGCACCGCTACGCTAAAAGTGTAGCGCACCGCTAGGCCCTAGTTTGGCAGATTTGCACTTTTGGTCCCTGCATTGCGATCAGCCCATTTTCGACGCGTTTAAGGCCCGTTAACCCCATTTCAAAGCTCAAAAATGAAGTTAAAGTATAGGGAACTTAAAAAATGTTCAAAAATATCTCGGATGTCGGTTCGTTTGGCCGTACGGTCGCGATGTTCGCTTAATTACGACGGAATGCGCATAAGCGCGAAAAACGAACCAAACGACGCGACAAATGGATTTTTCTTATGGCGAACACTAAAATAAAATGTTTTAGTGCTTACATAAATTTTTGGATGTCCGGATGTATTCAGAACGTGAGTTATGCCCGAAAATGCAAACTTGTGCACTTTTTGACACTTTTAGTCCCTGAATGACCCTAAAGTTTATTTTAGCACACCGAATCCCTCAAAGCCTATTTCTAAGCTATGTAAAGGATATTTAGGGTATGTTTAACTTATGGTCATGTTCCGGAATGTCTGTTACAGTTCAAATTGGCATACTTTCGCAGTTTGTCAACTTTAGTCCCTGTAAGCGATTAAACTTTGATTTCACCACCCCAAGCCTTCCAAAACTTATATCTAAGTTATGTAAAGGTTATTTAAGGTATGTTAAGCCTATTTCACTATCCCTGAGTGTTCGTTGCATTAAACTGGTTATATTTACGCATCATTGCGCGTATAACCTTCCAGAAAGCGATTTAGAGTTTGAAATCGAACAAGAGTTGATATGTGCAAAAGATACATATATTTATACAAGTCCAAAGTCTGAAATACAATATTTCATTGGTTTGGCATTTGTTTGATGGTTGCAGTGACACAGGTGTCACAGTGTTCAAACTTATGACACGTGTCACTACATTATAGGACGTGAATTTTTTGGGGTGTTACATCCTCACCCCCTTAAAATAAATCTCGACCCGAGATTTACTGAATTAAAGGAAGTATTTTCTGCCTTAACTTGGGCTTAAACTTCCCTAGTACTTTTGAGCCTCTAAGGCACTCCTATTGACCTTTATAATAGGTACATGTATCTTTTTGGAGTTTCTAATCCTGTCGATCCTTCATCGACACAGGTTGCTCATCATATTATAAATCTGTATATCATTATGTGATAGTGCTTTTTGGCTTATTGGCGAAACACATCCTTCAGTTACTGATGTGCAAGGTATTGCGAGCTCTTCCAAGCTCTTTGAATGGGTTTTAGCTTAAAGGCTACTTGATCTTGATACATTCGATTTCCTTCGAATGGTTATATATGTTCAGAGTTTAACTAGCCTGAAAATTTAACAATTTGGCACACTCTTCCTGGTTGATATCCCTTGTTGCACCCTATTCCTTAACAAGAATTTAGGAGGTTCGCTATTTTCATAACTCCTTGGTTTTCCTGCCGTATACCGGCAACCTACAATCGATTATGGATTTGTATGAACTTATTTGTTGTCCCCCAGGCAACTTTCAGATCTTGATAATTGGACTTATCAATCTATTGTCCTATCAATAGGCGTGTAATATTCCACCCATACAGGGTCTTCAAAGGGCGGCCTTGGTTCTTATATTTCAACTTATTATAGAAAAGATTATCTTACGGTGGAATGGTTATTCCAACAATTGCTTAAAATTATTTTTAAGAAGTAGCTAATCCTTATAGCTAGTTGAATAACTCAGCTATCCTGGGTAGTTGATGGCGATTTTTAATTGTTGCCTAATTAGAGTTGCGGTTATCAATGCATAAGTAGAATGAACCGTCTTTCTTATTTAATAAATTCCAACCCTCAGAATACTGAGTCAGGCTATATGAGCCTATATCTTAAAACTTACTTAATCAGGGTTTCGATTTTTCTATGATTAACATGGAGTTTTCACAATACTCCAGTCCACAGCGGGATGTTAATCTTAACTCTACTTGCCTCACAGGAGGTAAACAGGGTAATATTAGGAGAAGACAATTATGACACACAGAGATGTCGGGGGTGTCTGTATTCTCAGGTTTCGATTCATCTACTGATGTCGGTGTCAGACAAATGACATATTCCCCTTACAATGTAAGGCTGTCCTAAGTAGAGATACTTATAAGGACATTCTAATATTGGATATCTTCCTTGAATACTACTAGTCGACTTTAGTACAATATGATCATTGGGATATCTTAGGGTTCCATGTATTAAACCTCCATGCTGATCAGACATGGAAATAATCTATGGGACACACTAGGATACGCCAATCCTCATATGACACTTTTATCAAACATAGTTTGGCATTCGCAGGCGATAGAAAACAATGAGAAAATAATTAAAATAACATATGTTGTCATACTCTATGCGAAGAAAGAGTACTCTTTAGATTTTTCGGAAGAATTCCTTGCCGATACTAGAAGAATCGGTTACTACGGTTTTCTTGGTAGCTATACCTTGTGGATGATAAAAAAAAAATTTGCTAAGTTTATGGTTCATGAAGATTTATTATTGCCTGTATTAAAAACAGGACACTTAGCAGAAGTTATCATTGATAAATGATAAGGAAGTTTATTGTACAAGTTCTTATATTAAATTAGAATGGAAATTTTCACAAACTAGGCACCTAGCTCAGTTGGCTAGGCGCGCGAAAGGGTGCGGCCGGCCTAGACCCAGGTTCGATTCCGGGGACGGCCAGTTCCACCATTTTTTTTTTGTTTAATATTAATTAATCGCACGGATACGCGTAATTACGAGGGTTGTCTCATAAGGAGTCTTGATAATTAATCGCTTCTTATCACCCACAATATGGGCTTGATTTTTAAGGCAACCAATCGATTTCTATCACCATATTGAGTCCTTATGTATGCAACCAAAAAATTTGCTATAAGGTTTTAGAAAAAGAGTGATTTCTAATAGATATTAAATATCAATATAGGATTTGTTGGAGCATTTCCTAAAGTATCATCGGTCACTTTCCATCTCGCTTTAAATGACCGGAGTCTTAATCAGGCGGAGACAACAGTTCTAAATATTTATCATTCATAATATATTTATATGTGCCAGTATCAAATAAGTTTTTACATAAACTGCTTGATAAGGAAAGGTACATATTATATTATTATTATTCTGCACCATCTCTGGGGCGTTCATCCTGACAATTCGTGCGTTTGTTCTCTTGGCCTACTCGGGCTTCTTCGCGTACTTAGGGCAGTTGGTCTTTATGTGCCCCTTCTCGTTGCAATTGTAGCATGTAGCATCTTTAATCTTCTTGCAACCCAGGGTTTTATGTTCCTTAGACTTGCAAATTCCACACGGTAGAGGCTGAGACTCAAATCGGCATTTCCCAAGATGGTATTTCCTACAGGTTTCGCACCTGGTCTTTTCACCGGTCTGCTGTCTGACCTTTAAATCCTTCCCAGACTTAGTTGCTCCCTCCTTGTTACAAATTTTGCAAGGCTTAGCTTTCGCATTAAAGGTGCCTTTTCCTTTAATCGCCTTCTTTGGGCAGCGGTTCTTTATGTGCCCCTTTTCGCCACAGCCATGGCAGGTCGCATCTTCCATCTTCTTGCAATCCAAGGTCTTGTGACCCTTGGTTTTGCAAATTCCACATAATTTAGCACGTGGGTCGATTGTGCATTTTCCAGAATGTTGTTTCCTGCAGTTGTTGCATTCGGGTTTTGCCTCCTTTGGCTTGGATTGGTTATAGCTTGAACCGGTCTTACCCTTCTTGTAACCTTTATTTGGGGTATCATCGCACTTTCGCTTAAGATCCTTCAACACACGGTCCGCAGCGTTGCTTGCGGCTATTTCGATCATAGCTTGTAACCCGGTGCTTATTAATTTCAGTCTTGCATCATCCTCCTGATTAACTGGATGATTGCGAGCTTCAGAGGGGTCAGCCATGGTGAAGCTTTGGGGGCTACAAACCAAGTAGCAATAATTGGTTTAAGTATATGACGAATTGTCCAATTTTGATAAATAAATAGCTATGATTCCATTGATCGCTTATGCAAAAAGGGGTTTGGAAAAATTCCTAATATAAAGAGGACAAGTGTGATTCTATCGCATCACTGTTGCCAGGAGTGTTAACATATTTACAATGTTACAAGGATTTGAATCCTTTGAATAGGTTCTACCATCTTGGCCTTGTCTGGAACGACGTATTGGCTAGGTCGTACCTTTAAGATTCTTTTTACTATGTATATTGGCAGGGAAGGAATGGATATTTATTTCATTCAGGATTTTCATCATAAATCCTAATTTACTAGTTAATAATAGCACAAATGGCCTGGTCGCGTAGACAAGTTTAATTTATAAGCCATGATTTCAGAGAATCAAGCATGAAGGTGTTCTGGCACAATAGGCCTAGTCACAAGGACATTTATAAATTATAAGCTATGATTTCGGAGAATCAAGGCTTTTAAGGTTTTATTATATTTTATTACCTTTGATAGACAGGGTCATAGATTATTACTGTCTTTAGTCGCAGAGGACATTAACTATAGCCCGTAGGCACTATGTAACCACGTATGGTTAAAATATGATCATCTTAATTGGTGATGTAAACCCAGGATTCAGAGATCATTAAACTGGGTTAGGAATCTTCTAAAGAATCCTTTTATAAATGACGTGTGTGATTTTAATGAGTCACATCTGCCAGGAGTGTTAACATGTTCACAGATGTTAACAGGGGTTTGAATCTTTTAAACAGGTCTTACCATCTTGGCCAGGTCTTTAAAAGGACACTCAAGCTAGGTTTCACTCTTAAGACTCTTAATTAATAATTAACGCAGAACAATTTTTTTTTTTTTTTAAATTGAGGTTTTAATATGGATCTTAATCTAATTATGGAACTACCATCTTGGCCCGGTCTTAAAATGACACGTGGCTAGGTCTTGTCCCTTTTAGGTTTTGCCATTTTATTATAATGGTAGATCTTATAATATAGGAATGACGTTTTAAACATAATCGTTCCTTTTTAAAAATTTTAAACAAGTATAGGGTTGCCCTAAATGGGTCTTCAAAAGAATAATGTCGTCCTCGAAGGGACTGAAAAATAAATATGTCCTTAGAAGGACTATTAAGGAAACGATCTTTTGCAAAAGGAGTTGCTTCTTCATTCATTTCCTGAATGCTTTCTCCGTGGTTGCACGTTTCATCCTGGTCGCGGTACGAAACTCAGCATCCCAAGGCTCCAGACGTGGAGAATTCCTATTACGGCTTCTTCGCTTGGCGACGTATCCAATAAAAATTTGGAAGCAAAAATTTCTAGATTAGGATTGAGAATATTCCTAAATTAAGTCTAGACTCAGAAGTTTTGAAATGTGCAATTGTGTCATTGAGATTAAACACTAAGGGCTAGTGTTTAATTCACTCAATGTTGGCTCTGATACCAACCTGTCACACCCCGATTTCCACGTGTCACCGGTGGGCCCGGTGGGGGAGTATCGTGACGTCATGGTTGGCAACGTAATGGTCAAACAACACAATATAATAATGCACAGCGGAAGCAAATTAAAATAAGATACAACCGAATTTATTTATTGTAAACAAAGTCACAATTATCCGGTGTTTATCCACAGTAGGATCGGAAATAAAATGTAAACAGTGGTTCAACAGACTTCAGGCATCTTAAGCTTGCGAGACTTCTAATGATGCTAAGGAGAAATCCCAGCCAATTACGCTTAGTACCTGCATTTAATCTTTTTGGGAAAATACGTCAGTTTACACTGGTAAATACATTCAACTGACTCATTTTATAAAATGATTAAAAATTGGTTTGGATGCACGTGGCATAAATCATTTTGTTTAACTTGGGAGAATTGTTTTGATATTATAACAATCTTGTGAACGAATTACATGTTACTTATGCGTTCAGTAGCCCGGACGTATCCGGGTTAAAGATCAATAGACACACCACTGCAAGTGAGTTATACACGGGAGTACGCCTACACCCCGTGCTCAGGTCGTGGCAATCTCGTAAGATAATGCCGAGGATATCCGGGACATGGTCATTAACCCCCCAAAGGCTGTAAAGTAAACACATCTGTTTAAAACGAGCCGATCAAATTATTCAATTAACCACTAAGCGTGGAAGATTTGATGCTCGATCAAGCGGTACGCTATGTACCGTAACCCAAGCCCGTATAGGGAAAATAAGTTAAAAGTATTTACCTGATGCAAAGTATAATCACAATAAGCAAACGCACGTAGCTTTTACCGGTACTCCTAATCTGGAACGAAGGTTTATAATAACCTATTAGAATCCTAACGGGTCTTTAATTAAGCTTAAGCTTAGACCGGCTAGTTTCGAAGATACGGATCGTACGCACGATTAAGCGAAGACCGGATAGAATGTGATTTAGACCCGACAAGTTCGGAGACCTGCTTAATATGGGTATTTAATACACACTCTGAAATTTGAGACAAAACCGATAAGGTTTGACCCGTTTCGGCTAATTTATATAAACTAGTTATATAAACCGATCCGAACGCGAATAGCGCGTAACGGGTAACCGAATAGGTCGCGAACAGGTTTCCTAAGTTAATATGCCTTAAATATGTTGTGATATCAGTAGGATACCTTCCATTATGCCCAAAACGAGTTTAATCTCAATTTAAGCCCCGTAGGGGTATTTTGGTCATTTACCTAAGGCATATATACTACCTGTCATACAACTACTCGAACGATGTGACCATAAGGTCACTTAATGTGTTTGGTCGGATCCTAATGATCGACCAAACGGGTCGGGTTCGAAAGTATAAGCGATTGTTTAGATCGCTTACCTTCACGACCCTATATAAGTACTAAACTAAAAGTGACGAGCTAAGCATGTTAAAACATGCTTAACTAAGTTAGAAAACAAGTTTGGTATCAAAACAAATGGTTTTGATACCCATAAGTAGTTTGGTTACAAAATACGCAAGAATACGTATTCTGGCCGAAACTACGGCTCGTCACTGAGCCTAGATAACGTGGTAATCAGTAGGTATAGTCACTAGGGACTATAACCATCGTGATCACGCTCACGTTATGAAGTTCAAACGAACTTCGCATCGACCATAAACTGGTCAATGCAGAAAGTCAAACAAAGTTTGACTTTCGGACCCGAAAAGCGATAAAAGAACGAAAGAATACTTACGAAGGGTCCCCGCTAGTAAATCTTGATCGAATAGCTCAGGTATGAAGCAATGGCTTCAACTTAGAGCTCTAGGATCAGATTTGTGGGTTTTTGAGTTGTGAGGGGTTGGGTATTTATAGGATATGCACCACCGTTAGGATCGTTTATCGTGCCCGAATCTTATCCGTACAAGTGTCGGAAGGTTATGGTGGCTACATATGCTCCTTATCTTGATGACAAGACAAATTAGAACATGTGGTTGTGGTTAATTCAGCTGAAAACAGGCTGTTAGAAACATTGCATCTGGTCAGGAGACCCCTAGCGCACCGCTACGCTAAAAGTGTAGCGCACCGCTAGGCCCTAGTTTGGCAGATTTGCACTTTTGGTCCCTGCATTGCGATCAGCCCATTTTCGACGCGTTTAAGGCCCGTTAACCCCATTTCAAAGCTCAAAAATGAAGTTAAAGTATAGGGAACTTAAAAAATGTTCAAAAATATCTCGGATGTCGGTTCGTTTGGCCGTACGGTCGCGATGTTCGCTTAATTACGACGGAATGCGCATAAGCGCGAAAAACGAACCAAACGACGCGACAAATGGATTTTTCTTATGGCGAACACTAAAATAAAATGTTTTAGTGCTTACATAAATTTTTGGATGTCCGGATGTATTCAGAACGTGAGTTATGCCCGAAAATGCAAACTTGTGCACTTTTTGACACTTTTAGTCCCTGAATGACCCTAAAGTTTATTTTAGCACACCGAATCCCTCAAAGCCTATTTCTAAGCTATGTAAAGGATATTTAGGGTATGTTTAACTTATGGTCATGTTCCGGAATGTCTGTTACAGTTCAAATTGGCATACTTTCGCAGTTTGTCAACTTTAGTCCCTGTAAGCGATTAAACTTTGATTTCACCACCCCAAGCCTTCCAAAACTTATATCTAAGTTATGTAAAGGTTATTTAAGGTATGTTAAGCCTATTTCACTATCCCTGAGTGTTCGTTGCATTAAACTGGTTATATTTACGCATCATTGCGCGTATAACCTTCCAGAAAGCGATTTAGAGTTTGAAATCGAACAAGAGTTGATATGTGCAAAAGATACATATATTTATACAAGTCCAAAGTCTGAAATACAATATTTCATTGGTTTGGCATTTGTTTGATGGTTGCAGTGACACAGGTGTCACAGTGTTCAAACTTATGACACGTGTCACTACATTATAGGACGTGAATTTTTTTGGGGTGTTACAAGTAGACGTAATCATTTTGATTCCCCAACTCTTGCAAAAGTCAGTAGTCCTCTTACTTATGAACTGAGAACCATTGTCGCAAATTATCTCGGCTGGTACTCCGAATCTGGTCAGGATATTTCTCTTGATGAAGGATACTACTTCTTGGTCTCTTACTTGAACGAATGCTTCTGCTTCAACCCATTTAGAGAAATAATCCGTCATTGCTAGCATAAAGACTTTTCCTCCCGGAGCTTTTGGTAGCTTTCCCACTATATCCATACCCCACTTCATAAATGGCCAAGGGGAAACAATAGGATATAATGGTTCAGCCGGTTGATGCAGTATGTTACTATGTCTTTGACATGCGTCACATCTTCGAGCATGTTTTGCTGCATCCTTCCTCATTGTTGGCCAATAATATCCTGTCCTTAATGTTAGGGGAGGATTTTCTAACAATTAGTGATCCTTATTCGTTATCCTAACTAGTGATCCTTACTTCTGTGACAGGTGGTGATCCTCAGAAGAGCTTCAGGATCAGGATCATGGATCACTTTAAGGATCCTCTTACTGACGATTGTTTACTTGTGTTTTTGAAATGTCTCGCAGGTATATCAAGCTTGACCAAGTCTTAGCGACATTCCTGGAGAATATTCCTGAAGTATTCTGCACGTGCTAGATCAAAACTAGACGTTATGGAGAACGTGGAGGCTTGGCCCGAAAGTCGGAGAGTTTGTTAACTAGATATTTTTCTTATTTGAAAGGGGTAACGAGCTAGTTAGTGACACTTAGTCATTTTTTGGCAGTTTCACACACTCGAAAACGCTCTCATTCAAGCTCTCGTTCAAACACTTAGCAATTACTTACACTTTTTACACATTTCACCGTAGTGATCCTTGTACCTAGCTCGTTACTATCCGAAGTTGTAAACGCTTATTCATTTATTTGATCTTGGTGATCGGTAGTTTCCATCACCCGGGGTTTTTTGTGCCGGAGATCAACTCTTGATCAAGGGCTTTTTCCCCGTATAAATCCTTGTGTTGTTTGGGCATTCTACATTGAAGTGATCCTCATTGTTGTTACACATTTTAAGCATCATTCCCCTATACAAAGAGTTTGGTTGCATTATCATCATCAGATTTTCCGACCAAAACAGTTTGGCGCCCACCGTGGGGCAATTGGTGCTTTGCCTTAGAAGAATTCGCATTTCTGTGCTCATTCCGGTTCACTACAATCAAGCAAATGGCTTCCTCGGCGAAGAATGCTTCAAACTTGATGCCCTCATTCACTTCCTCACAAGGCGTTCCTCCTTTGCCTCCACCACCCTCTGGATCCCAGAAGAATACAGAAAATGCTGCGAAGAAACCGACTCCCATTTTCTCAAAACCACCTTCTCCTTCTGTTTCAACTAATCCTACTACTAATGATCTCTATACCTTGATTTTGCAGATGAGGAATCATGCACAAGAGCAGGATAAGACCAACGAAAGGATCCTCCGGGAGATTGATGAAATTAAGAAACAGAAGAAAACGGCAGAGGATCATTCTCCACTGATGCCCAGATCTTTGAATTTTGACACTCCGGTGGTTACTTCTCAGCCGTCAGTAGTTCCAAACATTCAATATGCGGGTGGACCAAAGGGAGTGCACTACGGAACAACAGCTATGACCCAGGCACTAGGTTCATATTTCCAGCCAGCAGGATCCTATCCCCAGCATATGGGATCCCTCACGAGTACAGGAGGATATTCAGGAATGCAGCAGGTTCAAGGATCCTCCTTCGTTCCAGGATCATCCCAGGTTCAAGGATCCTCCTTTGTTCCAGGATCATCCCAGTTTCAGGGATCCTTCCAGATGCCAGGATCCTTGAGGAGTCTGCAAACAGGAAGTTCAGATGTTCATCAAGGAGATTTTATTCCAATGCAGACCAATGCCTCTGCTGGACCTTCGATCATTCCAGAATCTCAACAATATAGATTAACCTCCATATTTCCTAACTTGAATCCAATGGGAGGTAACACTTTTAATAATCCTCATACTATTAACCATGGTTTTATGCAGGATCCAGGTATCAATCATGCCATGGCCAGAGAATTGCAAAAGCTAAAGGATATGATCTCGAGTGTCCCGGGGGTAGTCAAACCTATTCCAGAGATTGCAGATGGGAGCCACAAGATATCTCGCTTCGCACCACCAATCTGTGATGCTGAGATACCCAAGAGGTTCCATGTGCCTACAATGAAATTGTATGATGGTTCGACGGATCCTGAAGAACACATAGCACAATACAGGGAGAGGATGGAGATCAATCCAATCCCAGAAAAGTTGAAGGAAGCATGCCTATGCAAAGGATTCGGATCCACTCTTACTGGATCAGCACTCAAGTGGCTGCTAAGTCTTCCTCCCTATTCTATTACCTCATTTGCAAACCTAGTTAACTTGTTTAATACTCAGTTTTCTTGTAGTAGAAAATTTGAACGATTAACTAGTGATTTATATAGGATAACCCAGGGTCATAATGAATCATTAAGGGATTACATTACCAAATTTAGTAAAGAATCCTTAGACATTCCCAACTTAGATATAGCTACGGCTGTTGAGGCCTTCAAAATGGGATTACTTAGGGATTCCTTATTTTATGATGATCTTGTTATGACACCGTGCAGGAACCTAGATGAGGTAAGAACCCGGGCCCTCAGGTTCATCCGGCTAGAGGATGATAAGAGGATTCAGGAGAGGATAACAGGATCCTCAAAGCAGGATAAGCAAGGATCCTCATTCAGAAACAACAAGTTCAGATCCTACAACAAATCTGATAATCAGAACGTGCATTCTATTGATCAAGAAGAGGACGATGAGGATTATCCTCCAATCTCTGAATATTGCTTTAGTGTTGATAACAATGAACTAATCCTTGCCTTGCAGAACCTAGGTGATAAAGCTAGATGGCCAAGAAAGAATGAAAGGCCAGCTGCAAATAAGGATAAATCAAAGTGGTGTGCATATCATGAAGATTTTGGGCACCTCACAGAAGAATGCATTGCACTAAGAAAGGAGATTGGGTACTTGTTGAGCAAAGGGCATCTAAAAGAGTTGTTGGGTAGGAAAAAGTCAAGGACTCAGGATCCTGAAAGGATCCCTGAGAAGGCTCCAGCCCCTCCAGCAGACGCACAAGTGATAAACTTTATCTCTGGGGGATCCGACATTTGTGGCACATCCTTTTCAGCAGCTAAGAGGCATGCGAAGGAAACTAAAATGGATAACGGAGAAAGGCCAGTTCGAACATCGAGTGTCTCCGAAGGAAAAGTCATAACCTTTGATGAAGAGGATCGTACTGATATCCAGGATCCTCATCACGATGGTTTAGTTATTACTCTTTTTATATCTAACTATTTTGTCCGCAGGATCCTAATAGACGGAGGAAGTTCAGTGAACATTATCCAACTTGACGTTCTAAAGAAGATGGGTATCCCCGAATCAGAGATCATACCAAGATCCTCCGTGCTCGTGGGATTTAGTGGCGAAACTAAGAACACCCTGGGGGACATTAAGCTCCCAATATATATTGAAGGCTTACACTCTTATCAAAAATTTTGTGTTATTGACTGTTTATCTTGTTGTAATGTTATCCTTGGCAGACCCTGGATACACGATATGAAAGCAGTCCCATCTACTTACCATCAATGTGTGAAGCTCCCTAGTCCTTGGGGAATAGTAAAGATCGATAGTGATCAGCAGGAAGCTAAGAATTGCTACACTTCATCGATGAAACCAGCTTCGAAATCAAGGGAGCAATAGCAATCAAGGTATCCTCCAAGGAATGTCCTGGAGGCCAGAGAGCAGGATGTGGTAGAAATCCTCATGGATCCTGATGATCCTGAATCCAAAATCTATATCAGATCAGGGATCCTTGGCGAAAGGAAAGAAGACCTCATATCCTTCCTCAAAAGGAGAAAGACTACCTTTGCATGGAAACATGAAGACATGACTGGTATATCCAAAGATGTTATCACCCATAAACTCGGCATCGACAGATCCTTCAAACCAATACATCAAAGAAGAAGGAAGTTTGCACCAGAAAGGAATGCCATTATCCAGGAAGAGGTAGAAAAATTGCTCCGGGCAGGTATGATTAGAGAGGTCAAGTATCCAAGATGGTTGGCCAATGTGGTTGTTGTTCAAAAGAAAAACGGAAAGTGGAGGGTATGTGTCGATTTTACCGATTTAAATAAGGCATGTCCCAAGGATCCTTTCCCTTTACCCCACATTGACTCCATGGTGGATGCAACTGCGGGTCATGAACTGTTAACTTTCATGGATGCTTCATCTGGATTTCAACAAATCCAAATGGAACCATCCGACCAAGAGGATACAGCCTTCATGACTCCAACTGGTATATATTGCTATATTGCTATGCCGTTTGGATTGAGAAATGCAGGTGCAACGTACCAAAGGCTGGTGAATATGATGTTCAAGGATCAGATTGGACAAACTATGGAGGTCTACATAGACGATATGGTGGTGAAATCCTTAAAAGCTGAGGATCACCTGCGAGACTTGGAGGAAGCATTTGATATCCTTGACAACTATAATATGAAGCTTAATCCTTCAAAATGTCATTTTGGTGTCAAAGCAGGTAAATTCTTAGGATACATGGTGACTAAGAGAGGCATCGAAGCTAGCCCGGAACAAATCAAAGCAATAGTGAACATCAAATCTCCGGCCAATGCTAAGGATGTTCAAAGATTAACAGGAAGGATAGCAGCCTTGAACAGATTCATATCCAAGTCCTCCGAGAAATGTAAAGAATTCTATGATATCCTAAGGAAGAACAAGAAATTTGAGTGGACGGAGAAGCATGAAAATGCTTTAAAAGCCCTCAAAGATTACCTATCCTCGGCCCCGGCTTTAATGAAACCAGAAAAAGGTGAAGTGTTATCCTTGTATCTCGCAGTATCCTCAAAAGCAGTAAGTGCGGTCCTTGTTAAGGATCATCAAGGTACACAACATCCCGTTTATTATGTAAGTAAAAGTTTACTTGATGCCGAATCCAGGTACTCACACCTTGAAAAACTTATCCTTGCATTAATAATGGCATCTACCAAGTTAAGACATTATTTTGAAACTCATGTTATCATTGTCAAAACTAATTTTCCAATTAAGAATGTCCTCAGGAAACCAGAGATGTCCGGAAGGATGGCTAAGTGGGCAGTAAAGCTGAGTGCCTATGATATAAGATATGAGCCTAGGACAGCTATTAAATCCCAAGCATTAGCTGACTTTGTGGCTGATTTCAGTAGTGATTTACAAGAAGAAGCTGAGTTAGAAGTCCAGCAGCTAGAAGAGACCAAGGATCCTTGGATACTCCACACTGATGGATCCTCAAATGTCAAAGGCACAGGGCTTGGAATACTACTAAAATCGCCACAGGGGGACATAATACCCCATTCTATAGCTTGTGAGTTCCAAACCACTAATAATGAGGCTGAATATGAAGCCTTAATTGCTGGTTTGCAAATTGCAAAGCATATGGGGATCAGGTATCTTGAGGTACATGTAGATTCTTTGTTAATTACAAATCACTTTAATGGATCATATGCTGTTAAAGGTGAAAAGCTAACCAAATATTTGGAGATAGTCAAAAGTTTGGCACTCTCTTTTGTTTCCTTTAGTTTGTCACAGGTACCAAGGGAAGAAAATACAGAAGCTGATGCATTGGCTAACTTAGGATCATCTTTGAAGATCCCAGAGGATATCAAGATCCCTATTATCCATATCCTAACCCCAGCTATTGAGGATCATGTGGCTATGGAGATAGGGAATAATTCTGCAATGATCCCCACTGAGGATACTCAATCCTATTCAGGATCCGGATCATGGATCTCACCAATTATGAGATACTTACAACATGGAGAGATTCCTACAGGAGAAAACCCTAGGGCTTTCAAATCTAAGGTATCTCAATTCACAATTATGAATAATATGTTGTATAGACGATCTCTTGCAGGACCATACTTGAGATGCATTGAGGATCCTGAAGTTCAGGAAGTTTTAAAAGACTTCCATGAAGGAGATTGTGGAAACCACACTGGGGGCAGGGCTTTATTTTCAAGGATCCTGAGGACAGGATATTATTGGCCAACCATGAAGAAAGATGCTGTGGAGTATGCCAGAAGATGTGATCCTTGCCAGAGACACAGCAATATCCTTCATCAACCAGCTGAATTATTGCATCCTATATCCTCCTCTTGGCCATTTATGAGATGGGGTATGGATATAGTTGGTAAGCTCCCTAAGGCACCTGGTGGGAAAGTATTCATGTTAGCTATGACTGATTACTTCTCCAAGTGGATAGAGGCTGAAGCTTTTGCCCAAGTCAGAGAAAAGGAAGTTATATCCTTCATTAAAAGAAATATTATAACTAGATTTGGAATTCCTTCTGAGATTATATGTGATAATGGTTCCCAATTTATTGGGGGCAGAACCACTAACTTTTGTGACAGCTGGGGGATTAAGATGATAACATCAACACCAGTCCACCCACAAGCTAATGGTCAAGCAGAATCATCCAACAAGATCATCATCAACAACTTGAAGAAAAAGCTTGGATCCAAGAAAGGAAAATGGGCAGAAGAGCTACCCTATGTGCTCTGGGCTGACAGGACAACCCCTAAGAATGCTACTGGTCAAACACCATTCTCTTTGGTGTTTGGGGCAGAATCAGTGATCCCAACAGAAATGGTGGTTCCTACTGCTAGAACAAGTACCCGTGATCCTGAGGAAAATGATGAAAACCTGGCTCAAGACTTGGATACTATTGAAGAAATCAGGGATATGGCTAGGATCAGGATGGCCAGTTATCAACAAAGAATGGCTGGTGCTTACAACAAAAATGTCAGGATCAGGAGGTTTCAAGTTGGAGATATGGTATTAAGGAAAGCATTTCAGAATACCACCAATCCTGCTGATGGAAAATTGGCTCCAAAATGGGAAGGCCCTTATTTGATTGAAGCTGAAGCAGGAAAGGGGGCATATAGATTGCTAAACATGGAAGGTGATTTGCTACCAAGAGCTTGGAATGCTGTCCACTTGAAGAAATATTTCATGTGAGTAGGATCCTCATGGCACAGATGATCCTCAGGATAGGGATATCCTTAAAGGATCCTCAAAGTATCGGTGATCCTTACTTAGGTAATATCCTAAACTTGAACTATTTCATTTCTTTATTTTCTCATATAAGGATAAGGATCATGTATCCTTTATCCATCTCTCACGTGAGTTCAAGTTTTGAAAGCTCAGGTATCTTCAGCACAACATTGGTTATCCACAGAAGCAATCCGTCCTTTGGGTTTAACCCCAGTTATTTGGGCTTGTCCCCAGATTCCGCCTGCAGCGCACGATGATCCTGGTATAGTTCAAGGCTTTGGGACCAGTACTCATTATAGGGGCTGATAATTCCATTGTTCTGGCTATGCTTAGGATCCTACGTATAATGGTAGACGTACCATACATCCGTTCATAAGGTTTCTAACGTTTTCACGTTAGCTAAGGTTTTGGCATCTTCATGTCACTAAGTTTGGATAGTCGCCAGTTAGGGCCATACTCCAGTTTACATACGATCCTTGGGCTCGTCCCCAGTTATCCTTGGGCTTGTCCCCAGTTATCCTTGGGCTTGTCCCCAGTTATCCTTGGGCTTGTCCCCAGTTGCTAACTCTTTTCTTATATTGGCTTAGTCCCAAGTTATGCTCTATTTCAGGTCCTTGAAGGTAGGCAGTTAGGGATCCTTCATCCTTATTTCACTCTAAGGTTTATCTTTTAGTTATCCTTATTATGGTTAGAATTCTAACTTGGGTCCTCAGGTATGATCCTTAACTCTTTGGATTTTATTTATTATTCTTTTAAATGACCCTTATACTTGACAACTGAACTTATAAATTTTAAATCATGTCATTTTTTAAAATTTATCTGTTATGGGATATGTGATCCTTGTTCATATCCTAAACTTTTTGGATATTTTTCCTAGTTTTTCAAGGCTTGATAAGTATAAACAAATTGAACATTATAACAGTTGGAAAATAACATACTAAAAAGGATAACAACACAAGATAAGCGACAAAAGGTTAAGTTTTTATTTATTAACATAAGACTAACCCTTTAAAGGTTGTCAAAATTACCTACCCGAGCTTCTACCAGCAAAACGTGGCCCGTCCGCTGGGGTAGGTAAAGGGTGTCCATGATAATGAGTTCAAAAGTAGTGCAGGAATATAAAGGCAGCAGGATCACAATGGCTTCATCCCCCAAACAGAGGATCCCTCCACCAATTGCAATCCTGCCTATTGTCCAAAGGATCATACATGATCCTTAATCCTAAAAACCTATTGTTCAGAGTACAACCCATGAAATTGTCTTAAACATCACAACCACAAAAACAACCATCAAACTAAAAATTGGGCTCCGGCCTCAGCACATATATCCATCATCGCCCAATTGTGCAGCCTACACCTTCGCTGCATCATCACCACCAGCCGCTGCATCCTCAGCTTTATCCTTCAACCCGCTGCCACTAGCCTCAATTGCCAGAATCTCCTCAGCCTCTTCTTCATCACCCAATTCAGCCAGCCTTGCCTTCCATTCTTCAATCTCCCAGTTGCCTTTGTCGAAGGCAGGATCCTGAGCTTCCAAGGCCATTTGGAGTTTGGTTTTGGTTTTGTACATTGCTATGGCGGCAGAAACTTTAGCATCATCCATGATCTCTTGCCTTTCATAATCAAAGTTAACCAGCACCTTGGCCATTTTCTGCTTGGTATCCTTGAGTTCCTTTTGAAGATCAGCAAGTGCAAGATCCTTAAGCACAGCAGTCTGCTGGAGGTCGGCAATCTTCTTATCTTGATCCTCAACATGGCCGACGTAATCCTCGATTTCAGCAAATTTCTGCAAAAGAAAAGGATAAAGCAGTTCAAGAGCAAGTGATCCTTAGATCAACAGGATATACAAGTGGAGATAGTGATCCTTACATCATTGAAGTACTCAAGGAACTGGTGGCGAATTAAGGGCAGGCCCTGCAAATCCTCAGCGTCGGAAGTCTTTCTCTTCTTGATTCCCTTCCCTTTGAGGGGTGCCTTAGGGATTGAGGCTGTCGGGCTAGTAGGGACCTTTCTTTTGGAGGATTTGACAGTGGTGAGATCGGTGACACTGAACCTTGAAGCAGCTTTGGCAGATTTTCCAGCGCCTACGCAACCAAAATAAGATAAGTATCTTTTCTTAATATACATTTAACTATTTATTTAATTATAAACAAGGATACTTACTCGACATTGTGACAGAGCCTGAGGATACCTCCTGTGAGTCTTGGGTTGTTGTCTTGAAAGTTCTAGTTTCAGGGTCAAGTCCCCAGTAAGTAGCAAGTCTTTCCCTGGTCGCAGGTGTTGTGATGAGATGTGAAACAGAGATGGCTGCATGACACAAGACAAAAAAGGGGTTAGTGATCCTATTACAAAAACATGACCATCTGATGATCCTTCCCAGGATCCTCCGGCCTACCATGGGTGGACCATGTTCTTGGTAAATGCTCTCCATCTGAAATAGTATCCCTTCTTACAAAGAAGAAGCGACGTTTCCAATCTTTGTCGTTTTTGGTAACTTTGAGAAGAGGGTGATCTGCACCGGGTTTTCGCTTAAGCAAATAACGATGGGAACCAAAGGTAGTAAGATCATACAGCTCCGCCAATTCTGACATGCCCAAAGGAATGCCTTCCTGTTCGATGATCCTCTCCAGGGTATACAAGACCCTCCAAATCATCGGCATGGCTTGGATATAAGAGATGCCGGTAAGGGAAAAGAAGGATTGTGTGAACTCCGGGAAAGGATAGGTGTATCCTATGGTGAATGGAGTGGCTGGAAATGCAACCCATGTTTCTGAAACATAGTCGCTAAGGGTAGTAGGATCAAAGGGTCTGATAAAGGCATTCGCCGGAAAACAGCAACGGATTCTGTCTATCTGTGCATCGTTAAAGCAACACTTTTCATTTGCGGAGTCCTTGATGATTTTCTGACTTTTCAAAGGGCTATCTTTCTTGTGATCTTTGCCCGGAGAACTTCGGAGCAACATATTTGATGGAAAGATGAAAACAGAGCAAGAGAGGGAAAAGGATAGAGAGAGAGAATACCTGAATGTCTTCGGAATGTGGATTATAAAGGGAGTATCTCTGAAAATTTAAATGCATTTGATCCTATCTATATCTCTATTTATAATCATGATCTTGCAGGTTGTCACTTCCGTGACATCATCATCGCAACGGCTAGTTCAAAATTAACGGCTATATATCCGTTAGTTTGTTACGGATAAGATCAAGAAAATATAACTCGTTAAATGTTACAAATTACTCCTTATATTTTGGGGGCAATTGTTAGGGGAGGATTTTCTAACAATTAGTGATCCTTATTCGTTATCCTAACTAGTGATCCTTACTTCTGTGACAGGTGGTGATCCTCAGAAGAGCTTCAGGATCAGGATCATGGATCACTTTAAGGATCCTCTTACTGACGATTGTTTACTTGTGTTTTTGAAATGTCTCGCAGGTATATCAAGCTTGACCAAGTCTTAGCGACATTCCTGGAGAATATTCCTGAAGTATTCTGCACGTGCTAGATCAAAACTAGACGTTATGGAGAACGTGGAGGCTTGGCCCGAAAGTCGGAGAGTTTGTTAACTAGATATTTTTCTTATTTGAAAGGGGTAACGAGCTAGTTAGTGACACTTAGTCATTTTTTGGCAGTTTCACACACTCGAAAACGCTCTCATTCAAGCTCTCGTTCAAACACTTAGCAATTACTTACACTTTTTACACATTTCACCGTAGTGATCCTTGTACCTAGCTCGTTACTATCCGAAGTTGTAAACGCTTATTCATTTATTTGATCTTGGTGATCGGTAGTTTCCATCACCCGGGGTTTTTTGTGCCGGAGATCAACTCTTGATCAAGGGCTTTTTCCCCGTATAAATCCTTGTGTTGTTTGGGCATTCTACATTGAAGTGATCCTCATTGTTGTTACACATTTTAAGCATCATTCCCCTATACAAAGAGTTTGGTTGCATTATCATCATCAGATTTTCCGACCAAAACACTTAATACTTTTGAGAATAACGATCTGCCCCCAGCATGGTTACCACAATCCCCTTCATGTATATCCTGAAGTACTTCTTTGGCTTCAGGATCCTCCAAGCATCTCAAATACGGTCCTGCAAGAGATTTCTTGTATAAAATATTATTTATAATAGTGAATCGTGATACCTTCATCCTAAATGCCTTAGGATTTTCATTTCCAGGGATGTGTCCTTCTTTGAGATATCTCATGATTGGAGCCGTCCAGGATTTAGGATCCTCTTCAGGATGTTCTGCTCCAGGATTCTGTATACTAGCTACTTCTTTATCCTGAGGATTCGTTGCAGGATATAAGACATGTAATATTGGTATTTGCGTCCCTTCAGGTATCCTGATCGATGATCCCAAATTTGCTAGGGCATCCGCTTCAGCATTATCCTCCCTTGGTACCTGTTCAAGTATAAAAACATCGAAATATCCTGCTAATTTTTTGAGAATATCGAGATATTCGATTAATTTCTCGCCCTTAACTGCATAGGATCCATTAAAATGGTTAGTAATTAACAAAGAGTCAACATACACTTGCAAATTTTTGATACTCATGCTCTTAGCCAACTCTAATCCTGCAATTAAAGCCTCATACTCTGCTTCATTATTAGTAGCAGGAAATTCACACCTAATAGCCTGGGGTAATATGTCCCCCTGTGGCGATTTTAGTAGTATTCCTAATCCTATTCCTCTTACATTAGATGCACCGTCAGTATATAATGTCCAGGATCCTGAGGATTCTCCTAACTGTTGAACTTCTAGGTCTACCTCGTCCTGAATGTCACTACTAAAGTCAGCCACAAAGTCAGCTAAAGCCTGAGATTTTATGGCACTTCTAGGTTCATATACTAAATCATAAGCACTCAACTTTACTGACCACTTGGCCATCCTGCCTGACATCTCTGGTTTCCTAAGCACATTTTTGACAGGATAATTTGTTTTAACATGTATCCTATGTGTCTCGAAATAATGCCTAAGTTTCGTTGATGCCATGACTAGAGCTAATATCAATTTTTCTAGATGAGAATACCTAGTTTCAGCATCTAACAAACTTTTACTAACATAATAAACAGGATACTGCTGACCTTCATGGTCTTTTATAAGAACGGCACTTACAGCATTCCCTGACACAGCAAGGTACAGGGATAGTGGTTCACCATTTTCGGGCTTCATCAATAGAGGTGCGGTTGAAAGATACCGTTTCAAATCCTGCAGGGCTGCTTCATGCTTTTCCCCCCATTCGAATCTTTTGTTCTTCTTTAGGATATCATAGAAGTCTTTGCATTTTTCTGAGGATCTTGAGATAAATCTGTTTACAGCTGCTACTCGGCCTGTTAATCTTTGTACGTCCTTCATATTTGAGGGTGATTTTATGTCTAGGATAGCTTTGATCTGCTCTGGGCTTGCTTCTATCCCCCTTTTTGTCACCATATATCCAAGAAACTTCCCTGCCCCCACTCCGAAATGGCATTTAGCAGGATTTAGCTTCATGTTGTAGTGATCCAGGATATCAAATGCTCCCTTGATATCCTGTAGGTGATCCTCAGACTTTTTAGATTTCACCACCATGTCATCGATATATACCTCCATGGTGTCCCCCAGTTTGTCTTTGAACATCATGTTCACCAATCTTTGGTATGTTGCACCTGCATTTTTCAAACCAAAAGGCATAGCTGTATAACAATAAATACCTGTTGGTGTCATGAAGGCGGTATCCTCCCAGTCAGAAGGCTCCATTTGGATCTGTTGAAATCCTGAGGATGCGTCCATGAAGGTCAGCATTTCATGCCCGGAAGTGGCATCTACCATTGCATCAATATGGGGAAGAGGAAATGGGTCTTTAGGACAAGCTTTGTTCAAGTCTGTGTAGTCTACACAAACTCTCCATTTCCCATTCTTCTTCTGTACTACAACCACGTTTGCTAGCCACCTTGGGAACTTAACCTCTCTGATCATTCTTGACTTTAATAATCTTTCAACTTCCTCCTGGATAATTGTGTTCCGCTCAGGAGCAAACTTCCTTCTTTTTTGTTGCACAGGCTTGAATGACTTATCAATTCCAAGCTTGTGAGTGATAATATCTTTGGATATGCCTGTCATATCCTCATGCTTCCATGCAAATGTTGACATCCTGCATTTTAAAAAGTTAATTAACTGCTCTTCAATATCCTGAGGGATATTGGTCCCTACGAGCACCGAAATATCGGGGTTATCCTGGTCCAGGATAACTTTCTTCACATCCTGCTCCGGATCCTCCACAATATCCTGGGCCCACGTCTTTAATTGCTATGCTGCACTAGGTTTGGCTGAGGATTTCATCGAGGATGAGTAGCACTCTTTCGCCTCCTGCTGATCACTATCTACTTTGACCACTCCCCAAGGGGTAGGTATCTTGATGCATTGGTGATATGTTGATGGCACGGCCTTCATATCGTGAATCCACGGTCTTCCCAATATGATGTTATAGCATGATAGAGAATCCATCACACAGAAACGTTGTATCGAATTGACTCCTTCAACGTATACTGGCAACTTTATCTCTCCCACTGTGTTTCTAGCCTCTCCACTGAATCCAACAAGCACGGTAGACTTTGAAGTGATATCCATTGGAGATACATTCATTCTCTTCAGAGTTTCTAGTTGGATTATGTTGACGGAGCTGCCATTATCAACCAATATCCTGCGTACAAAATGGTTAGCCACATATAACGTTATTACCAGAGCATCATGGTGAGGATCCTGGACAGTATCTCTGTCATCTGCATCAAAAGTGATCACTTTGTCAGTCGTGAGGGTAGTCATCCTGACAGGTCTGTCTCCCCTTTCGGCTTTAGCTTCCTTTGCATGTCTCTTTGCTGCCGAATACGAGGTCCCACAAATGTCGGATCCTCCCGAAATGAAGTTGATTATCTTGGCATCCGAGGGAGGCGATGCTACTCGTTCAGGATCCTTGTCAGTATCCTGACCCTTATTCTTCTTTTTTCCTAAGAGATCTTTCAGATATCCCTTGCTTAGAAGATAGCTTATTTCTTTCCTCAAAGCAATGCAATCCTCAGTCATATGTCCGAAATCTTCGTGGAAAGCACACCATTTCGACTTATCTTTCCAGTCAGCCTTTTGTTGATTCTTTCGAGGCCATCTAGCCTTGTCTCCTAGACCCTGTATAGCATACATCAATTCAGGAATATTAACAGAAAAGCAATATTCAGACAACTCAGGATACTCTTCAGGATCCTCATCTTCGACAGCATTCACTCTCTTGTTTTCATTTCTACCATATGGCTTAGGCCGATATGACTTAAATGAGGATTCTGACTTCCTATTAGTCGATTCATAAGTGTTGGATGAGTTCATCCTTTCTTGCATCTTCTTGTCATCTTCCAGACGGATATATCTCAAAGCCCTGTTACGAGCTTCATCGAGGTTCCTGCAGGGATTCATTACAAGATCCTGATAAAACTGAGAATCCTTTTGTAATCCATCTTAAAAGCTTGCACAGCTGTTGCAACATCAAGATGTGGGATATCCAAGGATTCTCGACTAAATTTGTTCACATAATCCCTCAAGGATTCCTGAGGCCCTTGAGTTATCCTGTAAAGATCACTGGTTAGTTTCTCAAAACTCCGACTACAAGAAAATTGACTGTTAAATAAATTAACCAAATGAGCAAATGAAGTAATTGAGTGAGGAGGAACGTTTAACAGCCATTTTAAGGCTGATCCTGTTAGAGTAGAACCAAATCCCTTGCACAAGCACGCTTCCTTGAGCTCCGGAGGGATAGGGTTAATCTCTATTCTTTCCCTATACTGGGCAATATGCTCCTCAGGATCCGTAGTCCCATCATAAAGCTTCATGTTGGGGGTTTGGAATCTCTTTGGGATCTCAGCATCACAGATAGGATACGTGAAACGAGATATCTTGTGGCTGTCTTGAGACACTTCCGGGATCGGTTGGACCACACCAGGTACACTAGATATCATGTCCTTTAACTTCTGAAGTTCCCTGGTAAGTGCTGATGTCACACCTGTATCCTGCAAAGATCCACCACTGTTAGCAGCATGAGTATTATTATTATTAGACACGTTACCAGTTGGAGGATTCTGCCCATATCCTGAAACATATCCTGAGCTCCTTATGGTTGACATCCTAATCGAGGAGGGTATTTCAGGAGTATGATTCTGAGGAAGACTGGGTACGATATTCCCCCTATTATCCTCGGTATATACAGCTGAACTAAAGTTCAACGCTCTGGGGTGTAACGGAGTGACATTGTCCTCGGCAGATCTGCCCGAGCCAGCCTTCAGGAGTTGTATTTCCCTCAAAAGCATTTGGTTTGTTTCCTGTTGCTGCCTCATTTGTTCCTGCACACTTCCAAATAAGGTTAAAATTTCATCATTAGAAGCTAAAACGGGAGCAGATCCCTGGACACTCCGAGTTGGGATAACATCTTGAGATTGCGTAGAGGCTGGCATCCTTGGAGGAGGTGGTGGAAGCACCGAACCGGTAGTAGCAGAAGTCATAGCAGACACAGTAGAGGAACTCATGTTTGATCTTGAGGCCATTATGGACAATGTGGTAAAAAGTTTCGAAAATAGAAAACCGATTAGCGATTTGACAAAAATTTTTAGTAAAGAGAGCACCACTTGCCCCACGGTGGGCGCCAAATTGTTTTGGTCAAAAATTACCGAAGTAATTAAGTGATCAAATTAGTTAAGTGAGGTAGTGTGCTAGAAAGTGTGTTGAAAATATACTTGTTAAGTTATTTGGGAAAACAGTATTCAGGATACGGCTCAGGATATTGAACTGTATCTATGATCAAACAATGAGCGAAAATAAAGTAAACGACACGAGATGTACGAGGAAAGCCCTTGATCAATCTAGATCGCCGGCATAAAACCTCGGGAGCTGACAATCGCAGCTGCCTTGTTCTTCAATTGCTTCAAAAATCAGGATACAGTGCGGGATGCGGTACGGATCGACTAAGTGTTACAATGAAAATGAAATACAAGTGTGGTGTTTGCAATTAGCTAAAGAGTGAAAGTGATCGAGAGTGTAAGTGTGAATTGTTGTGTTCTAAGCTGATCCGACCTCATCTATTTATAGTAAAAATAAAATAACTAACTACCCTAAACTTGCGGGATCCACCGAATATTCCTTCTTGGAACGTTGTAGACCTGGTCTTTCGGGCTCAACGTCTCTTTCTCAACAAATTCGTCCGAGTCTTGAGGAGAAGAAGTCCTCTTGACCGTTAGCAAGCCTCAGCCCTTAACCTGCACGTGGTTAATTCAATAAGCCTCAGGATATCGCCCAAGGTGTTAGCAATATCCTCCTCCAGCATTCTGATCACAAATAAACAAAGAAAGGCAGGATATTGGTCATGATACGTATGTTAAGAAAATGACCCCTAACACTACTGGTGGTTAACCACTCCACCGGAAGACTAGCACCCTCATGGATGGAGTCTCGTTTGACGAAGAAGAACTTGCGTTGCCATCCATCCTCGTTTTTGGTGGCTTTAAGTATAAGGGGTTTGCTGGAAGTTGAAAAGAGCAGGAACCGACTGGAACCGTGAGATCGGAGGCGGTAAGCAATTGGCATATCTTCGATGCAGAGGTCGGGATATTGAAGGTTTTTGATTTGGTTGAGCACGATTAATACTCTCCAGACCATAGGCATAGTTTGGGAAAAGGAAATACCAGTAGTTCGGAAGAATTGCATCATGAATTCGGGAAATGGATATCGAAGACCTAGCGAGAAAGGGTATGCCGGAAAACAGACCCAATCGGTAGAAGAAACATCTGATCGAATTGTTCGATCAAATGGTCTAAAAATCATGCCATCAGGGAAAGCGCCGGAGGCTCTCAACGCCGCAATGTCTGCGTTGTCAAAAGCACAGACCTCCTTCTCGGGATTTTTGAGAAGGTTTTGCTGAACAAAGGATTCCGACGATTCACCGGTCTGAGAATGGACTATGGTAGCCATCGGAGGAAGAATAAAGTTAACAGAAAACGAGGAAGGGATAAGTGATTACCTGGAGATTCTGTTGATGATATCTCTTTCTCAAACAAGAAGAGAGAAGATATAGGGGCATGGTAGATATCCATCGAGTGAAAAGCGCGTTGGAAGTTACATAGTGCTATCTTGACCGTCGTTTCAATTTAATTGCCTCGATTTGCGAGACAGGGTTTTTGAAATATATCCGTTGGATTGGTATACCAACAGATATATTTGGGGACAATTGTTATGGGTCATTTTCTGAGCATATATCCTGACTAATATTCTGCTTTTGATTGTTTACTTGTGATCAGGATACCGGATTAGGATATTGGTAACATCCTGGTGTGATATCTTGGTATTGATTGAATTAACCACGTGCAGGTTAGAAGATGTGGGTCACTAACGGTCAAGTGGACCTCTTCTCCTTAAGACTCGGGCAAACCAGTTATATGAGAGACGTTGAACCTGAAAGACCAGGTCTACAATGTTCGTATGGGGAATATCCGTCGAATCCCGGTTTAATAGGGTAGTTTGTTATATTTCTTTTACTATAAATAGATGGATCGGATCAGATTAAGGCACACAACTTTCACTCGCATTCTTTCTCTCTAGCTACTAGCAATCACTACACACAAACACTTGTACTTGAATTACATTGTAACACCTAGTTGATCCGCATCACATCCTGCACTGTATCCTGATATTCGAAGTAATAGAAGAACAAGGCAGCTGCGATTGTCAGCTCCCGAGGTTTTATGCCGGCGATCTAGATTGATCAAGGGCTTTCCTCGTATATCTCGTGTCACCCTTTACATTTTTGCTCATTGTTTGATCATAAATACAGCTCTATATCCTGAGCCGTATCCTGAAACTGTTTTTACAAATAACTTAACTAACATATTTTCAACACACATTTCAAGCACACTACCTCACTTAACTAATTTGATCACTAAATTGCTTCGGTAATTTTTGACCAAAACATACACGACGATCATTTCTATTGCGTATGTTTTAATTTGAGGGACATGAAGGTAGAGGTTTTGGACAACAGCGCTAAGGATGTGTCGATGAAAGACAAATACAACAAACGGCCGGAAAAATTGGTACGCCCCTCTATATATAAACTACAAACGTCCATAGTTATACAAATGCCTGCCATTTGATTACATATTTGTTAAAACACAATGAACAAACTGCATGAACTTGTATCTTAAGTTCTCTCATAACCACTTAAAACACAATTAATGGGGACAAACATATCTTATGACGCATGTTAGTATCAAAAATACCAAAATGATGAGATAGTGCATAAAGTTCTATATATATATATATATAAAGGTTGATGTTAAAACACAATTGACAATGAATGATACGTTATCTGCACTATTAAAACTTTAAAACACAGTGTGATATGACACTACATAATAACAATATTATGAACTTAAAACACACTTCATCAGAATTTTAATTTGTTCCCTTTGTTAATAACGGGTATACGTAAACAAACCTATGCAACAATATGTGCATTTACATGAATTTAGTTTAAAACACAATCTGATTAAATTATTTATCATGCAGCGTGATGCTTTATCAGTGTACTTGGAAAAAACAGGCATCCAGCGGGCGGGGTGATCGATAAAGTTGAGCCGGTACGATTGGAGATGCCATGGCGTACAAAACATAATGTAATCGATTGTGGCATTTTCCTGATGCGCCATATGGAAACATACAAGGGCGTAGCTGGAAAAAGTTGGGAATGCGGATTCTCAAACGAGTGCACTGATGCGGGTGAGATTACATACAAGCAGCGCAAAGAAATCGATGATCTCAGGCATAAGTACATTACGAAGATGCTCCTAAGTGACGCAAACGAGTACAGAGGTTTTGTTGAATCTGAAGTTGCTAAATTTAAAAAGTTGCCGGCCGATGAAAAAAAGAGACTAGCAGCAAAAGCCTTCGACGCAATCAATCAAAGATTGGATAAGTAACTTAAAATGGGATGTTTTCAACTTAAAACACTTCGTTGGCGGTGGTTTGTTGAAGTAATTTGGGATGTTTTACAATAACAGTTTTAACATTTTGTTGGTGGTGTTATATTTTGGAATTTTATAATTAGAATATGTTCAGTGTGTTCAGTTATCTTTTTTTTGTTTCCTGTAGATAAAAATGTCAACTATAACAGTTTGAACCTCTTTAAGAATGTGAATTTATGTCGATAACGTTACTTTGTTTGGATCTACATAAGGCATACAGTTTGTATTAATGTATGACCTCTTAAAACACAGCCTATATACATTATGAAAAATACTGAGATCTGGAAACCAGCCTATCTTTTTCATCAAGTCTCTATAATTTAAAGAAAGTTAACACTACATTTTAACAAACTGCAAAGAACTTGTAAGTATGTTAATTTCTCTCATAGCCACTTAAAACACAATTCACGAGGACAAACATATCTTATGACGCATGTTAGTAGCAAAAAAACCAAAATGATGAGATAGTGCATAAAGTTCTATATATAAATAAAGTTTGATGTTAAAACACAATTGACACTGAATGATACGTTATCATCACTAATAATACTTTAAAACATAGTGTAATAATAATATTATGAACTTAACACACAAGCTGATTAAATTATGAAAATACTGTGATCTGGAAACCAGCCAATCTTTTTCATCAATTCTCTATAATTTACACAAAGTTAAAACACATTTTAATAGCTTTGCAAATTATACTGAATACCAAAACCACGAACAATGCAAAGCATCATATAAAACACCGGAGGCTATTTAAAAAACAAAGTTAACACTAAAACACAAACCAACAAGAACTTAAATGTCAAACCCAACAAGTCTTAAAATCATCCAAAAAAAATCCAAAAACAAACACACGAGAAAAATAAAACAGAAAAATGAATAGTTCAACAAAAGACTTAAAATTTTGATAAAAAGGGTCCTACTCTGCCATGTCTTCATCATCCATATATGCATCGTTTCCAGATGTGTAAAACACATCATCAGCATCGTTTGATCCAGGACCATCACCTTCAACAACTGTAGCAGCGTCTCCTTCACCAATTGTAGCATCATTACCTGCAACATTCCGCGAAGCACCTTCCTCAGGCCCAGCCACGGTGTATTTCCAACACGTTACTCTGTTATGACAATATTTTTTACATGATGAACATTGACGACGTTTACTTCTAAGCTGACTTATGGCTCGCTCCTTTTGAGATTTGAGTCGTTTATGAGAACCACAACCCTTGAACCTGGTACCAACTGGAACACGGATAGTGGCCGTGCTCTCTGGAGCAACTCCCAGCAGTTCAGCAAATCGATTACGTCGTGTCTTGGGAGGTGCATTTATCTGAACTTCGTCGGCAACTGACATAAACTGCTTGATATGATCACGAAAATTACACAACTGATCAAATTTTGATATCAACTTGTTCACAACATACTCAGTTGCGTGACTAATCTCACGAACACTACGGTTAACCTTTTCACTACGATCTGGATCTCCACCATCCGTAAGAATGGACCCGGGGGAACTATTTGGAACAGCTTCACGTGTCCAACGCCTCAATATATATTGTTTCGGAAACTCCCTTACATCAAGAATCCGTAACACACAAAAAATATGACTGCACAACAATCCAAACTGCTCAAACCTGTTGCAGTTACACTTAACAGTAACATCCTCCTCACGTATCATAACCTGTAACAATGAATATTCATAAAACACAGTGCATATAAAAAGATGGATAATTAAAAAAAACACAAAAATAATATAAAAATAACCTAAAACACAATATCACCTCGAAGAACGAAGAACATGGCTGATCGAGATCCTTTATAAAAAAACTTGATGAAATCACCGACATGATCTAATCTGACACTAGTACAACGATGAATAGCATGTTGAATCTCGAGTTGAACATCAAAAAATATAGTTCTGGTATATATCTGAGCTGCTTGCTTCTCGAGAACAAAATCACTCCACTCTCCAGGGTTGGTGTATCGAGTGTCATGATCGTTTTTTCGATGCTCGTATCTTTGCGCTTCAATAGCTGTGTCAAAGTGGCTAATAAATTCAACCAACGTGCACTTTGGATTGCTAATCTTGCCAAAAAAGTGATTCTCGCTTTCGGACCTAGATGATGTCCGCATAAGACCAGACATTTCTTCATCACGATAGTAAGCTGGAATCCATGATTCACGGAGCCTGTATATATACGTCAGCCATTCATGGTCGGTTAGTCCGAAATCATTTAAAATAGCTGCCCATTCAGTGTCAAACGCTTCGGGCAATAGAGAATCAGTCCAAACAACTGTAGACAATCTTCTCCTGAAATCTGTATTTGAACACAGGGCAGCCCCGACCTAAAGGAAGATTTTAGCATGTATGTTAAAAAAAATTTAAAACACAGTAAAAATACATATGTAAAAAAAGTAAACCCTGTCATAGAAAAAACAGACCTTTGTAGTTAGTTTATCCATGATGTGCCACATACATAACCGATGCCTCGACTCAGGCCAAACATCCGCTATAGCCCTTTTCATCGCAGGGTCTTGGTCAGTAACGATTACGGGAGGCGTGTACCCATATGCGTTCTTGATCGCCTTAAGTAACCAGCTATACGTCTCTGCCGTTTCAGAACCAAGAATTGCAGTACCAAGTGTGACGTTCCTATTGTGATTATCAATCCCAGTGAAAGGGTCAAACATCATGTTATATCTGCAAACAAACAATCAGCGATGACAAAAGATCATAATGTATTTATAACACAGTAGGGTTTAAAAACACAATGAATATATAAAAAATTAATCTCGTCGTTACTTGTTCCGCTTGTAGGTAGCATCAAATGATATAACGTCTCCAAACATATAATAATTCCTCTTCATATCCTCGTCGGCCCAAAAATGCACTTCAACACACCTTCGTCTGTCGTTTCATATTCGCAAGAGAAGTTTGGTAAAAACTCATTTTTCCTCATTAGTCGCTTGACAAACATTTCAGCATCAAACTCTCCGATAAACAGATTTAATTCTTTCTTGAAATTTTTGAAATCAACTTTGGTCGCACCGACTTTGTCGAACCCACCATACACTTCCTTCATAATGTTAAATGCACGAACTGGACCAATGTTGAGATTTGACATCTTGTTTATCATCTCTTCGTGCGCACGATTAACACCCCTGTTTTCCTTGAGAAGATGTAAATCTTCTTCGCGCACAAAATCATGGTTGTGCGCCTCTGTGAAATGATACAGCTCATACTTCTTGGCATCGTTAAGCTTTATTCTGATCGCCGCTTGGCATCCGGTCCTTTTAGATGGTACCCTACGTACAAACCTATCAGAAGGCTGTTCGGCTAAAGTATCAACCGGTCGAAACTCTTTGTGACCCTCTTTAGAACGAAAAAAAATACTTATTTATAACAATTCCATGGTTCTCATGCTGTGTGCCCTTCCTAATAGTCCAACCTCCAGCTTCTGCATAAGCTTTGTAAAATTTATACGCAACATCAACTGTATCAAATAACATGCCCTCTGCTGGCGTCAACGAAGAGGGTGAATCTGGAATATATCTCTTTGTTCCAGAGTTTTGAGAAACTTGTTCAACACCACGTAATTGGGAATTGGGTGCATCTACAAAACATGAAAAAAAATGAGCATAAAACACATTTGTAATACAAATAAAAAACATATAACCTGATAGCTAAGAAACTAATAACAATGGGAAAAAACAACATACTACAAGTTAAAACACATCATTCAAGGAACTATAAAAAACATTGACTTCAACCTCAATATCTATTAAAACACATTACTGTTAAAACACATCATTCAAAGGAAACTATAAAAAAACATTGACTTCAACCTCAAAAACTGTTAAAACACATTACATATAAACAGTCTGATGGTTTCTCAGAAAGAGATTAATAAACAAAACATAAAACTACAAATATGGAAGTTAAAACACACCATTCAATAAAAAAAAAGGGATGATCTTCAGATTACAAACCATCAGTCACCTTATGGAATCAATAGACACAAATACCTCAACCTCTATGACTGTTAAAACACAACACCAATAACAAGCTGACGGTTTGGCAGATAAATGACAAATATGGAATTTAAAACACACCATGAAAAATCTAAAAAAAAATGTGATCTTCAGAACACAAACCATCGGTCACCTTATATAATCACTAAAACACAAAAACCTCAACCTCTCTGGCTGTTTTAAAAAGGGATGATCTTCAGATTACAAACCATCAGTCACCTTATGGAATCAATAAACACAAATACCTCAACCTCTATGACTGTTAAAACACAACACCAATAACAAGCTGACGGTTTGGCAGATAAATGACAAATATGGAATTTAAAACACACCATGAAAAATCTAAAAAAAAATGTGATCTTCAGAACACAAACCATCGGTCACCTTATATAATCACTAAAACACAAAAACCTCAACCTCTCTGGCTGTTAAAACACAGCACCAAGAACAATCTGACGGTTTTGCAGAAAATACTACAATAGTAAAGAAAAAAATAACTGTAATTACCATCTCCACAATCAACAAGAGTGTTTGAAGCCATGATCTTTCACTCTGAAAAAATTATTGAATATGAATGATTCTGGTGAAGAAGAAAAGGATCGAAATAATCCTATATAGATATGTCTTTCGTGATATTTGGAAGAGATTTGGATTCAAAATCAACCATAATCCCTATATTCATGGACATAATCGGTTACGTAATAGGTCATGCAATTTTAGTTACTGAATATAATTTGCAAATATAAAATTAAAATATGAAATTACATGTTTGCCCTTCTAGTTAAAATACATCTATGACACATGTCCAATTACTATTGCTTCCTAGACTTTCTACACCACTCCTCCTCTATATATATAGAGAGAAAGGTTTAAATGAGAACGCTAAATACTGTGAGAACCGTGATAACGAATGAAAAAACCGCGAAAACTTGGTCAAATATAATTCAAATTCAATTTTGTTACACTTATTATTATTCGAATACAATATAATAAATTTAATTTGCACGTTTAAATTTACGTGAATTCGTAAATAAAGAAAATTTATACATGTGTAAGTTTGCCATTTACACATGTGTAAATTTGTTATATTGACACGTGTAAAAAATCTAATAAGAGTAATTTTGATAGGAGAAATGAATTATTGGAATTATGTGGAAAACAAAGTTAACCCTTATATTTGATGGTTCGTTATCATTCTCTATTCCATATTTTTTGAGTTGTTATAAGTGAAAATATATTATTTAATTGATTATGAATATATGGGGAATGGGATTTGGATAGTTTTTTTAGGCTCATTCTATTCGCACCCCCCCTCTTACTGATTACACCCCCCCTTGTGAGAGGAAAACTGTCGGTCCCACGCAGGCCCCACCTGTAAATATGTGAGAGGAGGGGGGTGTAGAAAGTAGATAGGGGGGGTGTAGACCACACCCTATTCCATATTTTTTATAAGTAAATATGTATTTTTAAAGTAAGGATTCTATTGACGTGTGCGTCTTTGAACTTTCTGGAATGTCACTAAGGCCATAGGGTGTGGTCATGACCCTCGTGACCATCATTACCCTTCACGTCAGTGTCATCTAACCCATCTCTAATCCAACATCTAAAACCACTACCCTAAGTGTGTGGTTATGACCCAAACCACTAGCATCTTATTTATTTAATTTATTTTTGTCTAAAGAAAAAGAAAATGATTTCTTAAAAAATGGAAATGAGAACCATGAGTGTCATGGTTTAATCCATGTATCAAAGAAGAGAGTGGTGCTTCTTCAAACTTTGAATATTGTCACTCTATTTATTTGGTTGGGTTTGGGTGAGTAGATTCAGAAGGTTCTAGAGAACCGATACCTCCAAAGTGTCACCACTTTCTAACCACAATTATTTTTATTATTATTATTTTTTTTATTTTCGTGGAAACTTATAGAAAAAAAATACAATAAATCCATAACCATAAAGTGATTTAGTGGTACGATTGCGGTCAAATGTGGGAGATGGAGCGAAGAACTTGTAATTTTAATATTAAAAAGACAATATATCTTCCTGATTTGAACTTGATCTTGAAATGAGCTCGTAACAAAAGTTTAAGTCAACACATGAATTAATTTAAGATATATAACTTCATATCAATTAATAATATTCTTCGTTTTGTGTACGAGGCAAAACGAGAAGCTGACTTGTTTGTTTTTGCTTGTCTGATTGAATTCGTAGGTCACCCATCATGAATTGTTTCCACTCAAAAACACCTAAATATAAAGTTCTCCAATTATCCACATCAATACGTCCAAACACGTTATTGATATTTGAGGCAGAGATTTCCTTATGACCCATAGCTAAAGATAACAATGTGGGATTTGTTTACTGAGACCATGCTGCAATAAAGTTCTGGAAATCTGACCGGCCTGATGCTTTTTTTACAACAATTTTATACGCCTAAATACCATCCAACCATACACTTGCAATGATTTGAACATACACCACTTTTATGGAGGACAAGTACCAAACCACTAGACTACTAGGTCATGGGTGCTCGTACGCACCAAACTACTTGGATAGAAATCCGAAATCTTGTAATTCTGCAAACGCTGCCATTCGATGCACTACCCACTGAGTCTTGAAATTATAAAGTTGATAAAGCCATAACAAGGGTATTTATGTATGTGTATACAACTAACTGCAAAGGGATATTTACAACTCGAGGATTAATGAATCCTCATAAACACTAAACAACAGGTAATGCACTAATCACAGAAACAACTATGATCCTTATAATAATGAAATAACACAAATTGATTAAATCAAATATACATCTCAGTTAATCATACCATGCATGCAACCTATCAATACATTTGTTCTCACGAGTCACGAGCATGCCATCATGTGATGAAACTCGTCGAAATCAACAACGCCATTGCCATCGAGGTCAAACTTCGCGATCATCAACTCGCACTCTTCGACAGTTTGCGACTCGCCTAATCTACTAAGCATTCTCCTCAAACTTTTAGGAGTTATACAACCACACCCCTCTACTTCTTCATACATTTTAAAAGCCATTTTTAAGTCATTCACTTTCTCATCTTCATTTGCACTTTCAACCACTTTAACTAGATCCTCAAAGCTCAACAACCCATCACCGTCGGAGTCCATCAACTCCGCCACCATCTCCGCCTCCTCCAACGACAACTCTTCACCGATCTTCCCCATGCAAACTTGGAGCTCCGGTGGCGATAGTTTACCGTCACCATTTTGGTCCAAATGTGTGAATACACGTTTGTATTGTTGTCGTTTGTCCATCACCAAAACTGAATATACGAAGCTTAACTGTTTATCTACGTGTTCGATCGATGATTCCTTGATGAGAAGTTGAGTTATATATATATTGGGTTGGGCTGCAGTTCCAGAATATCCTTAGCGCGTGGTTGACGAAAATGATAGGTTGAAAATAATAATTTTAATATAAAGAAATTTGGAATGGACCCTCTCCGTTTTTGATATTACTATATCGTGACATCAACATAACATATTGGGTTGAACTAAGTCAAAGCATATTTAAATGATGTCTACTCTCTTTGTATATGTGGCTATAAATGTTCAAGTGTCATAAGCAGTGACGCTTGTATGTTGTGTAGGTTCATATTAACACTTTTGTTATCATCGAGTGTAATTTTTGCGAATACTTTCATTACCGAAAATAAATGTATTTGAATGTTAAAAATTTTTGAGCCAAAATCATGACCATCTTAGAATCTTTCTCAAGTTACACTCGAGTTTGCATTGTGAATACGTATCAAGCTTAGCCTCAAAATTTCGTTCCTATGCAACCTAAATGTGTAAAGTACTAAAGTTCACATATATATGGGTTTTACAGAAGTGAAGGAGAATTTTTTTTTTTTCGAATTTTGTTTGCCTCATCGTCTTAAGTATGATGCTTTGTTGCAAAAATGTAAGGAAAAAAAAATCTTGTATTTATTCTAGTATAGTAATTATGTGTAATCACTTTAGGGTAATTATTATAATTACTTTACTAGTGTAAATATATTTTTTTTTTTAGATTTTAAGAATAAAATACGTGTTTAACAAGACTATAAAAAAATTTCAAAAAAAAAAAAATAATAAATAAATAAAAATTCACTCCTTCACTTTGTATATTAAGACACATCTCTACCGAAACCTATCCATACAATCATAATCAATTCATTTGTTTATTTCATGTTCATGTTATCTTATCAAACCTAAAATTATGCACCTATTTATAAGTTTTTTTTTTCAAAAACAAATCATTATATGAAAATTAAAGGACACTGACCTTTTATTAACCTTCGATTAATAATAAAGTATCTTAGCATACAAGTCTTTATGTTGATGTATTAAAAATAAGTTGATAAATAGTTTGTAGATGTGCTTCATTCTTTTTCGAACTTTCTAGAATGTCACTCAATAATTTTATTTTGTCGTGTGGAGTAGATTCAATGTATGAAGGTTCTGGAGGACCAACATCATCAAAATTCTATCAATGCATTTCTAACCATAAATTGCTTTTATTGTTTCATTTTACTTCTTCGTGAAAATTGAAGGTATGCAAATTATAATGGATCTAAAGTGATCAGATTGCGGTCAAATGTGGGATATCCACTACTAGAAAATCTAAAATTTCTATCATCGGTTTTCGTAAGAAAAAAATTACACCGTTAGTCTTTGTGATTTCTGTAAAATTTCAATGCTGGATACTAATAAATTTTTATTACACAATCAGGTATTAACATTTTAATTTGTAACAATCTTAGGCTTTAAGCCTTAATACCGTCATTAACTAACGTCCAAGGCCCTCACGTGCCGAAAACGTGAGGGTATTTTCGTCCTTTCCTTAATAACCTCTCAAACTCCATACAAAACGATCAACATTGCAAAACCCTTTCACATTCCCAAACTTCCTGATCAAAATTGAATATCACACACAGCGATCAACAAAGAAGACGACGATTAGGGGCAAAATGCTTGCATCTTGGCACATCAGAGCAGATGATCATGACGATTATCAAAAAGACATTTACGGTAAGCACAGTTTGTGATAAAAAACAGAGCAAAATTTTAATGTTCCTAAAAAATAAATGCCTTTTTCAGGTATATATGAAGAGCTGTTCTGCTTCAAGGTTTTTCATGGTGGAAAGTTTACTGATTTTCCTAATAGGGTTTACGAGGGAGGTAAGTCTGATTATATTGATTTGCTAAACATGGAGCATTTTAGTCTTATTGATATGCATGATATTGCACAAAAGTTAGGTTATAAAGATGGCTCAATTCTGAACTACCATTACTTACTGCCCTATCATGACCTAGATTATGGTTTGAGACCTTTATGTAAGTTTGATGATGTGAAGAGTTTGTTGAAACATACCCTTGTTCATAGGGAATTGAATGTGTACATTGAGGAGGGGGAAAGTAGGGTTGGGATTGTATGAAACTTGTTTAGTGTTTTTTAGGACATAGATGAACCTGTTTATGGTCTCTTTTGGACATGTATGAACATGTTTATGGTCTCTTTTGGTTATGGTTACTTATGGTTAACTTTTAATGCCTTTTTTTTGACTTTTTTTACATTTGTTGACTTTGTTGGCTTTTAGTTAATGTTGACTTTTGATGACTTTTTTTTTACTATTGCTGAATTGAATTGTCAAAACAGTTGAGATTGGTCAATCTGCACAAAATGGTCACATATGTTTAGGCTGGAAGTGTTTGTAATATTCACATACAGTTTCATGTTTAGGCAGCATGTTTAAGCTGCAAGTTTAGGCTGCACATATGTTTAGGCTGCAAATTTTGGTAACCTAATTATTTAGGCTGCACATATGTTTAGGCTGCAAGTTTTGGTAATGGTCACATATGTAACCTGCTTGTTTAGGCTGCAAGTTTTGGCAATGGTCACATATGTAACCTCTTTGTTTAGGCTGCAAGTTTTGGCAAGTCCTATATGCACTTTATAATGGTCATATTGAACAAACTGTATATTTGAACAAACTGGGTAAACTTTGCAATGGTCATATTGTGCAGTTTGACTTTTAAAGTCAAAATACAGTTTCATGTAAACTTTATTTGTGCATAACTCATATAACCTGATTGTGCAACTGCAGTTTTATATAACTTTTCAACTGATTATTCAGGCTGCAAGTCTTTGTAATGGTCACAATTGTTTTACCAACTGTTGGCTCATGTGAATCCTTTCTTGAGAATAGATGATACAAAGCCAAAACAGTTCTGCAACAACTGATCCATAATAACAGTGCTTTGGATTACATACTTCCTCCAATGGCAAAGGCATTCTAACAACTGTTGCTTCTAAGGTCTGGTAAATGCTAAGCTTTGCTGATTTACTAAGTACTGTTGAAGATAAACCACTGAAGAAGTCAAAGATCTTCTGGAAGTCAAAGGTCTGATCACCCTTAGCTGAAAGTCTGCTAAAGCTTCATCAGAGGTTGAGCTCATCAAAGGATAGAACCAACAGAGTCTTGTAATCAATGTTTGTAATATGTAACAGTGTTTAGCCTAAGCAGTGTTTAGAGGTTGTTAGTATTGTTAGATGTCACTGTCTAGGTGATGTTAGCAAAGATGCCATAGTGGTTAGGATTGTACTATAAATAGACAGTGCTTGTATTTCTATTAGATCACTTCATCAGTTGCATTTTGTACGAACAATCACTGTGATCTCAGGCTAAGGGGGAGTTGTAATTCAAGCATACGTGAAGCATTGTGTAATACAATCTTTCGACTTAAAATATTCATGATGAAAACATTTCTTCCATTGTTTGTGTTATAAAGTTTTCTTCATTTCCGCTGCATATTATTCATCTTATTATCATCTTTCATCTTTTAAAACAAAGACAAACAATTAAACTCAGATCCTAACACCAACTCATTGTCAATGGTCTTTATATAACTTTTTAAAACCCATGTCCCTTATCAACAATTGTTATACCAATTCATTGTCAAACTGAACATGTCAAACTGCCATACACTTCTCAAAACTGTTGACTTCATTAGAATTTGAAAAAGAGAGAGTTCATTACGTTACAAACCACATAAGTAGCATTAGTACCACATCCTATAATACAAGGAACATTATCTGGCAAAGACAAATACAACAACTAAGATAAACATAAACCAACTGATTATCAAGCATGCATCCCTCTTTCGAACAGCCCTGGAATGCTTGATTTCCATTTCTGTGACTAGCAACTTGTACATCCGGACTTGATCTTTTAGATCCATAACTTCAAATTCAAGCACATTCTTGGAATTTAGCAGGCCTGTGATGACTTGGCTAGCACGATTACACAATGGAGGATCATGCCATTCGAAGAATTTGCACCTAGACTTCTGAATGCAAAGTGTAAAAGTTAGGGCTTGAATAACCAGTTGTTAAAATTAGGGCTACAAATACATACCAGCTGAGGGCATGTGTAAAACTGTCATCCTGGATTACTTTAAGTCCACAAAGTTTTCATTATTGCTTGCCTTCCACATTTGCACATAACCATACTTTTTTGATGAAGGCCACAATGTTGAAGATGATGAACCAGGTGTGAAAATAAAGGGGTCTGGAGTTTTATAAAGGTTTTTCAAACAAAACTGGAAAAGGACGAAAATACCCTCATGTTTTCTGCACGTGAGGGTCTTGGCCGTTAGTTAGTGACAGTGTTAAAGCTTAAAGCCTAAGATTGTTACAAATTAAAATGTTAATAGCTGATTGTTCAACAAAAAATTATTAGTACCCAACATTGAAATTTTGTAGAACCCACAAGGCACAAGGACTAACAGTGTAATTTTTTCGTTTTCGTAAATACATCACAAATCGGGCATTCCGACGCATTTGTGGTAAAACATGATGTAGCAAAACGCCTTGTAGGAAATTTGTTTCCAACGCAAGTTCCTACACATTTCCTGCAAAACTACCGCGTCACAAATTGCTACACATCTCCTATAACAATTCCTAATTATTATTAATCTGTTATCTATCATGATAAGATAATAATTATTAATTTTTAGTATTTTTTTAGCCACACATTTCCGACAAAAAAATATCAAAAAATAAAAAAATATTTAATACAACATTATATGTGACACATTTCTAACAAATAAATAAAAATTCATACTTTAACATTAACATAACATACATTCAAACATGATTCCTACTAAATTCACAAGGAATTTCCATAATTTCATACAAGACTCCCATAATCAAAACCATCTAATATACGTCCTCATTTTTTTAAGATTCTACAACTCACCTCATGCTTATTAAGGTTGGATGATGAAGAATTTCATTCCATGCAAGAGATTCGGGTTCAATTTCATCACCAATTTGAGGATTTGGGAGAATCTCCTTTCTTCCTCCGTTGTGTATGTTAACACATACACCCAAACATTTAAATGCAGATTTTTAATGAAGTTTGCTCATTTGTCACTTTTGGTCCCTCTTTTTGGGTTTTTAGTTAATCGTAACCAACATTTCCAGTCCCATCCATGTTTAACCCTTAAAACCACACCATGTGACAAACTAACTCTCTTCAACATAGATTTGTAGGATTTTAACTTAGGCATTATTACAACTTTAGTCTCGTAGTTTGGCTATTTCTCACTACTAGCCAAAACTTTCACTTTTCTTACGATTTGCTAGCGTTGTTAGTCCCATTAACCGTATTACGAGTTTACCCTCGTATTCACATAAGCACGTAACCATAATTATTATCTTTTGGTCTTTGACATCATGGACCCAAACTACAACTTTCGTTTTCCTGTCTAGTGTAATTCCCAAAATGGGATGTTACATTGAGATTGAGTACCGAGTTGAAACTCTTTGAAAACGCCGATAAGGGTTTGTTAAAAACTTTTGGATTCTCTAGCTAAAGCATAAGGTTTTGTGTTTTAAGTTCATTTTTTGACTGTTTATTATCAACCTTGTTTTGGGGAACCTTGCTTTGTGAAGAATAATTGTTTTGGGTCAAATTTGTCTTCAAGGGATCAGTCAGAGGTAACTCTTTGCAATTTATTAACTTATTTATAGATTTTGATTTATCAATTAGTTCAAGAACATAGTGGTTATTTTGACAGTGTTTAGTAGAACAACCATCAAGTTTAGGCTCGTGCCATCATTGTGTCTTTCACTGTCTCAGATTGTTTCTTGTTTACTAACGTGATAGCTGAAGATGGGAAGGTATATATTGAAAAGTTTAATAATTATGATTTCGGTTGATGGAAAATGCAAGTACAAGTGTTGTTATGTCAAGAGGAGTTGGATATGGTAATGACGAGGGTAATGTCACACCCCAACCGATGGCGGAAACATCGGGGTGCGAGCACTAAGCGTTCAGATTGCTCATGAGATTCCATAACACTAGATAGTTTCATTATAAATTAGATTGTTTCAAACATTGTCTAAAACCAAACAAGCAACACAAGTATCAAATACATCAAGTCTCAAATATTGTTCAAAAACTTAATTAACTAGATGAGTTTCTAAGCATCATCCTAGCTTGATTCCAAGAATCCTAGCATCCTATCAGCCTGCAACATGTATTAAAATAAAATCAGTACAAGACGTACTGGCGAGTATACAAGTTTGGATAATAACATAATAGATTAAAACAACTCATATCCATCGTGCATATGTTAACAAAATAGTTTTAGCCATGCTAGTGTTCGCAGTCCAACAAGTGATAGCCCAAGTATCCCGATGCTTTGTTGTTTTCCCAAGTCTCAAGGAAAACTAGAATCCTCCTAACAATACCCACGAGAATAATGGGGAGGTGCATCTCCTATAGCGTTACTATTGTTAAGGCGGAACTACACACCCTGGATTAAACGTCCACATAACACAAATAGAATACAAGAATCACAAGTTTCACATATACGTAGGATAGAGTTTAGTTTACAAAGTCTCAAGTATCATAGTTTGATAGAATACATGTTGCATCCCAAAGTTTAAAACAAAAAGGGATCGAGTATACTCACACTGATTGCTTAACAGATTAACTGTTATTGGATCAAAGGGAGCTCTTTAGGTTTAGCCTGATTAGATTACAACAGATAAGAGTCGGGCAGAATAACGAGGTTAAACCAAGTGTCGGATCAGTTACTGGATCGGATGGCTGTCCGATCGGATGGCTATCTGATCGGGTTGCCACTCGATCGAGGTGACTTAGTGTGTGGGGGAACGGATGGCTATTCGATCGGATGGCTATCCGATCGGATTGCCATTCGATCCATAGCCCTAAGTTTTCAAAATTTCAAGTCTCAAAATATTCCAAGTGTTGAAACGTTCAAGGTTCAATGTCACTCGATCGGATGGCAGTTCGATCGGATGGCTATCCGATCGGATTGCCACTCGATCGGGTTGTCCTTGTCTCGTTTCTAAACTTGTAAAGTTTCTAAGTTTCTGTTTAAACAACGACGACATGGTACGTATTGAGACAACTGTAAACACATCAATATACAGTCGTTCTGATCGGGTGGGAATCACCCCAGTCCATTCAGCCGACTGTTCGTGATGGTGCTCATGTCAGAATCCGTATTCCGGTCATCTTCTCCGGCAGCAATCCGTTCCAAGCTGACTCAAGACTAAATATCAAGTCCCCAGTCCGTTCAGATCCGGATTCCCCCGTTTTAAGTGAAAAGTTAAGAAGAAGATGAGAGAAAACATAAGTTTTAGTTGAAAAGTATAGATTTAGTAAAGATTTAGTGTAAAAACACATGAAATTCCTTAGATCTGAGCTAGATCTTGGCAGAAATGACATCACACCATAGTTTGTACAAACCACCATGATGACATCACCTTCAATAGCTCAAATCTTAGAGATTTCACGGTGAAAAGTAAGATTTCAGAGGAGAATCATGTAGAGAATGATGCGTAGATTAAAGTTGTACAAGAATCTAGTGTAAAACGTACCGAAATCGCCACGAAATGAAGAAAAGTAGGAGTGCGTGCCTCTGAATCGAGTGAGGAGGATGTCACATCAATGAATGATGTGACATGCCTATTTATAGTGTTAGAGTGAGGAAGTAAGGCGGTGTACTCGGATCAGATGGCGGCTCGATCGAGTGGCCATCCGATCGGTTGGTCATCCGATCGGATTGCCACTTGGTTAATCCTATCCTTTCCGTTTAACCGTCTTTGACTCATTTCGCGAGTTAGATTAAGCGTTGCGTATTATAGGATAATAGTATAACTAGATTGTAGCAATAACACAAAAGTTTCCAAAGTTTCATAGTTTCCGCCAGTGACAAGACTCCAGTCCCTCGTTCAACCAAGTCTCAAGAGTATCAAGAGTCAAGAATCTAGACATTCCAAGTATATAGATTTAAGCATTCCAAACAGGTAGATTTAGGCTTTCCAAACATCTAGATTTAGGCATTCCAAGTATCTAGAGTTAGACATTACCACGTGTTTAGATTTAGCATGCAATGCACCAAGTATCAAAGTATCAAAGACCATATAGTCTAGGGACTAAGATTGACAATATCTAAAAGTCTAGGGACGCAGGCGTTACAATCTCCCCTCGTTTAGGAGATTTCATCCTCGAAATCTAAGAGGAAGATTCTGAAAACAAATGTGGGTACTTGGTCTTCATCTCGCTTTTCAGTTCCCAAGTGAACTCGACGCCCCGCTTTCCTTCCCATCGAACCTTGATAATGGGAATTTTGATGCGCCTTAGTCGCTTGACCCCTTGATCCACAATTTCGACCGGTTTCTCCACAATGTGTAGCGTCTCATTTATTTGCAAGTCTTCAAGGGGGAACCTGCAGTTCCTCATCGGCTAGACATTTGCGTAGATTAGATACGTGGAACACTGGATGTACGTTGTTTAGTTCTTGTGGCAGGTCGAGTTTGTACGCCACCTTGCCAATCCTTTCGAGTATCTTGAGAGGACCCACATAGCGAGGAGCGAGCTTTCCCTTCTTACCAAAACGAACTACTCCCTTCCAGGGAGATACCTTGAGAAGAACTCGATCACCAACATCAAATTCCAGAGGCCTACGCCTTTGATCAGCATAGCTCTTTTGCCTGCTCCTGGCCTTGATCAAGTTATCACGGATCTGAAGAATCTTATCCGTTGTCTCTTGAATTATTTCAGGGCTAGTAAACCGGTTGTCACCAATCTCATGCCAACTGAGAGGAGATCGGCACTTGCGGCCTTACAAAGTTTCGAAAGGAGCCATTTGAATACTGGAATGATAGCTGTTGTTGTACGAGAACTCAATCAATGGTAAATGTACATCCCAATTACCACCAAAGTCGATGACACAAGAACGGAGCATATTCTCTAGGGTCTGAATAGTCCGCTCGGTCTGTCCATCCGTTTGAGGATGAAAGGCTGTGCTAAGATTCAAATGCGAACCCATAGCGGATTGAAAAGTTTGCCAAAGATGTGAAGTAAAACGACCATCACGGTCAGAGATTATGTCTAAAGGGATGCCATGACGGCATATAATCTCATCAGTATAGATTCGAGCAAGTTTCTCCACTTTATAGTCTTCACGAATAGAAACAAAGTGGGCGGATTTGGTCAAACGATCAACAATCACCCAGATACTATCGTGACCAAATGGTGTACGGGGCAATTTAGTAATAAAATCCATAGCAATGCTATCCCATTTCCAAACAGGGATTTCTAGTTGTTCAAGAAGGCCAGAAGGACGCTGATGCTCAGCCTTGACCTTCGTGCAAGTAAGGCATTTCGAGACATACATAGCAATGTCCCTCTTCATACCAGGCCACCAATAGATCGTACGCAAGTCATGGTACATCTTATCAGCACCCGGATGAATAGAGTATCGGGATTTGTGTTGGTGCATTACGTCTTTTGATTACGTCTTGTATCGAGTCTAGAAGTGAGATAGTTTAGTCATGTCACAAAACCCTAGAAAGTGTGTTATTCAGGGTTTCGCTTATATGGTTTAAATAGGTTTCGCTTATGTGTCAGTCTTATGTAAGGTTTCGCTCATGTGTCAATGGGTTTCGCTTATATGTCATGGACATATAAGCGAAATCAGACATCTATATATATGTACATCAGAGCGAAATCAGAAAAAGAGTTAGTGTGTTTTCTTCCGGTGAGCCACGAAGTGCTGCCGAAGTGCTGTCAGAGTCTGTAATAGTAACAGTGATCAATACAAAAGCAGTTTATAGTGTATGTGACTGAAATTGCACCAAATCTTTAGTTTCCGCCTCTAGATTTGGATACGAAGTCTTCTGAACGTCTCAAACAGGACGGAACACGATCCTACAAGTGGTATCAGAGCTCAGGTGGAAGAGTTCTTGCCATTTCAGCCGCATTTCATCTCATTTTCTACACTTTCTTACAGTTTTCAAAATTTTTCACGGTAAAATTGGCTCAAAATCACACATTGCACTCGGAATCATACATTAACAAACCCTTGAAAGTTTCAGAATTAAAATCAACCTAGAAATCAAGTTTTTAGGGGTATCGCTTTTATGACAATGACCAAAGATGACATCAGCATATGATTTCGCTTATATGGACAATTATGAGTTGATTTCGCTTTAGTGGCAACTTGTGATTTTGCTCTAAGGGATCGAATAGATTTCGCTCCAGTGTCATTTAGGGTATCGCTCCAGTGAACAGTTTAAGGTTTCGCTCTAACGTACAAAGTGGTCTCGCTTTTGTGGTTATATTAGATTTCGCTTTAAAGGTCTGCTGGGAAAATTTTTGAAATTTGAAACATGGACGAGGATTTCTTCAATGCATTTGCTACTCCAACTAGTTCGATGAGTATTGCTCAAAACACAATGTTGGAAAATGAAACTGGAACAATGCAGAAACCGCCCAAACTTATGAACATCGAGGAATATAAAGGTTGGGAAGGTCGTTTCGAGAATTGGGTGCAAGCTAACTACAGGGTGTTGAGAAGAGCTGAGAAATTCAAGCAAATTACAGGGAGAAATGATCTTCGTGAAGCTGGAAATTCTACTTTGGGTTTTGATAAATCCAAAGTTACTTGTTTTCGCTGCAGGGAGAAAGGACACTTCAAGAGAGAGTGTAAAAATCGTGAAGCAAGTGGAGCTCAAAATCCATTCAACAACAACAATGATTATTATCGCAAGGCAATTTATCATCAAATATCTCAACAACCATCACAACAAAATCAACATCAAGCTCAAACTGCACATGGAAGACATATTTGTGAAGATTCTGGAAAGAGAGCTTGTACAGTTAATCAAAATTCTGCAAAGAAAACTGATGGTAGTGCATTGATAATTAATCAGGATGATGAAAAGTTACCAGAAGGTTTTAGTTGGGAGAAGTTTACTTGGGATGATTATATTCCAGATCAAGCTACAGCTTATTCAGCTTTTGTTGCCAAAGCTGAAGAGGATAGTGATGATGATCGAGAATACTGGGCAAGAAAATTCAAAGCTGATATGAAATTACTTGCTGAGAGTGATAGTGAAGATGAGAAGGTTAAAAAGAAGAAGAAAAAGGTGAAAACCCCAGTGAGTAGTGATGATGAAGAATTTTTGGTGACTAAACGGAAAGTGAAAGTTGAAGTTGAAAAGTTCAAAGTTCAAGATGAAGTTGATGCAAAGAAAATTCCAGAAAAGTGTGAAAACTGTGAAGCTATTAAAAAACAGAACAGTACATTGATCTACAACTTGAACAGCTTAAAAGAATCGTATGATGTGTTGAACAAAGCAATGAACCAGTACAATCATACAAGTGAAGAACAAGCAACAGCAATGAAAACACTTCAGGGTGCTTATATGACAAAGCAGAAAGTGGTGAACAATTACATTGAGAAATGTGCTGTACTTGAACAAAAGTTGGAATTACAGAGAATTGAAACAGAGAGAGTAAATCGTTTATTGAAAAGTTATTCATGTTCTTCTTATGTCATTGACAGGATTTATCCAACTGCTGAAAGCTTGAAGGCATTTGAAGAAGATGAAGTAACTGAAGAAAAGAAGGATGATGGAAAAGTGACTGAAGAAAAGACTCCAGAAAAGAACAACAAAAAGAAAAAGAACGAAAAGAAGGATTCTGGTAAGAAACAAGAAGTCAGTTATAACAAATGTCCACCCCCGCTAGAAAATGGATATTTGCCCAGGAATCCAAATCAGGAAAGAGTCGAAAAAGCAACAAATTTACAATGGGAGTCGGAGTCGTCAGTCAATTTGCCAGAAAATATTGATGTCGTGTTTACATCATCTGACACTGATCATGAGTCCGAGTTAATTAAGAAAGTCGTCGATCAGGTGTTGGATAAAGATGAAACTGAGGAGTCAAAGTCAGAGTCAGAGTCAAAGTCTGGTTCTGAAAGTTCGAGTTCGACGGTCAATAGTCAAAATTCTTCAGTTAAAAGGGTTTACAACAAAGAATTCCTGTTATCAAAATCTAATTTGAGTGACGAAACATTCAAAGTTGCATATACATTGAATGATTCTGACAAATTATATTCTGATGAGGAATTTCCACTAAGAGGTGTAAAAACTGAGATGATCAAAAAGATTTTCAAACTAACAGAAATCAATATTTCTGAATTAAAAGATGTAAACCTTATTGATAAACCTAAAAAATACACATCAAGAGTACAACAAAGACTAAACAAGAAAAAAGGTTACAGTTCTGGTTCTGGTTTTCACAAGAAACCAAACCCTAACCGTAATTTCAAAAAGAAAGGTCTTGGTTTTACTCCAACAGAAAAACAGAAAAATGAAACATATGTTCGTGATTTTAGAGCAAAAATGACATTTGTTTCAGGAACATCAAGAGATGAAGAGGAAAAGAAAGAATTCTGGAAGCAATCAAACAGAGAATTTCTTGCAAAGAAGCAAGAAGAGATGAAAGATACGAGAACCTGTTTTCAATGCAACACAGTTGGACACATTGCCAGAGATTGTTTTAAGGCAATATTATCAAAACAGGGAGTGTCTCGTAAACTCAAGGAGAAAGTGTTTGAACCACCAATTGACAGAACAAAACTTTTCAAAAACTCAAAATTTGAAATTGGTGAAAGTTCAAACAGATTTTACAAAAAGAAAGCTAAATCTGACAACCAGAAATGGGTTGTTAAGAAAGTTGCTGAAAGCTCTAGCGATGATTCTGATAGGTCAAAATCAGAGGAGCTATCTTCTGGCGATGAATCTGATTCCACAAAATCAGAGGAGCCACAGGTTGAGGTAAAAGGAGAAAACTCAGTATCGATTGTTGATGATGTGAATTTTCCATCACTTCGGGCTGAAAATTATAAAAAGAAAATTGGTAAAGTTGAGATATCAAATCAATTTTATGATGACAAAAAGGATTTTGATGTTGAGAAAGTCTTTAACTCTAAAGTTCATCATATTTTTGGTAAAATGATTGACAGGAAGGTCAAAGGAACGAAGGAGTTTTATGAGAAGAAGACGATGAAGGAGAAAGTTGAACCATCTCTAGTTCGTGACTGGGATGGTTCATACTATGAACAATGAGTCTGTGGACTTGCCGGAGATCCCAAGTTGGTAATCGTGGATCAGGAATCGGCATCATTCTGTGTATTTGATTGTGTTTTTCGTACAAGTGGTAAATCAGGGACATTAAGTTGTATCTGATTTTCTACAAGTGGTTAAAAAAAAACAACAATGTGATGAACCAAATCCCTAACTCTACAAGTGGTAAAAACAAACTTATTTTCCGGAAAAATCATTTTGATTAAAACAAACTTAAGTGTTTTGAAATCTTAATGAGAAAATAGTTTGTTGTGAGGGGGAGTTCTGATTGTTTATGCCAAGTGGATGGAGAATTGAGGCAATTCGATATCAGTTGTCATGTTTTTTGTACAGTTTGTTTTCAAATTTCCTAAAATGTGTTTGCATTTTAGGGGGAGTAAGAAATTTTTAGAAAATCCAAAAACATTTGAAAATTTGAAAAAGCCAAAAACATGATAAAATGAAAAATGAGTTTTTGTTGCATATAAGAGGAAATGATAGTACATCAGTGGACTATCACAACATGCTAAAGATTTGGTAAGATAAAAAGTGATAAACGGTCTTACTGATGATGTGCCAGTAGGTTTTTACACATTTAGTAGATTGTGACGAGATATAAACCTAAATTTCAAACTTGCTTGTTATGTGGGTTAACACAAACTTGAATATATAGGTAACCCCTGAAATCTTGTTTGAAGGGTCCCTTATTCTGAGATACTAGGTCTTTATGCTCAGTGATATCTGGGGTATTATCCCGGGACTTCTGATTTTGCGGAAGCAATGGCCTAGTCCCCGGAGAATACTTTCTGCTTGCTTGAAATATAGCACCACCCTCAGCTAAAAAATGATGAAACATTGAAAAATGCTAATCATGGCTGTTGTAATTCAAAAGATCCTCTAAAGGGGACACACCTAAAAGTCAACTAGGCTCTCTGCTGAACGGAAGTTCTGACCTGAGCTATCACGGTTGCATAATTTATTCCCCTGACAGATATCATCTGTGGTATACTCACCTGTAAGACTGAATATTGGGATCTGGATACGGGAGTATATTCAAGTAGTGGGACACACGAATAAGTTCAAGTGCTTAAAACATTAATATCGTATCTCGGATCAGTTGAACTTTGTGTGAAAATTTAAGTGGACAAACATACTGACAATCTAAGTGAATCGTTTAGAACTTAAAATGAAATGAAGCTTAACGGTGTTGGTGATATGTCTCAAAAACTGATATGATCCTCTTGCACAAACTCACAAAAATATTGTTTGTAAATATTTCTTTATTGTATTTCATTCTATTCAAAAATCCAAAAAGATTTTAGTGTGTTTTAGCATAAATTTTGAAAAAGTCAAAAAGATTTTCGACAATTGATATTGAAAAGCTGATTTTCAAAATTCCAAGTGCTAAACATGATGAACAAATGGTTTGGGAGAGTGTGTTGGTAAATGAAAATGATTATTTTAAAATTGGTTAATCAGAGATTATCATTGTAAAAATCATTTTAATCATATCAACAATTGGTTATAAGAAAATTTATTTTTGGGTAGAGTTATGCAGGTTAACCAGGTTTCAAAACCTGAGTCAAGAGCCAGCTTACGATCCTAAGGATGTTAGAATGAATTTGAAGAATGAGATGAGTCAGGTTTCGATCCCAGCTGAATGAGAGGGGGAGCCTGAAAAGAGAAGAGAAGAGAAGATAGAGATAATGGATTCTTACAGTGTGAAATACTTCAAAATGAAGATTGAAGACTGATAAAGATAGTAGATCAGAGACTCGACACTGCAACTCCATCAACATTCGAGGGGGAGTTTGTTGGTGCATTACGTCTGTTGATTACGTCTTGTATCGAGTCTAGAAGTGAGATAGTTTAGTCATGTCACAAAACCCTAGAAAGTGTGTTATTCAGGGTTTCGCTTATATGGTTTAAATAGGTTTCGCTTATGTGTCAGTCTTATGTAAGGTTTCGCTCATGTGTCAATGGGTTTCGCTTATATGTCATGGACATATAAGCGAAATCAGACATCTATATATATGTACATCAGAGCGAAATCAGAAAAAGAGTTAGTGTGTTTTCTTCCGGTGAGCCACGAAGTGCTGCCGAAGTGCTGTCAGAGTCTGTAATAGTAACAGTGATCAATACAAAAGCAGTTTATAGTGTATGTGACTGAAATTGCACCAAATCTTTAGTTTTCGCCTCTAGATTTGGATACGAAGTCTTCTGAACGTCTCAAACAGGACGGAACACGATCCTACAATTTGTGAGCCTCGGTCAAAATGAGCTCACGAAGATTGTCGCGATATGGCACCCATATGCGATTCAGATAATATTGGAGTCCATCAGGTTTAGTTACAAGCTGATCAACAGAAGCACCTCGTACTTCCGCGAATATACTACCTTCGTTTGCTGACGAATACTGAGCGTAACGAATACAAGCATGAAGATCACTAGAGATGCGAATAGATTTAACATGAGTTTTACGACTAAGAGCGTCGGCCACGACATTCTCCTTGCCAGGATGATAGCGAATTTCGCAGTCGTAGTCGTTAAGTAATTCCACCCAACGCCTCTGTCGCATGTTCAGTTCCTTTTGGTCAAAGATACGTTGGAGGCTCCTATGGTCAGTGAAAACCACACACTTAGTTCCATATAGATAGTGTCGCTAAATGTTTAACGCAAACACGACTGCACCAAGCTCCAGATCGTGAGTAGTATAGTTCTTCTCATGTATTTTGAGTTGTCGGGAGGCATAAGCGATTACCTTGTCTCGTTGCATGAGCACACAACCTAATCCACGGTTCGATGCATCGCAGTATACCACAAAATCGTCATTCCCATCAGGGAGGGTGAGAACAGGAGCATTACAAAGTAGATCCTTAAGAGTCTGAAAAGATTCCTCTTGCTCGGGACCCCAAGCAAAAGGTTTCTCTTTCTGAGTCAAAGAAGTTAGTGGAACGGCAATCTTTGAAAAGTCCGAGATGAATCGACGGTAATAACCCGCCAATCCCAAGAAGGAACGAATCTCAGATTCAGATTTAGGTGTACTCCAATTCTTCACGGCCTCGATTTTGGAAGGGTCAACATGAATACCCTGTTTACTAACGACATGCCCTAAAAATTGAACTTCATTGATCCAAAACTCACACTTAGAAAATTTAGCGTACAGTCGTTCACTATGTAGCAGTTCTAGAATCAAGCGTAAATGTCGTGCATGATCAGCCTCAGACTTAGAATAAATAAGAATGTCATCAATAAAGACTATCACAAAACGATCAATATAAGGTTTACAAACACGATTCATAAGATCCATGAACACGGCGGGCGCGTTGGTCAAACCAAAAGGCATAACCACGAACTCGTAGTGTCCATAGCGAGTGCGAAAAGCTGTTTTAGGAATATCTTCATCGAGAACACGTAGCTGATGGTATCCAGATCGAAGATCAATTTTGGAGAAATAGCTTGCGCCTTGTAGTTGGTCAAATAGATCATCAATACGAGGGAGAGGATAACGATTCTTAATGGTAAGTTTATTAAGCTCTCGGTAATCGATACACATACGAAAGGAACCGTTTTTCTTCTTGACGAAAAGCACATGAGTACCCCACGGAGAGGTACTTGGACGAATAAAGCCTTTGTCGAGCAGTTCCTGAAGTTGGCTAGACAGCTCTTGCATCTCGGAAGGTGCTAGTCGATAAGGAGCTTTGGCGACAGGAGTAGCACCAGGTATGAGATCAATACGAAAGTCGACATATCTAGGAGGAGGAAGACCAGGAAGATCTTCAGGAAAGACATCAGGGAAGTCACACACTACTGGAACATCACTTATGTTCTTCCCTTTGCCCTTTTGTTCCACCACGTGGGCCAAGAAGGCAAGGTTCTGTTTACGTAAGCATCTATTCGCTTGAGTGCATGACATCAACTTCAGTCCTCCAGAAGGTCGGTCTCCATAGACGTGTAAAACATCACCGGACGGCAAAGGTAGACGAACAAACTTCTCGTGACAAGCAATCTCGGCATGGTTCTTACGCAACCAATCCATGCCGATAATGACATCAAAACTACCCAGCTGCATGGGTATTAGATCAATAGTAAACATGTGGTCGTTAAGAATCAAGGAACAACCATAGAGAATAGAATCAACTAGAATAGACTTCCCATCGGCAATCTCCACCGAAAACGACTTAGGTAATATAGAACGCGCACAATTTAACAAGGATTCAAATTCTACGGACACAAAGCTTCTGTCGGCACCAGTATCAAATAGTATCGAAGCGTAAAGGTTATTGACGAGAAACGTACCATTCACCACATCATTGTCGTTACGAGCCTGGTTTGCATTGAGGTTGAAAGCACGGCCCCTCGGGGCTTGTTGTTGCTCCTGGTTCAACTGAGGGCACTGGTTACGAAGATGGGTAGTATCTCCACACTTAAAGCATGCACGAACGCTGTTGATTGGTCTTGGATTCTGCGGAGGAGCTGGTAGAGCCGGTACAGCTGCCTGAGCTGGTACTTGCTGGGCTGGTTGAGCGGGGTTAGCTTGGCGACAGTAGGGAGTCATGTGACCATAGCGATTGCTGTTGGTACACAAATGACAAGCATCAGTAGCAGGATGATGATAGTTGCAAGTTGCACACTTAGGGTAAGACCCAGTGTACTGCTTCTTGACTTCAGGAGCAAGAGGGTTTGGTGCAGCAGCAGCAGTGGCAGGCTTAGCAGCAGGGGTAATCACATTACACCCTGAACCCTGAGATTTCCTCTTCTTGTTTCTGCTGCCACTAGGCTGCTGGGTAACTTGGTTTGCTGACTTTGAAGATGCAGAACCTCCAAACTGTTTATCACGCATGCGGTTGTTGTTTAAACTTGCTGCCAAATGGTAGACTTCCTCAATAGTTCCTAGTTGAGCTGCTTCGATTGAATCACGCATAGCAGGAGGCATACCGTTGATGTACTTGGTTATCATGCGCTTCGGAGTAGAAACCAAGTGAGGAACGATCAAGCTGAGTTGCTTGAAACGGGTAGTATAAGCCAGATTGTCATCACCAATCTGCTTCAAGTGCCAAAACTCTTCTTCAAGCTTCAACTGCTCATAAGGAGGGCATAACTCAAGCATCATTAGTTCATGCACCTCGGCCCATGGAAGAGCATAGGCTTCTTCATTTGAACGAATGTTTCTCTCGTTCATCCACCACTCTAGGGCTCTGCCTTGAAACATGCCAGTTGCGCTCCTAGTCTTCAAATGCTCTGGGCACTCGCTGTTAATGAAGGTAACCTCGATACGAAGGTAACCTCGATACTGTCAAACCATTCTAACACCGCGATCACCCCATCACTACCCGTGAAGGACTTAGGGTGGCAAGAGACAAAGTGTTTATAGATGAACTTCGTAGACTTTGGTTTCTCCGTCTTTGAGTCCGCAGAGGAGGGTGAAGTACTTGATCCTTGGATCTCAGTGATGATCTTTGGCATGACGCGAGCAATCTGGTCAGCCATAAATGAAATCATCTTCTTCTGAGACTTCTCCCTGGATCTCTTGAGAGTATCAGACATCTTTCGGGAAGACATCTAAAGGAAAGGACCGTATAAGTCTATATTCACAAAGCTTCACAATATAGATTCACACACGATAGATTAAGACTCAAGATTCAAGTAGATTCACATGGATTAAGATTCAAGTTTCACATAGATTCCATTAGACTCAACACCGCAAAACCCACGACCTTCGCATGGCACGTTGTATGAAGTTTAGCAACATGTCAGAAACGCTTATATATAGGAAGTACCAGCGGCGTATCCACCACGCTTCGGGCATATCGCTTCCACCCCGTACTCGGTGTCATGTTACGTGTCGCAATTGCCTAACACACTCATCATCATCATCATAGGTTCACAGGGATTCCAATAGCTTCCAATACACTCAAAACCACCATAGATTCCAATAGATTCCATAGATTCCAATAGATTCATAGTTTACATAGTTTACCATAGACAATCCATAAACAACGAATCCCGCATGGCACGTGCTACGAAAGTTCGGCAACATGGCGGAAACACTTATATATAGGAAGTACCAGCAGCGTATCCACCATGCCACGTCCGGCTCGTCATCGGTGTCATGCTCCGTTAACCGCAACAATAGATTCAACATAGATTAACATAGTCTAACCAATTAGATTCCACGACTTCAACCCGAGCCTACAAAACTACGAACTTCACTTAGCGCGTGGTACGAAGACTTGGTAACATGCCAGAAAAACTTATATATAGGAAGTACCAGCGGCGTATCCACCATGCTTCGGACATGCCACGTCCTCCTCGTCTTCGGCGCTAGGCTACGTTTCGCATTTTGTTTCTCAAAACAACACATACATAGATTACACATAGATTATACTAGAATACACATGGATCACGCATAGATTACACAAGTAGTTTCCCATAGCTTAGATTTCAACACCGGTCCGGAAAACGCTAAGTTTCGCATGGCACGTGATACGAAAGTTGGTAACATGCCTGAAACACTTATATATAGGAAGTACCAGCGGCGTATCCACCATGCTTCAGACACGTCACTTCTATCTCGTACTTCTATGCCATGTTACGTTTAGTGTCTTGCAACCACAACAACACATAGATTCATCAGATAGCTTCACATAGTATCGTAGTCGATCAAGATTCCCACATAGATTACTCGAGTAGTTTCACATAGCATACCAAAAGTCTCTCGTAGCATGAATCAAGTCTAATCAAACAAATCATCCCCGTGTCACCAAAACACCAATTCCTCATGGCATGTGGTACAAAACTTGGCAATCATGGCAGAAACACTTATATATAGGAAGTACCAGCGGCGTATCCACCATGCTTCGGCCATATCGCTTCCATCTCGTACTTCGGTGTCATGCACAGTGTTTTGTGACAACACATCCTCAACATAGATTAACACAACGAGTAAAGCATCATAAATTTAGTTTGATCCAGAGAGGTTATTGTCGTTGTAGATTGCGGACAAACGTGTGATATGTGTGACAACTTTCCCGAAATAGACAAGAATCAAGTTTAAAACCACATGAAAATCAAGATAACATAAAAGATAGGCTCATAAAACATAGAGTGTTCCGGGTAGAGGAACGGTGACTAACCAAAGTGTTTCGAACCCCTTTCGAATTGGAGCAACGTGTCTTGACTTACTTAGACAAATACGTCATCGATGTTAGGCCTACGATGTTCGTCCTTTTGGTTATTTCACGTTCCCATTTGATTGGAAATTTCGAGACTCTGGCGAGACATAAAGTCAAAGAGTGGGACTAGCTATCAAGGTTCGAGTTTCACCTCTATCTTGACAACATCGTACCCTAATAGCGTCGGTGCTTATCAACAGATAAGACCTACTAGAATATAATATGGAAATTTCCCGTCAAGGTTTGGACATCACTCCTGTCTTAAGGGCAAATCTCGTGCAAAAGTATAAACACCGATTAACAGCGTTTTCAAAGTATCAAGTGTATATTGTATCAGCCTTAGGAAAGGCTTGTAAGTTTATGTGTTACTAGGAAGCAGGTACGGTAGAATGCATAAGTCTTAAACAACAAATAAGAGTCAAGATTCCTAGAACTATAGACTAGGGCAAGTATTCCTACTCATCCTAATTCCCTATAGTTATGGCTCTGATACCAATCTGTCACACCCCAACCGATGGCGGAAACATCGGGGTGCGAGCACTAAGCGTTCAGATTGCTCATGAGATTCCATAACACTAGATAGTTTCATTATAAATTAGATTGTTTCAAACATTGTCTAAAACCAAACAACCAACACAAGTATCAAATACATCAAGTCTCAAATATTGTTCAAAAACTTAATTAACTAGATGAGTTTCTAAGCATCATCCTAGCTTGATTCCAAGAATCCTAGCATCCTGTCAGCCTGCAACATGTATTAAAATAAAATCAGTACAAGACGTACTGGTGAGTATACAAGTTTGGATAATAACATAATAGATTAAAACAACTCATATCCATCGTGCATATGTTAACAAAATAGTTTCAGCCATGCTAGTGTTCGCAGTCCAACAAGTGATAGCCCAAGTATCCCGATGCTTTGTTGTTTTCCCAAGTCTCAAGGAAAACTAGAATCCTCCTAACAATACCCCCGACAATAATGGGGAGGTGCATCTCCTATAGCGCTACTATTGTTAACGCGGAACTACACACCCTGGATTAAACCTCCACATAGCACAAATATAATACAAGAATCACAAGTTTCACATATATGTAGGATAGAGTTTAGTTTACAAAGTCTCAAGTATCATAGTTTGATAGAATACATGTAGCATCCCAAAGTTTAAAACAAAAAAGGGATCGAGTATACTCACAATGATTTCTTAACAGATTAACTGTTATTGGATCAAAGGGAGCTCTTTAGGTTTAGCCTGATTAGATTACAACAGATAAGAGTCGGGCAGAATAACGAGGTTAAACCAAGTGTCGGATCAGTCACTGGATCGGATGGCTGTCCGATCGGATGGCTATCCGATCGGGTTGCCACTCGATCGAGGTGACATAGTGTGTGGGGGAACGGATGGCTATCCGATCGGATTGCCATTCGATTCATAGTCCTAAGTTTCAAAATTTCAAGTCTCAAAAGATTCCAAGTGTTGAAAGGTTCAAGGTTCAATGTCACTCGATCGGATGGCAGTTCGATCGGATGGCTATCCAATCGGATTGCCACTCGATCGGGTTGTCCTTGTCTCATTTCTAAACTTGTAAAGTTTCTAAGTTTCTATTTTAACAACGACGGCATGGTACGTATTGAGACAACGGTAAACACATCAACATACAGCCGTTCTGATCGGGTGGGAATCACCCCAGTCCGTTCAGCCGACTGTTCGTGATGGTGCTCATGTCAGAATCCGTATTCCGGTCATCTTCTCCGGCAGCAATCCGTTCCAAGCTGACTCAAGACTAAATATCAAGTCCCCAGTCCGTTCAGATCCGGATTCCCCCGTTTTAAGTGAAAAGTTAAGAAGAAGATGAGAGAAATATAAGTTTTAGTTGAAAAGTATAGATTTAGTAAAGATTTAGTGTAAAAACACATGAAATTCCTTAGATCTGAGCTAGATCTTGGCAGAAATGACATCACACCTTAGTTTGTACAAACCACCATGATGACATCACCTTTAAGAGCTCAAATGTTAGAGATTTCACGGTGAAAAGTAAGATTTCAGAGGAGAATCATGTAGAGAATGATGCGTAGATTAAAGTTGTACAAGAATCTAGTGTAAAACGTACCGAAATCGCCAAGAAATGAAGAAAAGTAGGAGTGTGTGCGTCTGAATCGAGTGAGGAGGCTGTCACATCAATGAATGATGTGACAGGCCTATTTATAGTGTTAGAGTAAGGAAGTAAGGCGGTGTACTCGGATCGGATGGCGTCTCGATCGAGTGGCCATCCGATCGGATTGCCACTTGGCCAATCCTATCCTTTCTGTTTAACCGTCTTTGACTCGTTTCGCGAATTAGATTAAGCGTTGCGTATTATAGGATAATAGTATAACTAGATTGTAGCAATAACACAAAAGTTTCCAAAGTTTCATAGTTTCCGCCAGTGACAAGACTCCAGTCCCTCGTTCAACCAAGTCTCAAGTTTCACGAGCCTCAAGAGTCAAGCACCAAAGTATCAAGAGTCAAGAATCTAGACATTCCAAGTATATAGATTTAAGCATTCCAAACAGGTAGATTTAGGCATTCCAAACATGTAGATTTAGGCATTCCAAGTATCTAGAGTTAGACATTACCACGTGTCTAGATTTAGCATGCAATTCACCAAGTATCAAAGTATCAAAGACCATATAGTCTAGGGACTAAGATTGACAATATCTAAAAGTCTAGGGACGCATGCGTTACAGGTAAAATGGAAGAAAATGGAACCATCAAAGGGGAATGTTTTGGAAAAAAGAGCAAAGGCATTGATTACTTTTGTTTTGATGAGGAGCATTGCTTTCAGTATCATGGAGGAAACTACGACTTGTGGTATGATGAAGGCTCCTTCAGCATGTAGCATATATGAGAAACAATATGTAGATAAAATGTTTCTGTTGCATGAGCTAGTGACAACAAGAATGAAGGAAAGAAGCTCGGTGACAAGTCATGTAAACAAACTAAATTCATATTTGCAGAAATTAGAATCTATTAGGATAGACTTAGTTGGTGAATTGAAAGCTCTATATTGTTACGATCTTTGTCGGATACCTAGTCCAAAACAATGACTACTTTTGTGGGGACTAGTAGTATGACATTTGAAAGGATTCATGATCTTGTATTGGGTGAAGATATATGTCGGGGAAGTACGAGTCGAGATTCATCTCATGGAGTGTTGGTTGGCGGGGGTTGGGGAAATAACCAGTGTTGCAGAAATCGGCCTAGGCGGCCGATTAATCGCCGCCTAGGCGCTAGGCGGTGACTAACTGATTAATTATAGGCTAGTCGGTCCAAAAATCGGTCATGGTAATAATCGGTCAAAGTCGGAGTTAATCGGTCCTAGGCGGTCAAAAATCGGTCCTAGGCGGTCAAAAATCGGATTAATCGGACAATATTAGTCGGTCAAAATCGATCAAAATCGGTCCTAGGCGGTTCTAGGCGGTCCTAGGCGGTCAAAATTGGTCAAAATCGATCAAAATCGAACCATACTATCTAAAACTTGAAGTATTTATGTGAATTTTGAAGTATTATTTTTATATTATTGGGTATATATATATAATTTTGAAAAAATACATATAAAAATCCCATTCCGATTAATCCCGATTAATCCTGATTAATCCCGATTAATCCCTAGGCTGTACCTCACCGCCCGACTAGCGCCTAGCGCCTTCTACAACATTGGAAATAACTAGGGCAGTGGGAGCAGAGCAAGAAGTCCGTTAAGAACTTAGAAGATGACTTGGTGGCGTTGCATGGACGTGAGACATGTTAAGATTCAATGTCCAAAGAAAAAGTTAAATCCTGTTGCTAAGGATGTGTCCGAGGATGATGCATTGATACTCAGTCTTGAACGCAGTGAAGGCTCTTGGGTTATGGGTTCTAGAGTGTCGTTTCATGCCATACATAGTAGTGAGATTATGGTGAATGTAAAACAAGTTGACTTTGAGAAGGTACGGTTCAAGGTACATGTTTAGTGGTTGTGAGTGGAAAAATATATTATTTAATTGATCTTATTTATATATATATATATATATATATATATATGGGGGATTGACGTGACGAGTTTTTTAAAAGTGAACAAAATTTTATAGAATCATGTGTATTTTAGATAAAGTAGTATGAGGATTTCATTGTAAATGCTCTTTGTTGTGTGTTTCTTTGAGAACTTTCTAGAATTTCACTCTATGTATTTAGTCGTGTTAGTAGATTCAGCGTAAGAAGGTTCTAGAGGAAAAACACTTTCAGAATTTCAACAACGCATTTCTAACCGTAAATTAATTTTATTCTTATTCTTTATTTTCTTGGAAACTGAGTAAAAAATACAATAAATCTTGATTAAGTGGTTCGATTGCGGTCAAATATGGGAGATTGAGCGAACAAATTGTAACTAAAATAATGATAAAAAAACAATAAATTTTCCCGATTTGAACTTGATCTTGAATCTTGAAACGAGCTTGCAACAAAACTTTAAGAAGAGCATATGAATTAATTTAGGATGTATAACAACTTTCATATCAATTTGTTCGTTTTGTTTTCAAGAAGCTGACGGGTTTTTTTTTGCTTATCTGATTGAATTCGTCGTAGAAGGTCATCCATTATGGATTGTTTCCATTCAAGGACGCTTAACTATAGAGATCTCCAATTATCCACAATCAATATGCCCAAAACATGCTATCAAGGACAATTAACTGTAGAGTTCTCCAATTATCCACAATCAATATGTCTAAAACACGCTATTGAAAATGAACACTTTAGTGCTCGCCCGAACTATAATGCGCATTGCGGTTGTTTACCAAGACCATACTGCCAAAGAGTTCTGGAGATCTGCAAATCGGCTAAATACATTTTTTTACTCTAACAATTATTATAGCTAAATACCATCTAACCTTATTTACACAACAATTATTATAGCTAAATACCATTTAACCTTATACTTGCAACAATTTGAACACACACCACTTTTATGAGGAGCAAGTACCAACCCACTAGGTTATGAGTGCCCGATACTTAGATACGCAACAAACTACTTGGATTGAAATCTAAAAACCTGGAATTCTGAAGTTGATAGCCATAAGGGGGGAGGGGGTGGTTATCACTAGCAAAAATTTCATCACTCACAACATCCAATCAAGTTCCGCCATGTCATCAACCATTATTTCATCACTCACAACCTTTTTTAGTGGCAATGGTCATCACTCACAACACCCAACAATAAATCCTCACACCCCCTCACATCCATTTATCATTGAATAAGCCATAACGCGTGAAATATATCACAGAATCTCCCCTTCACGCATTGAAATTGTAGGTGGCGGTGGTTTGTTCTTTCCATCACTCGTTATATAAGTGCCATCACGGGGAAATTAAGCTCCACCCCCACTGCCCTAACAAGGGTATGTATATATACAAAATACAACATATAAGAAAGGTATTAATTATACAACTAAATGCAAAAGGATTTTTACAACTCGAAAAAACGAATCCTCACAAATACAAAGCAACACACATTGCACTAATCACATAAGCAACTATGATCCGTAGAAAAATGAAATAACACGAATTGAATAAATCAAATATACATCATACCATGCATGCAAACTATAATTCATTTTTTCTGTACGTTGAATATCAAACTCATGTAACTCACGTGTCACGAGCATGTCATCATGTTATGAAACTCTTCGAAATCAACGACCCCATTGCCATCGAGGTCAAACTTCGCGATCATCAACTCACACTCTTCGACAGTTCGCGACTCGCCCAATCTACTAAGCATTCTCCTCAAACTTTTGGGCGTTATACAACCACACCCCTCTACTTCTTCATACATTTTAAAAGCCATTTTTAAGTCTTTCACTTTCTCATCCTCATTTGCACTCTCAACCACTTTAACCAAATCGTCAAAGCTCAACAACCCATCACCGTTGGAGGCCATCAACTCCGCCACCATCTCCGCCTCCTTCAACGACAACTCTTCACCGATCTTCTCCATGCAAACTTGGAGCTCCGGTGGCGATAGTTTACCGTCACCATTTTGGTCCAAATGTGTGAATACACGTTTGTATTGTTGTTGTTTGTCCATCAAAACTACTTGCTTTACACACCAAAACTGAATATACGAAGCTTAACTGTTTATTTACGTGTTTGATAATTCCTACATGAGAAGTTGAGCTATATATATTGGGTTGGGCTGCAGTTCCAGAATATTCTTTGCGTAGTTGACTAAAATGATTGGTTGAAATAATTCTAATTTAAAGAAATTTGGAAGTTATGGACCCTCTCCAATTTTTATATTATTATATCGTGACATTATCGTGACATCAACATTACATCTTGGGTTGAACAAAGTCAAAGCATATTTGATGTTTACTCTCTTTATATATGTGGCGCTAGTATGTTAACGTGTAGGTTCATATTAACACTTTTGTTATCATCGAGTGTAATTTTTACGAATACTTAAAATAATTTTGAATTTTTGATTACAGAAAATAAATGCATTTGAAGTGTTATATTTTTTGAGAAAGTATTCATAACGATCTTAGAATCTTTCTCATGTTTAAACTCAAGTTTGCATTGTGTTAAGGCCTGTCGAGCTTAGCCTCAAAATTTTGAGCCTATTGTCATGGGCCGAAAGTTCGAATGTCATTTTGTTTGGGTTGTACTTAAACGTTTGGGTATACTGGCCAGAAGGGAACTTTTTTATCAGGGAGTCTTCAGCAGATTAAGAAGTTGTACGTGTCTAGCCGTGTCTATCCGATGAACGCACCACTAATTGAGAGTTGTTGCCGCTTTCCGGATGAGTCTAAGGCATGATGAAACCAGTAACCTATATCAAGAGCGAAATGGACTGGCTTATCCTTGAGCAATCAGAGATGCTATACGGGGATCGAAAGATAACTCGGTATATTTGTTCAAAATCAAATATATTTTTTTTTATGAAAATTAAAGGTCGACCCTGACCTTTTATTAACCTTCTTCTATTAATAATAAACTATCTTAGCATACAATCTATACTATATAATAAAAGAAACTACTTTGGGGACACTTGTCATCATATTAGGTCATCTCCTATAGATAATTATTATTTTAGTTTAATCTCTTCTAATTAATTATAGATAATTCTCCTAATAAATATTATTTAGTTTAATAACTTATAGATAATTATTATTTAGTTTAATCTCCTTCTCATTTATAATATTATTTATTTGAATTAATTAGAGGTAATTATTGTTTTCATCCCTATGGTTTGTCAAAAATCACTATTTCAGTCAATTAGTTTAAAAATTGCGATTTCAGTCCCTATTATCTCACTTTCATAACTATTTCAGTCCACTTCGTAACCATTTCAGTCCCTGTACTTAACAGAATAATGGATTGAAATTATTACGAAAGTGAAACCACAGGGACAGAAATGGTTACGAAAGTGAAACCACAGGGGCTGAAATCGCAATTTTTAAACTAATGGACTGAAATAGTGATTTTTGACAAACCAAAGGGATGAAAACAGTAATTAACTCAATTAGTTATTACTTTTATATTTATCTATTTACTTCAAATTCAAACTTAGTTATCTAATTTGATGTTACCTATATATTTGAACATTTTGTTTAGTTTGGTATAAAATAGATTTTACGAAACTTGAAATAAAATTAAATAATATTATTTATCATTTATATATTTACGGAGTTTTAAATAAAGGGTTACATTTATTGAGATTTTGTTAACAAATTTTGCAACAACAGAATAATCTATTTTTATCACGAAAACCAAACTTTGTATTAATATACTAAATATTTTTATTTTCACTATACAAAATTATATTTACTCGACCTATGTAATACATGAGGTTTTTTAAGATATAACTTTTTATTATTTGATATATAAAATTAGATTTATTCAATTCGTACAATACACGGAGTTTTTTAAGGATATATATTTTTTTATTATTTAGTACAGAAAATTACATTTATTCAAACCGTGTAATACGCATATTTTTAAAGATGTAATTTTTTTTATTATTTGGAATATAAAATCACATTTATTCAACCCGTGTAATAAATGGGGTTTTTTAAAGATGTATTATTTTATTATTTAGTAAAAAATATTACATTTATTCAACCCATGTAATGCACGTGGTTTTAAAGATATAACTTTTTTATTTGGTATATAAAATTACATTTATTAACCCGTACAATATGGTTCTTATAAATATAATTTTTTATTATTTAATATATAAAATTATATTTATTCAACACATGCAATAAATGGTGTTTTTAAAGATATATTGTTTTATTATTTAATATATAAAATTTATTTATTCAACTCGTGTAATAAACAGGGTTAAAACCTAGTGAAGTCATTATTTAAAAAACAATCCGTATATTGTTGATTTATTAAAAATAAATTGATAAATAGTACATAAATCTTTCATTTACTTACTTAATTGTGGTTTGTGCTTCTTCGAACTGTCTAGAATGTCATTCAATAATTTATTTGGTAGTGTGGAGTAGATTCAACGCAAGAAAGTTCTAGTGGACACCTTCAAAATTCTAACAATACATTTCTGACCATAAATTACCCTTATTGTTTTCTTTTTCTTTTTTCGTGAAAACTGAAGTTATGAAAATATTGACAAGGATCACTAAAGTGCTCCAATTACGGTCAAATGTGGGAGATCGATCGAACAACTTGAAGTTAAAATAATAATAAATAAACAATAAAATCTTCCTGATTTTTACTTGATCCTGAATCTTGAAAAGAGCTTGTATGAGCAGATGAATGAAATTACACATGAGTACAAAACTTTTATAAAACTAATTTTGAGTGTGTCAAACATCCCTCTCAAACGGAACAGTAGCGGATCGATGAGAAGCATAGAGCGGAATAACTCGAACTGAGGCCAAGGTAGGCCTTTGGTGAATATGTCTTCCACTTGAAGCTTGATCGATACTAACTTTGTATGGAGCTTGCCGGAAGCAACTAGTTCATGAATAAAGTGATAGTCGAGATCAATGTGCTTGGCACATTCATGTTAAACAAGATTTTGAATAACGAATAAAGCACTACGATTATCACATAGTAAAGTGGGTTGATCAGGAGAAAGAGCGTGAAGTTCCCTGAGAAAATGTCTAATCAAAATTATTTCAGCAACAATGTTTACCATGGCACGATATTTGGACTCATAGCTGCCTAGCTAGAGCGGGACACAGTGGTTTGCTTCATGCACTATAGGAAACAAGATTTCCTTCAAGAAAGAATACCCGTAAGTAGAGCGACGAGTTTTGATGCATCTGGCCCAGTCCGTATCTGAGTAGCCAAAAGGGTTGTATGATCTAATTTAGAAAAGGTGAGACTAAAAGCTAACATGCCTTTCACATACCGAAGAATGTGTTTAACACATTTGAAGTGAGTCATGGTTGGGCAATGAAGAAATTGGCTAACTTGATTGACAACATAGGCGATGTCAGGGTGATTAATTGTGAGGTACTATAAAGCACAAACAAGTGTTTGGTAATGAGTATGGGTTCACCAGTAGCGTATTACGGCTCATTGGCGGCTAGAGGTGTGTGGACATGTTTCGAATCAAGAAGATCTTCACACTCAAGTATGTCACGCGCTTATTTAGATTGGGATAAAAATAAACCATCCATTGTGGCAGTTATCTCGAGGCCAAGAAAACAGTTTAGGTTGCTGAGATCCTTGATTGCAAATTCATTGTGTAACCGCTTGATAAATGAGTTCATGATGATGTCTTGATTACCGGTTAAGATCCGATCAACAATGTATATTAATAAATACATGATTGTGGAGTCACGTTTAAAAACAAATAATGACGGATTTGCCCGGCTGTATATAAAACCATGGTGAATGAGGAATGTAATCAAGCGATAAAACCAGGCTCTCGGGGCTTGCTTAAGGACATATAAAGTTATATTTAGGCAACAGTCATGTGTGGGGAATAGAGGGCTGACAAACCCAAGTGGTTGCTCCATGTAGAGAACGTCTTTTAAGTTTTCGTGCAAGAAGGCATTATTTACATCTAATTGATGAAGGCACCAATTACTAATAACAGCAAAAGCTAGTACAACCCATGTGGTTTTTTATTACCGAACTAAAGGTGTGAGAATTGTCTATACCAAGAACTTGGCTAAATCCTTGGGCTAACAGGTAGGCCTTATACCGGTCAATGGAGCCATCAGGCTTGTATTAGGCGTGAAATAGCCATTTGGAACCAACAATATTGTGTGTGGTGGGGCGTGGAACTAATGTCCATGTATTGTTCTTGTTTAGGGCATTTATTTCATGATGCCTGGTATCGAGCTAGTGAGAGTGCTTGGAAGCATACTTGAAACCACTAGAAACGGACTTGAAACCAACAAAGAGAGATAAGAATAGTGGGTGGCCTTGTGTATGAGAAAGATTAGCATGGTGTTTGGGTCTAAATATCCCACCCTTAGCCCGAGTTATCATCGGGTGTGAGGGAGCCAGAACTTGGTTAGGAACGAGAAGGAGATTAGGTAAATCGTCTGTGGAGGGTGTTGATTCGGGAAAAGGGTCTGATGTGGAAAGGGACAGCTCGAGTATTGAGGTTGGTGAGTCGAGTAGAGGTGTCAAGCCGGTTGTGGATGGGGTACCATTTGGGCCACGGGGCTGTTGGGTAATTAGTGGGGTGTTTGCGGGCTGGTCACTGGCTTGGTAATTGGTATTGGAGTTGGACCGGGGACCAAATGAGTTGGAACAAATGGTTCATGGTAGGTGGAAGTGGGTTGGTTCAATGTATCAGGTGGTGGATTAGAGAGCGTGGTAGGTGGATGATTCAGCAAGGTGTCTTCTAAAAAGATACGAATAGGTGGCGGGTGGTCCGTAGGATAACCCTTAAGTGCCTTAAAAAGATTAAAATCCCATGCTTTATACGGTTAATTGTTTGGACTTGGTAACTACTCGTTGGTTGATTTGCAGGTGCTAAAAGGGCATAAGGAGTAGCTTTTTGTGAAGTCTAGATGGATGCGAGAAGCTGGCGGAAACAAAGTGGAAAAATGGAGACACAACAAGGAAAAAAACAAAAGAAGGACCCCAGTCAGCGCCGTAACCTACGGCTCTGACCGTAGGTTATGGCCAGCAATGTTCCACAAATAGCCACCGTAGCCCAGTTCATGAGTGGCGTAAAAAAATAATGGGTGCCGTAAGCTACGGTACACGGCGTAGCTTACGGTGCCATGTTGACCCTCTTTAACCCAATGATCGCCGTAAGCTACGGTACACGGCGTAGCTTACGGCGCCGATTCAACCATTTACGTAACTCTTGCATTAAATGGCTCTTTGATGATGTTTATTATGGACCTATCATGTCATTTCGGTTATCATTCACTTGGGACGGAATTTTGGTTGTTCTTGGGGAGCTTGGAGACACTTTTAATCATTGTTCTTATGTTTCTAACTTATTGGGAAGATCAAGACTTTGTTATGATGTTTGTTCAAGCCATGAGTGGCTAAACTTGTTATGATTGTCTTTAGTTGAAGGTTTGTAAGACTTTATGCTTTGATTTCCTTATTTCTAGAATAACAAACTTTATCTTTATGTTTTGTTTGTTATGGTGTGTGATTAGTTGTTAGTAAATTATTGATTCTTATGTTGATCTAGTTTGAAACCATACGTTCTTGGTGCCGTTGGCAATCGAGATATCATGGGTAGAATTAGGCTTGGGTAAGGGTCAATTGATCATCGGGTAACAACCTCACGTTCTAGGAATCTGAGTACTTAGTTCCCTTTCATCACTACAAGTAATCACACATGAACTATGTCTATGTAGTTCTTTCTAGTGGAATGATAGCATAAATGTCAATGCAAACCGGAAACTAAAGATAATCATTCGTCTCTAAATTGTTTACAAATCGAACTTTCATTTTGCAAATTAGAATAGTAATTTTAGTTTTTTTAAAACTCAATCAAACAATCCAAATCTTTAAATTTACTTTCTTTGCAATTAGTTTAATTTTAATTAACTTGGATAAACCTTTAAATAACACATATTCCACAAACTCCCTGTGTTCGATACCCACTTGCCACTAACTATTCGTCACTTGGTTCACTTCTCACCGCTTAACACGCCGTTCATCGCTTACGCTACCGTTCCATAATCAGGCTAACTCTAACGCGCTCTCAATCAATCCAATCAAGCTGTGCCTACTTGCTGAACACGCACTGTGAGTATACTTGAACCCTTTTTGCTTATCGCACTTTTGGGTGTAATATACGTTTCTATCAAATCAATCACATCTAATGCTTAAACTATTTATCACTTGCGAATGACCAACGTGCATAGTTATACGTGAATGCTAGTTATATATGTGCTAGGACTTATACTCGCGACGTCCCACCATGACTAGTATAGTACTATTGCGCCCGACGGGGTCTAGTTAGCCATCGACAAACGAACATCGAGGACTTAGCTGGTAGTATCGGTTTTGTAAGTATATATGTCGTGTATTCCATTTATGTATGTAGGAATTCGCAACACTTTTAATCTATTATGCTACTACATATCAAACCTGTATACTCGCCAATACTTTTGTATTGACATTATTTTAACGTATGTTGCAGGTTTAATTGCAGGCTATTCAAATCAAGCTAGGAAGTCTAGAAACTCACCTAAAATCTAGGTTGTCGGATTTGTATTGTTCGTGAGAACACAAAATCTGTGATAACTTATGTGATTGTATTTGTTTATTAGTATGGGATAATGAACACATTAAATATTGTCACAAATAGTTGTTATGGATTCTCCTGAGCAATCTGATTCGCCTAGTGCCGCGCCCCGATGATTCCGCCATCGGTTGGGGTGTGACAAATTACAACATGAATTCCAACACTTACCACCCCGGTTTGAGAAACCACCCAAATTTTCGATACGGGAATCCCTCAAATCAAGCTAACCCGAATTTTCAAGGAAGCCAAGGTAACTTTGTTCCGCGCCAACCTTTCAATAATCAAGGAGGATATCAAGGTGGGAACAATCAAGGTTATCAAAGGCAATATCAAACGGGTCAAGAGCAAGGGGGTCTTTGGGTGGAAATGAAATGATGGAAATGTTGAAGACCATGCAAGCGGAGATGCAAAAGAGATACCAAATGGATGATGCTCGTATTCAAAAGGACGAGGCCCATGACAAAGCAATTCAAACTTTGACCACCCAAATGGGTCAACTCGCTACCGAAGTGGCGGACTTGAAAAAAGGTAAAGGTCAATTACCAAGCGACACTAAGGTAAACCCTTCTCATAATTCATCTCGAGGTAATAGTAATATTAATATTAATATTAATCATGTGAGTGTTTTGAGAAGTGGGAGGGAGTATAAAACCAATCCTTCACCGGATTTGGTTGATGGGGTGGTTGAAGATATAAAGGGTCAAGATAGTGATGATGAAAATCAAACACCTGAAATCTCTTCTAAAAAAACCAACTTTTGAAAAACCCGTTAATAATGAAGAAATAAACAATAAAAATGGGGAAGGGGGATCTAGTCAAGTACCATTTCCCTCGGCTTTCTTAGACCCGGGTAAAAAGAATTTTATTTCAAAACGGGATCCTCAAAAGGAAGAGATGTGGGAGGTTTTCAAACAAGTAAAAATTAATCTTCCTTTCCTTTACTTGAAGCAATTAAACAGGTACCCGCTTACGCCAAATTTTTAAAAGAATTGTGTACTCAAAAGAGGCAACAAAAAGTGCCTAAATTGGTTGATTTGACCGAGCGGGTAAGTGCGGTTTTGAAAGGAGATCTTCCTCCTAAGCTACAAGATCCGTGAACGCCCCTTATTAATATTCAAGTGGGATATTTTCAAACTGCAAGGGCGTTACTAGATCTTGGGGCCGGAGTAAGTATTTTACCGGGGGGGTTATACGACCAATACGACTTTGGTCCATTGAAAAGGGTGAGACAACGGTGGTATTAGGCGATTTGTCTCATAAACTTCCTCGGGGTATTGTGTGGGATGTTATAGTAAAAGTTGATGAATTTTATTACCCCGTCGATTTTCTTGTGTTAGATTACTCATCCGCGGACCCAATTCAACAACAAAATGTTATTTTGGGTCGGTCGTTTTTGAACACCGCTCACGCCATAATTGATTGTCGATATGGTACGGTCGACATGACATTTGGTAATAGAAAAACGAGGTTAAATGGTTTTACTAATGGTGCTAATTCTTTTAGTGGTATGAGTGTTTTCTAGCAGATTTCATAGATGGATATGACCCGCACGAATACGAAGAAGAAATTTTGGAGTCGTGTATGTGTGATGTTTCTTTGCAGGTTCACACATGTGCATTGGAAATGGAAGAGAAAGAGCAAGAGGCTCTAGCGTTGAAGGAAGGAAGACCGTCATGGACCCACCAAATGGAAAGTTTAGCGGTGGCAATTGATTCGGGTACAAAGCCTTCTTTAGAATGTCCACCAAATGTGGAGTTGAAGGAGCTACCAAAACACTTGAAATATGCGTTTTTGGGTGAGAATGACACCTTACCGGTGATCATTACTTCTAATTTGGAGATAGCTCAAGAGGAGGAGTTGTTGCGGGTGTTGAAGGCTCATAAGGCGGCAATTGGATGGACGATAGCCGACTTGAAAGGTATTAGTCCATCCATTGTCATGCATAAAATCATCACAAGCGAAGATGCAAAGCCAACCCGTGAAACACAAAGAAGGTTGAACCCGAATTTGAGAGAGGTGGTAAAGAAAGAAGTTATAAAGTGGTTAGATGCGGGGATTATTTATCCCATTTCGGACAGTGCATGGGTAAGTCCGACTCAGGTAGTGCCTAAAAAGGCTGGTATCCAGGTAATAAAAGATGAACAAGGCGAGCAAATTGCCACTCGACCGGTCACCGGGTGGCGAGTTTTCATTGATTATAGAAAATTGAACGCCGCTACCTCTAAGGACCATTTCCTGTTACCCTTCATTGACCAAATAATTGAAAAACTTCCGGGTCAAAAATATTATTGTTTTTTGGATGGGTATTCGGGTTATAACCAAATTGCTATTCACCCGGACGACCAACACAAAACCACGTTTACATGTCCATATGGTACATTTGCTTTCCGGCGAATGCCGTTTGGATTATGTAACGCTCCGGCCACCTTCCAAAGATGTATGATGAGTATATTTTTGGACATGGTCGGGAGTCTCTTGAAGTGTTTATGGATGATTTTTACATTTTTGGCCCAAGTTTTGACTCTTGTCTTGATGAGTTAGAAAAAGTTTTAAAAAGGTGTGTTGAGACAAACTTGGTGCTAAGTTGGGAAAAAAGTCACTTTATGGTTCAAGAGGGTATTGTGTTGGGTCATGTGATTTCGGACCGGGGGATGGAGGTAGATAAAGCAAAGATTCGGGTAATTTCATCTCTACCTCCACCAAAGAATGTTAAGGGGGTGAGATCGTTTTTGGGACATGCGGGGCTCTATAGAAGGTTTATTAAAGGTTTTAGTGTAATTACAAAACCTTTATGTAATATGTTATTGAAAGATGTCCCTTTTGATTTTACTGACGATTGTTTGCAAGTGTTTCATGTTTTGAAGGAACAGTTGGTGAAAGCTCCTATCTTGCAACCACCGGATTGGTCGAAGCCGTTTGAAATTATGTGTGATGCTAGAGACACGACCATTGGAGCGGTTTTGGGTCAAAGAGTTGATAAGAAGCCAGTGGTGATTTATTATGCAAGTAAAACTTTGTCCGAGGCGCAACTGAATTACACCACAACCGAAAAAGAATTATTAGCGGTGGTGTATGCCTTGGACAAGTTTAGATCTTACATTTGGGGGAGCAAGGTGATCGTGTATTCGGACCATAGTGCAGTTCGTTATTTGATGGAAAAGAAGGATGCAAAGCCCCGGTTGATTCGTTGGGTGCTTTTGTTGCAAGAGTTCGACTTAGAGATTCGGGACAAAAAGGGTTGTGAAAATGTTGTTGCGGATCACTTGTCCCGAATCCCATTAAAAGGTGTTGATGATCCGAGTGAGATTAATGAACGTTTTCCCGATGAACAATTATTGGCCGTTTCTACTTTTGTTGCACCTTGGTATGCCCACTATGTCAATTATTTGGCCAAGGGTGCAATTCCAAATCATTGGACCAAGAAGCGAAGACAACAATTTTTGAGCCAAGTCAAACAATACATTTGGGATGAACCGGATCTTTTTAAGGTTAGACCCAATCAAGTGATAAGAAGATGTGTTCCCGAAGCCGAAGTGTTAGAGATTTTGACACATGCTCATTCGTCGGCATGTGGAAGGCATTTTAGTGGGAACAAAACGGGATATCGGGTGTTGTCATGTGGGTTTTATTGGCCCACAATCTTTAAGGATGCTTGTGAGTTTGCTCGAAATTGCATAAATTGTCAAAAAGTGGGAAGCATTTCGAAGCGGGATGAAATGCCTTTACAACCAATTTTGGTGGTTGAGGTGTTTGATGGTCCTTTTCCAAACTCAAACGGGTTTTTGTACATCTTAGTTGCGGTGGATTATGTCACAAAATGGATTGAAGCTATCGCTACAAGAACCAATGACCATTCCGTTGTGTGTAAGTTCGTGCAATCAAACATCTTTGCTCGTTTCGGTGTACCAAGAGTGATAATTAGTGATGGTGGTTCACATTTTAAAATTTTTAATTTCGGAAAATTGTTGAAAAGATACAATGTGAACCACCGAGTTGCTACACCGTATCACCGCAAACATGTGGACAAGTCGAAGTGTCCAACCGTCAAATTAAAGAAATTCTCATGAAGACGGTTCGAACGGATAGGAAAGATTGGTCAAGGAAACTTGATGTTGCATTGTGGGCATATCGGACGGCCTACAAAACTCCACTTGATACAACTCCTTACCGAATGGTGTATGGGAAGGGATGTCATTTACCAATGGAGTTAGCACATCGGGCATATTGGGCAATTAAAACGGTAAATGCGGATTATGACGAAGCGGGCCGAGCTAGAAAGCTACAATTGAACGAGATTGAGGAAATACGGGATCAAGCATATGAATGTGCATCCGCATATAAAGACAAGCTTAAGAAGGTTCATGATGCAAAGTTAAGAAAGAAGAACTTTGAAGTGGGTCAAAAAGTGTGGTTGTACAATTCAAGGTTGAAAATGTTTGCGGGTAAACTCAAGAGCAAATGGATGGGTCCTTATATCATCCGAAGAGTGGGGAGATTTGGTGATGTCGACATTCAAGATGAGCAAACCAATAAGCAAAAAACGGTGAATGGGCATCGGCTTAAACCGTACTTGGAAGGCAACGACATCAACAATCTCGAGCTCGACAATGTGGGTTACATTCTACGTCCACTGGATGACGAGGAAGTTTGAAAGAGGCCCAGGTTTGGTTGTGTACATATTTAGTTTAGTTTAGTTTGTTTTGTTTTTGAATAATTACCATCTCCGTTTAAAACTTGTGTTTGAAACAAGTGTGGGGAAGTTCTTACGAATTGCCCGAACATTATGTTGAGGACAACACGGGTTTTTAACCCGGGGGGGGGGGGGGTAGGGTATCATCTTCATGTTTTTGAAAAATTATAAAAACTTTATAAATTATAACATTTAGAGAAGTTAAAAAAAATATAAAAGTTGAAAAAATGGCCATCCCTAATTGCCCAGTTGCCACTGTAACCTACGGCAAGTGCCGTAGGCTACGGCGCCGCCTATGAGATCTGAAAAGGCCCTACGCCACAACTAAACTGTCTTACGGCAATTTTTTTGATCCAGGTTCACCGTAACCTACGGCAAGTGCCGTAGGCTACGACACATACTAAATTGGTTGGTGGGGTTTTGACGGCAGCTTTTATATTAAAAAAAAACCCGAAATTAATTAATAATTCTAATAAAAAAATGTGTGTAACCCCTAACCACTCATTCAATTGATCGATCCCCATCCATTCCTTTTTCTTTCTTCTCCTTCACTCCCACACTTAGAAACCTAATCTTCCATAACTCTCAAGCTTCATATCTTCCTCAAATCTTGACCAAATCAAGTGATTTTTGAGTCTATTTTGACTAAAATTTCACAAGGAATTCAGATTTATACTTATATTTCGAAGATTCCTTTGTTTGGTGGTCTTATTTGAGCATAAGGGGCCGAAGATTTGGGGATTTTTTGTGGGTTTTTTGTTAAACTTGAAGCGCTTGTTAATTTCATCCTCCACAAGGTCAAGGTATGCAATTTCCTTTCATTCTTTGAAGTACATTGTGGTTTGTAAGTTTCCATTCTTGTTTTTGCTTACACACTTGCTTGTAGAAGATAGATGATAGGATTTTGTTGAGTTATTGGAGGTATGGTTATAGATGTATATGATGTCTTGACTTAAAACTTTTGGGAAACTCTAATTTGTAGAGACATCATGCCGAATTTTTGTTTAAAAGGATAAAATCTTTGGTGTTTGTACATCTATATCCATAATATAAAGCAAGTGTGGGGAAGTTTGTAAATGTGAACTTATATAATTTTTGTGTGGTTTGTGATGTGTGTAGGATATGGTGAAAACAAAAGCCAAAGCGGGAGCAAGTTCTTCGAGTCAACAAGCTGAAGAAGAACAACATAAGAGGAGGAGATTGACGCGCATAGGCGATCCGGATTCGGAAGAGGATGCTCCTCCAAGGGGTCCCAAACCGGATTGAACATCCGGTTCTTTACTCGACTAACCTGAGGAGTGGCGAGCTGATTTGTTTCACGAACAAATGAAAAAGTTGCAACAACGGAAAGAAGCTTTCATTTGTGAGAAGGAGATTCGAGAAGTGGATTTTGGGCCGTTTGGGATAACGGATAAGTTCAAGGCTTTAGGTTGGGAGGCGGCTCTTAAATGTTATGATAATGAAGTGAAAACAATGTATGATGAACAAATTCAAGAATGGATGGCCACACTTGAATGTCCTCCGTTTAAGGCCCCAAATAAGATGAAACTCATTGGAACATGTAACGGGGTGAAGGTCGAGATGTAATATGATTCCTTACGCCGCATTGCAAAGTTTGATAGTAAGTCATCAAATCAATACATTTATCCAAGCATAAAATATCTTTACCATGAACCCGAAAAACACCCCCAATGGCAACACATGCTCGATTACCTCTTTGTCCCGGGTACTGCACACGGGAAGTTGTTGAGAAGGAATTTGAGAATTGAAGCGAAGTTGATGCAAGTGTTGTGCACACACAATGTTATTCCGCGGCGGGGTGATAAAATGGAGGTGAGATTTCAGGAGGTGCCGGTTTTATATATGTTGATGCATGGGTCGCCCATGGTCCCATTTCAGTTCTTAGTGTTGAATAATATTTGGCTCAGGTGAAATAGTGGGGATAGAAAGATTTTTCCCCATTGTCGATTGATTACGGCATTGTTGAAGAAGTATAGGGCGATTGGAGACAAGGAAAAAGGTTGGTACAAAAGGTTTAAGCCGTTTGATATTCAACATTTGGGGACTGGATGGGAATACAAAGAGTTTGAAAGGTACCATAAGCTGAAAACAGATGGGAAGCGATGGAGAGTATTGAAAGCGGATGCTCGTCCACTACAACCGGGCGAGGCCGATGAGCCTGAGGTGAGTGAAGAGGAGGTTAGTGGAGATGATGATTACCGTGAGGACACATTCACGGTTGATGTTGAGATGGGGGCGCTGGCCCAAGTAGTGGTGTGCAGGGAGCAGGGATGCAATCGGGGTATGTTGGTAGTGCATTTGATTATGCACAACAGCCTTATGATCCTTATTGGGCTCACACGGGGAATATGGGACAGGTTATTGAGTAGATGCAACCGCCTACTTTTGGTGATTGGTCCGAACCCAATCAAATGCTTTTTGATCAACAGACGTATATGGGGGACTAGCATGGAGAGAGCTCTTAAACAGAGCTATGATAGAAATGAGCAATGGAATCGAGCTCATATGGATGCCCACCATGAAGAGGTGAATAACCGTTACTTGGATGATCGCTAGCGGAGGATACATGATTAGTGGCATGCGGGTCAGCCGGTTGTTGCCGACCCACCAATTGTGGATTATTCCACATTGCCACCATATGATGGTAGTGTGACGTATCCCACCCCACCATTGCACCATTCTTAATGGGTGGATCCACACACCATGGGTCATCAGCAGGTGAGTCAAGAGGGTGATCAAGGCAGCAGCAGCAGTAGCGGAGCATTTGGGTTTGGAGAATGGAATGACATGATGACTTCCATCTTTGGACCTCTGCAGTCAAAGTATTATTGATCAGGTCGTATGTCGCTCTCTCTTGTATATTTGTGTATAGTTTCATGTTTTATGTTTATGGCCGGGAGGTTGGGTGGTGTTTGTGTATTTGGTTTGATTTATGGGATGTGCTAGTTGGTGGTGTGTTTAGTTTTCATAAGAAAATATACAAAAAGAAATTTGTGGCTTGAGAGTATTAGCGAAAGCTAATGTTTTTGGTTAAAAGCGATCTTCTCTTCAAAACCATACATTGGGACAATGTATCCCAAGTGTGGGGATGGGGGAAAAGTTTTGAGAATATTTTTGAGAATTTTAAAAATTTGGTAAACCAAGCGAAAAATTGTTGAAATTTGAACACTTGATATTGTTCCGCATGACACACTAACACCCTTTTTCATTCAATTCTTGGTGAGTTTTTGGGCCACACATGATTATTAGAGATTGTTATTTGGTTTGAGTGGCGGTGTGTGAATTGTGTTAATAGAACTTGTGTACAAATGCTTGTTGAGACCTAGGATTAACATATTTGTGGAGATGATATAGTGCTTTTAGGTAGCTTCGTCTCGATGTGTGAGAGTGTGGGATTGGTGGGTTGGACCTCATACATTACATATATGAGCTTGGTATTGTGAGGGGTGGGGGTTTGGTCCTTAGAAAGCCATGTTTCAGCCTTATACCATTCGGTTGTGACCCAAACCTACTTCTTACAAAACTTTACCTATTGAGACGACCCGGTTTAGGAGTTTAGTTTGTGATTGTTGATGTTCTTGTATATATTGTTGATTTTTATGTTTTATGAAAAAAAAAATACAAAAAGAAGTATTTAGTTGCAATAGTAGTTGAGAAAGTTAATGAAGTTGTGTATATAGTTGATGTTTGCTGTGTTTAGTAGTAGAAATAAAAACCGGGTCAAATCAATGAGCTACTTTCACAATCTCACTATTTCATACCTTTACACATAGCCTCGTTACAACCCATAAGTCCCTTTGATTCATAAGCATGCTAAATACTTAATAGGAGGAGACTTGATTTGTATACAAGCTTATTGTCGCACAATCACACATTTGCATTGAGCGTGTAAGCATAATGTTGCTAATATTACTTGTCACCGAGAGTTTTTGTGAGGGGTGTGTCTTGTGGTGCGATAAATGGTTAGTTAAAGGACGATACATTTTAGCTTGGTTTGCATCATGATCGCTTGTGGTTTTGAAATGGTTAGTGAATGGGTTGCTTGGGACAAGCAACGGGTAAGTGTGGTGATGTGACGGGTGGTCTGTAGGACAACCCTTAAGTGCCTTAAAAAGATTAAAATCCCATGCTTTATACGGTTAATTGTTTGGACTTGGTAACTACTCGTTGGTTGATTTGCAGGTGCTAAAAGGGCATAAGGAGTAGCTTTTCGTGAAGTCTAGACAGATGCGAGAAGCTGGCGGAAACAAAGTGGAAAAATGGAGATGCAACAAGGAAAATAACAAAAGAAGGACCCCAGTCAGCGCCATAACCTACGGCTCTGATCGTAGGTTACGGCCAGCAATGTTCCACAAATAGCCACCGTAGCCCAGTTCATGAGTGGCGTAAAGAAATAATGGGTGCCGTAAGCTACGGTACACGGCGTAGCCTACGGTGCCATCCTCTTTGACCCAATGATCGCTGTAAGCTACGGTACACGGCGTAGCTTACGGCGCCGATTCAACCATTTACGTAACTCTTGCATTAAATGGCTCTTTGATGATGTTTATTATGGACCTATCATGTCATTTCGGTTATCATTCACTTGGGACGAAATTTTGGTTGTTCTTGGGGAGCTTGGAGACACTTTTAATCATTGTTCTTATGTTTCTAACTTATTGGGAAGATCAAGACTTTGTTATGATGTTTGTTCAAGCCATGAGTGGCTAAACTTGTTATGATTGTCTTTAGTTGAAGGTTTGTAAGACTTTATGCTTTGATTTCCTTATTTCTAGAATAACAAACTTTATCTTTATGTTTTGTTTGTTATGGTGTGTGATTAGTTGTTAGTAAATTATTGATTCTTATGTTGATCTAGTTTGAAACCATACGTTCTTGGTGCCGTTGGCAATCGAGATATCATGGGTAGAATTAGGCTTGGGTAAGGGTCAATTGATCATCGGGTAACATTGATCATCGGGTAACAACATCACGTTCTAGGAATCTGAGTACTTAGTTCCCTTTCATCACTACAAGTAATCACACATGAACTATGTCTATGTAGTTCTTTCTAGTGGAATGATAGCATAAATGTCAATGCAAACCGGAAACTAAAGACAGTCATTCGTCTCTAAATTGTTTACAAACCAAACTTTCATTTTGCAAATTAGAATAGTAATTTTAGTTTTTTTTAAACTCAATCAACCAATCCAAATCTTTGAATTTACTTTCTTTGCAATTAGTTTAATTTTAGTTAACTTAGATAAACCTTTAAATAACACATATTCCACAAACTCCCTGTGTTCGATACCCACTTGCCACTAACTATTTAGTAGTAATTGGATTAAATTTGATTGTGACCACGACAGCACATCAATAGGTAAGAGGTTTATGTTTGACAGAGAATCACCACCCTTGAACAGGAATTGTAGCTCATCAAAACGGGCATGGCGTGTGATATAAACACGTTTGGTTGATGGTCAGAGAATTTGTATCTTTTGTACCGAGAGCAGTACCCCAAGAAGATACACAATACACTTCTAGGTAGGGTTGGCAATGGGTTGAGTTTGGAACGGGTTTAGGTAATCCCAAACCCAAACCCGGTTAGATAAGCTTGTCCCAAACCCGTCTAAAAACCCGTTGGGTTTCTAGCTTGTAAATATCCATCAGATATACCTGTAACACCCCAATCGCGTAATACAACAACACGCAACGGAAATATCGGGGAGTCACATTACAAATTGCTCACAACTACTGGTACTAAATTGTTTCAATATTATTAACATTGTTTTACAAACAAAGAATACATGTAATTGTCTTCTGATTTAAGAAGTCTAAGGCCCGGATGCAGTCCTATGCGTTGTATGCTTGAATAGTTGAAAACCTGAAACATATATGAAAATAAAGTCAGCATAAAAATGCCGGCGAATACATAAGTTTTGTTAGCCAAATAAATGGCAAAACATTTGGTATTGCAATACTTTAGTAACTACGAGAGTTGTTGATTGAAAATAAATCTTGAAGCCAGAGAATGGCAAAAGTTTAGCATTGCAATACATAATCTTGATTGTGAAAACTTGTGGCAAATAGTTTGTATATGGCGATATGATTATTACTAAGTAATTTTTATGCCATTTGAAACTGTACATTGTAATCTCGTAAAAATCATCGTTAAACTCGTTAATGTGTCATTAGAAATCCAATCAAGGATTAGTAATAACTCTTTTGAAATCAATCAAAACTTGTGTGAGTATTTTATAAATCAAGTCAATGATTTATAATAATACTTTAGACATCCTTCTCGGAATCTAACATATAAAGATATGGAAGATTTTACAAGGATTTGGATAATCGAACATTGAATCAATCGTTCACAAAATCCTAAAGTGATTCGGATAACGCTACAAGAGTAATAAAATAAGGACCCTTATATATAGGAAGTACCAACGGCGTATCCACCATGTTCTTTTTTTATTACACCCATTTCATTATCTAAATCACAACTACCACATAAACACATAATTCGTCAACTTGTTCCAACTCGTAAACACGCATTAAAGTACACAATGAATCCAAACAGGGACTCCAATATTAGTACTCTAAACATCCCATATATGTCTAGCTATGAAGATAGATAGATACTACAGGGATCAGGTTCTCGTCACATTGTCTTGTTACGTAGGCATTAAAGTACACAATGAATCCAAACCAGGACTCCAATATTAGCACTTTAAACATCCTAGAAGAATCAATCTATGAAAATAGGTTAATGCTAAAAGGATTTTGTTTCTGTCGCATTGAGTCGTTGCATCATAACATCCTAAATCCTAATGGTGATTCAGGATAACGCCACGAAGGGTAATATAATAAGCACACTTATATATAGGAAGGACCAGCGGCGTATCCACCATATGCTTATTGTATTATTCTAGTTTCGTTATCTAAATCACCAACAATCTACACATAAACCATAACCATCGTGTCGTAAAGTACTTCTTAGAAATCTCACTATGAAGATAGGAAGATCTATGACTGTACTTCAAATATCCTATAAGAATCTAACTATGAAGATAGATAGATCTTTAAGGATTTGGATAAACATCGGGTTTGCATAATCGGAATAGTACACGTAAAAGCACTCAGTAAACACATATATGCCATACATTTGGAAAACAAATCGGTTACACATATGAATCACCCCAAAACATTTGAAAACGGTAAAAGAGGGGAACTATGTACTCGCCTGGGATTGCGTGTAGGTCTTGTTCAAATGATATAACAAAGCTTAAAGGGTCAATAGTTCAAGTGTTGAAACGGTTCCTAGTGTGTCGGATACTATGTTAGTGTAACGGGATATAAATAGAGGAATCAGATAGAATGAGGTATTGTAAACCAAATGAGTGTTGGAACACATATGATATGGTTTAACAAAGCCTACATTCTGAATTGAAACCTATCCTAAGTGCTTTTGACCCGTTATGAACCCTTAAGGTAGTTTACGCTACTTTAAAACGTCATTTGCGCGAAAGCGCATTCGGATGGTCTAACTAGCCCTATGATAAGTATTATTTGCCCTAACATGTTTAATTATGTTGCATAATCAGTTTACGTGTTAAAACATTGGTTACATATGCTTAAAATGAAATTATGCGTAAAAAGGGCATTTTGGACATTTTCCTAAGGCATATAAACTACCTATCATATAACTAACTAAACGACGTGACCATAAGGTATAACCTCGGAAGGTTATTCCATGTACAACTATGGTCACCCAGTGTGTTTGGTTGGATCCTAACGATCGACCAAACGGGTCGGGTTTGAAAGTCTAAGCGGTTGTCGAGACCGCTTGACTTATGATGTGTGCAAAATGCAACATATAAATTACATCAATTGTGGCATAAAACTAACCCTTTTTTAGTACTAATGTTGGAAAAAGTGTGCTTTTGTCTTCCTTTTGTATTTTCAGGATTAAATGAGCTCAAATTAACAAAAGAAGCAAAAAGACATCAAAATCTAACATAAATACAAGAAAAGGAACAAGACGCGACATGCCCGACCCCACGACAGCATCTTCCCAAGCAAAACAAGACAACAGAAGACTGAACACGCCCTGTGCTCAGCCAGCACGGGGGCGTGCCCAAGTGTCAGTAGAAAATACAAAGTGATAGAAGCTTCTATTGCCCACCACGGGGCCGTGCTTAGCGGGCACGGGGCCGTGCTCAACTAAAAGATTCGCACAATCCAGGCAAATCTTCATAGTACAAAGATTCTTCTGCACACGGGGTCGTGCTCAGCGGACACGTGGGCGTGGTCAACTAATAAGACAAACTGCAATTAATGAAGAGAGAGAAGGATGTGGACACGGGGCCGTGCCCACTGGACACGGGGCCGTGCCCGAGCTTCTGTTCAGCCTATAAATAGGAGTGCTTGGCTCAAGCTCAAACCATCCCTTGGCACACCACCTCTCTCACACTTCACCCACCACCCACCACCACCATAACACCATCATCCACCACCATCGTCCATTGTCCATCATAGAGTGTGTGAGTCATCTCGGGATCCAAGATTGATCGTAAGAGTTCTTGACAATCAAGGCCATGTTTGCCTAAGTCTCTTACATCACTTGGTGAAGACAAGTGTCTAGTGTAATACTTTTTATTTCTAATCTTTTCGCACTTTTTACTTGGTTTTGTATTAATTACTTTAATAACTAGTTTCTTATGTTGAAGGTGATTCTTCCTTATCGTTTGTCCGTGGTGTCTTGACATTATTTTACTGTCTATATAAAATAAAAGATTTTCACCATTCATATCTCCACGGTCTATATGGAGGTATGTTGGCTACCTGGTCGGGGGTTAAGGGAACAGTTTGGTAAGAGTCTTGCCATTGTTCAGCGTTTAGAGGTCCTGCAATGGACCTGGGTCAAATTTAGTAGGACCTCCTTCAATGCTTAACGGTATTGGATGGCGGGGGTCCAAACTCTTTGATCCCCTCATAAGTTAACTACTATTAATACTATAACCCGGCTATTTAGGATTGTATCCCTGCTGACTCAGACTACTTAGTCGAGGGTAACGTCACCTCCAAAAGAGGGGCCTACCATAATTTGCACTAATAACTTAATTAATTATCTTTCAATAATCCGACCCTTTAGGATTGTATCCTTGCTGACTCAAACTACTGGGTTGAGGGTAACGTCACCTTCAAAAGACGGGCCTACTACAATAACTAAGATAATCTCTTAAATAAGTGCAAAAGTGCGGAAATAATCAAAGGTTACACTATACACGAGTCGGAACCAAGTGATTCATCTTGTCTATCTGTTTTTCTTTTATCTTTACTTTCAGCATTTTTAGTTAGTTTTTATTTTCTTAGTTTAAAACATTTTTCTAAACTTTTGATTTGATTAGACGTTGAGGATAAACCGGTACTAAAAGCTCTTGTGTCCTTGGACGACCTCGGTATCTTACCAACGCTATACTACGCTCACGATGGGTGCACTTGCCCATATGTGTGTTTAGTGTTAGTAAAATATCGTGTTTTATAAATTTAAAACTTGGCTAAACAAAGTGTTAAAGGGGCTTAAAATATACACCTAATATATATAACACTTCACACGCATCAACTTACGACCCTATACAAGCACTATACTAAAAGTGACAAGTTAAACATGTTAAAATGTCACACCCCCAAAATCCACAAGCGGAGTATTACCGCAGGGGGCGTGACTGACCAACCCTGACCGTTAGCTATTTTAAGAGTTTAACCAAGCAACCAAAGGTGATTTCACACTTTCCACAAGGCATGGGATTCCCGGTGGTTTGGGAATGGGTTAAAGTATATTAAGGAAACCTGCGTATTCTCCTTGGGTAGAATGCGTACTCCCACCCTCTTTGTTGAAGGGTGACAACATTGAAACCTGCGTGTTCTTCTTGACACGTACTCCCACCCTCTTAACTGAAGGGTGACAACATTGACACTAGACAAAAACTCTATCATTAAGTCCCTCATTTTATATCAAATTAATCGTCGGGCCAATGGCGAACGGGTCATTAGTTAAATAGCGCTATTAGGTTTGACAAGCCTCACACCGTGCCGCAGAGGATGGGCGTTGAATAATGGACTTGGGCACTAGTCAATGATGATAGACATTGACTCAGAGCACATAAACATAACTACAGTCAATAGTCGATATGGCAACGGGTCTAGTGGGATACAAGGGGAAGCCCCCACTGAGTATGGTTTGGGAAACAAGGAACTGGTTAACTCGTGGTTTTCGAAACATAACTATGGTTTTTGGAACAACGTTAAAATGGACAACCAACTGTGAACTCACTCAACTTTGTTGTTGATTCGTTTTTATATGCCTTGTAGGTCGTTAGGTGCTTAGATGGAGCTTGCACAGGAGGAAGAGGTCGTTGTGGGACATGGACTGCTGAGTTCCATGTTAAACTTATGAACTTTTATACTTTATTATAGTTTTGAACTTAATGCTTCCGTTGATAACTTAAACTTTGTTGAATTGTTTTGACACCAATTATGTTGTTTGGTTTGGACTTTTATTTATTTAATTATATCGTTCAATATGATTGGTGGCTGGATCCTGGCCAGTCACGCCCCCTGCGGTAATACTCCGCTTGTGGATTTTGGGGGTGTGACAGATTGGTATCAGAGCCATTGGTTAAAGTGAACTTGGTTTTTAAACGGGAAAAAGCTTTTTGATGAAAACCAAACTATAACCTGTTCAGTGCTCAACGATCCACAACGATACTTCGCTCCACGTGCAAGACTCAACACTAAAGGTGATACGGTTTATGTTTGTATTGCTTACTTGTTAGTTTACATAGTGCATTGTTTAGGGTATGCTTAGTTAACGTAACAACTGTTGTTTGCTTACACTCTTCTGTCACCCCATACTTTTTACACCTTTACGTCATTGTTCTTACTTGTGCTATCTTGATGTGAAGATCATGAGTGGACGTCTCAACCTGACTCAGGCCCAACTGACGGCTCTAATCAACGAACGAGTTGCTGAGGCTCTAGCAGTAGCTCAAGTAGGAGGTAAAGCCTGCCATTTCGACCTATCCTAGGATGTTTAGATCCCACTCCCATGAACCTACTCTCGTGCTTAACCTTATCCTTTGTTTCTCGCGTTACAGGTCAAAATGCTCAGCCTCGAGTGTGTACGTTTAAGACCTTCATGTATTGTCGACCTAGTACTTTCAGTGGCACGGAGGGAGCTGTAGGTCTTCTCCACTAGTTCGAGAAGATCGAATCTGTTTTTGAGATGTGTGAGTGCCCTGCTGCCAAGTCACACCCCGATATTTTCACGTATTTCCGGTGGGCCCGGTAGGGAGTATCGTGACGTAGTTGATATCATCATAGTCAATAATCACAGTATAAATGCACAGCGGAAGTCTAAAGTAAATATTATAAACTGAATGAAAGTATCATAATTATTACAAACGGAAAGTAATAAGATCCACAGGCGGATCAAAATAAAGAAAATATTGTTCAACAGATTATTGGGTGACAAAGCTTGCAAGACTTCATTATTTATTCACCGGGAGTAGCCAGCCTATTTCGTTTAGGTACCTGCACTTAACCTTTTGGAAAATACGTCAGTTTTCACTGGTAAATACAATTAACCGACTCATTTTGAAAATGTTTAAGAAAATTGTTTTAGATGCACAAGGCACGAATAATCTTTTATAACTTGGGATAGTTATTTAAAATAAACTTGTATACAGATTTATATGTTTGTCGTCCGTCAGGGCCGGTTAGAAGAGCCGGACAAGATTAACTGACACACAACAAGTATAATGCCCACGAGGAATACCTTATTGCGGGATACTTTTATACATACGCAACTGCCAGGTGTATGCCTACACCCCGTGCTTAAGTCGTGGCCATTTCAATGAATGAGCCGAGGAAATCCAGGACACGGTCATTAATCCCCCAAGGGCCATATACCAAACAAAAGAGATTAAAACGGGTTATGTAAATATATTAATCACAATCCGATTTAAATAACTACATACCCGACCAAGCGTTATTATTATAATACCGTATCCCAAGCCCGTATAAGGGAAAATAAGTTAAAAATATTTACCTGAGCAAAATACAATATTTATCTCAGCCGTTTAACAATTGGTGAGTGCAAACTTAGACCGGTTAGTTTTAAGGAATGAAGGTTTTATTAACCTATTAGATTCCTAACGGGTCTTACTTAAGTTCAAACTTAGACCGGTTAGTTTTAAGGAAATCTTTACGGTACAAAACGCATGATTAAGCGAAGACCGGATTAGAATGTGGTTTAGACCCGATAAGTTTGAAGACTTGTATAATGTGGGTAAACTAAACACATTCTGGATTTTGAGACAATAATGATAAGGTTTGACCCGTTTCGGTCAATTTATGCAAACTAGTTACATAAACCAAACCGAACGCGAAAAATGCATAACGGTTAACCAAATGATTCATGAACAAGTTTCCTAAGTTAATATGCTTTAAATATGTTGTGATATCAGTAGGATACCTTCCATTATGCCCAAAACGAATTTAAACTCAAATTAAGCCCCGTAGGGGTATTTTGGTCATTTTAAGGATTATAAAAGAGATTAAATATCAATTTGAGGTTCAGGTCTGATATAATCAGTAAAAATACTTAATTTAATAAGTTATATCAGTAAGGTATTGCAAATATGTGAATTTTATTATTTATAACCAAACTATGCACCGGAAGGGCATTTTGGTAATTTCACATAAGCTTTAAAGGTCAAATCTGGAAATCTGAGTTTAAAACTTTTGCTTACTATTAATGTATAAAAATTTACTAAAAACATCAGTAGGCATTAAGTTATATATATTTAAAATAGTTTTAACTCATACTATGCGTTTTAAACGCTTAAAAAGTCGTTTTTAAGCGATTTTCGGGTTATACAAGAAAAGCTGATATTTTTATCATTCCAGAAGGTATAAAATATTTTATTTAACATTTAAAATCAGTAGCAAAAGGTTTGGTATCAGAAAGTTATGTAAAACTCATTTTATGAACAAAAAGGGTAAAATCGGCAATTACCGAATTAAAGCAATAACCCTATGTTATGATCAGTTTAAAATAAATAAAAATCTTCAAAAATCCCAAAATATTATAATATATCAGTAGGTAAAAAGTTTGGTGTCGAAATTTGGGTTTAATTAGGCTATACGCTAATTATGCCGTTTAATTAATAAAAAGCTTTCAAATTACGCTATTGAGCATAACTTTCAATCTAGACCTCAAACTGATGTCAAATTTTTAGGACATCCTTAAATATCAGTAACAGAGGTTGTGGTCCATTCACATTGTTAAAAATCTCATATTATTATCAAAATGGCATTATGGTCAATATTTAAGCAATTAACGGAAACATGCAAATGAATTGGATAACTAAGGACCTATGTTGTATAATCTCAGAGGGTTATACTAACATGTAATATGGTCCTAAAGAAACCTCAAGGCATATCTAAAATATGCTAAATCGGGTCAGAACTGAAAGTCAAATCAAAAGTCAACTTTTGCGACTTTCGGTTGCGAATCGGGTCTAAACTCAGAATTGTCGGGTTGAACATGTCTAAACATGTTCTTACATTAATTTTCAAGTTATATTAATGTTAAAACAGGTTCCATAGCTTCTACATTGCTAATTATGTATTTATTTGCAAAATAGCTTCCTGTTGACTTTTTATTATTAGGTTTGACCCGACATTTGACCGAGTTAGGGTGATAATCAGTAGGTGCCCTCTTAGGGGTTTATTACCTACATAATTACCAACTTATAACTATTTTCAATTGGACTAATTACTGGACCATTAGTGATTAATCACTAAGTCAAACTTTAATTACGATAAGTTTGACTTTAGGCCATTAAACTAATAAAACACTAATTAGAGAGGTTAAGGAAGCTTACTGAAGTACTTAGCACGATTTTGAAGCTAATGGAATATTGTTTGAGGTCCAGAGAGCTTTAGAACTTCAGTTTGAATAATTTTCCAAGTGCATGAAAAATGTTGCAACCATGAGTCCTTATATAGTGATTTTGATTGAACAAGATGATGCCAACAAGGTCTAGGATTGATCCCATATGAGTCCAAGTGCCCCCTATGCATGTAATACCATTGGAGTAGCCCCTGGGATCGTAAAATGGTATTTTGAGGCGGTGCAGCAGCTGATACAGGCATCTGTCCAAAAAAATGGACGCTGGCACTCTTCAGGCGGCCCGTGTGAGACTTGGGCCTGGTCTTACGCGGCCCGCGTCAAGGTTAGCTCCGGTCAACAAGTTTGGCAGCTTTGCACTTTTGGTCCCTGGTCCTTCTAATAGTTGTTTTAACTCGTTTTATTGCACTTTTAACCCTCTAACTTGACTTTTAAGGGCTCCAAGTCATAAACAAACTTTGTTAAGTCCCTGGTTAGTCATATGATTACCCGGAAAGTCAGGAATTTCAACGTTGACGCTTTTAACCCTTCACTTACGAATGTTAGCATATCTCCCTCATATGTTATCGAAACCTTGTGAAATTTTTATCACTTATGCTAGTGAGCATAATTAATCGTTAGAAAGCTTCGGGTTCGATAAAAGGTCACTTAGAGGTACAAATTAAATATGTTGACACATTTAACCCTTGTGGCTTGTAAACTCTCACTTTCTTCCACAAACGGCTTCATATGATTCATAATTTATTCGTTTAAGGGTATAAACATCGTGTAGGGTTGTTGAAAGGTATAATTATCCAATGTTGACACTTTGAATCTTCTTATACACATACTTTCTTTGTTTGTCAACTTTAGTCCCTCATATTCAATCCATTACACGTTTAAAGCTCATGACACGTGTCTTCATTATATTGGTCGTGATTTTACGAGGTGTTACATCCTCACCCCCTTAAAAGAAATCTCGACCTCGAGATTTACTGAAATAAATGAGGGTACTTTTCTTTCATTGTGGACTCAACCTCCCATGTGTACTCGGGACCTCTACGGGCATCCCATTTAACCTTTACAATCGGTGCGTGCTTCTTTCGAAGCTTCTTGACCTGCCGATCCTCAATCGACAAAGGTTTTTCTACAAACTTTAAGCTCTCATCAATATACACATCTTTATGTGACATGGCTAGCGATTCATCAGCTAGACATTTCTTCAGATTGCAGATGTGAAACACATTATGGATTCCACTGAGCTCTTCAGGCAGGTTTAATTTGTAAGCCACTGTTCCGACACATTCGATAATCTCGAATGGTCCTATGTATCTGGGGCTCAACTTGCCTTTCTTGCCAAAACGCATTACCCCTTTCCAGGGTGATACCTTAAGTAGTACCTTGTCACCTACCTCGAATTTCAGAGGTTTACGCCTTAAATTTGCATAGCTTTTTTGCCTATCCCTAGCAGCTTTGAGACGATCTCGTATCTGCACAATCTTATCTGTCATCTCCAGGACTATATCAGGTCCTGTTAGTTGGACATCTCCAACTTCCGCCCAACAAACGAGCGTTCTGTACTTTCTCCCATATAGAGCTTCAAAAGGTGCAGCCTGTATACTGGAATGATAACTATTATTATACGAAAATTCAATCAATGGAAGATGATTATCCCAACTTCCTCCTAAATCAATTACACAAGCTCTTAGCATATCCTCCAGCGTTTGAATCGTACGTTCGCTTTGTCCATCCGTCTGAGGATGATAAGCGGTGCTGAAGTTTAATCGAGTGCCTAACGATTGCTGAAAGCTTTTCCAAACGTGAGACGTGTATCTAGTATCCCTATCGGAGATAATAGACACTGGCACTCCATGGAGAGATACAATCCCGTCCACGTATAATTGAGCTAATTTATCTGAGCTGTGTGTTTCCTTAATTGGTAAGAAGTGGGCTGACTTGGTCAGTCTATCTACTATAACCCAAATAGTATCATTCCCACGCTTTGTCTTTGGTAACTTAGTGAAAATAATCCATCGTTACCATTTCCCATTTCCAAGTGGGAAGTTCAGGCTGTTGTAGCAAACCTGACGGCTTCTGGTGTTCTGCTTTCACTTGAGCGCACGTCAAACATTTGGCCACATAAGTGGCTATAGATTTATTCAAACCTATCCACCAGTAATTTGCCTTTAAATCCTGATACATCTTATCACTACCAGGATGAACAGAGTATATGGAGTTATGGGCTTCTTGAAGAATCACATCTCTAAGCCCTCCATAGATTGGAACCCATATTCGTCCATTCAATCTTAGGATTCCATCCTTGCTATGTGATAATTGTTCAGCAGTGAGTCCCAGCTTTTCATTTGGATAGTTAGCTTCTAATATAGCTTCCTCTACGCGGCTAACAATCTTTCATTTAAACTGTTCTTTAATTCAATGCTCTTGGCATTGATCCTAATGGGTTTAACCCTTTCTTTTCTACTCAAGGCATCAGCAACTACATTTGCCTTACCCGGATGGTATCGGATCTCACAATCATAGTCATTCAGCGTCTCCATCCATCGGCGCTGTCTCATATTCAGATCCTTCTGATTAAACAGATGCTGAAGGCTCTTATGGTCAGAGGAGATCACACACTTGGTACCATATAAATAGTGCCTCCATAGCTTCAGTGCAAATACAACGGCACCCAATTCCAGGTCGTGGGTGGTGTAATTCTTTTCGTGCACTTTTAATTCTCGTGAAGCATAGGCGACAACCTTGCCCCTCTGCATTAGCACACATCCCATACCTGTGTGTGATGCGTCACAATAGACCACAAATTCTTCTATACCTTCAGGCAATGTCAAAACAGGAGCATTGCTCAACTTTTGTTTGAGAATATCAAAGGATTCTTGCTGCTAGGACCCCAATCGAACTTTATATTCTTACGAGTCAATGAAGTTAGGGGTGCAGCAATTCTTGAGAAATTTTCTATAAAACGCCGATAATATCCTGCCAGACCCAAGAAGCTGCGAATTTCTGTGGGCGTCTTTGGTTCTTGCCAGTTCATGATGGCTTCAATCTTAGCGGGATCCACCTGGATACCACGCTCGCTTACCATGTGTCCAAGAAATTGGACCTCGCGAAGCCAAAACTCGCATTTGGAAAACTTAGCATAGAGCTTTTCTTGCCGATGAAGTTTGAGAATACATCGAAGGTGCTTCTCTTGTTCAGCCTGATTCTTTGAGTATATAAGTATGTCATCTATAAAAACAATGACAAACTTGTCCAAATATGGCTTGCAGACGCGATTCATGAGATCCATGAATGCTGCTGGTGCATTAGTGAGCCCAAAAGGCATCACTAAGAACTCGTAGTGGCCATAACGAGTCCTGAATGCAGTTTTATGTACATCTTCATCTTTAACCTTCAGTTGATGATATCCTGACCTTAAGTCGATCTTGGAAAAGTAACTTGCCCCTTGCAGTTGATCGAACAAATCGTCGATCCTCGGCAATGGATATCTATTCTTGATTGTGACCTTATTAAGTTCTCGATAATCGATGCACAGACGCATCGAGCCATCCTTCTTCTTCACAAATAGGATTGGTGCTCCCCAAGGAGATGAGCTAGGTCTAATAAATCCCTTTGCCAACAAATCATCCAACTGAGTTCTCAACTCTTTCATCTCAGTTGGCGCCAATCAGTAAGGTGCTCTTGCAACGGGTGCTGCACCAGGAATGATATCGATCTTGAACTCCACTTGCGTATCTGGTGGTAAACCAGGTAGTTCTTCAGGGAATACTTCTGGATATTCAGAGATAATAGGGATATCCTCGATCTTGGGCTTTGGTTCATCGATAGTTACTTGCGCCATGTAGATGACACAACCTTTCTTCATACACCTTGATGCCTTAAGCATGGACACTTGCTCAGGCATTCCGTACTTAGTATCTCCTTGAATTGTCAAAGGTTCGCCATGAGGAGTCATGACAACCACTTGCTTCTTATCACAAACGATCTGGGCTTGGTTGTGAGACAACCAATCCATGCTTATTACTATATCGAAACCGGCCAATTTTAAAGGAAGCAAGGATAGTGGAAAAGAATGGTTCCTAATGGATATAAAACATCCATCTAACACGGTTGAAGCAGATTCTATGGTTCCATCAGCTAACTCTACTTCGTATTTTATGCTTAAGGTTCTAACAGGCAGATTTAATATCTTACAAAATTTATTATCCACAAATGACTTCTCCGCCCCTGAATCAAATATTACCCTTGCATAAACATCATTTATAAGGAAGGTACCTGTTATCACGTTATCATCCGGCACTGCTTCCTTAGCATCCATTCTGAAGACCCTAGCATTGGTCTTCTTAATTTCTTCCGGTTTCTTTGCATACTTTGGGCAATTGGTCTTGATATGCCCTTTCTCATTACAGTTATAGCACGTCGCATCCTTTATTTTCTTGCAGTCTAACGTCTTGTGTTCCTTGGACTTGCATATCCCACATGCAATCGATCTTGACTGAGACTTTGATCCAAACCTGCATTTTCCGAAGTGACGTTTCTGGCAGGTTTTGCATTTCGGATTCTCATCCGTATGTTGGTTACCCTTGTTAGACCCAGTATTCTTCTTGTGGTCTGTGTTTCCTTTATGCTTCTTATCAGAACGTCGTGAGTTATCATCCTCACGTTTCCTTTTTCCCTCTTCGGAACTCTTAAGCGATCTCAGTCTGACCGCATCCAGAGTAAGGGACAATGATAAATCAGCCACAGACCTAAAAGTAGTAGGTCTTGATGCTTTTACACTCGCCTTAATCTCTGGAGCCAAACCTCCAATGAAACGAGCTATACGTTTAGACTCTGGGGTGACCAAGTATGGAACCAATCTAGACATGGTATTGAAACTCATGAGATACGCCTGACAGTCTAAGTTCCTCATAACCAACGTGAGGAAGTCAGTCTCAATCTTCTCGACCTCGTGCTGAGGACATAAAGTATCCTTGATTAAAGCAACAAATTGACCCCATGTCATGTTATAAAGCGGGATCTTCCCAGTAGCTTGAATTAACGATCTCCACCATGCTAGAGCTTTTCCCTTAAATGATTGCGACACATACTTCACAATGTCTTGCTCGGCGCAACCACTAATACCCACCACAGTGTCCATCTCGTCGAGCCAGGTCATACAATCGACGGCTCCCTTTTCTCCCATGAAGTCTCTCGGCTTGCAGGAGACAAAGTACTTATATGAACAGGTCTTGACCCGAGGCTCCTGGTTGAGCTCAACCTGTTTAGACGTGACACTTTTCTGATTTGAAGAGTGATGAGATTCACTCTTTCGAGCTGAATGAACTTTGGAGGGTGCTTTAGAGTGAGGTACAGATAAGGTCTTGCTGTGTGTACCACTTGATTCATTGTCTCTTCTATCCAGAGCTCGAGTAACGGCATTGTCTATCAATGCCTGCAGTTCTGCACCCGCTATGTTAATTCAGGTATTATCATGATTCTCTCTTGGGTGACTGTTGATCTCATCCGAGTCAGCCATCTAGCTTGAACTGCTACATAAAATATTGACAATAATTTATTTGGGAGTTTATTATGGAATTGTCTTTTATGGAAATTTATTAACCATGGTAAACATAGACCATATTTGGTTAATTTGTTAATCATATTTATTTAGGATTTTCATTATAATTTATCCTAATTATAAAATATTAAGAATATTATTAGTGGCACAAAAGGCCTAGTCACATGGACAATTTTAAATCATAAGCCATGATTTCAGAGAATCAAGGCACTAAGGTTTGAACATGGTTCATTACCTTTTCTGACAGGGAATCATAGACTACAACTGTCTTTTGTCTTATATGACAAGGAATATGGCCCGTAGGCATTACATCACTAATGGATGTTTGATATATGATCATCTTAATTGATGATTTGAACTCATGATTTATATATCATTGGGCTTGAAAAGGGATTGGAAGAATCCAACATAAAGATGACATGTGTGATTTTATCGTATCACTATTGCCGGGAGTGCTAACATGTTTTCAGATGTTAACAAGGATTTGAATCTTTTCTTTTAAATAGGTTTTACCATCATTGCCAGGTCTTATAATGACATACAGGCTAGGTTATACCTTTTAAGATTCTTTTCGATATAAAATGGCAGATTTATTATAAAAAGGAATGATATTTTTGATTTATTTCACATATTATTCATACATAATGATGACAATGAAATTTTAAATAAAACATTCCACTAAAAATAAAAAGAAGTACATATTTGCCCTAAACGGGACTTTGAAAGAAATAACATTGTCCTCGCAGGGACTAAAAGGGAAATACAAGTCCTCACTGGGACTGGGTACATAAATAAATTGTCCACGCAGGGACTAAAAAGGAAATTCAACAATACATATAGGGATTTAATGATCCCTCTTCTTCTTTCCTTTTATTAAGCTTGCCAGACCCTTGAGTAGTCCTTGGCGGCTCTTACGCTCTTCTTGAACTTCTCGTTCTACCCGGTGCAGTCTCTGGACGATTTCCTCCTGTTCCGGTGGGGAAAACCGTGGCGGCTACGGCTGAATCGGAGGTTGAGGGGGTATTGGGTATTGATACCCATGTGGTAGGTACCCTGACTGGTACGAAGTCCCGAATGGTCCTTCGGGGTGGAGGGCGTTGTAAGCGGCCGCCTCAGCATACGGGTCGACGGCAGGGGTATTATAGTAGTTATAGCCAGGATAAGCTGGCTGTTCAAACGGGTTATACGCCGCGGAACCGGCGTAAGTGGGAATTGGATTATTATAACCCATGTGTGGTGGTGGTGGTGCAACTGGTGCAGAATCCACCTCTGAAATTGGGTTTGAAGGCCCACCCATTTGTGGGTCTTCATGTAGTGGCGGGTAGTGACTGCCACTGGAAGGTTGGGGTGCTGAAGTGAAAACCCCCTTCTCGCACGGACATCCGTGCGCCTGTTCTCCTACGCCTCGGTGGTTCTGGAGGCACTTGCTGTACCGGCGGTGGTGGTGGTGGCGTGACTGCTACGAAATGCGAATCCTCGGAGGGATCCTGCTGCTGCTGCTGCTGTGAGTTGTATGAGGGAGTAAACACCTAGTCGTATTGGGCAAATCTCGCCTCATAGCTGTCTGGACCACGATAAGGTGATCCATGAAAAGATGACCCATCGGATATTTCGATGGGGTGTGTCGGCGTCCCTCGTGGTGGCTCGGCAGGGTCTGTGTCCTCGTCCATATCCACGGAGAAATGGTCATCCGGTCCCAATGGGTTATAACCCATTGGTTCATCAACCTGGTTTGCCGGGTTGAACCGGCTTTGAAAATATGGTGTAGGGTCATTGAAGGAGTTGTGTGTGTTGGAGCGTTGGAGGGGAATGAAGGAGTTATGGGAGTGGTTGGACTCGTGGTTCGAAAAGAGTCCGAATGGGTCTTGGTATGATGGTGAGGTACTGAGCGAGACAGAGCATCTCGCGGGCTCCAAATAGGTTCTCCAGTCCTCTTGAGGGCTGGTGCTCATGGTTACCGAAGGAGTTCGCCAGTGTGAAGGCCCGACCTCGTGATCATTTCTTGCCATCGGTGCCTTGCCTCCTCTACCTCTGATACAGGGCGGCATCTTCTAGTTCCTGTCAAACAAAAGAACAAACAAGGAAAAATAATAAAGGACAAAATAAAATATTAGGATTAGTCCTAAGTCCTTTGCCTAGACTCGGAAGTCGAGGAATGTGCAACTGTGTCATTGAGATTAAACACAAAAGACAAGTGTTTAATTCACTCAATGTTGGCTCTGATACCAACCTGTCACACCCCGATATTTCCACGTATTACCGTTGGGCCTGGTGGGGAGTATCGTGACGTAGTTGATATCATCATAGTCAATAATCACAGTTTAAATGCACAGCGGAAGTCTAAAGTAAATATTACAAACCGAATGAAAGTATCATAATTATTACAAACAGAAAGTAATAAGATCCACAGGCGGATCAAAATAAAGAAAATATTGTTCAACAGATTATTGGGTGACAAAGCTTGTAAGACTTCATTATTTATTCACCGGGAGTAGCCAGCCTATTTCGTTTAGGTACCTGCACTTAACCTTTTGGAAAATACGTCAGTTTTCACTGGTAAATACAATTAACCGACTCATTTTGAAAATGTTCAAGAAAATTGTTTTAGATGCACAAGGTACGAATAATCTTTTATAACTTGGGATAATTATTTAAAACAAACTTGTATGCAGATTTATATGTTTGTCGTCCGTCAGGGCCGGTTAGAAGAGCCGGACAAGATTAACTGACATACCACAAGTATAATGCCCACAAGGAATACCTTATCGCGGGATACTTTTATACATACGAAACTGTCAGGTGTATGCATACACCTCGTGCTTAAGTCGTGGCCATTTCAATGAATGAGCCGAGGATATCCAGGACACGGTCATTAACCCCCCAAGGGCCATATACCAAACAAAACAGATTAAAACGGGTTATATAAATATATTAATCACAATCCGATTTAAATAACTACATACCCGACTAAGCGGTATTATTATAATACCGTATCCCAAGCCCGTATAAGGGAAAATAAGTTAAAAGTATTTACCTGAGCAAAATACAATATTTATCTCATCCGTTTAACAATTGGTGAGTGCAAGTAGCTTTTACCAGGCCCCTAATCTGGAATGAAGGTTTTATTAACCTATTAGATTCCTAACGGGTCTTACTTAAGTTCAAACTTAGACCGGTTAGTTTTAAGGAAAGCTTTACGGTACAAAACGCATGATTAAGCGAAGACCGGATTAGAATGTGGTTTAGACCCGAAAAGTTTGAAGACTTGTATAATGAGGGTAAACTAAACACATTCTGTATTTTGAGACAATAATGATAAGGTTTGACCCGTTTCGGTCAATTTATGCAAACTATTTACATAAACCGAACCGAACGCGAAAAATGCGTAACGGGTAACCAAATGAGTCATGAACAAGTTTCCTAAGTTAATATGCTTTAAATATGTTGTGATATCAGTAGGATACCTTCCATTATGCCCAAAACGAATTTAAACTCAAATTAAGCCTCGTAGGGGTATTTTGGTCATTTTAAGGATTATAAAAGAGATTAAATATCAATTTGAGGTTCAGTTCTGATATAATCAGTAAAAATACTTAATTTAATAAGTTATATCAGTAAGGTATTGCACATATGTGAATTTTATTATTTATAACCAAACTATGCACCGAAAGGGCATTTTGGTAATTTCACATAAGCTTTAAAGGTCAAATCTGGAAATCTGAGTTTAAAACTTTTACTTACTGTTAAAGTATAAAAATTTACTAAAAACATCAGTAGGCATTAAGTTATATATATTTAAAATAGTTTTAACTCATACTATGCGTTTTAAACGCTTAAAAAGTTGATTTTAAGCGATTTTCGGGTTATATAAGAAAAGCTGATATTTTTATAATTCCAGAAGGTTTAAAATATTTTATTTAACATTTAAAATCAGTAGCAAAAGGTTTGGTATCAGAAAGTTATGTAAAACTCATTTTATGAACAAAAAGGGTAAAATGGGCAATTACCGAATTAAATCAATAACCCTATGTTATGATCAGTTTAAAAATAAATAAAAATCTTCAAAAATCCCAAAATATTATAATATATCAGTAGGTAAAAAGTTTGGTGTCGAAATTTGGGTTTAATTAGGCTATACGCTAATTATGCCGTTTAATTAATAAAAAGCTTTCAAATTACGCTATTGAGCATAACTTCCAATCTAGACCTCAAACTGATGTCAAATTTTTAGGACATCCTTATTCACATTGTTAAAAATCTCGTTTTATTATCAAAAGGGCATTATGGTCAATATTTAAGCAATTAACGGAAACATGCAAATGAATTGGATAGCTAAGGACCTATGTTGTATAATCTCAGAGGGTTATACTAACATGTAATATGGTCCTAAAGAAACCTCAAGGAATATCTAAAATATGCTAAATCGGGTCAGAACTGAAAGTCAAAGAAAAAGTCAACTTTTGCGACTTTCAGTTGCGAACCGGGTCTAAACTCAGAATTGTTTGGTTGAACATGTCTAAACATGTTCTTACATTAATTTTCAAGTTATATTAATGTTAAAACAGGTTCCATAGCTTCTACATTGCTAATTATGTATTTATTTGCAAAATAGCTTCCTGTTGACTTTTTATTATTAGGTTTGACCCGACATTTGACCGAGTTAGGGTGATAATCAATAGGTGCCCTCTTAGGGGTTTATTACCTACATAATTACCAACTTATAACTATTTTCAATTGGACTAATTACTGGACCATTAGTGATTAATCACTAAGTCAAACTTTAATTACGATAAGTTTGACTTTAGGCCATTAAACTAATGAAACACTAATTAGAGAGGTTAAGGAAGCTTACTGAAGTACTTAGCACGATTTTGAAGCTAATGGAATATTGTTTGAGGTCCAGAGAGCTCCAGAACTTCAGTTTGAATAATTTTCCAAGTGCATGAAAAATGTTGCAACCATGAGTCCTTATATAGTGATTTTGATTGAACAAGATGATGCCAACAAGGTCTAGGTGTCACACCCCAACCGATGGCGGAATCATCGGGGCGCGGCACTGAGCGAAACAGATTGTCCAGAAGTTTCCATAACAACTATCATTACCATTTAAGTAAACATTACGTCCCATACCGTAACATAAATAGTCAAACAAGTTATTACAGATAACATCAAAATAAATACTCTGTTCCGACAACTCAGATTTTAATAAGTAGCAATTGTTTATCTGCTTCTAGAGACCCCTAATAAGTTATCTACAGACAACTATTTGTTGGGCTCTAAAGCTTTATTCTAGCTTCCAATTCCTACCACATGTGCATCCTAAGCACCTGTCACATACGTTAAAATAATGTCAATACATAAAATGTAAAGGTGAGCATACAAGTTTGATAATAGCATATAGAGTCGAATTCGTTTACGCATAACCAACACGTACACATAGTGAAATGAAGCACGTTAGTTATCGACATAGATCCACCGATACCAATGACTGCGGGTTGACTGCCCGAGGCAGTTCGCAATACACGATTACCACTGTAATCCATGCAAGTAAAAGATCCTTAACAACCCCCGTGTGAACGGGTGCTGAGTCCAAACTATAGTACTATCATTGCTAAGGCAGGCAGACAGCATTCCATGTGTAAACATAACAAACAAGCATTCATAAGCCACGTATAACATGCATTAATGGTTAAGCGTTAAAATAGCTTGAGTAGTGTGATAGTTGTAGTTTGAATAGTTGTAACGTATGTAACACCTAAAAGTGCTAAAAGCAAAAAGGGTTCGAGTATACTCACAGCGATATGGATTGAAGGGAGCGCTTTACAGCGAGTATGGTTAGCCTGAATAGATTCGATAACGTAACAATAAGTGACACGTAAAACAGTACAAGTGAGAGTGGGTAGTATGACTGATCGTGCAGATCAGTTATCCTTGAGTAGAAGTCATCCGTGCGCATGACCTATCCGTGCGGATGGTGATGCGTGCGGGTGGTGATGCGTGCGGATGGTGTTCCATCCGGATAGGTTATCCGTGCGTACGACTGTCCGTGCGGGTGGTAATCCGTGCGGACTAGTTGTACGTGCGGGTGACTTATCCATACGGACAAGTTGTTTGTGTGGATAAACGTTCAAGTGGATTGTTTCTTCCTAAGATGTGTTTGTGTATGATGGCTTGTGCTTTGAAGTTTTCGTTGTAGCATTTAGAAAACACCTAAGTGTTTCTACCTTTCAAGCCGGTCGCGCGGACGGCGGTCCGTGCGTATGGTAGTCCGTGCGGGCAGCCTGTGCGCGCGGGCGGAGACAATCCGTCCGGATAGCCTGCCCGTGCGTATGACTTGGCCGTGCGAATGAAGATTGTTTGATTTTTATTTTAAGGCCCTAGTATCTCATGATCCGAAGAGTAATCCATTCAGAGGTCGTCTGTCCGGATTGCTCGTTCGTCGATACTCAAACCTCGTTTGGAAAGTGGGTCCCAAGGGTAGTCCGTGCGGGTGACAACCCGTGCGTATGACCTGTACGTGCGTATGACCTGTACGTGCGTACGGCTCGTCCGTGCGGACAGCTAGTCCGTGCGGACAGCTTGTCCGTGTGGACAACTGGTCTGGTTGCTCCGTTCGTCTACACTTGGTTTCTGTTGTCGTTTATCGAGACGTCCTGATTACGTGGCGACCACTTGGAGTTGTGTTCTTACCCGCGTGACTAGACCGATCTGGAATCACCCTAACTCGGCCTGTCGGCGACTCAGAACGCTCCTCCCGGTTAACCCCGAAATCAGTTGTCTATGGGTAGGATTCCAGATCTAGAACTAGTGCATCACTATTGACGAGTAGAACACTGGAACTGATCGGATCCGTACCGGTTTTAAGGGTAAAAGAAGGAGAGGACTAAGGTTTATTTCTTTCAACTCTTTTATCCTTAGAAAAGTTTAGATCTAGGTGAAGTTTTTGTAAAAACTTGTAGAAATCGTTTAGATCTGAGATATTCTTGGTGGAATGAGGTCAAGCTTGAAGTTCTTACGAACTTCATGATGACGTCACCCGAGAATACCTCAAATCCGGATGATTTCATGGTTAAAATCGAAGATTCGAAAGATAGAAATGTGTAGGATTGTGTAGTGATCAAAGATGTACAAGAATTTGTGCAAGATCTTACCCGGATTGAGAGAAATCTGAGAAAAGGTGAAGAATGCGTGTGGTTCGGACGTCACTTGCCAAAAGTGGAAAAAGTGGAGAGTGACCCGTGTATTTATAGGATGCCAAAAAGGGAAAGGATGAGCCATGCGCATGGCACGCACCCGGGTAGGCTATCCGCGCGGACTGGTCATCCGTGCGGATTGGCAATCCGTGCGGATTGGCCATCCGTGCGGATGCCACCTCCTTTGGTGTGTTCGGTGCGATGTTGATTCGGTTTCGATTGGCGAGAGGTTCGATAGGGTTTCCTAATCAAATTACTTTCAGTCCCAACTACTTCTTATATGGTTCGACTCGGGATTCGGTTTCGGATTCATTTATATTCGAGTTAGACTTCGAGTTCGATTGAGTTCGCTTGATTATCACAACATAACATAAACATGCACAAGTAACACGTAAGGCACACACACACGTATGATGACAAGTAAAATACATAGCTCGCGTTACGATTTGATGTCGATTTGATTAGCATAACTTGATTAACTTTATCGCATTGTTACTTCCTATCATTCACAGTCGTAGGTCGATTGAATTACGGTTAGCATGACTCGATTATTGTAATGTACGACATTTACTCCACATAATCTAAATATCATACAAACAATTCTACGAGTCACGTCGCGCGAAATCGGTCGTTGACTTTGACCTTGACTTTGACTTTCACTCGTGAAAACACGGGGTGTTACACTAGGATTGATCCCAGATGAGTCCAAGTGCCCCCTATGCATGTAATACCATTGGAGCAGCCCTTGGGATCGTAAAATGGTATTTTGAGGCGGTGCAGCAGCTGATACAGGCATCTGTCCAAAAAATGGACGCTGGCACTCTTCAGGCGGCCCGCGTGAGACTTGGGCCTGGTCTTACGCGGCCCGCGTCAAGGTTAGCTCCGGTCAACAAGTTTGGCAGCTTTGCACTTTTGGTCCCTGGTCCTTCTAATAGTTGTTTTAACTCGTTTTATTGCACTTTTAACCCTCTAACTTGACTTTTAAGGGCTCCAAGTCATAGACAAACTTTGTTAAGTCCCCGGTTAGTCATATGATTACCCGAAAAGTCAGGAATTTCAACGTTGACGCTTTTAACCCCTCACTTACGAATGTTAGCGTATCTCCCTCATATGTTATCGAAACCTTGTGAAATTTTTATCACTTATGCTAGTGAGCATAATTAAGCGTTACAAAGCTTCGGGTTTGATAAAAGGTCACTCAGAGGTACAAATTAAACATGTTGACACATTTAACCCTTGCAGCTTGTAAACTCTCACTTTCTTCCACAAACGGCTTCATATGATTCATAATTCATTCGTTTAAGGGTATAAACATCGTGTAGGGTTGTTGACAGGTATAAATTTCCAATGTTGACAGTTTGAATCTTCTTATACACATACTTTCTTTGTTTGTCAACTTTAGTCCCTCATATTCAATCCATTAAACGTTTAAAGCTCATGACACGTATCTTCATTATATTGTACGTGATTTTACGAGGTGTTACATGCCAGTAGGGTAAAATTTGCTACGGGAACACTTGAAGGCGGTGCGTTGACTTGGTGGAACGCACAGGTGCAAATGCTAGGGTTGGCAGCTGCTAATGCCACCCCATGGAATGACTTTAAGGAACTGATCAAAGAAGAGTATTGTCATCGTGATGACATTCACAAGCTAGAGGTGGAGTTTTACAATCTCAAGATGACGAGGTCTGAGATCGAAGCGTATACTAAGAGATCGAACGAATTAGCTGCATTGTGTCCTACCATGGTGGATCCTCCCTGCAAACGTATCGAGCTATACCTCAAGGGTCTAGTGCCAGAGATTCAGAGTATAGTAACCTCAACTAACCTCCCTACAATCCAGCAGGTCATACGACTATCCCACTGTCTCACTGATCAGGTAGTTGAGCAGAACAAGCTGCCTAAGCGTATTAGTGCCACTACTTCTGATGCTCCAAGTGACAACAAACGCAAATGGGATGGAAATTCAAACAAGGGTTCAAGTTCTGTTCAGTCTCAATCTCAGCATCGAAGGACTAACGACTATAAGAGCCCCAGTCAGCAGTCTTCTTGTAATCAAGGACAGGGTGGATACAAGGGAAATCTCCCTAAGTGCAATCGATGTAATATGCACCATAGCGGGCCGTGTAGCAAGAACAATTGTCAGAGATGCAAAAGGCCAGGCCACACAGCAAAAGACTGCAGGAGCCATCATCCTGCAAATCAGAGACGACAGCAGCAGCTGACTCCACAGAACCAGCGTCAGAAACAACAGCAACAACAGGGTAACAACAAGGGGTGTTTCCAGTGTGGTGCTGAGGTCCACTTCAAAAGAGACAGCCCCCAGCTGAACCAGAATCAGAACAACAATAACAATTAGGGGAATGGAAACAACGGGGATAACAATGAGGGTAATGGTGCCAGGGGACGTCCATTTGTGATTGGTCAAGGTGATGCGAGGAACGATCCCAACGTCGTGACGGGTAAGTTCCTACTGGATGATTTCTTTGTTTCGGTTTTATTTGATTCGGGTGCCAATACTAGTTACGTGTCCATAAGGGTTAGTTAGATGCTTAAGCGTACCCCAAATCCCTTGAACACCAAGTCTTGAGGCCACACACTTAGTTATGGGTTGTAATCTCGTTCTCGTTGGTCAGACTTTCTCTATCGATCTTATTCCTATTGTACTTGGTAGTTTCGACGTTGTCATTGGGATGGATTGGTTATCTCAACATCGAGCGGAAATACTCTGCAAGGAGAAGATGGTCTGCATCCCTCGTGCAAGCGATGAACCTCTCGTTATTCGCAGTGACAAGAGTGGTGCTGTCGTGGGCATCATCTCTTTCCTTAAGGCTCAGAAGTGTTTGCGAAAGGGCCATACTGCTATCCTAGACCTCGTTACTGACACCTCAACGAAAGAGAAGAAGATATAAGACATTCCGATCATACGCAACTTCCCTGAGGTATTCCCTGAGGAATTGCCTGGTCTCCCGCCCCATCGTCAGGTCGAGTTTCAAATCGAGCTAGCTCCTGGAGCAGCACCTATAGCTCGAGCACCCTATCGTTTAGCACCGTCTGAATTGGAAGAGTTGTCTACGCAATTACAGGAACTTTTGGACAAAGGTTTCATTCGTCCTAGTTCCTCGCCCTGGGGAGCTCCAGTCCTATTTGTTAAGAAGAAGGACGGTACCTTTCGAATGTGCATAGATTACCGTGAACTCAACAAGGTGACCGTGAAGAATCGTTATCCTCTTCCGCGTATCGACGACTTGTTCGACCAGTTGCAAGGGTCGACCTTCTATTCTAAGATTGATCTGAGATCGGGTTATCATCAGCTGAGAGTCCGAGACGAGGACATCTCTAAGACAACATTCAGGACTCGTTACGGGCACTACAAGTTTCTGGTTATGCCTTTCGGGTTGACAAACGCATTTGCGGTCTTCATGGACCTCATGAACCGAGTGTGCAAACCATACTTGGATAAGTTCATCATTGTTTTCATTGACGACATCTGGATCTATTCCAAAAGTCAGGAGGAGCATGAACATCATCTACGGCTTATCTTGGAACTTCTTCGATCTAAACAACTCTACGCTAAGTTTTCGAAGTGTGACTTTTGGCTTCGTGAAGTCCACTTCCTAGGCCACGTAGTCAATAAGGATGGGATTCACGTTGATCCATCCAAGATTGACTCGATCAAGAACTGGCCTGCACCCCGTACTCCAACCGAAATCCGTCAATTCTTGGGTTTGGCGGGTTACTACCAAAGGTTTATTCAAGATTTTTTGAAGATTTCGCAGCCTCTTACTACCTTAACACAGAAGGGTGTCACCTATCGATGGGGTGATACTCAGGAATCCGCGTTTCAACTATTGAAGTAGAAACTTTGCAGCGCCCCCATCCTTTCGTTACCTGATGGCACAGAAGACTTCATGGTTTATTGTGACGCGTCAATCCAAGGTCTTGGTTGTGTGTTGATGCAATGTGAGAAGGTCATTGCTTACGCATCACACCAGCTCAAGGTCCACGAAAAGAACTACATTGCTCATGATTTGGAGCTTGGAGCGGTAGTGTTTGCAGTCAAGATATGGAGACATTACCTGTACGGTACCAAATGCACCATTTACACCGATCACAGGAGTCTCCAGCACATCTTTGATCAGAAGGAGTTGAACATGCGACAGCGTCGGTGGGTCGAACTTCTGAATGATTATGAGTGCGCGATCAAATATCATCCCGGCAAGGCCAACGTTGTGGCCGATGCCCTCAGTCGTAAGGAAACCAAACCTAAGCGGGTGCGTGCGTTACAACTTACGATCCACTCCAGTCTTCCTACCCAGATTCGAGAGGCACAGATTGAAGCATTGAAGGGAGAAAACCTTAAAGCTGAGTCCCTACGGGGATTGGAGAAACGGTTGGAACTAAAGGAAGACGGTGCTTACTACTTAGCGGGGCGTATCTGGGTCCCATTTTATGGTAATCTACGTGAGCTTGTGATGGATGAGGCACACAAGTCTCATTACTCGGTACATCCTGGCTCTGATAAGATGTACCACGATCTCAAAACCACGTACTGGTGGCCTAGTATGAAGGCTAACATAGCGACCTATGTTAGTAAATGTTTGACGTGCGCCAAAGTTAAAATTGAATACCAGAAGCCATCAGGACTACTCCAACAACCTGAGATTCCAACATGGAAATGGGAGCAAATTTCCATGGATTTTGTCACTGGCTTACCTAGATCTCAACGAGGAAACGACACCATTTGGGTGATAGTGGATCGACTGACAAAGTCTGCACACTTCCTGGCAATCAAAGAAATGGATAAGTTCTCTACACTAGCAGACATTTATCTGAAGGAAGTAGTCTCTAGGCACGGAGTGCCAACTTCTATTATCTCTGATCGAGACTCACGCTTTACATCTGAGTTGTGGCAAGCAATGCACAAATCCTTTGGCTCACGTCTAGACATGAGCACAACATATCATCCACAGACGGATGGGCAAACTGAACGCACCATCCAGACTCTTGAAGACATGCTTCGGGCATGTGTAATCGAATTTGGTAGAGGCTGGGAAAGGCACCTACCTTCGGTGGAGTTTTCGTATAACAACAGTTACCACACCAGCATCCAGGCTGCTCCGTTCGAGGCTTTGTATGGACGGAAATGCCGTCACATTTATGCTGGGCAGAAGTGGGTGATAGCCAAATCACTGGTCCAGAATTCGTTGTCGTCACAACGGAAAAGATTGCCCAAATACGACAACGAATGGCGGTAGCTCGTAACCGTCAGAAAAGCCACGCTGATAAGTGCAGGAAACTGCTCGTGTTCCAGGTTGGGGATCGAGTGCTACTTAAAGTCTCACCTTGGAAAGGCGTGGTTCGCTTTGGTAAAAAGGGCAAGCTAAATCCGCATTATGTCAGACCTTTCAAAATCACTGAGAAAATCGGCAAGGTGGCGTACAGACTGAATTTGTCCGAAGAGCTCAGTGGTGTTCACAACGTCTTCCACGTGTCAAATCTGAAGAAATTCTTAACAGACGAGACCCTCATCCTTCCTTTCAAAGAACTCACTATCGACGACCAGTTGCGCTTCGTCGAGGAACCGGTGGAAATTACGGACCGGGAAATCAAGACTCTCAAACGTACTAAAATACCTATTGTCCGATTTTGTTGGAACTCCCGTCGGGGTCCAGAGTTCACTTGGGAACGAGAGGACCAGATGAAATGTAAGTACCCCCAGTTGTTCAAGAAAGGTGAGTCCAGTACAGAAGCTACTTCGGAATTTTGGGATGAAATTCCAAACCAACGGGGGAATGATGTGATACCCTAGGAAAACGTACAACATGACTAGCTTCTTCGGCAACGATGTGCTAAATTTCGAGATGAAATTTCTTTCAACTTGAGGATGAAGTGACAACTCGTGTAAATTCCTGAACGTTTCGTTTTACTGTGTAATTTCTTGTACGTTAAACGAATTGAATTTGGTGATTTATTTTATTTGAACGATTGTGTGCTTGGATTGGAAATGTGTGATGTGAATTATGTGAAACGAAACCCAAAACTGAAATATTGGAATATATTATTTTGTGAAACGAAGCGTTACAATATATTGCTTTGCGATACGAATCGTTGTAAGTAAGTAATTTGTGAATCTTGCGAAACCATCACTTTGCGAAACCGTTACCTACTAAAACCCGACCCAAGCTCACCCTCTCCCCTTCTTGCGCCACAACCCCATCCTTGCCCCCTAATTCGAAATACAAGGCCCAAACCCACATCCCTTGGTCCTTGTAGCCCATTAGCCCAACTCTACTTCTAATTTAATGATACATAGTTGGCTTTGGGGAAAAGAAATCAAAAACAGAAACCCTAATCACCCCCTGTGATCGTCGACCAGAGAAGACCCCCCCCCCCCCCCTTTGCGAAAATTCAAACCCTAGTTCTTGATTCAGTTTCTTGATTCGCCTCTCAATTCCGTGTAATCCCTCCTCTTGCTTCAAGGTTAGTGTTCTTGATTTGGATTGATATTCTTGGTATGATTTTGGGAGAAACATGGCTGTGAATTTTAGTAACATGATAGGGTTTGATGTTATATGATTTATTTCGGTTAAGAATGTGATTTGTTGAAGTAATCGATAGTATGTATGCAAATATGATCTTGGGCTGCGTTTTTATGAAAAATCAGGATATGTTATGGCTAGGGTTTTGTGATTTTGAGATGGTTAGATAATAATTGATGATTAGCCTGTTGTGAGTTGTTATTAGGAAGAGTTGGGATCGTTTACACGCGTTTTAGTGTTGTTTAATTGTAAAACTGCATGCTGATTGATGAAAACAGGCAACTTTAGTTGACTGTAAACGGACCGTTATAAATCTAAAAATTGATTTTCTAAGTCTAAATTATATGTTTTCATAAAACGAATCAAATGGCACTGGAATCATATTTTTTCGAGGTCGTTTTCTATTTTTAAAGGTCTGTTTTGTACAGCAGCAAAAGCTGCGTTTTTACTGAAGAAAATGTGTGTTATGTTTTTCATCATAACTTCAAATCTGTGTAGAATTAGGTCACAAAATTTTTACTGTAGATGAACACTGATGTCTTTGTAATTCTCCAACTGGAATTTCATCAATCGGACTTATGATGAATTTTAAATGAATTTTTCCGTGGACTGCAGTTAGAAAGTGACAAATCTGATTACAGCCCGGTAAATGATTTTATAAAATAATTGGTAATGAATTGGATTCCGAGATTTTTAGAAATTAATATCTAGATCGTTTAAAACATTCTATAAAATTTGGGAATTTTTGGAATAAGTTAACTATTTTATTAAAATGCCCGAAAACAGCCCAGTTTCGGATGTTAAAGCTGAAACGACATAAGTAGTAGTTTGCGTGTCTAAATGTCGGGTATGTTATCTGAGGATGATCTAACGTGTTATATGTCAATGAAAATGTTGTGTGCAATGTCGTATGCTTGCTTTTGAATGGTTATAGATGGGATGTTATATGGGCGTGAACTGTTAAAGTGGGTGCGTATTATGTGATAGATGCGTGTAGGAACTTTGTGCTTTATTTAAAACCATTATAAACTAAATGGTAATCATATTAGGAAGTGATTGACCAACCCTGACCGTTAGCTATTTTACGAGTTCAACCGAGCAACCAAAGGTGAGTTCACACTTTCCACAAGGCATGGGATTCCCGGTGGTTTGGGAATGGGTTAAAGTATATTAAGGAAACCTGCGTATTCTCCTTGGGTAGAATGCGTACTCCCACCCTCTTTGTTGAAGGGTGACAACATTGAAACCTGCGTGTTCTTCTTGACACGTACTCCCACCCTCTTAACTGAAGGGTAACAACATTGACACTAGACAAAAACTCTATCATTAAGTCCCTCATTTTATATCGACTTAATCGACGGGCCAATGGCGAACGGGTCATTAGTTAAATAGCGCTATTAGGTTTGACAAGCCTCACACTGTGCCGTAGAGGACGGGCATGGACTAATGGACTTGGGCACTAGTCAATGATGATAGACATTGACGCATGGCACATAAACATAACTACAGTCAGTAGTCGATATGGCAACGGGTCTAGTGGGATACAAGGGGTAGCCCCCACTGAGTATTGTTTGGGAAACAAGGAGCTGGTTAACTCGTGGTTTTCGAAACATAACTATGGTTTTTGGAACAACGTTAAAATGGACAACCAACTGTGAACTCGCTCAACTTTGTTGTTGATTCTTTATTATATGCCTTGCAGGTCGTTAGGTGCTTAGATGGAGCTTGCACAGGAGGAAGAGGTCGTTGTGGGACATGGACAGCTGAGTTCCATGTTAAACTTATGAACTTTTATACTTTATTATGGTTTTGAACTTAATGCTTCCGCTGATAACTTAAACTTTGTTGAATTATTTTGACACCAATTATGTTGTTTGGTTTGGACTTTTATTTATTTAATTATATCGTTCAATATGATTGGTGGCTGGATCCTGGTCAGTCACGCCCCCTGCGGTAATACTCCGCTTGTGGATTTTGGGGGTGTGACATAAAAACATGTTTAACTAAGTTAGAAAACAGATTTGATATCAAAACAATGTGTTTTGATACCCGAAAATAGTTTCGTTGAAAAATCTCGTGGATTTTGATGGAAACTTCGACTCGTCACTTCGACTAATCAATGCGGTAATCAGTAGGTATAGTCACAAAGGACTATAACCATCGTAATTACGCTCATGTAGCAAAGTTCAAACGAACTTTGTCTTGACCAATCATGGTCAAAGCAGAAAGTTAAACATTGTTTGATTTTCATGCTTGAAAAGCATAAACAATCATGAAAGAAGCTTACAAAGGGTCCAAGCTAGGAAGAATTGAACTAAAAATACTCAGGTATGAAGCCTTCAACTTGCGAGAGCTTCAACTTAGAGCAGATTAGATCAAATGAGCAAGGAACTTGGCAAAACTTGATGGGTATTTATAGGAAACCTTGAATCATTAGGATGATTACATGTGTTTTTGAGCAAATCAAAGCTTGATCTTGGCCATACACATGTTACCCATAGTTTTAAATACAAGGGGAGCACAAAAACAAGCTCAATGTATGCTAAAACCATGGTAAAAATCAATGGAAACAGGCTGCTGAACCAGATTCAATGTTTCTTCCAGCTTCAGGCCTCGCGGGCCTTGAAGACAGGCACAACAGTCTTCGCCTCAGGCGAGAGACTCCTGACCAGAACTTTTAAATTTTGGCAGAACAGTCCCTTGTAGCTTAAAACTTTGATTTTCGACGCGTTTAATCCCCGTTAACCCAATTTCAAGGCTCTAAAAGGATGTTAAAGCATAAGGAACATGAAATATGCTTGAAAACATCTCAGATGTCGGTTCGTTTGGTCGTACGGTCTCGTTGTTCGGTTAATTACGCCGAAACTCAAACGGACGCGAAAACGATCCAAATTACACGACGAATGGTATTTTTGCATTCCAATCACTAAAATAAAATATTTTAATGATTACAAAAATTTTTGGATATCCGGATATGTTCAGAACGTAAGATACGCGCGTAAATGCAAACTTATGCACTTTTTGACGCTTTTAGTCCCTATTGATCAAATAAGCATATTTTCGCATACCGAACCCCTCAAAGCCTATTTACAAGCTATGTAAAGGATATTTAGGCTATGTTTAGCTTATGATATTGTTCCGAAATGTTCGTTACTATTTGAATCGGCATACTTTCACAATTTGACGCAAATAGTCCCTGTGATCGAATAAACTTGTTTTTGACACACCAAACCCTTCAAAACTTATTTCTAAGTTATGTAAAGGTTATTTAAGGTATGTTAAGCCTATGTCACTGTTCCAGAGTGTTTGCCACGTTAAACTGATTACGTTTACGCATCAGTTTGCGTATAACTTTTCAGAAAGTGATTTAAAGCTTGAAATCGAACCAAAATCAAAACGCAAAATCGTCAAACACAAATAAACAAATATTGAGACCAAAACACATTTTTTCTTTGATAAATGATATTGTTCTATATAGTACAGTGTTTACGGAGTACATGTGTCACAGTCTCCCTAATTTAGGAAATTTCATCCCGAAATTTATTCGAAGGAGACCGCAAAGTGTATTTGAAACAACTGAAGGATAAGCAAATTGCTAGATCCCAAAGGTGTGGAGCATCGTTTGGTGTCGGGAGTTTTAGGGGATTCAAAATGTGATTTGGGATATTCAAAGTATCTCAAGGTATTCAACCCTTTGAAACTTGTGAATTTGAAAGAAAAAAAATTTCAACCAGTGATCAAAAATTGTTTGGGTATGGCACTATGTTATACTAAGCTCTTAGTGTAATTCCTAGCAAACAAAGGGGTGTACATTCAAGCCCTACACGTACACGGTTTCTAACGTCCCACGAGGTACATCCAATGTACCATGAGCATCTCATGCATAGGAGACGCGTTAACATACCTATGGCATCAAGGTCGTCACCTTTAACACCATAATATACTCCCGGTCGGCTCGATTTGAGTTAATGAATGTACTCTTCATCGTCCATCGTCAATCGCAAATAACCACACAAATAACAAATAAGCACATAATCACATAATGGTCCAAGATAACATAAAATCACCAAGTGATCTTAGCAACGTTCTGAAGAATAACACAATAAGAACACTTATATATAGGAAGTACCATCGGCGTATCCACCATGTTCTTATCGCATCATACTCCTATCGTTACTTTAATCACTCTAGATTTTATGCCACCAAACTTAACAAGGCTTACTATGATTCTCATGCGTCGAATCTCATAATTAAGTGTACACCCATAATTACTCGTTTCGTCGCATGGTCCACATAGCTCCTCTTGTTAAGAAAGGGTAAACAAATAATAAGGTCGAACTATCGTCTAAATCAAATAAACATCGTCACAGCACAGTATATGTCAATTCGAATCATGTTTCATACTAGCAATGATAGCACTACTTGTTTTGCATACAACAAATTTTGTAGTAGGTATTTTATTCTAGTACAAATGTTTATATATGTTTCATACTAACCAAGCAGGTAGAACGCAATATATACTAATCATGCATTGTCATCATAATGTAAGCATATCGAGAGAATGTTTTCAAATCATGTTCTAGGTATGCTAAGTTAACACACTAAGTATGTTAAGTCAACATACGAAGCAAATTGTATTTGTAATCATGTACTATATATATTAAATAAACAAATCATGTATGTAATGCCATGATCACAAAATAGTATTAACTTGTTCATAGTATTCGTATCAATCGTGTTGCCAAGTTTGTATGAATGCACTAGAGTGCAATCATAGTATGCTAGTTTACAAGATTTAGTTCCTAAAGAACATAATCCTCAAAGTCAGCATGTAGTTGTAATCACACATAGTGTAATCATATTGGAAATTGTAATTGGAATACGAATAACAAGGATAAAGATAAACTTCTTGAAATTTACATTGTCATTACAAAATACAAACATAGTTGAAATATGTACATTGTTTTTGAAAATAAACAGAAAATGTAGAGGTTCAAATGATCATAAGTGCTTGATCATTAGCTTGAGCCTCATTGACATTGAACACTCGTCCATTAGCATTGGCAAGCTTAGGGCAGTTTCGCTTGAAATGATTTAAATCACCACAATTGAAACATGCTCGAGGGCGAGTCTGAGTAGGGGCTGCTCGGTTCTGGACACGACAGGTCGCAGCTAGATGTCCAAATATACCACAGATCGTACATTGGCGGCAGGGAGAATTTGCTGCATGATGATAGTTGCAATGATTGCACCGACGTTGCTCTCCACGATAAAATCCCTTAAATGGTACTGAGTTTAGTGGAATTGGTGCAGGAATTGCATAATTCTTTGAAGTCTTGCGCTTCTTAGAATTTTTAGAAGATTCGGCCTTCGTTCCCTTTGAATTCTCCTTAGTAGTTTCAACTTTTCGTTTCTTGTCTTCATTTCGAAAAAGTTTCCCTTTTCTAACCTGGGAGTCGGTTAGGGTTGCGGCTAACTCCTTAGCTTCCCGAAGTGTTGTAGGTTTGCTGCCAGTGATAATGTCTTGGACGGGATCAGGTAGGCCATCAATGTATTTCTCAATGGCTCGATCCAAAGGTGTGACCATAGTGGGGGCAAAGTAGGCTTAACTGTTCAAATCGGTCAGTGTAGGCACGGTTTTCCCCACTATCTTGTTTTAGGTATTAGAATTCGGTTTCGAGTGCCCTTATTTCGCTTTGTGGGCATAATTCCTTCTTCATAAGATCTTTAAATTCTTCCCCCGTTTGTGTCATAGCTAAATCGGCACCTCGGTCCCTCATGATACCGTTCCACCAATTGAGTGCTCTCTTTTGGAAAACACTCGAGGCGAACTCTCCTTTGCGCTCATTGGAACACTGAACATGGCGGAATGTGCTTTCAATACTCTCAAACCATTGTAGGAGCCCAGTTGCTCCTTCAGACCCATTAAACCTGAATGGTTTAGCCGAATTGAATTGTTTATAGTTACATGGCGATAAAACATTGTTGTTGTTGTTGTTATTGTTTTGGATTTGGTTGACTTGGGTCACAATGCCTGGGAGTAAAGCATCTAGATGCTAAGAAATCCTAGCTGCCATTTCAGCGTTCCAAGTGGCGTCGCGGCGAGGTGGCATCTTGAAGGTACAGCTATAGTGAAAATCAAATAAGTTAGATCCATCAAATTGTCATGAGTTTGTAACATCATTATATAGTGAAAACTTTGGACTAGTAAAATCTCGTTTATAGGTCTCGTTCTTGTACTTAGAAAATACAGTGTTGTGGATTTTGTTTTGAAACAAGAGTTGTTTGAAAAATAAATTTCTATAATATTTTTGGATGAGAGAATACAAACCAAGTTAATGCTTTGTGTTATAAATTCTTTACTTATTTAAAAATTTATTGTTTTTAAGATAAAACATTTTAAATTTAAAATTTTAAAATAAAGAAACTTTGTGTTTGAAATTTTGAAAATTCTCATTAAAATGGTAAAAATTTGAAATTTTGAAAGACAAAGATAGTGTTTCGAAAATGACATAGGATTACATAGTGTCGCGAAACGAAATGAAATTCATTCAATTGTCTCGAATCAGACATATCACCGAAGGTAATATGATGAAATAGTATTGTGAAAGGAAATTTGTTTCGATTGTCATGAATAGAAAACATATTACCGAGGGTAATATGAATGAGTAGTGTCACAAAGGTCGTTTAGAAATCATTTGACATGGTCAAGATGGATAGGTTTTTATAATGTTTCGCGAAAACATGCTTTAGCCTATAAGTGGACACTCACCCTAAGAGTTCCCAGGTAAGAGTGACTGGTCCGATAATGCGGATTTATACGAACACTCTAGCCTTAGACAGAAAACTTGGGGTACAGGCATCCATCCTTCCAGATTGCATGTGTTCACATTATTAAAACCCAAGATTTCAATGAAAAATGTTTGAGGAAAAACATTTAAGAAATCTTTTGATACAAATCGTTTGAGATAAAACATGTTGTGAAATGTTTTGACGAAAACGTTTAAGAAAACATTTTGAGAAATATTTCAATAAAAAAATGTTTTGAGAAAAACATTTTGAGGAACACCTTAAGGCATGAAGCCTAAGGTTTAGGATAAATCATCTAGGGTTAGATGATTTGTAAATCGTAGAGTAGTTGTGGCACAAATAAGGATGAGGATTAGGAAAGAGATCCTAAGTCTACTCATGTTTTCGTCCCTAAGGAGGTTATAGACTAGGTTAAAGGCATTCTAATAACCTAATTCCCTATAACCAGTGCTCTGATACCAATCTGTAACACCCCAATCGCGTAATACAACAACACGCGGCGGAAATATCGGGGAGTCACATTACAAATTGCTCACAACTACTGGTACTAAATTGTTTCAATATTATTAACATCGTTTTACAAACAAAGAATACATGTAATTGTCTTTTTATTTAAGAAGTCTAAGTCCCAGATGTAGTCCTATGCGATGCATGCTTGAATAGTTGAAAACCTGAAACATATGTGAAAATAAAGTCACCATAAAAATGCCGACGAATACATAGGTTTTGTTAGCCAAATAAATGGCAAATCATTTGGTATTAGTATACTTTGGCAACTACGAGAGTTGTCGATTGAAAATAAATCTTGAAGCCAGAGAATGACAAAAGTTTAGCATTGCAATACATAATCTTGATTGTGAAAACTTGTGGCAAATAGTTTGTATATGTCGATATGATTATTACTAAGTAATTTTTATGCCATTTGAAATTGTACATTGTAATCTCATAGAAATCATCGTAAAACTCGTTAATGTGTCATTAGAAATCCAATCAAGGATTAGTAATAACTATTTTGAAATCAATCAAAACTTGTGTGAGTATTTTATAAATTAATTCAATGATTTATAATAATACTTTAGACATCCTTCTAGGAATCTAACATATAAAGATATGGAAGATTCTACGAGGATTTGGATAATCGAACATTGAATCAATCGTACACAAAATCCTAAAGTGATTCGGATAAAGCTACAAGAGTAATAAAATAAGGACACTTATATATAGGAAGTACCAGCGGCGTATCCACCATGTTCTTATTTTATTACACCCATTTCGTTATCTAAATCACAACTACCACATAAACACATAATTCGTCAACTTGTTCCAACTCGTAAACACACACTAAAGTACACAATGAATCCAAACAGGGACTCCAATATTAGTACTCTAAACATCCCATATATGTCTAGCTATGAAGATAGATAGATACTACAGGGATCAGGTTCTCGTCACATCGTCTTGTTACGTACGCATTAAAGTACACAACGAATCCAAACAAGGACTCCAATATTAGTACTTTAAACATCCTAGAAGAATCAATCTATGAAAATAGGTTAATGCTAAAAGGATTTCGTTTCTGTCGCATTGAGTCGTTGCATCATAACATCCTAAATCCTAATGGTGATTCGGGATAACGCCACGAAGGGTAATACAATAAGCACACTTATATATAGGAAGTACTAGCGGCGTATCCACCATGTGATTATTGTATTATTCTAGTTTCGTTATCTAAATCACCAACAATCTACACATAAACCATAACCATCATGTCGTAAAGTACTTATTAGAAATCTCACTATGAAGATACGAAGATCTAAGATTGTACTTCAAATATCCTATAAGAATCTAACTATGAAGATAGATAGATCTTTAAGGATTTGGATAAACATCGGGTTTGCATAATCGGAATAGTACACATAAAAGCACTTAGTAAACACATATATGCCATACATTTGGAAAACAAATCGGTTACACATATGAATTACCCCAAAACATTTGAAAACGGTAAAAGAGGGGAACTATGTACTCACCTGGGATTGCATGTAGGTCTTGTTCAAATGATATAACAAAGCTTAAAGGGCCAATAGTTCAAGTGTTGAAGCGGTTCCTATTTTTTCAGATACTATGTTAGTTTAACGGGATATAAATCGAGGAATCGGATAGAATGAGGTATTGTAAACCAAACGAGTGTTGGAACTCATTATGCGCAAAAAGGACATTTTGGTCATTTTCCTAAGGCATATAAACTACCTATCATACAACTAACTAAACGAAGTGACCATAAGGTATAACCTCAGAAGGTTATTCCCTGTACAACTATGGTCACCTAGTGTGTTTGGTCGGATCCTAACGATCGACCAAACGGGCCGGGTTTAAAAGACTAAGCGGTTGTCGAGACCGCTTGACTTACGACCCTATACAAGCACTATACTAAAAGTGACGAGTTAAACATGTTAAAAACATGTTTAACTAAGTTAGAAAACAGGTTTGATATCAAAACAAAGTGTTTTGATACCCTAAAATAGTTTCGTTGCAAAATGCACATAATCGTGCATTTTGACCGAAACTTCGACTCGTCACTTCGACTAATCAACGTGGTAATCAGTAGGTATAGTCACAAAGGACTATAACCAACGTGATTACGCTCACGTAGCAAAGTTCAAACGAACTTTGTCTTGACCAATCATGGTCAAAGCAGAAAGTCAAACACTGTTTGACTTTCATACTTGAAAAGCATAAACAAGCATGAAAGAAGCTTATAAAGGGTCCAAGCTTGGAAGAATTGAACTTAAAATACTCAGGTATGAAGCCTTCAACTAGTGAGAGCTTCAACTTAGAGCAGATTAGATCAAATGAGCAAGGAACTTGGCAAAACTTGATGGGTATTTATAGGAAACCTTGAATCATTAGGATGATTACATGTGTTTTTGAGCAAATCAAAGCTTGATCTTGGCCATACACATGTTACCCATAGTTTTGAATACAAGGGGAGCACAAAAACAAGCTTAAGGTATGCTAAAACTTTGGTAAAAATCAATGGAAAAAGGCTGCTTGTGACAACCCGTACTTTCAAGGTTAGTGGCGTTTAATCTTGTGCTGTTATAACTCTGTTAAACTTAAATGTTTATGATAACTCTGTTAAATAACATGTTGGTATATTTGGGCCACACTTGTATTGGGTCACATGCTCACTCTTGAAACCTCTACACTACTCCTAATTCGTATCGGCCCACACACACACCCGGAGCCCAAAACGAGCACATGTAGACACTCAATTGCATCAGATTTATGCTTGGGCCTTGTAGATCCCAAATGGATCTTAGATTTGGGCTGGCTTCTAGTATTAGCGTATATACACACAGGACGTTCACGTAATATCATATCACAAGCATATCCTAACCCTAATCCCTTGGTGATCGACGGCAACCCCTTTCCCTCCCTCGAAGCTTCTCCTGCTTGAGCAATCCTACCTCCATCTTGTACCTCGGTTAGTTTACATCATTGTTTAATCGTTATATGATTTCTTGGTAGATCAATACATGTTTCGTATATATGAATGCGAGTGATGAAAGTTCTGTAAATTGTGGAATATTAGTATATTGAATGTGATCTTGTATTGTTGTTGAGACCGTATGGATGATTACATTACTGATCTGATTGGATAATTGACTATTATATGTTCACCAATGTGTGTTAGCATGATGACGATGATTAAGATGATGCGTTGAAGCAGTAGGACATTAGGGTTTGCTGGTGCACAACAACTATCTGATGTTACCCCCGACGAAACTTAGTATTTCGTCACACACATCAATCTGACGAAACATAGTGTTTCATCACACACTTAAATCCGATGAAACTTAGTGTTTCGCCACACACTTCAATCCGACATAACTTAGTATTTCGTCAAAGCATCGGGCCTCATACTTGGACTTGTTAGGTAGTTGGGCCACACACTAAACCAAATCACACCAGACCCGATTTCACAATCACTTTTGGTCCGGAAGGTAATAAAGGGCAACGCACATGTATTTGGGCTTTACATGCTAATTGGGATTAACATGCTAAACATGTGGGCTACACTAGTGAACATATTATACATATATTTAGTTGAGGCCGCACACATGAGTGTGGGCCGTAACCTTCGAATGGGCTCGTGCTTATGGGCTGCACACTTCCTTCGAACCTTAGTAGGCCGGGTAATTCGAATGGGGATAAATCTGGGTTATTTGTGTAAACTGTTAAAACATTGGGCTGTACACTTGGGTTTGGCTGAATACTTCTTTGGGCCTGAACTGTTGGGTCTTGAATATGCATATGTGTGTGAACTACTATGATACATGTTTGTGAACAACATGCTAGTGTATGTGAACTATTACATGATTTACCTGTATATGAATTCCATGCATTTACTACGTGACTTTACGATAAATGTTATGAATCAATGATTGCATGATTAACGGTTACGACTTGTATAAGGATATGTGTGCTACTTGTATGCTACTTGTGTGACGTGTACGTAGAATACGTGATAAGTGTGAATACTAAACTGATTGTCTTTGGTAACCACGGTAGGGTTTGGTTGACCAACTTGGAACGGGTAAAATAACTTAACAATCCGAGCAATCTAAGGTGAGTTCATTCCTCTTGAGCATGCGTCCCGGTGGTTGGGACATTCATTGGGTATCCCTGGGAGGGATAAGTTTTTGGGTAAATCAATTGGGTATTCCTGAGAGGAATACGTCTTGTAGTAAATCTGGAATGTTGGATAATATACTCATCCTATCACCTTTAAGTCCCTCCTTGTTGTTTGTTACTTGAGAGGTAACAGAGTATTAGTTGGTAGCGCTATCTAGGTTTGGCACCCTCACCCTGTACCTGAGAGGACGGGTGTGAACTAATGACTCAGTCATGCCCAATGCTTTGATATGAGCATTGGGGAAAGGGCAAAGTAAATCAGGAGCCATCTTATATTCGAGATATTATTAACATTGTAATCAATGAACTGAACTAAACACTTGGTAACTAACGTTTTTGTAAAACTATGAACTCACCAGCGTTGTCTGATACACGTGTGTGCATGCTCGCAGGTTATAGGTATGTGTGAATGTGGAACTTGCTGTCTGAGATACTGGAGTGGTCATGGGTCGAGATACATGGAATCAAAGGACAAGTCTAATGGTTTTTCGTACATGTGGTTTATGAAACACTTAACAAATGATTTATGCTTCCGCTGAATATGATGATTTGTAATTATGGTTTTGTAACACTTTATATTAATGAATGAAAGCTTTATTTAAAATCTTGTATGAGTTCAATGTGATTGGTGGCTAGATCCTGGTACGTCACACGCCTCGCGGGGGTTTCCGCTTGGGGTATTTTTGAGGGTGTGACACTGCTGAACCAGATTCAATGTTTCTGCCAGCTCCAGGCCTCACAGGCCACGAAGACAGGCACAACACTCTTCGCCCCAGGCGAGAGACTCCTGACCAGAACTTTTAATTTTGGCAGAACAGGCCCCTGTAGCTTAAAACTTTGATTTTCGATGCGTTTAAGCCCCGTTAACCCAATTTCAAGGCTCTAAAAGGATGTTAAAGCATAGGTAACTTGAAATATGCTTGAAAACATCTCGGATGTCGGTTCGTTTGGTCCTACGGTCTCGTTGTTCGGTTAATTACAACGAAACTCGAACGGACGCGAAAATGATCCAAATTACACGACGAATGGTATTTTTGCATTCCAATCACTAAAATAAAATATTTTAATGATTACAAAATTTTTTGGATGTCTGGATATGTTCAGAACGTAAGATACGCGCGTAAATGCAAACGTATGCACTTTTTGACGCTTTTAGTCCCTATTGATCAAATAAGCATATTTTCGCATACCAAACCCCTCGAAGCCTATTAACAAGCTATGTAAAGGATATTTAGTGTATATTTAGCTTATGATCTTGTTCCGAAATGTTCGTTACTATTCAAATCGGTAGACTTTCGCAATTTGACGCAAGTAGTCCTTGTGATCGAATAAACTTGTTTTTGACACACCAAACCCTTCAAAACTTATATCTAAGTTATGTAAAGGTTATTTAAGGTTTGTCAAGCCTATGTCACTTTTCCGAAGTGTTTGTCGTGTTAAACTGATTACGTTTACGCATCAGTTTGCGTATAACTTTTCAGAAAGCGATTTAAAGCTTGAAATCGAACCAAAATCAAAACGCAAAATCGTCAAACATAAATAAATAAATATTGAGACCAAAACACATTGTTTCTTGGATAAATGATATTGTTCTATATCGTACAGTGTTTACGGAGCACATGTGTCACAATACCCGTGGGTTTCGTGTAAACCCGTTAATTTAAAAAAATTACCCGTTGGGTATACCCGACCCAAAACCCATCGAGTATCTACCAGATACCTACTAATTAGTTACATTTAATATTATCACTATAAAATATATTAAATAACTACAATGTATACGAAATAAAATACATATCGCGGAATTACACAAACAAACTGATTCAAGAATGTGTAGAGATGAACACCAAATAGATAACAAACAAAACTTGCATACGAATATTATATATCGTCTGATACAAGTTCTGCGATATTCTTTTTAAGATGTTCAACCTAACAATGACCAACTAAATGTCATTATATAGGCAAACCCTTACATCGATACCCTAAGCCCAAGTAAAACCGAAAACCCCTTGGCCCATCTCGAGATCTAATAACAATGATCTCGAGATCCATAATCTACACAATTGCACCCACTAATAATTGTATAAACCTTAAGGTCCTAACAAAACTAAATGCTTCGACTCAATAAGAGAAGATGGAGGAACATGTCCATTAAACGATGTAAGGTGCCATTTTGTTCAAATAAATCATGAACATAGGGATTCATAAATTTTGTTTCACTATCACTTTGAAACACCTTAAAATTTCGAGAAATTGTGTCTGAACGAACTTCATAAAGACTAATAAAATAGCTTGAAACCTAGATTTAGTTTAAAGGGGATAAAAACAAATTAATCTGGAAAAATCATCCACAAATATAACATAATAACGATAGTTATCAACGGATATAACCGGAGATGGTCCCCACAAGTCACAATGTATCAAGTTCAAGGGTTGTTTGGCTCGTTTTTCATTTAAATCAAAGGGTAACCGTCAGCCCTTAAATAGTTCACAAGATGAACACAAACCTAGTTTGGGCAAAATAGAAATAACAAATAAACACCCTGTTTTATTTAAAGATAAATTAGTGTCAAATGACAAAATGTCTCAACCATAAATGCCAAAGTTCAAAAGAGACTTTTAAAGGTAAATTAGATTGTGCAGCAATGGCTTTGGAATACATCTTCAAGACATATAAGACATCTTGACATTTGCCCTGGGCTAGGGCCTGCTTAATGGTTCGGTCCTGAATATTGAAGTGGGGTTGGAGATACAAAACATCCAAATTGTTTGTTTTCAGTCATTAGTTTACTAATAGATGCTAAGTTTTTAGTATGGTAAGGAACCACTAAGACATTTTTTAATGGAATATTGTGTGCAACAGTTGTATCACCAATGTGGGAGATGAGAAGAGAATTACCATTTCCAAATATGATTTTCGTGTCACCTGAAACAAGTGATGCATTGTGAACTGTAACACCTCATAAAATCGTGTCCAATTATGTGTTGACACGTGTCCCTAATCCTAATTAAGTCAAATGTTGAATAGGAGGAACTATTATTGCCAAACAATGAAAACTTTGAATATGCAAGGACTAAAAGTGTCAACATGCTTGAACTAAGCCTCTGAGTAACCTTATACGATATTCGTATTCTTTTATTAAGCCACTTGTTGGATAAACGAAACCGTTTGCAATATAATTCAAAAGTTGTGCATCGAAGGGTTAAAAGTGTCAACATGTTAATCCTTACCTCTGAGTGACCTTTTAACAAACCGGGTGCTTCATAATGTTCATTTATACTCTTGGGAATGCCTATGATGGCCGTTTATGGCTTTGATTGCCGTTAAACGATAATACGCACAAGTTGCGAGTTAAAAGGGTTAAAATCGTCAACGAGAGAAACTAATGTCTTCGGGTGATCTTTTGACGAACCCGAAGCTTAACAGTATTTGTTATACTTCCATGAACACCTACAATCTAACTTAAAGGGCCATAAGTACCGAAAATGAAAGTTATAATGGATTAAAAGTGCAGGGACTAATCATGCCAAGTTTTAAACTTGGCTTTGCTGAATTGTGGGTGGTCGCGTGCTGCGAGGGCACTGCCAGCGCATAATCATGTTTGCAGCTGCTCTTTTGTGTTCCTTGGCCACCACACAATTTCCTTACTAACATAATTCAATTCAAGGGATTATTAGATGGTTTTAAAACCTGGTTTACACATGTCATGATCCTAGTATTACTTGGAGAACACACAATACACTTGTTGATCATCCAAGGACTCACCAAACACTATAAACAGGTGTTAAGTTCAACCATTTCATTTGCACCTATTCTTCATTCCCTCTAATCTCTCATATTGGGAGCTCCTGAGCTTTTTGAAGCATACCATTGAGTTCTCTTCATTCCTTAGGACACTTGTAAGTGTTCCTTTCGTGGCTAGTTATTTTATTTGGCTCTTAAAGCCAAAAAGTCAAGCGTTTACGATAAAACGCTTTGACTTTTAGTTAGTCCTTAAATGGTCAAGCCATTGTTCGTAACCAACATGGCTACGTGATTGTAATTAGGTAGGTGTTAATCCCTCAAAAGGGGCACCTCCTAAGAATCACGTTTGCTTGGTCAATTGACGAGTCAAAGTAATATTAATTTAAAAGTCAACGGGTCAGTTTTTAAAATAATTGCGATATGAGTTTAGAAATGTTCTAAAATATATTTTATCACTTAAACAACTTGGTAATAATTATTAGAACATGTGTAAAGATGTTCGGCTCATCAATTCCAGTTTTAGGGTCGGTTCGCAACCGAAAGTCTCATAGTTTGACTTCTACGTTGACTTTTGGTTATAAACCGAATTAGACTAGTATGCTACTGATTTAAAGTTCTGTTATGATCGTAATATGATGTAGCATAACCCTATAAGGTTATATTACATGATCGTATTAGTAATCTGAGTTTTATGCAAGTTTCCGTATTTATGCCATACTTTAACCTTTATACCCTTTTTAGCAAAAATAAGGTTTTAGACACAAATAAGCTAGAAAATGATTTAAGTACTGATATGTTAACATGTTTAACATATTTTGATGTTACAAATCTGATCATAAACTGAGTTTGCATATAAGGTCGTAAATTGCGCTTTAAAGTGACCAAAATGCCCTTTAAGCGCATAGATCGGTTTTAAGCATAATTCCTTATACCAAACTCATTTCCTACTGAACTAATATCATAATTAGGATAATTTGGGATATCAATTCAGATTATAAACTGAGTTTATGCACAAGTGCTTGTACTATGTCCTTAAATGATGATAATGCCCTTATAACACACAAAATGGTTTTAAAGCATGATTTTCATACAAAATTTTTTTTCCTACTTATATATTATATTAAATAACATATTTTGATCTTATAAACCTAATCATAACATCAGTTTTCCTTAAACAATCACACATATCGTCATTTAACGATTTTAACGCCGTTTCGGCGCGTAGTATGGTTTCAAACCATAACTACCAACCAAGACTTGTTACCTACTGATTTTATAAATCATTTAAATATTTTTACAGTAGGTACATGATATAAACCCAGATTCCCAAATTAGCTTTCAAGACTATGTGTGAAATTACCAAAATGCCCCTTCGGAGCATAGTTTGGTCTTAAACTATAAAACGCACATATGTTTGATATTCTGCTAATATTAAATGACAAATAAAGTGTTTTCACAGAATGTTTATGGTCGTAACATCAGATTATACGCAAGTCTCTTTTATACGTCGCTAAATTACCAAAATGCCCTTGTGAGGCATAATTTGATTTTAAAACCTTAACGGGCATACAAGTTGATATCCTACTGATATTATAACTTGTTTAAAGTATATTGGCATATGGAACTTGTTCATGACTCATCCGGTTACCCGAAATCGCTTATACGTGTACGGTTAGACTTACGTAACTAGTTTACATAAGTTTACCGAAAAGGGTTTAACCTTATCGTTTTGATCTCAAAATCCAGAATGTACAATGTTTACCCATATTATACAAGTCCTAGTACTTGTTGTGTTTAAACCACATTCTATACGGTATACGCTTAATCTAGCGAACCTATTCTTAAGTATCGGGTCATATCTAAAGGAACTACCTTTGACCCGTAAACATTCTAACAAATAATAAATCTGTTCATTCCAGACTATAGTACCCCCCAGATAATCGGACTTGAGTCAATATACTTAGACTTGCGGCTTTTTGCCAAATATAGTCTTGTTGATTGGAAGCTAGTAAAAAGGTAAATACTCTTGACTTATTTTAGTGTAAACTTGGGATGGTAAATATGCCTCTTGGGACGGTTATTACATAAGTAAGTCGCCTATGATTACGCAAAAGTGTATGAATACGGTTTAATCTGTTTACTTGAATAATTGATATAATTGGGGGTTAATGATACCATGTCCGGACAACCCAATGGGTTAATCAAGTATATAATCTCGTAAAAAGAATAATCCCAAGATATATTTAAAAGATCACCTACGGGTTTTCTATATGTATAAAACTCTTTTCGAAAAAAAACTATTTTTAAAAGAGTCAATTAATTGTATTTACCAGCTTTAGCTGACGTATTTTTAAAAGATTGAACAGCTGGTACCGAATCTTATTATAGGCTGGGATTACGAGTCGGCTAGAATGAAGGCTAAGGAATTTGCACTTCTGAAGCTTAAGGCCTATGATGTCAAAAGCTCTGTTTATTTAGATCCAGCCTGTGTGCTTGTATCAAACGCTTGTAATACTTTTATACATTCAAGCTTTAATTTAATAATTTTTAATCCAATACTTCCGTTGCATATTATTATATTGTGATAACTGTTATCCAACCGTCATGATTGTACCCATCCGGGCCTACCGGAAATCGGGGTGTGACATGAACATTATTGACAGAAGTGGTCAGGTGGCACGGGAGTTGGTACACCCATTTGGACCCATAGAAGCACATGACATATTGTATGGAAAGCTTTGGCGAGATCCAAATCTGCGGTGACTAATTTTGAGGCATAGGTGCAGTGGCGTCCCTGAGAATTCAATTACCCTGTTCGAGCTCGAAAAATGGGCCCATATGCTTTAACGGTAAACAATATACTAGTATCTCTTTTAGGACCTTTCGCGACCAATACCTTAAGCTCATCCGCATTAAGTCCTTCCCACCTTTTTGGATCAAATATATCCACACGTTCTTGTTGCTTTTCAACATTTTCTTGTTGCCTATCAACGTCTTCTACTTCCGCACTTTCTTCCTCGTCTTCTACTTCCACACGTTCTTGTTCGTGTTCTACTTCTAATTCTACTTCAACGTCTTTTTTTATTTTCAACATTAAATTTAGGTGGATTAGGCGCCAAAAAATTTTGCATAGCACCGGCTTGAGACTTCACCAATTCATCCGCTCGTTTCCTTTTTTGACGTTGATGCCATCCGAAAGCTTGTTTAGGAGCCATTAACGCCTAAAAATACGACAACACTTAATCAGTATGAATATACGAACAGACTTACAGACCTGACCTGATGAGTTATAAATATGTATATGATGATTATCAGTATCAGATTATCAAACATTCAAACTTTCAATATATCAAAGTTCGATTAGATTCAAAGTTTCAGATTATATTTGATCCAAGCTCGATCAGATTATCAAACTTTCAAACTTAATATATCAAAGTTCGATCAGATTCAAATCAGTCAATAAAACAATTATATCAGAAATCTAACTTTCAGAATCATTGATATATATCAATTGGAAATTCAGAATCAATATATCGATTGGATGTTCAATCGGAAATTCAGATTAAACTTTCAATTCAAAGTTTTAGATTATATATAACGCCCTTTTTTTTCTTTACGAAAAGACCGAAATACATAGGGAACATTTAGTTTGCAACTAGAAGCATTATATTACCAAAATACCTTTGTAGCTAGTTCGAGATCAACACCTTCCCTAGTCTAGTTATGGGTGTTAATCCGAACTACCCTGTCAAAATGCAAGTTTAACATACCTAGTTACAACCGACTAAGTTTCTAATCCATCATTTACATAACAAAAGACAACTTTTTAAGAAGTAAAAGTTTAACAAAAACATTGTTTCAAAAGGGCGACCACTACTACTACGGAAGCGCATAGACCATGGTGTGCATGTGGGTGTTCGTCTCCAAGTTCGCCACGCCACCTAAATCACGGATTTTCCTACATCGCAATTCAAGTTTAACTAGTCAGTTTCTTATAATATAATAATAAATAACAACTAACATCCATTCGTGTCATCACATAACCATGTCATAATCTCACTTTCATCAACCCGTTGAACGGGTCATTATCTACCATATCCAAACGAGACAATACATAACCTTCAATAATCCGTTAATCTCGGATTAAACATAATCACAACATAAACACCATACCAAATCCGTTCATGACAGATTTAACTATTTCATTACCTTCCTTCATAAACTTCCAATGTACGGCTAGTTCAACACCAACCGACCATAACATCAACTTTTCATCTTTATCGTATCTTACGACCCGTTCATGACGGATTAAACTATCAACTACACATCATTTACGGATAATCATATCTACGGTTCTGATACTACAATAACAATTAGAAAGTAAAACTTGTATGCATAAAACAACATACCTCGATCCTGTGAGCTGTCCGACCTCCTAGCACTTGAACCTTCTTCTTTTACACCTACATCGACATGTTCATTCATTTATCCCGACTACATAACATTTCATTCTTTTACACACTTTTATCATACAACATCTTGTTATTTGTTCTTTTAGGCATTTTATCAAACACTTGGCGGGTTTCACATTTATAGGGTATTTGATTACAAGTATCTTCACACACTAATCTACAAGTTCATAACAATCAAGAAAGTTAATGAGATTCTCTCATCCTACATCATTCATCTATGTTCCATCCCTCTAAACAAGTTAAATCACCATAACCTAGACATCAATCGAGTTCTAGTTCATAATCTTAACTTCTATTGGTATATATCACAACATTAATCATAGTTGGGTAAAAACCCATTTCCTAAAGTTCATGATTTCAAGAAATTCAACTTACCACTTTGTTATTCACACCTTGATGACCAAGGATTTGCGTTCCTACAATCGTTCGACGTGAAATCACCTTCAATTTGATGGAATTAGTGAACTAGGGTTTGGGGTGTTCTTTTCTTTTCTCCTGGACAAGATCACGCACACACTAGAAGTGTCTAGTGTGTGTGTTATCTCATTTAACTAGTCATTCTTTTAATTTTTCATGTTTAGTCCCTCGGTTCCTAACGTTTATTTATTTTAGCCCAAACCTTCCTTTCATGAACCATTTTAGAGAAAATAATTAGATTACATATTTTTGGGGTGTTACAAGTCTACCCCTCTTAGAAAAAGTTTCGTCCCCGAAACTTGAACACCTATAAAAATTCAACATTTACATACCGAATAAAGAAGGGTAATGCTTTCGCATTTCATCTTCCGACTCCCATGTAAGCTCCGACCCCTTCCGGTGTTGCCATTGTACTAGAACTTGTCTAATGGCCTTATTGCGAAGATTCTTCACTTTAAAATCTTTAATGGCTATCGGTCTTTCAACATAATTTAAGCTCTCATCTACTTCAATATCATCAAGAGGTACGATCGCCGATTCATCCGTAAGGCACTTTCTTAGTTGTAACACATGGAAAGTGCTATGGATCCCATCTAATGAAGACGGTAATTCTAGACGATACGCCACTTTCCCCACTCGAGCCAAGATTTTAAATGGCCCAATGTAACGAGGCCCCAATTTTCCCCGTTTACGAAAACGGATTATGCCTTTCCATGGGGATACTTTTAATAAAACATAGTCTCCTACTTGATATTCGATAGGACGCTTTCTCTTATCCGCATATGCCTTTTGCCTATCCTGAGCCGCCTTTAATCGAGCTCTAATTAGATCAATCTTTTCATTGGTCATTGCTATCAATTCGTTAGGCGCGAGCTCCTTTTCTCCCACTTCCCCCCAACATACGGGAGTCCTACACTTTCTTCCATATAACAGTTCATAAGGTGCCATTTTGAGACCACTATGATAACTATTATTGTAAGAAAATTCCACTAGTGGTAAATGGTCATCCCAACTTCCCCCAAAATCTAACGCGCATGCTCTTAATATATCAATAAGCGTCTGAATCGTTCTTTCCGATTGACCGTCAGTCTGCGGGTGGTAGGCGGTACTTATGTGCAGTTTCGTGCCCATACTTTCATGGAACCTCAACCAATAACGAGAGGTAAATCTCATATCCCGATCTGAAACTATTGACACAGGTTCCCCGTGTCGGGATATTATTTCATTCACATACACTTCCGCCATCTTTTCTGAGGAGTAGGCCTCTCGAATTGGTAAAAAGTGTGCACTCTTCGTGAGTCGGTCCACAACTACCCATATCGTATTGATGCGTGTGAAGTGTCGTATATTTTAGGTGTATATTTTAAGCCCTTTTTAACACTTATTTTAGCCAAGTTTTAAATTTATAAAACACGATATTTCACTAACACTAAACACACATATGGGCAAGTGCACCCATCGTTGAGTGTAGTATAGCGTTGGTAAGATACCGAGGTCGTCCAAGGACACAAGAGCTTTTAGTACCGGTTTATCCTCAACGTCTAACCAAAATAAAAGTTTAGAAAAATGTTTTTAAACTAAGAAAAAATAAAAACTAACTAAAATGCTGAAAATAAAAATAAAAATAAATACAGATAGACAAGATGAATCACTTGGTTCCGACTCGTATCTAGTATAACCTTTGATTATTTCCGCACTTTTGCACATAATTAAGAGATTATCTTAGTTATTGTAGTAGGCCCCTCTTTTGAAGGTGACGTTACCCTCACCCCAGTAGTTTGAGTCAGCAGGGATACAATCCTAAAGGGGTGGATTATTGGAAGATAATGAATTAAGTTATTAATGCAGTATTGTGGTAGGCCCCGCTTTTGGCGGTGACGTTACCCTCGACTAAGTAGTCTGAGTCAGCAGGGATACAGTCCTAAATAGCCGGGTTATAGTATTAATAGTAGTTAACTTATGAGGGGATCAAAGAGTTTGGACCCCCGCCATCCAATACCGTGAAGTATTGAAGGAGGTCCTACTAAATTTGACCCAGGTCCATTGCAGGACCTCTAAACGCTGAACAATGGCAAGACCTTTACCAAACCGTTCCCTTAACCCCCTACCAGGTAGCCAACATACCTCCATATAGACCGTGGAGATATGAATGGTGAAAATCCTTTATTTTATATAGACAGTAAAATAATGCCAAGACACCACGGACAAACGATAAGGAAAGATCACCTTCAACATAAGTAACTAGTTATTAAAGTCATTAATACAAAACCAAATAAAAAGTGCAAAAGATTAGAAATAAAAAGTATTATACTAGACACTTTGTCTTCACCAAGTGATGTAAGAGACTTAGGCAAACATGGCCTTGATTGTCAAGAACTCTTACGATCAATCTTGGATCCCGAGACGACTCACACACTCTATGATGGACAATGGATGATGGTGGTGGATGATGGTGTTGTGATGGTGGTGGGTGGTGGATGAAGTGTGAGAGAGGTGGTGTGCCAAGGGATGAGTTGCAATGAAACCAAGCACTCCTATTTATAGGCTGAACAGAAGCCTGGGCACGGCCCCGTGCCCGTCTGACACTCTCTCTCTTCATTAATTGTAATTCGCAATTACAATTAATGCGCCTGCAGTACTTTCGGCACGCCCCCCGTGTCCGCTGAGCACGGCCCGTGGTGGGCAATAGAAGCTTCTATAGATTTGTCTTTTCTGCTGCTTCTTGGGCACGGCCCCGTGCTGGCTGAGCACGGGGCGTGTTCAGCCTTCTGTTTTCTCTATTTTGCTTTGGAAGGTGCCGTTGAGGGTTCGGGCAATCCACTAATGTTCCTTTTCTTGTATTTATGTTGGATTTAGCTGTCTTTTTGCTTCTTTTGCGTTTTTGAGCTCATTTAATCCTGAAAATACAAAAGGAAGACAAAAACACTCTTTTTCCAATATTAGTACTAAAAAGGGTTAGTTTTATGCCTTATTTGATGTAATTTATATGTTGTATTTTACACACATCAAATACCCCCACACTTGAACTTTTGCTTGTCCTCAAGCAAAACTCTTTAATATTTGGCTTACACTCCCAAATGGAATAGGTAGAAGAGAAGGTTTTGGGCTTGTCATAGAGTGTCGGGATTTCCAAGATTTCTTTTTTTTTTTTGGGTTTTATTTTTATTTATTTACACTCCTATTCGTAATGATTTATTTAGAACTGTTCATAAAAGAAATTACTTATTTGGGCATGACATGCCTTTTTAAAATTCTATTTATATACAAGTTCACATACCTCGCGGGGAAATCACTCACACTCGGCCGAAAGTATATTTTTAGTGAATCACTCGAGAGCGGTCCTGGAACTTATTCCTACCATAGGCTTGCCAAGAAATCAATCCTCCTCCTTTTTAACTTTTATACCTTTGTAGATATCAAGAGGACTTTGTGGGTTAAGGGTTGGCTAGGGTTAAAGGTAGGTGATTGGGTTAGTGGTTAGTAAAAAAAAAAGCAAAAAGCGTAACAAGCGTCGGTTTTCGTATATATATATATATATATTTTTTTTTTCAACTCTTTATTTTTAATGAAGCTTTTATTCAAACAAAGTTATTTTTGATTACTTTGTTTGTTTATTTTCTTTTTGCTTCATTAAAAATAATTTTTTTTTTTTCGAAGAACCGAACTTGTTACTAAAATAAAGGGTAAAAAAAAATGAAAAAGGTTTTGGTGGGTGAAAGGGTTTTTGTTTTGGGTGATGAAACGAAAAGGTTTAGGCTCAATGTGACAACCCGCACTAAACCAGGTATCCGTACAACTTAATTAATGATTAATTACTACTTGATTACTGTGCTTGTTTGAACTAGCTGATAAACTGCTACCTGCATACTGATACATGCACTTACCTGCATCATACTTTATTTGCGGTCACTACATTAATTACATACTGAACCCTAGTGACAAACTTGATGCACTAAACGCACAGTAGCACAATAAACGGATACACGGCGAACATGCTGATATGACCAGCATCAGGCAGACACTGCCTCTAAGGCCTGTAAGAGCCTGAGAAAGTTACTACACTAGCAGTGAGTGTAGGGATACAAGTATTGTAGAACCGCGTCTCTAGGAATAAGATACACTGATTCGGATGTGCCAAAAAAAAACGTACTTTAAGTACCAAACACAGCACTTTAATAATTAATCCAGCTTCTAGCTGACTAGTAAAGTGCCAGAAATTGAGAAAATAACACTAGACACTTTCTAAAGTGTCGGGAAAACAAATTGTGTCACTAAAAATAACAATAACGACACTTTAAAGCTTTATTAACGCTTTAACGGATTACTATCCAACCGGACACCCGGACTTTACCCGAAACATGAAAATATTACTATTTTCACTATTTATAATTTTCTGAGCTAGTTAGGGTCCCTGATTACCCTAACACCCGTCATAATACGTAACATACGACTAACGAGGTTAACACTTAACAAACATAACTAACCTCCCTAACTAGTACTTAAAATCGAACCAAGACCCCCCCCCCCCATTCGAAACCGTTCCCCACTAGGGGACATACTTAGTACTTGAAAGATTAAAATAATGCAAATGTTTGATATCAAGATGGCATATTAACTTTTGGTTAATGCACACTAATTTTATCTATAAAACTAAACATAAACACATATGATCATTACACCCTTAACATCACAACCACACTTCTCTCTTGCCCTCCAAGAGCTCTCGGCCGAACCCCACTCCACCCACCATCAAATTTTCGGTTTTAGTTCTTGCATTCCAACAACATACACACTTCAAGGATCACGTATTAGGAGCCTCGGAGCAAGCGGAACACGAAGGACCTCTACCGTTAGCTTTTATCCACCTCTTTTTCGCCAAAGATCTTCCCTAGCCTTGAGCTAGAGGTATAATGTTTAAAACTTGTTTTTAATCCTATCTAAGGTGGTTAAAAGGAATATTGTCGGTTGAATCTCGTTAAAATGAAAGATGATGATCAAAAGTCTAGTAAAAACTATAAAAGTGGTGGTTAATAGCATATAACTTGTGTAAAAGTCGTAGGACTTGAAATAAGTGATTATTGAGACCCGATCTATGATGTGGTAGCTCAGATCCCCGTTTAACCCGACTTTGTAAGATCATGTATCTTCACATAAGCTCGTTTTTGAAAGATACAAGGGTTAAAAGGTGAAACTCTACCACACAAGATACATGAACTTGTGTAAAAATATCTTACTTGTGTAAAAGTGATTTAACATGTAAAATGGGGTTTAAAACTAGCGGATCTACGTATCTGCAAGTGGTATTTTTGAAAGACCACACTTTAAAGAAATCATGTTTTTCTAAAGATGGATCTTACACTAATAAATATGATTTTATAAACCACAAGTGTGTAAACACTTGTGAAATGAAAAGATCCGACAAATAACTATTTTTGGGAGAAATGACTAGAAGTTGTAAAGACGGATTTCTCTAAACACGAGGTTTTTACAAGATTAAGGTTACTTTATATAAAGATCTACATATATAAAGGGGATTTACATTAAAGATGCAGAAAAACTACAAGTTCATGCAATTATGCACATTTACATACTTGTCGACTAGTTTGTTGTGTCGGAAATTGTTTGATTGAATAAAGAAGATTGTTGAATTGATTTGTTAAAAGAAAATGATACGCTTGAAAGCGTGGCCACCTCCAGTTACAGAGGAAACTCTGGCGAAATTTTCTAAAAACCTAACACTTAGGCTTATTTACACAACAAGTGTTAGAACTATTTTTGGACATACTTTCGAAACATAAATTTCGCCAGCACTATATTTTACTAAATATTCGGAGGTGGGATTTTCACAAAGATTAACGTGATAAGTATATTTGTCACAACACTGTTTATGATTATTTTGTGAAAATACATAAGTATTATTTTAGAGTAAAAATAATATTTACAAGCGTTAATGATTCCAAAACTTTACGAACGCTTCCACAAACATATAAGTTACACCGGTAATTACATTACCACAAGATTGATAAAACGTAACTTACGCACATGTATTGTATCCCCCATCCTTGGGAAGAAGAATAACTACCAAGTGTATACGGAACATAAACACGAAATAGTTGTCTAACTATTTCCCAAAGACATAAACATAAAAGCTAAGGCACGGCCGTCCGTCTAATAGAATTAGCACTTGTAGGTCGTCGCACAGCTTACTGTATTGGAGACACTTGGTAGAGACGCGCATTCACTGTGAGTTCATGTCCCCCTTTTCTCTAACTGTTTTCAGTTTACTTAACTGCGGGGGTGAAATACATGTCACTATGATTTACGAGTACTTTACAACGGTATGTTTAACGTAAGGAGGTGTTATACGATCATGTGAGTGGATAGGAACAACATGGGGCCATTAGTCCTCATGGAGGGACCGAGGGACAGGAGCGGTAGATCTATCTGGGTGTAGCGAGCCCAGCCCCCGGCCAAACTAGAAACGGACCGTGGGGTGACTTTGTCCACATACTTTGCCGTGGCGAAATCTGCTAGGTTTGAGTCTCCCTATTTGCACTTCACATATGTCAGTGGCCTTGCAAACCATTGGTGATCACAAGTCCTCTTACACTGCTACATACCACAACTATTTTTATACTCACAAGTGTTTTACATACTCACTTACACATGAACTCGCTCAACATTATTGTTGATTTTTCAACTCACATGTATTTCAGGAAATTAGAACGGATCTGGCACGGTATGGAACGTTTTCCGCTGCACTTGTCATGAAGTCATCAGGGTTTAGGGGATGTGTCTCTTTCCTGGACAAGACACAGTCCTTAAACCACGTTTATGCTATGTTATAAGTTGTAATGTCTACTGAACAAGGTTATGGTTGTATGTTAAAACAATGGTACTGTATGTTGTTTTCAAAACTTAATGGATGACTTGCATGGTTTTTAAATTCATATAGCTTGTTATGGTTAAGCTATGGTATTAAGAAGTCACACCAAAATTAACCACGCTTCCGCAAAGCCAGGGTGTGACAGCTTGGTATCAGAGCTCTGATCATAGCGAACTAGGATTCTTTCTCGAGTCTAGACTATGATCACTAGGGCTCTCACGAAAACATTTTTTTTCTGCATACCACTTAAGTCTAGATCCACAACTTTTTAAACAAATGTTGAGCACATTTTATTCGTTATTCTAGGCTCAGTCTGGGAGGCTGAGGTAGGAGGCTAGTGGGACTAGAAGTGTTGGCTAGTGGGACTAGAAGTGTTGGCTAGTGGGACTAGAAGTATTGGCTAGTGGGACTAGAAGTGTTGGCTAGTGGGACTAGAAGAGTTGGCTAGTGGGACTAGAAGTGTTGGCTAGTGGGACTAGGAGTGTTGGCTAGTGGGACTAGGAGTGTTGGCTAGTGGGACTAGGAGTGTTGGCTAGTGGGACTAGGATAATTATGTGATATCTTACTTGATGACTTATGTGATTACTTGATTGACTATTTGTGCATGTTTGTGTATATGTTACAGACACATGGATTCTGCAGACACTGGTGGTTCAGGCACCACGGGCCCTAGGCCTATCGTTTCAGACGACATTGAGTCATCGGAGCACGAGGTTTATACGTCAGACTTCACCAGCACGGATGATGATGACTTTCAGCCATTCGCCTTACCCGACGGCGTTGATGAGCTCCCAGTTGATCTTCCAGCCGGGGATCTACCACTCGTTGTGATCCCTGCTCCAGTACCCCTTGCATCATACCCTGTTTTACCCATCGACGACGAGGAGGACGACGTCGATATGTTTGAGGAGGAGCCTTTGGAGGATGCTCAGGGCGAGGCCCTACCTGCTGTTGCTCCCTTACTGATCGCAGATGCTCCGGCTGCGGAGTCGCCTGCTCATTCCCCAGTCGCGGACTCCTTTGAGTCTGTGGCTTCTGTACCCACACATGCTCATAGTGCGCAGCACTTCTCCCATGGGTCCGATTCTGACCAGGCTTTTTCTGTTGCTTCCATACCTGGACTTGTTTTTGAGCATGACGACGAGGGGGATTCCGATCCTGTGTTCCCACCAGGATTTGATCCTGACCGTGATTTAGAGTTTGTCCCGATGGACGAGTTGATGGAGGATCCAGCAGATCCTATTGACCCTTTTGATCCGATTGATCCCGATGTTGATTTTGACATGGCGTTTGATGATCTTGAGCCTGCCATTGCACCTGAGCAGGCAGCTGCCCTTGACCCTTTACCAGAGCATGACCCTGTGCATGCTGATGTACCTTTTGAGCCCATTGCTGATGATCACCACATAGATGTTCCTGTTGATCCCATTGGTCCTTTACCCATTGTTGCTGTACCTGCTGACCACCCTATAGAGCACTTTGCACCCGTTCACCCTGTTGTTGCTCCCTTATTTGATCCCGTTCCCCTAGAGCCCGGACATGCACTGTTCGCGGCACATATGGATCCTCCGGATGAGTCTGCACAGCATGGCTGGATACCGGCAGACGAGGACGTTCCCCCATTCCCTCCACAGATTCCTGTTGCACCACATATTGACTTTTCATTTCAGGTTCCTATGTTCATACCTCCAGCAGGGCCTGGAGAGGGTTCTTCAGCTCACCTTGATGGGCATGTACCGATGCCCATGCCTTTCGTGCCTCAGATTCCTTTTGTTCCACCCACTACAGCTCCTTTTGGTGTGGCACCCTTTGACCCCACACGTGAGCCACTGCTGTGGTCACCGTTTTCCCCCATGCCAACCACTGATCCATACCACAGGTCCTACGTGGGACATACCATTGAGGATGTATTGATGTCGTTTGTATACCAGCATGAGTCGCATGAGCAGCGACTACAGGAGTTGGAGAGAGCCCATCTGCAGCCATGTCAGTGCCATGGCCGGGTACCCTCTCCGTTACAGCCGTTTCGACCTTTACCCCCTGACTATGCTGCTCGTCTTACTACTTTGGAGCAGCATATTGCTTCCATTATTCGCACACAGCAGGCGATGGAGGCGGACTGGTTACAGTTGCGCCGTTTGTTTTATACCCATTTTCCCCCTCCTCCACCACCATCTGCTTAGAGCTCATCGGTGCCACTTGGGTAGGCGAAGTGAGAAGGCGGCGATTGCTTTTTGACTGCACAGCATTTTGGGGAGACTACGTTATGACTTGACTTTTGTTATGTACTTGATGTTGTATTGATACTGATGTAGCTTTTGACAGGGGTTATGTAGCCCCTAGTGATTGATGATTGTATGTATACACTTACAATGTGGTCTCATTTATATGGCAATCGCAGTTTTCTCACCATATTTGGATTCGCTTGATTACTTGTTTATATTTTATGACATGGGATGTTGTGTGATTGATATTTGTGATATGTGATAACATGAGATGTTATGTGATTATACTATTACTACCGTTATATACGTACACTGTGTTACGAACTGATTTACGTACTACAACAACGGAGCCTTACTATGGCCTAACCAACTTAAACCATCTTTTAGAAGATGCCGCCAAGACGCGAACCAAACATGCCAACAAATGAGGCAGAACTCCAGCAGATTATTGCTGCTGCCATAGCACAGTACGCAGCATCTCAGCCAGGAGCGAGCGGAAGTGTTAACCAAGGCAATAACAATCCACCTCACGGTAATACCACGCCATTCGAACCTACCATGAACTAGTTGGAGATTTTAGCGGTGATGCTAATGCCAAACACATGTTTTAACATACGTGCAGGATGCACCTTCAAGCAGTTCTTAGACTGCAAACCAGTTAACTTCGATGGCACAGGAGGTGCAGTTGCCTTTACCCGCTGGGCTGAGAAAACCGATTCTGTGTTACGCATGAGCAAGTGTGCAGAGGATCAGCAAGTCACATACATTTCAGGGCTGTTTTTAGATGGAGCCCTATCTTGGTGGAACCTACAAGTACAAACTCTAGGCGAAACTGCCGCCTACGCCCTGACTTGGGCCGAATTGAAAGAACTGATGCACAAAAAGTACTGTTCACGCGCAGAAATTCAAAGGTTGGAGACTGAATTTTGGCACCTAAAGATGGATGGACCGAAGATTGCAGAATACGTCCAGAGGTTTCACGACTTATCTCAAGTGGTTCCTTATATGGTCACGCCAGAATACAAGCGAATCGAGCGCTTCATTTGGGGTTTGGCTCCCCAAATAATAAGCATGGTAACCTCCTCCAAACCAGCAACTATCACTGAAGCCATCGATTTGAGTGTGGCTCTCACCGAGGAGGCGATTCGTCTAAACAAGTTTGATGAAGTCAAGGCAAAGAAGACAGAGACTCACGTTGAGTCCTCAGGAGATAACAAAAGGAAGTTTTCAAACTTCAAACAAGGCGTCAGTATGGCAGTAAAGAAAGGAAGATCCGCTGGCAGTACCAAGAAAGGAAAAGGGTACCAGGGCACCCAGCCCAAATGCAACAACTGCCAACGCCACCATACTGGCCATTGTAACGTGAGGGTTTGTGAATCTTGTGGAAAACCGGGCCACTCAAAGGAATCATGTTGGGCTAGTGCGGGCCGGGGAGGCCAGGGAGGATATATGAATAGAAACGATAATCGTGGTGGTTTGGGAAATCGCCCACAAGGGAATAATCGAGGCTACAATGCAAATCCAGCCGGAACGGCCAATCAAAACAACCCGCCAGTTGGGGATGGTGCGGGAAGTGGAAAAAGATTAGGATGTTTTCATTGCGGTGACGTTGGGCACTTCAAGAAGGATTGCCCGGGATTGAACCAAGCCCGTGGAAGGGTGTTCCAGATCGGTGCACGGGAAGCACGCCAAGATCCAAATGTTGTCACGGGTACGTTCCCTATCAATCAACGCTATGCATCCGTTTTATTTGATACTGGTGCCGACTATAGCTTCGTATCACTAGAATTTAAGAATATACTTGGGCTAGCCGCTAATAAGTTAGACATTCCCTACGCAATCGAATTGGCTAATGGAAAGTTGGTAGAAGCCAATGATGTTATCAGAGGCTGTGTGATTGAATTAGGCGAACGTGAGTTTGCTTTGGATCTACTACCAGTCCAATTGGGAAGTTTCGACGTGGTAGTAGGAATGGATTGGTTATCGGGCAATAAAGCTGAGATAGTTTGCCACGAAAAGGTTGTTCGTATTCCAACCGAGGATGGTGAGACCATTGTTGTTCATGGAGAGAAGCGTGAGACGCCGTTGCGGATTATCAGCTGTTTGAAGGCAAGGAAGTGTTTGCAGAAAGGATGTGTTGCTTTTCTGGCACACATCGTAGACAAGAAGGCTGCTGAGCCAACAATCGAAGACATCCCTGTCATAAGGGAGTATCCAGAAGTCTTCCCAGAAGACTTACCCAGACTGCCACCTCAGAGGCAAGTGGAGTTCCACATTGACTTAGTTCCAGGCGCCGCGCCTGTGGCTAAGGCACCATACAGACTTGCTCCGTCTGAGATGCAGGAATTGTCGACGCAACTTCAAGAATTGTTAGACAAGGGTTTTATCCGACCAAGCTTCTCGCCTTGGGGAGCTCCAGTCTTGTTTGTCAAGAAGAAGGACGGAAGTTTCCGCATGTGTATTGACTACAGAGAATTGAACAAGCTGACGATCAAGAACAGGTATCCTCTGCCAAGAATCGACGATCTGTTCGATCAACTTCAAGGCTCAAGCTGTTACTCTAAGATCGATCTTCGATCTGGATACCATCAACTAAGGATACAGGAGGAAAGTATCCCGAAAACAGCCTTCCGAACTCGTTATGGACACTACGAGTTCCTCGTTATGCCATTTGGTTTGACAAACGCGCCTGCGGTATTCATGGATCTAATGAATAGGGTTTGCAAGCCATACCTGGACAAATTCGTGATTGTATTCATCGACGACATCCTGATTTACTCAAAGACGAAGGCTGAACACAAGCAGCATCTTAGAACCATACTGGAGCTGCTAAAGAAGGAACAGCTGTACGCCAAATTCTCCAAGTGCGAGTTTTGGCTACGCGAAGTCCAGTTTCTCGGACATGTGGTTAATGGGGATGGAATTCATGTTGATCCCACAAAGATCGAGGCAATCAAGAATTGGGAAACGCCTACAACGCCAACCGAGATTCGACAATTCTTGGGTTTGGCTGGCTACTATCGAAGGTTCATCGAGGATTTCTCGAAAATCGCTCAACCTTTGACGCTCCTCACGCAGAAGGACAAGACGTTTGATTGGGGAATCAAACAGGATGAAGCGTTTCAGATATTGAAGGATAAGCTTTGTAACGCGCCAATCTTAGCTCTACCAGAAGGTACTGATGACTTTGTGGTATACTGCGACGCATCACGTCAAGGACTGGGTTGTGTGTTGATGCAACGCCAAAAGGTCATTGCTTACGCATCACGCCAACTGAAAGTGCACGAAAAGAATTATACCACACACGATTTAGAGCTTGGCGCAGTGGTTTTTGCTTTAAAAATCTGGAGGCACTACCTGTATGGTACGAAGTGCACAATCTTCACGGACCACAAAAGCCTACAGCATATATTCAACCAGAAGGAGTTGAATATGAGGCAAAGACGATGGGTTGAATTGTTAAACGACTACGACTGCGAGATAAAGTACCACCCAGGGAAGGCGAATGTAGTTGCCGATGCCCTAAGTCGTAAAGAAAGAATCAAGCCCATAAGGGTTAGAGCTTTGGAAATGATTATACGAACCGATCTTTCCTTGTGCATTCGTGCTGCACAAAAGGAAGCTCTCAAGGAGGGAAACCTTGAGGAAGAATATCTCCGTGGAATGGAGAAGCTTTTGGTACCAAACGAGGAAGGAACGTTATGTTTTGAGAAAAGGATTTGGGTTCCTCTGTTTGGTGGATTAAGGGAAGTTATTTTCGACGAAGCGCACAAGTCACGGTACTCTATCCACCCTGGATCGGATAAGATGTACCAGGATCTCAAAGATTACTATTGGTGGCCTAGGATGAAAGGCGACGTTGCTGTTTACGTGAGCAAATGTTTAACGTGCGCTAAGGTCAAGGCGGAATACCAGAAGCCCTCGGGGCTGCTGCAACAACCTGAGATTCCCAAGTGGAAATGGGAACAAATCTCAATGGATTTTGTTACAAAACTGCCAAGAACGCCAAGAGGCCATGATATGATTTGGGTGATTGTTGACCGCCTAACAAAGTCCGCACACTTTCTGCCAATCAAGGAGAAAGACAGTACTAGTAAACTTGCGGAAATTTACTTGAGAGAGATCGTAGCACGTCATGGAGTACCACTCTCGATCATCTCTGATAGAGACGGAAGATTTGTGTCAAGAATATGGCAATCTTTCCAAGAATCTTTTGGCTCACAATTGAATCTGAGCACTGCGTTCCATCCGCAAACTGACGGCCAAAGCGAGCGAACGATACAAACCTTGGAAGGCATGCTGAGGGCATGTGTTATGGATTTAGGCGGTAGCTGGGATAAACACTTACCTTTGGTCGAATTTTCATACAACAACAGCTACCACACCAGTATTGGTGTCGCGCCATTTGAGGCCCTATACGGACGCAAGTGCCGATCACCACTATGTTGGTCTGACGCAGGTGATAGGCAGCTTGCTGGTCCCGAAATCGTCCAAGAGACGACAGACAAGATCGCGCAAATACTCAAACGCATCGAAGCAGCTCGCCACAGACAAAAGGCCTATGCGGATCCAAACCGAAAACATGTGGATTTTCAAGTTGGAGAACTGGTTTTACTGAAGGTATCACCCTGGAAAGGGGTGGCGCGCTTTGGAAAGCGTGGAAAGTTAAATCCACGCTACATTGGTCCCTTTAGAATTCTAGAAAGAATTGGGACGGTAGCATACAAGTTGGACCTACCCGCTGAACTAAATGGCGTTCACGATACATTTCATGTATCCAATCTAAAGAAAAGTCCAACTCAAGTTGACGTTGCCATTCCCATCGACGAGATTCATATTGACGACACGCTCCACTTCGTTGAAGAACCTGTTGAGGTCACAGATTGGAAAGTTAACAAGACCCGCCGGAGCAGTGTCAAACTCGTCAAAGTACGTTGGAATGCCAGACATGGTCCTGAATACACCTGGGAGCGTGAGGACCGGATGAAAGAGAAATACCCCCACTTATTTCCTAAGAACCCTGCTTCTACAAGCAGAACTTAAATTTCGGGACGAAATTTATTTAACGGGGGGAGAATGTGACAACCCGCACTAAACCAGGTATCCGTACAACTTAATTAATGATTAATTACTACTTGATTACTGTGCTTGTTTGAACTAGCTGATAAACTGCTACCTGCATACTGATACATGCACTTACCTGCATCATACTTTATTTGCGGTCACTACATTAATTACATACTGAACCCTAGTGACAAACTTGATGCACTAAACGCACAGTAGCACAATAAACGGATACACGGCGAACATGCTGATATGACCAGCATCAGGCAGACACTGCCTCTAAGGCCTGTAAGAGCCTGAGAAAGTTACTACACTAGCAGTGAGTGTAGGGATACAAGTATTGTAGAACCGCGTCTCTAGGAATAAGATACACTGATTCGGATGTGCCAAAAAAAACGTACTTTAAGTACCAAACACAGCACTTTAATAATTAATCCAGCTTCTAGCTGACTAGTAAAGTGCCAGAAATTGAGAAAATAACACTAGACACTTTCTAAAGTGTCGGGAAAACAAATTGTGTCACTAAAAATAACAATAACGACACTTTAAAGCTTTATTAACGCTTTAACGGATTACTATCCAACCGGACACCCGGACTTTACCCGAAACATGAAAATATTACTATTTTCACTATTTATAATTTTCTGAGCTAGTTAGGGTCCCTGATTACCCTAACACCCGTCATAATACGTAACATACGACTAACGAGGTTAACACTTAACAAACATAACTAACCTCCCTAACTAGTACTTAAAATCGAACCAAGACCCCCCCCCCCATTCGAAACCGTTCCCCACTAGGGGACATACTTAGTACTTGAAAGATTAAAATAATGCAAATGTTTGATATCAAGATGGCATATTAACTTTTGGTTAATGCACACTAATTTTATCTATAAAACTAAACATAAACACATATGATCATTACACCCTTAACATCACAACCACACTTCTCTCTTGCCCTCCAAGAGCTCTCGGCCGAACCCCACTCCACCCACCATCAAATTTTCGGTTTTAGTTCTTGCATTCCAACAACATACACACTTCAAGGATCACGTATTAGGAGCCTCGGAGCAAGCGGAACACGAAGGACCTCTACCGTTAGCTTTTATCCACCTCTTTTTCGCCAAAGATCTTCTCTAGCCTTGAGCTAGAGGTATAATGTTTAAAACTTGTTTTTAATCCTATCTAAGGTGGTTAAAAGGAATATTGTCGGTTGAATCTCGTTAAAATGAAAGATGATGATCAAAAGTCTAGTAAAAACTATAAAAGTGGTGGTTAATAGCATATAACTTGTGTAAAAGTCGTAGGACTTGAAATAAGTGATTATTGAGACCCGATCTATGATGTGGTAGCTCGGATCCCCGTTTAACCCGACTTTGTAAGATCATGTATCTTCACATAAGCTCGTTTTTGAAAGATACAAGGGTTAAAAGGTGAAACTCTACCACACAAGATACATGAACTTGTGTAAAAATATCTTACTTGTGTAAAAGTGATTTAACATGTAAAATGGGGTTTAAAACTAGCGGATCTACGTATCTGCAAGTGGTATTTTTGAAAGACCACACTTTAAAGAAATCATGTTTTTCTAAAGATGGATCTTACACTAATAAATATGATTTTATAAACCACAAGTGTGTAAACACTTGTGAAATGAAAAGATCCGACAAATAACTATTTTTGGGAGAAATGACTAGAAGTTGTAAAGACGGATTTCTCTAAACACGAGGTTTTTACAAGATTAAGGTTACTTTATATAAAGATCTACATATATAAAGGGGATTTACATTAAAGATGCGGAAAAACTACAAGTTCATGCAATTATGCACATTTACATACTTGTCGACTAGTTTGTTGTGTCGGAAATTGTTTGATTGAATAAAGAAGATTGTTCAATTGATTTGTTAAAAGAAAATGATACGCTTGAAAGCGTGGCCACCTCCAGTTACAGAGGAAACTCTGGCGAAATTTTCTAAAAACCTAACACTTAGGCTTATTTACACAACAAGTGTTAGAACTATTTTTGGACATACTTTCGAAACATAAATTTCGCCAGCACTATATTTTACTAAATATTCGGAGGTGGGATTTTCACAAAGATTAACGTGATAAGTATATTTGTCACAACACTGTTTATGATTATTTTGTGAAAATACATAAGTATTATTTTAGAGTAAAAATAATATTTACAAGCGTTAATGATTCCAAAACTTTACGAACGCTTCCACAAACATATAAGTTACACCGGTAATTACATTACCACAAGATTGATAAAACGTAACTTACGCACATGTATTGTATCCCCCATCCTTGGGAAGAAGAATAACTACCAAGTGTATACGGAACATAAACACGAAATAGTTGTCTAACTATTTCCCAAAGACATAAACATAAAAGCTAAGGCACGGCCGTCCGTCTAATAGAATTAGCACTTGTAGGTCGTCGCACAGCTTACTGTATTGGAGACACTTGGTAGAGACGCGCATTCACTGTGAGTTCATGTCCCCCTTTTCTCTAACTGTTTTCAGTTTACTTAACTGCGGGGGTGAAATACATGTTACTATGATTTACGAGTACTTTACAACGGTATGTTTAACGTAAGGAGGTGTTATACGATCATGTGAGTGGATAGGAACAACATGGGGCCATTAGTCCTCATGGAGGGACCGAGGGACAGGAGCGGTAGATCTATCTGGGTGTAGCGAGCCCAGCCCCCGGCCAAACTAGAAACGGACCGTGGGGTGACTTTGTCCACATACTTTGCCGTGGCGAAATCTGCTAGGTTTGAGTCTCCCTATTTTCACTTCACATATGTCAGTGGCCTTGCAAACCATTGGTGATCACAAGTCCTCTTACACTGCTACATACCACAACTATTTTTATACTCACAAGTGTTTTACATACTCACTTACACATGAACTCGCTCAACATTATTGTTGATTTTTCAACTCACATGTATTTCAGGAAATTAGAACGGATCTGGCACGGTATGGAACGTTTTCCGCTGCACTTGTCATGAAGTCATCAGGGTTTAGGGGATGTGTCTCTTTCCTGGACAAGACACAGTCCTTAAACCACGTTTATGCTATGTTATAAGTTGTAATGTCTACTGAACAAGGTTATGGTTGTATGTTAAAACAATGGTACTGTATGTTGTTTTCAAAACTTAATGGATGACTTGCATGGTTTTTAAATTCATATAGCTTGTTATGGTTAAGCTATGGTATTAAGAAGTCACACCAAAATTAACCACGCTTCCGCAAAGCCAGGGTGTGACAGCTTGGTATCAGAGCTCTGATCATAGCGAACTAGGATTCTTTCTCGAGTCTAGACTATGATCACTAGGGCTCTCACGAAAACATTTTTTTTCTGCATACCACTTAAGTCTAGATCCACAACTTTTTAAACAAATGTTGAGCACATTTTATTCGTTATTCTAGGCTCAGTCTGGGAGGCTGAGGTAGGAGGCTAGTGGGACTAGAAGTGTTGGCTAGTGGGACTAGAAGTGTTGGCTAGTGGGACTAGAAGTGTTGGCTAGTGGGACTAGAAGTATTGGCTAGTGGGACTAGAAGTGTTGGCTAGTGGGACTAGAAGAGTTGGCTAGTGGGACTAGAAACGAAAAATGAGCATTTAGTCAAATGATATGGAATTGTGTGCTCAATAAAGGCTCAAAACTCACTTTTGTGGGAATGGGTTTTTATGTGATCAAGTATATATAATCAAATTTTAAATAAGTTTGTCATGCCTTTTCATAATTTTCTTATGTTGGTTCTTTTTATCACTACGCTATCGGTTGTAAATTTGTAAAAATATAACCTTTTTGAGAGCTTGAATTTCCCGAGTTAAACCTAGACAAGTAAAAAAAATTGAAATTTTTGAAAAAATTTGGGGTGATTAGCGGTTCCAATAGAGTTTTGTGTAAGGCTTGTATTTAGGACTTGCAAAATTCAAGGTTTTAGCATCCCCCCCACACTTAAATTACACATTGTCCTCAATGTGTCCCAAAAATAAATTTTTAGGTTGATTATATGTGTAAAATAGTGTTTAAAAAGCAAAAATTTGTGTTACTGGGCACTGAACACGGCCCCGTGTTATCCGGGCACGGCCCCGTGTTCAAGTGCCAGTAACAAAATTGAAATAATAGAAACAGAAGTCTGGACACGGGGGCGTGTTGGGTGAACACGGCCCGTGTCCAGTTACCTGTACTGGGCGTTTTCTGCAGGTGGTTCGACACGGGGCCGTGTTGGTTGGGCACGGCCCGTGTTGAACCTTCTGAAAGGTAGAAAATTGTCGGGTTGCCTCGTTCTTGTGCATGGGATCATTTTTCTCGTTCCCCTTTTCATCCTTTACCACCATGAGTGTGTTTTATTCATTACAAACCATCCAAACATTTAAAACCATCATTTCATTTCATCATAGAGAGAACTTACATACTCCTAAATTAAACTAGATAAAAGAAATAACAAACCATGGAGTCCTAGCCTTTACTTTATTTTAATTTAGCAAAATTTCCAAGAAATACACAATCTTGGTTAAACAAGGCCTTAGTGAACTCCTTCTTCCGAGTGCGGTTATCCTCAAATGTCGGCGAGCCATTCTTCTATCTCCCTTGGAAGGAGAAAAGAAGGCTCGTTGGCATTAGGTTGAGGAGTTTCAACTTCCACCGGGATCTCTTGTTGGTGTTCCATGGGAGGTTCCGCCGGAAAGTCTTCCCACCCGGTAGGGTTGTTGATTCCGAGAGCCAGGTTCCAATCCTGCTGAGGAAGGGCTGGTTCCATTGGAGGTGCTACAAGAATATTTAACCTCTGGTGCAAGAGGTTAATTTCTTGGAAGCTGCTTTCAAGTCCCATCGTAAGATCGTTAATACGGTCGATAAGGACCTCCTCTACTGAAGTCATTTCGTCGAGAGCCACCCTTAATGCTATCACATAGTGAACAAGTGTAGCTTCAATGGAGGGTCTTCTTCCTCTTCGGTTGTTTGACGAATGCACAGAAGATGTATCGCTGTTTTCACTCGACATCCTACGAAAAATAAACTAAAAATAGCTTATTTAATGAAACAGTAACTGGACACGGCCCCGTGCTCACTGAGCACGGCCCCGTGTCCATCTTTCTGCAGAGTTTTGGAACAAGGAAACTTGTATTTTTAAGTTATTTTCTGAATGTTGTAGGCCCTTTTTGGCTACTAATAACTTAAAACCATGTTTCATGACATGTTTTTACCAAGATTCTTTGAACAAAACTCATTTATCCCTACCATAGAGTTGGAGGAATTCCAAACTTTCAATGGTAGTTCTTGGAGAAAGATGAAGAAGAAGGAAATTACTAAAAGAGGAAGGGACAAGATGGGTTGTTGGAACCTTCTTTTAGACTTACCTAGGATAGTTTGAGAGAAGATTCCTGCAAATCTCTGCCCCAAGTTGGTCCAAATGTGCAGAATTCTTGGCTGCATTTATAGAAAATGACAGCAACCTGGACACGGCCCCGTGTTCAGTGGACACGGCCCCGTGTGCAGGTGGAGTTCTGACACAGTTTGTCCGTATTCTGACGTACTAATCAGAAAGGAATCTTTTGATGGACACGGGGGCGTGTTGGCTGGGCATGGCCCCGTGCCTACGGACTGTTTTATGAAGTTTTGCTAGTTCAAGGATCTCCCCGATATCGGGTGGTTCCTTACTGGTTGGAACAACCCCAAAGTGCCTAATATACCTTAATTGTCCTAGACTAAGGCGAGAACGCAAGAGGTTGTCGGTGAGGGTAATTCCTATTTTCATTCTAGGTGGACAAGTCCAACCCTTTTCCGGGCTCTTGTTAAAGAAGGTATATGCCGAATCGCTCAGGTCTATGTATGCACCGAACGAAGTCGATGGAGAGTCCTTCACGGCACAATCGACACAGGGACGACTATCGTCCAAGTCTTTGCTAGGTACGAAGGTATTTTCGGGAGCAACGAGGTTGTCGGAATGCGGTTACAACATTTCTTCATGGGTATCGTCTTGGGGCGGATCAATAAAATCCTTCCTAAGCTCTTCTATCCATTTCAGAATTAGCTCTTCTAGTTGAAATTATTCGCTAAGGAACATTTCCCCTAGAATATCTGGCTGGGCGCATTCGAGGGAGAAATAGTGCTTATTTTTACTTTCGCCCCTCTTAAGGTTGTGAGAAGATCGTGGGTCCATGTAGTGGGGCCTATAATTTAGGAAGTAGCATTTTACTTCTTCATGTTCACCACCACATAATTGACACCACGTACCATAAGAGTGCCGAAAGTAAAAATAATTACTATCACTCATGTTTATGTCAGAAATTACCAACCGTCGGGATCTAACGGTTCTGTTTTCAGTAACTGAAACTTGGGCACGGGGGCGTGTTGAGTGGACACGGCCCCGTGTTCAGCTTACTGTCTGATGTAAAACAGGATTGCCAGTTCCAATGATTGAGCACGTGGGCGTGTTCAGCGGGCACGGCCCGTGCTGAGCTCTGCAGAAGCTGAAAAACTAAGAAAATCCTAAAAAAAATTAAAAAAAAGAAAAATAAAAGATGATTAGGCCGTTGATTCCTAACTTTCTTAAAATCCTTGTGTCCCCGGCAGCGGCGCCAAAAACTTGATGCGTGTGAAGTGTCGTATATTTTAGGTGTATATTTTAAGCCCTTTTTAACACTTATTTTAGCCAAGTTTTAAATTTATAAAACACGATATTTCACTAACACTAAACACACGTATGGGCAAGTGCACCCATCGTTGAGTGTAGTATAGCGTTGGTAAGATACCGAGGTCGTCCAAGGACACAAGAGCTTTTAGTACCGGTTTATCCTCAACGTCTAACCAAAATAAAAGTTTAGAAAAATGTTTTTAAACTAAGAAAAAATAAAAACTAACTAAAATGCTGAAAATAAAAATAAAAATAAAAACAGATAGACAAGATGAATCACTTGGTTCCGACTCGTATCTAGTATAACCTTTGATTATTTCCGCACTTTTGCACATAATTAAGAGATTATCTTAGTTATTGTAGTAGGCCCCTCTTTTGAAGGTGACGTTACCCTCACCCCAGTAGTTTGAGTCAGCAGGGATACAATCCTAAAGGGGTGGATTATTGGAAGATAATGAATTAAGTTATTAATGCAGTATTGTGGTAGGCCCCGCTTTTGGCGGTGACGTTACCCTCGACTAAGTAGTCTGAGTCAGCAGTGATACAGTCCTAAATAGTCGGGTTATAGTATTAATAGTAGTTAACTTATGAGGGGATCAAAGAGTTTGGACCCCCGCCATCCAATACCGTGAAGTATTGAAGGAGGTCCTACTAAATTTGACCCAGGTCCATTGCAGGACCTCTAAACGCTGAACAATGGCAAGACCTTTACCAAACCGTTCCCTTAACCCCCTACCAGGTAGCCAACATACCTCCATATAGACCGTGGAGATATGAATGGTGAAAATCCTTTATTTTATATAGACAGTAAAATAATGCCAAGACACCACGGACAAACGATAAGGAAAGATCACCTTCAACATAAGTAACTAGTTATTAAAGTCATTAATACAAAACCAAATAAAAAGTGCAAAAGATTAGAAATAAAAAGTATTATACTAGACACTTTGTCTTCACCAAGTGATGTAAGAGACTTAGGCAAACATGGCCTTGATTGTCAAGAACTCTTACGATCAATCTTGGATCCCGAGACAACTCACACACTCTATGATGGACAATGGATGATGGTGGTGGATGATGGTGTTGTGATGGTGGTGGGTGGTGGATGAAGTGTGAGAGAGGTGGTGTGCCAAGGGATGAGTTGCAATGAAACCAAGCACTCCTATTTATAGGCTGAACAGAAGCCTGGGCACGGCCCCGTGTTCGCTGGGCACGGCCCCGTGCCCGTCTGACACTCTCTCTCTTCATTAATTGTAATTCGCAATTACAATTAATGCGCCTGCAGTACTTTCGGCACACCCCCCGTGTCCGCTGAGCACGGCCCGTGGTGGGCAATAGAAGCTTCTATAGATTTGTCTTTTCTGCTGCTTCTTGGGCACGGCCCCATGCTGGCTGAGCACGGGGCGTGTTCAGCCTTCTGTTTTCTCTATCATGCCCCGTGAAAGGGTTAGTTTTATGCCTTATTTGATGTAATTTATATGTTGTATTTTACACACATCACGTATCATGCCCCTTTTTCGTTCTAGGTAGCTTAGTCACCAAGTCTATTGTTATCTCCTCCCACTTCCATACTGGAATTTCCAAAGGTTGTAACTCTCTATAAGGTTTCTGATGTTCCGCTTTCACTTGAGAACACGTCAGACACTTCGAGACGTACTTAGCAATTCATCCCGGGCCACCAATAGTTTGTTTTCAAATCATAGTACATTTTTGTAGCCCCAGGGTGAACGGAGTACCGTGACTTATGAGCTTCTTCAAGTAGCACTGTCTTGACCTCACAAAACCTTGGTATCCAGATCCGCCCAAACCGTGTTTTAAGCCCGTTTGAGTTTTCTTCAAACTTTTCTGCTATTCCTTTCGTTCTTTCTTTCTTTGGATCCCCTTTCTCTAGTGCTTTTATTTGAGTATCTCGTATCGTCTCAAGGAGGTGAGGTGTAACTGTCATCTTCATAGATTTGACATGAATCGGTTGTGGATAATCTTTTCGACTCAACGCATCCGCTACGACGTTTGCTTTTCCCGAGTGATATAAAATATCACAGTCATAGTCTTTAATCAGTTCCAACCACATTCGTTGCCTCATATTCAAATCTTTCTGTTCGAAGAAATATTTAAGGCTCTTATGATCCGAGTAGATCGTACATTTTACCCCATACAGGTAGTGCCTCCAAATTTTTAAGGCAAAAACTACCGCTGCCAATTCTAGGTCATGGGTCGGGTAGTTCACTTCATGTGGTCTGAGTTGTCTTGAAGCATACGCGATAACTTTTCCCCTTTGCATTAGAACACACCCCAAGCCTTGATGTGACGCGTCTGAATATACGACCAAATCTTCCGTTCCATCGGGTAACGTTAACACCGGAGAACTCGATAATTTCTCTTTTAACACTTGAAAAGCTTCTTCTTGTTCTTTACCCCACACGAACTTTACTTCCTTCTTTCCTTCCTTTCTTGTCAGTTTGGTCAGTGGTAATGCAATCTTTGAGAATTCTTGAATAAACCTTCTGTAATAGCCGGCAAGGCCTAGAAAACTCCTTACCTCGGTTGGGTTTTTAGGAGGGACCCACTTTAATACGGCCTCAATCTTTGCTGGATCTACTAAGACACCTTCTGAATTTATTACGTGACCTAGAAACTGCACTTCCCTGAGCCAAAAGGCACACTTTGAGAACTTCGCATAAAGTGTTTCTCTACGGAGGGTTTCAAGTACCTCACGTAAGTGTCTTGCATGATCGGCCTCATTCCGGGAGTAAACCAAAATGTCATCTATGAACACAATCACATATTTGTCTAACATAGGTCGACACACTCGGTTCATAAGGTCCATAAACGCGGCTGGCGCGTTCGTCAACCCAAAGGACATGACCAAGAATTCATAATGTCCATACCGAGTTCTAAATGCAGTTTTTGCAACGTCCTCCTCTCGCACCCTTACTTGATGATAGCCCGAACGTAAATCTATCTTTGAAAACCAACTCGCCCCTTGCAACTGATCAAAAAGATCATCAATTCTGGGTAAGGGATAACGGTTCTTCACGGTCAATTTATTCAGCTCCCGGTAGTCGATGCACATACGCATCGACCCATCTTTCTTTTTCACAAAAAGAACGGGTGCTCCCCAAGGTGATACACTCGGACGTATAAAGCCTTTATCAAGTAAGTCTTGCAGTTGGGTCATTAGTTCCCTCATTTCGGTGGGAGCCAGTCTATATGGGCCTTTAGCCACCGGTTGCGCACCCGGATTTAATTCAATACGAAATTCTATTTCGCGTTCGGGTGGAAGCCCCGGAAACTCCTCCGGAAACACATCCGGATATTCGTTCACTACTGCCACATCTTCGAACTTGGGAAAGTTTTGATGAACATCAGCTACATAGGCTAAAAATGCCTTACTTCCATTACGCACGTACTTGAAGGCTTGGACAATATTGCATAACTTTGCTTTTACATTTCTCTCCCCTTGAACGCTTAACCATTTCCCACTCGGAGATTGCACGCGTATTGTCTTACTTTCGCATTTAATCTCCGCATGGTGTCGGGCCATCCAATCCATACCTACTACTACCTTGAATTCTCCTAAGACCATAGGTACGAGATCAATGTCAAACTCCTCATCCTCTATCATGAGCTTACAATTTCTACACACTTCGTGCAACAAATAATTCTTGCTATCAGCTATCTCTACCTCTAATGGTATTGACATTCTTTCAATCTTAAATGAGGGGTGATTAATTACATCACTCGAAACAAATGACATAGTAGCCCCGGTATCGAATAACACATACATCGGCAAGGAATTTAGCAAGAAAATACCTGACACAACATTCGGATGAGCTTTAGCCTCTTCAGCGTAATTTGAAACATTCTTGCTTTTGCCTTAGGATTCTCCTCCTTTTTGCCTTCCTTCTTCATTCCTGATTGGAGCTTGGGACACTCCGCCTTGATGTGGCCCTTTTGGAAACAATTATAACATGTCTTCGTATTCTTAGGGCACCTGTAATGCGGATGTCCCTCTTCCCCACAGTTATAACATCCCTTCTTGCCCAACAGGCACTCCCCAGAGTGAAGCTTTCCACAATTTTTGCAACGGGGAATTCCACTCTTTGCTTTCTCTTTATTAGCTTGATCTTGAAACTTGCCTTTCTTGAAAGGAGTTGGGTTAGACACCTTCTCTGGCAGTCTCTTTTCACCTCGCTCCACCTGTCTCTTGAGTTCAATCTCCCTGTCTCGCGCCCAGTTTATGAGTTCGTCAAGAGTTTCACACTTCGAGGGCGTAATAAACTCCCTAAACTCCGCCTTCAACATATCATGGTATCGATTGATTTTCATTCTTTCTGAATTCACGAACTCCTTGCAAAACTTCAGCTTATCCAAGAAAATATTTGTTATCTCGTTGATTGTTTCATCGTGCTGTCGGAGGCGCAAGAATTCCTCCTGAATCTATCGATGGCGGATTGAGGGCAATGGTATTTTAGAAAAGGCTCTTTAAATTCCTGCCATGTCATCACCTGAAGTTTATCTTCACCTATCTCCTTACAATAAGCATCCCACCAATCTTTAGCTTGCGATTGCAGTTGACCCGTAGCAAACATTACTTGATCTTCCTTTTCACACCAACTCCGAATAAACACGGCTTCTATATTAGAAATCCATCTTTGACATACAATCGGATCTATCTTTCCATCATACGGAGAAGGACTACACGCCATAAAGTCCTTATACGTGCATCTTCGTATATTGCTCTTGCTTTTAGATTCTCCAATCATCTCCTTTATTTCATCCATTTTGCTTGTCATTATTGCATCAATCGTTTCCAACACACGACTCTGCACCTCTTGCACCATTTTCGGAAGTTTGGCTTCAAAAGTATTATCCATCATTTGCGCCATCTTTTCATTTAATGCATCTTCCCGTGCCATATCGTCATCATTCGAATCCGCATGTTCCGACATCTACACAATAAAGTTTCTCGATGATTCTTAATAAATTCACATCACTTACTCTTACGGTTCGTTACGAGTTATTCTTTAATGTCATAATAACTTCCATGATCCTATTTACATATTTTATAACCTTCTTAAACAAGTGCGTTGGCCGAAACATATAAAAAAATCGATTCTGCAGGTCCAGGGGGGGTCGCGCGACGCTAGGGGTGCCTCGCGCGACGCGACGGCCCCTAGCGCGACGCGACGAGTTGTTTTTCACAGACAGTTCGATGCTGGGTGCTGCATTTTCTCAAAAATCCCATTTCTCACCTAAATGATCATAACTCACTCAATTTTCATCCGATTTACGATCCGTTTCTTCCTACGCGATCGTAATTCCATTCCCTTTCTCATAGGGTTAAAATCCGGCACCCGGATTTATTATTTCCGAAATTTTTAAGCTTTCGGCCATTTTCTTGCTTATAAACTTTCATCCCATTCATGGTTAATCCACCCGAACTTATCCGTTTGCATACCAATTCTTGCCAATTCCATGCCATACATATTTTCAATCACCCAAGATTCAATTCTTGAGTTCTATGCACTCGTAACCCATTTCGACACATATCATTATTTTGACCCGTTATAAAATTTAAAACATCTTAGACTCTTACCTTGTTTGCGATCTTGGAGCGAACACACCCATTGCGCGAGCTATTGGTTTGAGCCCAAGCACTTCAACTCGTGCTTGATTCTCTCAAACCATGCTCTGATACCAACTTATAACGCCTTTTTTTTTCTTTACGAAAAGACCGAAATCCATAGGGAACATTTAGTTTGCAACTAGAAGCATTATATTACCAAAATACCTTTGTAGCTAGTTCGAGATCAACCCCTTCCCTAGTCTAGTTATGGGTGTTAATCCGAACTACCCTGTCAAAATGCAAGTTTAACATACCTAGTTACAACCGACTAAGTTTCTAATCCATCATTTACATAACAAAAGATAACTTTTTAAGAAGTAAAAGTTTAACAAAAACATTGTTTCAAAAGGGCGACCACTACTACTACGGAAGCGCATAGACCATGGTGTGCATGTGGGTGTTCGTCTCCAAGTTCGCCACGCCACCTAAATCACGGATTTTCCTACATCGCAATTCAAGTTTAACTAGTTAGTTTCTTATAATATAATAATAAATAACAACTAACATCCATTCGTGTCATCACATAACCATGTCATAATCTCACTTTCATCAACCCGTTGAACGGGTCATTATCTACCATCTCCAAACGAGACAATACATAACCTTCAATAATCCGTTAATCTCGGATTAAACATAATCACAACATAAACACCATACCAAATCCGTTCATGACAGATTTAACTATTTCATTACCTTCCTTCATAAACTTCCAATGTACGGCTAGTTCAACACCAACCGACCATAACATCAACTTTTCATCTTTATCGTATCTTACGACCCGTTCATGACGGATTAAACTATCAACTACACATCATTTACAGATAATCATATCTACGTTTCTAATACTACAATAACAATTAGAAAGTAAAGCTTGTATGCATAAAACAACATACCTCGATCCTGTGAGCTGTCCGACCTCCTAGCACTTGAACCTTCTTCTTTTACACCTACATCGACATGTTCATTCATTTAGCCCGACTACATAACATTTCATTCTTTTACACACTTTTATCATACAACATCTTGTTATTTGTTCTTTTAGGCATTTTATCAAACACTTGGCGGGTTTCACCTTTATAGGGTATTTGATTACAAGTATCTTCACACACTAATCTACAAGTTCATAACAATCAAGCAAGTTAATGAGATTCTCTCATCCTACATCATTCATCTATGTTCCATCCCTCTAAACAAGTTAAATCACCATAACCTAGACATCAATCGAGTTCTAGTTCATAATCTTAACTTCTATTGGTATATATCACAACATTAATCATAGTTGGGTAAAAACCCATTTCCTAAAGTTCATGATTTCAAGAAATTCAACTTACCACTTTGTTATTCACACCTTGATGACCAAGGATTTGCGTTCCTACAATCGTTCGACTTGAAATCACCTTCAATTTGATGGAATTAGTGAACTAGGGTTTGGGGTGTTCTTTTCTTTTCTCCTGGACAAGATCACGCACACACTAGAAGTGTCTAGTGTGTGTGTTATCTCATTTAACTAGTCATTCTTTTAATTTTTCATGTTTAGTCCCTCGGTTCCTAACGTTTATTTATTTTAGCCCAAACCTTCCTTTCATGAACCATTTTAGAGAAAATAATTAGATTACATATTTTTGGGGTGTTACATTATATGTATCAATCGGAAATTCAGAATCAATATATCAATCAGAAATTCAGAATCAAAGTTTCAATATATCAATCGGAAATTCACCTGATATTGGGAATTGTCTCCTGTTGTTCGTCTCCTACTGCTCGTCCGGTCAGTTTCCTGCGTGGCTAGCCGCTGCGTAATTCAGTAATTCTTTTTTTTAATCATATTAGTATTGGATTGGGCCCAATAAACCTATTGTTAAGTTGGGTAAATTATAAAGAATACAAATGTATTTGATAATGGGCCTTATATTGGATTTGTTATGTGTGTACAATTTTTTTTAAATAACATATATATATCGATTTTTTTAAAATCTCATGCCCCTCGAAAAAACGGGCTTTGTGTGGAAGTCCTCACCGCACACCTAAAGAGTCGCCCGTGCATAGGTGGGTAGTGAAGGACAAGAGTTAGCATAGTGTCCATTGGTATGACATAATTAGCGAAGGCGACTGGGAGGATCTATCAACATGTGGTAACAATTTATGAAGAGAAAAAATAGGAAGCGTCTAACTTCACCACATTAGGTGATTGGATGAGGTCTGTTTGGTGGTGATCACGTGAGCAATGGAACCAAGATTGAAGGAGGTTTCTTTGGCTGGCTGATGATGAACTAGCCATGTAGAAAACAGACTGAACGATGAGAGGGAGAGGAGGTTTTGTAATCAATTTTGAGTGTGTCTAACAGCTTGCAACAAGGAACTTTCATATCAATTAATAGCAGAGCCATCCCCGAGAACTCTCAAAAAATTTAAGACCTCAGGCGATGAAGACTCAAAAACTAGTTGGTCCGAGCTGGGTTGAACAGAGCTTCAGATGACCTTGACAGAGACCTGTAAGATTACAAGAAAGGAAACACACCGTTAGCCTCGTCACAGGGAGGGGCCTCTCTGTGACCAAGCTCGGGCGTGAGAATAAGTATTTGTGGGAGAGAGAATAGTCAGTGAGAGAGAGATAGGAGAGTTTAGAGAGAGAAAGTCATGATTACCCCTTTGCTGGAGAACTTGGCGGGGTATTTATAGTTTTTGGGTATGCTGGTGTGGCGGGTTAGTTAGACTCGGACCAATCACTATCACGTAGTTAAAGTTGTGGGCCCCCAGTTAGTTAAGGAAGATCCTATTGGATGATCGATCCGTTCTAGGCCCGCCTGCTCCGTCCAGACCCTCGTGTCAATGGTTCGATCTTGGACCATCAGTTATTCTGTTCGGGGATGGATGGTATTCGGTCTGTTCCAGGACGTATCCTTATCAAGTCCCCCTAGTTTGTAGCGTTTGTTTAGTAAAAGCTTTGAACTAATTGGAAAGGCTATGACCTGGGCGTTTTTTGTTTTGGAGGTTCATTCTTTATTTTTTAATTTCTTTTCTTTGGCGGTGATTTCTGTTTTGTGACCGTAAGTTATCCTAACTTTTCCTTTTACCGATGTGACGTGTCGCGTTTTTATTGGAAGGATTAGAGTGTGTCATTGGTCATGACGTGTCGCGTTTTTATTGGAAGGATTAAGGCGGTGGGATTTATTTATAAATAAGGGAAAAAGTATTTCTCTTTTTACCTTTCCTCTTCCTTGGTTTCCATCTGCTGCCTGTGTTCTTCTTCTTCTTCCTCCAGATCATTATTTCTACAGTCAGGTTAGCATTTCTTCCTTCAGATTATATAGCAAATAAGAGTAATATGTCTGGTTGTTTTAATATTTTGAGCCAGAGACTCATGGAATGGTATGTTAACCAGTATTCGATCCCATCTTCCCTTCATTCAACTTTGCCTGTGAAGGATACAACGATTTATCCTTTCATTCCAGGGAAGATCAGGGTTTATACTCGGATGTTCGACTACTGTAATTATCGTCTTCCTCTGACGAAATTTTTAGTTAGGGTTCTGATGTTTCACGAGGTTCATCTTTCCCAGATGAACCCCTTTGGCCTAGCCAAAGTATGTCAGTTTGAATTGGCCTGTCGTGGCTTAGATTCTGAGCCGGATTTGGATGTGTTTTGAGCGTTTTATAGGTTGAACCGGACCGGAGACTGGTATACTTTTGAGGTTCGGAAAAAGAATGCTTCCTGCTATTCATGGATTACCTCAAGTTTGAAGGAGTGGAATGATCATTTTTTCTTGGTGGACGATCGGTGTTTCCGGCTGATATGGTCTGGAGGCCAAAGAGGTCAAGCCTTCCTAGCCCTCTCCCTAAAGACTTTGATTTTGACAGGGGCTTGTACGCCGCTTTGATAAGGGAAGCCAGTCGAATCCAAAAGTTCCCGGAACACATTCTCATCATGGGGAGGATAAGCACGATATGGCCCGAACCTGAATACTTTCCTATACTTCGTTGGAATGGAGAGGGTTAGTTACGCTTTTTATTTAGATGACCCGTTGTTCCTTTTTTCGCATAGTATATGTGTTTTCTGAGTTGTGTTCCTTCTGAATTATTTTGCTTTTTATGCAGTTATGGGGTTGAAAGATGCTCTACCGTTAAAGTCTTTTGAATCTTACGAGCTTGATATTCGGGCTAAGAAAACATCGGAGGGAGACCCGTCGTATCTATCAGTTATCAATGAAAATCTCTATGCGACCAGGGGACCTTCGGAAACTGCTGAGCAGGGTGGTTCGAGCTTGGCTCCCCCGACTCAGGCTGTGAACCTTTCTCCGGTTCGAACCGTGTCTGCTGCAGGTGGTAAAAGGAAAGGAGATGGTTTGAGTGGTACTAAGGTTTCTGACTCGAAAATTGTTTTATATGGCTCGGAGCATTTATCTGTAAAGGATGAAGACGTAAATGTTGACGACGCGGGTGATCAGTTTCCGGTGAGTCTGAAGAGAGGTCGGAACCCTTCTTTGAAATCTGATCAACTCCCAAAAGGGTTGAAGAAAACTAAGCTTTCTCAGTGAGCGATTGCTCTGGAGGATGACACGGACCGGGTCACGGAATTTTCTGCGGCTGGAGGTTTATTAGAGAATTTGAGCACTCATCTTCATGGCGGTAAAAACCCGAGAGATCAGCCGTTCACGCTTCCTCCGAGCCCATTGTCATTTGGTGGGCCACCAAAGTAATTGCTGATATCGAAATTCCCGATCCTCTGGTCTAGAAAAAGACGGAGCTATCTCCATCGGGTAAGCCCACGACTGGAGTTGACTCAAATGTCTCGAGGCCGAGTCCTCAGCAATTTGATGGTGGAGATAGCGCTTCTTCATCCCCTTTGTGGTACGAGACTGAAGTTGTCTTTATTTGTCGGGAATTAGGTTCAAGTGATGCAATGGATATGGATTCTGCCCAAGCTATAGAGAAGTATGTTCCCGACTGGTCATTAGCAAACAGGGATAGAGTTATTGATGCTCTTTCGGCGAAAATGTCTTTGTTTCACATCGGCACTCCTGCCAAACACTTTTATTACCGGACGATGAGTGGCCCTGAGCTCGGAAATGCCCTGATGCTGAACCAAGCCCAGTCTAACTCCTTGGTGGTCGAAACGTATAAACAGTGTGTTGAGACCAAATCTAATTGTCGCCGGTGTGAGCGCGAAGTTGCCTTCCTAAAGAACGAAGAAAACATTCGTTCGAAAACCAAGTAGGAACTTTCATCGCTTCGAGCTCAGGTGGATCGAATGAAGGAGCAGATTTCAGAGACTAAGGAAATAAACAAAGCTTCTCAAGCTTCGGCAGCGGCTGCCTATGAAGCTCGTGACAAAGCTGTTCAAGATTTAGAAGGTTTGAAGCTAAAGTTTGAGGCGCTGGAGAAGAAGATGTCCGAGGTTGAAGAGGAGAGTAGGACGGAGTAGAAGAAGATGCAATCTTCTTATGATCAACTGTTGGCTGATCATCTCCGTTTGGTTAACGATACGTTCATAATGTTTTCTGCTTGTTTGTTTTCTTAGCTTTTAATCCTTTTTTTTTTCTTTTTAGACAAGACTGAGCGTGAAAGGGCCCGTGATAAGGTCGTCGAATCACACCTGGCCGCTATTTCTGATATGAAGGATATGCTAACCCGGTGTAACACCTCGAAAATTCACGTCCTATAATGTGTTGACACGTGTCATAAAGTTTGAACGTGTGAAAGAATATTATAAAAGGACTAAAGTTGACAAACATGGAAAGTATGTAATTATACGGATTCTAAGTGTCAACAGTGAATGAATATACTTCATAATAACCCTACATGATGTTTATAACATCAAACGAATAAATCATGGATCATACGAAGCTAAAAGTGAGAGATTACAAACTACAGGGGTCAAATGTGTCAACATGTTAAAGATATACCTTTGAGTGATCTTTTGACAAACCCGAAGCTTTGTAAATATAAATTATGCTCACTAGAATGCACGATTAAAATTTCATAAAGTTTCGTTATCGTATGAGAAAGTTATGATCAAATTCGTGTACGAGGGGTTAAAGCGTCAACGGTGAAAGTTATGACTTTTCGGGTTAACCGGAAGTGTCCAGGGACTTGGCAAAGTGAGTATAAGTCATAAAGCCCTTGTATATAAATAATAAGGGGTCAAAATGCAAGAATTAAGCTTGGTTGACCTTTCGGAGCACCAAGAGCCAGGGATGCAAACTGAAAAATGGAAGAATTGCCCCTGAGGAGGGCTAGCGGGGCGCTACATCAGAAGCGTAGCGGTGCGCTAGGGGTGCCCAGTAACAGAAACTTGGCTGTTGGCTGTTTTAAGCGTTGCAACTGACTTTTAATCGATTTTCCTCATCACCCTTGGCCCCTAAACAACCCCTAGAACATCTAGGACACTTGTAAGTGAGTTGTGGTGGGTTGTAGACTTGTGTGTCAATCTTTTGTGGTGTTTAAAACACTATATAAGGGCCATGAGTTGCAAACATTCACTCACACCTTCATCTGCATTTCTTGAGCACTTCTGGAGCTTAGGAGCAGACCCAATACCTTCCTACTTGAGCTTAGGACTTGGGTAAGTATGCTAGACCTTCCTCGGTTTAGTTTTTGCTTAGTTATTAGCTTAAAAGTCAACCGTCGTAATTAACGGTTGACTTAACGATTAATCGCTAATGGTCCAGCGATTAGTCAAACTAAAAGTAGTTATAAGTTGGTAATTTGGTGGGTAATAAACCCCTAAAAAGGTTCCCCCTGATTCCCATTCTAACCAGGTCAAATGTCGGGTCAAACTTTTAATTAAAAAGTCAACATAATGCTTAAAATGTCGTTTATGCATAATTAGCTATCTAGAACATATATAACCTGTTTGATTATTGTTATAACTTAGTAATAAGTGTAAGAACATGTCCAAACATGTTCAACCCGACTATTTCCTGTTTAGACCCGGTTCGGAACCGAAAGTCACATAGTTTGACTTTCACGTTGACTTTCAGTTCTGACCCGTTTGGGCATATTTTAGAAATGCCTCAGAGCTTTAATTGGATTAGGATACATGTTAGAACAACCCTCTGTGATCATACACCTTGGTTCACTAGTTATCCAATTAATATGCATATTTCCGTTAATTGCTCATACGTTGACCGTTATGCCCTTATTGCCTTAAAACGCGATTTTTGGAAAAGTAAAAGTATAGAAACCTTAGTTACTGATATATAAACTTGTATGCAAAGTTTGACATCAGTTTGACTTGTAGATTAAGAGTTATGCTCATTAGCGTAAATTAAAGGCTTTATGTTAATAAAATGGCGTAATTAGCGTATAGTCTAGTTAAGCCTACTTTTTGGTATCAAACTTAATACCCACTAATGTAATATATTATTTTGGGATTTTTAAAGATTTTTAATTAATTTTAGGCTGAGCATAACTAGTAGTCGTAGGCTTAATCCGGTAATTGTCGGTTTTGCCCTTACGGGCCATAAAATGAATTTTACATATCTAATCGACTCCAAACCTTTTGCTACTGATCACATATGTTAAATAAATTATTTTAAGCCTTCTGGAAATATAAAAATATCAGATTTAAGTATAGAACCCGGAAATGGCCTTTAATCGCCATAATTAGCGTTTTTAACGCATAGTATGTCTTAAAATCATATTGGACATACCCGGGTTGATACCTACTGATATATGAGGCAAATTATGATGTTTTAATAGTAAGCAAAGGTTGATGAACTCAGACCTCAGTTTTGAGCTTTTCGGCTTATGTGAAATTACCAAAATACCCCTACGGGGCATAGTTTGGTTAAAGATGATAAATTTCACATATATGCTTTAGTCTACTGTTATAACTCATCAAATTGAGTATGTTTGATGTTTAAATCAGACCTGTAACTCAGTTAAACATCTAAGCGCTTTTACAAACTCTAAAATGACCAAACTACCCCTACGGGGCATAGTTTGTGTTTAAACTAGTTCGGGGCATAACGAAAGACATCCTACTGATGTCACAACATATTTGAAGCATATTAACTTAGGAAACCTGTATATGGCTCTTACGGATACCCGTTACGCTTATTTCGCGTTCGGTTCGGTTTATGTAACAAGTTTACATAAATTAGCCGATACGGGTCAAACCTTATCGGTTTTATCTCAAAATCCAGAATGTGAATAATAAACCCATATTAAACAAGTCTCCAAACTTGTCGGGTCTAAATCACATTCTATCCGGTCTTCGCTTAAATGTGCGTACGAACCGTATCTTTGAAACTAGCCGGTCTAAGCTTAAGCTTAATTAAAGACCCGTTAGGATTCTAATAGGTTATTAAAAACCTTCGTTCCAGATTAGGAGCCCAGTAAAAGCTATCTGTACTTGCTGAATTGATATACGGCTGGGATTGAATTTATATTTAGCTCAGGTAAATACTTTTAACTTATTTTCCCTATACGGGCTTGGGTTACGGTACATAGCGTACCGCTTGATCGAGCATCAAATCTTCCACGCTTAGTGGTTAATTGAATAATTTGATCGGCTCGTTTTAAACAGATATGTTTACTTTACAGCCTTTGGGGGGTTAATGACCATGTCCCGGATATCCTCGGCATTATCTTACGAGATAGCCACGACCTGAGCACGGGGTGTAGGCGTACACCTGTCAGTGTATAACTCTAGAATTGTGGTGTGTCTATTGATCTTTAACCCGGATACGTTCCGGGCTACTGAACGCATAAGTAACATGTAAATCGTTCTCAAGATTATAATATTAAATAATTCTCCCAAGTTAAAAAGATTAATTTTGCCTCTGTGCATTTTAATCAATGTGTCAATATATTTTGTGCCACGTGCATTCAAAACAATTTACAAACTCTTTTTTCCAAAATGAGTCAGTTGAATGTATTTACCAGTGTAAACTGACGTATTTTCCAAAAAGGCTAAATGCAGGTACTATACGAAATTGGCTGGATATGTCTCCTTAGCATCAATAGAAGTCTCGCAAGCTTAAGATGCCTAAAAGTCTGTTGAACTATTGTTTCCATTTTATGTTCGATCCTTCTGTGGATAAACTTCCGAATATTGTGACAATTGATATTACAATAATAAATTCGGTTGTATTATATTTTCAATTGCTTCCGCTGTGCTTAATAATATTGTGTTGTTTGACTATTATGTTGCCAACCATGACGTCACGATACTCCCCACCGGGCCCACCGGTGACACGTGGAAAATCAGGGTGTGACAGGTTGGTATCAGAGCCAACACTGAGTGAATTAAACACTAGCCTTAGTGTTTAATCTCAGTTACACAATTGCACAATTCTAAAATTCTGAGTCTAGTCTTAACTTAGGAATATTCTCAATCCTAATCTTGAAGTTTTGCTTCCAAATTTTTATATATTGGATACGTCGCCAAGCGAAGAAGCTGTAATAAGAATTCTCCACATCTGGAGCCTTGAAATGCTGAGCTTCGTACCGCGACCAGGATGAAACGTGCGACCAAGGAGAAAGCCTTCAAGAATTGAATGAAGAAGAAACTCCTTTGCTGAAGATCGTTTCCTCAATAGTCCTTATAAGGACATATTTACCTTTTCAGTCCCTTCGAGGACAACATTATCCCTTTTAAGTCCCGCTTAGGGCAACTTTATACTTTTATTTTTATAAATGGAATGATTAAGTTTAAACTTTCATTCTAAATAAGAAATATTAAATAAATGGAAAAATAATATTTTTTTTTGCAAGATCTACCATTATAATAAAATGGAAAAATCTAAAAGGGCAAGACCTAGCTTCGGGTCATATTAAGACCGGCCAAGATGGCAGTTCCGCAATTTAGATTCAGATCCATATTTACACCTCAATTTAAAAATTGTTCTGCGTTAATTATAAATTAAGAATCTTAAGTGTGAAACCTAGCCTCGGGTCAATTATAAGACCGGGCCAAGATGGTAAGACCTGTTAAAAAGATTCAAATCATTAATTAAGAATCTTAATGTGAAACCTAGCCTCAGGTCAATTATAAGACCGGGCCAAGATGGTAAGATCTGTTTAAAAGGTTCAATTCCCTGTTAACATCTTAAAACATGTTGACACTCCTGGCAGATGTGATTCATTTAAAATCACACACGTCATTTTTCATGGGATTCTTCAAAAGATTCCTAACCCAGTTTAATGATCCCTGAATCCTGGGTTTACGTCATCAATTAAGATGATCATATTTTAACCATACGTGGTAATATAGTGCCTACGGGCCTTGCTCATTTCTACATGAGCCAAAATACAGTGGTAGCTATGACTCCCTGTCAGATAAAGGTAATGAACTAGGTTCAAACCTCAAATGCTTGATTCTCTGAAATCCTAGCATATAATTTATAATTGTCTACGTGACTAGGCCTATTGTGCCAGAATACCTTCATGCTTTGATTCTCTGAAATCATAGCTTATAAATTATATATGTCCATGTGACTAAGCCAGTTGTGCTAATATACTTAAAGACCTTGATTCTCTGAAATCATGGCTTATAATTTAAAAATGTGTCCTTGTGACTAGGCCTTTTGTGCTATAAAATAAAACTGTTATTATTGCTTTGATTCTCTGAAATCATAGCTTATAAATTATATATGTCCATGTGACTAAGCCAGTTGTGCTAATATACTTAAAGACCTTGATTCTCTGAAATCATGGCTTATAATTTAAAAATTTGTCCTTGTGACTAGGCCTTTTGTGCTATAAAATAAAACTGTTATTATTGCTTTGATTCTCTGAAATCATAAGCTTATAATTTATAAATGTCCATGTGACCAGGCCATTGGGTGCCACTAATAAAACTGTTAATGTTTTATAATTAGGATAAATTATAATAGAAATCCTAAATAAATATGATTAATAAATTAACCATATATGGTCTCTGTTTACCATGGTTAATGAAGTTCCCCAAGGGGGAAATCCAGTAATAAACATCTCTTATAAGGGAAGTGCCTACGGGCTATGGTTAATGTCCTCTGAGACTAAAGACAGTGGTAGCCTACAACTCCCTGTCAAGAAAAGGTAATGAACTTTGATTCAAACCTTAAGGCCACGATTCTCTGAAATCATGGCTTATAAATTTAACTTGTCTACGCGACAAGGCCATTGGTGCTATTATTAACTTATGAATTAGGATTTATGATAAAAATCCTGGATAAAATAAATATCCTTCCTTCTCTGTCAGTATGCAATTGAAGGGAATCTTAAAGGTGAAACCTAGCCTACGCGGCCAAAGTGGTGAAACCTACTCAAGGGATTCAAATCCTTGTTAAACACCTAGGAATATGTAAGCACTCCTGACAAATGTGATTCGAGAAAATCACAACAGTCATCCTTATATTGGATTCTTCCAACTCTCAAATCTAGCCTAGTGATCTAGGAATCATGGCTTATACCATCCTATAAGATGATCATATTATAAACATCCATTAGTGATGAAGCACCAACGGACTAAACTTGTTGCCCGATAAGACAACGACAGTGGTGGTCTTTGACCTCCTGTCTAAAATGTTGGACTATGTCCAAACATAATAGTCTATATGATCAATGCGATCATGACTAATATCATCTAATACGATGATCATATTATTTAACATCCTTTAGTGATGTCTTGCCTACGGGATATAATATATTGTCCATTTGAGACATTGACGTTGTTATCGTTATGATTCCCTGTCTAAGGTGGTGAGCTATGCTCAAGCCTAATAGTTCATATGATCAATACGATCATGACAAAAATCATCAATACGATGATTAAAAATTTTAAACATCCGTAATGATGTTTTGCCTAAGGGCTATATTAGATCGTCCAACTGAGACAAGGCAATTGTAATCTTTTGTGATTCTTTGCCAAGGGGGTGAGCTATACTCAATTTCCATAGTCTATACTATCAGTGCGATCCTGACTAGTATCCTCAGTATGCTGATCATAATATTAACATCCCTCGTGATGAAATGCCTACGGGCTATACTTTATTTCAGAGTCGGTAAGACAAAGATAGTAGTGATCTTTATGATCCCCTGTTCAAAATGGTGTGATTATACCCAAACCTAATAGTCAATATGATCGATGTGATCATGACTAATATCATTAGATACGATGGTTATATATAAACATCCATTAGTGATGTTGCTTGGCATATTTTTCTGCCAAAAGAATCGTCTTTCAAGACGATGACAGTTGTAGTCTACGACTCCCTGTCCAAAGGTGAAGAACCACGTTCAAACCTTGAAGCCCCAATCTAATAAGATTGCGGCTTATAAATTCCGGTCCTTGGTAATAGACCATCAAGTTGTGTTTTAAAGTCATTCATGACAAGCCTATGTGCTATAATTGGTCATTCGTGACAAGTTAACATATTAAATGTTAACATTCCTGGTGACATGCCTTTGTACCATATTTGATGAATGTCCTTATAACAAGGCCGTTTGTGCCATATCTAATTGTCCTTTGTGACAAGGCCTTCGTGTCGTATAATCATTTATGTCCTTCATGACTATGCTTTATGCCATATTTTCTACGTCCCTCGCGACAGGCTTCTATGCCATATATGTATAAAATATATATATATATATATATATATAACCGAAGTCATGAAAGGCTAGCCTTTGAGCTAATTATAATCGTACTTGTGACAAGGACAGTTGTGACATTATGGTTCCCTGTCAAGCAAGTATTGGACTCGCTCCAAGCTTTGAATGCCATTGATGGTCCAGTTGTGACCTAGGCTAAGTATAATGGAAATACATTCAAAATAACATTCACTATGAATGTTCGGAACAGAATAGCCCATACGGTTTATGAATGCCGTGGCTAATCTAAGTCAGATCATCAGGATGATGACTGATAAAGGTTAAATCTTGGTGATTGGTACACTCGGATGAGGTAGACGACAGTCGCAACACTATTCAGGCGACGAAAGTTAATAAAACTACAAACGTAAACCTCAATATTAATGGAGTTAATCTTCAGGCTGTGGTTGACGCAGCAGATGGAAGGACCATAGAAAGGTCATGAGACAATCCGAAGAGCCGAATTCTTCTCGCTTTAAATATCATTAGAAACCATGTTTAATTGCTCATGAGGAGATTTTGTTCACACTTCGTATATGAAGGATGAACCAAAAAAAAGGAGAATAACTCCCAGAAATCTGAGAAAGAGAGCGAGAACAGGCTTAATAAAAAGCAACGAAAGTTCAGTAAGAAGCTTGTATACCTCGAAGACTGCTTCAGCATTAATAAATGGATGTTTTATACCCATTAGGAATCATTTTTTTGATGTCCTAGTTCCGATAAATATAAGGACTCAATTTAGTGATAAAATCAAGCCCATATGGTGGGTAATAAGAAGCAATTAATTATCAAGACTCCTTATGAGACAACTCTCATAATTACACGTATCCGTGCGATTAATTAATATTATACATAAAAAAATGGTGGAACTGGCCGTCCCCGGAATCGAACCTGGGTCTAGGCCGGCCGCACCCTTTCGCGCGCCTAGCCAACTGAGCTAGGTGCCTAGTTTGTGAAACTTCCATCATTAATTAAATATAAGCACTTGTACAATAAACTTCCTTATCAATTATCAATGATAATTTATGCTAAGTGTCCTGTTTTTTTTTTTTTAATACAGGCAATAATAAATCTTCATGAACCATAAACTTAGCAAAAATTTTTTTATCATCCACAAGGTATAATTACCAAGGAAACCACAGTAACCGATTCTTCTAGTATCGGCAAGAAAAACCTTTCCGAAAATCTAAGAGCACTCTTTCTTTGCATAGAGTACGACGACACATGTTATTTTAATTATTTTTCTCATTGTTTTCTATCGCCTGCGAATGCCAAACTAAGTTCGATTAAAGTGTCATATGAGGATTGGCGTATCCTAGTGTGTCCCATAGATTATTTCCATGTCTGATCAGCATGGAGGTTTAATACATGGAACCCCTGAGATATCCCAATGGTCATATTGTACTAAAGTCGACTAGTAGTATTCAAAGAAGATATCCAAAAAAAAAAAAAAATTAAACGTTCCCGACTAAGGAATTCGTGGACTTATAACATGAAGGTGTCACTTATTTGACACGAGTAATGGTGGATGAACTGGAGCATGAGATATGGAAAATCTCTGTAGCCTCCTTGCAATCTTGATTATCTTCTCATAAGTTTTCCCTGCTTACCTCCGGGAAGGCAGGTAGAATTAAGATTGTATCCCGCTGTGGGCTGGAGTATTGTGAAAACTCCATATTGATTATGGAATAATCGAAACCTTGATTAAATAGGTTTTAAAACATAGGCACATAAAGCCTGACTCAATATTCTGAGGGTTTTATGTTATTAAATAAGAAAGACGGTTCATATTGCTTATGCATACATGCCGCAACCCTAATTAGGCAACGATTAAGAATTTCCATCAGCTAGCCAGGATCTAAGGGCAAACTATTGGTGGTTAGGCTTGAAGAAGTCTGTGGCCACCTATGTGGCTAAATGCTTGACAAGTGCGCAAGTCAAAGCCGAGCATCAGAAACCATCAAGTTTGCTACAACAGCATGAACTTCCTACGTGGAAGTGGGAAATGGTAACTATGGATTTTATTACCAAGTTACCCAAGACAAGAAAAGGAAATGATACAATATGGGTTATAGTTGATGGACTGACTAAGTCAGCTCATTTCTTACCCATCAAGGAGACTTACAGCTCCGATGTTTTAGCCCAGTTATACGTTGATAAGATTGTAGCCTTACATGGCACACCTGTGTCTATTATCTCTAACCGAGATACTAGATACACGTCACATTTTAGGAAGAATTTCCAACAATCTTTGGGCACACGTTTGAATTTTAGTACGGCCTACCATCCTCAGACTGACGGTCAGAGTGAGCGTACTATTCAAACGTTAGAAGACATGCTACTTGCATGTGCGATCGATTTGGGTGGTAGTTGGGATAAGAACCCACCATTGATCGAATTCTCCTACAACAATAGCTACCATACCAGCATAAAGGGCTGCGCCTTTTGAGGCATTATACGGTAGAAAGTGTAGATTGCCTAATTGTTAGGCGGAAGTTGGAGATGTCCAGTTATCAGGACCAGAGATAGTGTTCGAAACAACGGACAAGATTGTCCAGATTCGCGACCGTCTCAAAGCTTCCCGGGATAGGCAGAAGGGTTACGCTGATCCTAAGCATAAGGATTTTTACTTCGAAGTAGGTGACAAAGTCCTACTTAAAGTGTCACCCTGGAAGGGAGCGATGCGGTTTGGTAAGAAAGGCAAGCTAAGCCTGAGATACATAGGACCTTTCGAGGTTATCGAACATGTCGGGTCAGTAGCCTATAAGTTAAACTTACCGGAAGAGCTCAGTGGAATTCACAATGTGTTCCACATCTGCAATCTGAAGAAGTGCTTCGCTGATGAATCACAGGTAATACCACATACAGATGTGCATATAGATGAGAGCTTAAGATTTGTTGAAAAACCTTTGTCGATTGAGGATCGACAGGTAAAGAAGCTTCGAAGGAAGCATGTACCTATTGTAAAGATCAAATGGGATGCCCGAAGAGGTTCCGAATTCACGTGGGAGGTTGAATCCACGATGAAAGAAAAGTACCCTTACCTATTTCAGTAAATCTCGGGTCGAGATTTATTTTAAGGGGGTGAGGATGTAACACCTCGAAAATTCACGTCCTATAATGTGTTGACACGTGTCATAAAGTTTGAACGTGTGAAAGAATATTATAAAAGGACTAAAGTTGACAAACATGGAAAGTATGTAATTATACGGATTCTAAGTGTCAACAGTGAATGAATATACTTCATAATAACCCTACATGATGTTTATAACATCAAACGAATAAATCATGGATCATACGAAGCTAAAAGTGAGAGATTACAAACTACAGGGGTCAAATGTGTCAACATGTTAAAGATATACCTTTGAGTGATCTTTTGACAAACCCGAAGCTTTGTAAATATAAATTATGCTCACTAGAATGCACGATTAAAATTTCATAAAGTTTCGTTATCGTATGAGAAAGTTATGATCAAATTCGTGTACGAGGGGTTAAAGCGTCAACGGTGAAAGTTATGACTTTTCGGGTTAACCGGAAGTGTCCAGGGACTTGGCAAAGTGAGTATAAGTCATAAAGCCCTTGTATATAAATAATAAGGGGTCAAAATGCAAGAATTAAGCTTGGTTGACCTTTCGGAGCACCAAGAGCCAGGGATGCAAACTGAAAAATGGAAGAATTGCCCCTGAGGAGGGCTAGCGGGGCGCTACATCAGAAGCGTAGCGGTGCGCTAGGGGTGCCCAGTAACAGAAACTTGGCTGTTGGCTGTTTTAAGCGTTGCAACTGACTTTTAATCGATTTTCCTCATCACCCTTGGCCCCTAAACAACCCCTAGAACATCTAGGACACTTGTAAGTGAGTTGTGGTGGGTTGTAGACTTGTGTGTCAATCTTTTGTGGTGTTTAAAACACTATATAAGGGCCATGAGTTGCAAACATTCACTCACACCTTCATCTGCATTTCTTGAGCACTTCTGGAGCTTAGGAGCAGACCCAATACCTTCCTACTTGAGCTTAGGACTTGGGTAAGTATGCTAGACCTTCCTCGGTTTAGTTTTTGCTTAGTTATTAGCTTAAAAGTCAACCGTCGTAATTAACGGTTGACTTAACGATTAATCGCTAATGGTCCAGCGATTAGTCAAACTAAAAGTAGTTATAAGTTGGTAATTTGGTGGGTAATAAACCCCTAAAAAGGTTCCCCCTGATTCCCATTCTAACCAGGTCAAATGTCGGGTCAAACTTTTAATTAAAAAGTCAACATAATGCTTAAAATGTCGTTTATGCATAATTAGCTATCTAGAACATATATAACCTGTTTGATTATTGTTATAACTTAGTAATAAGTGTAAGAACATGTCCAAACATGTTCAACCCGACTATTTCCTGTTTAGACCCGGTTCGGAACCGAAAGTCACATAGTTTGACTTTCACGTTGACTTTCAGTTCTGACCCGTTTGGGCATATTTTAGAAATGCCTCAGAGCTTTAATTGGATTAGGATACATGTTAGAACAACCCTCTGTGATCATACACCTTGGTTCACTAGTTATCCAATTAATATGCATATTTCCGTTAATTGCTCATACGTTGACCGTTATGCCCTTATTGCCTTAAAACGCGATTTTTGGAAAAGTAAAAGTATAGAAACCTTAGTTACTGATATATAAACTTGTATGCAAAGTTTGACATCAGTTTGACTTGTAGATTAAGAGTTATGCTCATTAGCGTAAATTAAAGGCTTTATGTTAATAAAATGGCGTAATTAGCGTATAGTCTAGTTAAGCCTACTTTTTGGTATCAAACTTAATACCCACTAATGTAATATATTATTTTGGGATTTTTAAAGATTTTTAATTAATTTTAGGCTGAGCATAACTAGTAGTCGTAGGCTTAATCCGGTAATTGTCGGTTTTGCCCTTACGGGCCATAAAATGAATTTTACATATCTAATCGACTCCAAACCTTTTGCTACTGATCACATATGTTAAATAAATTATTTTAAGCCTTCTGGAAATATAAAAATATCAGATTTAAGTATAGAACCCGGAAATGGCCTTTAATCGCCATAATTAGCGTTTTTAACGCATAGTATGTCTTAAAATCATATTGGACATACCCGGGTTGATACCTACTGATATATGAGGAAAATTATGATGTTTTAATAGTAAGCAAAGGTTGATGAACTCAGACCTCAGTTTTGAGCTTTTCGGCTTATGTGAAATTACCAAAATACCCCTACGGGGCATAGTTTGGTTAAAGATGATAAATTTCACATATATGCTTTAGTCTACTGTTATAACTCATCAAATTGAGTATGTTTGATGTTTAAATCAGACCTGTAACTCAGTTAAACATCTAAGCGCTTTTACAAACTCTAAAATGACCAAACTACCCCTACGGGGCATAGTTTGTGTTTAAACTAGTTCGGGGCATAACGAAAGACATCCTACTGATGTCACAACATATTTGAAGCATATTAACTTAGGAAACCTGTATATGGCTCTTACGGATACCCGTTACGCTTATTTCGCGTTCGGTTCGGTTTATGTAACAAGTTTACATAAATTAGCCGATACGGGTCAAACCTTATCGGTTTTATCTCAAAATCCAGAATGTGAATAATAAACCCATATTAAACAAGTCTCCAAACTTGTCGGGTCTAAATCACATTCTATCAGGTCTTCGCTTAAATGTGCGTACGAACCGTATCTTTGAAACTAGCCGGTCTAAGCTTAAGCTTAATTAAAGACCCGTTAGGATTCTAATAGGTTATTAAAAACCTTCGTTCCAGATTAGGAGCCCAGTAAAAGCTATCTGTACTTGCTGAATTGATATACGGCTGGGATTGAATTTATATTTAGCTCAGGTAAATACTTTTAACTTATTTTCCCTATACGGGCTTGGGTTACGGTACATAGCGTACCGCTTGATCGAGCATCAAATCTTCCACGCTTAGTGGTTAATTGAATAATTTGATCGGCTCGTTTTAAACAGATATGTTTACTTTACAGCCTTTGGGGGGTTAATGACCATGTCCCGGATATCCTCGGCATTATCTTACGAGATAGCCACGACCTGAGCACGGGGTGTAGGCGAACTCTAGAATTGTGGTGTGTCTATTGATCTTTAACCCGGATACGTTCCGGGCTACTGAACGCATAAGTAACATGTAAATCGTTCTCAAGATTATAATATTAAATAATTCTCCCAAGTTAAAAAGATTAATTTTGCCTCTGTGCATTTTAATCAATGTGTCAATATATTTTGTGCCACGTGCATTAAAAACAATTTACAAACTCTTTTTCCAAAATGAGTCAGTTGAATGTATTTACCAGTGTAAACTGACGTATTTTCCAAAAAGGCTAAATGCAGGTACTATACGAAATTGGCTGGATATGTCTCCTTAGCATCAATAGAAGTCTCGCAAGCTTAAGATGCCTAAAAGTCTGTTGAACTATTGTTTCCATTTTATGTTCGATCCTTCTGTGGATAAACTTCCGAATATTGTGACAATTGATATTACAATAATAAATTCGGTTGTATTATATTTTCAATTGCTTCCGCTGTGCTTAATAATATTGTGTTGTTTGACTATTATGTTGCCAACCATGACGTCACGATACTCCCCACCGGGCCCACCGGTGACACGTGGAAAATCGGGGTGTGACACCCGGTACGATGGCGAGATGATCGAGCTATATGGTCTTGTATCAGAACTCTTGCTCACGAAACAATGGTTCCTGACTGAGGGAGTAGCTTGGGTTGTGAAGCTAGTTCATCAAAGCCCATAATTGGAAAAGGTGGTTGCTAATTTGGTAAATAGCGTTAATGCTGTTGGTGTGAACGATGGTATCAAACAGGGTTTTCATGCTGCAAAGTCTTCGGCTAAGATTGTTAATGAAATTCCTGGGTATGATGAAGGTGCTAAAGAGGCCATGGATGTTGCGATTAAAGCCTTTAATAATTTTCACATTTCAGTATTGGATAAAGTTTCGGAGTTGGTGAACGAGCCTTTATCTGTTATGAAGGAGAAAAGTAAACTTCCCATTGTCAAGGAAGACTGAGACCTTGTTTTTCCGTAATCGTACAATGTTTTGTTTTTATTGTAGGATGTAATCGTACAATATATGCTTGTCATGACTTGTTATTTTTCCGAATCTTTACTATTGTGGGACGTAATCGTACCAGACATATTTTAACTAGGAAATCGTAATTTTGCTTGTGACATTCGTGCTTGACTTCTAGTCTTAGTTTGCGTCCAAACTTTTACTATTTTGCCAAACCTTTTTAGGCCATCTGAATGACCGAATCGTAGCAAAGACTTTTATAAGTTTTTACTTGTTTAAATCTTTTATACATTGTTAGTGGACCAGATCGAGTCCACTTGCTTAATAGATTTTTTGTTATTTTTGAACTATTTAAGCCTTCTCGATCGACGCGAGGCATGGGTCAAGGCCCGTTTGTGCACACTTTATATTTGTTCGAACTTATACATAGATATCATATAGTTTGTTTTGTCCAAGAACGTAGATCGCTTTATTTAATAGCAGATAATCATAGTTTCTGGGGCAGACCCTCCCGGTTTTTACAAGAAATTGGAAATACATTCGGGGCATTACCCTCCCGATACTACATGAAAGAAAGAAACGTAAGAATAAAAAGAGCGATCTCTTTAAACCGCGGCGATCGTATAATTACATAAGACATTTTTTCAGATGGATCCCATTCCACGTTCTCGGTACAGGGGTTCCATCGATATTTTCGAGCACACAGGACCCTTTATCACTAGCTTCCTTCACACGATACGGTCCTTCCCACTTGGGGGCCAATTTTCTTGGAGGCTCAATTCGGCTTGCGTCGTTGCTCCGGAACACATAATCTCCAACTTTAAACTTGTAATGCTTGGTGTGGGCGTTGTAGTACTTCTCGTTTTTTCTTTTGTACCGAGCTTCTTTGATGGCTACTATGTTTCGGCTTTCTTCTAGCACGTCGAGATTGGATCGGAGCTCCTGCTCGTTTTCTTCCCAATTTTTGCATCTTTGGTTTGGGAGTCCAATTTCTGCAGGGATCACTACTTCGGTGCCATATGTAAGTGTAACACCCCAAATTCCGTACGACATGTTAAAATGTTTAAGTGCAATACACTAGTGAAAAGAAATGGTAAATATAAAATTTTACCATTATTAAAGTTTATAGTATTTGACAAATCTAAAATATTATAACTAGGCATGGAAGTTTATTAAGTTAGTATGTAATTATGAAGAAATGTCTTGTTCAAATAGATGAGGGGGTTAAGTGAAAAGTGTGTAATTGAAATATTTATCAAAAAAAAAATGCCAAGTATGAGTATGTATGTGTGTGCGATCGTGAGAGAGGCCAGGAGAGAGTCTTCCCCCTTAAAAACCCTAACATACTAAATCCTTCAAATTAAAGAGGAGATTGAAGGCTAGTGGAATGCATGGATTAAGAATGATGATCCCCTAAGCATTTCCTACATCAAGTAAGTCACAATTTGTGAAATGATGAACATTGATGAAATGGGTTTTTGATTAATCCGTGTATATATGCGAAATTAGGATGGTAATGAGTTAGAATCATCTCACGAAACTTGAATTATGCTTGGATTTCGGATTATCTTGATGTTTTTTTATGTAAACCCACTTGTAGGTAACAATGCCATGGAAATGTTGATGATATGTGTGTTTAATTAGTTGTAGTTTTGATATGTGAAGATAAATGTTGTAGGTTAATGTTATATAAATCTGAATTAGAGTGTAAATTGTGTGAAAATGTTGAATGTAATGATCTTGCTAAGAATTGGAATGGTTGTGCATAAATTTATTGTACACTATGCTTGGTAGATGGTACGCACACAACGTGTTCGATGAAATGTCTAGGCTGAATTATTTGGGTTTAAACTTGGGCATTTGTTGAAATTGGATAATAGAATAAAAATGAATATGTTTATGTTTAATTGGTGCCAAGATAACCGTATGAATGAACATATAGAATGAAATTTATGTGAATGCTAAAAGTGATGTTACAATGTTTAGGAACGAGAGTAAAGGAAAGCTTGAGTCATACCCAAGATAAAGTGAAGAAAAATCAAGGTAAGTTCTTTTGAACTTTATTTACTCTACTAGTAGATTTACGAATGATATTGAATGATATTAATTGATAATACAATTCGTGCAAATTCCTTTATAGATAAAGATTGGTTAGATGTAAGAGTTTATGTCAAAAAAGGTTTTAGAAGTTATGTTGTAATGAATGCGAAATAGCAAATCCCTTGCGGATTTGGTTATGCTAATGAAGGTTATGTTAAGTCATACAAGTCGACTGGTTCTAGTTGGACAAGTCGAGTAAATATAAGCTACCACCCGTTTTGAATGGGTGGTCATGAATGCTATGACGAATGCTTGAAATTTAATCCGTTATACGGATGGAAAGAAAGAATTATGTTGAAAGCGATTAACCCGATGTTACCGGGTTGTAAGTGATAAGCTTGAACCTCATCATGAGGGTATATGCCATTACCCATTTAATTGGGTAAATCGAATGCGTAAGAATAATGAAAGCAAATAAAAGAATGAAGCTAATATATTGTTACATCGAGTTAAATGAGTATTACGGCTAACTTTTGAAGTCTTGTTATTGAATGTAGGTAAATCCTCACTTTAGGCGAATTGGAGAATTGGAGCGAGCACGTGTCTATGTCATGTTATACCAAACGCTTCCGCTAGATTATTCTCATCCTTTTGGTCTATGACTTGTTATTTTATCCAACTTTGTTAGTAGTTGTACATTTGTAAAACTTGTCGTCTTTGCTTTTGGTAGTTTTATGCCAACGGGTTCGTAGAATGTTATTTGAATGATTATGTTAAAAACAGGGGGCACGTTCGTTTTACGAACGGGCCATGCCCAATTTTTGTAGAAAAACTTACTATGTATCAAAGTTGGTGTTTTTAATGATTTTAAATTACTCTTGTAAGTAACTTATTATTTTATGGAAAAGCGGACCTAACAAGTTGGTATCAGAGCCAAAGTTTGAGGGATTCGGGCAAAAGTCATAGTGCTCGAACTCAAGCCGATGGCTCGTGCAAAAGTGTGCTCGCTCCGAGATCGCCAATGAGGTAAAATTTTAAGTTTTTGTTAAACACAAGTATGTAAAGTGTGTTTATGATAAATATTTAAGTTAAGTATGCGAAATAGTAAAAATGGGAGTTAAACATTGGGTTTTATCTGATCTGGCGTCGCACACAGGTGTGTCGTTAAGAGACACAGCTGTGTGGACCATTGATGCTTGTTGCTGGGATCAGGGTGTATAGCAAGGCTGACACAGCTGTGTGACATTGTACTCAGATAATCAACACAGCTGTGTCTGGGCAAATTTTTTTTTTTCAGCATTTTAATAAAGGAAGGGCCGTCGCCGACGCCTCCTTAGTTCCGACGCCCTAATCGTCTGTCGACGGACAAAAGTGGCCGACGCCACAATTCATAACCCGTCGCCGACGGTGTAAGTCCGTCGCCGACGGCTTGTGGAATATCAATCCGCTGAAAATTTTATTCTTGTATTATTTTCGCGTTTCGAGTTACCGGATTGTCTGAAAGCCTATTTAAGTGTTCATGTAGGGTCCAAATAATGCCTAATAAGATATATCTAGCCACAATTAGTGGTTACGATGGAAGGAGACTTGTAAAGGTCGAGAGTAATGTGTCGAATGACACGAATGAATGCCGAAAGTTTAATAACTGGATAAAGTATGAAATGTAGGAATGCGAATGAAGTAAATACGGACTAATGAACTATGATGAATTGAGAGCTTATGAGTTATAAATTAAGTTCCCATACTCCTTAGAAATGCCCGTTTTATGTTCCTGTAAGCATTAGAAGATATAATAAGTTATGTAAAGTTATGTAGATAGTTGGCAATAAAGTAAAATTTATAAAAGTCGAATGTAACGAATGGAATGGCAAGAAATGATTGACGAATGCATAAAGTGGAGTTGGAATTCGTATGAAAATTCGGATGAATGTATGCTTTGATAGAATTATGCACTAGAGGCTTGTACCTTGTACATGAATGGTGTGATGTTTATGTATATTTAATGATTTGCTCTAGTATGATTAAGAGGCGAATATGTGCTAAATATAAATCATACGAGCTAATTAGTAAAGGATATGTTCAAATTATGTTAGATAGATGTTCCGAATGAAATTTGCTAATTGTAGAATCATGGAGCATTAGCATGTGAAAATACGTGTATGTGAATATATATATATATATATATATATATATATATATATATGTATTGATTAGAGGATCACGTAAATGGTACATGAAATCTTGTTATTTAAGTGGATTATGCAACGTGGGCTTCAATACGTTATCCGTGGACTACGGTGGGCATCCCAAATGTAATTTTTATCATTCCTTTAATGTTTATGGGCTGTAAATCAAAGTTTAGGTCCCAAGCCATTAATGTACTTGTATGTAAGTTGTATGCGAGATCTCGAACGAGTATGTAGGAAGGTAAGCGTGTATGTAAATGTATATATATATATATGTATAAAGGTGCGTGTGAGTGTACGTATGTATGTAGAGATGCAGGAAGGTAGGTATGTATGTAGATGTGTGCGTATGCATGTAAGAATGTGTGTAAGCATAATTTAGATGCGTATAGTATTAACGTGACTAATTATATGCTTGAGGTTGGTATGAAAATCGAAGTTGTATTGTACTCAGTTTTGATCATATTAATGATTTGTGGTAAAACCCAATTGGAATTGTAAAATGGTGAAGATGTTAAATTGTGTTTTTGTTGGTGCATGAGATGTTGCATGATAGTTTTGATAGTTAGACGTGAGGTGGAAGTAATGACAATGTGAATTGTTTGAATGTAATAGTTCATGAGATGAGTTTGGGAGGAATATGCTTAGGAAACTTGTACATTATGCTTAGAAAGTGGTACGCCCACCAAATGTTTGATGAAATGCTTAGGTGAAAATGGTAAGTGGAAATGTATGCTAACAATGGATAAATATATGTAGACAAATGATAATGATATAATAGATAATGGATCTGTATAAGAATGTGTGTTAGATGAATTGCCAATGGAAATTGGTTTGATAAGATAACACGGTAAGAAACATGAATTAGGATGTTGTAATAGATGATTGATTGTGTTGTGAACGATGAACGTTGAATTGTGTAGATATGGAACGAAGTAGTTAAATGAGTATTTTCATTATGAGCATATCATATGCTTGTGACTAATGAAAGCACTTACATGTGGGAGCATGTGTATGTGAATGTATATGTGACGATGGTTAGGTGGCTGTGTGGTTGTAAGCCAATTACATCAAGATTTTTGATATGTGTATTTTGATGTTTATATAGTCTCACATAACAACACGAATAAACAAGGTTAAGTCGTAAGTTATATGTTAACACTATTAACTTCTGAGAGACAACTAAGCGTCTATGCATAAGAAGCATGATTTGACTTATAGTCGTAAAAGTAGGATTTTAGGGAGTTGTATGGAACATGTTAAATCAATACGCGTACTATGAAGCACATGACGAAATATAAGAATTTGAAAGAATGGGAATCTGAGTATATGTTTTACGCTTGTCAGAATTGACTAACGAGAGTCAGATGTGAATGATGCGATCGGTATGATCGTTAACACATACAATTGTTTATGCTAATAGTGATGTAATTACTAAATGTCGTTATGGAAAGATGGCAAGAGTTGATCCGCATATCGAACAAAAAAAAGAAGAGAATATTTGAATGGAATTTGGCATAAAAGATATTTTGCCACAAGTAAACCTTGCAAGGAATATAAAATAGGATTTCGCTAAGACATGAAAATTTTACGACTAATGGAGTAAATGACTGAAAAATTTAATGGATCCTGCCCCTAGTCAGGCTAACTAGCGTATGTGAGGACTTATTTGAAGGAAAACCTCTAAAGCAATGTTCACGAATTAGAGTTTGTATACCTAGATTCATGGCTCGTGTTATAAGACGACCCTACGAGGTAGAGTGTAAACTAAATTATCGAAAGAAGGGTTGTACCAAGTTATATGTAACTCATACGTGGAATGAGATGGCATGTGTAATAAGCTTATAATCTCGTATTAACGAAACCTTAGTAAGTATATAAGTAAGAGTTAATCCATTGTGGTACATAGTTAGGGAATTGCCTTAGCATTACAATTATTAGAAGGAATTACGTACGTACGACGGCTATGGAATGTGATAACGTCACCTCGAGTGTAATATGAGTTACTCAAATGTAAGTATTGATCACACGATCATATTGATGGCATGATTAAAGACTATGTTGGCCCTTGTAACCTAGGGATAAATAGTAAAAGATTAGAGCAAGATAGTAGGTACATGATTTGTATAACAGTATACATTAAGTTGTGTGTAACCATGCACTTATGAGGAATCAACAATGAAAGAAATATTGGTCTCGGGTAAAGATTATATGTAGGTATTGTAAATATATATATATATATATATATATATATATATATATATACTTAGCAACTATTAAATAATGCATGATTTGTGACTTTATATGAATGAATATGAATGAACAAGTATGAATATTATGATAATTATTTCCCTAAGTAGATGTTAGAGGTATGCGGGAATGATTAACTTGACAGATAAATTTTGAGAAATCAGCTTGAACAAATGAACAATGATCATGGAATGATGTAATAGAATAACACTGAATCATGCAAGGTTCATTTACCAGGTGTATTAGATAAGTTTTAGAGTAGTAATGACCGATTCATCATGTTGGATGATCGAATGAAAGCATGTTGTCGAAGTTCGAGGTATGTAATTACGAAGGGATACCGTTAGACCAGTCAGAGGATATGTATTGAGGTTTCGGGGACGAAACCTTCCTTAAGGGGGGTAGACTTGTAACACCCCAAATTCCGTACGACATGTTAAAATGTTTAAGTGCAATACACTAGTGAAAAGAAATGGTAAATATAAAATTTTACCATTATTAAAGTTTATAGTATTTGACAAATCTAAAATATTATAACTAGGCATGGAAGTTTATTAAGTTAGTATGTAATTATGAAGAAGTGTCTTGTTCAAATAGATGAGGGGGTTAAGTGAAAAGTGTGTAATTGAAATATTTATAAAAAAAAATGCCAAGTATGAGTATGTATGTGTGTGCGATCGTGAGAGAGGCCAGGAGAGAGTCTTCCCCCTTAAAAACCCTAACATACTAAATCCTTCAAATTAAAGAGGAGATTGAAGGCTAGTGGAATGCATGGATTAAGAATGATGATCCCCTAAGCATTTCCTACATCAAGTAAGTCACAATTTGTGAAATGATGAACATTGATGAAATGGGTTTTTGATTAATCCGTGTATATATGCGAAATTAGGATGGTAATGAGTTAGAATCATCTCACGAAACTTGAATTATGCTTGGATTTCGGATTATCTTGATGTTTTTTATGTAAACCCACTTGTAGGTAACAATGCCATGGAAATGTTGATGATATGTGTGTTTAATTAGTTGTAGTTTTGATATGTGAAGATAAATGTTGTAGGTTAATGTTATATAAATCTGAATTAGAGTGTAAATTGTGTGAAAATGTTGAATGTAATGATCTTGCTAAGAATTGGAATGGTTGTGCAAAAATTTATTGTACACTATGCTTGGTAGATGGTACGCACACAACGTGTTCGATGAAATGTCTAGGCTGAATTATTTGGGTTTAAACTTGGGCATTTGTTGAAATTGGATAATAGAATAAAAATGAATATGTTTATGTTTAATTGGTGCCAAGATAACCGTATGAATGAACATATGGAATGAAATTTATGTGAATGCTAAAAGTGATGTTACAATGTTTAGGAACGAGAGTAAAGGAAAGCTTGAGTCATACCCAAGATAAAGTGACGAAAAATCAAGGTAAGTTCTTTTGAACTTTATTTACTCTACTAGTAGATTTACGAATGATATTGAATGATATTAATTGATAATACAATTCGTGCAAATTCCTTTATAGATAAAGATTGGTTAGATGTAAGAGTTTATGTCGAAAAAGGTTTTAGAAGTTATGTTGTAATGAATGCGAAATAGCAAATCCCTTGCGGATTTGGTTATGCTAATGAAGGTTATGTTAAGTCATACAAGTCGACTGGTTCTAGTTGGACAAGTCGAGTAAAGATAAGCTACCACCCATTTTGAATGGGTGGTCATGAATGCTATGACGAATGCTTGAAATTTAATCCGTTATACGGATGGAAAGAAAGAATTATGTTGAAAGCGATTAACCCGATGTTACCGGGTTGTAAGTGATAAGCTTGAACCTCATCATGAGGGTATATGCCATTACCCATTTAATTGGGTAAATCGAATGCGTAAGAATAATGAAAGCAAATAAACGAATGAAGCTAATATATTGTTACATCGAGTTAAATGAGTATTACGGCTAACTTTTGAAGTCTTGTTATTGAATGTAGGTAAATCCTCACTTTAGGCGAATTGGAGAATTGGAGCGAGCACGTGTCTATGTCATGTTATACCAAACGCTTCCGCTAGATTATTCTCATCCTTTTGGTCTATGACTTGTTATTTTATCCAACTTTGTTAGTAGTTGTACATTTGTAAAACTTGTCGTCTTTGCTTTTGGTAGTTTTATGCCAACGGGTTCGTAGAATGTTATTTGAATGATTATGTTAAAAACAGGGGGCACGTTCGTTTTACGAACGGGCCATGCCCAATTTTTGTAGAAAAACTTACTATGTATCAAAGTTGGTGTTTTTAATGATTTTAAATTACTCTTGTAAGTAACTTATTATTTTATGGAAAAGCGGACCTAACAGTAAGACTGAACAGTGTTTCTCTGTTACTTGTCTTGTGTAAGGTTCGATGAGCCCATAAAACATTCGGCAATTCATCTGCCCATCCTTTTCCTTCGTAACCGAGCCTTCTTTTAATCCCATCGACGATTTGGTGGTTTATCTGTTCGACATGTCTGTTCCCTTGAGGGTGAGCGACTGAAGAGAAGACTTGGTTGATCTTCAAATTTTCACACCACCGTTTGAACAGATTTTCTGCAAACTGTTTTGCGTTATCGCTCACTATGTATAGCGGGAGACCGAAGCGAAACACAATTTGCTCCCAGAAAAATCTTGTTACATTATAACCGGAGATGACCGTGAATGGCCTTGTTTCCACCCACTTGGTGAAATAATCTACTGTAACTAGTAAATATTGAGCACTTCCACTGGATCGTGGGAAAGGCCCAACTATGTCTACTCCCTACTTTTGAAAATGCCACGCGGCCATTACTGGGATCATCTCATTCTTTGCTTAGAGACTTATCGGTGCGTGCTTTTGGCACTCGTCACATTACTGGAGTTCTTTTACTGTGCTTTCGTGCATTCCGGGCAAATAACACCCTGCATTCTTTACTTTAGTTACGATCATTTTTGGCCGGGCATGGATACCACAAATACCATAATAAAGGACCCAGGAAGGTCTTTCGGTATAGTCAAAACTTCCACCCGTACCTCCTTTGTAAGATGGTTGAACGACACTGATACTAGCTTACTCAAAGCATCGGCCTTTTTGTTTTTGCTGCGGGGGATGTGTTCAACCTTGCATGAGTCGAACAGTGCCATTGCTTGCTTTACTTGCTCTAAGTACTCGATCATGTTAGTTTCCCTTGCTTCATATCTGCCGTTTACTTGGTTTGCTACGAGTAGTGAGTTGACATGGGCTACGACGTTTTTTGCTCCGACTTTGGCTGCTAAACGTAAACCAGCCAACAATGCCTCATATTCGGCTTCATTATTGGAACTTTTGAATTCTAGTTGGAGTGCATACGTCATGTCTATGCCATCAGGATTAGTGAGTATTAGCCCGGCTCCTGCACCCTCGGCGCTTGAAGCTCCATCTGTATACAAAGACCAGGGTTTGTTTGGAGCTTGTTCTATTCCTTCAACTTCTTTGTCTTCCGGCATCTCAACCAGGAAATCAGCTATCACCTGCCCTTTCAATGGGCCTTTGGTTCTGAAAGTGATGTTGAAGGCGCCTAACTCAATCCCCCACTTTGCCATCCGACCTGACACCTCAGGTCGCCGGAGGACATGTTGGATTTTTTGGTCTGTTCGAACCTCAATTGGGTGAGCCTGGAAGTATCGCCGAAGCCTTCGTGAAGCATGGACCAAGGCCAGAGCTAATTTTTCCAAATTCGGATACCTTATTTCGTAATCTTTTAGCTTTCGACTTACGTAATAAATGGGAATTTGAGCTCCGGTTCGATGGGCGACTAAAACTGCACTGATGGCGCCGCGTGATGCAGCCAAGTATACTATTAGCACCTCGTCTTCCTCTGGGACAATGAGACTAGGTAATGTGCCCAAGTAAACTTTGAGTTCTTCAAAAGCACGAGCAGCCTCATTTGTCCATTTGAATTCTGATCTAAAACTTTTTCGCAGTACGTCCATAAATGGGAGCGACCTGTCTGCAACTTTTGACAAGACACGATGAAGGGCGGCTAATCGTCCGTTAAGGGACTGGATTTCCTTGACCGAAGTCGGAGGCTTCATATATAGAACGGCGTCTATCTTGTCGGGGTTGGCTCGTAAGCCATGCGACCCGACCATTACGCCCAGAAACTTTCCTTCTTCTACTCCGAATGTACACTTTTTAGGATTCAACTTCATGTTGATGCTTTGGAGTCGGGTGAATGTTTCTAGAATATCTTTCAACATGATATCTTCATTGTGGCTTTTTATCATGATATCATCAACATATACTTCCAAATTTCGATCGATTTGGTCTTTGAAGGCTTTGTTCATTAACCGCTGATAGGTAACACCAGCATTTTTCAAACCGAATGGCATTTTTGTAAAGCAATATATCCCTTCGTTGGTGACGAAGGCCGTCTTGTCCTCGTCTTCAACCGCCATTTGTATCTGATGATAACCTTTGTAGGCATCTAAAAAGCACTTTAATCTGAATGTGGCAACAGAATCGATCTTTTCGTCAATTTCCGGTAATGGAAAGCCATCCTTCGGGCATGCGTCATTCAAATCGGTGAAATCGATGCACATTCTCCAGGAATTGTCTTTCTTCCGCACCATGACTGGGTTTGATACCCACGTTTGATACCGGACTTCTCTGATGACTCCGGCATCCAGGAGACTTCGTACGTCTTTTGCGATTGCTTTGGCTCGATCTGGTGCCATGTGCCTTTTTCGTTGTGCTATCGGTTTAATTGATTCCTTTACGTTCAATCGTTGTTGAGCCATGGATCTGGGAACCCCTTGCATATCAGAATGCTGCCAAGCAAAAACGTCAATTGAATTACTTAGCAGTTCCCACAAGAGCTTCTTAGTTCGTTTTGGGAGTTATGCTCCGATTGCCACTTACTGCTTCGGGAATTCCGGATTAATTGCCTAGAGTTCCGTAGGGACTTCGGATTTCTTGGAACTTGTTTCTGCTGCGTGTCTCACCACCGCGACGAATGCAGTTGACTCGGAGAGGATAGTGGCGACATCTGCTTCGGTGGGGAATTTCATAGCTCCGTGAATTGTAGAGTTGATTGCTCTGAGAGCTCTTAATCCTGGACGCCCGAGTATTATGTTGTGCGATGAATGGGTTCCCACGACCAGAAAGGTCAATTGAACGGTCCTATTTTTATCATTATCTTTAAACGTAATTGGGAGGATGATTTGTCCTATCGGACGAATAACTTCTCCCGAAAAGCTTATCAGCGGAGTGGATACTTCAACGAGCCTCTTCTTTGTTTGAGGAGCCAGCTGTTGGAAACACTGTAGGTACATTATCTCAAAAGCACTTCCGCCATCTACGTATATCCGTCGGACCAGATGTCCGACGATTACGGCTGAGATTGTAATCAGTCCGTCCCGAGCATCCTCTAGATCGATTGGGGGGAAGTACGTAGGTTGGTGCATCCAGGCTGCCATATGTTGGTTTGATCATTTCAACCCTCTTGGTTCCAACCTGCGGCAGCTGACTTCTTACCATCCATCACTTCTTGTACAAGGTGAGAAAGCTTTCCGGACCGAACAACTTTTTCTATTTTCTGCTTTAATGCCCAACATTCATCACTCGTATGCCCCTTGTCTCTGTGCACAGTACTTTTTGGAATGCTTATCGGATGTAGGACGTAGCTTCAGAGGTACAGGGAATTGTGTGGCTTCCGTACTGAGGATCTCGCTCGGTGACTTCGATAACTCGGAGAAAGTATTAAAACGTACATGACCCGTTCGGAAGCTGTTCCGGTCGGGCTGCTGCGATTTTTGATACCGCCCGCGATTCCGATTCCAACCGTTGCTTCTGTCTTTTGGTGGGGATGCATTCCGTCTCCACGATGCGGTTCTTTCCTCTGCGTTTTTTGCTGCTGACTCATTTGGTTGACCACAAGCACTTTTTCCTCGGACAAAGGCTCGGGCTCGTTCCATAAGCACTTCCATGGTTTTTGGGAGATCTTCATGGAGTTTTTCTACGAGCTGATTGTTTCGTACCCCATGACAGAACCCGGAAACGCGGAGTTGATCAACTGCTCCACTGATTTGCATACTTTATTGATTGAATCGATCGATGAAATCTTCTACCGACTCCCCATCAAGACGCTTTATATGGTGAACTTCCGTGATGTCTTTCGAGCAGCGTCGTTGTTGGCAAAAGTTTTGCAGGAACATTCGTCGGAAGTCTTCGAAATGATCGATCGATCCTTCCGGTAATCCATCAAACCAGACCCGCGTTGATCCGGTAAAAGTCTGAGCGAACATATGACACCATGCTGGCATGGGCCATTGTTCGAATTTAGCCGCTTCGGCGAAGGCGAATATATGATCGTCCGGATCGGACGTACCATCATAAAATTTCAACGTCGGAGGCATTTTTAACTTCATCGGCAGTGGTGCACTCGCGATCCTCAATGTGAATTTTGACTGAGAAGTCATCGACGTTGGCTGATAGGCATGATCAGCTCTTGATCCTGAGGATTTAGACCCAGAGATCCCATAGATCCAAAAGCGAAAAGTCCAGTGGAGATGGAATTAGCCCCTGGGTAGGCACTACTGAACAAGTTTGTCCGAAGACTTTGTAACATTTCCTCCCGCTGTTGTTGTTGCTGGAGCTGTCGTATCAAATCGGCATTGCTTAACAAAAAAGCATTATCGAAGTTAGGTAACGGTGTAGAAACCTGAGTGGTGACAGAAACTGTAGTTATAGAACTTGCAACTGCAGAACTTGCAGGTGCAGAACTTACAGGTGGAGTTACCGTTACCGAGCCTGACGAGACAGCCGGGTGGCGGGAGCTGTGGAGGCAACTGTTACAGGTGCAACCCTGCCTTCCAGAATGCCGTTATAAGACGCGAAAGTGTTTGTAGATTCCATAATTTCGAATGAAAATAATCAACGAGGTAGATTTTGTGAATTCGATGGGATGGCGCCACTGAAGACTCAAAAACCAGTTGGTCCGAGCTGGGTTGAATAGCGCTTCAGATGACCTTGACAGAGACCTGTAAGATCACAAGAAAGGAAACACACCGTTAGCCTCGTCACAGGGAGGGGGGCTCTCTGTGACCAAGCTCGGGCGTGAGAATAAGTATTTGTGGGAGAGAGAATAGTCAGTGAGAGAGAGAGGAAAGTTTAGAGAGAGAAAGTCGTGATTACCCCTTTGTTGGAGATCTTGGCGGGATATTTATAGTTTTTGGGTATGCTGATGTGGCGGGTTAGTTAGACTCGGACCAATCACTATCAGGTAGTTAAAGTTGTGGGCCCCCAGTTAGTTAAGGAAGATCCTATTGGATGATCGATCCGTTCTAGGCCCGCCTGCTCCGTCCAGACCCTCGTGTCAATGGTCCGATCTTGGACCATCAGTTATTCTGTTCGGGGATGGATGGTATTCGGTCCGTTCCAGGACATATCCTCATCAGGCGACAAAAAGAATTGGGCCCAAAATTGAGGTTAAAGGGAAATAAATTAAAGAACTAAACCTTAGTGATAGAGCCAATACTTGAACTTGAGACCAATACAAAATTAAATGAGTAAATTACAAGTTTTGTCCTTTATGTTTGTTCCAAATTTCAGGCAATGTACTTTACCTTTAAAATTGATAAGTTTTGTACTTAATGTTTCAAAATCATGCACGTTATGTCCTTTAGATCAAACCCAGTTAATTTTTTTTGTTAAATCTGATCATGTGCAAGGCACATGAGGGCATTTTTGTAATTTCGTTTTTTAGGGAAATTTATGTAATTAACTTAAAATAAATACCCCACCATCTTCAAAGGTTGCAGACCCACCACTTGCCATCACCTGCCGCCACCACCTCCCACCCTCACCTGCCGCTGACCACTACCACCTCCCACCCCCACCTGCCGCCGACCACCCACTATCTCCGCCATCGCCTGACCCACCATCACCACTCCACCGTCTCCAACATCACCATCAACATCCACCCCTTCGATCCACCACTCCACCGCCACCACCTACAAAATCATCTGAACAAACAAAAAATCCCCAAATCTCAAACTACAGTAAAACTAAACTGAATTATCATAATCCCAATTAACATAAGAGCCTAGTTTCAGTCATCATCTTCCCTAATAATGAACCCTAATTTGCGCACCCTGTTTCACGTCAAATTCGAGTTATATGATCACAATTAACGAATAAAACCTTAGGGCTTTTGAATGGAAAATGAAAACGAGTAGGATGGTGGCTAAGAGATGAACCTACAACAAAATCCAAAACCTGCAACACTAGAATGTTACAGGTGGTGGTTGAGAGACGAACCACCATCGTCGGTCATAAGTATCAACCCCACAAAAACCCTAATTTTTGAAACCCTGACCGCCTTGAAGCTTGACGTTGGAGGACTCAAAACGAGCACGACGGCGTTTCCGAATCAGGTGGTGGATGATGCGGTGGTAGGTGGTTATGGTGCGGTTGGAATTTTGGTCTGAAATCGGAATTTTTATGGTTGAAATTTTGGTCTGAAATTTCGTACAGTTGATGTTGGGGTTTGGTGGTGGATGATGCGGTGGTAGGTGGTTATGGTGTGGTTTCAACGGTGGTGGGTTGGTGGTTATGATGGCGATGGTGGAAGGAGGTTGTGGTGGCGGTGGTGGCGGCTGTGGTGGAAGGAGGTGGAGGTGGTGGTGTAAGTAGGTTGTGGAGGTTTTATGGTTGAAGAAGAGAGTGAAAGAGATGAACAATGAGAGCAGAGAATGAAAATTGTTAATATATATTATTTTTATATTTTCTTTTAAGATATTTATTTAAATAATAGGGTAAAATGTCAAAAATATCCTCATGTGCCTTGCACATGACCTTTTTAACAGAAAAAATTAACTGGGTTTGCCCTAAAGGACATAACGTGCAGGATTTTGAAACATTAAGTACAAAACTCATCAATTTTAAAGGTAAAGGACAGCGCCTGAAATTTGGAACAAACATAAAGGACAAAACTTGTAATTTACTCAAATTAAATATATAGTTTTCCACTCAACTACCAACACTTTTTAACATAATTAATGATTGCATATAGTAAATATATAATTTAACATATATATAAAATCTCATAAAAACTTTTCGGGCCCTTTGAAAATTTGGGCCTTGAGCAACGGCACGAGTTGGCTGGTCCAAGAGCCGGCCCTGATTAATAGTGTTCGCTTTGTTCTCGAATAGCTGGCGGGTTTGTTTGATTGGAAACTTCGTATGAGGTCACCCATCATGGATTGCTTCCATCCAAAACACTTAACTCTCTTATCATCCACAGTCAATGCGTCCAAATTGCATTGGTGAAATTTGAGGCAAAATATCCTTATGACCTTTCTATCGTATGGACAGAACAAATAACAATGTGGATTTGTTCCGTTACTTGGACGCACAAAGAATTACTTGAATGAAATCTGAAAACTTGTATACCCGGCCACTCGATGCACCCACCAATCAAATCTTAAAATTATGAACTTGATAAAGCCACAATAAGGGCATATGAGTATATGTATCATGTATATATACAAATAATTAGGAACATATGCAATAGATATTTACCACTAGAGGAATGACTCACATATACAAAACAACACACAATTCACTAATCACATAAACAACTGATCTGGAGAAGAATAAAAGACCACGAATCGAATGAATCAAGTATATATCTCAGCTAATTATATACCATGCAACCTATCAATGCATTTTTCTATACGTTGAATCAATTAGTATCAAAAACTCGAGTAACTCAAGAGTCACGAGCATGCCATCATGTGATGAAACTCGTCGAAGTCAACGACACCATTTCCATCAAGGTCAAACTTCGCGATCATCAACTCACACTCTTCGACAGTGCGCGACTCCCCTAATCTACTAAGCATTCTCCTCAAACTTTTGGGAGTTATACAACCACACCCCTCTTTTTCCTCATACATCTTAAAAGCCATTTTTAAGTCATTCACTTTCTCATCCTCATTTGCACTTTCAACCACTTTAACCAAATCGTCAAAGCTCAACAGCCCATCACCGTCGGAGGCCATCAACCCCGCCACCATCTCCACCTCCTCCAATGACAACTCTTCACCTATCTTCCCCATGCAAACTTGGAGCTCCGGTGGGGATAGTTTGCCGTCACCATTTTTGTCCAAATGGCTGAATACACGTTTGTATTGTTGTTGTTTGTCCATCAAAGCAATTACACACCAAAACTGAATATAAAGAAGGTTAAGTGTTTATTGATTTGAGAGAATTTGAGTTATATACGTATATATAGATATTGGGTTTGGGCTGCAGGTCCAGAACAATCTTTGCGCGTGGTTGACCAGTTGAAAGAAAAATTTAATTATAAGAAATTTGGAAGTTACTCCGAAATGGACCCTCTCCGTATTTAAAGGTACTAGAAAAACTTCCTTCTTACGTGGGATGATGCAGGTTTTGACGAAAACATTTGGTTTTAGAAAAAATAAAAACCAAACATGCTGGTTTTGACCATTTTACAGTTTACAGTTCAGTTTTTGACAAGTTATTGATTTTAAAATAAAAATTATTTTTTGAAAGCATACTTTTTGTATTAGCATTAAAAAAATACGAGGATTGTTCATGATCGAAGAAACATATATGTACATAACTTTATCTTCCTAACTGAAAGAAGTAAATAATAAATGTTAAACGCATGTTCCGTAAACTGAATTGTAAACCCTCAAACCATTTGAACCGGATTGTATAAATACAAAGTAATACTCATTTTTATTAGCGACCTATTCAAATCTAATGTATAAAGTTTGGACTCGAGTTCGTTTATTGAAAAAGTTTCAATAGACTTAACATCTACCGGATCTTGTTTAAGCTCGAGTTAATTCAAAATTTAAACTGTTGATCTCGACTCGTTTACACTAGCAATTTTAAATGAATGATGATAAGTCTTAAAATATTAACACACGCATTTATATGTTAGAAAAGAAATACTAATAAGCTTTAGATGGTCTTTTCTATGAAAATAAGCGTTAGATGGTTGGAGTACAACGTGCCACTTGTCCTGCACGTGAATCACATGTCCAGATTCTATAGGAAATGTCTGTGTATTATATTATGCACGCGATGTCTTCCGGACAAAACCGAGTAGATTTCGTAGTTCAGAAAGACTAAGTTATTGATGATTATATCAGGGGCGTACCCACCCTAAGCCAAGGGTGGGCGGGCGTACCCCATGAAAAAATATTTTTTAGTGTTATTTTTCGCCGGAAATTCCGACCGCACCCATTGGAATTTTTCATCCGCACCCCTTGAAAATTTTCAACCACCCCACTTAGAAAAAAAATAATAATTATTAACCACTTATTCACTTAATTATTTAATCCAATCAAAACCCAATCTGCAATCAATTTTTATTAACACAAGCCCAAACCCAACCTAAAGAACTTTGAACTAAATTAAATAACACAAACCCATCCACCCATTCCATTTCCAAATCTCGCCCCCAAAAAAACTCCCAGCGACTTGACGCCACTGCTCACGACCTGATGGCTTTTTTTACCGGAAAAACCAAAATTCCGGTTGGACCGACCCATATTACGTCATAATTCCAATATAGAACTAGTATGGTTTATTTATTTATTTATTTATTTTGTTTTATGTGATGATTATGAGAAAATATAGATGTGTAAGTGTTTAATCTTTTTATAATTTTTTTGAATTTTTTGTTGTTCTACACTTGTAGTTAAATGATTTTGTTGTTTTATTAATAGGTTTGTTTGTTTAAATGATTAGATACAAGTAATCAACATTTAATATTAGGGCTTGAATGTTTAAAAATATAATTGAAAGTTATGCGCTATGGTTGAACATGATTGTTTATTTTGTTGAAGTGTTTAGTGTTGTTTTATGAACTTATGGAGCAAATTATATGTGTTAGGAACAATGAGTAAGAATGTAATGAACTTATGGCGTGTTAGTATCTTTAGATGATATTTTGGATATATTTCAAAAAAAAAACCTGTAGGGCATATTTTTAAATTCTTTTGTAATTTGTAATGACGTTTGACGTGTTTTTGATGATTTGTAAATTTTAGTTTGATCTTCTTTTGTGTTACATGATCTGACCCGACCCGACCCGCTGTGAACCGATATTTTTATACAGCTAGGGGCTTAAAATCTTTGAAAATATTCCGCACCCTCAGGAAAAAATTCCTGGGTCAACCACTGGATTATATTATGAAAAAAAAATGATTGGTTGAATGCAGTCAGATTCTAAGATGATTTATTAGTTTATTGTAACATGTTATTGTAGGTGATAAAGCAACAACATTGTTTTGTGAAAAATTGGTTTTAAGATAATGTAATTAAATCTGATTTATAAGGTAGAGTGCTAGAGTGTAAAACAATATTGTAATCGAATATAAAATGAAAATGGCAATGAACACAATGATTTATACGAATAAAAAACCATTGATCTTTAGAAGATCTCCGACATAAAAAACCCCAGGTGTTGGAAACTATCGATCACCAACTATATTAATCAAAGAATAATGCAAAATCTGGTACAACTTTGGATGATGATTGGGCTCAGTACAAGTAGTCATTAGTGTGTGTTTCAGAGAGTATTCGAAAGTTGCTAAGTGTGCGAGTTGCTTATTATGTGTCTTATGAGCTCATCATCCCATAAATGTAATTAGACACTATCTATTTATGAGCTCATCATCCCATAAATGTAATTAGACACTATCTATCTAACTAACTAAACGAAAAAGGTGGAAGAAAAACATGAAATTAGTGCGAGTTGCTGATTTAGTGGTCCGATTGCATTTAGTGGGGGAGATCGAGCGAACAACGTGAAATTAAAATAATGATAAAAGCAATAAATCATCCAAACTTAAACTTGATCTTGAATCTTAGGTTATACGATGTGTGTTTGATAATTACCTCCGACCCTTACTCTCTACATCACCTCTATGTCATCACATTCCCCTCTATCTCTATCCAGATGGTTTTACCCCTCATCCCCTTCCCCTTCCCCTTCCCCTAACCACCAATTTAAGAGAGAGAATAGAAGAGAGAGAGAGGGGCCAAGGAGGTTGGGGCCAGCTCCACTATTGCACCAAATCCCTGTCAAGGGGACTTCCCCCTCCTCCTGACTACTAGATCAGCCATCCCGCACTTCTTCTCGACTCCACTCCCTAGTCTTCGAAACGAGCTTGCAACATAATTTTTGCTTCTGTGACTGAAAAATCCGTAGAAGGTCATCCATCATGGATTGTTTCTACTCAAGGCACTTAAGAGTTCTCCAATCATCCACAATCAACATGTCCAATATACGAAGATTTTCTTATGACCCATGGTTGAACATGCCAGCGTGGGATTTGTTTAAAGTGTCACACTTAGGGGTAGGGGTTGTGATCACTCATCACTCACAACATCCAATCAAGTTCCGTCATATCATCAACCATTATTCTATCACTCACAACTTTTTTAGTGGAAATGGTCATCACTCACCACACACTCATCTCCATCATCAAAAGCATTCACAAAACAACAAACAAGTTGAATCGCGTGATAGTGGCCACTCGTTGTCAAGTTAACGCGTGATGGTGGTGACCGGCGCTGGTGTATCACTCGTTATAAATGTTCATCACGGGCTAAAATTGCTCCACCCCGGGTAGGCTATTGGAAATAAAGACTTTAGTGCTCGCCCGAACTATAATGTGCATTGTGGTTGTTTACCAAGACCATGCTTCTAGAGAATTCCGGAAATCTGCAAACCGACCCGATAGTTTTTTTCTTTGAACAACAATTTTTTACACCTAAATACCATCTAACCTTACACTTGTAAGGATTTGAAGACACAATACTTTTATGGGAAGCAAGTACCAAACCACTAGACCACACTGCCGATACTTATTATATACGCAACAAACTACTTAGATAGAATCCAAAAACCAGGAATTCTGCAAAAACAGGCCATTCGATGCACCACCCACAGAATCTTGAAATTATGAACTTGATAAAGCCATGAAAGCGGTATGTAACTATACAAAACACAACATATACGAATGGTATATATACAACTAACTGCAAAAGGATATTTACAACTCGAGGATTAATACAAAACAACACAAAATGCAGTAATCACAGAAACAACTAGAAGAATGAAATAACAAATAAATTAAATATATATCTCCAGTTAATCATGCCATGCATGCAACCATCTGTTTTGTACGTTGAATCAATTAGTATAACACTCACGAGCATGCCATCATGTGATGAAACTCTTCAAAATCAACGACCCCATTGCCATCGAGGTCGAACTTCGCAATCATCAACTCACACTCGTTGACGGTTCGCGACTCGCCTAATTTACTAAGCGTTCTCCTCAAACTTTTAGGAGTTATACAACCACAACCCTCTTTTTCTTCGTACATCTTAAAAGCCATTTTTAAGTCATTCACTCTCTCATCCGCATTTGCGCCTTCAACCACGTTAACCAAATCGTCGAAGCTCAACAACCCATCACCGTCAGAGTCCATCAACTGCGCCACCATCTCCGCCTCCTCCAACGACAACTCTTCACCGATCTTCCCCATGCAAACTTGGAGCTCCGGTGGGGATAGTTTGCCGTCACCATTTTTGTCCAAATGGCTGAATACACGTTTGTATTGTTGTTGTTTGTCCATCAAACACCAAAAATGAATATAAGAATGTTAACTGTTTATGTGTTTATTGATTTTCTTGATGAGAATTTGAGTTATATATATACTGACTTAGGGCTGCAGGTCCTAACAATGTTTGCGCGTGGTTGACTAATATGACAAGTTGAAAAAAAATATTAATTTTAAGAAATTACTACGAAATGGACCCTCGCCGTATTCTAGACAAAGTTCTTTCATACGTGGGTCGACGTAGTGTCCAGCTAGGCCGGTTTTCACGAAAATGTTGTGCTGGATCATTAACTATAGTTTTTAGAAAAATATAAATCCAACAGACCAGTTTTGACAGTTTTATAGTTTTATGGTTCTGTTTTTGGCAAGTTAGCGATTGATTGTTCATATCAAAATAACATATAAAATTATAAATATATATCGGGTAGGGTTCATGCAGGAACCACCTTTATTGCTAGAACCGTGAGAACCAACGTGAACACAACAAAATAAACTCACTATACCACCAAAAACCTAAAAAGACCTAACCCCCCCCCCCCCCCCCAAGCTAAATGCTAAAACTAAACCATAAGGACAGTAGGGGTGGTTCCATGATGGGCAACCATCACGAGTGATGGCCAATTGCACACCGCCGCCACCTTCAAAAGTAACGCGTGGAATTAACAACGCGTTGAACTTGTTTGAGTGATGGGTTGTTGAGTGTTGTGAGTGATGACCATTGCCACTAAAAAAAGTTGTGAGTGATGGAATAATGGTTGATAACATGGCAGAACTTGATTGGATGTTGTGAGTGATGGAATTCTTCCCACCCCCACTCCCCTAAAGCTAAGCCCCTAAAAAATATTAAAAAAATCTAAAAAACATACGAATTTTTGTTATTAAAATCGTTACTTTTAGTATCCAAAAAAATATTAATGAAATGTAGCAATTTTTATAAAACAAATATAAAAAAAAATTGTGTGTTTTTTAGAAAATTTTAGGTATTTTTGGTTGTACTCACACTGGTTCTCGCGGTTCTCACAATAAAGGGTGGTTCCTAACGGATCATTCTCCTATATATATATAAACGGGTTCAGGAGAAAACGGCAAAAAGTGTGAGAACGGTGAAACGCATCCTGGCCCAACATGTGGCGCGGGACATGATCAGGGTCCGAGGGGTTTTTTTTGTCTTTTTAGTATTCTTCTCCTTTCCCGATTTTCGCGTTTGACATGCTGCTTTATTTTTTGCGTGCAAGATAATTTTGGCGTTATCTTGAATTATTAATTACTTGGCGTTTTAGTGTTTTTCTCAGATTTCTTCTCGTTGAATTAATTCTTTTTGTGTCACATAGTTATTTTTTTTGGCGTTATGGCTTTTTCCATGTCATTTTTTGGCGTTTTGTATCTTTTTGTTAATAATTGATTACCATAGATTAATATTTTATAAAATTACAATAATACGAAATCAAAATAAACTAATAGTCTTCCGTAGGTGGGATTACATCAGAGATGTACACAACGCTTTGTTCATCACTTTCTTCAGATTCATCATCATCAAATTTTAGATTTGTGTATAACGCCATTAGATCGTCTCTTCTTTGCTGCAGCTTATTCTTGAATATCACTGCATCCTTGGATTTGATACGGCTGGGATTAAATTTATATTAAAGACCTGTTAGGAATCTAATAGGTTATTATAAACCTTCGTTCCAGAATAGGAGACCCAGTAAAAGCTATCTGTACTTGCTGATTTGATACGGCTGGGATTAAATTTATATTTAGCTCAGGTAAATACTTTTAACTTATTTTCCCTATACGGGCTTGGGGTATGGTATATAAAATACCGCTTGGTCGGGCATTGAATCTTTAATCGAATAGAGGTTAAACCATTGATATGCTCCGTTTGGAAATGTTTTGTTTGCTTAAAGCCTTTGGGGGGCTAATGACCATGTCCCGGATATCCTTGGCATCATTTTACGAAATGGCCACGACCTAAGCACGGGGTGTAGGCGTACACCCGTCAGTGCCGAAATAAATAATGTGGTGTGTCTATTGATTTTTAACCTGGTACAAACCGGGCTACTGAACGCATAAGAAACATGTAATTCTTTTACAAGATTATATTTAAATAATTATCCCAAGTTATAAAAGTTTTGTGCCACGTGCATTCAAATCTTTTTTTTTTAACTTTTCAAAATGAGTCAGTTAAATTGTATTTACCAGTGTAAACTGACGTATTTTCCCAAAAGGTTAAGTGCAGGTACTACTCGAACTAGGCTGGCTTTCTCCTAGCGTCCACAATAAGTCTCGCAAGCTTGGATGTCATAAAACTGTTGAACAATGTCTCCTTTTTATTTTGATCCGCCTGTGGATCTATTTCAACTATATCGTGATACTTAATATTACAATTTATTAAAGTTGAAATGATTCTATCTTTGCTTCCGCTGTGCATTTATATATTGTGTTGTTTGACTATGATGATATCAACTACGTCACGATACTCCCCACCGGGCCCACCGGAAATACGTGGAAATATCGGGGTGTGACAGGTTGGTATCAGAGCCAACACTGAGTGAATTAAACACTAGCCTTTTGTGTTTAATCTTAGTTACACAATTGCACATTCCTCGAATTTTCGAGTCTAGACAAAGAACATAGGACAAATCCTGATTTGGTTTATTTTTGTCTTTTATATTATTCTTGGTTGTTATCTTTTGTTTATATTGACAGGTCTAAATATGCCGCCAAGATTCCTCAGAAGATAGGGAAAGTCACCTGTAACAGCCCACGACCAGGAGGCCGGGCCTTCTCAAAGGCGAACCTCACTTGTCCCTATTAGCACCAGCCCACAGGGAGACTGGAGGGCACACCTACAGCCAGCGAGGCGATCTGTCTCGTTAGCTTCGTCACCTTCTTACTTACACTCTTTTGGACCCCATTCAGAAAATGAGCCCGAAAACCCACAACCTTCGTTTATCCCTCTCCAGCGGTCCAACTCACGCCATTCCTTTGATAACCCGTCCCATATCTTCAGAAGCCGGTTCAACCCGGCGAATTACCTCGAAGAACCAGTGGGTGTTAACCCATTGGGACCCGAAGATCACTTTTCCGGAGATCACGCCATGGATATGGACGAGGATACCGACCCTACTGAACCACCGACTGGTACCCCCACACATCCTATTGAAATCTCTGACGGATCGTCGTTCCATGGATCACCTTACCGTGGTCCAGATAACTATCAAGCAAGGTTCAACCAGTGTGAATGGTATTTCACACCTTCTTACCATTCAACGCCTCAGCAGCAGCAATCGGATCCTTCCAGGGACTCTCGCTTTGTGGCAGTTACCCCGCCACCACCACCACCTCAGCAGTAGCCTCCTGAGCCACCAAGGCGAAGGAGAACAAACGCACGAATGTCCGTGCAAGGAAGAGGAGTGCACATCAGCACCCCTCAACCATCGAGTAGCAGCCACTATCCGCCGCTCCGAGAAGACCAGCAGTTTGGGGGACCTTCAAACCCCAACCCGGAAGTAAACTCTGCACATGTCATGCCACCACCGTTGGGCATTGACAACCCAATTCCCACGTACACTGGCCCAACAACGTATAATCCCTTCGAGCAGCCGGCTCACTCCAGTTTCAACTATGCGGAGATCGACCCATACCTGGCGGCGTGGAACTACAATGCTGTTAACCCCGAAGGGCCTTACGGAGCTCCTTGGGGAGTTGGATACCCAGCTTATGGATACCAACAGCAGCCGTCTCTTCGACCTCCACATCAGCCGCAGCCGCAGATACCTCGGTTTTCCCCGCCTGAGCAGGAGGAAATTCTCCAAAGACTGGACCAGCTTGAACATCAAGTTCACAGAGATCGCAGGGAACGACAAGGTTTCTTCAAGGGATTAGCAAGTTTGATAAAAGGAAAAAGCAAGAAGGACCATTGAATCCTTCAATTGTTGGTTGTATTCCCTTATTTCTGTTGAGCCCCTGCGTGGGCCTGTCTTTCTGTTTTAACCCATGCGTGGGTATGTTCTGTTTTCTGTTTTAACCCCTGCGTGGGTATGTTTTTTTTGTTAAGCCCTTGCGTGGGCAAGTCTTTTGTTTGACCCCTGCGTGGGTATGTTTGTTTGGTTAGGCCCCTGCGTGGGCATGTTATTTCAGTTAGAAGACCCGTTTAGGGCAGACTCATATTTTTAATTTATGTGATGAAATGATTGGATTTAAATTTCTATTTTTAGTTATATGCATGAACAAAAATATAAAATAAATAATAACAATATTTTTACAAGATCTATCATTATATTAAAATGATAAAATCTAAAAGGACAAGACCTAGCCTTGTGTCATTTTAAGACAGGGCCAAGACGGTAATTCTCCAATTAGATTCAGATTCTTATCAACATCTCAATTTAAAATTTGTTCTGCGTTAAATGTTAAAAAGAATCTTAAAAGGTAAAACCTAGCTTGCATGTCATAATAAGACCTGGCCAATATGGTAAAACCTGTTTTAAAAGATTCAAGGCCCTATTAACATCTGCAAACATGTTAACATTCTTGGCTAATGTGATCCGCAAAATCACACAGGTCACCCTTGTGTTGAATTATTCCAAAATTCCTTATTATTATCCAAACATCCGCTTGTGATGTAATGCCTACGGGCTATAATTATTGTCATATAAGACAAAAGACAGTCGTAGCTTATGAACTCCCTGTCAAGAAAAGTGATGAACCTTGATTCAAACCTTAATAATTAGATCCTATAAGATCTTGACCCAAAAATTTAGAAATGTCCATGTGACTAGGCCTATTGTGCCATTATTATAATTCATTTTAGAACTAAGGTTTACTAATGAAAAGTCCCAAATGAAATTTCTTAACAAATTAACCAATATGGTTCTTTAATTACCATGGTTAATAAATTTTCAAGATGACAAACCTATTAAAATTCCCTAAATAAATCATTGTCATCACTTTATGTAGCAATCCAACTACATGGTCGAGTCTGAGGAGGTCAACAGTCGGCCAAAGGAGAATCATGACGCCACCAGGATCAATGTAACTGGTGCAGAACTCCAAGAATTAATTGACAATGCGGTCACTAAAGCCATAGAGAGGCAGTATAGTGAATCGAGTAGTACTCGAAGCAGGACTCAATCAGCACCCCATTCTAAGCCAAAAACACATTCTGAGGCTCATAGTAAGCCACCCTCTAAGCTAGATAAGCCAAAGAAGGATGATGACGAGCATCATTCCTCGAACCAGCAAAGTGTCCCGTCAAAGAAGATCGAGCTTAAGCAGGAACCGCGTGGTAAGTCCTGTACGTATAAATACTTCGTCTCATGCAAACCCAAAGACTTTACTGGGGAGAAAGGAGCGGTTGACTGCATGACCTGGTTGGATGAAATGGATACCGTGGTTGATATCAGCGGGTGCGCTGATAAGGATGTAGTAAAGTTTGTATCTCAATCGTTCAAAGGTGAGGCCTTAGCCTGGTGGAGATTGTTGATTCAAACTACTGGGAAGATTCCACTGTACAATATGACATGGGAACAATTTGTTACCCTCATCAAGGAGAACTACTGTCCTCAGTATGAGGTTGAAAAGATTGAGTCAGACTTTCTATCATTGGTAATGAAAAATCTGGATTGCCAAGCTTACCTTACGAGCTTTAATACCCTGTCAAGGTTGGTTCCTTATCTTGTGACCCCGGAACCCAAAAGAATAGCTCGTTTCATTGGGGGTTTAGCCCCAGAGATTAAGGCAAGTGTAAAAGCCTCTCAGCCAGCCACATTCAGGTCTGCCGCTGATATATCCTTGTCCCTCACACTGGATGCGGTCAGGCAGAGATCGCTGAGGAACACGGATGCCGAGAAAAGGAAGCGTGATGATGACAATTCACGACGGTCAGACAAGAGGCATAAAGGAAACAATGACCACAAGAAAGGGTCTGGAGCTAAGAAAGATGGGCATCAATCCGGAGATAAGCCCAAGTGTAAGGTTTGTAAGAAGCACCATTTTGGGAGGTGCAGACTCGAGTCGAAATCCCAGTCACAGCCGAGAGCTTGTGGGATTTGCAAGTCTTCTGAGCATAAGACCTTAGACTGTAAGAAGATCAAGGATGCTACGTGCTATAGCTGCAATGAAAAAGGGCACATCAAGTCCAACTGCCCAAAACTCGCAAAGAAGACTGAGGATGGGAAAAAGACCAATGCTAGGGTCTTCAGGATGGATGCAAAGGAAGTTGTTCAGGACGACAATGTGATCACAGTTACCTTCCTCATAAATGATGTTTATGCGAGAGTGCTATTTGATTCAGGAGCTGATCAATCATTTGTAGATAATAAGTTTTGTAAGTTACTGAATTTACCTGTTAAAGCCTTAAGTGTGAAGTATGAAGTGGAATTAGCTGATGGAACCATAGAAACCGCCTCAACTATGTTAGATGGATGTGTTATATCCATTAGGAACCACTCTTTTCCTTTGTCCTTACTTCCCTTTAAGCTAGCCGGTTTTGATATAGTGATAGGTATGGATTGGTTATCGCGTAACCAAGCCCAGATTGTGTGCAACAAGAAGCAAGTGGTAGTCAAGACCCCGTCTGGTGAGCCACTTACCATTCAGGGGGATACCTAGTATGGATTGCCTGAGCAGGTGTCTATGCTCAAGGCATCTAGGTGCCTGAAGAAGGGTTGTGTCATTTATATGGCACAGGTTACTATCGATGAGCCGAAACCTAATATGGAAGACATCCCCGTCATTTCTTAATATCCTGAAGTTTTCCCTGAAGAACTACCTGGTTTACCACCAGATAGGCAAGTGGAATTCAGAATTGACATCATCCCCGGAGCAGCACCTGTTGCTAGAGCACCTTATAGATTGGCACCAACAGAAATGAAGGAATTAAGAACGCAGTTAGATGATCTGCTAGCCAAAGGTTTCATTAGACCTAGTTCGTCTCCTTGGGGAGCACCGATCTTGTTTGTCAAGAAGAAAGATGGATCGATGCGTCTGTGCATCGATTACCGTGAGCTTAATAAGGTCACTATCAAGAATAGATATCCTTTGCCCAGGATCGACGATTTGTTCGATCAATTACAAGGGGCAAGCTATTTCTCTAAGATCGATTTGAGGTCAGGCTATCATCAGTTGAAGGTGAAAGATGAAGATGTACACAAGACTGCATTTAGGACTCGTTATGGTCATTACGAGTTCCTAGTGATGCCTTTTGGACTCACAAATGCACCTGCCGCGTTCATGAATCTCATGAATCGCGTCTGCAAGCCCTACTTGGACAAATTTGTCATTGTCTTCATTGACGACATCCTCATTTACTCAAAGAACCAAGCTGACCATGAAAAACACCTTTGCTGTATTCTTAAACTTCTAAAACATGAGAAACTCTACGCCAAATTTTCGAAGTGTGAATTTTGGCTTCGAGAAGTCCAATTCCTTGGACATGTGGTTAGTGAGCATGGTATCCAGGTGGATCCCGCTAAGGTAGAAGCAGTTATGAACTGGCAAGAGCCAAAGACGCCTACAGAGATTCGTAGCTTCCTGGGTTTAGCAGGATACTATAGGCGATTTATTGAAAACTTCTCAAGAATTGCAGCACCCCTGACCTTACTCACCCGCAAGAAAAGCAAGTTTGACTGGGGGCCTAAGCAGCAAGTGTCTTTTGATATTCTGAAGCAAAAGTTGAGCAACGCTCCTGTATTGACGTTACCGGATGGAATTGATGAATTTGTAATATATTGTGATGCATCACACACCGGAATGGGCTGTGTGCTCATGCAGAAAGGCAAAGTCATTGCCTATGCTTCACGACAGTTAAAGGTGCACGAGAAGAATTACACCACCCATGACTTAGAGTTGGGTGCCGTTGTATTTGCACTAAAACTGTGGAGACACTATTGTATGGAACCAAGTGTGTGATCTATTCAGATCACAAGAGCCTTCAACACTTGTTTAATCAAAAGGATTTAAACATGAGGCAACGACATTGGATGGAAACTTTGAATGATTATGACTGTGAGATAAGATACCATCCAGGCAAGGCAAATGTGGTTGCTGATGCCTTAAGTAGGAAGGAAAGAGTGAAGCCTATAAGAATCAATGCCAAGAGCATTGAGATAAAGAATAGTTTAAACGAAAGGTTGTTAGCTGCACAGAAAGAAGCTGTATTGGAAGCTAACTATCCTGATGAAAAGCTAGGAGTAACTGAAGAGAAGTTATCCTATGACAAGGATGGAATCCTGAGGTTGAATGGACGAATATGGGTTCCAGTTTATGGAAGACTTCGAGATGTTATCCTCCAGGAAGCCCACAGTTCTAAATATTCCGTTCATCCTGGAGCTGATAAGATGTACCAGGATCTAAAGGCAAACTATTGGTGGATAGGCTTGAAAAATTCTGTAGCTGCCTATGTAGCTAAATGTTTGACGTGTGCACAAGTCAAAGCTGAACATCAGAAGCCGTCAGGTTTACTACAACAGCCTAAACTTCCCACATGGAAGTGGGAAATGATGACAATGGATTTCATCACCAAGTTGCCAAAGACAAGGAAGGGAAATGATACTATATGGGTGATAGTAGATAGATTGACTAAGTCAGCACATTTCATATCCATTAAGGAGACTTATAGCTCCGACATGTTAGCCCAATTGTACGTAGATAAGATTGTATCTCTGCATGGTGTACCAGTATCAATTATCTCTGACAGAGATACGAGATACACATCACATTTTTGGAAAAGTTTCCAACAGTCTTTGGGCACGCGCTTAAATTTTAGTACAGCTTACCACCCTCAGACAGATGGGCAGAGTGAGCGGACCATCCAAACTTTGGAATACATGATTCGTGCATGTGTAATTGATTTAGGTGGTAGTTGGGATAACCACCTGCCATTGATCGAGTTCTCCTATAACAATAGCTATCATACGAGCATTAAGGCTGCGCCTTTCGAGGCATTATATGGTAGAAAATGCAGAACGCCTATTTGTTGGGCGGAAGTGGGAGAAGTTCAATTATCAGGACCTGATTTAGTCTTTGAAACGATGGACAAGATTGTCCAGATTCGTGACCACCTGAAAGCTGCCAGGGACAGGCAGAAAAGTTATGCTAATAAAAGGCGAAAACCTATAAAGTTTGTGGTTGGTGATAAGGTTTTGCTAAAGGTATCACCCTGGAAGGGAGTGATGCGGTGTGGTAAGAAAGGTAAGTTAAGCCCAAGGTATATACGACCTGAAGAGCTCAGTGGTATTCACAATGTATTCCACGTCTGCAATCTGAAGAAATGCCTAGCTGACGAATCGCTAGTCATACCACATACGGATGTGCATATAGATGAGAGCTTGAAATTTGTGGAAAAACCATTGTCGATTGAGGATCGACAGGTAAAGAAGCTTCGAAGGAAGCATGTGCCTATTGTAAAGGTCAAATGGGATGCCCGCAGAGGTCCCGAATATACGTGGGAGGTAGAGTCCACAATGAAAGAAAAGTACCCTCAATTGTTTCAGTAAATCTCTAGGTAGAGATTTCTTTTTAAGGGGGTGAGGATGTAACACCTCAAAAATTCATGTCCAATAATGTATTAACACGTGTCATAAGCTTTGAACGTATGAAAGAATACTTTAGAGGGACTAAAGTTGACAAACAGAGAAAGTATGTGAATATAAGGGTTCAAAGTGTCAACAATGGATAAATATATCGTACAATAGCCCTATACGATGTTTATAACCTTAAACGAATAAATCATGGATCATACGAAGCTAAATATGAAAGAAAGTGAGAGATTACAAACTACAGGGGTTGAATGTGTCAACATGTTTAAAGTACACCTCTGAGTGACCTTTTAGCAAACCCGAAGTTTGTAATGATAAATTATTCTCACTAGAATATGTGGTAAAAATTTCACCAAGTTTCGATAAAGTATGAGAAATTTATGACAATATTCGTATATAAGGGGTTAAAAGCGTCAACATTGAAATTTAAGGCCTTACGGGTAATCACCAAGCTAATCAAGGACTTAATAAAGTTTGTATAAGTGTTGGAACCCTTAAAAGTAAGGTTAAAGGGCCAAAAATGCAAAAACAAGACTTAAAACCACGCATACAAGGACCAAGGACCTAAAATGCAAAGTTTAAAACTTGTTTGGCCTGTTCTGATCATCCACACGGGCCGCGTAAGGTATCAGGGAACCCTTACGCGGGCCGCCTGAGACTGCCAGTATCAGAAAACATGCACATGTGTCTGTTCAGGCCTGTTAACCGACTTAGAATGCTTGTTTTACATACCAGGGGCTGCCCCAATGGTATTTCATGCATAGAGGGCACTTGTCTTGATCCGGAAACAATTATAGACTACATTGGCATCATCTTATGAGATCAAATTTGCTATATATAGAGCCCTTTAGTTGCAACTCTTGTGCCATTCATTTGCAAACTCTCATAAGCTAACTTCTGGAGCTCCTCTGATCAGCAACAAGTCTCCTTAGGCTTCCTAATCATACTTAGGACTTTTGTGAGTGTCCTTAACCCTTTCTAATTCAGTTTAGCTTAGTTAATTAGCTAAAAGTCAAACCGTCGTAATTAAGGTTTGACTTAGAGATTAATTAAAATTTGTTCAGTCAAATCTCGAATTAAAAGTACCTATAAGTAGGTATTTATGTGGGTAATAAACCCTTAAAAGGGTATTCTCTTATTCCCACTCTAACTAGGTCAATTGTCGGGTCAAAGCTAACTTTAAAAAGTCAACAGAATACTTATTTTCAAATTAATGCATAATTAGCAATGTAGGATCCATGTAACCTGTTTTATCATTAATATAACTTGGTAATTAATGTAAGAACATGTCTAAACATGTTCAACCCGACAATTTTCAGATTAGACTCGGTTCGGAACCGAAAGTCGCATAATTTGACTTTCAGTTCTGACCCGTTTAAGCCTAGTTTAGGATTGCCTTAGAGCTTCTTTTGAACCTAGTTACATGTTAGTATAACCCTCTGTGATTATATACCTTGGTTCAATAGATATCCGATTCACATGCATGTTTCCGTTAAATGCTTATATGTTGACCATTATGCCCAAATGACCTTAAAATATGATTTTTGAAAATATAAAAGAGTAGACACCTTGGTTACTGATTTATAAACTTGTACCCAAAATTTGACATCAGTTAGAGGTTTAGATTAAGAGTTATGCTCATTAGCGTAATTAGAAGACTTTTTATGAATTAAATGGCATAATTAGCATATAGCCTATCTAAACCCGGTTTTTAATACCAAACTTTTTACCCACTGATGTAATATAATATTTTGGGATTTTTGAAGATTTTTAATCAATTTTAGGCTGAGCATAACATAGGGTTGTAGCTTTAATTCGGTTAATGTCGGTTTTGCCCTTTTGAGCTATAAAATAAGTTTTACAAATCTTTTTGACCCTAAACCTTTTGCTACGGATTTTATATGATAAATAAATTATTTTAAACCTTCTGGAATAATAAAAATATCATCTTTCTATATAGAACCCGGAAATGGCTCCAAATCGCCTTTTTAAGCGTTTTTAACGCATAGTATGTATTAAAACCATTTTTAAACATATAAGGTTGATACCTACTGATATACTCAGTAAATTTTTATATTTTAACAGTAAGCAAAAGTTTTGAACTCATATTTTCAGTTTTGCCCTTTTTAGCCTATGTGAAATTACCAAAATACCCCTAAGGTGCATAGTTTGGTTTTAAATGATAAATTTCACATATATCTAGTACCTTACTGTTATAACTTAGTAATGTAACTATATTTACTAAATAAATCAGACCTGTAACTCAGATTACTAATTAAACTCTTTTATAACCTTTTAAATGACCAAAATGCCCTTACGAGGCATAGTTTGAGCTTAAATCCATTTCGGGCATGATAGAAGATATCCTACTGATGTCACAACATGTTTAAGGCATATTAACTTAGGAAACCTGTATATGACTCTTATGGTTACCGTTATGCATTTTTCGCGTTTGGTCCGGTTTATGTAACTAGTTTGCATAAATTGACCGAAACGGGTCAAACCTTATCATTTTTGTCTCAAAATCCAGAATGTGTTTAGTTTGCCCATATTATACAAGTCTTCAAACTTGTCGGGTGTAAATCACATTCCATTCCGGTCTTCGCTTAATCGTGCGTTTGAATTGTATCTTCCTTTAAAACTAACCGGTCTAGGTTTAGGCTTAATTAAAGACCTGTTAGGAATCTAATAGGTTATTATAAACCTTCGTTCCAGAATAGGAGACCCAGTAAAAGCTATCTGTACTTGCTGATTTGATACGGCTGGGATTAAATTTATATTTAGCTTAGGTAAATACTTTTAACTTATTTTCCCTATACGGGCTTGGGGTATGGTATATAAAATACCGCTTAGTCAGGCATTGAATCTTTAATCGAATAGAGGTTAAACCATTTATATGCTCCGTTTGGAAATGTTTTGTTTGCTTAAAGCCTTTGGGGGGTTAATGACCATGTCCCGGATATCCTTGGCATCATTTTACGAAATGGCCACGACCTACGCACGGGATGTAGGCGTACACCCGTCAGTGCCGAAATAAATAATGTGGTGTGTCTATTGATCTTTAACCCGGTACAAACCGGGCTACTGAACGCATAAGAAACATGTAATTCTTTTACAAGATTATATTTAAATAATTATCCCAAGTTATAAAAAGTTTTGTGCCACGTGCATTCAAATCTTTTTTTTTAACTTTTCAAAATGAGTCAGTTAAATTGTATTTACCAGTGTAAACTGACGTATTTTTCCAAAAGGTTAAGTGCAGGTACTACTCGAACTAGGCTGGCTTTCTCCTAGCGTCCACAATAAGTCTCGCAAGCTTGGATGTCATAAAACTGTTGAACAATGTCTCCTTTTTATTTTGATCCTCCTGTGGATCTATTTCAACTATATCGTGATACTTAATATTACAATTTATTAAAGTTGAAATGATTCTATCTTTGCTTCCGCTGTGCATTTATATATTGTGTTGTTTGACTATGATGATATCAACTACGTCACGATACTCCCCACCGGGCCCACCGGAAATACGTGGAAATATCGGGGTGTGTCATTGGAGATATAGATCAACCCTTTGTGGGTGGATGCTATCTGCCTGTCGCCTTCATTATAATCATCAAGGCCAAAGTAGCATTTTCACTGGTATAGGTCTCTTCTACCCATTCAAACCTTCTTCAAGACCAAAGATGACAGAATGACATATGGGTGTCATCAGTCCCTATTTTTTGAATTTTGTCTATCTCATGCAGCAAAATCTTAGTACACTCACGTAACAAATCATTAAGCGAAACTTCATGTAGAACATTACTGAGTATAAAAAAAAGATGTTTGCCATCGTTGTATATTTTGGCGTTTTACATTGAGTTGTATTTTTTTAGGAAGCACTATGTTTTTTGTGTGTGTTTTTTTGTGTGTGATAAACGGAAGGTGGTGAGACGTTTCTAATTATAGAATTTTTTTTGGCACGTAGTTTAGGCGGGATATTATTTTTATAACAAAAAAAGTAATTAACATTTATCTGGATGTAAGGTTTGGCGTTATATATTATGGCGTTTCATATTTTGTGGCGTTTTTGTAGCAGAGAGCTTAAATAAAAACACAGAAAAAAGTACGCAGTGATAAAATTGGTGTTTTGTATTTACTTGGCGTTTTATTTTTCAATGGATTTTTATGTGAGAAATGATGTTTTACCTTTTTTACCCTTAATAAAGCGTCCACGTAATAAAATTGATGTTATTTACGAAAATGCCATCGCGCCAATCTAGTCCATAGATTGTTTTGATCGGACGATCAATAAGCGTTCTCACCGTTCTCACACTTTCTACCGTTTTCTCTAATTCCTGACCCTATATATATAGGGTGGTTCATTGGTGAATAACCCTCTTGATTGTGAACACTAGTGAACTAATCCTAGCCCTTGATTATCAATACACAAGTGTAAATCAATGGCCAGGATTTTATGATCAAAATACACTAGTGTATTTTACGATTTGATGATGTAAATCAATGGTCAGGATTTGTTCACTATGTTCACAAATACACTAGTGTTCACTCTAGAACCTCACCCTATATATATATATATGTTAAAAATAAATGTTAAATGCATGGTTTCCTAAACGGGATTGTAAACCGACAAAGCATTTAAACCGAGCTGTGAATCGGATTGTATAAATACAAGTACGTAATAGACTCATTTATGTTAGTGACCTATTAAAATCTAAGGTAGAAAGTTTGGGCTCGGGTTCAAAAAGTTTTATAGGCTTAACATCTACCGGATCTTGTTTAAGCTTGATTAATTTCAAAATTTAATGTGTTGGTCTCGACTCATTTACACTAGCAATCCTAAATAAAAGATAACTAGAATTGATTCCCCGCGTTGCGGGGCCGGTTATTTTAATGTGATTTGTATGTACGATGTTTTTTTAGATTTTTGCAATCGTCTTTAAAGAGAATAATGAGCGATTACATTTCCAACTCTTTGCATACTTCTAAAGTTGTTTAAGAAATCAATTGTAGTCGGATCTCATTGTGTATTAATGCGGTTGAACCCACATCTTACCGCAATTTTGTATTTATTAATCATAGTTGAATATTTTTTAACGGTAAATTTTTAAACCCCCTTAATTCCAATCGTAGTTGGATCTCATGGACTGTTTCAAATCGAACTTTTCAACTAATTATAGAATTTAGTAAATATACACACTTCACAAAAACTAAACTAATATCACTTCATAAAAATTAATTCTATTTATTATTCATTTTAATTATAAAACAAGGATGTTACCTAGAATAATAAAATTAAATAAATATAGAAATCATGAAATTACAAACAATATGTTAATTTAGATTTTCCATGTAAAATATGTATGAATTTATGAGATATCAAATTCCACTTGATTAGATATGATTATATTTAGGATAAATTACAATTTTCGTCCTTTATGTTTGTATCAGATTGCAATAGATAGTCTTTAACTTCAATAATTACAATCACAATCCTTTATTTGGAAAACTCAGTACATCTATCGTCCTTTAGCACTAACAAGGTTAAAATTTTCAGTTAAATCTAAACATGTGAATTACACATCAGGGTAGATTGGTAATTTCATTCATTTCTTTATATAAAACCCTATATCTTCTCTCACCAGTATCCCTCTCCCTCTTTCTCTTTCTCTCTCCCTCTCTCTTCAACCAATCTCCACCACCAACACCAAATCTGTCCACCAAACCCCACCACCGTCACCATCAAATCCAGCCAACACCAGGCTTAAGTTAGCACTTAGCCCCATCGTCTCTCTCAAACAAACAGTTACATGAACACTGCAATTTACACATCTACTATAATCTAGGTTCGACAGTTCCTAGATAATCCCTCGTTTTTTCGTCTATTCAACCAACGAATTGGGGTTTTGTTGTTCTTCATTCTTGATATCGAATTCGGAGTTTGTGTAAGGTAAATTTCTCATCTTTTTTTCGTATTTGTAATGGGTCTCGTATTACCGTGTGTTCCTTCAGATCCGCCTCTGAATCTTTATCCATTGCTGCACTTCAGATCCATCTCCGTATGTTCCTCACATCTGGTGCACAGCAAATGGTACACGCAATTTAAGATCTCCGGTGATTGCTACTTAGTACATCGATGTGGGTTCAGTGATTTTGGTTTATTGTGAGGGCATCACATAGGCTACTTTGTACCTAGAAAATGGTTTTGTTTTGTGGGTTTTTTTACCTCCAAACATGTTGTTTTTGGTTTTGTAAATAGCATGGTTGCAAAAATCGCGACTAGCCGGCGATTAATCGCTGACTAGTCGCTAGTCGCCCATCAACTGAGTAATTTTCAGCTAATCAGTAAAAAAATCGCTAGTTGGCCTAGTCGGCCCTAATCGCGACTAGTCGGTCGGGAAAAATCGGGAAAAAACAAAAAAAAATCAAAAAAAAAATCGGAAAAAAGCAGAAAAAATCGGAAAAAAACACATATTCCGGCCAAAACCTCCCAGATTCCGGTCAAAACTTGTCCACTTAAGAAAATTACGTATAAAAATATATGTATATATGTAGAAAAACTTAAAATTATACATAAAAAGTCCGATCCGATTAATCCCGAGTAGTCGCTAGTCCCTACCTCACCGACCCGCTAGCGACTAGCGAGTTCTCCAACCTTGGTAAATAGTGGGATTGGAATGTCATAAATAAAAAATATGTTTGTTTTTTTCCAATTCGATTGGTCACTATTGTAACCAGGGTGATGATGGTGGTAGAACTTGGTGGGTTATATGCCATATATGCAGGAACTGAGTCGTGTTTTGCTTTCGTTCTTCAAAATGAAATTTATGACCATAGATCCTAATTTTTGAGAGTGTAGATGATGAACTTTTTGTTTGAGAATTGGTTTTTTTTTTTTTTTTTTGCTTTTGCAGACGATGAGAAAGAGAGATAAGAGAGAGAAAGAAAGAAAGGTAAAAAGTTAAAAAAAAATGTATTTTAATGTTGGTTGTATTTTAATCTTAGTAAATAAATACTATAAATAATAAAAAGACTAAACTGCCCTTACATGTATAAACTAAACTGAAAACTGTAACCTGGTTAGTGCTAAAGGACGAAGAGTGTAATGAGTTTTACAAAATAAAGGACTGTGACTGTAATTATTGAAGTTAAAGGCTATCCATTGCAATCGGATATAAACATAAATGACGAAAAGTGTAATTTACCCTTATATTTATGAGTCACCTACATGTCAATATAGCTTTTACTATAGCTAACAACTTCTACAATTAAATATATAATAACAAGTCTATAAATATTAATATAAAAAACAGTTAAATGTCATTTTAGTCTTTGTGGTTTTGGTCATTTTGGCAGTTTAGTCCAAAAGTTTCATTTTTCGTCTGGGGTCCAAAAAAGTTTCACCGTTGCCATTCTAGTTAGCATAATTACATATTTTATATGGCAGAATTGCCATTCTTGTTAGCAGAATTACATATAAAATGACCGAATTGTCTTTCTCGTTAACAGAAAAAATGGATGAAGTTAACCAAGTGGACTAAAATGGCAACGATGAAACCTTTTTGGAACCATAGACGAAAAATAATTTTTTTTTTACTAAACTAACAAAATGATTCAAACCACGGTGACTAAAATGACATTTAACCCTAAAAAAATACTAAGAGCATCCACAATAACAACACCTAAAAAAATGTCCAGTTAGCTGCCACATCAGAAAAACACTCACCCTTCAAAAACATTAAAAACCCACCCAATAAGAAAACACAAAAACACTTAAAAACATTGCCACATCATCACCACATTTTACATTTAATTTTAATTACCTGTCTTTTTCTTTCAATAAAATATTTAAGAATCCTTTAAATTATTTTGATGGATAAAAATTTAAAAAATTTAAAAATTTAAAATTAAAAATTAAAAATTTTAATTTATTTTTAGTTATCAGTTTTTTACTTTAATAAAAAAATATAAGAAATATTTAGATACTTTTATGAAGGGAAAATTATAAAATTTGAAATTTAAAAACATTTCGAAAGTTAAAGCATTATATTAAACATTACAATATTTAAAATTACACAAACTAAACATTACAATAATTAAAATTACAAACTAAACCTTACAATAATTAAAATTACACAAATTAAACATTATAATAATAAAACATTACATAAATTAAACTTGTTCCTTAAGAGACCATATATGTTCCACCAAATCGGCACGAAGTGCATGATGAGCCTCTTCATTACGTAAATCTTTGAACCTCTGCAAGTATTGTTCAAATGCTGCTGGGGCTCCATGTTCGTAAGTTGGCGGTACATCTTCATCATCATCAGGCGACCAATTACCTATAGCATAGCCTTCATCCTCTACAATCATATTATGCATTATAATGCATGCATACATGATATCACTTATTTGTTGCAAGCTCCAAGCTCTTGCAGGACCACGTACGATTGCCCATCGAGCTTGGAGAACACCAAAAGCTCTCTCGACATCTTTTCTTGCAGACTCGTGTCGTTTTGTATATTCCTTCATTTTGTCACCTTGGGGATATGTAAAGCTTTTCACTAATGTAGCTTTTCACTAATGAAAGTTGGGAAGAAGTAAGGTGTGGAGTACATGAAAGGTGAGTGATTGTATTTATAGTGAAAATATAGCCGTTTGGAGAGGGAATTTTTGAAATTTTAAAATTCAAAACAGGAATATTCTAACGGCTATATTTTGAATTTAAATTCTAACGGCTATATTTTGAATTTAAATTCCAACGGCTATATTTTGAATTGAAATTCAAACGTTACATCGACTTTTCACATTCCATCCTTACATCAAATTTTGAAACTCAAACATCACATAAATTGAAATTACAATAACTAAACATAATAATTAGAATTACAATAATTAAACTACCTAAATACCATACTTTGCCCTAATTTTGTCACAACAAATTTTATGTATTGCGAGTTGCTCGGGAGTCATGAAGCTTGTATCCTTACAAAGGATTTCGTATTCGCGCAGTTCGTTCTCTTTGCGCTTGACGTCGACATATTCACGCATTTGGGTTTTGATATCATCATAGGCAGATATCTTAAGGTCACTAAAGTGTTGAAAGCGTTCCATGGCGTCTTCAGTTTTTGATGACCCACCCTTATTCTTACATTTAGCCTTTTTAGCCTTATCCATTGCTTTGGCCTTCTTTGCGTCGATAGGGCGAGGAAGCTCTTCCACATTGAAGTTATAATCCTCAACCGACACATCATTATCATCGTTGAGGTCAAAGTTGGGTTTTGATATCATCATAGGCATGTTTGTTCCTTCCATTTAGGCTGGTCTCTTACAATCTCCCAAACATGATGGTACATAAACTTCGAGGCTGGGGTTGGGTCTTTCCCTTTACTCCATACTACTTGGTACATTTCACGGGCATGATTAAGTAACACGTCATCAGAAAAACCACTTATTTTTTGGCCCAATAGTTTATTGTAGATGTTGTTAAAAGACATCACCTTTGGTCTTATCATATGCCAGTGAGTTCTCACAGTGTCCACTGTTCTCTCCACATTGGTACCCTTGGTGAAATATGCATGGACGCGCTTCCAAAAGTCATTTTTACTTTGGGAGTTCCTGGTAATCTCGTCGCTTGAAATATGTAACCACCCCTTTGTGAGAATGACCTCTTCCTCAGTTGACCACAATTGTCTTTTTTTGTGGTTCTGAAGATTCACCTGCTTTGCCCTTTTTCTTTTTGGTGGCCTTGAGCTGTGGGGATGTGGATTCATCTACACTACCAGTGAGTGGTTCAACCGTTGATGTTTTAGTGGTTGAGATGGCTGGACTTTGCAGGAGGTTTGTTAATGGTTGAGAGAACCCATTATATGGGAATTGGGTAAACCCGAGATTTGGGTATTGGGTGAACCCAAGATTCGGGTGTTGGGTGAACCCAAGATTCGGGTGTTGGGTGAACCCGGGATTTGGGTACTGGGTGAACCCAGGATTTGAATAGTGGGTGAACCCAGTATTTGAGAGAAGGTGGGATTTGGGAATTGGGTGTTTGGGTATCCTTGAAATTGTGGATACACAAAGTCTTGATAAGGGTTTGGGTTTGGGTTTTCATCAGGATTGGAATCGTCAAGTAATTGCAAAAACGAATTCGTGTTTGAATTCATGGTTTCTAATTCGGGAGAGGTTTAGGAGATAAAAATGATTGAGGTATGAAATTTATGAAAGATGAAGGTTGTATTTATAGTGAGCAGAGCGGAGGGAATTTGAGAATTTGAATGTATGATCGTTTGGGTGGGAAATTTTTAAATTTGAAAATATAGCGGTTTGGAGGAAAATTTGAAATTTGAAAATATAGTGGTTAGGAGCAAACACTCACCCAATAATGAAATCTAAAAACACCTAAAAATATTGCCGCATCATCACCAACTTTTACATTTATTTTTAATTACCTATTTTTTATTTCAATAAAATATTTAAGAAGCCTTCAAATATTTTCGATGTATGAAAATTTAGAAAAAATTGAAATTTGAAAATTTTTAAAACGTAAAAACTAATTTGAAATTTATAAAATGTAAATAACGTTTGAAAATCTGAAAAAAAATCAAAGTAGTAAAAATAATAGATTATTTTATTTAAAGTGAAAATTAATAAATCCTTTTAGTTTAACAATATTTATTATTTATAAAATTTCAAGGTTTATATAAAGTGTTTATATATTTAAAGGTTTTTTTTTTTAATTTATCATCCAACCCCCCACCCTTTGGCCCCACCACCTGACAAAAAGCTTTTCAAATATGCATTGTTCGTGAAATATGCATCTCAAATACAAAGGGTAAAAATGATACCCACAATAATAACAAACTGATGAGGTGGATAAATTCAAAAAAACAACCCAAACAAATGTGTTATCGGAGATGTTCTAATAAGACTTGGATGGTCTAGATGGTTAGAGTACAATGTGCCACTTGTCCTGCACGTGTATCACATGTCCAGATTCTGTAGGAAATATCTGTGATCAATTAATTATGCACGCGATGTCTTCCGGACAAAACCGAGTAGGTTGTTGTTGGAATCCAGTCACTCTTTAGGATGATTTATCGTAACGTGTTATTGTAGGTGATAAGCAACAACATCTCAAACAATATGGATTTTGTCATTGATAAATTAGTTTTTCATAAAAATAATTATTTATTACATGGAAGATCATGTGCATGGCCGGCTCTGGGGTGGGCGGGGAGGATCACCGGCCAAGGCCCGATATTTTGAAGAGCACTTTATTTTATGAAAAAACCCGATATATATATGTAAAATATATTTTTTTAATAGGGTATACCCATACAAACACCAACATATGCCCAGTTACAAAACTATTTTTATGGTTTAGATTAGTTATTAGCTCATTGACATTAGGTTTAAACATTTAGTGAGCCCAATACCCAATTTCGTTAAGGCGTAAGGGCACATTTTTTTCGAGCTCAAATAGGGTACACGAATTTACAGGGCCGGCCCTGATCATGTGTTAACGTTACACTTTTTATATCCGGTTTTCATGAATTACATTAATTTTATTCATTTGAGTGAATGTTCATTTGTTTCTAACTATAAAAGAATCACAAACAATTCATGTGGAATGCCTATATTATGGTTTTAGTTCTAAAATTACATTTATTACAAGACAATTGTTTGTTAAACGTAATACTGATGGTCAATGTAATGGATGTTTGTTCTTTTTTTGAATTACCTTGTTTTAAATTACCATTATAAGTAGGGGTGGCAATTCCCAATATGGTCTTAAACCAAACTGGAACCCAACACAAAAAGATACAGGTTTGGGTCATTTAAGACGACTGGTTTAAAAAAAAAAAAACAGGCTGGATTCGGGTTGATCTGTTTTAAAAACAGGTCGGGTTAAGATTGACCCACGTAAAAATGGGTTGATGAGTTAACCCGTTTAAGTATTTTAAAAGAAACTAATTGCCGTATACATTTTTTTCCTTTTCTATCTTTTGAAATACACTTGCAATTTTCAATCCTTTTTCAAGCTTTTCTATTTTTGTCAAAAATATTCATATTACTCATGTTACAATCCAATAACCCGGTTTTAAGAATTTTGACTTCCTTTTATTAGATTCTCACTATTTTTTTTTTTCAAAATATACAAGGTTCTTACTATTTTTTTCATTTGTTCCAAACCAAGTGGGTTTTTTGGAACCCATAAACTGCACTTATAGCTCATCAACATGTATGTCATCTCATTTAAGAAAATGGATTTAACGGGTCATGTTCAGGTTGACCAAAATTATGATGTGTACGGGTTAGGGTTGAGTTATTTGACACAAAAAATAATATGAGTTGGGTTTGGGTTGCACATTTTCATCTGTCAATCCAACATGATTGACACCCCTAATTTTATCCCTTATAGTAATTTGATTGTATATAATGTATTGGTTATGAATCTTCATCTTGAGTGACCTTGGTCTCACTGGAATTCCATATGGGGAGGGGTTTCTATAAGCGGTTAATCGAAGAAAGAAAGGGGTTTGATGTCAAGACCGAAATCAATAGTTGTGACCCAGAGGTCTACTTGCAACCTTTACCAAAAAACATATGCAAGTATATGGTTAAACTCTTAAAACATTTCCCAATTTCTAAACGTTTTTCATTTGACTGTTCTATCCAATAGAAAAGTATAATCAACCATTTGATGGTTTTGCTAAGACTTATGTGAAACCTCCCTTCTTTTGTTTCTTACAACAACCTATTGTTATAATAACCATAATTTTATGTGAAACTATTACCAAGTATAGAACTGAATTGTACAAGATGTATGTGATAGTATAGTTTGTGATGATATTACAAGGTACAAGACTAACAATTTATAGGGAAAAACATGATGGTAAACAAGGAAAAGTCATAAATCTTGGCTATGATTTACAGCTGGAAGATTGCCCCTTGATTGTTGTGATGGTCAACTAATCTTATTTGCTCCTTAAATATCTTTGCCTTCTTAACACTCCTCCTGAAAATGAATAATCGGATCTCCAATGCTCAACTTGACTAAACAATCGTTGAATATTCTTCCATTAACGGCTTTAGTCAATATGTATGCTAGCTATGCTGGAAGCTCAATAATCTTGGTCTCTAGTTTTTCTTTTATGAAGTGTCTATCAACTTCTACATGTTTCATTCTATCATGTTGCATTGGATTTTCTGATATTTGAATTATTGCCTTGCTATCATACATAATCTTGCTAGTATCCATTGAAGGACAGCCATCTTTAACTAAGAGGTTTTGTATCCATAGAACTTCTGCCAAGCCCGATGTTATTCCTCTAAACTGTCACACCCTGATTTTTGCGGAAGCGTGATTATGTGTGACTTGCTTAATATCATTGCATTCAACCATAACAAACATCTATATGATAAAACCATGATGTTCATCCATAAATTATATTTCAAAACATTACAATCGTCATTGTTTAACCACAAACCAGGACTTCAGGTTCAAGTACATAACAACCCAAGTTTTAAGTTCCAAACTGGACTTAACCAAAAGACACTACTAAAAGCTAGGCTTTGAACTACGTATCTTATCCAAGATAAGATGCACAATCCAAACCCTTCGACACTGGATGACATCTTTTATTTGAAAACACAACTTGACATCTTGAACGCCCGCCAGATCCATAATCAATTTCTTGAAATACATGTAGTTTGAAAACATCAACAAAAGTTGAGCGAGTTCATGTGTTTTGTATGTGTGCACGAACATCCTTGTAAACATTTGTAAGTATGTATGTATGTACTTGTAAACATGTATGAAAGCAACAAGGAAACAGATCAATTAATGTGTAGCTAATACATTAATATGTGTGTAATGGTGTAGGAATGGCTCAATCCTTTATGCGTATTTCGTACCGGGCCATCCGGCGGGAACAACATAGTCGCCTCATGGTCCAACCCGCAGGCTCATGGGCGGGGCTCGCAACACCCAATAGATCTATCACTCATACCCCTAGGTCCTTAAACAAGGATTAATGGTCTTTAGTTACTCGCCTACCCATTCACATGATCTAACAGTTCATTCCTTAGCTAACCATACCATTTGTAATCGTAATCGTTTGTAACATGTATTTCACCCCTGAAGTTATAAAACTGAAAACAGTTAAAAGAAAAAGGGGACATGAACTCACAGTCTTGCGTTCTTCGATCAAATAACTCAAAGATTCTTCCCAATTGCACGACTACCTACAAACGTGCTATGGTCTATTAGACGGATGGGCCGTGCCTTGACTTTAGTTTTAATTAGTGTCTTTGAATTACGTTTCTTTGTGTCATCAATATTATTCCAAGTTATATAATTATTTGTTAAAATAATAAATATTTATTAAATTTTGGAATATTAATTAAAATAATAAATTTTAACTTGACAAATTCATGTATTTGTACACGTATAACTTCCCCAGGGATGGGTGTATTCATCCTCGTATTCTTAACCTTGTATATTTTTGCCAAGTATCGGTGGCGTATTCCGGTGTATTTATACGTACGAGAATACGTATTCTTATTGTGTTCATTAATTATTCTTATACTTAATTTTCGTGTTAATTTTTCCTGAATAATATTTCTAATAAAAATTCATCAATATATATTCTTAAAATATATTTTTAAGAAACTTACATAGAAAAATTATCTATAATTTTTTTTCCTTGGCAAAAATAATTTGTATTTTCATATAACCTCAAAATAATATATTTTCAAGATTATCTTTAGAAAATATATATAAATCCATTTTTCTCCCAAAAATAATATATTCTAAGTTTGTTTAATAAAACATATATTTTCTCCAAAAATAGTATATTTTCTAGTAATTCAAGAAAACATATATATTTTTCTTTCCCAAAAGTAATATGATTTATTCTTGTAAAAAAATATGATATAATTTTGTAGTAATTGTAAAAATCATATTTTTGTTCTCTTGGTGTCCAAAATACCATTTACCAAAATATACTCATGAACTTATTTCCGGAATATTTATGTAGGTGATATTTCTTGTTTGGCTTCTCCAATATTTTGGGCATAAATTAGATATTTATTTTTGGAATTTTGGTAATATTTTGTATTGTATTTTTTTTTGTATTTTGGTGAGTTATATTATTTCAAGTCCTAAAATAATATAACTAATACACATGATATACAAATAATCACACACAAGGTGACATCTAAATATATATTCTCCTAAATACATATTTAGTCACTTTTATTATCAAAAACCAACCTCCAATATTTATAATTTTTGTAACAAAAATTATGGCAAACTTTATATGAAAATTCATGGTTAAAATATACTTGTAAATATTTGTTTAAAAATATTTTTCTAAGTGTTTAATTTCTAGAAAAATTTTGCCATAGTTTCCCCTTAAAAATGGAGGTTTCCATGCTTTCAAAGCATATCATTTTCTTTTATAAATCACCACAATCAACAACAAATCAAACAATACTTACCAATTTGCCAAAATCAAGCTATAATCACTACTTCATGAACTTGAAAATTTATAAAAATTTGTAGTAACTTACTAGTGTGTTTAGTAAGCTTAGTTACCCTTTAAAGTGTGGTTGTTTATTTAAAAAACATCTTTCTTGAAGAATTTGGATGTTTACAACTTGTAAATTATTTTTCTAAAAATATTTCTTCTTGAATTTTTCTTGTTAAATACATGTTCCTACACTTGATTAACCACTAAAAATGTGGTTAGTTTCTTTAAGAACCAAGCTTAAGTAAATCTTGTGTTTTAACTTAGTTTCTTGAGAAATTAGTTTTGAAATCATCCACTTACATGATTTATATCACACTTTGATCATTTTTATTCAAGAAAAACATTTTATACTTCAAGTTCATGCTTTCACATAAAGATGATCATCTCGATTTCTAACATAATCATCCCCTCATCTTGCTAGATTTCGGGTAGTGTCCGGTTGTTCGGTTGGTTACCGGTTCGTTAAAGTGCTAAACTATGCGTTTAGTGTGCTTTATGTTACCTTTTGTGACAGTTTTGATTCCCGACACTTAGGAAAGTATTTTGGACCATTTAACCATATTTCTGCATGATATTAAGTTGTTTAAATGCTGAATTTTGCTGAATTCTGCAGAATTCTGCAGTTTATGTGAGTTTTAGGCACTTTCCGGCACTTAGGAAGGCAATTTTATGATCTTTACTTTCCTACACACTATACTAGTGTAACTCTTGGTTTCTGGCTCAATCTGTGTCTCAATACCATGTCTGTGTATGTACTGAACTTCGTCAGCATTTTTCTGATTTGTCTGATAACTGTGCCATCTTTGTTTCGTGCATCATTTGAGTCAATATAGTATTGTATGCAATAATGGTATGACATTATGCCAAAATGTGATGCACATGTATGTATATGACAATAATCAGAAAGCATTCATGTCATTAATTTAAATCAGCACAGTCATTAAGGCACTAATTACTGTTTAATCATTGTACGGACACATGAAATTTTGACAGTTGTCACATTCTCCCCCTGTTAAGAAAATTTCGTCCTCGAAATTTAGACTATGTTAACTTCTTAAAGTTACGTTATGCGTATATGGACATGAATAATACCAAAGTGAATAACCACGAAACCGAATCAGAACTTATTCGAATCGGGTGAATCCAAGGACATATTACAACAATAAGAACCCAACGGTTAAAAGGTATGTGATTCAGAATTTGATGTCACGGTACAGGCGTATTATCTAATGTAACTTTGTTAACAGGGGTTCAATAAGAGGAGTTTCGACCAATACAATTCCCAACGACCTTTCATAATATGCAAATGAGTTCTTAGAAACAATAGCACCCACTGGATGAACTCATAATCAGCAAGCTCAAATGTAATAGTAACATGAAAATGATCTGTCAACTTTCGAACAAATAACTGAATAAAATTAGTGTGTTGACATTATTGAGTTGTGAGAATACACCGAAATAAAATACAACCGAATCTGGAGTATCATCGTCTTAATTCGCAGTTGCATTAAGAGTGTTTAAATGATGCGTCAAACGTAAAGTATACGTAGTTTCGTATGAAACGGTTGACCATGATTAGCACAAGCTACAAGTTTTTACCGATGCCACAAGGTGTCGTAGTGAATGAAATAATTCATTAATGGTGGTGACCGAACAAGTTCACCGTGTTTGAAATCAAATGGAAGTGTAGTGAAGCAAGTTGGAAAATTTGATTCCAACGACATCATAGGATTTTTAATTGAATGTGGAACACCAAAGGACTACTGTTTTCAAACGAAGATGAACAAGCAATAATTATCGCAAGGCATTCGAACGATAATGAAAGAAACGTTAATAGGTACACCAGAATATAAAAATGAATTTGTGTACCATTGTCTTAACACACGATTGTGTTAAGACTGCTTTAACATGATAAATCAGAGTGGATTTAGAGCAAGTCAATAATTAATTCAATCCGTGCATGAGATGTGTGAATGAGATTAGCGCAAGCTCCAATTTAGTGAAAGCATCATCACAAGGTGTCGAGATCAACAAATGACTTAATGGGGTCGTAGACCAAACAAGCCAGCCTACTACGACCCAGAACAAGTGAAACGCTTGTTAATACGAATTTGAATATGATGTTTTCAATACATCATATGGTGTCTTGAATTGAATATGTGTAATGGACAAGTTCAAACAACCAAACTTGGTTTCAGCGCAATCCGACAATATACATATGTATCGACAAGGAAATTTCGGCATGGTTACAAAGATAAACCATGTATGTAACTGGAAAGGAAAAGAAGTGTCAAGAAAGTGTGTTGACTTGATAACCAAGGAGTCAACCATTACAATAATGCGGGTCATTCGAATCACAAATCAATAATTAGATTTAGCGAAATAATATTTGAACTTTGATGAAAACAATCATTCGAAGGGAATTCACATGCGTAACAAATGATGCATGTGTAACATAGGAGATAATCAAGAACCGAAGCAAATAAGTATTCGCTCTAAAGAAGAAAATTGTCGTGTTACAACTGCCATTAAGAGGAGTAGAGATGTAAAAATCTACTCGCTAGATGCAAAAGTCGAAATTTTCAATAAAAGAAATTTGAGTACTTTACCTGTCCGGTTAACTAAAATAGCATACATGACAAAATAATGACGTTTTCCCGAGTTAATAGACGTGGTTCTTACGTGGTAACCTTTAATGAACTTCGACATAAGTTCCCGAAGGTCCTAAGTGCATGTTTCCTAAATTCTCAAAGTTTGTATTATGTGTGTAACTGCTTTGTGTTCCGTGTATAAAACACAACACTAGCGCATGTCTAATAACAAATTTTGACTCGCTGTTCTTCGGTGTACTTTCTTCCTGTATTCGCAGCTGATGATAACCCGATCAAAATCAATCTTAGAATAGTAGTTGGATCCTTGCAGTTGGTCGAATAAGTCATTAATCCTTGGCAAGGGATACCGATTCTTGATGGTTGGCTTGTTCAGCTCCTGGTAGTCGATGCTCCTTCGAAAGCTACCATCCTTCTTTTTGACGAACAACACTAGAGCTCTCCAAGGCGAGAAGCTCGACCCTATTAATTCTTTGTCTAGTAACTCCTGAAGATGTGTGGATAACTTTTGCATCTCTGAAGGCGCAAGTCGATAAGGCGCCCTGGCTACAGGCGCGGTGCCTGGAACCAAGTTAATGCAGAATTCGACTTGTCGTTGAGGAGGTAATTGTGACACCCTGACCGGAGGCGGAAAAGTCAAGGGCATCACGAAACATGGCAGAATGCATTTGAGCACATGATGATTAAATTAAGTTGAAATATAGTTTAGATTCAATTAAAGAGATTGCATTCACATCCGAGTAAATAAGAGTACATAAACAAAATACATCATAACAAATTGTTTCACAATTGATAGATTCGGATTTAATCTAAGGCATAAATCTTGATCAATCCTATATGAAATATTCTTGCAAATCATAGCATCAAATATTGTCACCTGAAACATATGTTAGAAAAATATTGGGTCAACAAACGGTTGAGTGAATTCATAGGTTTTGTTAGGAAAAAATAACAATGTGATATGAAAATGGTTTAACAATGTGGCATGTGATATGTCTTTAAGCAAAAGTGTAATACACGTAGTCACTTGGTGGTACATTCAAACCTTCGTTATGACGTAACACGGGTCTATCACCACACTTCCAAAAAGTTTCACATGAGTATCAACAACAACAATTGCAACAAATAGTTTCACTGGAAGTGAGATGGGGCGTCACACATATAGCGCTATAATATAACCGTTGGGCTCTTGCAAGTTAATGAACGTAAACGCGTTAAAGCAACAACAACAAGCATTAAGCAAATGCAAAGGCAATCGGGGGAACCACAAAATAGCAAATAGTTTGTATCACATTGTAACATATGTATCATCCCAAAAATAATGTAAAAAGGGACTATGAACTCACCTTGATTGCGGGTAAGTCCAAACACGTATGTAATTGTAAGAGTTTTTGGAAACAAGATTCCACGTCACTCTAATTGATTGAACATGCAACAATATAGAATGTGTATCAACAATAATGTTTAATTGAATAAGCGGAAATCCTAAATCTATAGGATTCGGTAGGGTTTTGTCTAAACGGTAACTATGTGGTTTGGATAACCTAACAAGAGGACTTGGAAAATGAATATGATATAAAGGAATTATTTATGAAAAATATTTATTTAACATAAATAATATAATTGTAAAATATATAATTGATTTAATATAACATTTGTACTAATAAATCAAATATAATTAACTAGTATAATTAAATAACATAGTTAAATAATTGATTATAACCAAATATTTTACAAGTGATATTATTAATTTATAAAAATTATAAATTAATTTAGATGCTCAAAAATATATATTTATTTGATAAATGATAATTATATAGTTTAAAGGGATAATTTGATAATTATATATCTAATTATCAAAATAATTAGTTTAATTAGAATAATTAAAAATAATATTTTTTAATTATTGTACTTGAATATTATTGGTTTAAACTAATTATTATGGCCTTGGATTCATTTTAAATAAATAGAATGAATTAATTTTCTTAAAATAATAAGGAATAAGTTTATATAAGTTTAATTATCTAAATAATTAAATATAAAAAGTCAAACCTTTCAATTCTACGAGAAACCTATGTTGTATCTAAATTAACTTTAAGGAATCATTGTACAAGCATATTTGAGCTAAATGACCAGATAAAAACTAACCGGTATCGACTGAAACGGGTTAGCGGCTAATTCCGGCGACTGGAATTACGGCGAGAGTTGCAGGTTTTAGTTTCGACGAAATACGAAGTGTTGGTGGATTGTGAAGGGTGTAAGAGGTTCGTTGGAGTCTGAGGGACTTAAATAGCATTCCAATTCGACCTCAGATTCGACAAACATTAGTGGATTCGATCTGTTTTAAATTTTTAAATAAAAAGTTCGATTTTACAGCAAATTTGGCACTGATGTGTGTCGATTATACGTTCAATTGGGTTGAGTATGGGTTGTAGATGTTCTGGACAGATCAAAAGTATTAAACAATCCGAATTGGATCGAAATCATTCATCAGTGCGATCGATCCATGTTTGAAATAATATATTTAATTTCTATCGAGTGTATATAATCAATATAATCTAGAAGTTTATCAGCTCCCAATGGGAGGATAAACTGGTTAATACGTTGGTGTTGTACAGCGGGTGTTCGGGTTCGAGTTTTGTTCGCGGCCGGTTCGATTGGGTTTTAAACCCTTTTTGTTCTAAATTATAATTAATTAAATATTATTAATCCTAAATAGTGTATAAAAGGAATTAAATTTCATATTCTAACAGCTCCTAGTAGGAGGATAAACTGGTTAAGGCGTTGCGGTTCTAAACGAGAGGTCACGAGTTCGATCCATACAAGGGCCGGTTCTTACACAGAAGACCCCCTTTTGACCAAATTTTTGAATATTTACACTTTGGTCCCTGAAGTTTCAGTTTTTACACAAATAGTCTCTGTACTGTTTAAGTTTAAGAAAATGACCATTTAAACCCTAGATTTTTTAAAACAATTTATATATTTTTATTTCTTTTATAAAATATGTTACAAAAATTACAAAAAGAACCTTAAACTTGTAGTTTGAAATAATTGCACTTTAACCCTTGTATTTATATAGTTTCAAAAATGACAATTTAGCCCATGGACTTGTACTTTCAAATAATTACGGTTTTAGTCCTTGAACTTAAAAAGTAATAGATTTCAAGCAGGTTTTAAAGAATGTCAAATAGGTCCCTCAACTAGTAGTTTCACAAGTAGTCCCAATAAACCCTTATAGTTTATGTAACCGTGTTTAATAGCATAAAAACTCAACAAATTTGAAATTGTTTCACGTGTTTGTATTGGTATGAGCACAAAGCAAGTAGGATCAAATAAGTTTCATTCCAAATACGGTAATTGTTACAATGCAAGTCAAAACAAATACAAGTGTGAAAACCAAGGTGGTTACAGTAATCCCGGCAAGTCTTCGGGGAAGAGCTCAGGATATTCCCTCACCATAGGGATATCTCCAAGCTTTATAACACAACCTCTTAATCACTTCATTCGTCTCTACTAGCCTCCCGTTAGCCAATTCTTTCGAATACTGGATGTCTAACTTACTAGCAACTAAATCAAGCATGTTCTTAAAGTCTAGAGATACGAAGCTAAAATCGGCACAAGTATCAAACAGCACAGATGCATAACGTTGACTAATAGGAAACGTACCGATAACCACGTTTGGATCCTGGCGTGCTTCCCTAGCTCCGATGTTGAACACTCTTCCACGTGCCTGGTTGTTTTTAGGGCAATACTTCCTCAAATGCCCCACATCACCGCAGTTAAAACAACCTTGACCACGTCCTTGATCATCACCATTTCCGCTTTGATAGTTGTTGTTGTCGTTGTTTCCTCCGCAATTTCCACTATCATCTTGACCTCCATTTCCACGTCCAGTACCATGCCAACACGTCTCCTTGGCATGCCCCACCTTGCCACAGTTATCACATTTTCCATATCTACATCGCTCGGTATGATGACGTCGGCAATTGTCGCACTTAGGTAGGTTACCCATGTACCTTTTTCCCTTTCTGGCATTGTTGTTGTTATTCGCCCGAGTACCCTTCTTGAAATTGGTAAACTTCCTCTTGTTCTCACCAGATGTCTCCACATGAGTCTCTTTTTTCTTCTCAGAGATTGAAAATTTTCCCATCCTAATCGCTTCCTCCGTGAGCGCCACACTTAAGTTAATAGCTTCGGTAATGGTTGGAGGCTTTGATGTTGTCACCATGCTTAGAATCTGAGGTGCCAATCCCCAAATGAAACGTTCGATCCTTTTAAATTCTGGTTCCACCAGATATGGAACAACTCGCGACAAATCATGAAATCTCTTCACGTACTCAGCTATCTTTGGACCTTCCATTTTCAAGTTCCAAAATTTAGTTTCCAACTTCTGGATTTCTGCCCTCAAACAATACTTCTTACGCGTTAGCTCTTTCAGCTCATTCCATGTCAAAGCATATGCAACAGCCTCGCCCAACGTCTGAACCTGAAGGTTCCACCATGACAGAGCCCCATCTAGAAAAAATCCAGAAATGTACGTGACTTGTTGCTCCGGGGTACATTTGCTCATTCGTAAAACAGAATCCGTCTTCTCAACCCAGCACACAAAGACTACGGCACCCCCAGTGCCATCAAAATTAAGGGGCTTGCAGCCCAAGAACTGCTTGTAGGTGCAGCCTGTGACATAAGCAACATCATTCACATAAGGCATTAGCGAAGCACACTTGGAAATGTCCAAACGTTTTGTAATGTGTCTTAAGTGACTAGACATTACCATTTGGTGGGTTATTCCCTGAGGTACCTCCGCTGTGTTCGGAGCGAAGGGCCTCGTGCTGTGCGATGGCCTGTGAGATGCGCTCTTGTAATTCCGCCTCTGTCGTCGGCAGAGGGTTGTTGGTATAGATGTTCCTTCGCGGCGGCATCTTTCTTCTAAGAAGAAGATTGGATAGGTCAGGTCTTATTTTCTAATTAAATATATAGTTGTCTAGAGGTCGTATGTACATACATATAAACAATCATCATATCAAACAATCATGCAACAACGCAATCATAGTATAAGCAAGTATTCCAACAATGTGTTTAGTGAGAACATGACGATTTGAGCTTTCATTAATTACCGACCACATTTACATTATTTGCAAATGTATCACTTCAAAAGGGACACAGGGTCACACTACCCTTGTCAAATGAGTCTGTCAATATACAAAAATCACATAGTCAAGAAGTGATCTTCAAAAGTCTTCACAATCTCGGCTCAATAGTAGTGCTCTCACCAAAAGTAATGCATTTTCATAAGACCAAAAACCTACTGTACTGATAGCGGAGGTGGAGGAGGAAAGAAAAGCAAGCTGTGGGTAAGTGCGAGCTCCTCCTCAAGCTCGTATACATGGCGAAGTAAGTAACTGATCTGCTGCTTGACAGTAAGGAAACGAGCATCAAATCCTGGAAAAAGTATAAGAGCAGCAGGTGAATGTGCAAAAGGAGACGGTGATGAATGTGGAGGAACAAAAGTAGACTGGCAGGGACACGGTGGGGGACATGGAGTCAGCTCAAGCTCCAAAACTCTGCGACTCAATACCTTAAACTGTAGCTGGAGTGACAGGAGCAACTCATCCCGTGTGTAGCCTCCATGATGTGAGGGATGATAGGGGTCTGAGATCGGCATAGTGTATGGTGGGAACCATCGGAGTGGCTCGTCAAACGGTGTAGAAGTGAAGGAAGCAAACGGTGCAGTCTGAGGGATCTGTGGAAAAGTTGCCGAAGCAAAAGGATCGTAACTAAGATGATGGCCTGAAGTACTTTCCCCTGGACGGGGTGCAGGGATGTCCTGTAAGAAAACGATACGCAGATCAGTGCGATGGACATCAGACTCGACAATAGGGAGAGGAGCAACATCAGCGGGTGCGGGTGGAGGAATAAATGGCTCAACAACCGGAGGATCAACAGGTGCAGGAACTGGGTCAGGAATAAGAGGTGCAATGTCTGGTAAACCAAAAGGAACATGGTCAGGATCAGGTATCGGCTCAGGGTTAATAGGTGCAACATCCGGCTGATCAAAATGAATAGGGTCCGGCTTGGGGACATGTTCGGGGTCGTGTGGAGGCATGGGATCACGAGCAGGAGATGTTGCAGCAGACATAGCAGTGTCATCGTCGAAGTCAGTAGCAAAGAGCTACAATCTGGACGCCTGTAAAGTTGAAGAAGTCACAGACTCAAAGGGGTCTGAGACCGAATGCAAACTGGTATCAGAAGATATCTCAACGACAGGAACAGCAGGAGGTGGGACAGCGACAACATCCTCATTTATCTCCCCATCACCCTGGGCGTCGACTGGAGGACCATCAACAAACAAATCGATATCATCATCAAACAAATCATCGAAAGGCTAATCCTCGGGAGGAATGACCGCGAGAGGTACGACATCGAGGATCGGAGCCACGATGGGCTTACCATCGGGGTGACCAATGATGAGGTGGTCGTGAGCTGGAGCAGGAATGTTAAAAGGATCCTCGTCAGGGAAACCATCAGCAATAGGTAAATCATCGCCAAAGTCTGGTAGCGCGAACGACTGGAAGTCGTCCTCGTCCTCTGATAGCATATCAGGATCACTCTCAGTATCTGACGTAAATATCTCTGGCTCGGGTATAACCTCGTCGTCTGAAACGACAACCATCGGGTCATGGGTATCAGACAACCCACTTTCTGATGATGACATGATGTTTGTAACATAACAATCATAACATGTGCACATGTAGTAACCACTAACACTTAGTATGCAAACAAGACATTCATCACCTAGACATGTATTCACGTGATCCTTCATGAAACTTTCTCTATTTTCCTAGTCTACCCCATGCAGACTAAACCACCAATGCGATCTTGCATTGTTTTTCTTGTCTTTCCTTTTGTAAATCGCTTGTTCCATGGATCTGGGCATTTTGTGTATGCAATGAAAACATGTTGTAAAAGTATTTTCGTGGGAGCCCTAATGATTGTAGTCTAGACTCGAGAAAGAATCCTAGTTCGCTACAATCCAAGCTCTGATACCAAACTGTCACACCCTGACTTTTGCGGAAGGATGATTATGTGTGACTTGCTTAATATCATTGCATTCAACCATAACAAAAATCTATATGATAAAACCATGATGTTCATCCATAAATTATGTTTCAAAACATTACAATCGTCATTGTTTAACCACAAACCAGGACTTCAGGTTCAAGTACATAACAACCCAAGTTTTAAGTTCCAAACTGGACTTAACCAAAAGACACTACTAAAAGCTAGGCTTTGAACTATGTATCTTATCCAAGATAAGATGCACAATCCAAACCCTTCGACACTGGATGACATCTTTTATTTGAAAACACAACTTGACATCTTGAACGCCCGCCAGATCCATAATCAATTTCCTGAAATACATGTAGTTTGAAAACATCAACAAAAGTTGAGCGAGTTCATGTGTTTTGTATGTGTGCACGAACATCCTTGTAAACATTTGTAAGTATGTATGTATGTACTTGTAAACCGATATGAAAGCGACAAGGAAACAGATCAATTAATGTGTAGCTAATACATTAATATGTGTGTAATGGTGTAGGAATGACTCAATCCTTTATGCGTATTTCGTACCGGGCCATCTGGCGGGAACGACATAGTCGCCTCATGGTCCAACCCGCGGGCTCATGGGCGGGGCTCGCAACACCCAATAGATCTATCACTCATACCCCTCGGTCCTTAAACAAGGATTAATGGTCTTTAGTTACTCGCCTACCTATTCACATGATCTAACAGTTCATTCCTTAGCTAACCATACCATTTGTAATCGTAATCGTTTGTAACATGTATTTCACCCCGAAGTTATAAAACTGAAAACAATTAAAAGAAAAGGTGGACATGAACTCACAGTCTTGCGTTCTTCGATCAAATAACTCAAAGCTTCTTCCCAATTGCACGACTACCTACAAACGTGCTATGGTCTATTAGACAGATGGGTCGTGCCTTGACTTTAGTGTTAATTAGTGTCTTTGAATTACGTTTCTTTGTGTCATCAATATTATTCCAAGTTATATAATTATTTGTTAAAAAATAAATATTTTAACTTAAATTATATTTATTAAATTTTGGAATATTAATTAAAATAATAAATTTTAACTTGACAAGTTCATGTATTTGTACACGTATAACTTCCCCAAGGATGGGTGTATTCATACCCGTATTCTTAACCTTGTATATTTTTGCCAAGTATCGGTGGCGTGTTCCGGTGTATTTATACGTACGAGAATACGTATTCTTATTGATATACATCAGGTTCAGTTTCTAAAATGGATTAATTGGGTCATATTTTTACCCGCACCCGAACCCGAAGACCCGCCATGATCCGACCCATCTGCAGCAAATTAGAGCCTTGTTTTTATTTCCCATTTATGCAACTTAATTCCCATGTTTCCTTCTTTTTATTTTTCCTGCATTTTAGTTCAAAGTTTGTGGTAGTGGTCAAAGTCAGTTTGCATGTTTTTAGGTAGTGGGTCAGTTTCTTTTTTTTATTTTCTATATGTACGAGCAAATGGTAAAAGAGGCAGGTGGTTTTTGTTTTGTGAAAATATCTATGTTAATTTTACTCATTGGATTATGAGTGTGAGTTAATATTATTCCTTGCTAGTTCAAACTTGGCATGTTTGAATGGTGTTCTTGGAGCCTAGATTAGAGTCAAGTGGTGTATCTGTATCTTGATCCTCATTTAGTTTTGCCCTAATCGTTTTCTTGTGTGGTGATTCTGTATCACAAGAGATCGTTAGATCTATCCATTTTATTTAGAGTTTTAATTTCCTAGCCGTTACCGAACCGTTTGCTATCATTTGGTATCAGAGCCGAAGCGATCTGTTTCGACTCACTTTCCTTCAAAACTCTCTATTTTGATCCATTCCCATAATCCCATCTCCTACCAGTTCAAAGTTTCAGAAAACCAAAAAAAAATGTTTCTTACTTTTATCATCAAATCTGAGTATTATGAGTTCAGAGCCTCCGAAGAGTTCATTTCTGCCCAACATGATAAGGAGCCCCGGTACGATGAATACGGGATCGAGCCAGACGAAGATGAGTGCAAGTTCGTGAGACAAGCTCTTTACAGTATTACCAATCAAGAGACTGGATTAGTTGTTCATGATGAACCAGAACCACAACTAGTAGAGAAGAATACAACCATTGCAGAGCAGCTTATGGGTACCACATCTACTAACATGGCTAAACGCATGACAAACACAACTTCTATGGCTATGATGAGTTTCCAAAATGAAATGCAAGAAATGAAAATCAAAGAAGTTGAGCCTGTTGTTGGTAACCACAAAGGAACAGGAACAGACCTGATGGTAATTTACAGTTTCCTTGGGCTATTTGTTATTGGGCACTCGTTCAGTTGGTGCCTCACATCTCCAAATATGGACAATCACCGCTATTCATCTGTGTTATATCTCCTTCCATCAGCACCCAAACCCCCTTGGATAAAAATACCAAATATAAAACCCGAGCGACTGATATGTTGGAACAAACAAGAGCAATTCGCACAATTCGACCCCGGAACCCGGAAAGGCATAAATGCTGATGTTCATAAGAGTGAGCATTCAAGTTTGAGGACAAACTTCGTTAAAGAAGGAGAGGATGATATACATCAGGTTCAGTTTCTAAAATGGATTAATTGGGTCATATTTTTACCCGCACCTGAACCCGAAGACCCGCCATGATCCGACCCATCTGCAGCAAATTAGAGCCTTGTTTTTATTTCCCATTTATGCAACTTAATTCCCATGTTTCCTTCTTTTTATTTTTCCTGCATTTTAGTTCAAAGTTTGTGGTAGTGGTCAAAGTCAGTTTGCATGTTTTTAGGTAGTGGGTCAGTTTCTTTTTTTTTTATTTTCTATATGTACGAGCAAATGGTAAAAGAGGCAGGTGGTTTTTGTTTTGTGAAAATATCTATGTTAATTTTACTCATTGGATTATGAGTGTGAGTTAATATTATTCCTTGCTAGTTCAAACTTGGCATGTTTGAATGGTGTTCTTGGAGCCTAGATTAGAGTCAAGTGGTGTATCTGTATCTTGATCCTCATTTAGTTTTGCCCTAATTGTTTTCTTGTGTGGTGATTCTGTATCACAAGAGATCGTTAGATCTATCCATTTTATTTAGAGTTTTAATTTCCTAGCCGTTACCGAACCGTTTGCTATCACTTATTGTGTTCATTAAGTATTCTTATACTTAATTTTCGTGTTAATTTTTCCTGAATAATATTTCTAATAAAAATTCACCAATATATATTCTTAAAATATATTTTTAATAAACTTACATAGAAAAATTATCTATAATTTTTTTTCCTTGGCAAAAATAATTTGTATTTTCATATAACCTCAAAATAATATATTTTCAAGATTATCTTTAGAAAATATTTATAAATCCATTTTTCTCCCAAAAAAAAATATATTCTAAGTTTGTTTAAGAAAACATATATTTTCTCCAAAAATAGTATATTTTCTAGTAATTCAAGAAAACATATATATTTTTCTTTCCCAAAAATAATATGATTTCTTCTTGTAAAAAATATGATATAATTTTGTAGTAATTGTAAAAATCATATTTTTGTTCTTTTGGTGTCCAAAATATCATTTACCAAAATATACTCATGAACTTATTTCCGGAATATTTATGTAGGTGATGTTTCTTGTTTGGTTTCTCCAATATTTTGGGTATAAATTAGATATTTATTTCTTGGAATTTTGGTAATATTTTGTATTGTAATTTTTGGTATTTTGGTGAGTTATATTATTTCAAGTCCTAAAATAATATAACTAATACACATGATATACAAATAATCACACAGAAGGTGACATCTAAATATATATATTCTCCTAAATACATATTTAGTCACTTTTATTATAAAAAACCAACCTCCAATATTTATAATTTTTGTAACAAAAATTATGGCAAACTTTATATAAAAATTCATGGTTAAAATATACTTGTAAATAGTTGTTTAAAAATATTTTTCTAAGTGTTTAATTTCTAGAAAAATTTTGCCATAGTTTCCCCTTAAAAATGGAGGTTTCCATGCTTTCAAAGCATATCATTTTCTTTTATAAATCACCACAATCAACAACAAATCAAACAATACTTACCAATTTGCCAAAATCAAGCTATAATCACTACTTCATGAACTTGAAAATTTATAAAAAGTTGTAGTAACTTATTAGTGTGTTTAGTAAGCTTAGTTACCCTTTAAAGTGTGGTTGTTTATTTAAAAAACATCTTTCTTGAATAATTTGGATGTTTACAACTTGTAAATTATTTTTCTAAAAATATTTCTTCTTGAAATTTTCTTGTTAAATACATGTTCCTACACTTGATTAACCACTAAAAATGTGGTAAGTTTCTTTAAGAACCAAGTTTAAGTAAATCTTGTGTTTTAACTTAGTTTCTTGAGAAATTAGTTTTGAAATCATCCACTTACATGATTTATATCACACTTTGATCATTTTTATTCAAGGAAAACATTTTATACTTCAAGTTCATGCTTTCACATAAGGATGATCATCTTGATTTCTAACATAATCATCCCCTCATCTTGCTTGATTATGTCTTTAATTACCATCTAGCAAGTTCATATGATGTTTAACATCATTAACATAAACAATCAACAATCAAGAAATATATCAACACCGAAACAAAATGATTCATGGTGATTTTTAGTCTTATGTTAAGAATCATGTTCTTGATCATTAGTGTTCTTCATGATTATCAACTTATATAATCTTTTAACCAACTTAACAAGAGATAAAATGAGATTTAGATGATCTTACTACTAGCTCAAGGCTAGGGATGAACACAAGATGAAGATGAATGAGGTGGTTAATAGCACTTGAAAGAGGTCCTTCACTTTCCAATGGCTCCTAGCTCCTTAAACAAGCTTCTTACACCTTAATATCACTAGAGAATGGATTGATTTGAAGTGAAAAATGGTGGTGGTGTGGTGGTGATCTTGGCCGTAGGTAAGGAGGGGAGAGTTCAATAGTTTTTGAAATGTATGGAATGAGAAGCATGAAGGCACTTGTGGGTATAAATTATAATCTTCCAACATAATGTGATCTAATGTATATTATGTTTCTAAAAGTAAAGACATGATCTAATAAGCTAATCAAATAAAATCAAGGTGGGACCACCCTCATGTAACCGTAAGTTGAGGGGGGGGGGTGTAGTTAGGTTGTAAATATTAGTTAAGCTTATCTAGTTGAAATCTAATGTTTAAGTTAGGGTATTTAGTTGTTATGATGTTATATAGTGTGTTATGATGTTCGGGGACCATAACTAGCTTAGAAATGATAAAACAATGCTTCTAGTGAAAATTTGGTGTTTCGGGTAGTGTCCGGTTGTTCGGTTGGTTACCGGTTCGTTAAGGTGCTAAACTGTGCGGTTTAGTGTGCTTTATGTTACCTTTTGTGACAGTTTTGATTCCCGACACTTAGGAAAGTATTCTGGACCATTTAACCATATTTTTGCATGATATTAAGTTTTTAAATGTTTAATTTTGCTTAATTCTGCAGAATTCTGTAGTTTATGTGAGTTTTAGGCATTTTCCGGCACTTAAACTATCACTAGGAAGGCAATTTTATGATCCTTACTTTCCTACACACTATACTAGTGTAACTCTTGGTTTCTGGCTCAATCTGTGTCTCAATACCATGTCTGTCTATGTACTAAACTCCGTCAGCATTTTTCTGATTTGTCTGATAACTGTGCGATCTTTGTTTCGTGCATCATTTTAGTCAATAGCGTATTGTATGCAATATTGGTATGACATTATGCCAAAATGTGATGCACATGTATGTATATGACAATAATCAGAAAGCATTCATGTCATTAATTTAAATCAGCACAGTCATTAAGGCACTAATTACTGTTTAATCATTGTACGGACACATGAAATTTTGACAGTTGTCACATAAACTTGACTACTGCACTTGAAAAAGCAAATATCTTTTGTTTTTGTAACATGGTCACCAACCAAAGTGAAGTACCCGAATGTCGATCATTGATTCCCTTCATCACATGCCTAGTATGCATCGATATATGCTTGGATCTCTAAGTTACCATTCAATTTAAATAGAACTCCAGATTAGCAATTCCTTTGAGATACCTAGCAATTCTCCGGACTGCTTCCATATGAGAAGCTTGGGGTTGTGTAATATCTGTACTTTCCATTAATTGTAATGTTGTACTTTCTCATTTTAAAATCTTGTAACCGTTACCGTTTGGATCAATGAATATCATTTGAAATGTTTACATTGGTTATTTTATCATTTTCCATACTTATATACGACTATCAACATTATTGATATCGTTCTACACTCTTACGTATGGTTACATTTACTTAAACGTGCTTCAAACTGAGTTTTTGACCAAAACGGATCACACTAACAACTTCTGGGACCAAAAATGAAAAATCCTGAAACTGTCCCTCCCATGCCACGCGGAGGAGATACTGCTCCCTCCCTCAATGCGTAGGAGAAGCCAGTTTGACCTGTTGACTTTTACCTCTTCGCGCCACGTGGAGGAACCCATGTTCCCCTCCGGGATGCGCGGGAGAGACTCATTTGCAGCAAAATCTGCCCAGTTGCGGGTTTTAACTTTCTCACCCAACCATCAACCTCCAACCACTATTTGCATTAACTAGACCCTAATCTGGATTATCCACTATAAATACAACACTCCCAACACCCCATTTCCCTTTACACACTCCAATTTCACTCTCAAATCTCCCCCAAATTCTACATTTCTTGAAGAACATCAAAGTCAAAACCAAGAGGTTTGACTTCAAGATCTTGTTCTTTTTCTCTCATTTCAGTTTGGTTATTGATTATACTTATGTTTATCATAAATCCAAGGCCACAAACCTCCTGCTTAAATCCATAAACACTAATGGTTGAGGCTCATTTCTGGATTTTCTACTAATTATGCATGTTTTTGACAATTCTAACCTTCTAACTCTAACTTGACTTCCAACCCTTTACCAAACCAAAACATTGTGTTTGAATGTTCTTGTGTTACGGTTGGGACTTGTAAAAGTGCATACATGACCTAACATCTTGGATTCATGTTCATTCTCGCTTATTCATGTTCATGCATATGTTTGACCCGTTTGGGCTATGTCGCCAAAAAAAACAAACCTAGACATCAAACCATTCAAATGTTTGAATGTCTTGTGTTAAGGTAAGCATATGTAGTGATGTAGATGCAATACTTGAATGAACATGCCGTAGTTATTCATTCATTTTGCATACTTTCCTCAAAACCGAACTGAAATCCCACCAACTAAATGGATGGAAATTTCATGTTATGCTGAAACTCTTATGAGATCTATTGGGAAAATTATTCCCTATTTTTAGTTCTGAATTTTCTGAAATTTTTACCATATTATATTAATTTTTTGCCATTTTTAATCATTTTTATCACCTTAAAACCTATTAAAAATATAATAAATAATTTAGGGCAGAAAATAAATACTAAAGTTAAATAAAATTTTGTTCTAAATTTATTTTTCGGAATTTATTTATTTACTTAACAATTAAGGAATAATGGATTTTAATAATCTCAACTATTGCCCATTGGCCAGCAACGGTCCCTACTTCAAAAATTCCCATTGGCGGTCCCATATTTTCACATATTAGCCTTCAATGGACCCTAACGTCGTTAGTCTCCGGTTGCCAGAAAAACGTTTTTGGGCATAAAACTCCTTTTTGGCCGGAAAACTCAACCTTTTCGTCTCAGATCTCTTTGTAAACTTATTACGGACCTTTAAGAACCTTTTCTAGTAAAAGCACTAATTATTAAGGTCGTCGGAAAAACTCTTTTTTCACCAAAAAAACTTCTTTTTGGCTGGAAAACTCAACTTTTTTGCCGGAAAACTCAAAGTTTTCGTCCCAAACCTGTTTGTAACCATAGATCAGACCTTTAGGAATCTTTTTCCGACCAAAAACATTTTTTCGGTGACCGGAGACTAACGACGTTAGGGTTCTGTTAGTAAGGGTCCATTAAAAGCCAATATGTGAAAAGATGAGACCGCCAGTAGGAATTTTTGAAGTTGGGACCGTTGCCGGCCAACGGGCAATAGTTGGGATTATTAAAATCCATTATTCCAACATTTAATTACTTATATAAAAACTTAGATTTAAAAATCTTAAACTAGATACTAAACACTTCATAAAACAAGGACTATTAGTATTTTAAGACTTAGTGTCCTTGTATTATTTAAATATTATTATATACCATTTCATACATAGTAGTTTTGCATAGAATCATATAATAAATTTATATGATTATTTAAACCGCTATAAATCGTCATTCCGTTAATCATTTTTATGGAGTTCATTCATTTCACCTTTGCATTTGATTTCTTTTTACGATTACTTTTCGTTTATTCCTTACCTTATCAATACACTTATACCTCTCATTTTACCCTTTAGGCTAGACTTCGTTCGCCCGTCCTACTTGTTCGCTTGTTCGTGACTTCTCCCGGTTTAACTTCGCAAACCGTAAGTATACATGATCTATTTTTACTTTTCACACTATTTGGGATGAAAACTAGTTTGTATATCAAAACACTACAAATTGCACATGTTTACACACTTACATATCCACTTACATGTTTAATATACGATATGCTTTATGTGTTACATACTTGTTTACAATTATTCCTATGCATATTCATTAACCTTGCAAGTCGCCCTTAACATGTATAGCGTTATAGGATTGACAACCCGCCTAGATTGATCCTTTCGGATTTGTGGTCATTGTTAAGTTTACACTTTGACATAGCCTTTTATGCTATGGTGCACACAATGTCTTACATTTAGGTTTGAATATTGCCTTCTATACATGCATGTTACATATTGCCATATTAGTACTTTTTGACATGTGGATTATACTCTTTTACACTTATGCTATATGTATTAAAACTTGTATACTCGTCAACTTTTTGTTAATTTTTTTTAACTTTTTTTCAGGGAATACATGAGATGATGTTGACAAGATTGCTATCACGTAGGACATGGACTTAGACTTAAAATTTAATCAAATGTTATGTTGTTGTTTCTTTTGTTGAACAATGTGTTTCCTTTTGAGTATTGTATGACAATTTAAATTTGAGTAATTAATATATTTCAACTTCATGCTATGATGTCTATGAACAATCTACTTCGTCTCCCTCCAATGTTTTCTCCATCAGTTGGGGTGTGACAGGTTGATGCATGAATGACTCACCGCACCTACAACATATGTTGTACAGCTTTCCCACCATCCGTTGGTATCGTTTTTTGTGTGCTAACTCCGCTCTTTTCCCATATATATACATACATATATATTGACATTATCATATATTTCGTCACATTATTAAATTTTCTTATATAAAAATATGTTTCACATGTACATCTATATCTCTTAATAAAATATATAAAATCATATATGAATTATTTTCTTATTTTATACCAACAAAAGAGTAAAGAGATGAAGAGTTGGTTTATAAATAATTTATATATATATATTCAATAAAAAGGTAAAAAGACTAAAGTGGCCTCGTGTATAAGGCTCATGGTGAACTTAATACCTCAAAATATAATATCTGTGAAACCAAAGAACTTAATGTGTGACAGGGATAATCCGTTGAAATTTTGAAATTTAAGAAGGAAGATGAAAAAAAAATCTGAGTTAAATTCCTGATTGGTTCCTATAGTTTGCAGATATTGCAGACTTGGTTCTGGTGGTTCAATAATTACAGAGTTGGTCCTAGTGGTTGTAATTTTTGCACTTGTGTGATCTTTATCACTAACCTATGTTAATTTTTCTCAGTTAAAAGTGTGAAATTACTATATTACCCCTGAACAACTGAAAAAAAATAAAAAGAATATAAAGATGGGCCCACCCTCATGTTCTCTCTCTCTCTCTCTCTCTCTCTCTCTAAAAATCCCTACCACCACTACCATCTCCAACCCACCACCACCGTTACCTTCAACCCACCACCTCCACCATCAACCCACCACCACCTCCACAATTAAAATTGTTCCATTTTTTAACAGGATGATCACTGGTTAACTTTCCCCAAATTACAGATCTAACCTATTTTCTCGCAAATTCTACATAGAACTTTTATCTTATCTACAACCGAAACAACTTATGGACGAATAGAGTTAAACACACATATTGCATTACACAATAAATCAGTATCTACACTTGTGTAGATAGCGTAACCTAATATGTGAAATACACAAGTATATAACGAAAGACGGCAAAGCATACTAAATAAACTAGCATCAGATGATGAAATCTGGAAGTTGCTAGCAGAGAACGGTTGCGAATGGAAGTTTCCGGTGGTGGCGTTAGTTTGCTTGTTTTATGATTCAATGTGGACGGTGGAAGTGGGTGTTTAGTGGTGGTGAGTGTCCGGTGGTGAAGGGGATACGCTGGTGATGGGTTTACGGTGGAGGTGGGTGTTCAGTGGTGGAGGAAAGGAGACGGTGGTGGTGGGTGTTCAGTGGTGGTGGAGGTGAGATGGTGGTGGGTGTTCGGTGGTGGATGAGAGATGGTGGTGGTGCTTGTAGTGGTGGTGGTGGTTTAGGGTAGAAAAAGAAGAATTGGTGGTAGGGTAGTAGAAGATATATTATTTTATTTTTTATTTTTGTTATTCTTAGTAAGTAAGGGTATTATAGTCATTTAACAAGATTTAACTGAGAAACTTAACATAGGTTAGTGATAAGGACCACAGGTGTGAAAAAATTACAACCTATAGGATTAACTCTGTTATTATTGAACTACTAGGACCAAGTCTGCAATATCTGCAAACTACAAAGACCAGCAGGCATTTAACTCAAAAATTTTGGTACAATCCCAAAAACGAAAATTTCAATTTACTCAAATTAAAGAACGCATTCAACCCTCCCACCAAAAACCTATTTCAACTAGGTTTATGTAAGACCCTTGGTTCATTTGATACTATTATCAAATAAATTTCTATTATATTAGTGTATTTAAAATTTATCATACACTTAAAATATGAGTTTATTAAAACATTATACTAAATAAAACGTTACAACATTTTGTAAACTTGAGTCGCCATTTAAAATATGACAACGAAACTATTCGCAGAAGCTTTGTTCTTTGTGTGTTCGGTTCATCACTTAGCTTGATCGTCGTCCGGTAACTCGGTCAGCACCTACATTTCATAAAACATGAAATGAGTTAGTCATATAGCGTTTATAACATGTCTAAACAAGTTCGCGAATCAAAACGAAACCAACAAACAACTTTTCGCAAAACCTGCACCCCGTCGCGTCGCGCAACGGCCCTTGGGCCATGTCGTCGCGTGGCGCGACGCCCTTAAATGGGCAGAAGGTTTGCAGCTCGTTGCTGCATTTTCCCAGTTCCAATTCTTTTTATGAAAACGTGCATAACTTTCAATCTACACATCCGTTTTACACGATTCTTTTTCCTACGCGTCCGTAATTAAATTACGGACCCGTTTATCACCTTGGTTTGCATAAAAATCTGATTTATCCAATGTTGGCTCATAAATCCTTAAGGTGATTATTCGACTCGTTTGGCATTATTATTTCACTACATGTTCTAAAAAGAAAATAGTTAATTCCTATCATTTTACGCATCCCGGGCTTGTCAAACCTTAACGTTTTCGCTCTCATCCTAGAGTTTACGTAGGCGTTTACATTCACCGATTCATTTGTATCTATCTAAGCATTTAACCACAATTTACTTCTTAGTCTATTTTGACCCGTTTAGCGGACTTTTAAGCATCTAAGCATCGAACTCGCTATTTTCTTTTCGCACCTCGTCTTTTCTTGCTAAATAACTACTTATCTTCCACCACAACTATTTTTTGTGGTAGATTTAACATAAGGAACCCAAAATCCCAAATTTTACCCTTCGGCAAGTCCTTTTTCGCAATTGACTATTTCTAGACATTCGTCCAACAACGTTTTTGCCTATACTTTTTATATGTATATAAGGGTTTCAAAATCAATAAACAAGTTTCTAAACAAACTCTAACAGTCGTTTACCCGGTTCGCCCGTTAAGGGATTTTTGGTCAATTCTAGTCTCTTATTTTACGACGAAAGACCCTCACCAATTATTGACCAAATTAGCACTTTTAACTACAACATAATTGTAACACCCGTTCTTATAAATCAAGGTTTAGCGTATTATTTACGAAAACAATCATGTAATTAAGATTACATATCCATCGGAAAAACGGGTTTACTAAAACCTTTTTACAATTTAAAAGTTTAGAACATAATGTAATTAAGTTCGTCACTTAAGAGAAACAATGAAACGACATTCGTCATTTAACATAATAACGATACATAGTGCGGAAGCTTATTTCGTGATCGTGTTCGGTTCTTGCTCGTCGCTTGATCTTCATCCGGGCACTCATGGCAATCACCTATGATCAAAACCAACTTAAAAGTTAGTTTTGATAGTCAAATATGAAGTTCAAACAAGTACAGGGGTTAAATATGAAGTTCAAACAAGTACAGGGGTTAAATATGAAGTTCAAACAAGTACAGGGGTTAAATATAACAAAAAATAACATTTTTCCGGGTTTGGGGGCGTCGCGTGACGCTAGGCCCCCTTTTCAGCAGAATGTTGCTGCATATTCCCTGCACGATCTGATTTCACGGAAACGGCCATAACTTCTTCGTTATTGATCCGTTTTACCCGATTCTTTTTCCTATGCGTCCGTAATTTAATTCTCCATCTTATGGAGTTAAAATCCAACAACCTTCATAATAAAATTTTAGACTTTTAAGTCTTCGTCTTATCGCCCTTATACTAAATTTTGACCCGTTTATGCATTTTATCAAACGAACATATTTGTTTGATTCCTACATCACCTACACTTCTCAAATTGTTATTAACTACTATTTTAGGTTCTAATCACAAGTTTATTTCACAATTTAAACCCGTTTTCGCTCGTATGCTTATTTTGACCCGTTAAGGGTATTTAAGCATTTTCGAGCCTAAAATCGCTCTCGATTGTTTCTAGCATTTCATCACCACATTTCTTATCCTATAATCTCCCACCACAATTGTGTTTATGGCAGTTTGATGTGGTGATCTATGTAAACCAAATTTTACTTCTCGAATCATTATTTTACGGCAAAAACTCAAATAGTACCATTTGACTAATATAATACCTCTTTCAACCTCTATACTTAATCTAAGTATTTACTTAATCATAAAACTTGTTTCCAAACAACCTTTAAGGGTTGTTTGTCCCATTTAGCCTACAAGGGCGTTTTGGTCGATTTAGTCCTTTTATGACGAAGGACTCTCTCTCAAATTATTTGACCAAAATAGCACTTTTAACTACAACATAATTATGCGTACCTGGCCCGGATCACTGACGTGATTGTCGTGGTCACGCAAATTTAATCCCAATAACAACTATATAGATAGTGGCAAGTGGGTATCGAACACAGGGAGTTTGTGGAATGTGTGTTATTTAGAAGTGTATCTAAGTTAACTAAGATTAAACTAATTGCAATAAAAAAAAGTAAATTCAAAGAGTTGGATTGATTGGATTGGTTTTAGAATCTAAGAACACTAAATTAATTTGCAAAATAAAAGTTGAGTTTGTAAACAATTTGGAGACGAATGACCATCCTAAGTTTCCGGTTTGTTTCAACAATTGTGCTATCATCCACTAGAAAGAACTACATAGACATAGTTCGTGTGTAATTACTTGCAGTGATGAAAGGGAACGAAGTACTCAGATTCCGAGAACGTGAGGTTGTTACCCGATGACCAATCAACCCTTACCCAATCCTAATTTTACCCATGATATCTCGATTGCCAACGGCACCAAGAACGTATGGTTTCAAACTAGAAAATCATAAGAATTAACAATTTACAACTAAGCAATCACACACTATGATAAACAAAACATAAATAAAGTTTATCATTCTAGAAATACGGAATCAAAACACAACCGTCTTAAACAAACCTTCAACCTAGGATGATCATAGAGTGTTTAGCCACACATAGCTTCAAACAACATCTTAACAAAGGTTTCAATGTTCATCAAGATCAAACACAATCAAACCTAATGATTCCCAAGTGTTCTTGTTGCCAAAAAGTCTCCAAGATAGCTCTCAAATTCGTCCCCAATGATTCATAACCGAAAGAAGATGATTAGCCACCATAAAACCACTTGAAAATGGCATTAAAATGAGGAGTTACACATTTTGGATCAGACGGAGCCGTAAGCTACGCCTCCCAGCCGTAGCTTACGGCAAGCAGTGAGTCTTACGGCCAGGAGCTCCTGTCTTACGGCTGGCAATGTTGAAAACTTGTTTTCAGCATAACTTTTTCGTTTCAACTCCGTTTTCTTCACCGTTTTCGCCTACGTTCTCGTAATTTCGTCCTCTATCATGCTATCCTCTTAATTCTTCAATTCCAAAAATTGATTTTTTATTGATGCTCCAAATTCTTTCCCTTTTATGCTCCATTTGCACCTGCACGTCCAAACAACTAGTAGTTACCAAGTTCAAACAATTAAACATGTAAAGCATGGGATTTTAATCTTTTTAAGGCACTTAAGGGTTGTCCTACGGACCACCCGTCACATCCCCACACTTACCCGTTGCTTGTCCCAAGCAACCCATTCAAAAATTATTCAAAACCACTAGCGATCAATTATGCAAACCAAGCTAAATATGCCGTCCTTTTACTAACTTCCAATCATACCACATGACACACCCCTCACAATAATCTCTCGGTAACAAGAATTATTAGCATAATGCTAAACCACTCAATGCGTGTGTGTGTGCGCGCGACAATAAGCTTGTATATAAATCAAGTTTCCTCCTAACAAATATCTAGCATGCTTTAGAATCAAAGGGACTTGCGGGTTGTAACAGGGCTAGGTGCAAAGGTAGGAAAATGGTGGAATACATATGAAAGTAGCTCATTGATTCGACCCGGTTTTTTATTTCTACTACTAAACAAAGCAACCATCAAATATATACACAACTTCTTCAACATTTTCAACTACTATTGCAACCAATTGCTTCTTTTTGTATTTTTTTTTTTTATCTCTTTCTCTTTTTTTTTTCTTTTTTTTCTTTTTCATTTTTTTCATTTTTTTTTTCATAACACATCAAACTCAACAATATATACAAGAACATCAATACTACATACTAAATTCCTAAACCGGGTCATCTCAATCGGTAAAATTTATATAGGAAGTAGGCTTGGGTCACAACCGAATGGTTTAAGGCTCAAACGTGGCTTTCTAAGGACCAAACCCCCACCCCTCACAATACCAAGCTCATATATGTAAAGTATGAGGTCCAACCCACCAATCCCGCACTCTCACACATCTAGACGAGGCTTCCTAAAAGTCCCCCTATCATTTTCAAAAGCATGTTAACTCTAGGATCTAACAAGAATTCGTACACAAGTTCTATTAACACAATAAACACACCGCCACTCAAAACAAAGAAAGTATCATTAATAATCATATGTGGCTCAAATCCTCACCAAGAAAAGACTAGGAATGGGTGTCGGTGTGTCAAATGGCACAATATCAAGTTTTCAAATTTTAACAATTTTCGCTCGGATTCACAAAAATTTTAAAATTCTCAAAAATTCCCCCATCCCCACACTTGGGATACATTGTCCCAATGTATGGTTTTGAGGAAAAGATCGCTTTAACCAAGAACATCAACAATTGCTTATACTCTCAAACCCCAAATTTCTTTTTTTTTTTAATTATTAAAAACACCACCAATTCCTTCACAACCCATAAACTAAACACATCAAAACATCACCCAACCGCCCAACCAAAAACTTAAATATGAATATATACAAAGGTGCACAAGATGAGAACAAGACACGACCTGATTAGTAAATCAGCAGTGTTGGTAGTGATGCAGCTGCGGTGATCGAATCGGTTCAAAAACATCTCTTAGATTCGCCGATATCTCAATAGGGATGTTGCCAAACATCCCCACACTTGAATCATTGCATCCGCGAGGGTTGAAACGTAATAACCTGCCAACACACAACCCAAAACAAAACCAAACAAAGCAAAACAAAACAAAACAAAACACAAATACAATACTCTACATCCTCGGCTGCCTCCCGAGAGCGCTAAGTTTAAAGGTCTTCAGCCAGACCATACCTGATATGCGTTATGGTGGTCTTAATGCACACTTACCCGCAGCATTTCCAACAAATGCTCGGTAGTTTACTCTCCACTTCACTACTTCGTTTTCTGTGCCCAACAAATCCAAACTCTCCCATAAACATAAATTATGAATGAAATCTCCCACATCATGAAGTGCCACCTTCCTAGTTTCTAAACATGCATCCTCAACACTCTTGGTTTCCATAACCACCACAGCCGGAGAGTTGTAATCAGCTTTGATTGGTTCATCAAGTAAAATTATTGGTTCACCAAGTAAGAAGCCCTCAACTTTGCTCTCCATAGGTGGTTCCTCCACAATAATTTCAATTGTATATTCCTCATTTGACCCTAATAATTCAGTTTCAAGTTCGGGAGGACTCACAACCCTTTCTTCTACATCACCCATAGGTGTCATTTGTTCAATCTGCACATGTATCCAGTGTTGTTTTGCTTGACGTTTTTCCACCATCGACGTCCCTGGCCTCATCTCTTTCACCTCTTTTGGTAGCAAATCATATTTCCATTCCAAAAGTTCTACTCGTTCTTCCATTGACAAATGAGGTTTTTTTAATTCTTTTTCAACATGAACCATGTGTCTCTTTCTCATCATCTCTCCAAGACTTTCAGATTTATGTGACTGATAGTGCAAAGTAGGTTGTTGAGTTACACATTCATAACCAGACTGATCAAATGTATACTGAGCATGATAATAGTCTTGATCGTACATCTGAGGGCCTTCATATGAAAGTTGGGAATATTCATCATAATAATCCATGTTCGACTTGTAAGGTGAATCATAGTATGAATCATGTGGGTGAAACTCATCATAATGGACATTCCGCTCGTCCATTCTCATCTGTTCTTCTCTACGCTTATGTTGGGCCTCCCCACAACATATACTCGGATGAAGTGGGCCTTTGCACAATCTACACGTAAATAAGCTGAAATTTGTGTAATGCCCTGTCATCCTGCACAACACAACTCAACTACCAAGTGTAAATCATGAACATAAAAGAAATCTTTTTGGTTTTTTTTTTAATTTTTTTTTCAAACTAATACACAAGATAACACACGTTGCGCACTACTCCCCGGCAACGGCGCCAAAATTTGACGTGATTGTCGTGGTCACGCAAATTTAATCCCAATAACAACTATATAGATAGTGGCAAGTGGGTATCGAACACAGGGAGTTTGTGGAATGTGTGTTATTTAGAAGTGTATCTAAGTTAACTAAGATTAAACTAATTGCAATAAAAAAAGTAAATTCAAAGAGTTGGATTGATTGGATTGGTTTTAGAATCTAAGAACACTAAATTAATTTGCAAAATAAAAGTTGAGTTTGTAAACAATTTGGAGACGAATGACCATCCTAAGTTTCCGGTTTGTTTCAACAATTGTGCTATCATCCACTAGAAAGAACTACATAGACATAGTTCGTGTGTAATTACTTGCAGTGATGAAAGGGAACGAAGTACTCAGATTCCGAGAACGTGAGGTTGTTACCCGATGACCAATCAACCCTTACCCAATCCTAATTTTACCCATGATATCTCGATTGCCAACGGCACCAAGAACGTATGGTTTCAAACTAGAAAATCATAAGAATTAACAATTTACAACTAAGCAATCACACACTATGATAAACAAAACATAAATAAAGTTTATCATTCTAGAAATACGGAATCAAAACACAACCGTCTTAAACAAACCTTCAACCTAGGATGATCATAGAGTGTTTAGCCACACATAGCTTCAAACAACATCTTAACAAAGGTTTCAATGTTCATCAAGATCAAACACAATCAAACCTAATGATTCCCAAGTGTTCTTGTTGCCAAAAAGTCTCCAAGATAGCTCTCAAATTCGTCCCCAATGATTCATAACCGTAAGAAGATGATTAGCCACCATAAAACCACTTGAAAATGGCATTAAAATGAGGAGTTACACATTTTGGATCAGACGGAGCCGTAAGCTACGCCTCCCAGCCGTAGCTTACGGCAAGCAGTGAGTCTTACGGCCAGGAGCTCCTGTCTTACGGCTGGCAATGTTGAAAACTTGTTTTCAGCATAACTTTTTCGTTTCAACTCCGTTTTCTTCACCGTTTTCGCCTACGTTCTCGTAATTTCGTCCTCTATCATGCTATCCTCTTAATTCTTCAATTCCAAAATTTGATTTTTTATTGATGCTCCAAATTCTTTCCCTTTTATGCTCCATTTGCACCTGCACGTCCAAACAACTAGTAGTTACCAAGTTCAAACAATTAAACATGTAAAGCATGGGATTTTAATCTTTTTAAGGCACTTAAGGGTTGTCCTACGGACCACCCGTCAATCACAAGTAGACCCGATTTATACCTCGTTTTCATTATCACACCATCAATGGTGACGCAATTATCCGATTTGCTAATCGGTCCTGTTAACATAAGACTTGACAACCACATTAGTCGATATTATCAAATGGTGTTATCACCACCATTCGACCCGTTTGGACTATAAGACCAAGTATTTTCGTGAGTAGCAAAACATGGTTATTAATTACCAATTTGTTCATCCGACCCATTTCGGATTTTTGCCACTAGACCCCTTTTTCTCTTAAAGTCTTTTCTTATATTTTTACCCATTCGGCTTACGCTATGGGTGCCCCTTTTTAACTACAATTTGCTTTAGTCGATACTTGACTAAATTTCCATTTTTACTCGTTTTCTTGTTATTAGTTGCACTTTAAAATGATCTTAACGAAAACTCCTTAGTTATTAGTCATTACATGACTAAATTACCGTTTCGCCTCTTTTCACCATAACCCATGGTTTTTATCATTTATGTTTGTTCCGACTCATGTTAATAGCGTCGGAACCCTTAATTCGGATATTACACTAATCGCATTTGTAGTTTACAAAATAATGCATATTCTACAAAAGGATGTAAGCGTCGCTTACCTTGCATCCGGTTATGCTCTTTTTCGCGTACACGAACCGTTTGACCCGTTCCTTGCCCAAGTCTCCATCTAGCTTGTCAAGAGTCAAACTATCATCATGATTCGTAAGACGGTTAGATTAGTCATCATTTTTATGACTATTTCATCTTACGGATTCTATGTCGAAACTACTATTCGACTTCATCATTAGTTAACTTAACTTATCAAAGTCAACTAATTTCAATCACATGGTTTACACGATTAGTTCAATCAACATCACGTTTAGAACCCATATTATTATGTATTACACGTAGTTAGCCGAGTTAGCCAATTACGCGTTTCTTTCAAATTTTCATTATGTCAACATTCATTCGGGCATTTTAACAAACACCTAATGTGCATAATATTACTTATTTACTAACTAGTTCATAACTAGTTATCTTTATCAAGATTTACATCAACACATTCAAACCTCTAAGTCTAGTGTTCATGAACTACATAAAGAACTTGTATCATAACCTCAATATTCATCAATCTTACATTCTAATATGAGTGTTCATCATATTAACATAAAACCCACTTAGCACATAATAGGATAATTACCAAATCCCTAGTTTTGACAACAATTCATCAAATTTTCTACTAGGGTTTGTTTCTAAACCAAGATATAATCACAATAACACTCATAGATTCAAGATTCATTCCAGAATTTTGATTATGATTGTTCATCATAATCTCAAAGTATCACTAAATCATAAATTTCAACATACCTTGTGATCCCCACGACTAGGTGATCATTAATACGTGTTCATGCATCCGATTCGGGCTAGATTTGACCTTCAATTTTGTTGATTTGTTGAAGTTAGGGCTAAAGCTCCATGGGAGCTTTCTCCTGGCCTTACCCACGCACGCACACACACACACACTTGTGTATGTTGTGTTTTTTTTTTAAGTTTATAATTCCAATTTCAAGTTACCCGGCTTTGGTCCCTCGTGTTTGGTTAGTTATTAATTAGATCACAACCTAATTATTTTCAATAATATTCCCACTTATTAACTAGGTTTAATATTCCTAGTGAACTTAGCGGGTTCGGGAATATTTATGACTAAGTTTATTTTAGGTCCCGTTAACTCGGGCCTTTTATCTTTTGTTTTTCTTAAAAGCTTTTATTCACCTTTTAGTAAATATTAGGATTATTTATTTAAGTCCTAATATTCACCGGGTTAAATTTTACCACTAACGGTATTTTCCCCGTCTTTAGTATTAACGGGGTTTAATTACCAAACCCGTTTTCGGGGTGTTATAATAATTATACGTACCTGGCTCGGATCAATACATTGGCCCGTTTTAATACCTTGTCTCGAAAATTTGATAATTCATAGCAACGCTAATTCATAAGCCGCTTTATCCTGTAAGCATAACACTCGACAAGTGCTTATTAGTCAAAATTTGATATTGTCGAATGATAAATTCGACATAAAACTCGTAGGATGGAATAGTCGTAAAAAATTATGACTAATCATCACAATTCGTAAGACGGTTAGATTAGTCATAATTGTTTACGACTATTCCATCCTACGGGTTTTATGTCGAATTTATCATTCGACCATATCAAATTATCATTCGATCTAATCATTGGTCGGTTTGACTTTTTAAAAGTCAATTGACTTATCAACATATTCAAATGCACATTTGGTTCATTGAACTCACTTAGGCATATTTCATCCGAACTCTTAATAAAATCAAATTTTACACACAACCAAGTAGACCGCGATTTCATTCAGGCATTTCATATCACTGAAAAATGGGCTGTTTTTGGTGACTTGTTTAACCTATTTACAAGTCTTCAAAAATTATGATTTTTTTATGTGGTGTACCTCTCGGAGGGTTAGGCCTTGTGTTAAAATTTCATGATCTAACTCTTTACCAAACATTCGTAAAAAAACATTTACTAAGCTGCAATCAGATTCGTCACTTCTGACTGCAGCTTATGGAAAAATTCATTAAAAATTCCTCGTTTATCCGATTGACGAAATTCCAATTGGAGATTCTTTTAATCGCTTAAAACTATCTACAGTAAAAATTTGAGATCATAACTAAATTCCTAAATTGAGTTATGACATTCATAATGGGCTATAAATTCTGCCAGAAAACGCAGCTTAAACCTTTGATACGGAAAAATTCATAAAACACTCAATTTTCGTCAAACAAATGCGATTCTAGTGGGGTTTTAAAGATATTTCCTGGAATTACATTTTAGACTCAAGAAACACATGTTTTTGTCACGTTTTGTTCAGGTTACAACCAATACAAGTCGGCTGTAAATTCTGATCAGAAGCTGTTTGAATTCAGCTTTCAATTAAAGCATGTTCATGACATCATAACACTAGTTTTAGCAATCAAAACCCTAAAAACATCACATACATGAATTTAGCATCAAAATTCTGAATTTACTTCATATTTCTACTTAGGGTTTGTTCCTAAGCAATCACACTTCATTAATTCAGCCATAGCCTCTATGATTCATACTTAGATCGCATCATGCAAAGTTAACTAATTTTCACAACTTCATGAATGTCTAAAATTCGACATACCTTGTGATCCCCTAAGCTTGGTGATCACGATTTTAGTTAAAGCCCTAATTTCTTTGCTCGATTTCTCCTTGATTTTGCTGGATTTCATGAGCTTTAGGGTTTTGAAAGAACCCCCTGGTGCTCCTGATCATTCCTGCGCACACACACACACTTACCAAGTGTGTGTTGTGTTTTATTTTTAGTTTTAATAAATAAGTTTCCTCCACTTGGCACTATTAGTCCCTCATGTTTTGTTTTTATAAAAGGTTTAACTATTTCTAGTTTCCTTTATTGTTCTAACAACACATAACTAACTAGGTTAATATTCCTAGTCACTTAGTGGGTTCGGGAAGTCATAACCCGTTTTATTTTAAGTCCCGTTAACTCGAGCCTTCTATATACTTTGTTTTCTCAAAGTATTTATCCTCCTTTTTAATTAACATCAAGTTTATTTATTTAAATCCTAATATTTACCGGGTTAATTTTTACCACTAACGGTATTTTACCTGTCTTTACTATTAATGTGGTTTGATTACCAAACCCGTTTTTGGGGTGTTACAGTTTATCACCCTAGCCGCGTTGCAACGAACTTCTTTTGTTATTTAGTCTGTGTTTACATGTGTTTTAAAATCACTACGAGCGCGTTGCACACGGAACCACTAACAAGAATAAAAAGAAAATGTAAAAACTGTAAAAAATAATCGAAAGAAAATCAACCAAAAAAGTTTTATGTCAATGATGTTGTTCGTATGAAACCCGTGGTCAGAGATGAGCAAATAATATTGGGTACCGGTACCGAATTTCCCAAACAGAAGGATCCTAAGTACCAATTCGGTACCGACTTTTGGCGTTTTCTGTATCAGGCTGGTACCAATTTTTACCTTCATGTATCGATAATGAACCGGGCCGTACCGGTATTTTCGATACCAGTATTGATTGACACCAAACTTATCCAACTTAAAAAGTAAAGAAAATAATAATAATTATTAATAAATTAATATATGATTATAATATATTATAATAACTGTTCATTTCAATTGTAATTTTAATATATGGTAATATCAAAATGATAAGAAAATGGCATAAAAAACATTTGAGTTTACAATGTGTTATTAAGCATTTTAAAAAGTTTGCATGTGATAAAATTAGTGATATTTGAAAAACTTTTTTAACAACTCATCAAGAAAACACTCAAGTTAAAGAATTGAATTTGTAAATAACTCAATCGCTTGATCTTTTTCATTGATACACTCGAAATATTTATACATGTACTAGAGGTTTGTAAACTAAGAAAGTAAATCACAAAATAATTACATAATAATACAAATTATATGCATGATTGAGTAAATCAACTAATTGATTTACGTATAGCTGTTACCCCCCCCCCCCCTTCAATCGAACAGGTGGAGGACCAACGCGAAGCATGTCCCGAAATTTTCAAAGAGAGGCTTGGAAAGGCTCTTGGTGAAGATGTTTGCAACCTGGAGATTGGATGGAACAAACTTGGTGTGCAGCTGACCAGAAGAAACTAGTTCACGAACAAAATGATAGTCAATGTCAATGTGTTTAGGACGCTTATGAGATACTGGATTCTGGCTTAAAAAGATAGCACTTTTATTGTCACAGAGAAGTGTCGGTCGAGCCGTAGGGAGAGCATGTAATTCACGAAGTAGATGTGTAAGCCAAATAATTTCTGCAGTTGTATTCGCCATAGCACGATATTCTGATTCACAGCTGGATCGAGAGATCGTAGGTTGCTTCTTGGCACTCCAATATACTAAGTTTCCACCCAAATAAATAGAGTAACCATACGTCGAACGTCGTGTTTCAATACAGCGTGCCCAGTCGGCATCAGAATAGCCAACCAAAGTTGTCTTTTGCGGTCGAGAGAAAGTTAATCCAAAGGAGATAGTGCCTTTAACATAACGCAGGATGCGCTTCACTGATTGAAAATGGGCCGTTGTGGGGGATTGCAAGTGTTGACTGACCTGATTAACCGCATAGGAGAGATCAGGACGAGTAATAGTTAAATACTTTAGAGCTCCAACCAATGATCGATACAAAGTGGGATCATGAAACGGATCACCATTGGAGGAGAATGTTTCAGTGGTAGTTAAGGGAGTAGCAACCGGCTTGGCATCCAGTAAACCTGCACGAGCCAAGATGTCATGAGCATATTTCGCCTGACTGAGGAATGTGTCGTTTTCTGAATAAATCACCTCGAGACCCAAAAAGTATCCAAGAGCACCTAATTCTTTGACAGAAAACTCCTCATGCAGACGAGTAATAAAGGACTGAATAAGATTAGGATCACTGCCAGTAATAATGATGTCATCGACATAAACCAGAAGATAGACAATTGCATTCCCTTTTTTGAAAATAAACAAGGAAGTGTCTGCTTTGCTGCAAAGAAAGCCATTTTGTAGTAAAAATGTGCTATGTCGTTGAAACCAGGCACGAGGGGCTTGTTTGAGACCATAGAGAGCCTTCTGCAAGCGACAGACATGATTAGGAAACTGAGAATTAACGAAACCAGTCAGTTGTTCCATGTAAACTGTCTCAGTGAGATTGCCGTTTAAAAAAGCATTTCGAACATCCAACTAATGAAGTGACCAACCGTAGATAGTGGCAAGAGCAAGAACAACTCGAACTGTAGATGCCTTGACAACTGGATTGAAGGCATGAGAAAAATCAAGACCAGGAACCTGAGTGAAACCTTGAGCCAACAGACGAGCCTTGTACCTGTCAACAGACCCATCAGCCTTATATTTTGTTCTATAAATCCACTTTGAGCCAACGATATTTGCATTCTTTGGACGCGAAACCAGAACCCAAGTGTTGTTTGCCCGTAGTGCATGAAGCTCCTCCTCCATAGCTTTAACCCATTTAGAATGTTTAGCTGCAGATTTGTAGCCGCGAGGATCCTGTACTGCAAGTAAAGCATAATGTAAAGAACCTGAAAACAAAGCAAGATTAGCATAATGTTTTGGTTTGTAAATTCCATTTTTCAATCGAGTCTGCATGGGATGCGATGGTATCGGCACAGCAGAGGATCCTGTTTGAGAGTTGGGTTGGATGGAAGGATGGGGGCCGAGTAAACTAGGTGTAGAATCTGAGGAATGGGTAGTATGGGACGGAGGTTGAGATGTAGGAGCGTGAATACTGGGTTGAGGTGAATGGGCCGAAGACGGAGGATCGGACAGAGTAGTGTGAATCGTAGAGGGGGTGTGCGGTAGGCCGGAAGGAATGGTTTGGGCTGGAATAGTGTGGGCCGAAGGCTGTTGGTGGTGAGGTGGTGTTTGGGCCGAAGGCTGTTGGTGGTGAGGTGGTGTTTGGGCTGATGGTGGTGGAACAAGGAAGGGAGGATGAGAACAAAGCGAGCACGAGGAAGGATTTGATGAGTGTTTTTGGACCGATGGTGGTTCTTGGGAAGCATTGGGTAGAACGGGCGCGGAGGGAACGGGTAAGGTTTCATCAAAGTTTGAAAATACAAGAGTGGCTTCATCAACAGGTTTGACAGAAGTGCTAAAGAGAAAGTTGTCCTCATCAAACTAAGCATGTCGTGTTACGTAGATCCGATGAGTAAGAGGATCTAAGCACCGATAACCTTTATATTTTGCATCATACCCAATAAAGATACATTCGGCACAACGAGGGGATAATTTGTGCTTTGCATAATCCCTCAAGTATGGAAAAACACGACAACCAAAAACTTCGAAGATTTGAGTAAGTGGGACAATGACCATATATGATTTCATCTGGTGATTTAAAGTCGAGAACCGATGATGGGAGGCGATTAATAATGAAAGTGGCAGAGGCAAAAGCGTCCGTCCACAAGGTGGCAGGTGCATGGGAATTAAAAAGCATAGCGAGGCCGGTTTCAGTAATGTGTCTATGCTTTCATTCAGCTCGCCCGTTTTGCTCAGGAGTGTGAGGGCAGGAGAGGCGATGATGAATGCCTTGAGTTTGAAAAAAAATTGTTGCACTCTATTGTTTGTAAACTCAGTGCCGCTATCACTTTGAAACACTTTAATTTTGCAAGACAATTGGTTTTGAACAAAGGGTGCAAAAATTAATAATGCATCATAAAATTCAGATTTGTGTTTAAGTGGATAAAACCACGTGAAACGAGAATGATCATCAATAAATATAGCATAAAAACGATAACCATTCGTAGAAGTAACAGGCGCAGGTCCCCACAAATCACAATGTATTAAATCTAAAACATGCAATGAACGTTTTGAGGCAAGCGATGAGATTTAGATAATTGGCACGAAGAACAAACAGTTGGTTTAGGTAATAAAGAGGTAACAAACAAAGAACCATGTTTATGAAGTCTGGAAATAACATCAAAAGACACATGTCCAAGGCGATTGTGCCATTTTTCAAACGAAGCTTTGAGATGATGAGCCGAGTAGGAAGCAATAAATGCATGATTTCCTTCTCGAAGAACATAAAGGCCATTTTCACGGGTGCCCTTTGTCAGGATTTCCTTGGTTTTTCGATCCTGAATATGAAAGAAATCATTAGAGAAAAGGACGTCAATAGGCGAATCATGAGTAAGTTTACTAATGGATTAAAGACGTTTAGTGAGATGCGGTACGACAAGAACATTTTTAAGTGAATGTTATTAGAAAGGGATTTTGTACCGACGTTCGTTACTGGTAAAGTGTGACCATTACCAAACCGAACAAACTCATTACTAGGAGGACTAGAAGTGTCATCAAGATCCTCAACAAAGGGAGTCATATGTGCCGACGCACCTGTATCACCAGTCCAATCAGGGTGGTCCTCATCAGTGACATGGCACTGTGCATGAAAAGCTTGTGCGAGATTCGCATCAATAGGAGCAGCCTGTTTTGCAAAACTGGCCAGATTGGGGCAAAGATTTGCATAGTGTCACGGCCCCCGGTCCGGTTTGACCCATTCCAGGAGCCGCGGGACAGAAATTCCTGTGGTATTAATTTAATTGAGTTTAACAGCGGAAGTTTATTTATCAGGATCGTTTAAAGCTAAAAATTTTCCCGATTTATTCTATTTCACAATTTGGGATAAAACCCCGATAATTTACAATATTATGATTTTACTACAAAATTGTTATATTACAAAACTTATTTCTTTGTTTTATAATGAGCCACTTTCTCAAGCTTGAAATGCTTCTCAGCACTTTTCCTGAATTACAACAGATCACCTGAAACATGTTTGAAAAAGGTTTTGTCAGCGGAAAATACTGAGTGAATCATTCTATTTACTAAAATGACACATTTGTTATAATTTACAGTATTAAGGAAGATTACAATGTTTCTGATATCAAACCAATTACCCACAGTACTTTATCACTCGACCCATTGGCCCTTCCGTCCAATGGTGTCTGTGACTATGGTCATATCACCCCTTGGCTGCCCCAAGGTTGAAGATTATCAAGTAATGTATACAAAACCCCACATACCGGCTGTAATATGGTGATTACATAAACTTAATCCCTGTAATTATAACCTTGAAATAAATAGGGTTTTGTAAAGTAATTTGATAAAAAGAGAATGACTCACATTGCTGATTTAACACGGACAGAGTCTAGTCTATGAACTAGCCTGGTTAACCTAATTTAGATAATAATGCACACAAAACTGGGTTAGTAATCAATACAACATTTACGATAACTCACGAGATCAACCATCACAACGAGTGAAAAAGTGCTATGCTTAACATCTGTCGAATTAACGACTAATGACAAAGCATCACCCTAATGTGGGTAGCACTTAAACACCCGTTGAGTACATTGATCGATCGGAAAATGAATCGTAGCAGCGATCGTGCTAATACCCTGTTTTGCGGCAGAATTTAGAGACTCGGGGGTATAATTTGGAATATTCAGAGTGTATCTTCGTGTGTAATTGGAATTATTTCGACGTTGATTGTTCAGAATTCGAGTGCCACTGTCCTCTATTTATAGCTGAATTTTGGACATGCTTACGCACCGTAACATTCCCAGCGTTGCGGTCCGTAAGACTCCTTACGGACCGTAAGCTTGAGATTGTTGCGGTCCGTAAGGCATAAAAATAGCCTATAGGGTAGCCACGATTGGGACTAGCTCAGGTGACTTGACATATTTGAATTTCAGTTATGTGACAACGATTATTTGAGGATAATCGTCCATTAGGGTTTATCCCGCCTTAGTTTTAGGGGCCCTAATCCTGATTCCGATTGTTCTGAAAATTTCAGGGTTTGTGCGGAATCACTTGGGTATCTCAATTAGGGTTTCCTAATCGTCAATTAAAGTAATAATTAGGACTTTTTAGCGAGAGTTGTTACATTCTTCCCACCTTAATAAAAATCTCGTCCTCGAGATTTACTGGAATAAATGTGGATATTTTCGCTTCCTTTTTTATTCCAGCTCCTAAGTGTATTCAGCTCCTCTCTTTGAATCCCACTTTACTTTAACTAGCACTAGACGTTTGTGCTTGAGAAACTTCACTTTTCTGTCTTCTATTTGAAGAGGTTTCTCAACAAATTTTAACTTTTCGTTTACTTCTATGTCTTGAAGAGGTACTACCAAAGATTCATCTGCTAGACATTTCTTGAGATTGGATACATGAAATACATCATGTACTCCAGCTAATTCTTCTGGTAGTTGTAAACGATAAGCAACTGATCCTATACGTTGGATCACTGGAAATGGTCCTACGTATCTGGGACTTAGCTTTCCTTTCTTACCGAATCTCACAACTCCTTTCCAAGGAGAAACTTTCAACAGTACTCTGTCTCCTACTTGGAATTCTAATGGCTTGCATCTATTGTCTGCATAACTCTTCTGGCGATCTCGAGCCGTCTTCAGTCTTTCTTTAATTTGAGTAATCTTGCCAGTCGTCTCTTGCACAATCTCAGGACCTGACAATTGATTTTCTCCTATTTCTGCCCAACAAATTGGAGTTCTGCATTTTCTTCCATACAATGCTTCAAATAGAGCAGTTTCAATGCTTGAGTGATAACTATTGTTATAGGAGAATTCAATCAATGGTAAGTGATCGTCCCAATTTCCACCAAAATCTATTACACATGCTCGGAGCATGTCTTCTAGAGTTTGGATTGTTCTTTCACTTTGCCTGTCTGTTTGTGGATGATATGCAATACTTAGGTTTAGTCGAGTTCCCATTGCTTCTTGGAAACTTTTCCAAAAATGAGAAGTAAATCGACTATCCCTATCCGAAACAATGGAGAGTGGAACTCCATGTAAGGATACAACTTCATCTACATACAATTTAGCCAGTCTTTCCATGCTAAAGGTTTCTTTCATAGGTAGAAAGTGAGCAGATTTGGTTAATCGATCTACAATTACCCAAATCGTATCATTACCTTTCCTGGTTTTGGGTAACATAGTAACAAAATCCATTGTTATAAGTTCCCATTTCCATACTGGCATCTCTAATTGTTGTAGTAGTCCTGAAGGTTTTTGATGTTCTGCCTTAACTCGTGAACAAGTAAGACATTTAGAAACATATCGTGCTATATCCTTCTTCATTCCTATCCACCGAAAGTTCTTTCTTAAATCTTGGTACATCTTTTTGTTTCCTGGGTGCATCGTATACCTAGATTTATGAGCTTCTTCTAAGATCTTATTTCTTAATTCTCCTTGTTTTGGTATCCAAATTCTGCTTTTGTGGAATCTCCAAATTCCATCAACTCCTTGCTCTAAGTCTTTTATTCTTCCTTTCATTCCTTCAGCAACATCTTCTATTGCTGTTTCTTGAACATTCTTTATTTGTTCCATTAAATCTAATTGTAGATTTAACCTAAGAGCACGGAATCGTCGTTGTTTTTCATGATACTTTCGACTTAATGCATCTGCAACTACATTTTCCTTTCCTTCGTGATACTGAATATCACAGTCGTAGTCGCTTAAAATTTCCATCCATCTCCTTTGCCTCATGTTCAACTCTTTTTGCCCAAATATGTATTTTAAACTTTTATGATCCGTATAGACAGTAAATTTACTTCCGTAAAGATAATGTCTCCAAATCTTAAGGGCAAAAACTACGGCTCCTAATTCTAAATCATGAGTCGTATAATTTTCTTCATGCTTTTTCAATTGTCTTGAGGCATACGCAATTACCTTCTTGCGTTGCATAAGCACACATCCAAATCCTAATTTTGAAGCATCACAATATACTTCAAAATCTTCAGTTCCTTCTGGTAAGGCTAAGATTGGTGCATTTGTTAATTTCTGTTTCAAAATCCTAAAGGCTTCTTCTTGTTTGGGTCCCTATTCAAACTTAACGGCTTTACAGGTTAACTTAGTTAATGGTACGGCTATCTTGGAAAAATCCTTAATAAACCGTCTATAGTACCCAGCTAAACCTATAAAGCTTCTAATTTCCATTGCTGTTTGTGGAACCTTCCAATTGGTAATTGTCTCGATCTTAGCAGGATCTACATGAATACCTTCGTGATTTATCATGTGACCTAAGAATTGCACTTCCTTTAGCCAAAATTCACACTTTGAGAATTTGGCATACAACTTTTCTTTTCTTAACAAATTTAAGAGTGCATGCAAATGTTGACAATGTTCGTCCTGACTTTTGGAATAAATAAGTATATCGTCTATGAAGACAATTACAAATTTATCCAAGTACGGTTTACAGATCCTATTCATCATGTCCATGAATGCTGCAGGTGCATTCGTTAATCCAAAGGGCATGACTGTAAACTCGTAATGACCATACCTAGTTCTGAAAGCAGTTTTAGGTATGTCTTCTTCTTGTACCTTCAATTGATGATATCCGGAGCGTAAATCTGTCTTAGAAAAATATCTAGCCCCCTGAAGTTGATCAAAAAGATCATCAATCCTAGGTAATGGAGATCAATTCTTAATTGTAACCTTATTCAGTTCTCTATAATCGATACACATTCTCATTGAACCATCCTTCTTCTTTACAAACAACACTGGCGCTCCCCAAGGGGATGAGCTAGGTTGTATGAAAACCTTTACTTAGTAATTCATCTAATTGCTTTTTCAGTTCTAACATTTCGGTAGGAGCTAACCGATAAGGTGATTTGGCTATTGGTGTAGTTCCTGGAATTAGATGAATCCTAAATTCTACTTCCCTATCTGGAGGTAATCCAGGTAACTCTTCGGGAAAGATATCTGGATATTCTGAGACTACAGGTATTTTCTTAAGTTCTTTACCCTTAGTATTAATGATTATTGAAATCATATATACTTTTCCTTGTTTTCGTTCATAACTAGCAACTTTCATTACTGATATGAACTTCATGGGTTTACGTGGTTTATCTCCTGTAATCATAATTACTTCTCCAGTAGGTGCCTGAATTTCTATGGAATTCCTATCACAAAGTATTCGAGCATGGTTGGCTATCAACCAATCCATTCCTAACACGACATCGAATTCAGCTAATTTCATAGGTAATAGGTTTGCAGCAAATTTATGACCTGAAAGTTCTACTTCTACTTTTTGCAAAACCTGATTAATTTTAACTGAATTCCCATCTGCGGTTTCAACTGTAAAAATCTGCCTAATATTGGTTAAAGGTAACTTAAGAGCTTGACAGAATAAAGTATTGATAAAACTTTAGTTTGCACCAGAGTCAAATAATACTTTCGCGTACACGTTGTGAACTAGGAACGTACCAGCTATTACATCTGGGATGAGTTCTGCTTCTTGAGTGGTTAGTTGGAATGCTCTGACATTCTTCTTAGTAGCTCCTTCGGTTGCCTTGGGTTTGTTGTCTACTAGTTTAACCAATTTAGAACATTCTGTTTTATAATGCCCTGCTTCTCCACAGTTAAAACAGATTACGGTTTTCTTTCTGCAGTTTTCTTCACGGTGTCCTATACCCTTGCAAAGGTTGCAGGTTACATTACATCTTCCGTAATGTTTCCTTTTGCAATTCCTACAGAAAGGTGGATTTAAATATTGCCATGTTCCTCTTTTCTTGAAATTATTACTATTACCCGCCCGAAATCCTTGGGTAATCTTCTGAGCCAGTTCCTTTTTCCTGTCTTCATCTCTTGTGCGTACCAGTTCGTCGGTTAGGGTATTAGCTAATTCCACAGCATCGTCAATAGTGCGAGGTCTCGCAGCTTTAACGATATTGCGGATTTCGCTAATTAATCCCCAAATGTAGCGAGAAATGAGTACCGGTTCTGGCGAAGCCAGTGTTGGCACCACTCTAGCATATTCGAAGAATGTCGAAGTATAACCGCGACAATCTACACCCACCATCCGATGGGTAAGGAACTTATTTGTCATTTGTTCCTTTTCATACTCAGGACAAAATTTTCTTTCTACAAGACTTTTAAATTCTTCCCAGTTCATAGCATATGCCACTATCCTTCCTTTGGCTTGCAACACCGTGTTCCACCATTCTAGCGCCCCTTCTTTGAAAAGATTTGACGCGTACATGACCTGATCCTCTTTGGCACATTTACTTATTGCAATTACTGCTTCGGTTTTCTCTAACCAACGCAGTGATGCAGTTGCTCCTTCATTGCCTGCAAATTCAGTGGGTTTACAAGCAAGGAATTCTTTGAAAGTGCAACCAGGTGTTGCAGCTTTCAGTTTCTTATGGAGTGGCGCGTGCGGTGGTTCATTATCATGATTAACATGATTGTTGCCTTCGTTTACACTATTACTGAAGTTATCTTCAGAAATATGTTTACTAGGAACGATTTGTTGCGGTTCTATTGGATTCTTTACAGCAGCAACGATAGCTGGAATAGCATTGGCTATTCCTTGAGCAACAATATTTTCGATATCTTGCCTAGTCATATATTGATCCCCTGAATGTTGCTCAGACTGATTAACCTCATTTACCGGCTCATTACCAATGTTTGCCATCTGATAATATATATAATTTTTTTATTAGTATCTGATAAATAACAATTATACATAAAAACAATCAGACAATTTACAATATACGTATAAGCAAAACTATCGATTTCTCGATTCCATTTTATATTTTATAGTATGCATCATTACACACAAATATCTTACAGAGTTTTATTCGTAGTTATTTTTCAGACTGATTTCACTAGTACTTTTACTATTACACAACCACATTTTTACCATCCTACTATCTCTCGTCACTTGTCGTCCTAAAAACGAAACTCCCTTTCATCATATTTCCAGGCAATTTGTCCCCCTATCTCCCTGATTCTATTTCCCGCATCCATCAACTCTTCCCCAAAATGGCGAAGTTCAGCCATATTTTCGTTACTCATTGGTGGATTAGGTAGGGGTTCTGGATCGAATTGTGGATGAAAGGAATAAGGATCGTTGACAATATTTTGAAATTGCCAATCGTTCGTCCACCATTCGTCCATTCCTATAGGTTGGGAGTGGACTATTGGGTCTGGGATTGCTGGTTCCCAATTCATAGGGAGTTAGTTTTCAACAGGATAGGTAAAAATATTAGTATTGATAGGCTGAATAGTTTCACAGCTTGCCAATAGAAAATCTATCTCATCTTGAAAGGTCCTTCCCTGGTTTTGATTGGAGCTCTCTCCGATTTCCCTTTGGGTTGGTCTAGAACCTTGCCCAACTTCCATTACTATTTCTTTAGTACATTCCTCCATCTGTATTCCTATCTCCTTAACCTCTTCCTTGCCTTCAGTTTCCATTTCCTGTTGTTTAGAACTTTCTCCGGTTTCAATATCCTTTCCCTTTTTCAAAGGATTGTTTATTTTGGGAAGTTTTGTGGCTGGCTTTTTCCTACGTATACGACTCCCCCACACATATTTCCTTCTTTTCTTGGGTTTTGGCTTTTTCAAGGGTGGAACATTGAATTCTACAGGTTGTTCTATATCAGGAAAGTATCCAGTAAATTCTTTGGAAACTTCTATATTCACCGGGTAAAGATTAAGGTTCTGAAAAGCTTCAGATATCCCACTCATGCTGATGTAGCATATATGCAAAATGCATAAAATACTAAGTTAAAACCTTAAAATAAATTTCATAAAATAACCTTTACACTGTGTACTGATTTATTACAAAGATAACTGGAAAACACACTTAGGGTTTGAAATTTTATTTATTGCACAAGGTTTCTAGATTGTAAGGGGTAAGGTACTAAAACTTTAAAATATTTAAAGATTTATATTTTCTGCTACTGTGGCTAGCATATATAAATTTGCCCATTTCGCATCTAGCTTGTCCTCCCAAGGTGATTTATCAATTAATTCCTGGGTTTCCCGTTTAATCTTCTTTTCTCGGATTTTCTCTTTACTTTTCTTAATAATCATTTCCCTTTTTCTAGGAGAAAGTGATTCCTCGTATTGTGCCTTTCGCACAAATATTCCTTCTTCAGGAATTACAGCCTGATTCGAAGATTTTGTTCGGGATGAACTTGCCTTCTCGTTGGATGACCTATCTAATTTAAGATAGATACTTGACAGCTTTTGTTTACCCATACTGTAACTAACAAATAGTCAGTTAATAAAACACATAATCACAAAATAGTAATCAGGAAAAATTAAGTATTTCTCAATACTTAATTAGCTTAACTCAGTGGCTCTGATACCACCTTATTTCTGTCACGGCCCCGGTCCGGTTTGACCCGTTCCAGGAGCCGCGGGACAGAAATTCCCGTGGTATTAATTTAATTGAGTTTAACAGCGGAAGTTTATTTATCAGGATCGTTTAAAGCTAAAAATTTTCCCGATTTATTCTATTTCACAATTCGGGATAAAACCCCGATAATTTACAATATTATGATTTTACTACAAAATTGTTATATTACAAAACTTATTTCTTTGTTTTATAATGAGCCACTTTCTCAAGCTTGAAATGCTTCTCAGCACTTTTCCTGAATTACAACAGATCACCTGAAACATGTTTGAAAAAGGTTTTGTCAGCGGAAAATACTGAGTGAATCATTCTATTTACTAAAATGACACATTTGTTATAATTTACAGTATTAAGGAAGATTACAATGTTTCTGATATCAAACCAATTACCCACAGTACTTTATCACTCGACCCATTGGCCCTTCCGTCCAATGGTGTCTGTGACTATGGTCATATCACCCCTTGGCTGCCCCAAGGTTGAAGATTATCAAGTAATGTATACAAAACCCCACATACCGGCTGTAATATGGTGATTACATAAACTTAATCCCTGTAATTATAACCTTGAAATAAATAGGTTTTGTAAAGTAATTTGATAAAAAGAGAATGACTCACATTGCTGATTTAACACGGACAGAGTCTAGTCTATGAACTAGCCTGGTTAACCTAATTTAGATAATAATGCACACAAAACTGGGTTAGTAATCAATACAGCATTTACGATAACTCACGAGATCAACCATCACAACGAGTGACAAAAGTGCTATGCTTAACATCTGTCGAATTAACGACTAATGACAAAGCATCACCCTAATGTGGGTAGCACTTAAACACCCGTTGAGTACATTGATCGATCGGAAAATGAATCGTAGCAGCGATCGTGCTAATACCCTGTTTTGCGGCAGAATTTCGAGACTCGAGGGTATAATTTGGAATATTCAGAGTGTATCTTCGTGTGTAATTGGAATTATTTCGATGTTGATTGTTCAGAATTCGAGTGCCACAGTCCTCTATTTATAGCTGAATTTTGGACATGCTTACGCACCGTAACATTCCCAGCGTTGCGGTCCGTAAGACTCCTTACGGACCGTAAGCTTGAGATTGTTGCGGTCTGTAAGGCATAAAAATAGCCTATAGGGTAGCCACGATTGGGACTAGCTCAGGTGACTTGACATATTTGAATTTCAGTTATGTGACAACGATTATTTGAGGATAATCGTCCATTAGGGTTTATCCCCCCTTAGTTTTAGGGGCCCTAATCCTGATTCCGATTGTTCTGAAAATTTCAGGGTTTGTGCGGAATCACTTGGGTATCTCAATTAGGGTTTCCTAATCGTCAATTAAAGAAATAATTAGGACTTTTTAGCGAGAGTTGTTACACATAGTGTCCATCAGTCCTGCAAAGTTGGCAATGAGGTGGTCTTCTGCCACGACCACGACCTGCACTACGACCACGGCCACGACCACGGTTAGAATAAGAGGAAGTAGGGTTAGGACGAGATTGGTTACCAGAACGATGGGCCTGAGCCGTGAAGGCAACCGAAGGTTGCTGAGAGCCATGTAGGGACTGCATAAATATTTCTTGATTTTCGGTCTTGGCCAATAATTCACGGAAGGAGGTAGTACCAAGAGCACGATAAGTAGTAGAAAAGTGCTCATAGGAGGGGCCGAGACCGCAAAGAAACCAATGGCACTTGTCAGTCTCAGCGACAGGGTGACCGATTGCGGCTAGTTGGTCACATATAGCTTTAAACTTGCGGCCAAAGTCAGTAACCGTGGACGAGGCTTTCTGAAGAAGACGAAGGTTGTCAGATAACGTGTGCATCCGGTCGGTAGATTTGTGACTATAGGCACTTTCCAAAGCAAGCCATATTTGGCGTGCATTGGAGAGGCCTATAACCTCAGACATGGCTTCTTCGGATAGGGACGATTGCAAAAGAAGACAAACCGTCTGATCATCGGCTGTCCAGGAGGTATATTCAGGGTTTGGTGAAGGTTTATCATTGACGAGAATAGTTTCGGCAGGGGTTGAAAGCGTGCCATCTATATGGCTTATCAGTTTTTGCAGGTTGAGAACAAGGGTAACCTGTTGGGACCAAGCAAGGTAGTTGGAGGCTGTTAATTTATGTGGAATAAAGTGAAGAAGAGAGTGGAGTTGTGTGGTGAGGGAGGTCGAACTGGAAGAACCGGAAGAAGCCATGAGTAGCGGCGGCAAAAGGGGTAGGGCAGGAAAAAGCGACAGGGATTAAGAGAAGAAGGGAGAGGATCGCCGTTTGGCTGATACCATGTAAATAACTCAATCGCTTGATCTTTTTCATTGATACACTCGAAATATTTATACATGTACAAGAGGTTTGTAAACTAAGAAAGTAAACCACAAAATAATTACATAATAATACAAATTATATGCATGATTGAGTAAATCAACTAATTGATTTACGTATAGCTGTAAGAATTGTTTCTACAAGAATATAAACAAATCAATATTTTCGATGATAAAAAATAATGATGTAGGGATTCCTAGATTTAACCAATATTATTACTAGCATTAAATATTAGTAACAAAATAAAAACTATGTGAGAATTATATCCGGCTCTTCCAACAAAATGAAGTGTAGATGTAATCAATCATGGAAGAATCAAAGAATCTAACCACCAAGTTATTGAAATTTGAGATTCTTGAGCTTATCATTGAAATGGATGAGTTGGCATGTCAATCCGCGAAGGAAGTCCATAGCATGAATGACCCAAATAGCTTCCAAGAAAAACTTAAACACGTATAATCTAATGAAATAAATATGATATTTCTATATATCATATGTCGATTGACTTATACATGTTTATTATTTAATTAAAAAAAAATGGCATGTATGGTAGGTGTGCACCCTTGCAAGTTGTGTGTCAACGTGAGCACGGTTTTGATATGTTATATATACTTGTTCCAAGAAAAACCTAAACACGTATAATCTAATGAAATAAATATGATATTTCTATATATCATATGTCGATTGACTGATACGTGTTTATATTTAGTTAAACATAAACTTGCATGTATGGTAGGTGTGCACGCTTGCAAGTTGTTTGTCAACGTCAACACAGTTTTGATTTATTATGTATACTTGTTCCAAGAAAACGTCAGCACAGTTTTGATTTATTATGTATACTTGTTCCAAGAAAATTATAAAACTAAGTGTGCACGGTTTTTATAGATTAAAAAGGAGACAATTGGCATGGTATTGACCTTGAAAGAAATCTGTTCGAGATTTAGATGAATCAGACGATGTAAGCAAATTGGTAGATGTTTCGGATACAGATAATAATAGCTATTATAGCATGACAAGTCACGAGTTGTAAGATATGGATGACTAGTCAAATCATTCTAACATGAATTAGAAGTTGAATTCTGACCAACTCAACCAACACATATTAAACTGTTTAACGATGATATTGTAAGATAATATCGTTTATAATTATTAGAGGAATACGGCTTTCCTTAAAGGCACGTACATTCTTGACAGTCCGTTAATATTAAATGAGATCATCACCTGGATTAAAAAGATAAGAAAAAGGCTTTTCTTTTAAAAATTGATTTTAAGAAGACGTACTACAATGTATGTTGGAGTTTTCTCCTAGACATCATGGGGCAGATGAGTTTTCCTGATATCTGGTGTAAATGGGTTGAAGGGATCTTAGCTTCGGCTAGATCCTCGGTTTTAGTGAATGGATCTCCCACCTTCGAATTCAATTGTTCCAAAGGGATCAGACAGGGAGATCCGTTATCTCCGTTTCTATTTCTTTTGGTTATGGAAGCACTGTCTTGTATCTTTTGCAAAGCAAGGCTCGAAGAGTTTTTTAAAGGTATTCAAACTCCTAATAATGGTCCGATCATATCTCACCTTTTTTATGCTGATAATGCTCTGATTTTGGGAGAGTGGGATAGGGGTAACGTAACGAATGTGGCTAGATGTTTTAGAATTTTTTTACTTAGTGTCTGGTTTAAAGATTAATCTGCACAAATCGAATTTAGGGCATGTTTGACTAAGCTTTTTGAACCAACTTATTGACTTATTGGTTTTTTCAAAAAATCAATAAGTCAAAATATTGTTTGGCTAATTGAAAAGTCATTTTCAAAACAACTTTTCAGTAGGGAGAAAAAGTCATTTTTGAAAAGTCAGAAATTTGTGACTTTTTAGAGTTTTTCAACACAATTACAAATTTACCTCCTACCAAACAACTTTTCAATATGAAGAATGTCCTTTTTAGTAATTTTGGTTTTTCCCACCCAATAAGCTAATCCAAACACTTTTTTAAAAACTCTTTTTCAAAAAGTCAATAAGTCATTTTAACAAAAAGTCCTTTTAACAAAAAGTCTTTTTTGAGTTAAATACGCTTAGCCAAACATGCCCTTACACGGGTTGAGGGTGGAAAATAGTGATATCAGAGAAATGGCTAAGGTTATTGGGTGCAACACGGATAACATACCGCTTTCATATTTGGGTATCAAGTTGGGAGTCAATATGAATAGAATTAGTAATTGGGACCCTATTATAGAGATTTTCAACAAAAGGCTATCGGTTTGGAAAACTAAAACCATGTCTATAGGGGGAGGCTTATTACGATTCATTCGGTTTTAGTAGGGCTGCAAACGAACTGAACTTTCAGCGAACAGTTCATGAACTGTTCGGCGGGAAGTTCGTTTGTGTTCGTTCGTTTAATAAATGAACGAACACGAACAAAAAATTTCGTTCGTTTAGTTAAATGAACGAACATGAACAAAGGCCGTGTTCGTTCATTTGTGTTCGTGAACGTTCGGTAACGTGTTTGTTTACGATCGTTTGTGTTCGTTTGTTTATGTTCGTTTTTGTATAGGAATATATATATATATATATATATATATATATATATATATATACTTTGTTACCCAACTTATATTATATTATATATTTTGACTTCTAGATTTGGTAAAGGTATCAATACTGGTAGTGCTAAGTATGCTCAACATATTAGAACTGTTGATTGTGTTGAAAGTGTGAAGTCAGAATTAGCTACTTTGTGTTAGTTATTTTTATAAAAATTATATGTTAAGCTACTCAAGTTTGGATAATTAGCTTGGTATATTTTGGGTGGATCTACTTAGTGTTTTTTTTTGTTATGATCATCTTCGAAAGTAAATATATGTTCGTTTGTGTTTGTTTATGTTCATTAACGTTTGTTTGTGTTCATTTGCGTCCGTGTGCGTTCATGAACGTTCGTTTGTGTTCGGTACCTAAATTAACAAACGAACACAAACGAACACGAACAAGTTCATTTCCTTAACAAACGAACACGAACAAAAAATCTCGTTCGGTAAGTGTTCGTGAACTGTTCGTGAACACATGAAATCCTTAACAAACGAACACGAACAAGGCCGTGTTCGTGTTCGTTTGGTTCATTTGCAGCCCTAGGTTTTAGAGAGTCTCCCTATTTATTACTTCTCTTTATATAAAGCTCCGTTAGGTATTATTAAGACTCTCGAAGCTAAAATAAGAAAGTTTCTTTGGGCGGGTACGGGTGAAAATAACAAAATGAATTGGGTGCAGGGGCAGATTTAGACTTAGTTAGGGGGTTCCCGGGAACCTGTTCGATTCATAATTTATAGTGTTAACGTATATATAATATTCTGAAGGAACCCCTTAATACTTTGTAGAGGAACCTTATAAACAAATGTATAGAGTGGTTCACTGGTTACTCTTCACGTTGTATAACATGACTTCGCAAGTTCAAGTCTGGTTTAAACCCGTTTTTTGCCTTTTTTTTAAAGTGAAAAACAAATCAGGGACAGGGTTTAGTTCCTTATTTGCGCCCCTTTCCTTTTTACTCTCAAACGAAAAACACAGCATCATCGATTCATCTCCACTCTCCAGCCACTCATCCACCATTGTTCCTTCATTGAAGATCAGTCATCCACCTCCATCTCTGCAGGTAAATTTCTCCATTTCAATCTAGATATTCATCAATTTAGCCACTCTCAATCTCATATTTATTCCATTTTATACAGTCAAGTATGCTTCTGTTTGAGGTTTGTGTATTTGAACGAACAACAACTAATTAGGTCTTCTAATTTAGGGCTTGTTTAGATCTATCTACTTGTTTATTAAAAAAATCTAGGCGAGGCTTGAATTATCATTTGCAGAATTTAACTTTGCCAAACCCATTTTGATAAGCTTCCCTAAAACTTCAAGTTTTCAAATGAAACCCATCTAGTCGTCTGTATGTAGCTAGAAATTAATGATAGACATATTTTCACAAAATTCAAATTAATTTTATTATATGAATTAATATTATGTTATGAACTTTACCCGACCTGAATCGTCGAACCGTTCCCTATTTTTTTTTATGTTCGGACACTTAAAAAAGTGAACCCCTTGGAAAAAATTCCTGGATCCGCCACTGATTGGGTGGCATGGGATTGGATCACTTGACCTAGGAAAAAAGGGGGTTTAGGTATTAACAGACTTAAAGATGTAAATGAGACTCTTCTTGTTAAATGGGGATAGAGATATAGGGTTAAAAATCAAAATCTTTGGAGGAAAATGGTGGAAGCATGCCATAGTAAAATCAATCAAAAAAGTTTTCTTCCTCTTAATGGTAAATATGCGGGTTGTTGGAAGAACATAGTAAAACTGATCTCCAAAATTAAATTAAATGGTAAGGGTTTAATGTAGGAACTAGGTTCACTTTTTATTAAAATATATTACAAAATAAGAGGAAGGTTAACGTACATTACGGCTTAACGTACATCACGTACGACAGTTAATTACGCACGTTCATTTTAAAATCACGCACGTTGTAACTCAAAAATCTAAAATCACGCATGTTGAAACACAATAATCACGCATACTGAAAACATTAATCACGCATGTTATAGAACAAATCACGCACGTTGTTGTACGTGAAGTACGTTAAGCCGTAATGTGCGATATACTTTTTCTACAAAATAAATAATAACGAGACTCTCGTTATTTGTGGAAAATTCGATTAGTACAATACCGGTTACAAAAACTAAATAAACGAATATAAAATACAACTAAATTGTACCAATCTTTATTCAAAGCCAATGTCTTTGGAAACTTCAACCGCATCTACGAGATCGAAACTTCGCTGCAAGACAAGCAAAATTGTTGATGGTTTTTGGTTGAGGCACGTGTTCAACACGCTTCCCTTAAAACAGATTCCGCACCTCCTCTCAGACGGTCTGTCTCAGTGGCGGAACTAGACCTTCAACTCAGGGGTATCCCAAAATTTTTTAGGGGTGTCCTCGTACTTGTTCAGGGGTGTCCTGTGTATAAAATTCGGAAAAAAAAATATTTTTACACTACTCGTAAAAACTTGAGCCGTAGCCCGGGCTACGCCCGTTTATACTACAGGTCCGCCCCTGGTCTGTCTCCCAGGGTACAACAACCGAAACAGTATGTGTACTGCCGGAGATGGCACTCACGCCCGAGATTACACCGGGTATAATTTGGTGTTTATAAATTTAGGAAAAAGATGAAGTATGTAAATATGGGAGTACTCCTCTCAAAGGAAAAACAAGAGTCAAGAGAATTCTTATTTTTGTTGGTGTATCTAATATGAACCACCGAGTTCATATATATACACTTATAGTTTTAAACTCATTAAAACTAGTAATAAAATAGACATTAATCTTGTCATAATTATAACATTAATCTTGTAATAAACAAGATAATAAATATGACTTTAATGGACTTAAGTGGTTAGACAAAAATGGTCATATTCATCATGACACGCAATTAACGGGTTGTAACAGCTAGCTTGACTAGGTCCTGCCAATTGCTCTGTTACCGTTGCAGACATGTACGCGCGCCTGAAGTGGCTCTTCAGTCCGTGCGCCACATTGTATGGAACCCGCGCATGCGCATGGTGTGCAGACCAGTGCTCCTAATTACTACTGTAACTTGCGCGCGTGCCATAACTGATCCGCAAACCCATGTAACACACTACATGGACCTTACGCCAGGCCATATGGAGCCGCGTGCCACACATATGCCATTGCGTATACCAAGACGCCACCTGGTCATGCGCCATCTATACTTGCGCGCCACACGGATGCCACTACGCATACCAGGACGCCACCTGGTTATGCGCCATCCATACTCACGCGCATATGTGCGGGTGCGACACACCCTTTGGTCCCCACTAATGTTTGCCTTTAAGGAAACAATTACAAGGAGTGCTCCTCCTTATAAACCACTTTAAGTTTTGTCATCCCACCTATGTGGGACAAGTTGACAAAACTAATCCATTTTATTCATCTTTGTTTGTTCCAAACATACAACTTCAAGCTTTGATATCTCATTCATCTTAGCTCTATTTGGACATAGTTTGAACACAAACCATAAATAATTATTTATACAACACATATATAAATATTATTGATGTCCAAAATATTTAGTGAAAAACTCATTTTCACTAAAATTTCCAACAATCCCCCACATGAATGGAGATCGATTAAAACACACAAAATTCCCCGATGAAAACTCGACAGTCGAGTATTGCAGGATAGGTAGGTTTTGCCTTTGAACCTTCCTTTGTGAAGCATAATTAGTCTACTAGAGTTTTGTAGACGTGATGTCCTTGAACAATCCCCCATTTGTGTAAACGACAATATACATTCACATAATACTTTCCCTAGCCGGGCCATCCCCTCACTATCGTGTCCTATAATGGTCATGGAGTACTTTCCTGGTTCTGCGGGAGCTCTAGGAATTATGCCCTAATTCCATTCGAAGCGACCACACTTCTCTCCAACATAGGTGATTTCCCTTTAAATCATTAAAAGCATTATGGTTTACTATGATTTACACAAATCATAAAACCACATATTATGCTTAACCTCACAACAATGTCACTGAATATTATAGGAATGGACTAGGACGTATTTAAACACCCTTTTATAGTTTTAGGGGGATATATGAAACATATAAACTAGCTTATATATAAACATATATATTAGCTACGCCCCCACAGTGACTACCCTTCGGTTCATGATTAAGTTGGCCTATTGAACCTAGATCTTGGGATCTCCAGTCAACTAGGTTAGGTTTCCCTCATGTCCCTTTTTCCATGGCTTTAGTCCCATTCCACAACCTGATCTCTTATCAACCCACTGGTTGTTGGATCCAAAATTATCTTTGACTTCGCTAAGTCACCAATGACAATTTAAATTGAGATCAGTTGTTCTAACGTGTTCTTGACTCGCTAGTCACCTTTGCCTTTCATTCGATTCATAAGACTTATAACTCGTGATCTCAACCTGGATCCAGTTATGTACCTTGTCTTAGAATGACATGAAACTCAATTCATGGCTAGACACGTTTTCACCATGCCTTTGGTGTGTCATGACTGACATCTTACTAGATTTTGAATCTAACCAATTGGCATTCGAGTCTAATCTACTCGATTGACTCCATATAACCATTGTGTACTCCCCTTGGTCATGTGTTTGCAATATATGCAAGTTACCCCCACATTTAAGTGTAATTGGATATCATCCAAATGGGGTGATGAAAGGTTCTCCCTTTCATTTCGAGTTTGAGAAAACTTCTCAACTCCCATTTCCACATTCAAATGCAAGTCACCCCCACATTTAAGTGTAATTGGATAACATCCAAATGGGGTGATGAAAGGTTCTCCCTTTCATTTCGAGTTTGAGAAAACTTTTCAACTATCATTTCTTCATACCCTAAAGGGTTTGCTTCTTAAATGGTTCCTCCCCCCCCCCCCCACATTGCTTGCATTTTAATTAACTATCCCTTAGGACTAAAAAGAAGTTATCTTTATAGTTTTGTTTTAGCACAAAATTCATTCTTGTGTCATCACATATTTTGAATGTTTAAAGTTAATTTAATCTCCGTCGAGAATATAAATTAACAAGTATTAGTCTAGCATGCTTTAGACCACAATACTCTAGCATATGAACAGAAGATGCATCATTCTGATTCTTCACAGCCTTAAGAGATAACACACTATCTCTTCCGAACATTCGTTTCTTAGTTTAGACACAATAATGAAATTTTATTTCACCATTCCAAAACCATCGGTTTTTAGGAAGGCCTCAAAACCATAGTTAACTTCATCCATTAGGATCATAACTCGTTTGCCTTTTTATCTCCAAGGCTTCACCATTGACTTCCTAAAGACTTAAACATAAGTCTTAATCTAAGTCACTTTGATGAAAAATCTTTGTATAAAATCACTTGAGTCTTGAGATATAGCCAATTAGATTGACTCTCAACAACAAAGCATTCACGTATGCCTATAGTGATATATACATTACGTTGTTGTTTCATTAATACCATGTATTGCGATACTCTCCCAAATTGAGGACCAAGCCTCCACATAGTTCAAACAACAATGATGGTGGTAGAAGCATCTACAAGTCCATCACTATTGTAAATTTCCTTTAATAAATTTGCTAAATTTATTAAATTCATTTACAATAATAACATATATTTATTTCATATGCTATATTCTTTGAAAACTTACATGTGCATTTCCATGTTGATGCTCTCAACATTAGATGACATATCATTTTTCGTGCATTTCATCTCAAACCATACACCACGTTCCTCACGAACTCGTTATACGTTTGATGTTTTATTTGTGACTTATTACATAAGTCATGATCACAACCCGCTCGTTGTGTTCGTGTAAATTAGTTTTTACACTTTGTATCAAAATGTGTATCCTTTTGACAACTTATTAGTAGTCCAAAATAACGGATACACCAATGATATCTAAACATCAAATCCCAAAGTGTTATTATTTTCAACACACTTTAGAACGAAATAAATGCAATTACATCGTTCTGTCATGTTTTGAGGTACTCCCTCAATGGAACACGTATAACTTTTTTCGTCTTGAAACTCTAAACTTGAGTAATCACAAGTTGTCCAAAATATAAAGTTGTTTACAATTAACTACTCGCAAGTAGTTTAGCAACTTATTATATTTATAACAACATCGAGTTTTTTTTTCACCAAATAGTCTATCCGAGACTATTATATGGTTGAAGACGTTATACTTCTCATGGAAGTATCAAATCATTTATAATTCGCAAAGACATGTTTTATTCGTTCAAAACATTTCTCGTTTTTGCAAGTGTTTTAATATTAAACTATATATTTATGTTTTGATTACAAATCAAGACAATAAACCTTATAATAGTTTAATAAATAAAACAATTTCAAACTCGCTCGTTTGAAAATAAAACGAATACACATCGTTTTAATAAATGGTTTATCATATTCAAACCATTTCTAACCGCTGTTAGATAATAACGATTATCAATCGTTAAAATGAGTGGTTTGTATGATAACCAATTCTAATATGCTAATTAGAATTTAAATGTTGAACAAACATTCAAAATATTCGGTTTTTATAAAGTAAACCGCTTCTAACGCGCTCGTTAGAAATAAAACGAATACATTTATTCACTTTTGGTTTAAATGAACGTTTTCTAACACGCTCGTTAGAAATAAACATAAACCTTTTCTAACACGCTCGTTAGAAAATATATATAAACGATTACAAATCATCTTAAATAGTTTATCATAGTTAACCTGGTTCTAACCCGCTCATTAGAAATTAACGATTGCAAATCGTTAAAATAGTTGGTTATAAGATAAACTAATTCTAATACGCCCATTAGAAAATTAGTCGATTATTTATTGCCATAAGCCATTTTTTGTTTATATAAAATAAACGATTTCTAACCCGCTTGTTAGAAATAAACAATTGACAAAATAGTTTCTAACACGCTCGTTAGAAAATAAACAACTATCAAACTCTTTAAATCGTTTCTAACACGCTCGTTAGAAATAATCGATTACAAATTTTTTTTCGAAGTTTATAAAAAAATATAAACTATTTCTAATACGCTCATTAGAAATAAACAAATAAAAATCGTTTAAACGTATGGGGAAAAAATCCGTTTCTAACTCGCTCGTTAGAAATTTAATAGTTTAGACGAAACCGTTACAAGGTTTATTATCCAAAATAATTGTCTCCAACACGCTCGTCGGTAATTATTTGAAATAATAATATTTTCTAGCACGCTCGTTAGAAAATCTAAACGTATATTTTCTAGCACGCTCGTTAGAAAATCTAATCGTCTTTTAACAAGTTAGTTTTACACAATCATCGTATCTAACACTCTCATTAGATATAAAGGATGATATTAAAACTTATTATTCTATAAAATTCTAACACGCTCGTTAGAGATATAAAAAGTTTTAATCTTGTTATTCTTTCAACAACGTTTCTAACACGCTCGTTAGAAAATATTAAAACTAGTTATTTTATAAAATAATTACTTTCTAAAATGCTAATTAGAAAATATAAAAATTTCAAGACTTTTAAAACCAACATTAATCTCTCAATTATGGTTACTAAAAGCTTATTAAAAATAAATTAAACGTTACAACATTTAATTTGAAGGGGTTACAAAATAAAATTTTCTAATACGCTCATTAGAAAATTTAGTATTTCAAAAACCTATTGAAATACATATTATTTTGTATATGTTCGGTTTTATCTAAACACGAACAAAAACCATGAACTCCAAAACTTGAATCAAAAAGTCGTTTTGCAACCTGGTATTCGTATCAAAGAATGTACTCCAATCATCAAAATTAATTCGACTCATTGTACTAAATAAATATTTCCCAAAAAATATTTTTCAAGATTTTAACAAAAATCTCATTAAATATTTTAACTTTCGTGAACCAAAATCCTTGTAGAGAAGGGATTTAAGATTGTAGCAACAATCTTCACGAAAGTCTGTTTTAAGATTGTAGGAACTAGGTTCACTTTTTATTAAAATATATTACAAAATAAATAATAAATAATAACGAGACTCTCGTTATTTGTGGAAAATTCGATTAGTACAATACCGGTTACAAAAACTAAATAAACGAATATAAAATACAACTAAATTGTACCAATCTTTATTCAAAGCCAATGTCTTTGAAAACTTCAACCGCATCTACGAGATCGAAACTTCGCTGCAAGACAAGCAAAATTGTTGACGGTTTTTGGTTGAGGCACGTGTTCAACACGCTTCCCTTAAAACAGATTCCGCGCCTCCTCTCAGACGGTCTGTCTCCCAGGGTACAACAACCGGAACAGTATGTGTACTGCGGGAGATGGCACTCACGCCCGAGATTACACCGGGTATAATTTGGTGTTTATAAATTTAGGAAAAAGATGAAGTATGTAAATATGAGAGTACTCCTCTCAAAGGAAAAACAAGAGTCAAGAGAATGTCTTATTTTTGTTGGTGTATCTAATATGAACCACCGAGTTCATATATATACACTTATAGTTTTAAACTCATTAAAACTAGTAATAAAATAGACATTAATCTTGTCATAATTATAACATTAATCTTGTAATAAACAAGATAATAAATATGACTTTAATGGACTTAAGTGGTTAGACAAAAACGGTCATATTCATCATGACACGCAATTAACGGGTTGTAACAGCTAGCTTGACTAGGTCCTGCTAATTGCTCTGTTACCGTTGCAGACATGTACGCGCGCCTGAAGTGGCTCTTCAGTCCGTGCGCCACATTGTATGGAACCCGCGCATGCGCTTGGTGTGCAGACCAGTGCTCCTAGTTACTACTATAACTTGCGCGCGTGCCATAACTGACCCGCAAACCCATGCAACACACTACATGGACCTTAGGCCAGGCCATATGGAGCCGCGTGCCACACATATGCCATTGCGCATACCAGGACGCCACCTGGTCATGCGCCATCTATACTTGCGCGCCACACGGATGCCACTACGCATACCAGGACGCCACCTGGTTATGCGCCATCCATTCTCGCGCGCATATGTGCGGGTGCGACACACCCTTTGGTCCCCACTAGTGTTTGCCTTTAAGGAAACAATTACAAGGAATGCTCCTCCTTATAAACCACTTTAAGTTTTGTCATCCCACCTATGTGGGACAAGTTGACAAAACTAATCCATTTTATTCATCTTTGTTTGTTCCAAACATACAACTTCAAGCTTCGATATCTCATTCATCTTAGCTCTATTTGGAGATAGTTTGAACACAAACCATAAATAATTATTTATACAACACATATATAAATATTATTGATGTCCAAAATATTTAGTGAAAAACTCATTTTCACTAAAATTTCCAACATTTAATTCATATGATTAAGAGTAAGGTGGGGAATGGAGAAGATATCCATTTTTGGATTGACACATGGGTGGGCGATATTCCATTCGTGGAAAGATGGCCACTTATGTTCGGTTTGGAATTATGTAAAAATTGCAGGATCGTGGATAGAATTGATATGGGACATGGAAGTGGTGGTTACTTGTGGAATTGGGCAAGACAACCGGAGTCTGATACAGAACTAAAGGAATGGCAGAAATGTCAAAGACGTCATAAACATGGTGAGATTGTCCAACAAAAAAAATGCATGGATGTGGAACGTTAACAATCAGGAAGGATTCTCGGTTATATCTGTGAATATAGAGATAATTTCGGATAGGGGAAATAGCAACCTCCCTAAATTAGAATGGTGCAAATGGGTTCCCCTCAAATGCAATATTATGGCGTGGAGAGGTATCTTGGATAGGTTGGCAACCAGAGTTAATTTGAGAAGAAGAAACGTGGATTTAAATTCGGTTATGTGTCCCTTCTGCGAAGAATATGAGGAAACAGCGGATCATTTATTCATTGCGTGTTCGCTGGCTATTAGGGTTTGGGCGGCAGTCAGCGCGTGGTGTAACATTCCATCGATCTTCGCCTTTGAATTTAAAGATTTATTGGATATCCATAATTCCATTCAGGTAGGGAAGAGAAAGAAAAACATTATCCTTGGAGTGATTATTATCTCGTGTTGGAGCATTTGGAGAAGTAGAAACGAGTTGGTTTTCAATCAGGCCACCAGAAGTCCTCAATATATTATGTTAGAGATCAAGTCTAGAGGTTTCGGTGGGTAAAAAATAGATTTTCATGTAAATGTATTAGTTGGAAGGAATGGTGTAACTTGTAAGTACCCTATGTATATGTTGTAAATTTGCCCTTTGCCCTTGTTTTATTTGGCCTTTTGTCCGTTTGGGTCGAATGTGTGTTTTTAATGAAGTTTTATTTTCAAAAAAAAAATTATTAGAGGAATTGTAAGACATTGGACGACATTAATCTAATAATCTATACTTAAGAAATTATTCGGGGACAATCCTAACTTTCGACATATTTTCCTCCAACAAGCTTTTGTTAACTAACGAGCAATTCCGTTAGTTTTTTTTATGACATTGTTGTATGTTTGGAAAAAATTATTTAAAAAGAAAAACTGCTTATGTGAAAAATATGGTATATTGAGGTCAACCTATACACGCTTATACATATACACACAAGTTTATACATACATAAATACATAATCACCCTCAACCACCATCGGGAGCTGGCCACCACCACTTACCACGAGGCCCACCACCCAACCGGTGAAGAACGCCACCAGCGTTCACCGCAACAACCACCATCACCACATATTCTAGGGTTTGCAACCACCACCGTCAACAACAACAACAACAACCACGATCACCGCAGGTTCTAGGGTTTGCCACCACCATCATCCCTCTTTCTCCCTCTTTTGCAGGTTGTCAAAGTTTACATGTTATAGGATTTTCACTAAGCCCTAAACAGGGTTTGCAACAACCACCGTCCATCCCTTAATTGATGGTCTGAATATCCTCCATAGGAGATGTGGTATTAGGAGAAGGTTGCAGGGATTTAATTTGCAGGTGTGTAGATGGTTGCATGGATTCGATTTGGGGGTGTGCTTTTGATTTGGTTGCAGGGCTTTAATTTTGGGGTTATACCTTCGATTTAGTTGTAGGGGATTCGATTTGGATGTTGTATTTTTCATTTGGTTGAAGGGATTTAGTTTGTAGGTGTGTATTTGGTGGAATGAAGACAGTGTTTATGGTAATGGTGGTGGGGGTGGTGACAATTGTGGTGGTAGTGGTGGTAGGTGGCTTCCATGGTGGTGGTGGAGGTTGTGTAATTGTGGTGAGAAAGGGGGGGGGGGGGGAGAAGTGATTTTAAAAACATATTTTTAAAAATATATTTTTTCTAACATGTCAGCATCCACGTAGACATCAACATCATCATACACTAACAGAGGTAATCCTTAGTTAACATAAACCTCGTTGGAGGAAAATATGTTGAAAGTTGGGACTGTCCTTAGGAATTTATCAAGTATGGATTAATGTCGGCCAATGAGGCAAAGTTTAGATTTTTAAAGTCCAGTCCCCCTTGTAATTATAAGACAAAATATAGAACGAAATAAAAAGAAAGTGTTGGATCTAAGAGTGTGTGTAGTATGTGTTCTTGATAAAACAATTGAAGAAATTTATAAATTCATTCATACAATTATAATAAACACATCAATCTAACATAATTAGATTTATGAATGATTGCAAAATGATTTCATATTGAATTCAATTCTGATGTAATACAATCACAAGGTACAAATGTACTCCCCCTCAACATGTGCACTCTCTCTCTCTCTCTCACTTAGTTCTTATGCCTTTTGGCTCTAAGTGTTAGTTACATTGAACACGAAGAACTATATGTAGGAGGAGAGAATTGTTGGTGACATCACCATGAAAGTGACCCCTAACAACTCATTAAATAATGTAACTGCCAGCAATTAGTAAAACTGCTGGATAGTTACACTGTTACATTAAACTACTGCTTTTAGTGAGAATAAGAGAAAACAGCTCTAAAGCTGCTGGTGTGAACCATCACTTCTAGGAATCCAGGACTTCTGTTCTTTCACTTGTTGACTTGATCTTCTAGTCTTCAATCTTGTCTTTCGTTGACTTGATTGTTCACTTGTTGACCAACACTTTGACAATCCAGCACTTGTTCCTTTGTTCTCTATTCTTGAAGGCAACAATTTTGTATTAGTAGTTTGAGCAGTTGTTTTGAGAAGCCTTTAAGGGGGGGGGGGGGGGGAACTTCTATAACAATGAACGTACTTCAACTTATTCCATCATACAGGGAAGATGGTTCCCTCGGGTTTTGGCTTTCATCATCAGCAGATCTTATATAACCCAACAGAAAGAAAATTATTACAAAATGAATTTGGGTAGAGTTTACAACTAAAATATATAAAAATAACACAAGAGGTATAAATGAAATGAATGAGGCCTCATATTATTGTATGTGGCATGGTTTCTTTAAATAAATTTATCGTCTCCTTTAGGTAGACATTTGTTTCCCAATGTATTAACAATCAGAGCAAGCAATGCATTGTACAGTCCGAGATGACCATTTGTGTTGAAATTTCACTTAAAACGAGTATGATTAAGTTGTATAAAAATACATGGTGACTTTCTTTCAATATCAATGGTTTCTTATAGTTCGTGTCGGCTTTTCTCTTGTTGTATTAATTAAACTAAGACAGAGACCTTAATTTTCTTTGGTTATGTTGTATTAAACATCTTTATAAACTAAGACAGAGACCTTAATTTTTCTTTTGATATAAAAGTTATATTGTATTAAACATCTTCATTAACAATTAAATGGTCTAATTAAAATTTAAAAACTAATTAAAATGGTTGTCCATAATAACATACTTGTTGTATCCATATAACTGACTAGAAATTCATAATTGGGTCAGTTGACTAGGTGATGTAGTCGTAAGATACGCAATATTTTAGTGTTAAAAGACCTATTTTTAGAGGCGGATATCTCAAATCTAATAAAAATAGATAGTTATTAATGTTTTGTTGAGGATTTGCATGTAATTGGTGAAAAAGGAGTAATGTGGACGTAAAAGTGTGAAATTGGAGCAAAGGGAGAAAAGCTGAAAAAAGTTGTGAAGATTGAAGAGAGTACGACTCGTAACATAGTTTAGATGGTATAGGCCGTAACCGCCGCCAGATAGAAAATGCTAGAAATGTTGGGATTCGGGCCAGACTGGGCCCTATCAGAAGAGTATGGGTCGTACCCATTTAAAAGGGACGGCACGTGCCGTTTCGCAACCCAAACTGAGCCGCATATTTAAGGAATGCGATGGAAACCCAAGACATAACTGGAAATCAACTGAGAAGTGAGAAAAAGTTGAAGAACATGATTTTGAAGGATTCCGAAGAGGAAAGGCAAGAGGATTGAAGATCTAACGCACGGGGAAACAAAATTCGATTCTCCGGGTTAATCTTTATAGCTTTTCTAGTCCTTAACTTCTGTACTTGATGATGAATTTGATTTATGTTTTGAATTTGTTTATCATGCCCGGCTAAACTCTTTTATAGCTATACGAATTAAGTGATTCGTTGATTAGATTAATGATTGATGATGGATTGCTTATTAGTACGATTTTAGTATAGTATGCGATGGATAATTCTTATGATGCATATGCGTATATGTTAAGTATTGGTTATGATGTTGATTATGTGGTTGTGTTGATCTTTCTATTAAGTTATGCATGTTAGATTCGATATGATCTATCTCTAGGTTATATTGACGTCCATTAACTTCGGGCTTGAAACCTAATTGATAATAGATAATTAATCATCAAAGTTGGTAAAACATATATTTTGCATATGGGAAGGATCTGCTTAACTAGGTCTATAAACTGATTAGAGTTTTATATAATTGGCTTGCCTTGGTAATTCGTAAACCGCAATGTTCGTTGTTCAACCTTGGCACTAATCTAGAAATTCTAAGTCATAAGAATCCATATTATTATTAACTTTATTGAATTAGGTTTAAAGGTGTGCTTATAGCCTTAACCCTAGTTTTATAGAATTAACCCAAATAGGTATTAGTTCAATTTAGCACTTCATACGCTATTATCCAATTAAGTCTTGAAATAGTTTAATAAGGTCCGTCTATCATCAATCTGGTTAGTCTTCGTTGATTTGAGTCCTGGATGATTATATTTCCTTAACCTCTTGTAATATTTCTAAACTAATTGAAGTTTAAGTAAGTTATAGTTTAAGTTATAATTATTCATAGATTGCATATTAAGTGATAAGTTTGATACTAGTGGATTTTGTGTCCTAGGATTTTATAACTTTTGTTATTATGGTGCAAGATTAGCTTTTCATTGATCCGATACTAAACAAAATAAACGCCCTCAATATGTAGGGAGGGCCAGTAGGTGTCGAGAAGGATAGGAAAATTACAAGGCTACAAATTAGGTAGCCACATAGATGGAAATAATAAACAAATATGTAGGGAATAAATCTTAGCCAGCAAATCTCGGTCCATTACTCCCCCTCAAGTTGGCGCATAGAGGTTTGTAATGCCTAACTTGTCGAGTAAAATTTGAAGATTGTGTGTCCCTAACGGCTTTGTAAAAACATCATCAATCTGATCCTTTGTGCTAACAAAAACAGGTTGTATTTCCTTTAATTTGACCCTCTCTCGGACAAAATAACAGTCCATTTCAACATGTTTAGTACGTTCATGGAAATCGGGATTGTTGGCAAAGTGTCTAGCAGCTTGGTTATCACAAAAAAGTTGTGTGGGTCCATTACACGGTACTTCAATTTCCTTTAATAGCATCTCATCTACAAGATCTCACTGACTGTGGAGGCCATAGCTCGATACCGGGCTTTTGCGGAAGAGCGAGAAACAACCAATTGCTTCTTTAAATTCCAGGATATAGGAGCCCCCTAGAAATAATAGATACCCTGTTCTTGACCTTCTTGTAATGGTCTAGCCTATCTAATCAGAGTCACAATTCGTTGTGACATTTGTTCCCCCATCTTTGGTAAGAAGGATGCCTTGCCCTGGTATGCCTTCGGGTAGCGTAGAACACGATTTGCAGCCTCGAGGTGACTCTTTCCAAGGTCACTAACGAACTAACTTAGGACATTGGGGGAGTAAAGTATATAAGGTCTCGTTGCTTGTAAATAGAGAAGTCTCCCAGCGAGTCCCTATATCGGTTTGCATCAACACGAGCTTCGCCATCACATTTGCCTAACTTTAAATTTTGTTCCAAGGGGAACATGCTAGTTTGGCAACCTAACATTCTCATGTCTTCGAGAATGTCTAATTTGTACTTCCGTTGTCTAAGGACCATGCCATGTTTGGTTCGAGCAACTTCGATGCCAAGAAATAACTTTAATGGACCAAGATCCTTGATACTGAACTCTTTATCTAGAAAATTTTTAGTCTCTTGAATTGTGTTAATGTCGTTTCCTATGATGATGTCATCATCCACATAAAGAAGAGCAGCAACAAAAACTCCTTCTCTCTTGAACAAGAAAAAGGAATGACCAACTTTCAATTGTTTGAAACCGAGTCCTTGTAAGGAGGTGATGATTTTTTACACCAGTTTCTCGACGCTTGCTTAAGCCCATAAAATGATTTCTTGAGTTTGTAAACCCGGTTGTCATCACGTTTACTAAAACTCTTGGGGTGTCTTCATGTAAATTTCTTCATGCAATCCCCATGCAAGAAAGCGTTGTTCAAGTCTAGATGGTGAGTATGCCATTCCATTTTTACCGCAACCGCTATAAGGGTCCGAACGGTGACTAATTTTGCAACCAGTGCAAAAGTGTCATGACGCCTTCTATTTGTGTAGAAACCTTGGCGACGAGACATGCTTTGTACCTTTCTATTTCTCTGCTTGGTTTATACTTTATCTTGTACACCCACTTCGAGTCGATGGCACGTTTACCTGTTGGCAATTCTTCCAACGTCCAAGTCCCATTTTATTCAAGGGTTTGAATTTCTGCTTGCATGGCTTCAATCCATTTTGGATTGTGAACTGCTTGACTGAATAGATTTGGCTCATTATTTGAAGTAATGACCGCCAAAAAAAACTTTATGTGAGTTAGTAAAATTATCGTAAGAGATAAAATATGCTAAAGGGTGTACCGTTGAGGGATCTTGATAGAAATTAGGGAGTGAATGCTCTTGGTCTAGAGATGGGGGTAACTTCACATCATAGTCCTTTATATAAGTTGGTCTGGTTCTGTTATGTTTGGGTTGTTCCAAATGATCAAGTTCATCTTCAAAATCCTCATTTGGGGATACTGGACCAGGCGAAGTCACTTCATCAGGTGATATTGGGCCAGACAAAGTGGCTTCATAAGTTAATGGGCTTCCCATGTTTTATTGGTTAGTTGTTTGTGGGCTAGGAACTTCCTCACTATTAATGGGCTCATATTGATTGGGCTCTTGGAGTGAATCATTTAATTATTCACTAGTTTGGTGTGAGTTAATTTCCGAGAATTTATTTGCTCCAAATTAAGACTTCTTCATCATTCTTAGGAATATCAACTTTTGTAAGAGGGAAAACATCTTCAACAAACTTCACGTGCCTTATTACTATGATCTAGATGCGTGTGTAGCGTTATATGTTTTTATTAATATTTTAAGCCCTTTTAACACATTAGTCAAGTTTTAAATTTATAAAACACGATGTTCTACTAACACTAAACACACATATGGGCAAGTGCACCCATCGTGCGCGTAGTATAGCGTTGGTAAGATACCGAGGTCGTCCAAGGACACAATAGCTTTTAGTACCGGTTTATCCTCAACGTCTGATCAAATCAAAAGTTTTAGAAAAGGTTTTAAACATAAAAAATAAAAACTAAAAATGCTGAAAAATAAAAAAATAAAATAAAACAGATAGACAAGATGAATCACTTGGATCTGACTTGCCTTTAATGCAACCTTTGATGATTTCCACACTTTTGCACTTTTTAAGAGATTATCTTAGTTATAGTAGTAGGCCCCTCTTTTGAAGGTGACGTTACCCTCAACCCAGTGGTTTGAGTCAGCAAGGATACAATCCCAAAGGGTCGGAATATTGAAAGATAATTAATTAAGTTATTAATGCGTAATGTGGTAGGCCCCTCTTTTGAAGGTGACGTTACCCTCGGCTAAGTGGTTTGAGTCAGCAGGGATACAATCCCAAGTAGCCGGGTTAATGTATTAATAATAGTTTACATATGAGGGGATCAAGCCCTTCGTACCCCCGCCATCCAATGCCAGTGGGTATTGAAGGAGGCCCTAGTAAGCTTAACCCACGTCCTTGCAGGATCTATACACTGAACAAGGCAAGAACCTTACCAAACCATTCCCTTAACCCCCGACCAGGTAGCCAACACATCTCTATATAGACCGTAGAGATATGAATGGTGAAAATCTTTTATTTTATATAGACAGTAAAATAATGCCAAGACACCACGGACAATTGATAAGGAAGTTTTACCTTCAACATAAGAAACTAGTTATTAAAGTCATTAATACAAAACCAAATAAAAAGTGCGAAAAGATTAAAAATCAAAAGTATTACATTAAATGCTTGTCATCACCAAGTGATGTAAGAGACTTAGGCAAACATGGACTTTGATTGTCAAGAACTCTTACGATCAATCTTGGATGCCGAGACTACTACACACAAACTAAGGTGGATGATGGATGATGGTGGTGGATGTGGGTGTTATAGTGGTGGTGGAGTGGTGGTGAAGTGGGAGAGAGGTGGTTTGCCAATGGATGCCTTTAAAGTGAGCCAAGCACCCCTATTTATAGTCTGTACAGAAGCCCGGACACGGCCCCGTGTGCATCCACTTTCTCTTTCTTCATTAATTGCAATTGTCTGCATTAGGCTCCACACGCCCCCGTGTTCGCTGGGCACGGCCCCGTGTGCAGAAGCGAATCTTAGCGTTGACAACGGCCCATGTTGAGCTGGGCACGCCCCCGTGCTGGGAATAGAAGCTTCTATTACTTTGTCTTTTCTGCAGACATCTGGCTACGCCCCCGTGTCCGCTGGGCACGGGGCCGTGGTCAGCCTTCTGATCTATTGTTTTTGCTTGGGAAGATGCTGTCGAGGGGTTGGGCATGCCACGTTTATTCCTTTTCTTTGTATTTATGTTAGATTTTGCTGCATATTTGTTCCTTTTGTTTATTTAAGCTCATTTGATCCTGAAAATACAAAAGGAAGACAAAAGCACACTTTTTCCAACATTAGTACTAAAAAGGGTTAGTTTTATGCCTCATTTGATGTAATTTATATGTTGCATTTTACTCACATCAAATACCCCCACACTTGAATCTTTGCTTGTCCTCAAGAAAAACTCTTTATTATGTGGCTTACACACCCAAATGGAATGGGTAGAAGAGAAGTTTTTGGGCTTGTTTTGAGTGTCGGGAATCCAAGATCTTTATTGGGTTTTATTTTTATACTATTTACAATCCTATTCGTTATGATTTATTTAGAACGTTTCATAAGAGAAATTACTTATTTGGGCATAACATGCCTCTTTAAAATTCCATTTATATACAAGTTCACATACCTCATAGGAGATCACTCAACACTCGGCCAAAGATGTATTTTTGTGAAACACTCGAGACCGGCATGGAACTTACTTCTACCATATGCTTGCCAAGCAATCAATCCTCCTCCTTTTTAACTATAAACCTTTGTAAATATCAAGAGGACTTTGGGGAAAGGTTAGGCTTGGGTTAAAGGTATATGGTTTTGGTTAGGGGTTAGTAAAAATGGCTAAAAGCGTAAAAAGCGTTGGTCGTCGTAAAACTTTTTGTTTTTGTGACTATTATTCAAACTAAGCACTTTCAAACAAAGTTTCTTTGAGAACTTGTTTGTTTATTGTAAGACTTCATTTTTTTTATAAGGAGCGTCACAAGAAGACCGAGCTTTTTACTAAAATAAAGGGTTAAAATGAAAAAGGGTTTGGTGGGTAAAGGGTGTTTGTTTTGTGGGTTTAGAAATGAAAAGGTTTAGGCTCAAAGGGGTTAACTAGGGGGATTTTGGGTAGGTGAAAAAGAAAATGAAAAATAATGGTGTTGAAAAGAAAAATGGGTATAACAACCCTCCAAAATTCATTTCTGACACCTTTAATATATGTTAGAATATCCCTATATGTCTTAAATACACCCAGTATAACGCAATTTGACCCTAAATACCTTTAATTTTATAAAAATCAAATAAAAACAAAATCCAATCATCGCTCGCGGGCCGCGAAGACTTCCTCTTCGGGCTACGCGGGGCGAGACAGATGGTCACCAGGGCGCAGCCTGGTGCTGCCATGTGTCACACGCGTGTCGAAGCTAGGTCAGTGAGCGGGCCAAGCTAGGGCCTACATACCCTACGTCGCTGGCCACGAAGGCCTTGCCTTTTGTTTACGCGGGCCGCGAGGAAGCTCAAATCATCTCCTATAAATTGGGAGCATCGGCAGTTCATTCCGATCGCTCACACCAACTTTCTCTCTCGAATTTCTATAGTGTAGAAGTTATACTCGGGCATAATACCCCCCTAAATAACGAAGTTCTGCCTCGTTGTAAGTATTTTAACCCCCGGTTACGTATTAGATACGCTGCCCGATCGATCTAGAATTCCGTAACGGCTGTGTGGTTCTGCCTTACGTAGTCATTGGAATTCTGTCTCGGGGAGGGTATTACTAATGTAAATATTGGGTTACTATACTAACACGTGTGCATTGTGTAAATTACTAGATAATCACCAGGAAATCACAAAGGAAAACCCTAAGATAGCAATGTGAGTAATCTCCTTTTTACAAACTGTTTTTACAAAATCTCAAATGTTTTATATTATAATTAACAGTGATTGAGTATTTGTATTCTACAATTATCGTCGGTATGTTGGGATTTTGTATACAAAATTTGTTACTACACTGTGAGTAGTAACATGACCACAAGTCGGGTTGACAGTACCGTGGGTGGTAATTACGGTAGAAAAATAAACAAATGTAATTGCGCGACCGCCCTCAATGCTGTAAAAGGTTTTACTTGTCTTGATTAAACTGGGATTCACTCACCAATATTTCCCACTGACAAAATGTTTTTAAACGCGTTTCAGATAATAAAATGTGAAAGCCAAATAGAAGCCAGCTGGACAGCACTGAAGGCTTGGAAAAGTGGCTATAAAAGTTACCTAAATAAATAGATGTTTTATTTAAATAAAATAGGGTTTATCCCTATGAAAATGTGTGTACTAAACTTGGGAATTTTCCCATGTGTTTAATCTTATAAAAGCGTGGTATTTTACTCTGATAAAATATTTCCTAACTACGGGCCTGATGTAAATTACACTGCCAAATTGATAAACACCGATACCACTGAAACTGGCCGCGGCCGCCCGTTCCCGGGTAAATAGGGGACGGGGGTTGCGACAAGGGGTTAGTCCTAATGCCTCCATCATTTACTTACTTGGTTTTAAGTTGGTAAGGACCGGGAATGTATTGTCGTGGCAAGATCTAGAGTTGTAAGAAACCAAGCGGCTATTCACACAAGAAACGAAAAATGAGCATTTAGTTTAAAGATGTATGCTTGTATGCTCAATAAAGGCTCAAAACTCACTTTTTGTGGGAATGGGTTTATAATGTGATCTAGTATATATAATCAAATTTTAATTAGATTTGTCATGTCGTTTCATAATTTTCTTATGTTGGTTCTTTTTATCACAACGATATCGGTTGTAAATTTGTAAAAATATAACCTTTTTAGAACTCGTTATTCCCAAATTAAACCAAGACAAGTAAAAAATAAAAGTTTTTGAAAAAAATTGGGCTGATTACCGGTTCCAACAGAGTTTTGTGTAAGGCTTGTTATTAGGACTTGCAAAATTCAAGGTTTTAGCATTCCCCACACACCTTAATTACACATTGTCCTCAATGTGTCACAAAAATAAGTTTTTAGGTTGATTGAATTTGTAAAAAGGTGTTTAAAAACAAAATTTCATGTTACTGGGTGTCTGGGCACGGGCCCGTGTTGGTCCGGGCACGGCCCCGTGTTCAGATCGCCAGTATCATAATTAACAGAAGGCTGGGCACGGGGGCGTGTTCAGTGAGCACGGCCCCGTGTCCAGTTACCTGAACTGGGTGTTTTCTGCTTATCCTTGGGCATGGGGGCATGTTGGGGTGAGCACAGCCCCGTGCTGAACTTGCTGTAATGAAGAAAAATTGTTGGGAGGCTCTGTTTTTGTGCATGGGATGTGGGTTTAAGTTTCCCTTAGTAACCTCTACCATTTCGAGTGCATTAAACCATTACAACATCATCCAAACACCATTTACTACTTAAAAACCATCATTCATTAAAAATAACAATTACAAAGGATCCTAGAAAATGAAAATAAAGCTAGAAATGAAAAACTACAAGTTCCTAGGATAGATAGGTCAAGTAACGCAGGAAATCATTCTAAGGAGTTCTACCCTTATTGTAGGAATGTCAAAAACCCAGAAATAGCTTTCCGGTACTTAAGGGTGTTGTAGAACTCGGAACCGAGGGATGTCTCTTTAAATGTCGTTGAGCCATTCCTCTATCTCCCTAGGGAGGAAGAAGGCGGACTCATTCTCCACAATGTCTTGTGGAGGAGGTGCGACGGAAACCGGGACCCTGTGTAATATGACTTTAGGGGGTTCCCGGGGGTATGACATACCATTCAGCCAGAATAATGACCTCCGGTACAACATTCCACTCCCTTTGTGCAATGATTGGCACCATAGGAAGAGAAGCAAGAATATTCAACCTTTGGTGCAAAAGGTTGACTTCTCGAAGGCACCCCTCTAATCCCACCGTCAAGTGATTTATACGGTCAACCAGAGCTTCCTCTACTCCTGTCATTTTATCGATGGCTTCTCTCAAGCCATACACGTAGTTGACTAGAGAGTCTTCCATCGTTGATCTTCTTCCTCGTCGGTCGTTCCTTGAGTGGGCTGAAGATGTTCCTGTTGGGATTGAACCCTATCAGAGGAACAGATAATGTAAAGCCAAAACTGGATCAAAGCAGTGGATCCAGAATAAGCAGACGTTTACAGTTGGTTCATGCAAATCTCTCCTCTTGAAAGTGATTTCATATCTGCTGACCTCCTATCTGCTGATCATACTAAGTGCTGACTTACAACTGTTGCTTTATATCTACTGACCAATGTCAAAGACTGATGGAAGACCAAAGCTCTGTTGACTTAATCTACTGCCTTGGGTCAAGTACTGCTAATCCGGACAAGCACTGCTGGGTTCACAGCAGTGGAAGGATGCAGCAGCAGTTTAAGTGTCTTTTATGTAATGTAATGTAATAGCAGTAGTTTAGTACATCAGTGTTTATAGATCAGTAGTTAGAGTTTGTTAGGAGGTTAGATGTCACTTTCATGGTGATGTCAGCTAAGATGCTCAGTGGTTTGCAAGTGCCTATAAATAGTTCAGTACTTTGTACTGTTCTATTAGCTCTTTTGATCACATCGTCTTCTTTGCACGAACAAACTACTGAGCTCTGGCTGAGGGGGAGTTTGCATTCTTACATCAATCAGTGTAATCGTTGTTGAAACAAATTCAATCATTCGGTTCTTTGTGAAAAGATGTTTGATAAAAGTATTACTCTCGTTTGATTGTATGCAAAGTTTGCTTTCATCTTATTTCCGCTGCACAACTCTTTCATTTCCATCTTAATTACAAACGAAAATACAATCAAAAAGAAACTCAGATCCAACAATTGGTATCAGAGCTTGGACAGTCAAATTTGATTTAACAATCATTTTGACGTAAATAGTTCAGCTCATAACAGTTGATACTGATCGTTTGTTCGTCCGTTGAAAAACAGAGCAAGGATTAATCACCATTAAAGTTGATTTCTCAGTGTCTGTAAAACAACAAGAATGACGTCACAATCTCAGGATGACAAAAACAACATCGGCTCACTTTTTAAACCACCTATGCTAAAAAGAAATGAGTACAACATCTGGCAGAGGAGGATGGGTCACATCCTCGCTCAACAAAGCACAGGTTGTTGGAGGTCTGTCACCTTTGGTCCTCATGTTCCTTCAGTGCCAAGCGCTGAAGATGCTAAAAAGTTCGTTCCAAAACCAGTTGAAAATTACACCGAAACTGATTTTCAAAAGATCGAACTAGATGCTAAAGCGTTTAGCATCATAGCATCAGCGCTGCCCAATGAAATATATGCTGGACTGTTACACTGTAACAGTGCCAAAGAATTGTGGGACGCACTTAAGGAACAGTTTGGAGGTACTGAAGAAGTCATAGAAAACAATAGGGAAATCTTGAACCAACAGTATGAAACATTTTGTCATGTTAGAGGTGAATCACTGACTCAACAATTTGAGCGGTTTAGTTGTCTCATCAGTGAACTGAGGCTTGTTAATACTACCTTTACAAACTCGACTCAAAATAGCAGGTTCCTCAGGTCACTACCCGAAAAATGGGACACTATAGCCTTTGTCACCAGAAACTCACCTGAGTTCAAGGATCTGACCTTGACCCAACTCCATGGTCGACTCCTGACCTACGAAAGGGAGTTGAACCAGAAAAGGAAGTTACAAGAGTCAGGAAAAGCCGTTGATGATTACACATTCGGTAATACTGCTCTTCTGGGTCAAGAAGAATCTGGGAGCAGTGGTAAGGACCAGGGTTATGATCACTTCATTGACATAACTGCTGGTGCAAATTTTAACAACCCTGATCCTCACTCTGCAAGTTATGCATTCACTGCAAACGAAAACCAGATGTCAGATAATTTAAGCTTTGAACTAAATGATTTGCAACATTTTGATCCCACTGATTTAGAGGAAATGGACATCCTGCACCAACTGGCTTTGCTAAGTGTTAGAACTAGCAAGTTCTACAAAAGAACAGGGAGAAAATTCCCAGGTTTGCATGGGAATCTAAGGGTTGGGTTGGATAAATCGAAAATCAAGTGCTACAAGTGTAATAGGTTGGGACATTTCGCTAGGGAATGTAGGAGTCAAAATATTGGTCCCATAATTACTCATCCTAGCTCAAATCCTAGACCTTAAAACCAAAACACTGTGCACTATGCCCAATATGCCCCAGCAGCTCAAGTGAACACTGCTCACTATGCTGCTGCCCCTGTGCCAGTACATTATGTCCAAACTACTGTTCCACAAATCCAATATGTTCAAACCCCTGTTCCACAGGTACAAGTGCAACCTGTTGCACCTCAAACCACTGCTCCAGCAGCAGCACAACCAGATCAATAAAGTTTTTTCACTCAAGGGTTTGTTGACTGGAGCAGTATGCCTGATGATCTTTGTGATGAAAATTTTGCACTCTATGCTTCTAATGATTCTTCACATGATGAGTTTTGTTTGATGGCACTAGAGTCAATACAGGAGGGGGTTGAAGCTGAGGAGGAACAGCAGTGCTTTGAAACAGTGGAAGAGGTGATTGAAGCAGTGGTTACTGCTGTGGCTGGTGAAGTACTGTTGGAAGAAAGTTCAGGTACTCTGATTGAACCAATGACAGATCCATGGTCCATAGAGGACAAAGAAGAAGAGAAAGAAGAAAAGGCTGGTGAAAAGAAGGTAAGAGCTGATGATGATGAAGATCATCAATGTGATTGTGCAATGATGGCAGCTGCCAAGGTATCTCCTCAAGTTCTTGAAAAACTGTGTTCAGACAATTGCATAATTGATTTTGCTAACATCAAAGAGGTGAATGAAAACCTTCGGGATAAAATCTTAACTGATGAGGTCAAATTTGAAAGCTCTTTAAAAGAACTTAAAAACAAATTGACTGAAAAGGAAAAAGAAATCAGCTGTCTAAAAGAAGAGCAAAGTATAACCAAAACCCAACTTCAAACTATGGTAGAAAAATACCAAGTTTGCAAAAAGGAGTTGGAGTCTGCCCAGATTACTTGTGAAAGATGGGTGGAATCCTGCAAAGGATATGAGGTTATGCTTGAAAAACAGAGAAAAAGTAATGTGAAGTTTGGGGTTGGGTATAGAAAATATGATGATGAAAACACTGCTTTTGAAAACTCTGTTCAAACCACTGATGAAGCTACTGAACTTATCCCCACAAACAAGAATGGCCAAGAAGTGAAAATCACTGACAAACTTGGTAACAAAATCACACTTAACAGACCAATGGGTTCCTCCACTTTCAAGGAGCTTGAAGATCATCAGTTTAAACCAAAATGGTCTGATGAGTGTGATATTCTTGAAAATTTCAAGCCAATGGACTTTACATCAATTGATGGTGCTAAAGCTCCAAAAGCTAAAGTCATACCTCTCAAAGATATCCCAGCAGTGGTTAAAACCTCTGCTACAAAGGAATCTGAAAAGAGAAAGAAGAAAGAAAAAATTGATAACTTGTTTTGTGAATTCTGTGAGAAAAGGAATCATCTAACAAAAGACTGTTTCCACTTAAAAGCTTATGATCTAAACAAAACAAGTGTCATTGTTTCAGCAGAAAGCTGCATTGTCTGTGGGAAAACAAACCACAAAACTCAAGCATGTGTGTACCTCAAAAACTTTGATGTGAAAAAGAATGAGTACATTGCTAAAACATCCTTGAGTCCATCATCATCATCAACATCTGTCAAATTCACCAAGAAACAACCACTGTTTGTGCCAGTACAAACAGCTGTTACAAAACAGCTGAACCAAACATCTGTCAAAAGAGATGTTCAGGTTACTGATGCACCCCCTGCAAATTAGTTCAGAAAAGGCAGAGAAAAACAGTCTTACCAAAGGATTCCTCACGTTTATGAGGCCTACAAAAGGCCCTCTAAACCCAAAGTGAACAAGCATCCTTTTGGTTACCAGTAGATGATTGGTCAGGACCCACAACAGTGGTTAGAGAAACACTGTCCTAAAACAGTTCAAACCCCTGACCTAACCACTGTCCATCATCTTGCATCCATCCCAGACACTGTTGAGACCCCATCCAAAGCCTTGTTGGCTTTGGAGACCTTAATGAACTAATCTTTTTACTTCATGTGCAGGGAGCTTCTGCATGCTTTGATAGTCTTTGGTATGTAGATAGTGGAGGCTCCAGGCACATGATAGGATGTAAAGCCCTCCTCAAAGACTTTAAAATCCATGGTGGGGGTGATATATCCTTTGGGAATAATAGTAAAGGGAAGGTTCTGGGGTCTGGTACAGTGCAATCTGGAAATGTAAAATTTGAAAATGTCAATCTAATAGACAATCTAAAATTCAACCTTCTGAGTGTGTCCCAAATGAGTGACAAGGGATTTGGGTCATTCTTCACAAAAGACTGTTGTAGGATTGTTGGACCAGAAATGGTCAAAAAGATTGAAGCAATAATTAAAACTGGTCAAACTAAACTTGTTGCTCAAAGAAGTGGCAATGATTATGTTGTTGACATGTCAAAAGAGTGTCCCAGAGCTGATGCCTGTCTGTTCTCAGCTGCCTCTAACAAAGAGACAGAACTTTGGCACAGAAGGCTGGGACACACAAATCTTAAGACAATCACAGAAATTTCAAAAAATGGTTTGGTGAGAGGCCTACCACAAAAATTGTTTTCATGTCCTGAACATTGCATTTCCTGTTTAAAAGGAAAACAGCATAAAAGTTCTTATAAGTCCATTGAAGATTCCAAAACAACCCAGTGTTTGCAAATGCTACACATGGATTTGTTTGGCCCAGTTCAAGTCATGAGCCTTAAAAAGAAAAAATATTGTTTGGTTATTGTTGATGACTTTTCTAGGTTCACATGGACTTTCTTTTTGCACTCAAAAGATGAAACTGCAGGCATTTTGCAAGACTTTGTAATACAGGTTGAAAAGCAATTTGACCTTCCAGTAAAAAGCTTCAGGAGTGACAATGGCACAAAATTCAAAAATAGGGAGTTGGATGCCTTCTGTGTGAAGAAAGGGATTGTAAGGCAGTACAGCATCCCAAGAACACCAGAGCAGAATGGGGTAGTGGAAAGGAAGAACAGAACTCTGATTGAGGCTGCCAGAACCATGCTTGCAGATTCAGGTTTGCCTTTAACTTTCTGGGCAGAGGCAGTAAACACTGCTTGCTATGTTCAGAACAGAGTTTTAATAAACCCCAGGCACAAAAAGACTGCCTATGAAATTCTGTATAAAATTAAACCACTGATCTCATATTTTAAAGTGTTTGGCTACCCAAGCTTTATTTTGAACTTAAAAGATTCCATTTCAAAATTTGCAGCCAAAATTGATTGTGGTTATCATCTGGGATACTCAACCACTGCCAAGGCCTACAAAGTGTTTAATACACGGACCAAGGCAGTGGAGGAGACTTTGAATGTTAAGTTCAATGAACTTTCATCAATGAAAATCCCAGCAAACCCTGCAGATCTGTTTGATCTTGAAAAATTCACTTTTGAAAATACTGCTGTCAAGACTAACAGTGCAGGTCCATCAGCGGATACAACACCAGACTATGGGTATGAAATCATCATCCCTCAAAGGTCTGCCACAAAGGGAAAAGCATCAGCTGATCAAAACAGTTGTCAAAGCTCTACCACTGCTACCTCAACAGTTGTTGACCAAAGTAGCCCATCAACCACTGCTTCCACATCCTCAAACACTGCAGACAAAAGTCCTCAAACAGTGGATAAAAGCCAGCAGTTGTCCACCTCATTACCTCCTATTCCACCACCTTTTGAAACCACTGCTGGATCATCAAAGTCCCCAGCAGTGGTTAGCTCAGATGATACACATTTGCAGCCTTCACCAACCAATGCCATCATACCATACCAAGGAGATTTAATCTTCTTGAGATCTCATCCACCTGATCAAATCATTGGCAACATAAATGAAGGGGTGCTCACAAGAAGCCAAACCCAAAACATTTGTCTTTTTGCTGGTTTTCTATCACTCCATCAGCCAGTCAAGTACCAAGAGGCACTGAAAGACAACAGCTGGGTAGAAGCCATGCAAGAGGAGCTCCAACAGTTTAAAAGACAACAAGTATGGGAGCTTGTACCACTGCCAGAAGAGGTTAGTCCCATTGGCACAAAGTGGGTCTTCAAGAACAAAACTGATGAAAGGGGTATTGTTGTCAAGAATAAAGCCAGGCTTGTGGTTCAAGGTTACAGACAGGAAGAGGGGATTGATTATGATGAAATATTTGCCCCTGTTGCAAGATTAGAAGCAATTAGACTGTTCCTGGCCTTTGTTGTCAACCACAATATGAAGGTGTTTCAAATGCATATCAAAAGTGTTTTCCTCTATGGTACAATTCAAGAAGAGGTGTATGTTTGTCAACCTCCAGGTTTTGAGGATCCATTTTATCCAGATCATGTCTACAGGCTAAACAAAGCCTTGTATGGCTTGAAACAAGCACCAAGGGCCTGGTATGAAACTCTTTCCAACTTCCTACTCTCAAATGGTTTCAAAAGAGGTACCATTGATAAAACACTGTTTTTAAAATGGAGAGGGAAGGATTTAATGATTGTCCAGATTTATGTGGATGACATTATTTTTGGAAGCACATGTAACTCAATGTGTGAAGAGTTTAGAGAACTCATGACAGCTGAGTTTGAAATGAGTGCAATGGGTGAGCTGCAATGCTTTCTTGGTCTCCAAGTACAGCAAATGCAAAATGGAACTTTCATTCATCAAAGCAAATATGCTAAAGAACTTTTAACCAAATTTGATATGAATGATTGTAAACCATGCAGCACACCCATGGCAACAAATAAGCTGGTCATGTCTGATGAAAAAGATGAGCTGATTGACCAAACACTTTATAGAAGCATGATTGGGTCTCTATTGTACCTAACTGCATCTAGACCAGACATCATGTTTGCAACATGTGTCTGTGCAAGAAGTCAATCAGCTCCCAGAAAATCAAATCTCATTGCTGTAAAAAGGATCTTCAGATACATAAAAGGTGCTCCCACACTTGGTATCTGGTATCCAGCTAATGGGAACATCAAGCTTTCAGGTTTTTCAGACAGTGACTTTGCTGGATGTCACACCACAAGGAAGTCCACATCAGGAGGGTGCCAGTTTCTAGGTGACTGCTTAGTTTCTTGGCAAAGCAAAAAGCAAGCAGCTGTTTCAACATCCACTGCTGAAGCTGAATACATTGCTGCTGCAAGCTGTACAGCCCAACTCCTGTGGCTTCAAAATCAGTTGCTGGATTTTGGTATCACTGCCTTAAAGACATCACTCATGTTGGACAGTCAGGCAGCAGAAAATATCATCAAAAATCCAGTTTCCCACTCAACCACCAAACATATCGACATCAGACATCACTTTGTGAGGGACTGCTATGAAAAAGGTTTGATTTCTCTGCATCATGTCCCAACTAAAGACCAGCTGGCTGATGTGCTCACAAAAGCACTTGATACAGCCACTTTTGAAAGTTTGGTCTCTAGGATTGGGATGCTGAACATGGAATAACAAGCAACATCTTGTTTTTCTATGAATAAAAGCAACAAAATGTTTTCAGAAAATCAAAACTCCATCCTTAAAAATAGTTAAAAATGAAATTTTTTCATTAAGTCCTTAAAAGTCTGCCATTAACCACTGATTGTTCAAAAGTCTGCTATACTTCAAAAGTCTGTCCACTACTGAAAGTCAGCCCCTGCTCTCTCATTATGTTGATAAACTCTGTTGTTCAAAAGCAGTGTCTTATCCACTGATATGCTATCCACTGATAGTAAAAATCATCCACTGCTTTCATACCACTGCCTTCATCAGTCACTTTCAACAAAAGTACTGTCCTTCACTTTCAACAGGGGTTGTCACGCGGACAATACATATTGGTCAGACCTTTTGTAACGGCTGCCACCTCAGCATTCACTTTCTTCCCTATAAAATCCCTCACTCACCACCAAAACAGGGTTTTACTGTCGAATTGAATTCTTAAAAATTCTCTTCTCAAAGCAGTTTTTCTTCACATTTCTTCACAAATTTCTTCGATCAATCATCCTCAAAATGACAAAATCAAAGAAATCTTCAAAACCCTCATCCAAATCATCCTCGAACACAGCCTCCCAAAAGGCAATCTCCACTGAAATTCCACATAAACCATCTCACAATCTCCTGGGTCTTCTCACAAAACCAGGAACCACCAACGTGTTCGATTTCATCATTGACATCATGGCAAAATCAAAGTATAAAACTTTGTTCATCGCCGATGCACCAATCTATTTGGCGACCCAAAGGGAGTTTTGGAAGAATGCAATCCTTGAAAAACAAGGAGACACTGCAACCACCATAAACTCTTCTATAAAGGGTAAAGCTGTCCAAATCACGCCACAATCCATTCCAGAGGTCTTTCAACTCGATGATCAAGAAGGTAAAATTTCTTTCACTAAAAACGAGTTGCAAACTGACTTCATTGAGAGAGGGTATGAATCCACAATGATGAAGAAAATTACCTTAGAAAAAGGTTATTTTCCTTCTGCAACCAGATTTTTATTTCATACCCTCCTACTATGTGTTTCAAACAAAACCACTTCTTTTAATGAAATCCCTTTAAAGATTCAAAATCTGGGATATGCTATTCTTCAAGGAGAAAATTTTAACTATTCTCGGGAAATTTTTAAAGATTTGGTTAATAATGTTGAAACAAAATCATTCTTACTGTTTCCAAGGTTTTTAAGTTACTATTTTTCCAAGAAATTCAGTAAGGATGATTTAGCTGTAATAAACCAGGGTGATCCTACTCAAATAAACAGTTTAACTACTGAAACTTTTTCAAGGATGTTAGCACCTTGCAAAACACAAGCAGAGATGCCTGAGCAGATTTTAGCAGTTACAACTGCTCCTCAGGTATCTGCTGCTGAGCCCACTGCTCAAGGTGATCAAAGCAGCAGCACAACTGTTTTGAAACCCACACCTAAAATCACCAAAAAGCCAACAAAAAGAAAAACACAAAAACCCCCCAAACCCCTCAAAAAGGCATCTCTGGAGGATGAGATACCAGAGCTCCTGCCAGTGACAACACAAAAGTCACAAGAAACCACTGCTGCTACTTCCTCACAGCAGTTGGTACAAATATCTCAAACCATAACCGAAACTCCTCCTGTTTCTTCACAAAAAGAACAGGTTGTACAAATAGGGTCTCCACATCATGATGCTCTGGAAACACTCGTTTCTATCATCCACAGTCCAATGCCCGGGACACATCCTATTTCTACACCAACCATCACATCCACATTTCCCTCACCAATAAAACCACTGTTGGATGCAATTGATTTGAACCAGGCATTATCCAGTCCTTCCCAATCACCTATTAATGAGAATATACCTCAACAACTGACTGGGTCTGATGTATCAATCTTTGCTAACCCACCAACACAACCTGAGGAGGTTACACCCCTTGAGTTACAAGTAACTCTTGGTGGTATTCCAAGTGAAGCAGCCACTACAACTGTTACACCTACTGGGTTACATTTGGACAGTGGTTACATTCATAAGACTTCCTTGGAGGCAATTCCTTTTATAGCACCTCTGCCAACCACCAGTGGATTTATTTATCCTACTGGCAACATCAAAAGGTTGTCAAGTGTTGAAGGAAGAAGACCCCAGTACCAAGAAAAAGGGGCATCAGTGGTTAATGTTTGGAGTATATTCCCTACATCTACCACTGATAAAACCACTGCTAGTGGGAAATCAGATGATCCCATTAACTTGGGTGATGGTTTAAAGTACCAGAAATTGACGGATCGTATTGCAAAGCTTGATAACTCTGTTGCAGAACTCAAAGATATGCTACAACAGGTGTTACAAGTTCAGAAGGTACAATCAACTGCTGTTCCATCTCAAGCATCTGCTCCACAAAGGACACCTGCTACAAATGAGCTCTGGAATCAATTTCAATCTTTTCTCCAACAACAAGCACAATTAGCAGATCAGCAACATGAAAAACATGTCCAACAGCTGAGAAATGCAATGGAGTCAAGGTTCAAGAACACTCATGCTGATTTAAAGGCTCTCAAAACTCAGATCTTACACACCACTGGCACTGCTCCTCCAAAAGTCCGCTACATTTATCAACTCCCAGAAGATAATGCCAAAAAGGGGGAGAAAATTCAGGAGTGGAAAAGGAAGGGTATAGAGGATGGTCTCTATCTTGAACCAGAAAATTCAAACATGACTAAAAAGATCCCTTTGCCAGATGGTAGCAAGAAAATTGATGTGACAACAAATGCACTAGCAGAAGCAGCTGCAAGTGTAAAAAGGGATAGAGAGGCCAAAAGGAAAGCCAGGGTGGAAAGAATGGATCATCCAGATCAGGGTACTTCTGGATCAAGGGATCATGAAAATCCTGTTGAGGAAAAGAAGAGGCCTACTAGAAAAGTAAGGCAACCCAAATCCATTCCTATCAGACGTTCAAAGTCTGCTCAAAAACCATCATACAAAACAGCTGATGCAACAGTAGTTACAAAAACTACTGCTTGCCAAACAGTTGTTCTATCAACACACACCACTTCAACACACACAACATCCACCGCTTTACCATCATCACCACCAAAAACAACACCTGCTGACATACAGCAGAAGACAGCAGATGTTATAACATCTGTTGTAATGACAACAGCGATTGAAACACCAGTTGTTTCAACAGCTGTTAGTCAATCACAATCCACTGCCACAACATCTACCACCACTGTTCCTTCCAAAACATCATCAGTCTCTCCTAAACCAAAAAGGAGAAGGCTAATTTTAAAAGATGATGACACATCACCACCACAAACATCTTCAAAATCTTTAGCCTTTGTCACAATACCAAAACCTGTTCCTCTCTCTTCAGTTCCAATGTTCAAGCCCTTACCTCCTGCATGTGTTCAATTTCCTCTTGAACTAGCAGCTATTAGAGATGAGATAAAATCCTTCTACTATGAGGATGACCCTGCCAAAAGGAGTTTGCCATCAATAAAGGGATATCCTTGGCCTAAAAATGTTGATGAATACTTGGAAATCAAAGCCAAGCAAGCAGAGGATATCTCAAAAAGAAACACACAAGGGAAGTCTGACAAAGAAATTTCTAGAAATTATCAATATCTGCTCACACAAGTCAGATCCCTAGAGCAATTTGCAAAAAATGTTAGTCAACAAATTTCTGAAAGAGCAGCTGAATCTCTGAAGAAAGACTACATTGAAAGCATCATGGCTCACAAAAAGTACAAAGGAGAGAGATATATGTACAAAGAGTGGACTGTTCCTGAGCTTGAAGATGAAGCTGCAAGAATTCAAGACATGATAAAAAGGAAGGTCACTCACACTCCTCCTAACTGGGCAAAATTTAGAAAGAATGTACCTGACAAACAGGAAGAGCTGAAGAGAATGAAAGAGGAACTGGTAGCAGCTGATTATGGTAACAAAAGACAAGTTGCTAGATGGAAAGAAGATGTGGTCAGGGCTACTTACAAAAAGTTGGAACAATTAAGAAAGAAAGATCCCACAGTTCCTCAAAAGCCTGACTATTCTGAAGCAGCGGTTTCAAAAAGACCATCAAAGCTGCAAATCAGGAGATCCACAGCTCCAGTTGGTGCTGCCATCTACAAAAGAAGGCCACACAAACAGCTGATTGCGGAAACCATCAAAGAGTTAATGGAAGGTGAAGACCTTGGAAAAGAGGGTATAAAGAAAATGATCATGGAAACTCTTGGTTTGGATCAAACTGCAAGTACTGCTCAGCCAGTCATGAATAGGCCAGCCTCTCCAAATACTTCTGCAAATAAACATCTCCCAAGAAACCCACCAGGCTCAAAAATACAAAAGTGGGAAACTGACAAACAGACCTGCGTATTGACTTTGCTCAGGTCTGGTGGAGGAGTGGAGAAAATATCAAGGGAACAAGCTCTTGGCCTGAGTCTTGAAGATTTGCAGGATCTCCTTGATCTTCCACTCAGCAGGGATGATGAAGATACAGATGCCCTAGACTTTGAATTACAATTTAAAGGTCAGATAAGGGAGCTGTTGTTGAGGCAATAAAGATTTCCACAAATAATGAAGAGTTTTGGCATTATCTGTTCCAGGGGGAGATTGTTGGGATTGAACCCTATCAGAGGAACAGATAATGTAAAGCCAAAACTGGATCAAAGCAGTGGATCCAGAATAAGCAGACGTTTACAGTTGGTTCATGCAAATCTCTCCTCTTGAAAGTGATTTCATATCTGCTGACCTCCTATCTGCTGATCATACTAAGTGCTGACTTACAACTGTTGCTTTATATCTACTGACCAATGTCAAAGACTGATGGAAGACCAAAGCTCTGTTGACTTAATCTACTGCCTTGGGTCAAGTACTGCTAATCCGGACAAGCACTGCTGGGTTCACAGCAGTGGAAGGATGCAGCAGCAGTTTAAGTGTCTTTTATGTAATGTAATGTAATAGCAGTAGTTTAGTACATCAGTGTTTATAGATCAGTAGTTAGAGTTTGTTAGGAGGTTAGATGTCACTTTCATGGTGATGTCAGCTAAGATGCTCAGTGGTTTGCAAGTGCCTATAAATAGTTCAGTACTTTGTACTGTTCTATTAGCTCTTTTGATCACATCGTCTTCTTTGCACGAACAAACTACTGAGCTCTGGCTGAGGGGGAGTTTGCATTCTTACATCAATCATTGTAATCGTTGTTGAAACAAATTCAATCATTCGGTTCTTTATGAAAAGATGTTTGATAAAAGTATTACTCTCGTTTGATTGTATGCAAAGTTTGCTTTCATCTTATTTCTGCTGCACAACTCTTTCATTTCCATCTTAATTACAAACGAAAATACAATCAAAAAGAAACTCAGATCCAACAGTTCCACTATTTCTGCTCGACATTCTAAGAAAACAAGCCGAAAAATTTTCAAACTAATGAAACAGTACTCCGGCCACAGCCCCGTTGCAACCTCTCTGCATATTTTTGAAACAAGGAATCTTATAGCTTTAAATTATTTTTCTGACTTTTGAAACATTTTTAAGCAGAAATAATTTAAAACAGTGTTGTAAAACTTATTTTTGATAAGATTCCTTGAATAAAAACCTAACAATTATAACAATAAAGCTTGAAATCATGGAGATTTCAAATTTTAATGGAGGTTTTGAGGAGAGAATGAAGAAGAAGGCAATAGACAAAAGTAGTAAAGACAAGATGATTGTTGAGAACCTTCTTTAGAATATACCTTGTAGGGTATATGTGAAGATCCCACCAGATCTTTGTCTTTTGAATGAGTCCAAGTGTTCAGGAATCTTGCCGCATTTATAGAAAATGACAGCACGCTGGACACGGCCCCGTGTCGGCTGAACACGGCCCTGTGTGTAGGCAAGATTCTGACACTTTTTGTTCGTATTCTGACCCAAAGTCAGATAAGAATCTTTAGGCGGGAACGGGGGCGTGTTGACCTGGACACGGCCCCGTGGCTAGAGGTTTTTATGAAGTTTTGTCTTATTTTAAGGAATTTTTCCGGATCAGGTGGTTCCTTACTGGATGGAACAACACCGAAGTGCCTGAGGTACCTTAATTGCCCTAGTTTTAGACAAGAACGCAATTGGTTATCGGAAAGGGTGAATCCTAAGCTAAATACCGGTGGGCGAGACCAACCTTTATTTTCCTTATCCGGGCTCTCGTTAAAGAAGGTATATGTCGAATCGCTCAGGTCTATGTATGCATCGGTGGAGACCGATGGGGAGTCCTTCACGGCATAATCGACACAGGGACGACTATCGCTCATGTCCTCACAAGAGTTAGAGGTGCTTTCGGGAGCAACGATGTTGTTATAATCCGAATGCGATCTCAATAATTCTCCTTGATCCTCGTCTTGAGATGAATAAATTATTTCCATCTCAACTTCTCTTATCAATTGGAGAATTACTTCTTCCATTTGAAATAATTCTTCGAGAATCATATCATCTAGAAGAGATGATTGAGAGCATTCGAGGGAGAGATAGGGATTGTTTTTACTTTCGCCCATCTTAAGGTTACATGAAAACGATGGATCTATATAGTGGGGAATGTAATTTAAGAAATAACATTTTAAATCTTCATGAGATCCGCCACATATTTGACACCACGCACCATAAGAGGAGCAAAAGTAAAAATGATCAGTATCACTCATGTTTATGCCAGAAATTACCAACCGTCGGGATCTTACGGTTCTGTTTTCAGTAACTGAAACTTGGGCACGGGGGCGTGTTCAGTGGGCACGACCCCGTGTTCAGCTACTGTCTGACTTAAAACAGGATTGCTAGTACAAAAGATTGGGCACGGGGGCGTGTTCAGCGGGCACGGCCCCGTGCTGAGATCTGCAGAAGCTGAAAAATCTAGAAAAATCCTAAAATAAAAGAAAAATAAGAAAAACGATTAGGGATTCTTAACTTTCTTAAAATCCTTGTGTCCCCGGCAACGGCGCCAAAAACTTGATGCGTGTGTAGCGTTATATGTTTAAAATATTTTAAGCCATTTTTAACACATTAGTCAAGTTTTAAATTTATAAAACACTATATTCTAGTAACACTAAACACAAATATGTGCAAGTGCACCCATCGTGAGCGTAGTATAGCGTTGGTAAGATACCGAGGTCGTCCAAGGACACAAGAGCTTTTAGTACCGATTTAGCCTCAACGTCTAACCAAATCAAAAGTTTTAGAAAAGGTTTTAAATATGAAAAATAAAAACTAAAAATGCTGAAAAATAAAACAGATAGACAAGATGAATCACTTGGATCCGACTTGCCTTTAATGTAACCATTGATGATTTCCGCACTTTTGCACTTTTTAAGAGATTATCTTAGTTATAGTAGTAGGCCCCTCTTTCGAAGGTGACGTTACCCTCAACCCAGTGGTTTGATTCAGCAAGGATACAATCCCAAAGGGTCGGAATATTGAAAGATAATTAATTAAGTTATTAATGCGTAACGTGTTAGGCCCCTCTTTTGAAGGTGACGTTACCCTTGGCTAAGTGGTTTGAGTCAGCAGGGATACAATCCCAAGTATCCGGGTTAATGTATTAATAGTAGTTTACATATCAGAGGATCAAGCCATTCGCACCCCCACCATCCAATACCAGTGGGTATTGAAGGAGGTCCTAGTAAGCTTGACCCAGGTCCTTGCAGGATCTATACACTGAACAAGGCAAGAACCTTACCAAACCATTCCCTTAACCCCTGACCAGGTAGCCAACACATCTCTATATAGACCGTAGAGATATGAATGGTGAAAATCTTTTATTTTATATAGACAGTAAAATAATGCCAAGACACCACGGACAATTGATAAGGAAGTTTCACCTTCAACATAAGAAACTAGTTATTAAATTCATTAATACAAAACCAAATAAAAAGTGCGAAAAGATTAAAAATCAAAAGTAATACATTAAATGCTTGTCTTCACCAAGTGATGTAAGAGACTTAGGCAAACATGGCCTTTGATTGTCAAGAACTCTTACGATCAATCTTGCATCCCGAGACTACTACACACACTCTAAGGTGGATGATGGATGATGGATGATGGTGGTGGATGTGGGTGTTGTAGTGGTGGTGGAGTGGTGGTGAAGTGGGAGAGAGGTGGTTTGGCAAGGGATGCCTTTGAAGTGAGCCAAGCACCCCTATTTATAGTCTGTACAGAAGCCCGGACACGGCCCTGTGTGCATCCATTTTCTATTTCTTCATTAATTGCAATTGTCTGCATTAGGCTCTACACGCCCCCGTGTTCGCTGGGCACGACCCCGTGTGCAGAAGCGTATCTGTACTATCAAGATTTGCAAGATTCTGCGAATCTTAGCGTTGACCACGACCCGTGTTGAGCTGGGCACGCCCCCGTGCTGGGAATAGAAGCTTCTCTTACTTTGTCTTTTCTGCAGACATCTGGCCACGCCCCCGTGTCCGTTGGGCACAGGGCCGTGGTCAGCCTTCTGATCTCTTGTTTTTGCTTGGGAAGATGTTGTAGAGGGGTCGGGCATGCCACGTTTATTCCTTTTCTTTGTATTTATGTTAGATTTTGCTGCATATTTGTTCCTTTTGTTCATTTAAGCTCATTTGGTCCTGAAAATACAAAAGGAAGACAAAAGCACACTTTTTTCCAGCATTAGTACTAAAAAGGGTTAGTTTTATGCCTCATTTGATGTAATTTATATGTTGCATTTTACTCACATCAATCTTCTTGTGTTGAAGATCAAACATTTTGTAGCCTTTTTTGCCCAGGGGATAATCCAAAAAGATTTCAGGTCTCTCCCTCATTTCAAATTTATCCTCTTTTGTCTCCATACTTAGATAGTACGCAAGACAACCATAAACTCTTAGGTATTCATAATCTGGACTTTTGTTGTAGAGTAATTCATAAGGCGTTTTTCCATCAATAACATCGGACGAAAGCCGATTTATGATGTAGGTTGTTGTTAAACTACACCCCCTAAAACCTAGTGGAAAGGTTTGCTTCAACTTTTAAAGCCCTCACTGTTTCCAAGAGGTGTTATGTAACAACCCGTGTTTCAGAAGTCAAAGTCAAGATTGAAGTCAAAGGGAGAAAAGATTGCTAATTGAGATCTGTCACTCCTTGCTCAACTACGGATTTGACTTCTTTGACTCGTAATTGATTCTATAATTTATTCGCTTTAGTTGTATTATGTGGAGTATCTATTAATAATCGAGGTTTAATCGCTTATTTAATCGCTAATCGACTTATCGCTATCGCATTGGTAACTCAAATTATGTGTTCTGGATATTGTTTTACGTGTGTGTGCTATTTATGTGTTACTTGTGCATGTTATGTTTATGTTGAGGTGTAAATCGCAATCGCAATCGCAATTCTATCGCATCGCAAACGCTAAACGCAAGTTATTTATAGTGATTGTATGTTAGATATAGTAATTAGGTTATTTGTGTAACTAACGGGCAATACTATCGCATCGCTCGCTCGAATCGCATCACAAAGCTCAACACGTGAATCGAATCGACAAAACTCATCGCGCTGGACACCTGGATCGAGTGGCCATTCGATCGGATTGCCATCCGATCGGGTTGCCATCCGATCGGGTTGCCATCCGATCGGACTGCCATCCGATCGGACTGCCATCCGATCGGACTGCTATCCGATCGGACTGCCATCTGATCAGACACCAATCCGACACCAATCCGACACTTCAGCCCTTTCCATTTTGGGAAACCCTATAAACACCCTCCTGTCACATCATTTGTGATGTGACAGCTCCGCACTCGAACCAGCCGCACTCAAGCTCTCTTTCTCTTGATTTTTTCGCGATTCTTGTAAGTTTTCAACCTAAATCTTGTATTTTTATGATCTACACGCACTCCTTCTTCTTTTTCCCCCTTTGAATCTTAACTTTTAACCATGAAATCACCGGATTTGAGGTGTTCTAGGATGATGTCATCATGGAGTTCTTATGAACTTCAAGGTTTGGCTTCATTCCACCAAGAACAACTTAGATCTGAAGGATTTCCACAAGAATAATCAATGTTTTCGAATAGATCTACACATATTCATGGTTAAAAGGATTGAAATATGGTTTTTCCAACTTTCTTTCAACTCTTTTACACTCATTGCACTCAAAACTGATAGAATCGGAGCTCGTTCTGATCTTCTACTCTTTCTTAGTGATGTGTTAGTTCAAGATCTGAATTCTATCCAAGAGATAACTGATGTCGGGTTAAACATGAACAACCGTTACAAACCGTGAACTGGTTGGACTAGGGTGGTGTCACACCCCGATATTTCCACATATTACTGGTGGGCCTGGTGAGGAGTATCGTGACGTAGTTGATATCATCATAGTCAAATAATCAAAGTTCAATGCACAGCGGAAGTCTAAAGTAAATATATTACAACCCGATTCAAAAGTAACATCAATATTACAAACGGATTGTAAGATGGATCCACAGGCGGATCTTAAAACAGAAAGATAAACACTGTTCAACAGACTTTGGACGTCTAGAACTTGCAAGATTCCCTATTAACGCCCTGAGCTCCCAGCCAATTACGTACAGTACCTGTCACTTAATCTTTTTGGAAAATACGTCAGTTTACACTGGTAAATACAATTAACTGACTCTTTTGAAAATATTTTAGGAAAATTGATTTGAATGCACTAGGCATAAATATTTTTTTTTTTAACTTGGGATAATTATATAAAAATAATCTTGTATACAGATTTACATGTTCGTTATACATTCAGGGCCCGATGTAGAAACCGAGTCAAGATTAACAGACACACCACAACTATAGGCCCACAAGAGAGTGAGATACCGTTTTTCTTACGCAACTGTCAGGTGTATGCCTACACCCCGTGCTTAAGACGTGGCCGTTTTCTTAATAATGATGCCAACGATATCCGGGACATGGTCATTAACCCCAAAGGCTTTATTTCAAACAAGACAGATTAAAATGGGTTACCTCAATAATTTAACCACTATTCGATTAAACATTCAATACCCGACCAAGCGGTATTATTATAATACCGTATCCCAAGCCCGTATAGGGAAAATAAGTTAAAAGTATTTACCTGAGCTAAAATGTAATTTTATTCTCAGCCGTATATTCAAATCAGCAAGCACAAGTACCTCTACTGGGGCTCTCAATCTGGAACGAAGGTTTTATTAACGTATTAGATTCCTAACGGGTCTTATTTAAGTTGAAACTTAGACCGGTTAGTTTTAAGGAAAGGTTTACGGTTCAAAACGCAAGATTAAGCGAAGACCGGATTAGAGTGTGATTTAGACCCGACAAGTATGAAGACTTGTATAATATGGGTAAACTAAACACATTCTGGATTTTGAAGTGAAAATGATAAGGTTTGACCCATTTCGGTTAATTCATGTAAACTAGTTACATAAATCGTACCGAACGCGTAAAATGCGTAACGGGTAACCAAATGAGTCATGAACATGTTTCACAAGTTAATATGCCTTAAATATATTGTGATATCGGTAGGATACCTTCCATTATGCCCAAAACGAATATAAAGTCAATTTAAGCTCCGTAGGGGTATTTTGGTCATTTTAAAGATTATAAAAGAGGTTAAATGACAATCTGAGGTTCTGTTCTAAAATGATCAATAAAAATATTTATTTTAGTAGTTTATATCAGTAAGATATCATATATGTGTGAAATTTATCTTTTATGACCATATTATGCACCGTAGGGGCATTTTGGTCATTTCTCATAGGCTTTAAGAGTCAAATTTGGAAATCTGAGTTCAAAAATTTTACTTACTGTTAAAGTATAAAAATTTATTCATAACATCAGTAGGTAACAAGCTTTAGGTGCCGAATATGGTTTTAAACCATACTATGCGCCTAAATCGCATAAAAGTCGGTATTTGACGGTATTCGGGATAAATAAGTAATCAGAGATTTTGAGCAGCCTTTACTATTTAAAATAATATATTTAATATATAATGTCAGTTGAAAAAGGTTTGATATGTAAAGGATGTGTAAAACTCATTTTATTAGCAAAAAGGGCATAACCGTCAATTACCGAATCAATGCAAGAACCCTATGTTATGATCAGTTTAAAATTCAACAAAAAACTTTAAAAATCCCTAAATATTATATTACATCAGTGGGCAAAAGGTTTGGTGTCAAAATTTGGGTTTAAATAGGTTTTATGCCAATAATGCCGTTTAATTAATAAAAAGGCTTTGATTTACGATATTGAGCATAACTCCTAATTTAGAGCTCAAACTGATGTCAAATTTCTAGGACATGTTTATAAATCAGTAATAAAGGTTTTTTTCCTCTCACATTTTCAAAAATCTCGTTTTAATATCAAAAGGGCATAATGGTCAACTTTTAAGCATTTAACGGAAACATGCAATGAACTAGGATTTCTATGGAACCATGTTGTATAACCTCAGAGGGTTATACTAACATATAATACGGTCCTAAAGGAATCCTAAGGCATATCTAAACTAAGCTAAATCGGGTCAGAACTGAAAGTCAAAGCAAAAGTCAAATTTTGCGACTTTCGGTTCCGAACCGAGCCTAAACTCAGAATTTGTCGGGTTGAACATGCCTAGACATGTTCAATTAATATTTACCAACTTATTAAAGTGACAAAACTGATTTTATTGCCTTTACATTATTAGTTATGAATTTCATTTAAAAACGACTCGTTTGACTTTTATTCTAATTACTTTGAGCCGTCAATTAACTAAGCAAACGTGGTAATTAGGAGGTGCTCTTTTGAGGGTTTAATACCTACCTAATTACGATCACGTAGCCATGTTCGTTGCGAACAATGGCTTAACCGATTAAAAGTCAAAGCTTTTATTGCAAACGCTTGACTTTTCGACTTTTATCGCCAAAAATATTAACTAGTCACGAAAAGACACTTACAAGGGTCCAATGGACTGAAGGAGGTTCTCAAAGAGTTCAAGATCCTCTTAAAATCAGAGCAAGATCAGAAATGAAGTGGAGTGGAATGAAAAACCAAAACCAAGAGGGTATATATAGGATTTTGAGAACCGTTAGGATCGTTTCTCGTAACTCGTGCTTCAATCTGGACCGTACAAGTACCACCCACTGATTTGGAAATCTATGGGTGCCCAAAATAGCCCATAGAATGAAGAAAAACCAGGTGCGAAAACCAGAAACCAAGCTACTGAATGTTAAAAGCTGTTTTGTAGTTATGATGGGCTTAGGCGCCCCACATAGGCTGAGTCCCCAGTCTTACTCGGCCCGCCTACTAGTTCAGATCAGCAACAAGTTTTCAGAAATTACAGCTTTGGTCCCTGCATGCATATAAGCCCCTTTTTGACACGTTTAAAGCCCGTTAAGACATTTTCAAGGCTCTACAATGATGCCTAAACATAGGGAACATAAAACATGCTCAAAAATATGTTGGATGTCGGTTTGTTTGGTCGTACGGTCACGTTGTTCGGCTAATTATGACGAAACACGAACGGACGCGAAAATCGATCCAAATTACGCGAGGAATGGAATTTTATCATGCCAATCACTAAAATAAAATATTTTAATGATTACATAAATTTTTGGATGTCCGGATATATTCAGAACGTAAGATATGCGCGAAAATGCAAACTTATGCACTTTTAGTCCCTGTTGATCAAATAAGTTTATTTTTGCGCACCAAACACCTCTAAGCCTATTTCTAAGCTATGTAAAGGATATTTAGGGCATGTTTAAATTATGATCATATTCCGGAAGGTTCGATACCATACGAATCGGTATACTTTTGCAGTTTGACGCAAATAGTCCTTTAATCGCACAAAGTAGCGCGAAATGTCGTTTAATGCTATCCAAGCCTTCCATGACCCATAATGGGTATTCCCAAGAATGTTTTTAAATATCACTACGCTCTCGTTTGCTTAAAGGGTCACCAAAAGGCGTAGATTCAAAAGTTGACGCTTTTGGTCCCTCTAATGCGCAAACTTACGCATATCATCGTTTAATAGCATCGAAGCTTTATCTAATCCATATTAGGAATTATTGAGAGTATTATAAAACATCATAATGCTTCGGGTTCGTAAAAAGGTCATTCAGCGGTATAATTAAACATATTGACACTTTTAGTCCCTCTAACTTGCAAAGTTGCGCGTAACTTCACTTATAGGCATAAAAGCCCTTAATGGCTAATATTAGGCATTCCGAGGGTATAATCAATTATCATGAAGCTCTCGGTTTGTTAAAAGATCACTCAGAGGTAAGAATTAACATGTTGACACTTTTAACCCTTCATTGCGCAAACTTTCAATTAATTACGCAAACGGCTACTCATGATCAACAAGTGGCCCATTTGTGAATATAATTACCATGTAATGTTATTCAGAGGCTTATAATAAGCATGTTAACATTTCCAGTCCTTCTATAATCAAAGTTTTTGATTTTTCGCAAAATTAGTCCCTCAAATTCAATGTTTGACTTTATTAGGGTTTATTACACGTGTCAATACATCATTGGATGTGATTTTACGAGGTGTTACAGGTGGTTCCTGTTCGGTCGGATTACTTGGGTCAGGATGGGGATTCTGTTGTCTAGCACGATATCACATCGTCTCGATTAAAACTGCAAAACTTTCAAAACAATCAAGTGTCAAAGACGATCAGGTCGTTGGGACGGATTGTCGTCCGATCGGATTGCCATCCGATCGGACTGCCATCCGATCGGCTTGCGCTTGGTTTCACACTTAAACATTTTTCCAAATTTCAAGGGACTGGATGTCGAACGGATTGCCATCCGATCAAACGACCATCCAATCGTGTGACGTTTGGGACTTTGGTACTTTGGTACTTGATCAATTTCAAAGGACAGTAGTTCCAAATGGATTGCTATCCGATCGGATTGCCATCCGATCGAGTGACAATCCTGCTGTGAACTTGTTCTCACTAAGGGTCCTGCCAATCTGATCGCTATCCGATCGGACTGCCGTCCGATCGATCGACCTGAAGGGTAGAGATACTTCTCTATTTTCAAAATGCTACAATGAAAACTTCAAAGCCATCATACACAAACACATCCTTACCAAACAAGATGTCAATCCAGTCGAATGGCCATCTGATCGGATGGCCATCCGAACAGATTGACATCCGATCGACTGGCCATCCGATCAGATTGCCATCCGATTGGATTACCATCTGATACTTGGTACCTTTGCACCGTTTATCATGCCGCTCATCGTTTATGCTATCGTTAACTGTTCAGGCTAATCTCTCTCAGCGCTCCCTTCAATCCAAGAGAGTGTTTACTTGTTAAACACAATCTGTGAGTATACTTGATCCCTTTTTGCTTTATGCACTTTTGGGTGTTACATACGTTACTTATTCAAAATCACATCGAACACACAACGCAAACACTATTTATACGCTGATCGTTAATGCATACTATACGTGACTCGATGAATGCCTGTTTGTTATGTTTACACATTGATTGCTGTCTACCTGCCTTAGCAACGATAGTACTATAGTTTGGACTCAGCACCTGTTCACCCAGGGGTTGTTAAGGACAATACTTCACGTGTTCGCAGTGGTGAACATGTGATGCGCACTCGCTAATCGCAGTCATTGGTATTGATAGGATCTTTGTCGATAACTTACATGCTTCACATTATACGTTGTACATGCTGGTTATGCGTAAACGATCTCGAACTCTATTATACTATTAAACTTGTATGCTCACCTTTACACTATGTGTATTGACCTCTATTTTAACGTATGTGGCAGGTGCTTAGGATGCGTGCTTGCTACTTGATGGAATTGAGCTTAAGAGAGTCTAGAAACCAACGAACAATTTATTTATTTGAAATCTGAGTTGTTGGAACAGAACAATTTGTCTGTAATAACTATGCTAATTGTTATGTCAAGGTATGGGACGTGATGTTTAAATAATTGGTAATCGTAATTGTTATGGAAACTCCTGGACAATCTGTTTCGCTCAGTGCCGTGCCCCGATGATTCCGCCATCGGTTGGGGTGTGACATGTTAGTGTTTTCGTTCCACTACACCGTTTTGTTGAGGTGTTTGTGGACACGTGGTTTCCAATAGAATTCCCTCTTTGGCATAAAAACCAAGCATTTTATTTGATATAAACTCCCCCCCCAGCCAGTGTCCCATCTTATTCTTTTCAAATTGCACTTGGGCCATTTTTTGAAAATCAATTAGGAGTGTACTTGCTTCATACTTATGTTTGAGAAGAAAAACCCATACGGCTCACTAAAATCATTAACAATAGTAAGAAATTAGTTTGCTTGTGTGAAAGAAGGTGAATGGTATTTTCCCCACACATCACAATGTATAAGTTCAAAACAAACACTAGTTTTTATGGTACTAACTTGAAAGGGCAATTTAGTAAATTTTGCTTTAACACAAGAATCACAAACACCCTTTGAGTCCAATGAGGCATTTTTGATAAAACCAAAATGAGAAAGTTTTGAAGTAGATGCGTGACCTAATATCTTATGCCACGTGTTAGTGGTTATCATCATCGCGCGCCTCTCGGTTCCCATCATCCACATCTTGTATAGACCTTTGATGCATTCACCAACTCTAATAAATTCCCTCGAACGTAAGTCTTGCATGTGACAACCCGAGATTTCAAAGTCTTTCCTCTATGCATTACTTGTTTCAAAACTATGTTTTCATAATTCGTTTTGCGTTGTAACTTGTGCATGATTGATGAATAATTGAAGTATTGTTATGTATGGATGTTTAATGAAAACTTAAGAATAGATTATGTTCCATAAACTCATAACTAAGGTCCTTCGCCATAGTTCTTCGTCACAAACATTTATCGACAAAGATAGCTCTTCGTCGTGAACATTTCTTGACGTTTGATCTTTGTTGGTTGTTCTAGGTTATGTGCAACTTGTCGTTTGATTTGCAATGATGATCATGAGTTTTTATAATCTAGGGTGATTGTTAGTGAATTCTGTTGATGATATGAATATGCTTATGATAATTAACCAACGAATTAGGATTGGCATGATGAGAATGTTTAATTTTCATAAACCGGTTGTGATGTAGGAATTGTCAATATGGCTGCGCAATCTGACCTGAATCTGAACAATGATCATATGTTAGATTGTTATTCATGAGTTAGTAAATGGTTAGGGTTCATATGAATCAAAGAGTAAAACTGTTTCGATCTACGATTGAATGTAAATTGATTATGATTGCTGATAATAATTCCTGGAAAGATGCTCCAAATAATTAGCGTAACTGATTGCCATGATTGAGGAAAATCTTGAAAATTGTTAGTGCAGCGACGAAGATTCCCTCCCCATGAAGTACCCATGTCGACGAATGATTGATTCTTCGTCGACAAGCCTATAACGAACACTCATACAGCTTCGTCACAATCACTCTCGATGAAGACTCATTCTTCGCCGAGAAGGGATTCTTCGCCATGATAAATCTTCGGCATGAAGGCATCCCACGAAGAATTGATTCTTCGTGGAGATGCTGTTAGTGAACAAACAGAACAGTTTTGGAGATTTATACAGTTTATAATGTGTATGAGATTTGAATGGTTTCTATTTGTTATGCGATAATCTTTGCTATGAATGCACACTATGAATATAAGTGAACAACGTGAATGTAAACTGATTCCGTGTACATGAACACCATAGGCTTTGACTGATTAAGTGTGAACAAGTAACTAGTCATACCGAGCAAACCAAGGTGAGTTCACTTCTCTCAAAACAAGCATGCGTCCGATGGGGACAATCAAACAGACAAACAAATAAACGGATTTTCATAAACCCACATCCTTGTAGGGGATGTGAGGCAGTTTTCACAAACCCATATCCTTGCAGGGGATATGAAGCAGTTTTCAGTAAATGTTGATGTTGGATAATACACTCATTTTCTATCACTTAAGTCCCATCAAACTACCGGGTTAGTTTCTTTTAGGGCAACGGGGTTATTAGTTGATAGCGCTATTAGGTTTGGCACCCTCACGACGCACCTGGATAGGACGGGCGTGAAATAATAACTTTAAAATCATGACCAATGTTTGATAGAGCATTGGAGAAGGGCAAAAAGGGGCCGTCTGCGGAATCGAGTTATTATCAACATAACATAAGTCAATACTTGTAACAAACGGTTAAACAAACTGTGAACTCACCAGCGTTGTCTGATACACTTTTCTGCATGCTTGCAGGTCCTTAGGTACACTTACATGGAACTTGTTGTCTGGGAAGCTGGAGTGGTCATGGGTCGTGACTTTTGGAAACGCTTCTCGCTGTTGCATTGTTTTGAACATTTTCATTTAAACTTATTGAACAAATTATTATGCTTCCGCTGAACATGTTCGATTTTCTAAACTGGTGTTTGAGTTACACTATTTTATTTAATGGGAAAGTTCTATTTTCTTTATGTGTCACACCCCAACCGATGGCGGAATCATCGGGGCGCGGCACTAGGCGAATCAGATTGCTCAGGAGAATCCATAATAACTATTTGCGACAATATTTAAGGCGTTCATTATCCCATACTAATAAACAAATATAATCACATAAGTTATCACAGATGTTGGCTCGAACAATACAAATCCGACAACCTAGATTTTTAGTTGAGTTTCTAGACTCCCTAGCTTGATTGAGATAGTCTGCGATCTAACCTGCAACATACGTTAAAATAATGTAAATACAAAAGTATTGGCAAGTATACAGGTTTGATTTGTAATAGCATAATAGATTAAAAGTGCTGCGAATTCCTACATACATAAACGGGATACACGACATATATACTCACAAAACCGATACTACCAGCTAAGTCCTCGATGCTCGAATACGCGATGGCAAACTAGACCCCGTCGGGCGCAATAGTACTATACTAGTCATGGTGGGACGTCGCGAGTATAAGTCCTAGCACATATGCAACTAGCATCACGTATAAATATGCACGTATGTCATTCGCAAGTGATAAATAGTTCAAGTATTTGATGTGATTCGATTTGATAGCAACGTATGTTACACCCAAAAGTGCAAAAGCAAAAAGGGTTCAAGTATACTCACAGTGCGTATTGGGTAGGCTAACACAGCTTGGTTGGATTGACGGGAAAAATGTCTGAGAATTCCCTGATTACAGACTGATTGCATGAGAGTTTGATAGTGCGTTAAATGATAGCGTGATAAACAAGAAACGAATGATAATCCGATCGAATGCCGGCCCGTTTGGATGGGCTGTTATCCGATCGGATGGACTGCCTGATCGGCTAGCCTGTCCGATCGGCTGGCCTGTCCGGTCGGCTGGCCTGTCCGGTCGGCTGGCCTGTCCGGTCGGCTGGCCTGTCCGGTCGGCTGGGCTGTTCGATCGGCTGGGTTGTCCGATCGGCTGGCCCTCCTATCGGCTGGCCCGTCCAGCTGTATTCGACAAAGTTCAAAGGTTTTTTTTCGGTGGTTTTGATCGGGACGTTGTTGTGACGTGATAAACAACTGAAATTCCATCAAGTCCGACTTGTTCTAACGGCCAGGAACCACCCCGTTCCATCAGATCTGGCCGTTCTTGACGGTTTTTCCATGTTTAACCCGAAATTGGTCGTCTCTTCGTTAGAATTCAGATCTTGGACCAACACGATACTAGAAATGAGTAGAAGGTCGGTATAAGCTCCGATTCTACCGGTCTTGAGTGCTTTGAGTGTAAAAGAGTTGAAAGAAAATTGGGAAAACCATCTCCCAACCTTTCAGTCATGATTATGTGTAGATCTGTGGAAAAATGTTGTTTATTCTTGCGGAATTCCTTTGGATCTGAGTTGTTCTTTGTGGAATGAGGCCAACATTTGAAGTTCAGAAGTACTTCATGATGACATCACCCTAGAACATCTCAAATCCATCGATTTCACGGTTAAAAGTTGAGATTCAAAAGATAAAAAGGTGTAGAATCGAGTGTAGATCATAGAAGTACAAGAGTTGGGTTGAGATCTTACCGGAATCGCGAGAAATCGAGAGAAAAAGAGCCAAGAGCGTCCTGGTCGGTTGAGAGCTGTCACTTCACTGTTCAAGTGAAGTGGCAAGGCTATTTATAGGCAAGAGAGGATGAAAGGGTGAGTTGATGGGGGTCAGAGGCCTGTCCGATCGGCTGGCATGTCTGTCCGATCGGTTGGCATGTATGTCCGATCGGTTGGCATGTCTGTCTGATCGGTTGGCATGTCTGTCCGATCGGTTGGCATGTCTGTCCGATCGGTTGGACACCTCTGGCAGGTTGTGTCTCAGCATTTGGATCTTGTGCGTTGCACGTTGCGATGATTTTGTTACACTGTTTCGTATAGTTATATATGTATTTATTATATATTAATCACACCAAAAAAGGTCGTATATACGTATCTATATTTCAATCCTGCGATAATCGAGTTACGCGTGCCTTCGAGTGCGTTCTTCGATGTGATGTGTTGTGCCACAATGACTAACGGGGTACTACTTGCTCGTATTGCCATCATCGTCACGACGGCTGGAGGCATGGTACTCACCCGAAAGTCTTTGTTAGCGTTAATTGTTTACGTTTCGACACCTCACAGCTATCGAGGAGGGTAGAGTAGGTCCTCACTCAATGTCATCGTGAGTGTTAGTATTTGTGAAAATAGCGTTGTAATAGGGATAGAATATGCATAATTATTCGAATATACTATGATATAGCGATGTATGTGATATAGTTATATTATGATCCGAATCTCTGGTGCTAGGCGTAACGAGTATAGCGAGTAGTAACAATGCACAAAAGTGTGGGTTGTTACATTCTCCCCTGCTTTTGGAAATTTCGTCCCAAAATTAATCCAACAGGTAGACTTGCGAGTTAAGTGACTGCGAGTTGACAGGCGTGATTGTCGAGTAAGAGAGAGATCAATTGCGACAGCGAAGAAACGACGTAACAACAAGAGTAGTATTCCACAAATTGGTGCCTCAATAGTATTTCGGGTCACGAAGAGTTATTAAAGTCGGTGCAAAAGAAGTTTAAAGAGAGCTTCAAAGATTTCTCGTAACGTAAGTTTAAGTTGAGTATTTTAACCAACGTTGTAACAAGTTTTAGGTTTGAACATTTTAAAAGGGTTTGGACATGAAAACTGGAGTTAAGAAAAAAACTTTCCTATGACATGGGTTCAAGCTGAACTCGATGTTGAACCAACGTCTTAAGAAGGGTTTCGTTTTGATGTTGTAAAAGCTTTAAGGAAAACTGGACTTATGAAACTTCCCTTGGACATGGAGTTAAGCTGATTCGATGTTACCTCCACGTTGTGAGGTAATTTCACTGGTCCACCGGTTTTAAATCAAAAATTTTATAAAACAAGTTTTAATAGTACAAAAAGTAGTTAACATCGAGCCCCACTTGGCACTTTCCCATGAAAGTTTGTTAATATGTTTAAAACACTTATATATAGGAAGTACCAGCGGCGTATCCACCATGTTTTGCCCATATTACTTCCGTTTCGTGAGGCAGTGTCATGCGTGTCGATATGACACAGATAGAATTGCGCTACCTCGGTCCAATCGATAGGGAGTCGGACCGAGTTGAAGATAGAGTCGAATAGGTTAAATCGGCGAGTTGAATTACGAACGTAGCTATAACAGTGTGCGCGAATAGCCTGATGACATGAAACATTTATGTGTCGTGTCCGGTTAGGCGTCGAGCGATAAGCGAATAGGCAACCAAGTGGTGAGCGATATGTGAATAGTGCGATTTCGATTAGACTCCACATTAAAACCCACATGGCATGTTTCCACAAGAGTTTGCTAACATGGCGAAACACCACGCTCGAACATGTTAGTTTTGTCCCATGAAGCGATGTCATGCATATTAATACCACACAAACTGCGATGAATACCAAACGATGAGCGATAAGCGGTACACGATAAGCGAATAAACAGTAGATGAGTAATGCGATTCGATTGGATTGTTCAACACCACAAATTTAACTAACATTAGACCCCATATGGCCCTTTTTTCCACGAAAGTCTGCCGATATGGCTAAAACATTTATATACAGGAAGTACCAGCGGCGTATCCACCATGCTTTACCCATATAAGTTTCATCTCGTGAAGCGAGGTCATGTGTGCTAACTTAACACAGACAGTACAGATATTGGTAAGCGATAGCGATAGATTTATACACAACACATGATAAGCGATAAAGATTCTCATGATAAGCGATAGAGTTTGCGTGATACACATAATAAACCATAGCGATTGCGAGATAAATTTAAACGATAATGCGATAGATTCCAACAAAACTGCGATTGAGTTGCGATGTAGACTTACGTCCAGTCTTGCGTCGCTGCAATTGCCCTGCGGGGTAGACTCGCCAAGGTCCATCGATGAGGCGATTGCATTATGTTCGAAGACTTACGAAAAGTCTCGCAGTGATGCGATTTAGTTGTTACGCCTTGCGATTGAGTGTAGTGTGTTGAAAATAATCACATTAGTATAATAGGTCTAATAACGTTCAACTCCACGTGGCACTTTCTTCACGAAACTTCGGTAGTATGATAAAGCACACCTTGCTTGATCCCTACTACTTACATCCCGTGATTTGGTGTCACACCTTGTCGAGACGCTTATGGCACCTTTAGAATTCACTACGATCTCCGTGCACTGACCAAGGTAATCCTGTGTGCACCCGTGATTAGTCGTTCCTTGCACGTTTATCGTACCTTATTCTAAGAGTGTGGTGAGGGTAAAACACATTATATCGTGATATAGTATATAGCTCGTGTGTGAATATAGACTAAGTGCGAAACGCGAGGGGAAAACGAGTGCGAGAGTCGACATTACGCGTAGTGATAAACATCGAATAACAGAGTGCGATTAACACAAGGAAAATTAACGTTGAAAATAGTATCATTACAAAATTATTCTACGCTTGCTTAATGGTTGATGTTGAAGACTTTTGCTGGAGCTGCGGTTGTTGTACTCAAATCCATGGTGCGATGCGGCAGTTGCGGGTGAAGTGACCGTAACGGTTGCAGTTATTGCAATAGCGACAGTCAGCTCCTACCTGGTGATGGTAGGTACATGAGTAACACTGGGGATGAGTTCCAATGTAAGCTCATTTTGGAAATACCGGAACTGCTTGAAGAGGCTTCGGTTGCAGCAGTTCGGTTGTTGATGAGCTCGGGCTTGAGATCTTTCGTTTGCGGATGGGTTTATCGGTGTCTTGCGATGATGTACTGTCGTCGGATGATTCGTCTAAGGACTCATTTGCGGAATCTTCAGCCGAGTTGTCGGAAGAACCGTCGGCAGCTTTGTCAGAAGAATCGTTGGCAGATTCGTCAGAAGAATCATCGGCGGATTCGTCAGAAGAATCATCGGCAGATTCGTCAGAAAATTCGTTGACAGGATCGTCTGAAGAATTAATGACGATTGCTTGATAAGTTTGCTTGACAGGTTTCTTGGAGAAAAACCCTTCCATGAGTCGTTTGTTGTTGATTTTTGCGGCTAAGCGGTAGGCTTCTTTGATAGTGTCAAGTCTTGCAGCTTCGACAAAGTCGCCCACACACTCGGGCAAGCCACGAATGTACTTCGTGATGGCTTTTCCTAAGGTGTCGACTTGACTTAGGCAGATTACGCTAAGCTGCTTGAACCTTGCGGTGTAGCCAGCGTTGTCACCTTTGACTTGCTTGATTTTCCAAAATTCCTCTTCCAACTTCTGAATCTCGTGGGGAGGGCAATACTACTTCTTCATGAGCTCTTTCAGCTCATTCCAGGAGAGAGCATAAGCCGCGGAAATCCCACGTTTATTGCGTTCGGCGGTCCACCAGTCGAGTGCTCGCGATTGAAATACTCCAGTAGCGCAGGTAGTACGGAAACTATCGGGACACTCACTTTGACGAAGGGTAACTTCGATAGATTCGAACCACTGGAGTAGTTGGGAAACACCTCCTTCACCCGTGAAGACCATCGGGTCACAGGCTTTGAAGTGTTTGTAGAGGAAAGCAGATTGCGGCTCTCCTGTCTTAACGTCTTCCGAAGTTCTAGAGTTGATAAGAGAGTGCACTTGTGTGACAATCTGAGGAATGACTTTGACCACTTCCCTGGTCACAAGTGAAGCAATCCTCTTTTCGCCCCTTTGTTTGGCTCGTCTCTTTGCTAACATTCTCGAAGTAGAGTTGTTGGAAGGCATCTAGACAGAAAGAGACTTGGAATGAGATTCGATCATAATGATTTTTGAGTTTGCGTTGCGATTTTAGCGCATTCAAACTTGTTGCAAATAATATAATAGACTTCACATAGGAGCCACATAGGAGACATGAATTTCCTAGGTTCCCACACAATGATCTGTTTGTATTTATATATATAGTTGTAGTTTATATTTACACACATACGCGTCGGTGTAGAATGCGCGAGGACGCGATGAAGAAGGAGAGCGCGAGAGCGAAGGCGAGAGATTATGCCTTCGTTTCGTTGCGAACATTCGGTTTTCGTTTTAGATTGCGATGGCTGTGCGAGTTGTGCGTTTTGTAAAACAGGGAGCAAAAATTGATAAATCGGGAAGTCGATAACACATAAAGCGTAATTACGTCCATTAAAGCGTAAAACCAGCGAATCGTAGGCTTAGTAAAATATTCGGAATGCCTCGGGTGTTTAGGCGTCGACTATCCAAAGTAACCCGGCTATACCCAACAAGTTCGTGCACGCGCGTTGACCTAGAAGACTTAGGCTTCCACTGGGATGCAGCTCATGGCCTTCGTCCTCCTAGTCATCGCGTGGCTGGAGTCATTGTTATGGTCGAGTTCTTGGTGAGAGCTTTTTTTTTTTTTGAAAAACCGTTTTTATAGAGTGGGGCGTTTCGTTAAGGTATGGGTTCCTGTCACACCCCGACTTTCCACGTATCACCGATGGGGAGTATCGTGACGTAGTTGATATCATCATAGTCAAACAACACAATATATAAATGCACAGTGGAAGCAAAAGATAAATATATTACAATCCGAATATAAAGTAATATCAAAGTATTACAACGGAAAGTAAAGGCTCCACAGGCGGATCTTCAAACATAACATTTTTCAACAGACTTTAGACGCCTAGAACTTGCAAGATTCCTTATTAACGCCCTGAGCTTCCAGCCAATTACGTTCAGTACCTGTCAATTAACCCTTTTGGAAAATACGTCAGTTTTCACTGGTAAATACACTCAACCGACTCATTTTGAAAAGGTTTAATAAAATTGATTTGAATGCACGTGGCACAAACTCTTTATAACTTGGGATCATTATTTAAAAATATATAATCTTGTAAAAGAATTACATGTTCCTTATGCGTTTAGTAGCCCGGATCGTGTCCGGGTTAAAGATCAATAGACACACCACAGGTATAATGCCCACAAGGCTGATTCCTTAAGGTGGGATACCAGTTTTTACATATGCAGCTGTCAGGTGTACGCCTACACCCCGTGCTTAGGTCGTGGCCATTTCATGAATGATGTCAAGGATATCCGGGACATGGTCATTAACCCCCCAAAGGCTTTAAGTAAACAAAACGATTTAAACGGGCCGATCAAATTATTCAATTAACCACCAAACGATGGAAGATTTGATGCCCGACCAAGCGGTATTTTATATACCGTAACCCAAGCTCGTATAAGGGAAAATAAGTTAAAAGTATTTACCTGAGCTAGCTCCTGTCTTAAATAGCAAGAATTTAATAACTCAGCCGTATTCACTTAAGTAAGCGTAGGTACCATTTACCGGTAGGCTCTAGTCTGGAATACCAATTAGAATGCTAACGGGTCTTTAATTAAGCCTAAGCTTAGACCGGTTAGTCTTACCGAAAGATACGGTTCAAACGCATGATTAAGCGAAGACCGGAATAGAATGTGTTTTAGACCCGACAAGTTTGAAGACTTGTATAATATGGGTAATCTAAACACCTTCTGGATTTTGAGATAAAAAGATAAGGTTTGACCCGTTTCGGCTAACTTATGCAAACTAGTTACATAAACCGAACCGAACGCGCAAGAAGCGTAACGGGTAACCATAAGAGTCATATACAGGTTTCCTAAGTTAATATGCCTTTAATATGTTGTGATATTAGTAGGATATCTTCCATTATGCCCAAAACGAGTTTAATCACAATTTAAGCCCCGTAGGGGTATTTTGGTCATTTTAAAGATTATAAAAGAGATTATTTAAGTTTCTGAGATTCGGGTCTGAATACATCAGTAAAATAATTTATTTTAATAGGTCATATCAGTTGGTAATAAGTCTTATATGGCAAAATGGTTTTTAAACTCAAACTATGCGTTTAATACGCGTAAAGGTCATTTTAAGCGATTTCCGGGTTATACAGGAAATCTGAGTTTTCTGATCAGGTTATAAAGTTCAAAATAATTTATTTATTATATAAAATAAGTAGCAATTGGATTGGTGTCAAAATACTATGTAGAACTCATTTTATGACTGAAAAGGGTATATTCGGTATTTACCGAATTAATGCCATAACCTTAGGTTATGAGTAGGTTAAAAATATTTAAAAATCTTTAAAAATCCCAAAATATTATATTACATCTGTGGGTAAAAGGTTTGGTGTCAAAAATTGGGTTTAGATAGGCTTTATGCTAATTGCGCCTTTTAATTACTAAAAGGCGTTATAATTACGCTAATGAGCATAACTCCTAATCTAGACCTCCAACTGATGTAAAATTTTAGGGACAACTTTATAAATCAGTAATAAGGATTATTGTTCTTTCACATTTCCAAAATTCTCATTTTATGGTCAAAGGGCATATTGATCAACATTTAAGCAATTAACGGAAACATGTAAATGAATCAGATAATCAATGAACCAACCACAGAGGGTTATGCTAACATGTAGCCTGGTCCTAAGGAAGCTCTAAGGAATTTCCAAATCATACTAAATCAGGTCAGAACTGAAGTCAAAGCAACAGTCAAAGTTTTGCGACTTTCGATTCCGAACCGGGTCTAAACAGAAAATTGTCGGATCAAACAAGCTTAGACTAGTTCTTATACCTATTAACAAGTTATATCAGTGATAAAATAGGTTACATACCTTTTACATTGTTAATTACATGCTAATTTGCAAATTATAGTTCTGTTGACTTTTTCTAATCAACTTTGACCCGACATTTGATCTAGTTAGAGTGGGAATCAGAGGGAGCCCTTTTAAGGGTTTAATACCCACATAATTACCAACTTATAACTACCTTCAATTTGACTAATCACTGAACCATTAATGATTAATCGCTAAGTCAACCGTTAATTACGACGGTTTGACTTTTAAGCTAAAACTAAGCAAAAACTCAACTAAGAAAGGTTAAGCATACTTACTGAAGTCCTATGAACGATTTGGGATGCTTAGGGTCTGCTCTTATGCTCCAGGAAGCTCCAAGAAAGCAGATGGAAAGGTGTGATCAAATGTTGCAACTAATGGCCCTTTTTATAGTGATTTTGTTCCATTAGATTGTTGACAACTCATGCTACCATGGATCCCAGATCATTTACAAGTGCCCCTAAGGCCTAGGAACATGTAGGGGGCGCCCATGAAGTGTAAAAGGGAAATACATGACGTTTACATGGGCTGAACAGGCAACAGAAACGATTTCCTGCATCTGGCACCTGCTTACGCACCGTAAGGCTCTGGGTGTTGAGGTGCGCAAGCCCTGGCCAGCACAATAAATCTTTCAAATGTTGACAGTTTTGACCCCTGGACTTCCAAACTTGATTTTACCTTTATTTCTTGCACTTTGGGCCCTCTAAATTGAATTCTAAGGGCTTCAAGACTTATACCAACTTTGTTAAGTCCTAGGTTAACTTTTGATTACCCGAAAAGTCATAGATTTCAACGTTGACGCTTTTAACCCCTCGCACACGAATTCTATCATAACTTTCTCATACGATAACGAAACTTGGTGAAATTTTTATCACGCATTCTAGTGAGCATAATTAATCGTTACAAAGCTTCGGGTTTGCTAAAAGGTCACTCAGAGGTATACTTTAAACATGTCGACACATTTAACCCCTGTAGTTTGTAATCTCTCACTTTCTTTCACAATTAGCTTCGTATGATCCATGATTTATTCGTTTAAGGTTATAAAAATCATGTAGGGTTATTGTAAAGTATATTTATCCATTGTTGACATTTTGAACCCTTATATTCACATAGTTTCTTTATTTGTCAATTTTAGTCCCTCTAGAGTATTCATTCACACGTCCAAGCTTATGACACGTGTCAATACATTATAGGACATGAAATTTCGAGGTGTTACATCCTCACCCCCTTAAAAGAAATCTCGACCTCGAGATTTGATAAAATGTTGGAAGTACTTTTTGTCGCATAATGGACTTAACTTCTATAACATGTCTGGAGCCTTTCCAAGCTCCCAAAGTGACTCCTATATTAGGTACATGTATCCTTTTGGAGCTTCTTAACCTGTCGATCCTTAATTGATACAGGATGTTCATCACATCTTAAATCTGTATATCATTATGTGATAGTGCTTCTTGACTTATTGGCGAAACACATCCTTCAGTCACTAGTGTGCAATGTATTGCGAGCTTCGTCAAACTCCTTAAATAGGTTTTAGCTTATAAGCTACTTGATCTTGATACATTCGATTTTCCTTCGAATGATTCTATATATTCAGAGCTTAACTAGCCTGATAATTTAACAACTTGGCACACCCCTTCCTGGGTGATATCTTTTGTTGAACCTTATCCTTAACAAGAATTTAGGAGGTTTGCTATTTTCATTAATCCTTGATTTTCTGCCGAATACTGGCATCTTACAGATGATTATGTATTTGCGTGATCTTATTTGTTGCTTCTAATGCAACTTTCAGATCCTGATAATTGGACTTACCAATCTATTGTCCTATTAATAGGCGTTTAACATTCCATCTATACAAGGTCTTCAAAGGAGCCACCTTGATACTTATATACAACTATTTAGGAAACGCTTATCTTAAGGTGAGATAGTTATCCCAACCATTGCTTAAAACTATTCTTAGGGAATAGCTAATCCTTATAGCTAGTTGAATACTCGACGATCCCGAGTAGCTGAGGGAATTTCTTAATCATTGCCTAATTAGGGTTGCGGTAATAATGCATAAGAAAAATGAACAGTCTTTCATAATTAACTATATCGAATCCTCAGAATATTAAGTTAGGCTATATGAACCCTCTATTTTAAACTTAGTTAATCAGGGTTTCGATTCTTCCAATGATGATACTAGTCGTCTTGGAGATTTCATAGTAATACAGCCTTAATGGGATGTAACTCTTAATTCTACCTGCCTTCCAGGGGTAAACAGGGTAATCTTAGGAGAAAATAATCAAGATACAAGGAGGTTACAGAGATTGCCATATCTCAGGCTCCCGTTCACCCATCATTGCTTGTGTCAAATAAGAGACACACTTATGTTACTAGTCCACGAATTCCTAAATCAGGAACATTTACTTGGACAATTCCATTCTGGATATCTCCTTTGAATACTATTAGTTGACTTTAGTACCATATGATCATTGGGATATCTTTGTGGTTCCATGCATTAAACCTCCCTACTGATCAGGCATGGAAGCAATCTATGGAACTTATTAAGATACACCGATCCTCATATGGCGCTTTTTATCATACTGTTTGGTATTCGCAATCAATAAAGATTAAAGAGATGTCAATTACATGTGAATGTCCCTTATCTATAGAGAGGGTACATTAAAATTTTATGACTTAAAGATTTCTGATAGGAACAGAAGAAATGGTTCCTATTACTAGATGAATCAATTTCTTGGTTGCGATCCGACCACTGCTATTCCTCATCCTCATGGCCTTATATATTAACCATGGTTTCATTAAACCATACAGGCCAATATAGCATTAACATTCTTAATGAACGTTATTTAATATATCTCAATTATACTTAGCCTAGGTCACAAAAGACCATTACTGGCATTTAAAGTTTTGGTCCTAATCCATCATCTTTTGACAGGGAATCAAAATGTCACATCTGTCTTTATTATAGTGATGAATTTGGATAGCTTAAAAGCTTGCCATAGGAATATTAGAAAAGAGTGATTCCTAATAGATATAAAATATCCATCTAAGGTTTGTTGGAGCATTTTCTATAGTGTCATCGGCCAATTTCTACCTCGCATTACATGGCCGGAGTCCTAAACAGGCGGAGACAGCAGTTCTCAACATTTATCATTCATTATAGAATCATATGTGCCAGTATCAAATAAATGTTTGCATAAATTGTTTGATAAGGAAAGGTACCTGCTATGTAATTATCATTCTGCACCATCTCCTCGGCGTTCATCATGCGTTTGTTTTCTTGGCCTCTTCGGGCTTCTTCTAATTCCTAGGGCAGTTAGTCTTGATATGCCCCTTTTCGTTGCAACCATAACAGGTTGCATCTTTCAACTTCTTGCAATCCAAGGTTTTATGTTCCTTAGACTTGCAAATCCCACAAGGTAGAGGCTGAGATTCAAATCTGCATTTCCCGAGGTGGTATTTCCTACAGATTTCGCACCTGGTCTTCTCACCCGACTGCTGGCTATCATTCTTAAACCCGGAACTCTTCTTATCGGAGCGATGAGAATTCTCATCCTCCCTTTTACGCTTTCCATCTTCAGAGGCTTTGGCAGCCTTGTTTCTAACCACATCGAGTGTGAGAGATAGCGACAGATCTGCCGCTGACCTGAATGTAGTAGGTCTTGAAGCCTTAACACTGGCTTTGATTTCTGGGGCTAAACCCCCAATGAAGCGAGCAATTCTCTTGGGTTCTGGTGTTACTAGGTAAGGAACCAGTCTGGACAGGGTATTAAAACTGGTGAGGTAAGCTTGACAATCTAAGTTTGTCATAACCAATGATAAGAAATCTGACTCAATCCTCTCAACCTCGTGTTGAGGGCAGTAGTTCTCCATAATGAGAGCAACAAACTGTTCCCATGACATGTTGTAAAGTGGGATCTTCCCAGCAGCTTGAATGAGAGCTTTCCACCATGCTAGTGCCTCTCCCTTGAACGATTGGGATACATACTTCACTACATCCCTCTCGGCACAACCGCTGATATCGACAACTGTGTCCATTTCATCCAACCAGGTCATACAATCGATTGCTCCTTTCTCCCCAGTGAAATCCCGGGGTTTGCAGGAAACAAAGTATTTATAGGTACAGGACTTGGTATGCGGTTCATTATCGAACACTATCTTCTTAGAGGGGACACTGAGTTGATTAGATGAACGTCGATCATCATCTTTCTTTGACTCATCTTTCTTTGGGGATGGCTTGCTATGAGCCTCAGAATGAGTCCCACTATACTCCTTGAACTTCTCCTCTACAGCTTTAGATACAGCTGTATCAATCAGTGTACGAAGTTCTCCTCAGGTTATATTAATCTTATCTTCATCGCGGTTTTCCAGAGGATGACTGTTTATCTCATCGGAGTCAGCCATGTAGTCTTAATTGCTACAAAAAGAAAGTAAGGGCAAGGTTTATTTAGAAGCCCATACAGTACTATCGTTCTTGACGATTTATTAACCATGGTAATATAAACCATATTGGTTAATTTGTTAGTTATATTTAATTAGCATTTTCATTATAATTTATCCTAGTTATAAAACATTAAGGATATTAAGGTGGCGCAAATGGCCTAGTCACTAGGACAGTTTTAAATTTACAAGCCATGATTTCAGAGAATCGAGGCATTTAGGTTTGAAACATAGTTCATTACCTTTTTCTTGACAGAGAGTCAAAAACTTCAACTGTCTTTTTTCCCTTAGGACGATAAGTATGGCCCGTAGGCATTTCATCACTTATGGATGGTTATAATATGATCATCTTCATTTGATGATATTAGCCATGATTTCTAAATCACTAGGCTAGATAAGGGTTTGGAATTTCCCATTATAAGGATGACAAGTGTGATTTTTATCGCATCGCTGTTGTCAGGAGTGTTAACATGTTTTCGGATGTTAACAAGAATCTGAATCTCTTCTAAACAGGTTTTACCATCATAGCTAGGTCTTTAATGACATTCAAGCTAGGTTTTACCCTTTAAGATTCTTTCAATATTTTTAACGCAGAACAGTCCTAAATTGAAATGTAAACAAGGATCTGAATCTAATTGTGGAACTACCGTCTTGGCCCTGTCTTAAAACGACACATGGCTAGGTCTTGTCCTTTTTAGATATTGCCATTTTATTATAATGGTAGATCTTATAATATAGGAATGATATTTTAAATATAATCGTTCCATTAAAATTTAAACAAGTATATGGTTGCCCTAAACGGGACTTCTTAATAGAAAATGACTTGCCCATGCAAGGGCTAATAAGAAAATAACAAAAGAAGCAATCAAAAGACAATGAAACGAATTAGGATTAGTCCTATGTTCTTGTCTAGACTCAAGAATGTGCAACTGTGTATCTGAGATTAAACACAAAGGACTAGTGTTTAATTCACTCAGTGTTGGCTCTGATACCAACCTGTCACACCCCGACTTTCCACATATCACCGGTGGGCCCGGTGGGGAGTATCGTGACGTAGTTGATATCATCATAGTCAAACAACACAATATATAAATGCACAGCGGAAGCAAAATATAAATATATTACAATCCGAATATAAAGCAATATCAAAGTATTACAACGGAAAGTAAAGGCTCCACAGGCGGATCTTCAAACATAACATTTTTCAACAGACTTTAGACGCCTAGAACTTGCAAGATTCCTTATTAACGCCCTGAGCTTCCAGCCAATTACGTTCAGTACCTGTCAATTAATCCTTTTGGAAAATACGTCAGTTTTCACTGGTAAATACACTCAACCGACTCATTTTGAAAAGGTTTAATAAAATTGATTTGAATGCACGTGGCACAAACTCTTTATAACTTGGGATAATTATTTAAATATATATAATCTTGTAAAAGAATTACATGTTCCTTATGCGTTCAGTAGCCCGGATCGTGTCCGGGTTAAAGATCAATAGACACACCACAGGTATAATGCCCACAAGGCTGATTCCTTAAGGTGGGATACCAGTTTTTACATATGCAGCTGTCAGGTGTACGCCTACACCCCGTGCTTAGGTCGTGGCCATTTCATGAATGATGTCAAGGATATCCGGGACATGGTCATTAACCCCCCAAAGGCTTTAAGTAAACAAAACGATTTAAACAGGCCGATCAAATTATTCAATTAACCACCAAACGATGGAAGATTTGATGCCCGACCAAGCGGTATTTTATATACCGTAACCCAAGCTCGTATAAGGGAAAATAAGTTAAAAGTATTTACCTGAGCTAGCTCCTGTCTTAAATAGCAAGAATTTAATAACTCAGCCGTATTCACTTAAGTAAGCGTAGGTACCATTTACCGGTAGGCTCTAGTCTGGAATACCAATTAGAATGCTAACGGGTCTTTAATTAAGCCTAAGCTTAGACCGGTTAGTCTTACCGAAAGATACGGTTCAAACGCATGATTAAGCGAAGACCGGAATAGAATGTGTTTTAGACCCGACAAGTTTGAAGACTTGTATAATATGGGTAATCTAAACACCTTCTGGATTTTGAGATAAAAAGATAAGGTTTGACCCGTTTCGGCTAACTTATGCAAACTAGTTACATAAACCGAACCGAACGCGCAAGAAGCGTAACGGGTAACCATAAGAGTCATATACAGGTTTCCAAAGTTAATATGCCTTTAATATGTTGTGATATTAGTAGGATATCTTCCATTATGCCCAAAACGAGTTTAATCGCAATTTAAGCCCCGTAGGGGTATTTTGGTCATTTTAAAGATTATAAAAGAGATTATTTAAGTTTCTGAGATTCGGGTTTGAATACATCAGTAAAATAATTTAGTTTAATAGGTCATATCAGTTGGTAATAAGTCTTATATGGCAAAATGGTTTTTAAACTCAAACTATGCGTTTAATACGCGTAAAGGTCATTTTAAGCGATTTCCGGGTTATACAGGAAATCTGAGTTTTCTGATCAGGTTATAAAGTTCAAAATACTTTATTTATTATATAAAATAAGTAGCAATTGGATTGGTGTCAAAATACTATGTAGAACTCATTTTATGACTGAAAAGGGTATATTCGGTATTTACCGAATTAATGCCATAACCTTAGGTTATGAGCAGGTTAAAAATAATTAAAAATCTTTAAAAATCCCAAAATATTATATTACATCTGTGGGTAAAAGGTTTGGTGTCAAAAATTGGGTTTAGATAGGCTTTATGCTAATTGCGCCTTTTAATTACTAAAAGGCGTTATAATTACGCTAATGAGCATAACTCCTAATCTAGACCTCCAACTGATGTAAAATTTTAGGGACAACTTTATAAATCAGTAATAAGGATTATTGTTCTTTCACATTTCCAAAATTCTCGTTTTATGGTCAAAAGGGCATATTGGTCAACATTTAAGCAATTAACGGAAACATGTAAACGAATCAGATAATCAATGAACCAACCACAGAGGGTTATGCTAACATGTAGCCTGGTCCTAAGGAAGCTCTAAGGCATTTCCAAATCATACTAAATCGGGTCAGAACTGAAGTCAAAGCAACAGTCAAAGTTTTGCGACTTTCGATTCCGAACCGGGTCTAAACAGAAAATTGTCGGATCAAACAAGCTTAGACTAGTTCTTATACCTATTAACAAGTTATATCGGTGATAAAATAGGTTACATACCTTTTACATTGTTAATTACATGCTAATTTGCAAATTATAGTTCTGTTGACTTTTTCTAATCAACTTTGACCCGACATTTGATCTAGTTAGAGTGGGAATCAGAGGGAGCCCTTTTAAGGGTTTAATGCCCACATAATTACCAACTTATAACTACCTTCAATTCGACTAATCACTGAACCATTAATGATTAATCGCTAAGTCAACCGTTAATTACGACGGTTTGACTTTTAAGCTAAAACTAAGCAAAAACTCAACTAAGAAAGGTTAAGCATACTTACTGAAGTCCTATGAACGATTTGGGATGCTTAGGGTCTGCTCTTATGCTCCAGGAAGCTCCAAGAAAGCAGATGGAAAGGTGTGATCAAATGTTTCAACTAATGGCCCTTTTTATAGTGATTTTGTTCCATTAGATTGTTGACAACTCATGCTACCATGGATCCCAGATCATTTACAAGTGCCCCTAAGGCCTAGGAACATGTAGGGGGCGCCCATGAAGTGTAAAAGGGCAATACATGACGTTTACATGGGCTGAACAGGCAACAGAAACGAGTTGCTGCATCTGGGACCTGCTTGCGCACCGTAAGGCTCTGGGTGTTGAGGTGCGCAAGCCCTTGGACAGCACAATAAATCTTTCAAATGTTGACAGTTTTGACCCCTGGACTTCCAAACTTGATTTTACCTTTATTTCTTGCACTTTGGGCCCTCTAAATTGAATTCTAAGGGCTTCAAGACTTATACCACCTTTGTTAAGTCCTAGGTTAACTTTTGATTACCCGAAAATTCATAGATTTCAACGTTGACGCTTTTAACACCTCGCACACGAATTTTATCATAACTTTCTCATACGATAACGAAACTTGGTGAAATTTTTATCACGCATTCTAGTGAGCATAATTAATCGTTACAAAGCTTCGGGTTTGCTAAAAGGTCACTCAGAGGTATACTTTAAACATGTCGACACATTTAACCCCTGTAGTTTGTAATCTCTCACTTTCTTTCACAATTAGCATCGTATGATCCATGATTTATTCGTTTAAGGTTATAAACATCATGTAGGGTTATTGTAAAGTATATTTATCCATTGTTGACATTTTGAACCCTTATATTCACATAGTTTCTTTATTTGTCAATTTTAGTCCCTCTAGAGTATTCATTCACACGTCCAAGCTTATGACACGTGTCAATACATTATAGGACATGAAATTTCGAGGTGTTACAGTTCCACCCCTGGCTTAACAACTTCGCTCCTAATTGTGGTTGTGCTCTTCGAATAAATTCGGGAGTTCCACTAGATTTCGAATTGGAGATTTCCGTCGAGATTTGGATGTCACTCCTGACTCAACAGAAAATTCTCGTGCTAAAGTAATGCGCTGAGTGAGCGATCTCATCGAGAGTTCTTGGTTTTCACACCTGGTCTCGACTGGATCACTCGATGGTATTATGCGAATATTTTCGAAAATGTGTGTATTGTGTCAGCCTTAGGAAAGGCTAAGTAGTATTTCAGCCTTAGGAAAGGCTTCCTCGTGTAAAGTTGTAATACAGGGTGTTCACACAAAGTTGTAGCTTTTAGCAATTTCGATCGAGAGTAGCAAGTAGGCCTAATACAAACCCTACTGGGTTCGTACGAGTCGGCCTGTTGGTACTTAGACTATAGACTAGGTCATCTCTAAGACATCGACCCGGACTAGGTCAAGTCTTACCTAATTCCCTATAGTTATGGCTCTGATACCAATCTGTCACACCCCAACCGATGGCGGAATCATCGGGGCGCGACACTAGGCGAATCAGATTGCTCGGGAGAATCCATAACAACTATTTGCGACAATATTTAATGCGTTCATTATCCCATACTAATAAACAAATATAATCACATAAGTTATCACAGATGTTGTGTTCTCTCGAACAATACAAATCCGACAACCTAGATTTTTAGTTGAGTTTCTAGACTCCCTAGCTTGATTGAGATAGTCTGCGATCTAACCTGCAACATACGTTAAAATAATGTCAATACAAAAGTATTGGCGAGTATACAGGTTTGATTTGTAATAGCATAATAGATTAAAAGTGTTGCGAATTCCAACATACATAAACGGGATACACGACATATATACTCACAAAACCGATACTTCCAGCTAAGTCCTCGATGCTCGAATACGCGATGGTAAACTAGACCCCGTCGGGCGCAATAGTACTATACTAGTCATGGTGGGACGTCGCTAGTATAAGTCCTAGCACATATGTAACTAGCATCACGTATAAATATGCACGTATGTCATTCGCAAGGGATAAATATTTCAAGTATTTGATGTGATTCGATTTGATAGCAACGTATGTTACACCCAAAAGTGCAAAAGCAAAAAGGGTTCAAGTATACTCACAGTGCGTATTGGGTAGGCTAACACAGCTTGGTTGGATTGACGGGAAAAATGTCTGAGAATACCCTGATTACAGACTGATTGCATGAGTGTTTGATAGTGCGTTAAATGATAGCGTGATAAACAAGAAACGAATGATAATCTGATCGAATGCCGGCCCGTTTGGATGGGTTGCTATCCGATCGGATGGACTGCCTGATCGGCTAGCCTGTCCGATCGGCTGGCCTGTCCGATCGGCTAGCCTGTCCAATCGGCTGGCCTGTCCGGTCGGATGGCATGTCCGGTCGGCTAGCCTGTCCGATCGGCTAGCCTGTCCGATCGGCTGGGCTGTCCGATCGACTGGCCCTCCTATCGGCTGGCCCGTCCAGTTGTATTCGACAAAGTTCGAAGGTTTTTTTTCGGTGGTTTTGGTCGGGACGTTGTTGTGACGTGCTAAACAACTGAAATTCCATCAAGTCCGACTTGTTCTAACGGCAAGGAACCACCCCGTTCCATCAGATCTGGCCGTTCTTGACGGTTTTTCCATGTTTAACCCGAATTTGGTCGTCTCTTCGTTAGTTATCAGATCTTGGACCAACACGATACTAGAAATGAGTAGAAGGTCGGTATAAGCTCCAATTCTACCGGTCTTGAGTGCTTTGAGTGTAAAAGAGTTGAAAGAAAATTGGGAAAACCATCTCCCAACCTTTTAGTCATGATTATGTGTAGATCTGTGGAAAAATGTTGTTTATTCTTGCGGAATTCCTTTGGATCTGAGTTGTTCTTGGTGGAATGAGGCCAACATTTGAAGTTCAGAAGTACTTCATGATGACATCACCCTAGAACATCTCAAATCAATCGATTTCACGGTTAAAAGTTGAGATTCAAAAGATAGAAAGGTGTAGAATCGAGTGTAGATCATAGAAGTACAAGAGTTGGGTTGAGATCTTACCGGAATCGCGAGAAATCGAGAGAAAAAGAGCCAAGGGCGTCCTGGTCGGTTGAGAGCTGTCACTTCACTGTTCAAGTGAAGTGGCAAAGCTATTTATAGGCAAGAAAGGAGGAAAGGGTGAGTTGATGGGGGTCAGAGGCCTGTCCGATCGACTGACATGTCTGTCCGATCGGTTGGCATGGCATGTCTGTCCGATCGGTTGGACACCTTTGGCAGGTTGTGTCTCAGCATTTGGATCTTGTGCGTTGCGATGATTTTGTTACACTGTTTCGTATAGTTATATATGTATTTATTATATATTAATCACCAAAAAAGGTCGTATATACGTATCTATATTTCAATCCTACGATAATCGAGTTACGCGTGCCTTCGAGTGCGTTCTTCGATGTGATGTGTTGTGCCACAATGACTAACGGGGTACTACTTGCTCGTATTGCCATCATCGTCACGACGGCTGGAGGCATGGTACTCCCCCGAAAGTCTTTGTTAGCGTTAATTGTTTACGTTTCGACACCTCACGGCTATCGAGGAGGGTAGAGTAGGTCCTCACTCAATGTCATCGTGAGTGTTAGTATTTGTGAAAATAGCGTTGTAATAGCGATAGAATATGCGTAATTATTCGAATATACTGTGATATAGCGATGTATGCGATATAGTTACATTATGATCCGAATCTCTGGTGCTAGGCGTAACGAGTATAGCGAGTAGTAACAATGCACAAAAGTGCGGGTTGTTACATTATGGTTCAATGTGATTAAAGGCTAGATCCTGGTACGTCACACGCCTCGCGGGGGTTTCCGTTTGTGGTATTTTTGGGGGTGTGAAAGTTTGGTATCAGAGCCACTGGTTATAGTGAACTAGGTTTTAAAACGTTTTCATAAAACCAGACTATAACCAAACAGTATCGAGAACGACCATGACACTCAGCTCCAGATCGCAAGGTTCATCCTCTGTTTACTTTATGCATTACTTACCTAGTACACACACACTCACGATTTGCATGAAACTACATACTAGATACCATGATATGATTACCTGTGCTGTATGTTTTAGTGATGCTTGATAGTGTGACACTACCCTTCGACTTTTGTGATTCCTAGTTTTGTAATATCCTTCGTTTTGTTATTTGAGTGTGGGGTACCTTTTAACACAAGTTAAGAGGCACTTAGATAAGCATGCAAATTGCCTTATTATTATGGGTGCACACATAATAATAATGTGAGGTGCATGTGAATCCCAGTGAGGCTTAATACGTGTGAAAGGGGTTCTATTTCGCTATCCGTATAATGTTAGAGTTTCTCAAATCCCTAGAAGTCGTAGTGATGGTCGACTTCTACCTACTTACGATTCTCATCCTTTCCACTCTTTTCTTATATAGAACCATGAGTGGACGTGGCAGACGTAACGGTGGACGTGGAGGTGGCCGCGGTGGTGGACGTGGCAACATTGCCATGACTCAAGCAGAGTTGACTGGCCTGGTTAACACACGCGTGGCTGAGGCTTTGGCAGCTCAGCAAGCTGGTATGATATATACCAGACAAAGCATAGTCATTGGTCATTTCACTCGATTCTTATTTGTGTGTACTTTCTTTTGTTCTAGGTCAACCTGTGAACCAAAACCAGAATAATCCACTTGTGTGTACGTTCAAAACGTTCATGGATTGCAACCCTCAAACTTTCAGCGGGGATGAGGGTCCGGTGTGTAACACCCCTAAAACGGGTTTGGTAATTAAACCACGTTAATATTAAAAGACGGGTAAAGTACCGTTAGTGGTAAAATTAACCCAGAAAATATTAGGATTTATATAACTAAACCTAATATCTACTAAAAAGTTGAACGAAAGCTTTTGAGGAAATAAAGCTTATAAAAAGGCCCGAGTTAACGGTACTTAAAATAAACTGAGTCAGAGATTTCCTTGAACCCACTAATGTAACTAGGAATGTTTAACCTAGTTAATAAGTGGAAGTATTGTTAGAAATAAGTAGGTTGTGGCCTACTTAATAACTAACCAAACAAGAGGGGCCAAATCTGGATAATTAAAAGTTAAATTATAAAAATAAATTCAAAACAAAACACACACTTCATGTGTGTGTTATGTTGTGTTCGACCAGAAGCTCCCAGGGAGCTCTTCAAAACCATAGTTCTTGATAAATCATCAAATTGAAGGGCCAAATGACACCCAAATTCACAATTGAACGTGAATTAATGATCACCCAAGCTAGGGGATCATAAGGTATGTAAAATTTTGATGATTAGTGAAGTTTTGAAATTTGATAAATCTCATAATCTGCGAATTTGGGATGAATTATAGAAGCTATGGCTCAATTTATGATGTATACTTGCTTAGGAACAAAACCCTAAGTGAAAATGATACATATGATGCTATGAATTGAATGTTTAGATGATTTACCACACTAGGATAAGTGGGTTTTAATCATAGGATGAAATTGATGATATAATTGTGATTAGAATCGTCATATGTGATATTATTAAGAAAATGCTTGAACAAATTATGTGTTTGAATACATAATCATACTTGCCATGAAACGGGTTTTGTATGATAAAATGAAAATGATGATATATTCATATTAAAAAGAATTGATGTTATGTTAGTTCGATGACTTATGATTCCAAGGATTTGGTTAATATAGTGGTTAAACCGGAACCATAAGAATGATGCTTACCGGATATTGACAAAGTACTAAAACGAGTAGTTAAGCTATATCGTGTAAATACTTACTTATGTCAATAGGCAGTTTGACTTTAAAAGTCAAATTGACCATTAATGCGATCGAATGATAAATTGGACACAAAACTCATAAGATGGAATAGTCGTGATTGATAATGACTAAGCTAACCATCTTATAAATTATGATGATAGTTTGACGCTCGACAAGCTAGGTGGAAGCTTGGGAAGGAAGCGGGTGAAACAAATCGAATAGGAAGGAAAAAACATAACTTGGATGCAAGTTAAGTAAAGCTTACACTCCTTTTAAATTTGTAAAATATTCCTTTATCGTATTTATTACGAAAATATAGTTAAACATTTGAAAAGTGATGTTCCGACGTGTAGTCGTACGGAACAAGATAAGTGAAAATGATAAGAAACCATATCGATGGTTAAAAAGGAGTAAATTGATTATTTGGTCATATTATGAAGAATAGAAAATGAAATTTTATTGTTACCTTAAAGGGTAAGCCAAAACGAATAATAAGGGCAAAACGGTAAATTGGTTACGCGTTGACGATAAACGTTAGTTTTTGAAAGACACTTTATGGCGTAAGCCATAATGGGTCAAAAGAGTCAAAAATGGTTTATAAGTAAAATGATCGTACGGTGTAAACTGAACGAGTCATGTAGATGAGATGGTAATACATATCATCTCGCAAAGAAAAATGGTCACTTAGACCAAACGGGCCATGAGGTGACGATATCACCTTTTGACAATATCAACTAATGATTGTTTATCAACTTATATGCTTATACGAGTAAATATCTAATGGATATTAGCATCGCTATTAATTAGTTGTTATTAAAGCGAGGTATCAAAACGGGTCAATATATTGATCCGAGCCAGGTATGCGTAATAGGTCAACTCCTCATTTAGAACTTGAAGTTCTATGAGAGTTAGACAAAGTCGAAAATGGATATTAGGTTACCTAAATAGGTAAACCTAATGATTTAAATTATAGTCATTGTGTTTTGAAAACAGAATGATTTTTAAAACAAGATCATAGTTTAAAAAGTGGGATTTTGGTCAAACATGCCTTTAAAACTCCTTCATCATAAATGAAAGGTTAAAATTGACCAAAACGCCCTTTATTGATAAACTGAGCAAACGACCCTTACGGGTTGTTTAGAAATAAGCATTTGGATAATTTAAAGCTTTCGGATATGTATAAAAGGTCATATATGAAACCTTTGGGTCAAATGACTCTAAATGAGTATTTGCCGTAAAAAGATAATCCGAGGTATAAAACTCGGAACAAATAGTTGCCACATTAAAATCCACCACAATTATAGTTGTGGTGGAAGGCCATTTGATAAGAAATGTGAAAATATGATGCTTACCATGAATGAGCGTAATTTATGCTTAAAATTTCTTAAACACCCTTAACGGGTCAAAATAAGCATATAAGCAAAAACGGGTTTAAGAATGCATAAAAACCCATGAATTTCACCTTGTATAATAGGCAAACATGTATAACATAATGTTTATGATAATTTAAAGGCAAACAACAAGTTTGGTCGATGAAATCATGAACGGGTCAAAAGTTTTGTAAATATATATTAAGCCGAAGGCTAAAATGTCTCATATTTTGTTAATCCAGATGTTGTATTTTAACTCCATGTGATGGAGAATCGAATTACGATCACGTAGGAAGAAACGTGACGTAAATCGGATCAAAAACAAGAGAGTTATGTACGTTTTCATGGAAACTAACCTGGCTGGGAATATGCAGGTTTGAAAACAAGTCTTTCTGTCGAAACATGACCGTCGTGTCGCGCGACAATGATGGCCATTGGTGGTCACGGCCCGCGGCAGGGCTCGTCCCACGCGACACCATTCTTCTCTCCCGTCACGGCACGCGACGGGTTAAAATGACTTAAATTGTTGCAGTTTGTTCAAATTTTATTGTATGAAACCATATAAACAAGTCTTAAACTTTCATAACTAACGATTTTGAATGTTTTTGACGATAGGTAACTTACATGACAATGCGGATGACGATCAAGTTGACGAGAAGAACCGAACACGATCAATATTCAAGCTTCCGCGATACATGTCGTCGTTACATTTTAAACGACGATATCAATGTATGATGTTGAAATGTTTTTAAACCATAAAATGTTTTAACAAAACTCGTATTTTCAACTATATTTGTAATCGATAATACACATTTATAGTTGATGTTTATATGCAAATCGTATAAATCAAGTTTGGGTGTTACAAGTTGGTAATCAGAGCTCGAGGTTAAAGAGTAAAGTGTTCGGTTCGAGACTTGATCGCAAAATCCGGTAAGTTTTTATGTATATTGATGGTCTAGTATGATATAGTGTTAAAAACAACACATAGGAATATCGTGTACCGCACGTTACCCCAAATAAAGTAATAAAAGACGGATACAGTTAACGAAATACGTGTGTTAACACGTGTCGTAGAAAGCATTGCATTATAATACGGGCGCTTATAAAGATCAAAGTTACTAATATTTGTAAATGTTTTAAGTTGAAGGAACCTCGCATTGGAAGATGACGAGAGTTTAAAGAATTATCGATACGATAAAGAAACAGTCTAAAGTATGACAAGTAAGTCATACACGCCAAAGTCATGAATCGAGAAACGATCTCGAATGAGAGATAGAACAACAAGAAAGTTATCAGGGCGAGTATCTACAATGTCACACCCCCAAAATACCACATGCGGAAACCCCCGCGAGGCATGTGACGTACCAGGATCCAATCCACCAATCACATTGAACTCATAAATATATTTAAATAAAACTTTCATTCATTAACATAAAGTGTTACAAACGTTACATATCATTCATTGTATACAGCGGAAGCATAACTTATTTGTTAAGTGTTTCGTAAAACCATGTGTACATAAACCATTAAGCTTGTATTGAGATTCCATGTATCTCGACCCATGACCACTCCAGCATCCCAGGCAGCAAGTCCCAATGATATAAACCTACAAACCTGCAAGCATGCAGACAAGTGTGTCAGAAGACGCTGGTGAGTTCAAAGTTTTGTTAACGTGTTTAGTTACCAGATATGAGTATAAAACGTTTCAGTGATTTGATTTGATGTTGTTATTAACTCGATTACCGCAGATGGCTCCTAGATTTATTTGCCCAACCCCAATGTCTCTATCAAAACATTGGTCAAGTGGTTAAGGTAATTAGTTCACGCCCGTCCTCCCCGGTACGGTGTGAGGGTGCCAAACCTAATAGCGCTATCAACTAATAACCTCGTTGCCTCCCCAGCAACTATCGGTAGATGTAAGGGGTCTTAATGATAGAAATGAGTGTAATAACCAACATCCCAATAACCCGATGTTCCTCCCCAGAACAATTACCAGATATCCCTCCCCGGGATGCATGCTTGGAAAAAGAGCAGTGAACTCACCTTAGATTTTCTCGGTATGGTACGTTACATTACCCGTTCCCAGTTGGTCAACCAAACCCTACCGTGGTTACCAAATTTAATCAGTTTCGCAAACATATATCCAAATCACGTATTCATCGTACACATTACACAAGTAGCAACCAAGCAAGGCACATATAATCATTTACGTCATACTAGTTAATCATGTAACTATCAGTCTATTGTCATCATACATTCACACAATAGGCGTTTGTGTCTCATACAAGTTTACGATACGAGTCCATGTTTCCAATGGTCACTTACAGTCCATAACATGCGTCGAACCAATCACTTAGCAAGTATTTGGGTCATGTGTAATCCACATCATAGGTTCATGTTTCACAAACACACAAAGCATTTAACTTATTGTTCTTCGGAGTGTGTGGTCCAAAGTTACTGACTAAATTGTAAAGTGTGCGATTCATATAACAGGTTTGGCCCAAAGAAGTATTCGGCCAAACCAAAGTGTACAGCCCAATGTTTTAACAGTTTACACAAATAACCCAGATGTATCCCCTATTAATATTACACAAGTATCACCTAATGATAACATGCAAGTCTTAACATTTGTTCATGCAATACAACAACTAAAACATACACATCATAATGTCATTCAGTGGGCACTTGAATCCCATACTGTTTGTTTACCAGCCAATACCAAATATGTGTTGACAATTATTACATTAGTTCAAGACCTACTAGTAGTATGGATTCACATTAGTTCAAGACCTATTCCGATTGTGCAGACAATAGTGTGTGAGGAGCCCAACAGAAGTTCAGCCCGTCTTATTAAGTAAGGCCCACGAAATTCCCATGTTTCATCCTAAACTTGCCGATGAAACTCCCATGTAACCATGTCAACGAAACATCATTGTTCGACGAAAGACAGGCCGACGAAACACTATGTTTCGTCGAGATGATTTATGACGGAAACTCTATGTTTCGTCTAACAGTCACAGATCCAAATCAGTTCCTAGAACCCTAATCACTTCCTAACACATCGTGCACATAATTTAGAACTTATCATACATACATTCATCATAAATTCCTCAATCATTAATACTTGTTTCGAACAGTTATACAATGACTTTTCCACAATCCAGAAATCAGATTATTTATAAACAAACATAAGGCTATCACTATCAATTCTGATTAACAACATAATCACCATCTAGCATCTTCGATTTACATTAATCTATGCATTAGCACATCATGTTATTCCTTATTCATGCAACACATTTAGATGATCAAAACACACCAAATTAATCTACAAACATTATACCGAACGTACCCGAATACAAGAGAGTAGAAGGGCTTCGGGTGATGATGATCTAGGGACTGCCGTCGTTCGTAAGAGGGGGGTGTCTACTGTCGTCGCGATTCAAGGAAAGGGGTGAGGGTGTTTAGGGTTTGTTATTTTAAGTTGTAACTTAGAACACTCACATTTACGTAAATATGAAGCAAATGAGGAGATTCGGTCTAGTTGGTTCACATTTGGTGGATTGGGCCGAATTGATTAGGAGCTTAAATAAGGTGTGTGTGTCAAGATGCCCATATGCGACCCAACATATGTATATTACAATAACCGGCCCAAATACAAAGTGTGTGTGCTAAACAAGTTTGCGGCCCAAGTGTATCAAGTAATTTCATGGTTCAATCTAGTTAATCACCTAACTTAATTAAACTGTGTAATAACTAATCACACACATAAACATTCAGTGGTGCACAACGTAGAGACGCAGGTCAAAGGTTCGGGTTGTCACATACAAGGTACATGTCTTAAACTTATAGTATAACTAGAAATATGCAACAAAAACATAGTGAATGACAGTTGCATATAGAAGATAAAACTTGGAAAAAAAACCTGGATAGGTTATCTATCCAGGATGACGTTTCCAAGAGAAATTCAGTAAAGATACGTATTATTCACAGTCGTGAATAATAAGACAATAACTGAATTTAGTTTAAATATAAACTTGGACGAAAGTAATCATCCAAGTAAGTATTCTCAATAAAGATCCGATTGAGAAAAGTAATGATCACATCAACGAATGTGATTGTATAAATGGTTATAAAAAGGAACATTGTATAGATTCAAGGATAAAACGGGTAAAACTAATAATTGATAATGGGCAATTAAATAAAGTTTTACCAATTTAAATAAATCGAGAGATTACTTACATAGGACGTGAGGTGGTAATTATAATAAGGTCATGTGTACCATGTGTTGATCGCTTACTCTGGCCAAGTAAGTAGTGAACATATGATACCATGAGCTTCATATAATGAACAAAGTTATGTCCGATGTAGTAAGGTCAAGAAGAAAGAAAAGTTAAAAGAACCTTGGGGTCAAGTAATCTTATGGGCATACTCGTATAAATGGTTTTCGAGGGAACCATAAAAACGATGTATGGCGCGCATAAAAATAAATGACCCAAGTGAATACGTGAAATAAGTCATTTTGGACGAAAGAGCCATGATTGACAAAAAGGGCATGTAAAACCAAATTATAAATGACCCGCGAGGTCAAAGAAAAGAAGGTATTGCTCATACAAAAAGACAATCGAAGTCATTGACTTTGGTCGTAATAAAGAAAGGATGATGATGATAATCATCATTCAGCATTTATAAGACCATCAAGCATGGTTACATAAAGAATAAAGGTTTGGTTAAATAAAGCGATGGATTTTGCTAAGACAACCAAACAAGTCAAACGGAGTCTTAATTGTAGACCTAAAGGGTTGCATTAATAATGAGTTCAGTAAATCACCCGGTTGATGGGTAGGAAATTACACACATGCGTAAACCGAGAGACGGGAACGCGGATTGAAAGTCAAAGGACTCGGATTATAAGTTATGACTAAAATATGATAAAAAAAATTCCTCAAAAAGAAATTTTGAATGAATATGTTCAACTATTTTGAGGTTGAACGGGTTAAATATAACATAATGCTTGATAGTAGCCCGGTAATGGGTTACAAGAAAATATATATGAAAACCGGATAACGGTGAACATAGGACAAACCGATGCATAAATGACATGAGAAGTCATAGAGCCGGGAAAATGATCTGAAATAAAACAATTGTAGTCACGAACTACAGTCAAGGTTAACGGATATTAACCTTGAAACCAAATGATTTTTAAACATAAACAAGGTGCCTTGACACCAAACATGTATTTTAAGAATGACATGAGGAATAAATGATCTACGGGATCAACATAACCTTTGGGTTATAAATAATGAAAAGGTCTATAGGACCAAAATGACTCGGGGGGTCATAAATAAAAAGAAATGAATTATAAGGGCTTTGCTTTAATGAGGTGAAAGCCTAAAGAGATAGCTCACGAGGCTAAGTGAAAGAACCTACGGGTTACTTACACAAAGCGAGGAAAATATTTGAGAATTCCCGCGTAAAACAAAGGTTGTAAAGAAATATTTTCAATAATGAAAGGTTAATGTAAACTTAAACATGATGTGACACGATCACGGTCAAGAAAAGTAATGTGAAATATAATCACAATGTAGCCCGAGTGATGGGTGTAAAGCAACTGGACTGATAAGTCTAGTTAGTGAGACCGGTTAAGGTCAAAATTCAAATTAAGAATTTGTTTAATACGCTATTCACTACGAAGATTAACGTAGAATAAACATAATTTATAAACTTATGTGACTAACTGGCCAACTTTTGGCGACTCAGTCAAGTAAACAACAAAGGTAATAGTACATGGTGAAAGTAACGGCCCATGAGGCCTTACTAACGGAAATTATTGATCACCTATATTGAGGGATCATAAGGCAACACAAGCAAAGTGTCGGGAGGTAAATTCGAGCAAAAGCTCGACTGAAGGATAAAGTTATAAGGTATGTGCTTATATACTTTATAGAATTATGTTAATATCATTTATTGAACTATTTTAAATAATTAAGATGAAAAATCAAGAAATTCGGTTTGCTCGTAAGCGGTGGATTCCGTATAATTAAACCAAATGAATAAATTCGAAAATAAAAGAGTTTGTTTGTCAAAAGTGAAAGATTTCACTAAAAGTCTTCAAACGGGTTAATATAACGAATTCACAAAGAATTCGAAAGTATAAAAGCGATGGATTTCGCTAAATTAACTAAATTGGTCGAAATAATGAGATTACGTTATTTCAAGTTGCATTATGTCGTATGAGATACGTATATGCTTAGTAACCAAAAAGGTATTACCATACTTTTCTGGTAATACTAACAAATGGTTAAAGTATGAGTAATGCTTATAAGATTACTCAGGTTAAATGCATTGAGTTTAAAACTCAATGAACTATGTAAGAAAGGTTTCGAAAACGAAACCTCTTTAAGGGGGATAGACTTGTAACACCCCTAAAACGGGTTTGGTAATTAAACCACGTTAATATTAAAAGACGGGTAAAGTACCGTTAGTGGTAAAATTAACCCGGAAAATATTAGGATTTATATAACTAAACCTAATATCTACTAAAAAGTTGAACGAAAGCTTTTGAGGAAATAAAGCTTATAAAAAGGCATGAGTTAACGGGACTTAAAATAAACCGAGTCAGAGATTTCCCCGAACCCACTAATGTAACTAGGAATTTTAACCTAGTTAATAAGTGGAAGTATTGTTAGAAATAAGTAGGTTGTGGCCTACTTAATAACTAACCAAACAAGAGGGGCCAAATCTGGATAATTGAAAGTTAAATTATAAAAATAAATTCAAAACAAAACACACACTTCATGTGATTACGAAAAGATAGTTAAACATTTGAAAAGTGATGTGAATAGACGTGTAGTCGTACGGAACAAGATAAGAAACCATATCGATGGTTAAAAAGGAGTAAATTGATTATTCGGTCATATTATGACGAATATAAAATGAAATTTTATGGTTACCTTAAAGGGTAAGCCAAAACGAATAATAAGGGCAAAACGGTAAATTGGTTACGCATTGACGATAAACGTTAGTTTTTGAAAGACACTTTATGGCGTAAGCCATAATGGGTCAAAAGAGTCAAAAATGGTTTATAAGTAAAATGACCGTATAGTGTAAACTGAACGAGTCATGTAGATGAGATGGTAATACATATCATCTCGCAAAGAAAAACGGTCACTTAGACCAAACGGGTCATGAGGTGAAGATATCACCTTTTGACAATATCGACTAATGATTGTTTATCGACTTATATGCTTATAGGAGTAAATATCTAATGGATATTAGCATCGCTATTAATTAGCGGTTATTAAAGCGAGGTATCAAAATGGGTCAATATATTGATCCGAGCCAGGTATGCGTAATAGGTCAACTCCTCATTTAGAACTTGAAGTTCTATGAGAGTTAGACAAAGTCGAAAATGGATATTAGGTTACCTAAATAGGTAAACCTAATGATTTAAATTATAGTCATTGTGTTTTGAAAACATAATGATTTTTAAAACAAGATCATAGTTTAAAAAGTGGGATTTTGGTCAAACATGCGTTTAAAACTCCTTCGTCGTAAATGAAAGGTTAAAATTGACCAAAACGCCCTTTATTGATAAACTGAGCAAATGACCCTTACGGGTTGTTTAGAAATAAGCATTTGGGTAATTTAAAGCTTTCGGATATGTATAAAAGGTCAGATATGAAACCTTTGGGTCAAATGACTCTAAATGAGTCTTTGCAGTAAAAAGATAATCCGAGGTATAAAACTCGGAACAAATAGTTGCCACATTAAAATCCACCACAATTATAGTTGTGGTGGAAGACCATTTGATAAGAAATGTGAAAATATGATGCTTAAAATGAATGAGCGTAATTTATGCTTAAAATTTCTTAAATACCCTTAACGGGTCAAAATAAGCATATAAGCAAAAACGGGTTTAAAAATGCATAAAAACCCGCGAATTTCACCTTGTATAATAGGCAAACCTGTATAACATAATGTTTATGATAATTTAAAGGCAAACAACAAGTTTGGTCGATGAAATCATGAACGGGTCAAAAGTTTTGTAAATATATATTAAGCCGAAGGCTTAAAAGTATCATATTTTGTTAATCCAAATGTTGTATTTTAACTCCATGTGATGGAGAATCGAATTACGATCAAGTAGGAAGAAACGTGACGTAAATCGGATCAAAAACGAGAGAGTTGTGTACGTTTTCGTGGAAACTAACCTGGCTGGGAATATGCAGGTTTGAAAACAAGTCTTTCTATCGAAACATGACCGTCGCGTCGCACGACAATGATGGCCATTGGTGGTCGCTGCCCGCGATAGGGCTCGCGCCACGCGACACCATTCGTCTCTCCCGTCGCGGCACGCGAGGGGTTAAAATGACTGAAATTATTGCTGTTTGTTCAATTTTATTGTATGAAACCATATAAATAATTCTTAAACTTTCATAACTAACGGTTTTGAATGTTTTTTACGATAGTTAAGTTACATGACAATGAGGATGACGATCAAGTTGACGAGAAGAACCGAACACGATCAATATTCAAGCTTCCGCGATACATGTCGTCGTTACATTTTAAACGACGATATCAATGTATGATGTTGAAATGTTTTTAACCATAAAATGTTTTAACAAAACTCGAATTTTCAACTGTATTTGTAATCGATAATACACATTTATAGTTGATGTTTATATGCAAATCATATAAATCGACAGGGTGAAGTTTGCTTCTGGCACCTTGGAGGATGGTGCTTTAACTTGGTGGAACGCTCAGGTGCAGATGCTCGGCGTTGAAATGGCAAACGCGACCACTTGGGATGATTTCAAAGAGCTGATTCGGGAAGAGTACTGCCCTCGGGATGAAATTCAAAAGTTGGAAAACGAGTACTATAACTTGAAGATGGAGGGATCCGAGATCGAGGCTTATACGAAATGGTCTCACGAGCTGGCAAACATGTGTCCTAACCTATCTCGACCACCACCCGCAGGATCGAACTCTACATTAAGGGATTGGCACCACAAGTTAAGGGATTAGTCACTGCAGCAAATCTTGACAACTTACCACGGATTATCAGACTGGCTCACAAGATCACTGATCAGGAGGTGGAGCGTGGTTCGCTGCCACCACGTTTTGCTGCTACTACTACTACTACTGCTACTGCTACCCCTACCACTGACAACAAGCGTAAATGGAATGACGCAGACAAGGTAACTAACTCGAATCAGTCGCAAAAGAAGCCTGACAACAACACCACTCACAGTTTCAGTCAGTCATTTTCAGTCAACCAGAATCAGAACAACAGTCAAAATTCGGGCTCTTATGCGGGGAAACAACCGAAGTGAAATAAGTGCGGTTTTCACCACTATGGCTCATGTAACCGAGCATGTCAAAGGTGTGATAAGGTGGGTCACATGGCGAAAGATTGTAGAGCTCCACACCCCAAGCAGCAACATCAACAACCCCAACAACAGCAACAAAGGCAGCAACCCCAGCAGAATCAGGGTAATCAAAGGGGATGTTATCAGTGTGGCAGTGAAGGGCACTTCAAGAAGGATTGCCCACAATTGAATCAGAATGCCAACAATAACAATGGGGGTAATCGTCAGAACAACAACAACGCGGGAAACAATAACATTGGGAATAATGGTGGGAATGGTGCTCGAGAGAGAGCTTTTACAATTGGAGCAGGTGATGCAAGGAACGATGGCAATGGCATGACTGGTACGTTCTCTGTCAACGGTATTTTTGCTACTGTATTATTCGACTTTGGTGCCGACTGGAGTTATGTGTCTTTGGGGTTCAGTCGTCAGTTAGGGTTAACCCCAACACCCCTCGAAACCAAACATGTAGTGGAATTGGCTGATGGTAAGTCAATTGAAGCCTCGCATGTACTTTTAGGGTGTAAACTCGATCTTCTGGGTCAAGTGTTCGACATTGACCTTCTCCCCATCACTCTTGGTAGCTTTGATATAGTTGTTGGTATGGATTGGTTGTCTAAACACCGAGCCGATATAATTTGCAAGGAGAAATCGTGCGTATACCTCTCCCTAGTGGGGAATCGTTATCTGTCCAGGGTCATCGAAGTGGTGCAACCGTCAGCATTATATCATCCATGAAAGCTCAGAAGTGTTTACGAAAGGGCTACCCTGCTATTTTAGCACTTGTTACTGGCACTTTGTCTGAAGAAAAGAAAATCGAAGATCTACCTGTTGTCCGTGAATTTCCTGACGTATTTCCTGAAGAACTTCCTGGTTTACCTCCACACCGTCAGGTGGAGTTTCAGATTGACCTTACACCAGGAGCAGCCCCGATTGCTCGTGCACCTTATCGTCTTGCACCTAGAGAGTTGCAAGAATTGTCTAATCAACTCCAAGAACTATTGGATAGAGGCTTTATCCGACCCAGTTCTTCGCCTTGGGGAGCCCCAATTTTGTTTGTAAAGAAGAAGGATGGATTTTTTCGCATGAGTATCGACTACCGTGAACTCAACAAGGTGATAGTCAAGAATCGTTATCCTTTACCTCGTATCGACGACCTGTTTGACCAGTTGCAAGGGTCGAGCTTCTACTCGAAGATTGATCTAAGATCGGGCTATCATCAGATGAGAGTCCGAGAAGAGGACGTTCCCAAAACAGCCTTCAGAACACGGTATGGCCATTACGAGTTTCTGGTCATGCCATTCGGGTTAACCAACGCACCAGTGGTATTCATGGAACTCATGAACCGCGTATGTAAACCATACCTTGACGATTTTGTCATCGTGTTTATCGATGACATTCTGATCTATTCTAAGAGCAAGGAGGACCACGAACGGCACTTGCGTCTTATCCTAGAGCTCCTGAGGAAGGAGCAGCTTTACGCGAAATTTTCAAAGTGCGACTTCTGGATTCGAGAAGTACACTTCCTTGGTTACATATTCAACGAGCTGGGAATACATGTGGATCCCGCTAAAATCGACTCTATCAGGAATTGAGTAGCGCCAAAGAATCCTTCGGATGTGCGACAATTCCTGGGTCTCGCTGGGTACTATCGTAGATTCATTGAGGGGTTTCCAAATATCCCTCAACCTCTCACTGCTCTGACATAGAAAGGTGTAGTGTATTCCTGGGGGACGAAACAGGAAGACGTCTTCCAGCTTCTAAAGCAAAAAACTCTGCAGTGCACCGATTCTGTCTTTACCTGAGGGTACCGAAGATTTTGTGGTGTACTGTGATGCCTCTATTCAGGGTCTCGGTTGCGTGCTGATGCAACGCGAGAAAGTGATAGCTTACGCCTCTCGACAGTTGAAGGCCCATGAAAAGAATTACACGACTCACGATTTAGAGTTGGGGGCCATAGTGTTTGCGCTTAAAATCTGGAGGCATTACTTGTACGGTACTAAATGCACTATTTATACCGACCACAAGAGCCTTCAGTATATCTTTGACCAGAAGAAATTGAATATGCGACAGCGTCACTGGGTAGAACTCTTAAATGACTACGACTGTGCAATCAAGTATCATCCAGGTAAGGCTAACGTTGTAGTTGATGCCCTTAGTCGAAAGGAAAGGAAAGGAAACGAAACCCAAACGTGTTCGCGCCTTGCAGCTCACCATCCATTCCAATTTACCTGACCAGATTTGTACTGCTCAAACTGGAGCGTTGAAAGGGAAAAACATTGAAGCTGAGTATTTGCAGGGCATAGAGAAACGACTCGTAGAGAGATCTGACGGCATTTACTATTTCATGGAACAAATATAGATTCCTTTGTTTGGAAATCTTAGAGAGCTTGTGATGGACGAAGCGCACAAGTCTCGATACTCTGTTCATCCGGGTTCGGATAAGATGTATCAGGACCTCAAAGTCTTGTACTGGTGGCCGAAGATGAAGGCCCACATCGCGACTTATGTAAGTAAGTGTTTGACTTGCGCAAAAGTCAAGGTGGAATATCAAAAACCATCTGGTCTGCTTCAGCAACCGGAGATACCTATGTGGAAATGGGAGCAAATTGCTATGGATTTCGTCACTGGATTGCCAAGAACTCAAAACGGAAATGATACCATCTGGGTGATCATTGACCGTCTAACGAAATCTGCGCACTTCCTCGCAATCAAAGAAACTGACAAGTTCTCACAGCTGGCTGGTATCTATCTAAAGGAAGTAGTTTCCAAGCACGGGTTGCCAACCTCCATTATCTCTGATCGTGATCCGCGTTTCATATCCGATTTGTGGCAGGCGATGCACAAATCATTTGGCTCACGTCTTGACATGAGCACTGCCTATCACCCTCAAACGGATGGTCAGAGTGAGCGAACCATCTAGACATTAGAAGACATGCTGCGGGCATGTGTTATCGATTTTGGTAAAGGTTGGGAGAGACACTTACCCTTGGTGGAGTTTTCCTACAATAACAGTTGCCATACCAGTATCCAGGAAGCTCCGTTCGAGGCTTTGTACGGACAAAAATGTCGATCTCCTCTTTGTTGGGCTGAAGTGGGTGACAGCCAAATCACAGGTCCAGAACTAGTGCTCGAGACCTCCGAGAAGATTGTCCAGATCAGAAATCGTATGGCGGCAGCGCGTGATCACCAGAAAAACTACGCTGATAAGCATAGGAAACCTTTAGAGTTCGCTGTTGGTGATCGTGTCATGTTAAAAGTCTCACCCTGGAAGGGTGTGGTACGCTTTGGGAAATGCGGCAAGCTTAATCCGCGTTATGTCGGGCCATTCAAGATTCTGGAACGAATTGGTAAAGTGGCCTACAAGCTCGAGTTACCTACTGAGTTGGGTAACGTTCATGATGTCTTCCATGTTTCACAACTTAAGAAGTGTTTGTCAAATGAAACACTGGTGGTACCACTCCAGGAACTGAAGATCGACTACAAATTGCAGTTTGTCGAAGAACCCATCGAAATTATGGATCAGAAGTCAAGGTTCGTAAGCATAGTCGAATTCCGATCGTGCGAGTCCGTTGGAACTCAAGACGTAGACCTGAGTTCACGTGGGAACGCGAGGATCAGATGAAGCTCAAGTATCCTCAACTATTCCCAACTGATCAATCTAATCCTGACACAACTGGTGAATTTCGGGACGAAATTCCCTTTCAAGTTGGGGATGATGTGGTACCCGAGGAAAATCCATAGTCATCCTGATCTAACACCTTGCCGCTATTGGATTACTTATCAAATTTCGGGATGAAATTTCTTTCAAGTTGGGGATGATGTGACAACCCGAGATTTCAAAGTCTTTCCTCAACACATTACTTGTTTCACAACTATGTTTTCTTAATTCGTTTTGCGTTGTAACTTGTGCATGATTGATGAATAATTGAAGTATTGTTATGTATGGGTGTTTAATGAAAACTTAAGAATAGATTATGTTCCATAAACTCATAACTAAGGTCCTTCGCCATAGTTCTTCGTCACAAACATTTATCGACGAAGATAGCTCTTCGTCGTGAACATTTCTTGACGAAGATAGATCTTCGTCATCAACAATTCGATGAAGTATGATTCTTCGTCGAGAACATTGTTCGCCGAAAGGGCTTTAGGCCCAAGTGAAGCCCAGTTATGACTCGGCCCTATTTACATTATATATTCACATATCAGTAATTAACAAAACCCTAGTATCCTTTATCCTCCTCTCTGTAACCGACGGCAACCTTACCTTCATTCGAAGCTCTCCCATCTCACCGATTCAAGCACCTTCATTACTCTACGATTCTTCGGTTAGTGCGAGTATACTTGCTTTAATCTTTGTTGGTTGTTCTAGGTTATGTGCAACTTGTCGTTTGATTTGCAATGATGATCATGAGTTTGTATAATCTAGGGTGATTGTTAGTGAATTCTGTTGATGATATGAATATGCTTATGATAATTAACCAACGAATTAGGATTTGCATGATGAGAATGTTTAATGTTCATAAACCGGTTGTGATGTAGGAATTGTCAATATGGCTGAGCAATCTGACCCGAATCTACACAACGATCATATGTTAGATTGTTATTCATGAGTTAGTAAATGGTTAGGGTTCATATGAATCAAAGAGTAAAACTATTTCGATCTATGATTGAATGTAAATTGATTATGATTGCTGATAATAATTCCTAGAAAGATGCTCCGAATAATTAGCGTAACTGATTGCCATGATTGAGGAAAATCTTGAAAACTGTTAGTGCAACGACGAAGATTCCCTCCCCACGAAGTACCCATATCGACGAAGGATTCATTCTTCGTCGACAAGCCTATGACGAACACTCATAGAGCTTCGTCACAATCACTCTCGACGAAGACTGATTTTTCGCCGAGAAGGGATTCTTCGCCATGATGAATCTTTGCCATGAAGGCATCCCACGAAGAATTGATTCTTCGTGGAGATGCTGTTAGTGAACAAACAGAACAGTTTTGGCGATTTATATAGTTTATAATGTGTATGAGATTTGAATGGTTTCTATCTGTTATGCGATGATCTTTGCTATGAATGCACACTATGAATATACGTGAACAACGTGAATGTAAACTGATTACATGTACATGAACACCATAGGCTTTGACTGATTAAGTGTGAACAAGTAACTAGTCATACCGAGCAAACCAAGGTGAGTTCACTTCTCTTAAAACAAGCATGCGTCCGGTGGGGACAATCAAACAGACAAACAAATAAACGGATTTTCATAAACCCACATCCTTGTAGGGGATGTGAGGCAGTTTTCACAAACCCATATCCTTGCAGGGGATATGAATCAGTTTTCAGTAAATGTTGATGTTGGATAATACACTCACTTTCTATCACTTAAGTCCCATCATACTACCGGGTTAGTTGCTTGTAGGGCAACGGGGTTATTAGTTGATAGCGCTATTAGGTTTGGCACCCTCACGACGTACCTGGATAGGACGGGCGTGAACTAATAACTTTAAAATCATGACCAATGTTTGATAGAGCATTGGAGAAGGGCAAAAAGGGGCCGTCTGCGATATCGAGTTATTATCAACATAACATAACATAAGTCAATACTTGGTAACAAACGGTTAAACAAACTGTGAACTCACCAGTGTTGTCTGATACACTTTTCTGCATGCTTGCAGGTCCTTAGGTACACTGACATGGAACTTGCTGTCTGGGAAGCTGGAGTGGTCATGGGTCGTGACTTTTGGAAATGCTTCTCGCTGTTGCATTGTTTTGAACATTTTCATTTAACCTTATTGAACAAATTAGTATGCTTCCGCTAAACATGTTCGATTTTCTAAACTGGTGTTTGAGTTACACTATTTTATTTAATGGGAAAGTTATATTTTCTTTATGGTTCAATGTGATTAGTGGCTAGATCTGGGTACGTCAAACGCCTCGCGGGGGTTTCCGCTTGTGGTATTTTTGGGGGTGTGACATTGCATGCCACAGAAACTTGGAAAATTTGTCACAACACATTGTAAGTCATTCAATAGTTTACTAACTGATAACAAGTTGCATTTAAAATTGGGAACATGTAAAACATTTCTAATGGTTATCCCATTTGGCAAGGTGTAATTCTCGCGACCTTCAACGGGTATTGTTACACCATTTGGTATAGTGACTTGGCATTCATAATTCCCTTTAGTTAAGTTTTTTAGTAGGGAATTAACATAGGTAAAATGTTCGGTAGCACCCACATTAGTGACTGGTGCATCTTCCTCCTTGCTTGCTTCTCCTTTGCTTCTAAAAAACTTAACAAACTGCTTGTATTATTCGTTGTTTAGTCCCGGTATGGGACTTGTTTGGATTTTAACTTTAGCAGCCCTTGGTTTAGTTTGTTTTCCATTGCCCAGCCATCAATCCGGGTAACCGACGCGTTTGAAACAACCATACCTATTATGGTTGTTTTTACCACAAAAGTCGCAATGTTCAACCGGTTCACCAACGTTTCATTTACTTTCTTTCGTGTAACATCACTTTTTGCTTGGCATTGATCGCGTCTGGTTGGAATGAATGACTAAAACACAACAGAATCGATGGTTAGTCTTCTTGCTCTAGACGCAGCCCTTTGTTGTTCGTCATTCTTGTCTCCAGCCATGGCGCTGGTTTTTTTATGATGAGTTTTGTGTGTAGGATCTTAACGCTGCTCGGATACCTTAATAAATTTTGTTATTATGGTGAAAGATTTGTTTTTCATTGACCGGATACTAAACAAAACCAACGCCCTCAATATATAAGGAGGGTCAGTAGGTATCGAGAAAGAAAGGAAAATTACAAGGCTACAAATAGGTAGCCATATATATGGAAATAATAAACAAATATGGAGGGAATATTCTTGGTCAGCAAATCTCGGTCCATTAGGATTGGTACTCGGTAACTTACTTGAACTATACTATATTTTGATAGGTACGCTTGCCTGTTACGTGTGTAGTTAGTAGTTATTTGGTTTGCTACCTTAAAGCTTGTATGTATTTTGTTTCAGTTTATTTGTTACTATCTAAGCATGTCACTAGGCTATTCAGAGCGCAACTTCTAGAGAAACCTCGAAAACTACTCAAGCCACAAAACATAAACATCTTAGAGTTTTTTTTTTCTTTTAAACTCAACTTAGCTCATAGATCTTTAAATATTTTTGAACATGAATGAACTTTTCCCTTAGTTTAGGGATGAGAAATTAGTTTTGAAAACATTTGATCTTAAGCAAATTACGGTTGCGCAAGCTCAAGGGTTTTAGTTCCTCTTGTCATGGGCATGCACAAGTTCAAATATTTTAGGCGATTAAAGTAACCAAATTTTGCTTCCTTTGTGTGTATGTAGGAGTTAGAGTAAAACACAACTATAAATACTTACCAAGTATATTACATTATTATTTATGAACCACTTTAAACTTTATCATTCTCCTATGTGTGATACATTCCTCCTAATTTTTAACCACACTTTTTTGTTCAAACACACCAATTTGAGCATTGTTATCTTATTCATCTTAGCTCAATTTTAGACACTTCTTCGTTCATTATGAAACTCTCATCAAATATATCTTAAACTTCTCAATTAATAATTACATTAACAATAATTGCATAAATTTATTTGGATATTTGTTAAGACCTACTTTTAACGTTCATAATGATATTAGTGTAAGTCAAAAGTAAAATTATGTAAGTATAGTTCAAAGGGGTATCTTGTAATTACGATTAGTATATGAAGAAACACGGAACTAATTTTAGATTATTAGTTGGGTTTATGTTTCAAACATGAGGGTTAATCTTCTTAATATTTTCCGAGCTCAAATGTGATTCCTCTTTCCTGCAAAACAGCAACACCGTTAGCTCGTTAAGAGGGGAATATGGGGGTTTTCCTCTTAACCAGGATCTGGCGTGAGAATAAGTAACCGTTTTGAGGATAATTAAGTGTGTGTTAAGAGTAGGGGTGTTCATGAGCCGAACCGAACGGAGGTCTGCTCGTGCTCGGTTCGGTTTGAAACCGAGCCGCTCGGTTCGGTTCGGATTTAGGAAATCGAGCAGAAATCTTATGCTCGTGCTCGGTTCGGTTTAGAACCGAGCCGCTCGGTTCGGTTCGCTTTTGCTCAGTTTTATTTAGCATTCCTACACAGCCATTCATTCACCAAAATTCACCAACTTATATGTCTCTCACACACTTTAACAATTTAACAAAATTGAAACATAAAAAGTCCCACAAAAATAAACACAAAATGTCATCCAAATGTTTATTGTTTAAGAACATCTAAAATGCAAATTAACTTCAAAAACAGGTGTTGAAGTCATTCCAGACATCTTCAAACAAAAATTGAATTCAAAACATAAAATTTGATACAATAACATCAATTCAAACCCATAAAACACCCCTCTTTTTTTTAACTAAATTACAGAGATTAGGGTTTTTTTTTTTTTGAACTGAAGATATGAGGATTCTAGGGGCTGGATATGTTACATGTTTATTATATTTAATAAATATAATATAATAATAATAATAAATTCGATCGAAACCGAACGAGCGACGAGCGAGTGTACCTATGCTCGTGCTCGGTTCGTTTTTAAACCGAACCGAGCTGCTCGGCTCGGTTTTAACTGAGCAAGGAATCGAACGAGCAAATTTCCGAGCTTTTTCGAACGATCTTCGAGCGCCGAGCAGTTTGGACACCCCTAGTTAAGAGTGAGAGTAGAGAGAACGGAATGTTAAACCTGCGGTATGAAGGTCCCTATTTATAGCCGGATTGGTGTAGGAGGAGATGGGCTGATAGGCCTTGGGCCAGAAGGCGACAACAAGGAATATCCTGTTTTTCTCGCTGGTGTCGACAGTTAGTGGCTTCTAGAAGATCTTTGGTGCTGGTGCACCCTGATTGGAGCCACGTGTCAGGGTTGTCGACTCTGTTACCCTTCTGACATCAGCAGGTGAGTGGAGATCGTGAGCCGGTTGTCGCCGCCTCCTGATTGGTGCCACGTCGGCGTCCTTGTGTACCTTCTGTCACCTGCACGATCATGGATCGTGTATCACGATAAGGTACCGTCTGCTAGACGCTGATTGGCTCAGACCTCTGCCACTTGTACCTTTGATGCTCCTTGAAGTGGTCCTGCGCTGCTGCCTTCGCGCGACCTTTGGTGTGTGTCCAAGTAGTCGGCGCAAAGCTCAGGGGTTGAGGACCTTTATTCAGGATGCTAAGGGTAGAAACTGACGTTATGCCTTGCTTGCACCTCGTGCACGGCCTTGATGTTGACAAAGTAGCTCGCGCGAGGTATGCAGAATACTCAGTTTATAGAATAAGGGGTATGCTTCAGCGCGCGACCTGATTGGTCTGCGCGGCTTTTTGGGACCGTACCCCTTCAGTATATAACCCCTTATCTTTGTAACCCTAATTACAATCAATCAATACAACTTACATTTCATACACACAATCATGGTTAGTATGGTATGAGAACTGACTTTACCTTGTCATTGTTGCTTCGTCGTAAACCACCACCGGATAACAACCAGAGTTCTTGGTTTCATCTTTAAATCGATTAAAATTGTTCCTCTACATGATTAAAGACCTTCCATCGAATTAAAACTTACACCCAAGAACAAGTTTTTTCATCAAAAAATCACACTTTTGTGTTCTCTTTCAGATATGTTTTTTTCTCATGCCTGCTTCATATTCGCATCGCAAAAATTTGGCCTAATCTTAATGGTCGATACTCTTTATCACAACCGGAGTTCTATGTTTAATCTTCATTGCCCGCATTCCTTCTCCGGCGGCACTTGCACACAACCATGAGGAACGCAAGTTCCGACGCTGACACTATCTTATCGGTGATAGTTGCCTTCATTGGCGACAATTGACCACCAGTACAATGAACCTACGTTCTTTTTTAGTCACCGACACTTGAAACATTTGCAAAAAAAAAATGAAAAAACAACAACACAAGTTCAACCTCTCTTTCATTGACAAGTGTTTATAATCAATTTTCAAGTATTGGAAATTTACCCCCTTAATACTTTAGATATTAAAAACTATCAAGTTTTAGACATTGACAATTTAACCCCCAAACCTTTTTTAATCTCTTAAAAAAAGAGCAATGAGAACAATTAATGCCCTCACACCAACTGAAAGGGCATCTGACAGACCGTGTTGTCCTGATTAGTCAAAACCCCAATTAACCTAGGTAGCTAGGGTAAGTCGAGTATCGTATCCACGAAGAGCATGTGGTCAGTATTGCACGACTTGTTTGATTTATTTAAACTATTTACAAAAATGTACAAAGTAATTATGAAGCTTGCTAATTTTCTTTGTTTGTTTGATTTAAAAAGAGTCGGAGTGAACCGACAAATTGCTATTATCTAAAACAATGGTTTATTAACTAAAATTGCAAAGCTTAACTAAGTGGTTGAAAACAAGAATTAAGAAACAAGTTCCACACCCGGCTTGATAATTGTAAGACCTAGGGTTCCTACGTATTTTAACTTGATTCAATTGCATATAGTGATTAACGAATTTAGTGTCACGTGGCTTAGGTGCCAAAAGCTATCAACGTCATAGACAACGGACCGAAGTGCACTTTTTTACCAAGAACATGTAAATCCTAACCTAAGATAAGGCATAATTGCACATAACCATTTCGCAAAGTTAAATTTTATCATCACTCGACAATTTACGAATTTGAAACAAATGCAAGAGAATTATCAAAGGTTTCAAATACTAAACAACTTGTCATGAAATCAAATCAAATATAAAATGTTAAAACCCTAGAATTCTTACAAAAACCTACACCATGGTGAAACCGAGGAGACTAGCCGCTCATGGTTGAAGGAACTCGATCACCGGATGACGAACACGAACACGAACACGAACACCGAGCCATGACCTTGAGTCTTGGAAGAATGATAAAGGTTAGGGTTTAGGATTTGGATGGTGAGTGTGGATGGATGAAGATGATGGTGGAAAGGTTGGTGATGATTGTTTTGGTCAAAAATCAGACGAGGATAATGCAACCAAACTCTTTGTTACGGGGAATGATGCTTAAAATGTGTAACAGCGATGAGGATCACTTCAATGTAAATTGCACAAACAACACAAGGATTTATACGGGGAAAAAGCCCTTGATCAAGAGTTGATCTCCGGCACAAAAAACCCCGGGTGATGGAAACTACCGATCACCAAGCTCAAATAAATGAATAAATGTTTACAACTTCGGATAGTAACGAGCTAGGTACAAGGATCACTATCGTGAAATGTGTAAATATGAGTGAAAGTGAATGTATGTTCGTCGAGAGCTTCAAGTGTGCGAGTATATGAGTGTGTGTAGCTCAGAAATGACTAAGTGTTTTCTACTAGCTCGTTACTCCCTTTTTAAAATAGAAATAACTACCTAAATTAACTATCCGACTTTCGTGCCAAGCTCCCACGTTCTCCACAACGTTCATATTTGGCCAAGCACGTGCGGGATAGTTTGGGAATATTCTCCAGGAATGTCGCCAAGACTTGGTCCGACTTGTTACTTCTGCAAAACAATACGAAACACAAGTGAACAATTGTTAGTATGAGGATCCTCAAGATGATCCATAATCCTGATCCTAAAACTCTTCTGAGGATCACTATCTGTCACAGAAGTAAGGATCACTAAAGAGGATAATAATTAAGGATCACGGGTCATTTAGAAATCCACCCCTAACAATTGCCCCCAAAAATATAAGGAGTTAAATTGTAAATATGTGAGTTATATTTTCTTGATCTCATCCGTAACTAACTAACGGATATATAGCCGTTAATATAGAACTAGCCGTTGCGATCGTGACGTCACAGAAGTGACAATCCTGCAGAATCATAATTATAAATAGAGATATAGATAGGATCATTATGCATTCAAATTCGAAAGAAACTCCCTTTAAATTCTCAGTCGACGAACAACCAGGTATCTCTTTCTTCTCCTTCTACCTTTCTTACTCTGTTTTTCTTTCATTAACACCATCGCTTTGAGAATGATGCTCCGAAGCTCACCGGAGGGTTCAAAACCTAGTAATCAATCATCCTAGAACAGATGATTAGTTTTCAAAGCGGTTTTGAAATTTATGTTCTTGTTGTGGTCGTCGCCTAAGGATAGGTGACGGTATTGTTTTATGACTAAACGCAAGTAAACTCGCGTTAGGGTCCTAAGAAGGTTATAGACTAGGTCAAAGCATTACTAATAACCTAATTCCCTATAACCATTGGCTCTGATACCATCTTTTCTGTCACACCCCGACCGCGTAAAACAACAAATCGCGGCGGAAACATCGGGGCGTGTTGCAACAGAATTAATGTTTCATAACCATGGATACCAAAAAGTGTTTTGTTTTATTAAACATTGAATAATTACATCGTCTGGAAATCTAAATACACAATTTAAACATTGTCTATCATTGTTATTGAGTCACTAAGGCCTTGTCCAGTCCTATGTGAGCATGCATCTTATCAATCGATATCATCCAACAATACCTGAAACATATGTGAAAACGAGGTCAGCAAAGAAATGCTGGCGAGATACATAGGCTTTGTGAAAATAAGATTCATGACTTCTGTTTTAAGAAAATGTTTAGTCATGAACCTTGTAATTTGCTTTGTCTTTGTAAATCATTTGAAAAACAATAAGTTCAGATGATATGTATAAATAAGAAAATAATGCATGATTAAATGAATAACCATGTAAAATGAGTCTTTATAAGATAAGTTGTTTGTAAATAAATGTCTTGTGAAAAGTATGTTACTTGTATAAAATGTTCTATGTCTCAAACTGAAATGATTCAAATAACGCTACAATATGTAATACCATACAAACACTTATATATAGGAAGTACCAGCGGCGTATCCACCATGTTTGTATCATATTATACACGCATCGTTACTTATTCACTTAATCAAACCAAACCAAACAATGTAAAATGTCTATGTTTAAATCAATTGTCAAATGTATTGAATAATATGTCAAAGTATTCATGTCAAGATGTAAATCATGTCAAAATGTCTATGTCAAATATCCATGTCAAATGTCTATGTCAAATATCCATGTCAAATGTCTATGTCAAATATCCATGTCAAATGTCTATGTCAAATATCCATGTATGGCAAGTGAAATGTCTCAACTAAACCATATGCACAACAACAAAGTATTGAAGTAAAACTTGGTTTAAATCAAAGTTATGTTTTGTGGGAAATACATGATCAAATGTCAATCATGTACAAATGTTTACCCAAATGTTAAAACTTGTTCTTGTTCTTAACAAACCCTTACCAAAGGGTAAGTTAATATTTTAATTATGAAACTACTTTATGGTCGATTCTTTAATAACATTCAAACCTTCTTGACGCGTTCCTCGTTCCAACTCGCTCTCGCTCTCGTTCTTAACAAACCCTTACCAAAGGATAAGTTAATAATTTCGTTCTTAACAAACCCTTACCAAAGGATAAGTTAATAATTACAGATTCAGTCGCTACCCACAACCCCCACACATAACAATGGGTGCAGTAAATAACGGGATTTGTCAGATCCTATGGTACCATAACCTAATACTGGTCGGCTTGATCATTGCTAATGAATGTCATCGGTCATGTAAACTACAACCAACAAGTTTGTTCACTTTTTGAAATTGTTATTAGTTTTTGAAATCATTGTATTCGTTCTTGAAATCATTGTTAGCGTTCTTGAAATAATTGTTATTGTTCTTGAAACCACATTGTAATTGTTCTTGAAACCACATTGTAATTGTTCTTGAAACCATTGATAAAACATTTAGCACATATGAGTCACCCCAAAACAGTTGAAAACAGTAAAAGAGGGGAATAATGTACTCGCCTGAGAATGCTTGGAGGTCTTGAACAACAACCAAACAAAGCTTGAGGGAGCACGGAATCAGTCGGCAAATCTAAACTATATAAATAAACCAGACTTAAATCGGAAGACTGGGTAGCAGGAGGGTTTGTAAACCAAATGAGTGTAGGAACTCATATGATATGGTTTAACAAAGCCTACATACTAAATGAAACTTAACCTAAGTGCTTTCGACCCATCGCGACCCATTAAGGTAACATACGTTACTTTAACGCGTCGTGCACGTGAAACGCGTTCGGACCGTCTAACTAGTCCTATGACAAGTGTTATATGCCTAAACATGTTACATAATCAGTTATGTGACAAAAGTTTAGGTTACATATGCTTAATTACCAATTATACATGAAAAGGGTATTCTGGTAATTTACCTAAGGCATATAAACTACCTATCATACAACTACTTAAACGATGTGACCATAGGGTATAACCTCGGAAGGTTATGCCCTATACTAGGGTCACCTAATGTATTTGGTCGGATCCTAATGATCGACCAAACTGGGTCGGGCTCGAAGGTATAGGCGATTTATTAGATCGCCTACCCTACGACCCTAGACAACGTGGTAAGCAGTGGGCATAGTCCCAAGGGACTATGACCAACGTGATTACACTCACGTTGCGAAGTTCAAACGAACTTCGCATTGACCATTACTGGTCAACGCTGAAAGTCAAACAAAGTTTGACTTTCTGACTCGAAAAGCAATAAAATAAGGAAAAGAACGAAAGAATACTTACGAAGGGTCCCCGAATGCTAATCCCAATCCAAGAACTCAGGTATGAAACAATGGTTTCAACTTAGAGCTCTCAAATCAGAATTCTTGTGCTTTAAAACAATGAAAGGCATGGGGTATATATAGTTTTCGGGTAACCGTTGAGATCGTTTCATGGAAAACGTGCCTTAATCCCACCCGTACAAGTGTCGGGACCTTGTGGTGACTAAAAATGATCCTTATCTTCATGACTAAGCAACTTAGAACATGTGGTGTAGGATCAAACAGCTGCAACTTGTGATTAAAACATTGAATCTGGTCTGGTCATGCACTCGCGTAGCGCGACGGATAGGCCCTTAGGGCTCGCGCTACGCTACTGCCTCCCAGATTCAGAATTGTTTCCAAATTGACAGAAATGGTCCCTGATGTGTTTTAAGCGATTTTCGATGCGTTTGAACCCCGTTAACCTCATTTTAAGGCTCTAAAATGAAGTTAAAGTATAGGGAACTCAAAACATGCTCAAAAATATGCCGGAGGTTGGTTCGTTTGGCCGTACGAACGCGATGTTCGCTTAATTACGACGGAATGCGCATAAGCGCGAAAAACGATCCAAATGACGTGACGAATGGATTTTTCTTATGGCGAACACTAAAATATAATGTAGTCATGCTTACATAAATTTTTCGATGTCCGGATGTCTTCAGAACGTAAGTTATGGGCAAAAGTGCAAACTTGTGCACTTTTTGACACTTTTAGTCCCTGAATGACCCAAAAGTTTATTTTAGCACACCGAACCCCTCAAAGCCTATTTATAAGCTATGTAAAGGATATTTATGGTATGTTTAACTTATGGTCATGCTCCGGAATGTCTGTTACAGTTCAAATTGGCATACTTTCGCAGTTTGTCAAGTTTAGTCCCTGTAAGCGAATTAGCTTGCTTTTGCCATACCAAAGCCTTCAAAACTTATTTCTAAGTTATGTAAAGGTTATTTAAGGTATGTTAAGCCTATGTCGCTATTCCGGAGTGTTTGTTGCATTAAACTGGTTATATTTACGCATCGGTGCGCGTATAACTATCCAGAAAGCGATTTAGAGTTTGAAATCGAACAAGAGTTGATATGTGTAAACGATACACATATTTTTACAAATCCCAAGTATGAAATACAATATTTCATTGGTTCGGTATTTGTTTGATAGCCGTGAAGGCACAGGTGTTACAGCCGGAGCCCAATTTTTTAAATCTGGTGGTTTGTTTTGGTTATGATGTTTTTTGCTGAACAATGATGGGTTGTACTAAACAATAGGTTTTTAGGATTAAGGGTCATGTATGATCCTTTGGACAATAGGCAGGATTGCAATTGGTGGAGGGATCCTCTGTTTGGGGGATGAAGCCATTGTGATCCTGCCGCCTTTATATTCCTGCACTATTTTTGAACTTATTATCATGGACACCCTTTACCTACCCCAGCGGACGGGCCACGTTTTGCTGGTAGAAGCTCGGGTAGGTAATTTTGACAACCTTTTAAGGGTTAGTCTTTTGTTTATAAATAAAAACTTAACCTTTTGACGCTTATCTTGTCTTACTTTCCAACTGTTGTAATGTTCATTTTGTTTATACTTATCAAGCCTTAAAAAAGATATCCAAAAAGTTTAGGATATGATCAAGGATCACATATCCCATAACCGATAAGTTCTAAAAAGTGATATAGTTTAAGAATCACAAGTTCAGTTGTCAAGTATAAGGGTTATTCAAATAAATAATGAATAGAATTAAAAATAGTTAAGGATCATACCTGAGGATCCAAGTTAGGATCCTAACCTTAATAAGGATAACTATAAGATAAACCTTAGAACAAAGTAAGGATCAATGATCCCTAGTTGCCTATCTTCAAGAACCTGAAATAGAGCATCACTTGGGACTAAGCCAATATAAGATAAGAATTAGCAGCTGGGGACAAGCCCAAGGATAACTGGGGACAAGCCCAAGGATCGTATGTCAACTGGAGTATGGCCCTAACTGGCGACTATCCAAACTTAGTGACATGAAGATGCCAAAACCTTTGCTAACGTGAAAACGTTAGAAACCTTAGCTAACGTGAAAACGTTAGAAACCTTATGAACGGATGTATGGTACGTCTACCATTATACGTAGGATCCTAAGCATAGCCAGTACAATGGAATTATCAGCCCCTAAAACGAGTACTGGTCCCAATGCCTTGAACTATACCAGGATCATCGTGCGCTGCAGGCGGAATCTGGGGACAAGCCCGAATAACTGGGGTTAAACCCAAAGGACGGATTGCTTCTGTGGATAACCAACGTTATGCTAAGGATACCTGAACTTTCAAAACTTGAACTCACGTGAGAGATGGATAAAGGATACATGATCCTTATCCTTATATGAGAAAATAATGAAATGAAATAGCTCCAGTTTAGGATATTACCTAAGTAAGGATCACCGATACTTTGAGGATCCTTTAGGGATACCCCTATTGTGAGGATTATTTGTGCTACTAGGATCCTGCTCACATGAAATATTTCTTCAAGTGGACAGCATTCCAAGCTCTTGGTAGCAAATCACCTTCCATGGTTAGCAATCTATATGCCCCCTTTCCTGCTTCAGCTTCAATCAAATAAGGGCCTTCCCATTTTGGAGCCAACTTCCCATCAGCAGAATTGGTAGTATTTTGGAATGCTTTCCTTAATACCATATCTCCAACTTGAAACCTCCTGATCCTGACATTTTTGTTGTAAGCACCAGCCATTCTTTGCTGATAACTAGCCATCCTTATCCTGGCCATATCCTTGATTTCTTCGATAGTATCCAGGTCTTGAGCCAAGTTCTCATCATTCTTCTCAGGATCACGGGTACTCGTTCTTGCAGTTGGAACCACTATTTCTGTTGGGATCACTGATTCTGCCCCAAACACCAAAGAGAATGGTGTTTGACCAGTAGCATTCTTGGGGGTTGTCCTATCAGCCCAGAGCACATAGGGTAGTTCTTCTGCCCATTTCCCTTTCTTGGATCCAAGCTTCTTCTTCAAATTGTTGATGATGATCTTGTTGGATGATTCTGCCTGACCATTAGCTTGTGGGTGGACTGGTGTTGATGTTATCATCTTAATTCCCCAGCTGTCACAAAAGTTAGTGGTTCTGCCCCCAATAAATTGGGAACCATTATCACATATAATCTCAGAAGGAATTCCAAATCTAGTGATAATATTTCTTTTAATGAAGGATATAACTTCCTTTTCTCTAACTTGGGCAAAAGCTTCAGCTTCTATCCACTTGGAGAAGTAATCAGTCATAGCTAGCATGAATACTTTTCCACCAGGTGCCTTAGGAAGCTTTCCAACTATATCCATACCCCATCTCATAAATGGCCATGAGGAGGATATAGGATGCAATAATTCAGCTGGTTGATGAAGGATATTGCTGTGTCTCTGACAAGGATCACATCTCTTAGCATATTCCACAGCATCTCTCTTCATGGTTGGCCAGTAGTATCCTGTCCTCAGGATCCTTGAGAATAATGCCCTGCCCCCAGTGTGGTTTCCACAATCTCCTTCATGGAAGTCTTTTAAAACTTCTTGGATTTCAGGATCCTCAATGCATCTCAAGTATGGTCCTGCAAGAGATCGTCTATACAACATATTATTTAAAATTGTGAACTGAGATACCTTAATTTTGAAAGCCCTAGGGTTTTCTCCTGTAGGGATCTCTCCATGTTGTAAGTATCTCATAATTGGTGAGATCCATGATCCTGATCCTGAATGAGATTGAGTATCCTCATTAGGGATAATTGCAGAATCCTTTCCTATCTCCATAGCTACATGATCCTCGATAGCCGGGGTCAGGATATGGATAATAGGAATCTTGATATCCTCCGGGATCTTCAAGGATGATCCTAAATTGGCCAATGCATCAGCTTCTGTATTCTCTTCCCTTGGTACCTGTGACAAACTAAAGGAAACAAAAGAGAGTGCCAAATTTTTTACTATCTCCAAATATTTGGTTAGCTTTTCACCTTTAACAGCATAGGATCCATTAAAGTGGTTTGTAATTAACAAAGAATCTACGTGTACCTCAAGATACCTGATCCCCATATGCTTAGCAATTTGCAAACCAGCAATTAAGGCTTCATATTCAGCCTCATTATTAGTGGTTTGGAACTCACAAGCTATAGAATGGGGTATTATGTCCCCCTGTGGCGATTTTAGTAGTATTCCAAGCCTTGTGCCTTTGACATTTGAGGATCCATCAGTATAGAGTATCCAAGGATCCTTGGTTTCTTCTAGCTGCTGGACTTCCAGCTCAGCCTCTTCTTGTAAATCACTACTGAAATCAGCCACAAAGTCAGCCAATGCTTGGGATTTGATGGCTGTCCTAGGCTCATATCTTATATCATATGCACTCAGCTTCACTGCCCACTTAGCCATCCTTCCTGACATCTCTGGTTTCCTGAGGACATTCTTGATTGGAAAATTAGTTTTAACAATGATAACATGAGTTTCAAAATAATGTCTTAACTTAGTGGATGCCATAATTAATGCAAGAATGAGCTTTTCAAGGTGTGAATACCTGGATTCGGCATCAAGTAAACTTTTACTTACATAGTAGACAGGATGTTGTGTACCTTGATGATCCTTAACAAGGACCGCACTTACTGCTTTTAAGGATACTGCAAGATACAAGGATAGCACATCGCCTTTTTCTGGTTTCATCAAAGCTGGGGCTGAGGATAGGTAATCTTTGAGTGCTCTTAAAGCATTTTCATGCTTCTCAGTCCACTCAAATTTCTTGTTCTTCCTTAGGATATCATAGAATTCTTTACACTTCTCTGAGGATTTGGATATGAATCTGTTCAAAGCTGCTATCCTGCCTGTTAGCCTTTGAACATCCTTAGCATTGGCCGGAGATTTGATGTTCACTATAGCTTTGATTTGTTCCGGGCTAGCTTCAATGCCTCTCTTTGTCACCATATATCCTAAGAATTTACCTGCTTTAACACCAAAGTGACATTTTGAAGGATTAAGCTTCATATTATATTTATCAAGGATATTAAATGCTTCCTCCAAGTCTCTTAAGTGATCCTCAGCTTTTAAGGATTTTACCACCATATCATCTATATAAACCTCCATAGTTTGTCCAATCTGATCCTTGAACATCATATTCACCAGCCTTTGATATGTCGCACCTGCATTTCTTAATCCGAAGGGCATAGCAATATAGCAGTATATACCAGTTGGAGTCATGAAGGCTGTATCCTCTTGATCGGATGGTTCCATTTGGATTTGTTGAAATCCAGATGAAGCATCCATAAACGTTAACAGTTCATGACCCGCGGTTGCATCCACCATGGAGTCAATGTGGGGTAATGGGAAAGGATCCTTGGGACATGCCTTATTTAAATCGGTAAAATCGACACATACCCTCCACTTTCCGTTTTTCTTTTGAACAACAACCACATTGGCCAACCATCTTGGATACTTGACCTCTCTAATCATACCTGCCCGGAGCAATTTTTCTACCTCTTCCTGGATAATGGCATTCCTTTCCGGTGCAAACGTCCTTCTCCTTTGATGGATTGGTCTGAAGGATCTGTCGATGCCGAGTTTGTGAGTGATAACATCTTTGGATATACCGGTCATATCTTCGTGTTTCCATGCAAAGGTAGCCTTTCTCCTTTTGAGGAAGGATACGAGGTCTTCTTTCATTTCACCAAGGATCCCTGATCCGATATAGATTTTGGATTCAGGATCCATGAGGATTTCTACCACATCCTGTTCACTCGCCTCCAAGACATCCCTTGGAGGATACTTTGATTGCTATTGCTCCCTGGATTTCGAAGCTGGTTTCATCGATGAAGTATAGCAATTCTTAGCCTCCTACTGATCACTATCAATCTTCACTATTCCCCAAGGACTAGGGAGTTTCACACATTGATGGTAAGTGGATGGGACTGCTTTCATATCGTGTATCCAGGGCCTGCCAAGGATAACATTACAACAAGATAAACAGTCAATAACACAAAATTTTTGATAAGAGTGTAGGCCTTCAATGTATATTGGGAGTTTAATGTCCCCCGGGGTATTCTTAGTTTCACCACTAAATCCCACGAGTACAGAGGATCTTGGTATGATCTCTGATTCAGGAATACCCATCTTCTTTAGGACATCAAGATGGATAATGTTCACTGAACTTCCTCCGTCTATAAGGATCCTGCGGACAAAATGGTTAGATATGAAAAGAGTAATAACTAAACCATCGTGATGAGGATCCTGGATATCAATACGATCCTCTTCATCAAAGGTTATGACTTTCCCCTCCGAGACACTTGATGTTCGAACAGGTCTTTCTCCGTTATCCATTTTAGTTTCCTTTGCATGCCTTTTAGCTGCTGAGAAGGATGTGCCGCAAATGTCTGATCCTCCAGAAATGAAGTTTATCACTTGTGCATCCGCTGGAGGGGCTGGAGCCTTATCAGGGATCCTTTCAGGATCCTGAGTCTTTGACTTCTTTCTTCCCAACAATTCCTTTAGATGCCCCTTGCTCAACAAGTATCCAATTTCCTTTCTTAGTGCAATGCATTCTTCTGTGAGGTGCCCAAAATCTTCATGGTATGCACACCACTTTGATTTATCCTTAGTTGCAGCTGGCCTATCATTCTTTCTGGACCATCTAGCTTTATCACCTAAACTCTGCATCGCAAGGATTAATTCATTGTTATCAACACTAAAACAATATTCAGAAATTGGAGGATAATCTTCATCATCCTCTTCTTGATCAATAGAGTGCACGTTCTGATTATCAGATCTGTTGTAGGATCTGAACTTGTTGTTCCTGAATGAGGATCCTTGCTTATCCTGCTTTGAGGATCCTGTTAACCTCTCCTGGATCCTCTTGTCATCCTCTAGGCGGATGTACCTAAGGGCCCGGGTTCTGACCTCATCTAGGTTCCTGCATGGTGTCATAACAAGATCATCATAAAATAACGAATCCCTAAGCAATCCCATTTTGAAGGCCTCAACAGCCGTGGCTATGTCTAAATTAGGAATGTCTAAGGATTCTTTACTGAATTTGGTAATGTAGTCCCTTAATGATTCATTATGACCCTGGGTTATCCTGTATAAATCACTAGTTAATCGTTCAAATTTCCTACTACAAGAAAACTGATTATTAAACAAGTTAACTAGGTTAGCAAATGAGGTAATAGAATAGGGAGGAAGACTTAGCAGCCATTTGAGAGCTGATCCAGTAAGAGTGGATCCGAATCCTTTGCACAGGCATGCTTCCTTTAACCTTTCTGGGATTGGGTTGATCTCCATCCTCTCCCTGTATTGTGCTATGTGTTCTTCAGGATCCGTTGAGCCATCATACAGTTTCATTGTGGGCACATGGAACCTCTTGGGTATCTCAGCATCACAGATTGGTGGTGCAAAGCGAGATATCTTATGGCTCCCATCTGCAATCTCTGGAATAGGTTTGACTACTCCCGGGACACTTGATATCATATCCTTTAGCTTTTGCAATTCTCTGGCCATGGCATGATTGATACCTGGATCCTGCATAAGACCTTGGTTAGTAGTATAAGAATTGTTAAAAGTATTACCTCCCATTGGATTCAAGTTAGGAAGAATGGATGTTAATCCATATTGTTGGGGCTCTGGAATGATCGAGGGACCAATAGAAGCGTTGGTCTGCATTGGAATAAAATCTCCCTGATGGACATCTGAACTTCCTGTTTGCAAACTCCTCAAGGATCCTGGCATCTGGAAGGATCCCTGGAACTGGGACGATCCTGGAATGAAGGAGGATCCTTGAACCTGGGATGATCCTGGAACGAAGGAGGATCCTTGAACCTGGGATGATCCTGGAACGAAGGAGGATCCTTGAAACTGCTGCACTCCTGAATATCCTCCTGAACTCGTGAGGGATCCCATATGCTGAGGATAGGATCCCGCTGGCTGGAAATGTGAACCTGATGCCTGGGTCATTGTTGTTGTTCCGTAGTGCACTCCTTTTGGTCCACCCACATATTGAATGTCTGGAACCACTGATGGCTGAGAAGTAATCACCGGAGTATCAAAATTCAAAGATCTGGGCATCAGTGGGGATCGATCCTCTGCCGTTTTCTTCTGTTTCTTAATTTCGTCAATCTCCCGGAGGATCCTTTCGTTGGTCTTATCCTGCTCTTGTGCATGATTCCTCATCTGCAAAATCAAGGCATAGAGATCATTAGTAGTAGGATTAGTTGAAACAGAAGAAGTAGGTGGTTTTGAGAAAATGGGAGTTGGTTTCATCGCGGCATTCTCAGTATTCTTCTGGGATCCAGAAGGTGGCGGAGGTAAGGGAGGAACGCCTTGTGAAGAAGTGAATGAGGGCATCAAGTTTGAAGCATTCTTCGCTGAGGAAGCCATCTGCTTGGTTGTAGTGAACCGAAATAAGCACAGAAATGCGTATTTTTCTAAGGACGAAGCACCAATTGCCCCACGGTGGGCGCCAAACTGTTTTGGTCAAAAATCAGACGAGGATAATGCAACCAAACTCTTTGTTACGGGGAATGATGCTTAAAATGTGTAACAGCGATGAGGATCACTTCAATGTAAATTGCACAAACAACACAAGGATTTATACGGGGAAAAAAGCCCTTGATCAAGAGTTGATCTCCGGCACAAAAAACCCCGGGTGATGGAAACTACCGATCACCAAGCTCAAATAAATGAATAAATGTTTACAACTTCGGATAGTAACGAGCTAGGTACAAGGATCACTATCGTGAAATGTGTAAATATGAGTGAAAGTGAATGTATGTTCGTCGAGAGCTTCAAGTGTGCGAGTATATGAGTGTGTGTAGCTCAGAAATGACTAAGTGTTTTCTACTAGCTCGTTACTCCCTTTTTAAAATTGAAATAACTACCTAAACTAACTATCCGACTTTCGTGCCAAGCTCCCACGTTCTCCACAACGTTCATATTTGGCCAAGCACGTGCGGGATAGTTTGGGAATATTCTCCAGGAATGTCGCCAAGACTTGGTCCGACTTGTTACTTCTGCAAAACAATACGAAACACAAGTGAACAATTGTTAGTATGAGGATCCTCAAGATGATCCATAATCCTGATCCTAAAACTCTTCTGAGGATCACTATCTGTCACAGAAGTAAGGATCACTAAAGAGGATAATAATTAAGGATCACGGGTCATTTAGAAATCCACCCCTAACAATGATGATGATGGTGATGATGATGATGATGATGATGATGATGATGATGGTGATGGTGGATTAGGGTTAGGAATGTGATTGATGATGAGTTAGGGGTTAGAGAGGTTAGAGGAAGGTTAGAGGTGAAGGAGATGATGAAAGATGGCTCCAAGATGTGTTCCCACTTCAAAAACTCGTAACCCCCCATAAAAACCCCAGATCTTTGGTTAAAACTCGGTCAAAATAACATTTGGGCGAAATTCAGCGTTTTGCAAAATCTGGAGGGAGTAGCCTACGGCCTGACAGGGCATCGCCAACGGCCCTTGGATCTTCTTCTTTATTTTTGTTGACGCCTTAATACGTTGTCTACGCGAGTTTCTAACCGACGCAAACAACCAAGGGGCATCGCCGACGACCCATTTGAGCGTCGGCGACGCTATACCCAACTCTTGCTTTCCGTTTTCTTCATTTCGCATTCCGGTTGATCCCGTTCGCTCCCCGGTGCTCTGTAAAGCTCCCGAATAGCTCCTTAAACCTCGTTAGACCTGCAAAACACAATTCTAATCAAAAGTAGGCCATGTGAATCGAAAGTTATGTAAAAACATAAACTTAAATACGAATAAACACCGGTTTTCTACCACGTATCAACATCTCACAACTCACATAAATTTACCTTTACTCTATCTCGAACACATTATGCCTATTAGAAAACCATTTTCGAGCCCTTCTTAATTACCAACAATCTCTTCGGTTACATTGATGGTTCTATTCCTTACCTAAGTCCCATCGAACACATTATGCCTATTAGAAAACCATGTTCGAGCCCTTCTTAATCACCAACAATCTCTTCGGTTACATTAATGGTTCTATTTCTTACCCAAGTCCCACTGTTACCACTGCATCTGAATCCTCATCTATTGTCACCTCTAATCCCCAACTATCACGCATGGATTGCAAATGACGCTCATGTCTGCATGATCCTAATCTCCCCAGTCTTAGAAGCATCGTTTGCTCATGTTCTAGAAACTACCACTCGCGAATTGTGGGACTCGCTTGCTAAATCTTATGCTCTTCACACAGCCTCTAGGGAATACACACTCAAACACATAACTTCTCAAACTAAAAATGAAAGGGGATAAGACACCACTTGTTTATCTCAGTCGTGCACAAGAACTAGCATCGGCACTTGCCAACATTGGTGAAGCTTTAAAAGAATAAGATCTTGTTCTGCATGTGATAAATGGCTTACGTGATGAATACAATGGTCTCAGAAAAATGTTTTGCCTCTTCTAACTTTCTTGGCATTTAACGAGCTATTTGGATTACTAACAAACCATGACCACATGATTACTACGCCTCCACAACTCACTGATGTTGCTGCTTTCATTGCCACCACAACAGATGTTCAAACTCACCAACAAATCCAAACATTACAACAAATGGCATATTCCCTTGGTTATCACCTGATGCCAACCATTTCTTCAGCATCCTAGTCACCTCAAGCCTACTATATTGCACGTCCTCTAACTAATCACGGCTACAACACTCGAGGACGCCGAGGTGCCTATCATGGGGGATACAATAACAAGCAATAACAACTAAAACAATAACGTCAGAAGAGGATGTTGTGGTCGTGGTGATAACCGTAGTTAGTTCTCATGGGCCTTTTCACAAAACATGGTTTATGGTCCATGCAACCGCTATGGAATTGGACCTATTCCTTCTGACTGCCCTAATCATGATCCTTCCATAACCCATAATCGTTCACAAGCCAACTATGCAGATTATCAGTCTCAGCCAGGCTTACCTAGCGACTCTACATGGTTCCCTGATACTAGAGCCACTAATCATATCACATCGGATTTGGTAAGTCTGGACAATTCTAAGGCATATCATGATAATGATGTCCATCGTGCTGGTAATGGTAACCGTCTTCCTATCCTTCATACTGGTTCCTCGAAAATTCTTTCTTTAAACAGATCACTTAACATGTCCAATATTCTTCATGTTCCCGAAATTAAAAAGCAACTTATATATGTCCAACAATTCTATTTAGACAGTAATGTTTTCTTTGAATTTGACTTCCTTTTTTGGAGGATGAGTCTACATGTACTACCCTCCTCACGGGCCCCAGTGAATATGGAATCTATACTCTCTGACTATCGCTTCTTAAATCCATTAATAAGCACGCATTCTCTACCATTCGCACATCTTCTGACGTTTGTCACTGTAGGCTTGGTCATCCACATGAGAGTCTCTGTAATTTTGTGCTTTCTAGTTAATAATAAAACACCTAATTCAATTTCATGTACCGCCTGCCCTATGGGCAAGTCAACAAAAATGCATTTACATGTTACTAATTTCCGTAGTGCACATCGTTTTGATCTTTTATATTGTGATGTTGGGGGCCAGCACCTGTTTTATTCTCTGGTGGTCACAGGTATTTTTTGCTTTGTGTTGATTATTTCTCTCGTTACATATGGATTTTTTCATTTGACTAACAAATCGGATCTTTACAACACATTCACAAACTTTGTTCACATGTTGAACGTCAATTTAAAACAAAAATTAGACAAGTTCAAATCGACCAGGGGGCAGGTTGAATTTAGACATTTGGGAAGTTTTGGGAAGTTTCTTTCAGTCTCTTGGTATAATCCATCGATTATCCTGTACACATACAAGTGAACAAAACGGCTTAGTTGAGCGCCGTCATCGGCACGTTGTCGAAACTGGTCTCACCCGTCTTGCACAATCGTCTATTCCTAAACGGTTTTGGCACTATGCTTGTGACACATTCGTTTATCATATTAATCAAATGCCATCTAGGACATCCTTCAACAAATCTCCATTGAGACATCTCTTTCATAAACATGCTAACTACTCTTTCCTTTGAGTCAATTGTCAATGCTTTCCTCATCTTCCACCCTTGAATCCTCACAAAATGGACTTTAGGTCCACACCTTGCATTTTCCTTGGCTATAGTCCATAACAAATGGGTATTCATGCTTCGATCAAACAAATGTTCGCATATACATCACTCAGTATGATCTTAAATTGAGTTATTATAATAATCATTACATTAAATAGATACGTGATTATTTTATATAAAAATTATATGATAAATCTTTATTTCGTATTGTATATTTGTTCAACAAGTGTACATGAATACACAATCACTTATTCCACAAGTATTGGGGTGATTTTTTTCTCTAATAGAGGCCAAATAAGTTGGAATTCGATTAAAATATCTTGGTTGTTCGTGTGGAGTAAACTACAAATGTAACTCGTGTGAACCACACCTTTATGACTCCGCTATAACGCGGGACTACCACTCATTTTTCTTCCAGCTGTCAAATCTATTATTATTTTAAACGTTTAAGCACCACACTTTACTTTCATTGATGCCCCTTATGTTTGGTGTTATTTACAGCTTCCCTCCATCTTTTTTTGAAGTACTTAGGTGTGCATCAACCTTTTACCAAGTTTACATAACTGCTTTTTAGGTTTACTCACTTGAAAAAGAAAAAGAAAAAGTTTGTTTCATATCTTCTAATAGTGGACGTGTTTTTTTCAAATTCTCCACTTTAGTTCTCATCTTTTCCGTTGTTAGGATCATCATGTCTTATAAAATTTAACGCCAAATGTCTTGTTCAATAGCTATATCATTGGGCCTTTCGATACAATCAAATAGAAAGCCCCAAGGGCGCCATATTCTAGGAGCCCAAACTATGTGATTGAATAAATCCTCCTCTATCTGTTGACTGTTGCCGGTCGAGGGATCCTTCCCCATATTCATTTAAAATTTTATCTCTATACGTTAGATACTCTTACAATAATAAGATTCTTGGTTGCAAAATTTCGAGCTAAAGGGTTTAAACTTTAAGGTTATAACAATAATCACTTCGAACAATTTCTTGAATTGTTTTTCAAAGACCCTTCCACTCATATAGAAATACCCATAATCGAACGGTTCATCGTCTATCTAAAAATAAGCAAACAACAACACAAAAAGGTATGCGTTTGATCATTTCAACCAGGGGCAGACCTAAGTGTCTTGGTGGGTGGGTAGGCCCCCTTGAAAAAAAAATCTTGTAACTTTTAAACAATAAAACCCGACCACACTTCTTGAAAATATGGTTAAACCCCTCATCCACACCTCCAGCAAATAATTTATGGGTATGCCACTGATTTCAACTGAGACATTTTTCAACTACCATATCCAAGAATACGCCATTCATCAAATTTAAACTGACTATAAGTTTTTATTCGTTGCATGACACGGTTTTCTCTTCTTGAAATTTATATCCATGTCTAAGCTCTAAGCATTGGGTAAACAAACTATTCATAACTCTATTTGGGGCAATATTACAACTAGAGAAAACTTGAAGGGCAATATCTGTAAATAACTTCTGTGCTTTATATCCTTATTCGTTTTCCTTTTGCCCTAATTCCGTCACTGAAAACCCTGATTTCTGTCAGTCGCTAAAAATCAAAACCCTCATCAGCCGCCATGGCCACGCTATCTCGCCTCAGAGTAGCCGCCGCCACCGCCACCGCCGCCGCTTCTCTTACGCGACTCCGGCTATCTCCGATCACCCGCCGCTCATACGGATCGGCGGCTCAGCTCCAGTACGATTACGACGACGATTACAATTACGACGAAAGCTCGTCGGAAATGGAGGATTCTCTCGGATCGGTGTCGGGTCGGGGCGTTCAATGGGTCGTTATGGGTGATCCGTTTACCAACAGGCAAATGTACGCTGAGAAGCTTGCACAGCTTCTAAAAGTGCCGCATATTTCTATGGGAACCCTAGTTCGTCAAGAACTTAACCCTAGGTCCTCGATTTATAAACAGGTTTGTTTTATTATTGTGTTTAATTGTGTTTTCTACTCGTTGATTGGCTTAGATCTTGCTGTTTTATGTTTGATTAAATTGTGGAAGTTTATGAAACCCTAGGGTTATGTTAAAAGGTTTGATTTTGAGATTTTATGAATTTGTTTGTTAATTATGATGGTAATTTATTGTTTTCTGATCCAATATTACTGTTAATTTATTGTATTAGACAGTTAGATATTAAATAAATTTTTGTATGGCTTTACATGAGTTCACTTTATATAGAATCAGACTGAAACTCATCCCTTAGTGTTTTTTAATCAAACTTAGATTGCGGATGCGGTGAATCAAGGTAAGCTTGTGCCCGAGGAAGTGATTTTCGGTTTGTTATCGAAGAGGTTGGAAGAAGGGTTCTACAGGGGTGAAACTGGCTTTATTCTTGATGGAATTCCTCGAACGAGAACTCAAGCGGTAAGTTCTTGATATGTGCTTGATGTGATTTTCTTCAAGTCATTGGTATATTATCTTAACGTCTTTTTTTAAGAAAAAGAAGCTAATAGATGGTTGTTTATTTCCGACAGGAGGTTCTTGACCAACTTGCTGATATAGATTTGGTCTTAAACTTCAAATCCACTGAAGCGTGTTTGCAGAAGAAACTAGCACATTACCAGGATATTCATAGTGTGCACAGGTCAATGGTACGCCCAAATCTAAACATGATGAATAAGTAGTCTGAGTTATAAGACTTAAATGTGGATTTATGTTGAAATTTAATATAAACCTTATTTGCAGAACAAGCCATTGGAAGACTACTACAAGAAGCAACAAAAGCTTCTAAATTTCAACGTGGCCGGTGCGCCAGGAGAAACATGGCAAGGACTACTAGCAGCCCTTCATCTTCAACATATGAATGCTCTCAGCTCTTCGCAGAAGTTGAGTGTATAATTCTTGCAGTTAACTACTCGGTGAAACAATATACAAGTATTACGAGTGTAATATAGTTTTGTGGATTTAGCATTCGCTAATATATCCTGAGTTACAGTTTTCAAGAAAAATAATTTTCTTTGTTCATTTTGTCCGACCCGAGTGTCGGTATCATGTAATCTGTAATGTAGTACCGAGAACCATATTTGGTCTATCAATTTTGTGCCTTACATAAGTTCAAGTTTGTCTTTTTCTTTATCACGTGTTTTTTTGTTTCTTACATTTTAATGAAAGTTGGTAGAAGAGATTTTCTAGGCTCAATCAGGTCCAACTTGGATCTAGGATGGCTGTGCAATGCACCTAGTCTTGGTTAGAATGGTTGGTATGGCTAGCCCATTTTGGCCATCAACTTGCTTTTAATATGATGGCACAAAAGTCAAGACATTGACTTGACTATAATGCAATTAAATGATATGCCTACTTTCATGGAAATCTACAAATGTGCATTCACCAAGAGTCTTCTTTGGTGGAAGATGGAATTCTCAAAAGTGTGTATTTGTAGCTTCTTTGAAGGGTTGCCTTTTATTTTATATCAAAACTCTAAACTGCACCAACTTGTGTACCATGTTGTATGGAGTTTCATGCGGACATTAATTAAACATTGACAAGCGTGATGAGCGAAATGTTTGAAGCTCCTGAGTCAATTGAACCGCCCTCAAGGTAATTGATGAAGGGTTGAACTTGGTAACTAAGTGCCGCCACAAAACGGTAGGAAAAAAAACTCCATGCAAATAAAAATGCACCAACAAATAACACTAGGTGTTATCAAATGCCAAGTAACCCTGCTACTGTTGCTGGTTTGCGTCGAAAATTATGCTAAGAGCTTTACTCATATAGCGCACGTAAAATTACATAATTGCACATACCATACATTATAGGAAGGCCATTACAAGTTATAACTTGATAGATAATAATATTTGTCTTCAGAGTTGGTAAATAGGAAGCTAACACTCACTCAATAACAAAATATCTGCCCACTTATTCCATATGCTTGTAACTATTTACATCCGCCTTTGATCCAACGTTTTCATATCTTCTCAGAATATCACAGCCCTTTAAAACTCAGGTAAATCACTATTCGTTATCAACCCATACCTCTTTAAGGAGTTTATATCGAATATTACTTTGGCTGCCCGCATCCTTCGATCTCCAGATGGTCTTACTTGTAGCACGTGACCCCCGAGAATTATCAATGATGGCAGTCAAGGGTGAACTCAATTCATCAAGTTCATCATCACTCGTGTTTGACTTTCTCATGATTGACCCACTGCGGGTCAACTGAGTTCGGCTCACACCATCTCCTAGTATGTGTCTGATTGAAGACGCAGGTGGCGGGTGATATACAACTGAAGCTGCTGCACACGGGAGACTGGTCACACAATCTTCACCACCCTCAAATGAATCCTAGGAAAAAAAATTGAACCCGACACCAGGTCAATACTAATGAATGAACACATTATATCCATCATTATAAATGAGACCCACAAAAAGAAATACTAAATGCTAGGGTCTGGCTGGTTCAATCTTTAACTAGTGTAAGAAATCTTTATTGTTAAGTTATTCAAATTGTATTTAAATTGCATTAATTAGATGAACTTACCTCTGAATCTAGGGCCTCAAGCACCACTGCAGGAATGGGGTCTGGGCAAAACTCATCAGGGACGAAAGTATCAAGTATCTTCTTTATTAACGGTGCACCAAAAGTAGGACATACCTTCAAATAAAAAAAATTGTTAATGCATTATTGTGTGTCCGTTACTGTGCGAATAGGCTAGATAGAGTGTGTGTTGCATATGTATTTGTTAGATAGATAGATGCATGAGTTAGTCAACGCATGGGTGTTGTGTTTGACTTGTACACATACGTTGATTGTTACAAAACATATGTGACATGCGTTGATATGTGTAAAACGCATGAGTCATGCGTTGTAGGTCCCAACACGAACACATGAGTAAGGCTTATATACAGAAAGACATGCGTTGGATATGAGAAGTTTTTAGAAGTTGGAGATTGAACACACGTGTTCTCTCCCTGAGCTTAAATGATGTAAACTCTTTCGGTATTAATAAAAGTTGTGATGGCGCCGTTATGCTGCCAAAATTTATACGAATTTGTTTATCTTACTGAAACTTCCGTCTTGAACGTTATAAAACACGAATCCGTAGGATTACGATCCGTTCCACGTATTTTCAAAACAAAAAAATAATAATTAGGTTTGTGAAAGAAAGAAGAAAATAATGTAAATTTATCATCACAACAGCAAACCTCTTTTCTAACTGTGCTACTTAAAAGCATATCCTTAGGAAGCATCATGAGGTCACTCAATGCATTGAGGAGATGAAAAGATTTGAATGACGCGTCATCTTTTGATCTCATGTCATCGTTCTCGTCTTCAAACACATCATCATCATCGATACCAAATAGATCCGTCAGCCACCTTGACCAGTTTCCTATCTGTATTCGACCAAAAAGTACACATTAACCGACACTAAATAACACGTTCAAAGTGACACATGAAGTCGTTAACTTAATTTTACCAACCGCGTTTTTAAGTTGTGCACCGGCACCGAAACTTGCCTTCCCTGATGAAATAGGAAGGACTCTCGCATCACTGATCGGGTCCGATACAGGGTCGGTTGGAGCCTCATCAGCAGATTCACGAAGAATTGCGTTGAACATAGCGACATCTAATCTAGTCATGCATTGTTCCATAACCTATAAAAAAAATAAGAAAAAAACTATTATAAAGCACATCTAAACCGGTTGGTGATATGAATTAAGATACTGCAAATTTCAATGAAGTTACCAATCTAGAAAGAACAGGCAAGCAACCGCAATCATGTCCTTCAGCTCGAACGGGACAGATTCTTTCACAAGCATCCATGAAAGCGGTCTTCCAAAGCTCCATTGAAAAGTTTGCTTGTTCTTGACTACGTGGAGTGGATGCTTTTTTAGAGGATTTACTAGATTCGGAATCTACAATTCGTACGATAGCTTTTGCGGCTGCAGATTGCATATATGGGGTAAGAGTCTGTGACATTCAACAAGAGAATCAAGTTAGGAATATATATAATCTCTATCGTCGTCATCAAGTCTGCTCATTTGGGTTATATTTAATCTCTAAATGGTCAAATGGTAAAAAATAACTTAAAAGACCGATCAATTGTGGTGAAAGTCTCTTTAAGTGCTTACAAATATTCACAACCTCCTAAAAAATTATATCTTTTATTTTAATAATATACCTAACGTAATATTTTTTGACATATTAATCGTTTGATCGTTTTAATAAATAAAAAAGAACAAAAAGTGTGTGTCGGGTCAACCCAACCCGGTCTGACATGCACCAAAATTCTACGTTTTAACCTGAACCCAATTTGTCACTTGAAACAAAAAGAAAAAAGAAATTAAAATCTTAATGAAAATATGTGATTATGTAACAACCTGCCACCATACTGACTCGATGATTCGTGAAAAGATCCAAGATTCCACTTTTTCCAGGGCTGAAGTAAAATTACAAGGGTTTTCCCACTCATTAGGAATTCCATGAATACCAATTCTACCCTTGAGTGAAGATTTTATGCCAATATTACCCTTGATACCCCTTTTTTTGCTTGAAGAATCCGCTTTGTGCTCTTGCTCGAAAGTTACGTATATGATTGCTCTCAGTACAACACAGTTTGACATCCAGAAAGTCAACCTGTGTTCAAAAAGCGACATGTATAGTTAACTAAATAATATCCATAGTATTTAAGGAATTTGTTTTGCTCACAACAAAGTACCTTGGAACGTCATTTCCGCAAGCTTTTGCAACCAGAATTAAGCCTGAAACAATACTTCTTGCGGAACTTGCTCTCCGGGATGGAGAATTCTCTTTACATGCATGCAGGTAGAGCCTCGAAAGACGCCTAGCTGGTGCATGAACTTTACTAATTGAACTCCCGTGTTCCGCAACTATTGAGTAAAGACCGACTTCGATAGCAGCAGCTTCTCGAAGCTCACCTTCGAGACTTTGCACTTTGTGCTCCAATTGTTGCAATTTGCTTACATCTTTGACTTTTTCCCCAATCTTACTAGACCTCCAAGATCCGTTGTTATAGCTTGAATCCAACGAAGAACCGGTGGATTTCACCTTTCTAAATCGATCGCCACTTATGTTGGGCTCATCTCCCATGATTTGACTTTTTTGTTCATTTTGACTTTCGTCTGTATTTGATATAAAAGATTGTTCACCACCCATATCACCGACCCGCGATTCCATTGCCGTCACAGAGCCCATATCTTCATCTGTTTCAGCCACTGATTCAGCAACTGATTTTTGAGGATTTGAACTTACGTTTGGCCTTGAAGTCAACGACGTTGCAGCCATGGAAGACTGTGAGGAAACATCATCGTCAGTAACGGAAGTACTCTCAGTTTCTTCGACATGTTCCACGTTCACTACCGACTCAGACGAGTTTCTATCCATTGACGCAGATCTCACACGATTATTTTTGTCAAACGCTTCAATCTTCAGAAACAGCATCGGTTGAACCGTATTACTAAAAGCCCTCTTGCAGTTCATAGGCACACTAATCATCAACCCATCTTTCACAACACCGTACTCCGCAAAGTCCACAACAGCAGTCGCCAACAACTGGCCTTTTACGCTCTTATCCCTCCGCGGTTCATACATATTAAACTCTATACAATTTTTCAAAAAAACATCACCGTCTCCAGCCTTAATCGACATTTCTCTCAACAACGTCAAATTAAGTTTAAAAGATTCATTAAATTCAATTTTACCATCACCAACACCAGAACTAGAAACCAGTAAAGGAGTCACTGCTTTAGTAGTCCCCGAATTTTTTTCGCCATGTTCCCATTGAATCAAAGCGGAACGAATAGATCTCAACGATTGCGACGGAGGCCATGGTTTAATCTCTATAATATCAATTACATAATTAAGTTGAACAGATGGGCTTTTCTTGATCTTTGTTTTCACCCCTTGTACCATTTTTATGTTTTTGTATGTCTTGAAAATGCTATGGAATCACAATAATCTTTAACCTAGAACATATAAGTATAACAAGTTGAGCTAACAAACAAACAGAATCTGCAATAAATGCTAAATGTCTGTGGCTCATAACTTTCCAAGATCAAGAAACAAGATAAAAATCAAAACTTTATCTAAAATAAAAAATTAATAATCACTATAAACTTGTTATTTTGAGTTGAAGCCTCAATGATCAAGATAGAAACAAGATAATTCTTGAAACACTAGAAATTGGGTTAAAATAAAGATAATAAGAAGAGTTGCAACTGTAGAAACTGATCAACCAGAAAAGCCCCAATCATCAAATTAGATAAAACCATCAAATGGGATGAATAAACACAAGTAAAGATACTATAACAATGGCTGAAAATAGAGGAATAATGAAGCATCCAAGGACCAATTAGCAAGAAAATTGAAGCATATGAAGAAAAGTGCAAAGGAACTTACATGAAAGGAAGCTTGAAAAATGGGTAAACTGTGAACACAGGGAAGAAAATATGATCTGAGTGACAGGATTATGACTTCTGAGCAGAGATGGAAAGAGAGAGGGGTGTGAGTATTTTGAGCTAAAGTTGGGAATTAAAAAGACAGAGAACTGTTTTTTTTTAATTTATGTCCTTCAACTTCCTTTTTTGGCCAAAAGAGGACGGTTATAAATTTCAAATTAAGAGTTGAATGCAATGAAATCATCGACTTATCATAACGGTATCGTCCGATCTCAACTATCATTAATGTAACACCTTAGATAAATACCCAACGTTTTGTTATGTTTTGTCTATAGGGGAGATATTGAGCCATACGGAATGCATTGCCTCAAATATTACTAGTGTGTTGTAGGCTTTAGTAACAGTGGATGAGATGGGAACTCACAGTTAAACGTGCTTTAAGTGTGTAATAGTGGATGAGATGGGAACTCACAGTTAAACGTGCTTTAAGTGAGCCTGTAAGAGTAATAACATAATGGTTTTGAATAGCATGAGAAGTCCAATGAAAATTTTCTCTCCGAGTAAGAAACATAAATTTGTGAGGGTTTTTAGTTGGTGTGAAAAATATGATGTTACATTTTGGAGCATTCATAGATCATTCTCTTGAAATGGTTACATCCGTGTAATTAGGTTAAAAAGTAAAAACCCATGGTCCAGTGGTATAGTGCTTGCCATCTGTGAAAGTGGTGTGAGCGCAAATCCTTGCACGTGCAGGGTTATGTTGTATTTAGAAGTAAAAAGTTGTTCAAAAAACATTTAGGGGTTGTTTGTTTAGCTCTTAATGGTTCAGACTTCTTACTAGTTCAGCACTTAATGGTTCAGACTGTTTGTTTCAAGGGCAGGTGTCTAAATGATTCAGACATTTGCCTCTGAATGGTTAAGCATTATACTGAGTCTGAATGGTTAAGACCTCTAATCTGAATTGGTCAGACATTTGCCTCTGAATGGTTAAGCATTATACTGGCTCTTAATTGTTCAGACATCTTACTGTTCAACACTTAATGGTTTAGACATCTTACTGGTTCAACATTTAATCATTCAGAAGTTGCCAAACAAACCCTTAGTCTGGTTAAAATCTTAATAGGGTTTTTATTTAACTTGATACTTCATCCCATTCCAAAAATAAGGATTAAGTTGTGGTTTACTTCCAATTCCCCATATTTAGGGATTCATTATTCACTCTTAATATTCAATTTTTATATTCTTGTATATGAAAGAAAGAGACGCGGAATGAAATGTGGAGTTTTTAGTTGAATAGAGACAAATATGGAAATTGAGATGCATGAGTTTTTAACGGATGTAACAAAATTTACAGATAAAGATGGATTCAGTTAAATTATAGATAGTGAGGATACAAAATCTAATGTAAATGCTTTAAATCAAATAGATAAAAACCGAAAAGAACCATAAATCTCTATAGTATAAAGTTGTTATTGTCTTTCCTTCCATATTTTTGTGAGTTTTAAAACACGAAAATTAAGGATCTAATCAACGATTAGTGTCCTTAAGCCTACTTTTAAATGGATTCAGATTTTATCTAACATCTTTTGCTATAAATATGGTGAGGAGTGTTCATGGTTCGATTTAAAACTACAAAACCATTCAAACGGTCATTCGTTTGGTTTTCACAAAGGATTGTATAAAAATATTGGTGGTTGTTTAGGAATTTTCAAAACCGTACCAAATGGTTTGGTTTACGATTTATACTCAAATATAGTCCAAAAAAGCGAACAAGACCATAGGTTTTTAGGTTGTGTTTTTTTTTATATTTACTTGAACTTTTAACCACTTAAACTTAGACCATACACATGATTACGCTTTACTTAACAATACAATAAAAAGGTGTGTATTTTAAGTTGTAACCACTGGAACATTATCGCATCCTTATTTTGTCGTACTTATGCAAATTTTTGTATAACGGGCCTATAAGCCAATCGTGAGGACAAACTAAAGCCAACCCCGTTACTGAAAAAATGTTTTGGTTCAGTTTTAGTTTTTAATGGGTTGGTTTTGGTTTACAATGGTCGAAAACCATTACTAACCGTTTAGCTCATGGCTTAACCTAAAACCTGTCAAAACAACTAGACCGTAAACTTTAGTTAGTAAAAAAAAACTTTATAAATATAAATAGATTCATAAGAAAAGCATTCTTTGTGTATTCAATTGTACAAAACTTTTGGTAAACCGATTCCTTAGTTCTAAAAGTTGCAATATATAACATTAAATAGATAGGTAATAATTAGAGTAAACTGCAATTTTACACCCTGAGGTTAGGGGCCATTGGCACTCCTACCCCCCCTAAGGAAATAATTGCAAAATTACACCCCACTATTTGACCTTATGTCGCACTTTTACCCCCGGTGTCAAATTGGGTAACAGAACTGTTAAGTCTAAGTTGAAATGACTATATTACCCTTACATTTTACCCCCCAACATTCATGTTAAGTCGCACAATTACCCCCCACTGGTAAATTACTAATTTGTCCTTTTTCTATTACCCCCTGTACTTTGTGTTAAGACACAACATTACCCCCTGCAACCACTGCCACCGCCATTCACCACCACTGCCACCTCCAGCCACCACCCTCCAACACTCTCAACCACTTCTCTCTCTCGCTGCTGTCCATTTAACTCAAATCACACCCAACCCTCAACCACCTCAGTTCAATTCATATTGTCATCAACAAAGCATAAACTCATACAGATTAAGGAACAAATTTCTGAAAAAAATGCAACTAATTACTAACCTGAAAGGGGATTCTTCCAACATTAACAATAAATGTGACAAAATCTCCATTAATTGAAGAGGTAAATACAACAATCGGATTATTTACTTTACACTGAAGAAAAATACTTTACACTCTCTCTCCCTTTAAACTCTCTCTCTCTAAAACAGAGCAACTCCTTCTTCATCCCTACTCATAAATCAATGTTAGGAACTGCAACATCTAAAGAACAAAATGCTTGATATCTTCGGACCCGCTGGTGTGGGACCCGTTTTGTTGGGCATATGAATCTTTTCTGCGAAGAAAAGAGGTGAATAAATCACAACTGTTTGTAAGTGTGTATATATCAGTAAATTCCAAGTCTATATAACATAAGCAAAGTAAATCTAATAAGAACGAGAGTACAAAACTTTCTGCATCATCAATGCTACGTTTCAGCTCCGTTCTTACTCCAAAATAGATATGGCATTAAAAATTTCTGACTAGACCGTGGTGATTTCATTAAATCTTTAGGAAATTGAAAAATGTGAATAAAGTCATAAACTTGCAGCAAAATTACATGTTAATATAGCTTTTTTGCGTGAAGTGTTGAACAATTTGTTAGAATTTTTATTCCTAAAGTAAAATTTTGAACTATAAACTGCCTAATGTCTGTCTGATGCATAGAAACTGAATACTCCCATCAGCATACCTTTCTTAAATTCAGGTCAATCACTGAACTGACCCAACAAACAAACCCTGTTCCCTATTCAATTCCAATATTTGCCACTAAAATAGACAAATAAATAAAACAAACTGGAAACTGGTTGCTTAATCAACACACATAAAAAAACAGAAACCTAAAATCGAAAAAAAAAATGCTTACAGGGAAGAACAAATGTGATCCGACTGGAGACGAATTTAAGACTGCAAATCAACATGGCCATTTCAACCCCACCACCGTTCTCTTACAAATCCCTCAACACCCATCTCCCCATTTCCCCTAATTTGATAACCCTAAACATTGTTTCTTAACTGTAATCCCTTGCGCTTCCCCTGGCCAGAGCCGCCGGTACGCCTTCCGCTTCTTCTTCACCGGCGGCAGCAGGTTGTTTGGCGAAGATTCGTCTTGTGGTGGTGAAATTGTTGAAGAATCGGTGGTAGTTGAGTTTAAGCAGTAGGAGATGAATGGAACCCTAATTGAATTTGTTAGGGTTATTCGTGTGGGTGGGGGACGGTGGGTGTTGTTGGTGATGGTGATGCTAGGTGTGTTGATGGCAGCTGGGTTGCGAGTGGTGGCGGGTTGATGGTGGCGGCGATGGCAGGTGGGTTAATGGTGGTGATGATCGGTTGATGGTGTTTGAGGTGGGAGGTGAAGATGAGATCTGAATGGGAGGTGATGATGGTGTCTGAATATATAATAATAATAATAATAGGGTAAGATTACCAAAATACCCCTGCCTATAACAGTCAACTAACTGTTGACTGACGGCAGGGGGTAAACATGCGACATAACAGTGAACAGTGGGGTGTAATTTTGCAATTATTTCCTTAGGGGGGTAGGAGTGCCAATGACCCCTAACCTCAGGGTGTAAAATTGCAGTTTACTCTAATAATTATATGACTTTGGATAGTTTCTAAAGTAGTACAAACAAACACTTATTATTGAGAAGATAAGGGGGTCATGTGGTCATGTGGAAAACTAAAAGGGGGTAGTACGTATGAACATGGAACATGGAGGAGTGACAATAGGGTAGTTGAAAGACATTACTGTTGTATGAGTAAGGTTTACTCGAGTGCGGAGGAACGTGTAACACACGCTCTAACTACTCCAAAGGAAGTGTCGGTGTATCAACGGCCGGTGATGTTTGGTGGCGGTGGGCGCGTGGGTTACGTTGAATTCGCCGACGCGCACATACTTGCTGTTTCCAACCCAATAGTGGGTTCCCGCTCAAAACTATTTGTTATTATCATTATCACTCTAATAATAAACCAAATTTATGTGGACTTTTGACTATGTATTACAAAACGACACCGTTTCCTGCATATAAATTTGTCCAAAAGTAAATAAATAAAGTGATAATATTAGCGACTTAGGTATGACTGTATGAGGGCGGGTTGAAACAATCGGCTTCATCGGGATGCTTTGATACACCGTAGCAATTTGCTATCGGTTATAAACTGGGACACAGCGGATTCAGAATTTTTTTTCAATGGGTTTTTTTTAGTAAATTCTCATTGATTCTAGACTATTTTTTTTCAAATTGTACAAGGTTCCATTAATTCTTTTTATTTTTTTTCCTAACTGTGAGGATTCTCGGGTTTTCTCGAAACCCCCTTGGATCCACCCTTGAGCCGGGAACAAGTTTTTGGCTTGTGAAGGGTACCCACTTCACCCTTATTTATAACTTAGTGTCGGTTAATACTAAATATTTTAACTTATATCCTTACATGATTAGGTTTTCTAAATCCTATTAAATACATTTAAAAATGAATCAAGTATTGTGCCGACATTACTTGGCATTTACACGTTTAAAACACCAAAAAAGAAAAGTGGAAAACTGTGGTTTGGATATTGAAGTCAAAAAATGATCCTAGGAGAATCGAATAATTAATTAATTTTATTTATAATGCAAAAACAAAAGATAACATAAATGTTTGTAACTAGATATTTTGGTGGAACAAGAGCATGTATGTTGGTACCACTTAAACATCATCTGGTCGGGTGTCTGTTTTACCAAGTTAATGGCGATGGTTCAAGCTGTCTACGTCACCGTTTTACCAAGTTAATTCCTAATGCGTAACTGTCAAAACACACTTAACCTAATAAACCATATATAACAACTCTTAGGATGTAAGATTCATACTTTGATTCTATCTAACATGAGAACGTTATCATAAATTAATCATGTTATTTTGATATTTAAGATGCATTATTCAAACATGTCATTAGTTAAGCTTTGCTCCAACAATAAGTTTATACAGCATCGCCACCCTCACTCACCTTCAAAAACACACAACGAAAAGCCATGCCGAATTTTCATCAAATATATCCAACCTCAAATGAACAAAAATTCTTTTGATCTACATTCTCTGGACAATCCTGATATTACAATTGCAAATTCATTACTTTGCATTAAAAAATAATAATAATAATAATAATAATAATAATAATAATAATAATAATAAATTGAATGATGTAACTTGGCAAGTATTGAAAATTGAATGATAATAATAAATATAAATAAAAAATAAAGTTTACCAGGTATCACATAATCTAGCAACACTATCCTTCTACTTCTCGTCCGAATAAGAATCCAAGTATGCGATCACAGATTCGGCTGCTTTGCATCCCGAGGATATTGCTTTCCCGACAGAGAGCCCTCCTTTGTGGTTACCTAATAAAATTAGGGTTAATTGTCATAAAATACCAACATATTAATCTCATTCTTTCATATTGGTCAATATATTTTACTCGTACCGATTGAGACATTGAACTCGATATAGGTGTTTTATTTTCGTCTTTTTAATGTCAAAATTTAGCAACCTACTTTCTCAAATGTTCCACATGGGCTATTGTAGTATGATTCTATAAAGAAATGAAGAAAAACAAGCATTTTACCAAGTTTGACTATTAAATTGGTACGGGTTAGGGTAAAATGACCAATGTGGAACACTAAGATATGTAAGGTGCTATCTTATGGCATCAGCCCAAGCATATAACTTCATCAATAAAGGAGCAAAATGGATCTGGTCGGTTTGATCACAAACAAGTTATCTCATTTCTATTAGATAACTATTAACTAGCGCATGGAACATGATTACCAAAATTGAAGTTTAGACTTCTTTCGACCCAAGCTATTTTATTTCTACCCATTAGAGAAAAACCTCATCCAAATCCACCCATCTGTAAGTAAAAAAGGGTCAAAATTCTCACCTCTACCTACCAACATATAATTTATCCATTTTTATTTCAAGACAAAACATGGTACCTGCATAAAAGTATCCGGGTAGCTCCCTTTCCATTTTCTCAATTGCTTCAATGACTGAACCATAGTCGCGCCCATACAATGGAAATGCTTTGCTCCAATAATAGTGACTGCAATTAAATTCACATCCCCATAACATATAGCATGACCAAAAAGGCAAAAAAAAAGGGCAAACTTTAAGCATAAGTCGTATTTACATTGTGCATACATCTATGTACCTCAAGACTTATTTAACTTTTTGTTACTTTTAGCAACAATTTCAGTTCGCGATGGAAAACGTCAAGTTGAATAAGAAATTTTGTTTAAACAGATAAAAAGACCATAGGTAAGCAAGCGATTACATTCCTTATTCTAGTAAAAAGATATTGTTAATAGTGTTGTGCCCTTACGTTAGAAATTTTGGCTCTCCTTCTGTTCCAAGCAACTGTCTGAGGTCAGAAGTTACTATATGCTTCAACTCGTCCCTGAAATAGTATTTTAGATTATTGACACATGCCCAAAAAATTCATTAAACTTGCGTAATTAAGTGAACCTACCTCGAAGCTTTGGCCAGTTCTTTGTTTCGACTACCCCCAACAAAGGTGGTGTAAAGGTACACGTCTTCCGAGGCGCGATCTGGAAACATCATCGAAGAGAAGAGAGTGCCTGCATAGCAGAATTTTCGCTATGCCGTTACGGTAAACAAAATTAAAAAAAAAACTATTGGAGGACAGTATCAAGCCTCACCTAGTGTCCTCAAACCATTTTTCTGCTCCTTGGCTGGAACAAGAACTCCAAAACCCTCGAGGGGCTGCTTCACGTTTTCTTTCTTGAAAGTCGAGATTATTACTGATATTGGCATATAACTCACCTGCACTACAAAAACCAAAAGCTAAAAAATGACACTAAAAAAGTTTTAATTTTTAATTGGATGCTCTGATGTTAAAAGGTTTTTTCTCTTGGTAGAATTTACTGACTGTCAAATTTGACGGAACTATAACTAACTAATGCTTCGGTAAAAAAACATACCTCTGGTATGAAATTAAGCGGAAACGGACTTCCGATCTTTGTAATCTTCATTTCTTTTACATTGCCAAGTGGGGCCTAATTAGGGAACATATCTTCATCAAGATTCAAGAATGCACGAGATTAACCAAATTTATGTCACGGATAGTAAAAGATTACCCAATGGATGTACTCACAGTCATGATCACAGCGTCGAAAGATTGCTGAAATTGTTTGTTCTGATCTGGAGCACAACATATTGACCAATTACCAACCGTGTTACCATCGCAGTTGTAGGACATTTCAAGCACCTTTGATTGAAGATTAAGTTCATGGGGTCCGATCTCTTTGCATAGTGCATCAGTGAGGGTCTGCATAACGATAAAGCATGAATAACCAAAATAACATCTGTAATAAAAAAGAGAATTGTAATTAAATTTAGGGTCTTGTCGAAATCAGTAAATCACCCTCGTCTTACCTGCATTCCACCGAAAAACGAAAAAGAACCACGCCTGCGTTTGCTGTTTCCAGAAGGTTTCCTTTTCCCATTTCTGGAAGATACCATAGACTGAAATGCCCCGGAAACGATTGAACCAAACCTGAATGTAAATAGTTGTAACTATTCAACTGATTTTAAGTCTTAAGAAATAGAATAAAATGCCATTTTCGTCCCTGAAGTTTGGCCAGTTTTGCGACTTTCGTCCAAAGGTTTGTTTTATCGCATCTGGATCCAAAAGGTTTGAAATCTTGCCAACTTTATCAGGCTCGTTAACTCCATCGGTTTTTCTCCGTTAAGTCATGGATATTTTCGTCTTTTTTGTTAACTTAAAGGGCAATTCGGTCTTTTGTATACTTGTAAATTATGCTAAATGCTTGTACATAAAGTGAAAAAGACCGAATTGCCCTTTAATTTAACAAAAAAACGACGGAAATACCCCTGACTTAACGGAGAAAAATGGATGGAGTTAACCAGCCGGATGAAAATGGCAAGATTTCAAACCTTTTGGATCCAGATGTGGAAAAACAAACCTTTGGACGAAAGTAGCAAAACTGGCCAAACCTCAGGGACGAAAATGGCATTTTACTCTAAGAAATAAGTGATCGAAAGTCATTATTCCACAGGCCATTTGAAGAATGAATTAGTATTGGTTTTTACAAACATACCTTCTTTCTAAATCCCATAACTCAGGAAATGCATGACGCATCTGTGTGGAAAAGTAAAGGAATTTAAGCAATATATTAAGCAGTTATGTGTGGTTATTTGAAAGCAGTTATGTATATTTTCTCAAAAAAACATAGAGCAACAATAGTTACTCACAGAAAGTGATTCAGGATCTCCGCCGCTTGTTCCCGCAACAACTGGATCAATGAGATACTCAACAACCTTAGATAAGCAAGTCAAATATTAATAACTCGGAGAAACAAAATCAAAAACAGAAACAAAACATTATGTAGAATATACAAACACCTCCTTCCCAAAATGACGTTGAAAGAATTCTCCAACACTGCGAAACAAAATGTTTAGAACCTAATGGCATGTATCGAATATAACTAACTACTTCAAGCAGATGAAATGGAACAAGGCTGTATATTTTACCTCTCTGGTGCGTCAGATGACTTATTCTTCTTCCATAAAAATGGCTCCAAAAGAATTTGAACCTGTAAAATTTGCAAACAAACCCGATAATAATCGTATATACATTGTAATCACAAATCTTCAACTTTTGACAACTGGGAAAAGTTTGTGTGATACTTATGTAGATGCTTTTTAAACTACAATTAAAGTAAACAAACATTATATTTGATTACGAATAACAGAATAAAGAGTGTGCTTTAATCTAAACAATGAACAACATTAAGAAGATAGTATGAGAGTGAAGGATTATAATAAGATATGGCATCCTTATGCTTGAACTTAAGGTAGCAGGAGCTACTAACGTACCTTTGACTGAGTGGAAAGAAAACTGCTTCCGATCAGTGCAACTGGGTTAGAAGGTATCTGTAATTATGAGATTGACAATGTTATGGTCAATAACACGATACATGAAGTCATGAACTTGAGACGAATAAAAGATAAGTAGTAAGAAGACAACTAAGGCCTCATTCAACAAAGATTTTGTTTTTTCGTTCTCTGGACGAAAAAACTACAAAAACAGGTGTTTGACAAACCGTGACTTGGATCTTTTCACAGATTGCAAAACTGAATTCCGAAATTACTCATGTTATTATTTGACTTTGATGAGATTAAGCTTACAAGCCTAATAAAGTACAATTCACCTTACATTTTAATTTTTTATCTTTCTTTCTTTTTCTTTTTCTTTTTTCTTTTTTTGAGAAAGGGAATTTATCAATATTGAGGATCATTAGTTAAGTATGGTGTTGAGATATTCATACCAGTACAGGTTTTCCATTTCTTACAATGTACCGCTTGTGCTGTGAAATCGGCTGCAGCAGGAAATAGTGTTAGGACTCAGCAAGGATGTAGTGATTATAAAAGATAAACAGGATCAGCCTTAAAATTGTGTTTAATTATTTGTATTTATACAAAAAAAGAAAAACAACTTGTTGTTCTTTTTTGTTTCAGAAGATGATCACATATGAACAGTTAGTACACAAACTATGGGAAGTATGGCAGCTATATCAAACACAACAACTTACAAACTGTTGTTTATCTCGAAGCCCAAGATCATCGATCAAACTGCTGACCTCTGCCTCACTCTCAGTCTGCGTAAATCGTAAGGTAAACTATATGTTACGCATCATCATCAAAATTGCTTAATATTGCAGATTGACATCAATCATATTATTATCCTGAAATATTACACATACCATAGTATTGGCACCCTCATCCCATATTAAACCATCTTGCGAAACGCTCCGTAGTTTCCCGCCTACTCTCCCATCAGCTTCAAAGACAGTGACATTTAATCCATGTGACTTTAACTTATAAGCAGCAGCACAACCACTGAAAAAATAATAAACATATTGTTTCTCAATTTCAAATTAGGTCATTCCTCCTCTAATTATCAAAACATTCTGCAAATGTCTCCTCAATAAATAAACTAAACCTATGTATGACTGACTGGCTGGCTGATCATTCATTTCTTAGTCAAATTCTACCAACCACTTGAAATCGTCACCATCTAAATTCATTATTGGTACCAATTTCATCAACAAATTATTACACCGATAATATTCTAGCAAATTATATCAACAAATTCGGTATTTTAAGTTGAAGTTTCGTACCTGACACCGGCACCAACAACGGCAACTCTCTTAGCAGGTTCTGTAGAGAATAATAAATTTCATTAGTTATACATGCAAATGCAACAGTGAAATTAGGATAAAAGGTAAAAAGAAGAACCCTAACTTTGGTTGTCAGGTGTAGTTGGTGAAGCCATTTTTTGGTTTCTCTGTGGATGAAGTCACCTGGTAATCTGATTCTGATTATGGGGGTTGGTATTTTGTCCTATTGGTTCGGGTCGGGTAGAGAAGTCTGTGGGCAAAAAGTAGCTAGCTATAAAAAGTAACTGCGTGCGACGAACTCCAAATGTGGACCAATGGGTATTAACTACTACAAGAGCTATTATTATTTTGGACGTATATAGAATTAAGTTATTCTACCAAGGCTCCTAATTGTAAGAAGGATTTATAGAGTGATAAGCGTCCAATAATCTAAAATTAAACTCACTATATCACCACCCAAAACCTAAACCCCCACCCCACCACCACCCAAAAACCTAACCCCCCCCCCCCACCCGGCAAAAAAAAAAACTATAACCCACAAAAAAAACCACAAAAAACCCAACCCCCCACCCCCCCCCCCCTAAAAAAACCTAAAAAAACCTAACACCCCCTCCCCCCCCCCCCCCCCAAAAAAAAAAAAAAACTAAACACCCACCCCCACCCAAAAACCTAAACCCCCCACTCTCACCCCCTCAGCAAAAAAAAAAAATTGGGTGAGTGATGGGGGTGGGGGTTTAGGTTTTTTGGTGGTGGTGGATGTTTAAGTTTTTTTTTTTTTGTAGTGGGTCTTTTTTAGGAGCCTTTGTACCCTTCTTACAATTAGGATCATTTGTATTTGATCCTAATCCCATAAACTAAAACTGAAAAGGATAACATGTAGTTTAGTTGAGTTAAATGCTTGGTTGGTACCTGTAGTTTTTAAAAATTGCAGACTTAGTCCTAGTGGTTTACTAATTACACGCTTGGTCCCAAAACTTGTCAAAAATGAACTCGGTTGGTCCCCAGCCCTAACATCAGTTAAATTTCTCGGTTAAGTCCATGTTAAATGACCAAAATAACCTTGCTTATTAACAAAACCCACTACATCATCTTCATCACTATCATCATCTGCATCATCTTCATTACCCGGCCGACTGAATTGACTGGGTCGCGAGACTGAACCAAGCATACCCGGAGCTAACCCAAACACCAAAAAAAGAATGAACCAAGTTTTAACCACCACCACGTCTGTGTCGGCGCACTGCCGCAGTCGGCTGCCCAAAAAGAAACAAACAGTGACCTGAATCAAGCTTGAAACATAGTCGACCTAGTTCAAAGCCCAAATTTTAGGCTAATAGCCACTTACCGGAGAGAGAGAGGAATAGAGTTTTCTGTTCTGCGGTTGTCGTGAACGGCCACCGGCCGTCGCTTCTTGGTCGTCGTCGGCGTCTCCGATCCATCATCATCATCATCGGTCATACATCATCATCGGCCGACATGAGCATCTTCCTTAATCAACAAAAATCGTCATCATCCTTATCACCAAAAGCACCCCCGCCTGTGCCTCCACCGCCGCCGCCGTGAGCGACGGGGCTACCGCTGTTCCACCATCTTCTCCGATCTCTTCTCTCCCTTGTCGTCTCTCTCCTCTCTCTTCGCTTCTGATCTCCGTCGCCGGAAAAGAACGAGAGACAGAGATGGGGTGTGGTTTTGTGATGAAGATGATGATGGTGATGAAGATGATGCAGAGGTGGTTGTGCTTCTTGTTTGAAAAGAGAGTCTGCAAATATGGAAGAATAGGAATAATAAATGCACTTGACAGTCAATTGAAAACCCAAGGGTATTTTGGTCATTTAACATGGACTTAACTGGAAAACTTAACAAATGTTAGTGCTGGGGACCAACCGAGTTCATTTTTGACAAGTTTTGGGACCACGCGTGTAATTAGTAAACCACTAGGACCAAGTCTGCAATTTTTGCAAACCACAGGGACCAACCAAGCATTTAACTCAGTTTAGTTTATAGAATGCTTTGAGCACTTAGTTTATAGAATGATTTAATCAATTAATATGTCTATCAACCATAATAAAAGAAAGAGTTAATTGTCAAAATTGTGACAACTCGAACTTTCAAGGTCTTTCCTCTGCGTGATACTTGTTTCGCACCGGTGTTTTTATAATTCGTATTGCATTATAACTTATATATGTTTAGTATATGATTGATGTATTTAATGTGTTTAGTTTTATAAACTTTTGAACTGTTTAAAAGTTAAAAACCATACTTGATGAAACATTAGTGTTTCGCCACTAGCAAACTTGACGAAACATAAGTGTTTCGTCATTCCCTCTACTCGATGAAACTTAGGGAGTTTCGTCGCCCCCTTTTGATGTTTCGTGGAGATGGGCTTTCGGCCCAGGTGAGGCCCAGCATCGACTAAGTCAATCTGTTTTATAGTTGCACACTTATGTAAAACGTCAGTTACCAAACCCTAGTCCCATCTTGCAACCGACGGCAACACTCTCCATCTTCCTTGAATCCTCTTGCACTGTTGTGAACACCCCATCATTCGGTTAGCGTTCTATCACACTTCACAGTTGCTTGATGTTTGTTTGTGATGCATGTAATCCATTGTGAATATAGGGTTTTGCTAGAAACTGTACAGTCATATTGTGTTGATTAGGGTTTGGAATGTTTCATGAACCATACATATTGCTATCGGTTGTTCATGATTAACGGATGCTATCATAGGATCTGATCGGAATGTTTAGATCGTAGTTATATGATGATTCTTGATAGTAATGAACCAGTAGATCTATGTGATCATCAAGTACGATTATGTTATGATTGTGTGGATTGTATGAAAGTTTTGTAAACTGTTATGCATAGGGTGCAAGTTTAATGTATGATGATTTACGGTTACGCCTTGTATGCATGGTATTACATATCTAGAATACATGATTATCGTTGAATTTGTTGTTAGATCTGTCTGCGTATTGATGAAATTGATAGCATACGGCTGAATGAAAGAAAGGGTAACTGTTTAGCTAGGGTTGTGACGAAACACTGGATGTTTCGCCACCTTGTGTCTTAACGAAACACTGGATGTTTCGCCACCCTGTGTCTCGACGAAACATTGGAATGTTTCGCCACCCATTTGTTGACGAAATACTTTGGTATTTCGTCGTTTGGAGTTTCGCCGTCCAGTGGATGGTTACAACAGAGTGTGGTTTAAGACGTGTATGAAACCTGGATGATCACTACCTGACTGTCTATGATGTTAATCATGATTGAGGAAACATGAATTTGCATACGATACATACATATGAACTGTGGACTTGATTGAGTTATATAACTGCTATGTGTTATTCGGAAACTGTTGTTTGAATACACATCATGACTACAATTTATACGTGAACCTTGAGAATGTGAAACTGATTATGCGCACATGAAAACTGTAGGCTTTGACTGAATTATTTGTGAACAAGTAAATAATCATACCGAGAAAAACAAGGTGAGTTCACTGCTCTTTTTCCAAGCATGCATCCCGGGGAGGGATATCGGGTAACGTTCCGGGGAGGAATGTCAGGTTATTGGGATGTTTGTTATTACACTCATTTCTATCGATAAGACCCCTTACATCTACCGATTAGTTGCCGGGGAGGCAACGAGGTATTTAGTTGATAGCGCTATTAGGTTTGGCACCCTCACACCGTACCGGGGAGGACGGGCGTGAACTAATTACCTTAACCACTTAACCAATGTTTTGATAGAGACATTGGGGTTGGGCAAATAAATCTAGTAGCCATCTGCGGTAATCGAGTTAATAACAACATCAAATCAAATCATTGAACTGTCTTATACTCATATCTGGTAACTAAACGCGTTAACAAAACTTTGAACTCACCAGCGTCGTCTGACACACTTGTCTGCATGCTTGCAGGTCGTTAGATTCTTGACATGGACTTGCTATCTAGGAGTGCTGGAGTGGTCATGGGTCGAGACTCTTGGATACTTGTTTTGTTGATTATGAACACTTGTTTTGAAACAATTGATTTACAGTTTACATTATGCTTCCGCTGAACAACTACTTTGGTTTAACTTATGTCTTGGATTTATATTTTTGAAATTAATGGAATGTTTTATTTAAATATTATGCGTAGTTCAATATGATTGGTGGCTGGATCCTGGTACGTCACACGCCCCGCGGTGATTCCGCATGTGGTATTTTGGGGGTGTGACAGTTTGGTATCAGAGCCACTGGTTATAGTGAACTAGGTTTTGAAACGTTTTTACAAAACCAGACAATAACCGAACAACTTCGAAAATCGACCATGACACTCAGCTCCAGATTGCAAGGTTCGTCTTCTGTTTACTTTATGCTTAGTAGTTACACACACACGACTTGCATGGAACAACATGTTTGAAACCTTGATATGATTACCTGTGCTGCGTGTCTTAGTGGAGCTAGATAGTGTGGCACTACCCTTCAACTCTCGTGTTTATTAATCTTATAATGCCTTTCGTTGTGCTATTTGAATGTGGGGGGAAACTTCTAGCGCAAGTTAAGAGGCACTGAGATAAGTATGCAAATTACCTTATTATTATGGGTGCACACATAATAATAACATGAGGTGCATGTAAGTCCCAGTGAGGCTTAACGAGTGTGAGAAGGGTTCTGCCCTATTGTGTATAAACTTGGTAGTTTGTAGATTTCAACGTGAGACTTGACTCTTACCTCATCTCGACTTTTAAATTTGTTCCCTCTCCTTATATAGAATCATGAGTGGACAAGGTCATGGACGTGGTCACATCGCGATGACCCAAGCTGAGCTGACAAACTTAATCAACACACGTGTGGCTGAGGCTTTGGCAGCCTACCAAGCTGGTACGAAATGTGCCGAATACTCTTTAATCTTGTGTCGCGTACACAACTCTTACCCCTGTGTTGTATTTTCTTTCATCCATTAGGTCAGCCAGCGCATCAGAACAATCCGCCTGCCTGCACATTCAAGACATTCACGGATTGTAAGCCACAGACGTTCAGTGGGACTGAAGGGGCTGTGGGGTTACTGCGTTGGTTTGAGAAGGCTGAATCAGTGTTTGCTATGTGTAACTGTCCTGTCGGGGACCGAGTAAAGTATGCTACTGGCACTTTGGAGGATGGTGCCTTAACTTGGTGGAATGCCCAGGTGCAGATGTTGGGCATCGAGATGGCTAATGCAACGACTTGGGATGATTTTAAGGAGTTGATGTGAGAAGAGTACTGTCCTCGTGATGAGATTCAGAAGCTCGAGAACGAGTTCTACGATTTGAAGATGGAAGGATCCGAGATCGAGGCTTACATGAAACGATCTCATGAGCTAGCAATTTTGTGCCCTAACCTGTCTCGACCTCCACATCGACGAATTGAGCTGTATCTCAAGGGCCTAGCACCAGCTGTAAAGGGGTATGTCACTGCTGCAAACCATAACAATCTGCCCCAGATCATCCGTTTGGCACATAAGATTACTGACCAAGAGGTCGAGCGCGGCTCATTGCCGCCTCGTAAATCTGCTACTACCTCTACTGCTACAGCTACCACACCTGCTAGTGATAACAAGCGAAAATGGAACGACGCTGACAAGGCAACCAGTGCCAGTCAATCGTAGAAAAGGCCTGACAACAGCAATAACCGTAGTTTCAGTCAGTCGTCCTCAGTTAACCAAGGCCAGGGCAGCAATCAGAATCAGGGCTCCTATGTTGGAAAGAAGCCACAATGCAACAAGTGTGGTTATCATCATTATGGATAGTGTGTCCAGACTTGCCGTAGGTGCGAAAAGGTGGGCCATGAGGCCAAAGACTGTAGAGCCCCGCAGCCAAAGCAGCAGCAGCAAAATCAGCAGCATCAGCGACAGCAAAGGCAACAACCCCATCCGAACCAGGGCTTTAAGAAGGGGTGTTTCCAGTGTGGGGATGAGGGCCACATTAAGCGGGATTGCCCTCAGTTGAATCAGAATGTTAACGACAACAACAACTGCCAGAACAACAACAACAACAACAATGCTGGAAACAACAACAATAACGGCAACAATGGAGGCAATGGTGCTCGTGGAAGGGTGTTTACGATCGGTGCTGGTGATGCTAGGAACGACGGCAATGTCGTGACTGGTACGTTTTCTGTGAACAATCTTATTGCTTCTGTGTTATTTAATTCCGGTGCCGATTTGAGTTATGTGTCCCTAGAGTTTAGTCAGCGATTAGGGTTAACTCCATCACCTTTAGAAGTTAAGCATGTAGTAGAATTAGCTGATGGTAAAACGATTGAAGCTTCGCATGTCCTATTTGGGTGTAAACTAGATCTTGTGGGTCAAGTGTTTGATATTGATCTCCTTCCTGTTACCCTCGGTAGTTTTGATATCGTGGTTGGTATGGATTGGCTGTCTAAACACCAAGCTGAGATTCTGTGTAAGGAGAAGATTGTACGTATTCCTCTCCCTGGTGGAGAGTCATTATCGGTTCAGGGGCATCGCAGTGGTGCGATGGTTGGTATCATCTCAGCTATGCAAGCGCAGAAATGCCTACGAAAGGGGTATCCTGCTATTCTAGCACTTGTTACTGATACTCCGTCAGGAGAAAGAAAGATCGAGGATCTGCCAGTTGTACGCGAATTTGCCGATGTGTTTTCTGAGGAACTTCCTGGTCTACCTCCTCACCGTCAAGTGGAATTTCAAATTGATCTTGCGCCAGGAGCAGCCCCGATAGCTCGTGCTCCTTACCGTTTAGCACCTGGAGAATTGCAGGAGTTGTCTAATCAATTGCAAGAGTTACTGGATAGGGGCTTTATTTGACCCAGTTCTTCGCCTTGGGGAGCCCCAGTTATGTTCGTAAAGAAGAAAGACGGGTCCTTTCGCATGTGTATTGATTATCGGGAACTCAACAAGGTGACTGTCAAGAACCGTTATCCATTGCCACGCATCGACGACTTGTTTGACCAGTTGCAAGGGTCAAGTTTTTATTCAAAGATCGACTTAAGATCGGGCTATCAACAGGTGAGAGTCCGAGAGGAGGATGTTCCAAAAACGGCTTTTAGAACGCGGTATGGGCATTATGAGTTTTTAGTTATGTCGTTTGGGTTAACAAACACGCCAGCGGTCTTCATGGATCTCATGAACCGTGTATGCAAACGGTATCTCGACGATTTCGTTATAGTATTCATCGACGACATTTTGATCTACTCGAAGAGCAAGGAAGATCACGAGTGGCACTTGCGTCTTATTTTGGAACTCCTGAGGAAGGAGCAACTCTATGTGAAGTTTTCTAAGTGTGACTTCTGGATTCGAGAGGTACACTTCCTTGGCCACATTGTGAACGAATCAGGGATACACGTGGATCCTGCAAAGATTGATGCTATCAAAAATTGGGCTGCACCAAAGACTCCTTCAGAGGTACGAAAATTTCTTGGACTCGTTGGGTACCATCGCAGGTTTATAAAGGACTTTTCGAAGATCGCCCAACCTCTTACTTCATTGACACAGAAAGGCGTTGTATACTCGTGGGGAACGAAACAAGAGGAAGCTTTTCAGCTACTGAAACAGAAACTCTGCAGTGCACCGATCTTGTCTCTACCTAAAGGTACAGAAGACTTTGTAGTATGCTGTGATGCTTCCATACAGGGTCTTGGTTGCGTGCTGATGCAACGCAACAATGTGATAGCTTACGCCTCTCGACATTTGAAGGTACACGAGAGGAATTATACGACACACGACTTGGAGTTGGGAGCCGTAGTATTTGCGCTCAAAATCTAGAGGCATTACCTGTACGGTACTAAATGCCCCATTTATACCGACCACAAGAGCCTTCAACATATTTTCGACCATAAGGATTTGAATATGCGACAGCGTCGCTGGGTAGAACTTTTAAATGACTACGACTGTGCAATCAAGTATCATCCGGGTAAGGCCAACGTGGTAGCTGACGCTCTCAGTCGAAAGGAATCGAAACCCAAACGTGTTCGCGCCTTGCATCTCACCATTCACTCTAACCTACCTGATCAGATCCGTTCGGCTCAGGGCGAGCCGTTGAAGGAAGAAAAATATGAAGCTAAGTATTTACGGGGTACAGAGAAACGACTCGAGAAGAGATCAGATGGTATTTACTATTTTATGGAGCGGATATGGATTCCGTTGTTTGGTAACCTTAGAGAACTTGTGATGGACGAAGCGCACAAGTCTCGATACTCTGTTCACCCAGGTTCGTATAAGATGTATCAGGACCTCAAAGTCATGTATTGGTGGCCGAAGATGAAAGCTCACATCACGACTTATGTGAGTAAATGTTTAACCTGCTCGAAAGTTAAAGTGGAATACCAGAAACCGTCTGGATTGCTGCAACAACCAGAAATACACATGTGGAAGTGGGAGCAAATCGCAATGGATTTCGTCACAGGTTTGCCGAGAACTCAAAACGGAAACGATACCATTTGGGTGATCGTTGATCATCTCACGAAGTCAGCACACTTTCTGGCAATTAAGGAAACATATAAGTTCTCACAACTAGCTGCTGTCTATCTTAAGGAGGTGGTTTCTAGGCGCGGGGTGCCGACATCTATTATCTCTGACCGTGACCCGCGTTTCATATCAGATTTGTGGCAGTCAATGCACAAATCATTCGGCTCGCGTCTCGATATGAGCACTGCTTATCACCCGCAGACGGATGGTTAAAGTGAGCGAACCATCCAGACACTTGAGGATATGTTACGAGCATGCGTGATTGATTTTGGCAAGGGTTGGGAGAAACACTTGTCGTTGATAGAGTTTTCTTACAACAACAGCTACCATACCAACATTCAGGCAGCTCCATTCGAAGCATTATACGGTCGAAAATGTCGCTCACCTCTCTGTTGGGCTGAGGTGGGTGACAGCCAGGTTACAGGCCCAGAACTTGTACTCGAAACCTCCGAGAAAATTGTTCAGATAAGGAATCATATGGCGGCATCGCGTGATCGTCAGAAAATCTACGCTGACAAGCGTAGGAAGCCTTTTGAGTTCGCAGTTGGTGATCGTGTTATGTTAAAGGTCTCACCCTGGAAGGGTGTGGTGCGTTTTGGAAAACACGGCAAGCTCAACCCTCGTTATGTAGGGCCATTCAAAATTCTAGAGCGAATTGGTAAAGTGGCCTACAAGTTAGAGTTACCTGCTGAGTTGGGTAACGTCCATGATATGTTCCATGTGTCGCAATTAAAGAAGTGTTTGTCTGATGAAACACTGGTCGTACCTTTTCAAGAGCTGAAGATTGATGACAAGTTGTAGTTTGTCGAGGAACCAATAGAAATTATGGACCGGGAGGTCAAGGTCCGTAAGCACAGCCGTATTCCGATTGTACGAGTTCGTTGGAACTCAAGACATGGACCGGAGTTCACATAGGAACGTGAGGATCAAATGAAGCTCAAGTATCCACATTTATTCCCAGATGACAAGTCTAAGTCTGACAAACCTAAGCCTGGCACAACTAGTGAATTTCGGGAAGAAATTCCCAATCAAGTTGGGGATGATGTGGCACCCGCGGAAAATGCACAGTCATCTTGATCTAACACCGTACTGTTTTGGGTTTCTTATCAAATTTCGGGACGAAATTTCTTTCAAGTTGGGGATGATGTGACAACTCTAACTTTCAAGGTCTTTCCTCTGCGTGATACTTGTTTCGCACCGATGTTTTTATAATTCATATTGCATTATAACTTATATATGTTTAGTATATAATTGATGTCTTTAATGTGTTTAGTTTTATAAACTTTTGAACTGTATAAAAGTTAAAAACCATACTTGATGAAACATTAGTGTTTCGCCACTAGCAAACTCGACGAAACATAAGTGTTTCGTCATTCCCTCTACTCGACGAAACTTAGGGAGTTTCGTCACCCCCTTTTCATGTTTCGTAAAGATGGGCTTTCGGCCCAGGTGAGGCCCAGCATCGACTAAGTCAATCTGTTTTATAATTGCACACTTACGTAAAACGTCAGTTACCAAACCTTAGTCCTCTCTTGCAACCGACGGCAACACTCTCCATCTTCCTTGAATCCTCTTGCACTGTTGTGAACACCCCATCATTCGGTTAGCGTTCTATCACACTTCACAGTTGCTTGATGTTTGTTTGTGATGCATGTAATCCATTGTGAATATAGGGTTTTGCTAGAAACTGTACAGCCATATTATGTTGATTAGGGTTTGGAATGTTTCATGAACCTTACATATTGCTATCGGTTGTTCATGATTAACGGATGCTCTCATAGGATCTGATCGGAATGTTTAGATCGTAGGTATATGATGATTCTTGATAGTAATGAACCAGTAGATCTATGTGATCATCAAGTACGATTATGTTATGATTGTGTGGATTGTATGAAAGCTTTGTAAACTGTTATGCATAGGGTGCAAGTTTAATGTATGATGATTTACTGTTACGCCTTGTATGCATGGTAATACATATCTAGAATACATGATTATCGCTGAATCTGTTGTTAGATCTGTCTGCGTATTGATGAAATTGATAGTATACGGTTGAATGAAAGAAAGGGTAACTGTTTGGCTAGGGTTGTGACGAAACACTGGATGTTTCGCCACCCTGTGTCTCGACGAAACACTGGATGTTTCGCCACCCTGTGTCTCGACGAAACATTGGAATGTTTAGCCACCCATTTGTTGACGAAATACTTTGGTATTTCATCGTTTGGAGTTTCGCCGTCCAGTGGATGGTTACAACAGAGTGTGGTTTAAGACGTGTATGAAACCTGGATGATCACTACCTGACTGTCTATGATGTTAATCATGATTGAGGAAACATGAATTTGCATACGATACATACATATGAACTGTGGACTTGATTGAGTTATATAACTGTTATGTGTTATTCGGAAACTGTTGTTTGAATACACATCATGACTACAATTTATACGTGAACCTTGAGAATGTGAAACTGATTATGCGCACATGAAAACTGTAGGCTTTGACTGAATTATTTGTGAACAAGTAAATAATCATACCGAGAAAACCAAGGTGAGTTCACTGCTCTCTTTTTCCAAGCATGCATCCCGGGGAGGGATATCGGGTAACGTTCCGGGGAGGAATGTCAGGTTATTGGGATGTTTGTTATTACACTCATTCTATCGATAAGACCCCTTACATCTACCGATTAGTTGCCGGGGAGGCAACGGGGTATTTAGTTGATAGCGCTATTAGGTTTGGCACCCTCACACCGTACCGGGGAGGACGGGCGTGAACTAATTACCTTAACCACTTAACCAATGTTTTGATAGAGACATTGGGGTTGGGCAAATAAATCTAGTAGCCATCTGCGGTAATCGAGTTAATAACAACATCAAATAAAATCATTGAACTGTCTTATACTCATATCTGGTAACTAAACGCGTTAACAAAACTTTGAACTCACCAGCGTCGTCTGACACACTTGTCTGCATGCTTGCAGGTCGTTAGATTCTTGACATGGACTTGCTATCTAGGAGTACTGGAGTGGTCATGGGTCGAGACTCTTGGATACTTGTTTCGTTGGTTATGAACACTTGTTTTGAAACAATTGATTTACAGTTTACATTATGCTTCCGCTGAACAACTACTTTGGTTTAACTTATGTCTTGGATTTATATTTTTGAAATTAATGGAATGTTTTATTTAAATATTATGCGTAGTTCAATATGATTGGTGGCTGGATCCTGGTATGTCACATGCCCCGCGGTGATTCCGCATGTGGTATTTTGGGGGTATGACAGTTAGGATTTATTAGCCTAACCGTGAGATATTAGTAATGTGCACAATACCCCACTAGCCAGTGATTAAGATAACCATGACTTAATCCCTGTAATTATAACTTTTGAAAATAATTGGAGTATTGTAAAACATTATTGATAAAAAGAGAATGACTCACATTGCAGATTTAAACGGGCAGAGTTTAACCTACTGATTAGCCTTGTAACCTAATTTAAATAACAATGCACTCGAACTAGGTCAGTAACTAATACAACATTTACGATAACTCACGAGATTAAAACCCTCACAACGAATGACAAAGTGCAATACTTAAACATCCATCGAATTCACGACGAATGACAAAGTATGGCCCTAATGTGGGCAACACTTAAACATCCATCGGATAGTTTCAATCGATCGGACATTGAATCGTAGCAGCGATCGAGTTAATACCCTGTATCGTAGCAACGCCTCACTATTTTGAAAGTGAAATTCGAGCAGTAGAACTTCGATTTTGTTTAAAATTTTCGACACCAGATGAAAGCCCATGCCCTGATCTATTTATAGCAACTTTTTGGGTTTCACGCGGCCCGCGTGAACCCACACTAAATCTTTACGCGGCCCGCGAGGCGGCCTAGTCTACGCGTAGGCTTGCTGGGTCATGAGTAGGTGTGCCAGGTGGACAACACGTGGCCTGGATGCTTATCCGGTCAAATCTTAAGTTGACGCGGCCCTCGTAAGGGTCCGCTTATTGTTCACGCGGCCCGCCTGAGAACCAAAAACCTTGTTTTCTTGGTTTTTCATGCACATTAGGGTTTCAGGGGTCTGGGTTCTTACTTACGGGTCGTTTTGGGACATTTTTGAAGGTCCTTACATCCTCCCCACCTTATTTAAAATCTCGTCCTCGAGATTTATTGGAATAAGTGAGGTTACTTTCGCTTTATCTCCGATTCCAGCTCCCAAGTGTATTCGGGTCCTCTTTTTTACTCCCACTTGACCTTGACTATTACTAATCTTTTGTGTTTGAGAAACTTGATCTTTATGTCTTCTATTTGAAGTGGTTTCTCCACGAACTTCAATTTCTCATTTACCTCTATGTCTTGGAGATGGACTACTAATGATTCGTCTGATAGACATTTCTTGAGGTTGGATACATGAAATACATCATGTATCCCAGCTAACTTTTCTGGTAGTTGTAAGCGATAGGCGACTGGTCCTATACGTTGGATTACTGGGAATGGTCCTACGTATCTTGGACTCAGCTTTCCTTTCTTACCAAACCGAACTACTCCTTTCCAAGGAGAAACTTTCAAGAGTACCTTGACTCCAATTTGAAACTCTAGTGGCTTGCGTCGATTACCGGCATAACTTTTCTGGCGATCTCGAGCCGTTTTCAGTGTTTCCTTGATTTGAGTGATCTTGTCGGTGGTCTCTTGCACAATTTCAGGACCTGATAATTGGCTTTCTCCTATTTCTGCCCAACAAACTGGAGTTCTGCATTTTTGTCCATATAATGCTTCGAATGGGGCAACTTCAATGCTTGAATGGTAACTATTGTTATAGGAGAATTCAATTAAGGGTAGGTGGTCATCCCAATTTCCACCAAAATCTATTACACATGCCCTAAGCATGTCTTCCAGGGTTTGGATCGTCCTTTCACTTTGTCCGTCTGTTTGAGGATGGTATGCAGTGCTTAGATTTAGTCGGGTTCCCATGGCTTCTTGGAAACTTGTCCAGAAGTGGGAAGTGAAACGACTATCCCTATCCGATACAATGGAGAGTGGGACTCCATGTAAGGATACTATCTCGTCTACATACAACTTTGCTAACCTTTCCATGCTAAAGGTTTCTTTCATGGGTAGAAAATGAGCTGATTTGGTTAATCGATCCACAATTACCTAAATTGCGTCATTACCTTTTCTGGTTTTGGGCAACTTAGTAACAAAGTCCATGGTTATAAGTTCCCATTTCCATACAGGCATTTCTAATTGTTGGAGTAGACCAGAGGGTTTCTGGTGTTCTGCCTTAACTTGTGAACAAGTAAAACATTTAGAAACATATCTAGCTATGTCCTTTTTCATTCCTATCCACCAGTAATTATTCCTTAAATCTTGGTACATCTTATTGTTACCAGGATGCATGGTATACCTAGATTTATGGGCTTCTTCTAAAATCTTATTTCTTAATTCTCCCTGCTTAGGTACCCAAATTCTTCTTTCATGGAATCTCCAAATTCCATCATTTCCCTGTTCCAATTCTTTTATTCTTCCTTTCATTCCTTCAGCATCATCCTTGATTGCTGTTTCTTGAATACTTTTCAGTTGTTCCATTAAATCTAACTGTAGATTTCATCTATGAGCACGAACTCGCTTTTGCTTTTCATGATATTTATGACTTAATGCATCAGCAACTACGTTTGCTTTTCCTTCGTGATATTGAATATCACAGTCGTAGTCACTTAGGATTTCCATCCATCTCCTTTGCCTCATGTTTAATTCTTTTTTCCCAAATATGTATCTTAAGCTCTTATGATCTGTATAGACAGTAAACTTACTTCCATACAGATAGTGTCTCCAAATCTTAAGGGCAAAAATTATGGCTCCTAACTCTAAGTCATGAGTCATATAGTTTTCTTCATGCTTTTTCAATTGTCTCAAGGAGACACAATTACCTTCTTGCGTTGCATTAGCACACATCCTAATCCTAGCTTAGAAGCATCGCAGTAAACTTCAAAATCCTCTGTTCCTTCTGGCAAGGCTAGAATTGGAGCGTTTGTTAACTTTTTCTTTAAAATCCTAAAGGCCTCTTCTTGCCTAGGTCCTCATTCAAACTTAGCTGCTTTACATGTTAACTTAGTTAATGGTACAACTATTTTGGAAAAATCCTTAATAAATCGTCTATAGTATCCAACTAATCCTAGAAAGCTTCTAACTTCCATAGCTGTTTGTGGGACTTTCCATTTGGTGATCGCTTCTATTTTAGAGGGATCTACGTGAATACCTTCGTGATTCACCATGTGTCCTAAAAATTGTACCTCCTGTAGCCAAAATTCACACTTTGAGAATTTGGCGTAAAGCTTCTCCTTTCTTAACAAAGTTAAGAGTGCATGCAGATGCTCACAATGCTCGTCCTGACTTTTGGAATAAATAAGTATATCGTCGATGAAGACGATTACAAATTTATCCAAATACGGTTTACAGATTCTATTCATCATGTCCATAAATGCTGCAGGAGCATTTGTTAACCCAAAGGGCATGACTGTAAACTCGTAATGACCATACCTAGTTCTGAAAGCAGTTTTAGGTATGTCATCTTCTTGTACTTTCAATTGATGATATCCGGAGCGTAAATCTATCTTAGAAAAGTATCTAGCTCCTTGCAATTGATCAAAAAGATCATCAATCCTAGGTAATGGATATCGATTCTTAATTGTAACCTTATTCAATTCCCTATAATCGATACACATTCGCATTGAACCATCTTTCTTTTTCACAAACAACACTGGAGCTCCCCACGGGGATGAACTAGGTTGTATAAATCCTTTGCTTAATAATTCATCTAACTTCTTTTTCAATTCTAGCATTTCGGTGGGTGCTAACCGATAAGGTGCCTTGGCTATCGGTGTAGTTCCAGGGATTAGATGAATGCTAAATTCGACTTCCCTATTGGGTGGTAATCCCGGTAGTTCTTCTGGGAATACATCTGGGTATTCTGCTACTACCGGAATTTCTTTAAGTTCCTTACCTTTCGTGTTAATGATTACCGAAATCATATACATTACTTCTCGTTTTCTTGAATAACTGGCCAACTTCATTACTGAAATGAATTTCAGTGGCTTCCGTGGCTTATCTCCTGTAATCACCACTAATTCTCCAGTGGGTGTATGAATTTCTATGGAATTCTTATCACAAAGGATTCGGGCATGGTTGGCTACTAACCAATCCATTCCTAATACCACATCGAATTCGGCTAAATTCATAGGTAACAGGTTTGCAGAGAATTTATGGCCTAAGAGTTCTATCTTTTCTTCTCGCAAAACCTTATCTATGTTAACAGAATTCCCATCTGCCGTTTCTACCGTAAAGATTTGTCTAAGGTTGGTTAAGGGTAGGTTAAGAGCTTGGCAGAATGAAGTATTTATAAAACTTTGGTTTGCACCAGAGTCAAATAATACTTTTGCATAAACGTTGTGAACTAGGAACGTACCAGCTATTACGTCAGGGATTAGCTCTGCTTCCTGAGTAGTCAACTGGAAGGCTCTTGCGTTTTTCTTGGTAGTTCCTTCTGAAGGTTTGGCTTTGTTATCAGCTGGTTTGACCAATTTCGGACAGTCTGGCCTAAAATGTCCAGCTTCTCCGCAGTTGTAGCGGATTGTTGCTTTCTTCTTTCTGCAATCTTCCTCCTGATGCCCCGGAATTTTACAGAAATTGCAATATCCTTTGCATCTTCCGAAATGCTTTCTTTTGCAGGCATTGCAAAATGGAACAGTGGAAGATCGCACAGTTCCCTTTTTCTTGAAATTACTATTATTACCCACATGGAATCCTTGGGTAATCTTTTGGGCCACTTCCTTTTTCCGGTTTTCTTCTCTTGTGTGTCAGTCCGTCCGTTAGGGTGTTAGCTAATTCCACTGCATCGTTAATTGTGCGAGGTCTTGCAGCTTTAACGATATCACGGATTTCGCCAATTAAACCCCAAATATAGCGGGAAATAAGCACCGGCTCTGGCGAAGCCAGAGTAGGCACAACTCTAGCATACTCGAAGAAAGTCGAAGTATACCCTCGACAGTCTACATCCACCATTCGGTGGTTCAAGAATTTATTCGCCATTTGTTCCTTTTCATACTCAGGACAAAATTTTCTTTCTATTAGTCGCTTAAATTCTTCCCAACTCATGGCATAGGCCACATCACTTCCCTTAGCTTGAAGTACCGTATTCCACCATTCTAGCGCCCCTTCTTTAAAAAGATGCGATGCATACATGACCTTGTCTTCCTCTGCACATTTACTTATTTTAATCACCGCCTCGGTTTTCTCTAACCAACGCAGTGCAGCAGTCGCCCCTTCGTTGCCTGCAAATTCAACTGGTTTACAGGCAAGGAACTCCTTGTAAGTGCAACCAGGCGTTGCGGCTTTCATTTTCTTAAGGAGTGGGGCTTGCATTCCATCGTTGTCATTATTAGTATAGTTGCCGCCTCCGTTTACACTATTACAAAAATTTCGCCGTGTGTATGTTTGCTAGGAATAATTTGTTGAGGTTCAATTGGATTTCGAGCAGCAGCAAGGATTGCTGGAATAGCATTGGCTATTCCCTGAGCAACGATATTCTCGATATCTTGCCTATTCATAAATTGATCTTCATTGTTTTGCCCAGATTGATTAACTTCATTAACGGGTTCATTACCAGCGTGTTCCATCTGGTAATTATTTTATATAAGCAATTAGCACAAATAATTAATACCCAAATATAAAATAATTGCACATAATCACGTCAACAAGTATAGCCAAAATTGTTGATTTTTCAATGTTCGATATTTTATATATTATAGTAGGCATCCGTACAACCTGGTTATCTTACAAAAGTTTTATTTTTAGTTATTTCACATAATTATATGTTATTATTATATTATTATTAAACACATATTCCTACAATCACACAACCACAGTCACACCATACTTGTCAGCTGGCATCTTAGAAACGACGTTCCCTTTCGTCATATTTCCAAGATATTCTTTCCCCTACTTCCCTAATTCGATTCCCTGCATCAATCAGCTCCTCGCCATAATGACGGAGTTCCGCCAAGTTTTCTGAGCTCATAGGTGGGTGTAGTGGAGGCTCTGGGTCAAATTGAGGGAAAAAGGTATTAGGGTTATTTAGGAGATTTTGAAACTACCAGTCGGTGGTCCACCACTCTTCTAGTTCTGCTGGTAGAGGTTGGGAGTGGATAATGGGATATGAGATATCAGGCTCTAGATCAACTGGAAGTTGTGCTTCCGCTGGGTAATTAAAAAGGTTTTCACCGGCAGGTCCGATGAGGTCATTAAGTGCCAATTTATGATCCAACTCCTCCCAGGGTGGCATTTCCTGGTCTTACCTGGAACTTTCCCCAATCTTTATTTCCTTGCCTTTACCTTTGGGATCCTCCGTCTTTATAACTTTCCGTGTTGCTGGTTTCCTCCTACGCACACGCCTCCAGCCCACTAATCTTCTTCTTTTCTTTGGCTTTGAAATTCCATAGGTTCCTCCATGTCGGCACAATAACCGGTAAAGTCTCTGGAAACTTCCACATTAACAGAATAGAGGTTGAGATTCTGAAGAGCTTCAGACAACTCATTCATGCTGTTTAGCAGATATGAAGAAACATACAAAATTCAAGGTTAAAAGTTTGTAACTTGAACTTTCACATAATCACAGAATGGCAATCAGAAAAATTAAGTATTAATAAAAATATGAAATATTACGATTATATATATATATATTACAAATTACAACTGAAAATTAAAAATATACTAGGGATTGTACATTAATAATTTATTTTAGTCTATCTTTTCTTACTAAGTTGTTTATCTAATGGGCAAGTTTCTTTAAAGTTTATGGCTTATGGATAATATGGGTGCTAGTACTGGGTCAGGGTGTTGGTAGTTAAAGGTTAACATTTACTACTGTAGTGGCTAACATATAGAGATTTGCCCATTGTTCGTCTAATTCATCTTCCCATGGTGGATTATCACCTGTTTCCTGAGTCTCTTTATTAATTATTACTTCTTTTGTTTGTGACTTCTTTATTTTCTCTTGACTTTTTCTAATAATCCAATTTCTTTTCTTAATAGTAAGGGGTTTCTCAAACTGTGCCTTATGAACAAATATTCCTTCCTCAGTGTCTGCTGAGTATCTTGAGGAATTTGATTGGAATAAGGTTCCCTTATCTTTTGGTGTACAATCTAGTTGACAATAGATGTCCGAAATTCTTTGCTTACCCATACTGTAACTAACAAGTAGTCAGTCAATAAAAACACATAGTCACAAAATGGTAATCAGGAAAATTAAGTATTTCTAAATACTTAATTGGCTTAAATCAGTGGCTCTGATACCACCTTTTTCTGTCACGGCCCCCGTCCCGGTTTTACCAGGTCCAGGAGCCGCGGGACAGAAAACCCGTGGCATTTATTAATTGAGTTGACAGCGGAAGATTTTACAGGATCTTTTAAAACTTGAAATGCCCGATTATTTTATTTCATAATTCGGGATAAACCCCGTAATTTACAATAGAGGAATTTCACAAGGAAATTCCCTGATTTACAAAACATGTTTATTTATTTAACTGAGCCACTACTTCAAGCTTTGTTAGCACTCCGTAGCACTTTTCCTTGGTTCACAGTAGTCACCTGAAACATGTTTTGAAAATATTTTATCAGCGGGGAAATACTGGCGAGTCATTCAAATTTGATAAAACGACACATAGTTATAAATTACAGCATAAGAGCGATTACAATGGCTTCTATCTTATTTTTATCTGGCGCCGTGTCACCTCCTGGTGACGATGGTCATACCACTATTGGGTCCTTTCACCCAAGTAGTGATGATTATCACTGTTAGGATTTATTAGCCTAACCGTGAGAAATTAGTAATGTGCACAATACCCCACTAGCCAGTGATTAAGATAACCATGACTTAATCCCTGTAATTATAACTTTTGAAAATAATTGGAGTATTGTAAAACATTGTTGATAAAAAGAGAATGACTCACATTGCATATTTAAACGGGCAGAGTTTAGCCTACTGATTAGCCGTGTAACCTAATTTAAATAACAATGCACACAAACTAGGTCAGTAACTAATATAGCATTTACGATAACTCACGGGATTAAAACCCTCACAATGAATGACAAAGTGCAATACTTAAACATCCATCGAATTCACGACGAATGACAAAGTATGGCCCTAATGTGGGCAGCACTTAAACATCCATCGGATAGTTTCAATCGATCGGACATTGAATCGTAGCAGCGATCGAGTTAATACCCTGTATCGTACCAGCGCCTCACTATTTTGAAAGTGAAATTCGAGCAGTAGAACTTTGATTTTGTTTAAAATTTTCGACACCAGTTGAAAGCCCATGCCCTGATCTATTTATAGCAACTTTTTGGGTTTCACGCGGACCGCGAGGGGGCCTAGTCTACGCGTAGGCTTGCTGGGTCACGAGTAGGTGTGCCAGGTGGACAACACGTGGCCCGGATGCTTATCCGGTCAAATCTTAAGTTGACGCGGCCCGCGTAAGGGTCCGTTTATTGTTCACGCGGACCGCCTGAGAACCAAATACCTTGTTTTATTGGTTTTTCATGCACATTAGGGTTTCAGGGGTCTGGGTTCTTACTTACGGGTCGTTTTAGGACATTTTTGAAGGTCCTTACACGTTTGTCATTTTCTTCTAAAATGACACTTTTGTACCAAATTGCCCCCAACGTTTGTAACTTTTTTCCATTTTCATCCAAACCACTAACTTCGTTTATTTTTTCTATTAAGTTGAGGATATTTGGATGAAACTGGCAAATATAAAACCACAGGGATGATTTTGGCAATTTATTCAAACCTTTTTTTAATTTCTTTTATTTAATTATTTTTGTTACACATATAATAAAAAAGAATATACATGGAGTTTTAAAAAAAATTAATAATTTTGTTACATAATTTTTATAAATTTCCATCCAAATCACTAAGTGATGTGCACAAAATGCAACATATAAATTACATCAATTGTGGCACAAAACTAACCCTTTTTTAGTACTAATGTTGGAAAAAGTGTGTTTTTGTCTTCCTTTTGTATTTTCAGGATTAAATGAGCTCAAATTAACAAAAAAAAGCAAAAAGGCAGCTAAATCTAACATAAATACAAGAAAAGGAACAAACGTGGCATGCCCGACCTCCGACAGCATCTTCCCAAGCAAAATCAAGAAGACAGAAGGTTGAACACGCCCCGTGCTCAGTGAACACGGGGGCGTGCCCAAGTGCCAGCATAAAAGACAAAGCTATAGAAGCTTCTATCGCCCACCACGGGGCCGTGCTCAGCGGACACGGGGCCGTGGTCAACTATAAGATTCGCAGAATCCGGGCAAATCTTGATAGTACAGATACGCTTCTGCACACGGGGGCGTGCCCAGCGAACACGGGGGCGTGGTCAACTAATGCAGACAAACTGCAATTAATGAAGACAGAGAAGGAGGATGGACACGGGGCCGCGTCCGAGCTACTGTTCATGTTATAAATAGGGGTGCTTGGCTCATTTGCAAACCATCCCTTGGCACACCACCTCTCTCACACTTCACCCACCACCATCATCCACCACCATCACCCACCACCATCATCCATTGTCCATCATAGAGTGTGTGAGTCGTCTCGGGATCCAAGATTGATCGTAAGAGTTCTTGACAATCAAAGGCCATGTTTGCCTAAGTCTCTTACATCACTTGGTGAAGACAAGTGTCTAGTGTAATACTTTTTATTTTTAATCTTTTCGCACTTTTTACTTGGTTATGTATTAATGACTTTAATAACTAGTTTCTTATGTTGAAGGTGATTCTTCCTTATCGTTTGTCCGTGGTGTCTTGGCATTATTTTACTTGTCTATATAAAATAAAAGATTTTCACCATTCATATCTCCACGGTCTATATGGAGGTATGTTGGCTACCTGGTCGGGGGTTAAGGGAACGGTTTGGTAAGAGTTTTGCCTTGTTCAGTGTATAGATCCTGCAAGGACCTGGGTCAAATTTAGTAGGACCTCCTTCAATACCCACCGGTATTGGATGGCGGGGGTCCAAACTCTTTGATCCCCTCATATGTAAGCTACTATTAATACTTTAATCCGGCTACTTAGGAGTGTATCCTTGATGACTCAGACTACTTAGCCGAGGGTAACGTCACCTTCAAAAGAGGGGCCTACCATAATATGCATTAATAACTTAATTAATTATCTTTCAATAATCCGACCCTTTAGGATTGTATCCTTGCTGACTCAAACTACTGGGTTGAGGGTAACGTCACCTTCAAAAGAGGGGCCTACTACAATAACTAAGATAATCTCTTAAAAAGTGCAAAAGTGCGGAAATAATCAAAGGTTACACTATACACGAGTCGGAGCCAAGTGATTCATCTTGTCTATCTGTTTTTATTTTATTTTATTTTTCAGCATTTTAGTTAATTTTATTTTTCTTAGTTTAAAACCTTTTTCTAAACTTTTGATTTGATTAGACGTTGAGGATAAACCGGTACTAAAAGCTCTTGTGTCCTTGGACGACCTCGGTATCTTGCCAACACTATACTACGCTCACGATGGGTGCACTTGCCCATATGTGTGTTTGGTGTTAGTAAAATATCGTGTTTAATAAATTTTAACCTTGGCTAAAAAGTGTTAAAAAGGGCTTAACATATACATTAAAAACTAATAACACTCACGCACATCAAGCTTTTGGCGCCGTTGCCGGGGACACAAGGATTTTAAGAAAGTTAGGAATCAACGGCCTAATTGTTTTTTCTAATTTTTTCTGTTTTTTTAGGATTTTCGTAGTTTTTCAGTTTCCGGAGAGCTCAGCACGGGTCGTGCCTGGTCGGACACGGGCCGTTCCCAGCATTGTTGCTGGCAGTTTTTATTTTCCGAGTTACAGAGAGCTGAGCACGGGGCCGTGTCGATGCAACACGGGGCCGTGTCCAACTCCCAGTAACAGGGATCCGGAAAACAAGCACTGTATCTCCGACCACGGGCCGTGTTCACCTGAGCACGGGGCCGTGGTGAACCTTCTGACCAACGTTCTTTTCTGTTTTTATTGCAGGACTAGGAACCCAGGCGCCACATCTGAACTTTCTACGTAGTGTATGAGCTCCAGTTATAGTAGAGACATAAAAGAACCTCTAGAAGAACCTGAACGCTTTCTCAGAAAAAGGCTTAAAGCTAAAAACCAAGAGAAAGTTTCGGGGGACCCACTTCCAATGGCGGACCAACGTACCCTCATGGATTACCTACGACCCACCGTGGGTAATCTCGGTGCCACTAACAATGCACCGAATGTCGAAGCCAACAACTTTGAACTTCGGCCGCATTTGATACAAATGCTTCAAAACTCCGCAACCTTCCATGGGCTTGCGGACGAGGATCCTCATCTACATATTACTAATTTCTTAGAAATATGTGATACCTTTCGGATCAATGGAACATCAAACGACGCCATCCGCCTTCGTATGTTTCCATTCTCACTAAAAGACCGAGCTAAGGCTTGGCTTAACACCCTCCCAGTTGGTTCGGTAAACACCTGGGATGAGCTAGCCCAAAAGTTTCTATATAAGTATTTCCCTCCTGCTAAAACGCCTAAATTAATGACTGAAATTAATACATATTCACAAGAGGATGGGGAATCCTTATATGAAACTTGGGAAAGGTTCAAGGAGCTACTAAGAAAGTGTCCTCATCACGGTCTTGCGGTATAGCAACAAGTATCCACTTTCTACAATGGGTTGTTGCCACACACAAGACAAACACTTGATTCAAGCTCCGGGGGACTTCTAGGTAATCGTCGCCCAAATGAAATATATAATCAAATCGAGGAAATTGCTCAGACCAATTTTCAGTGGCACACTCCCCGAGGCAATAAATCTATTCCCCGGGCGCCCATAAGGTTGATGAAAGCACTTCTTTACAAGCCCAAATCGAGGCCCTTTCTTCAAAAATCAAAAAGTTAGAAATGGCAAAAACGGTCTCGGTTATGGCTTGTGAAGGGTGTGGTGGGCCACATGAAAATTGGAGTTGTATGAAATAATTAGATGATCAAACGGAAACGGTAAACTACATTGATAATAGACCTAGGCCGTCGGGTCCTCCAACGGGTACCTACAACCATGGATGGCGTAACCACCCTAACCTTGGTTGGAGAGATCCCGGCAATAGTAGTAACCAACAAAACCAACGAACTAACTTTCAACAACCACAAAATTTTTCTCAACAACAAGGTGGACGAGAAAGGCTTGAAGATAATGTATCTCGCCTCATCTCCGACACCGAAAAGAAAAACTCGGATCGATTTCAACAATTGGAATCGAATTTTAGAAATCAACAAGCTAGCATTCAAAACATTGAAAAACAATTAAATCAAATAGCTCAAAATTTCTCCGAGAGACCACAAGGCGCGTTACCAAGTAATACCAAAACCAACCCAAAGGCGCAAGTACATCTCATAACATTTAGAAACCGTACCGTGGGTCCCGAAGAAGCCCCACTTCCACCAATTGAAAGAAGCCAATCTAGCCAAACCACAACTCCACCCGCACCCCAACAAGAGAAGGCTTCTCCACCAGTTCAAGAGCCCACTAAGACTCCTCCGGCTCCATACCCTGGTCGGTTAATTCGTCAAACGACAGATGAGCAATTCGCAAAGTTCGAAAATTTACTAAAACAATTGCATGTTAATATTCTATTTATCGAGGTCCTAACTCAAATGCCTAAATATTCAAAATTTATGAGGGACTTCCTCACTCATAAAAGGAAAATTGAATCATTGCAATTAGTTAACTTAGGTGAAGAATGCTCCGCCTTACTACTCAACAAACTCCCACAAAAGAAGCTTGACCCCGGAAGCTTCACAATTCCTTGCTCGATTGGGAAATCCCCCATTCGTAATGCACTAGCCGATCTCGGGGCAAGCATCAACCTCATGCCCTCATCAATGTTCAATCGACTCGGCTTAGGAAAAACAAGTCCTACAAAAATAAGCATACAACTCGCCGATAGATCTGTCAAATATCCACAAGGTGTCGCTGAAAATCTATTGGTCAAAGTCGGCGAATTTGTCTTTCCGGCCGACTTTGTCATACTAGATATGGAGGAAGATACCGAAGTATCACTCATCCTAGGGAGGCCATTCCTAGCTACGGCCCAAGCAGTGGTAGATATGAATGATGGAACACTAAAATTGAGGGTTGGGGATGAGGAAGTAAAGTTTGGAGTTGGAAAAAGAGTAGAAGACGAAGACCCGGTCAACTACATGAAGGTCATTGACTCAAGTTTGGATGATGCTCTCCGACGGTGTAGCATGGGATGCAAAACATCCCACTTGGGTAACATATGACCAGGCTTTGGGTCTAGCCAAGGACCCTTATAAACGTGGCGCACCACGGAGGCATTCCGCGGAACTATCTTTAGTTTAGTTTAGTTTAGATTAATTTTTATGTTTTCTAGTTTAGTTTTAATTTTCAGGAATAAAACACACTCGGGATGGTGAAGGATAACAAGGGAAACTTGAACCAGCACCCCATGCACGAAAACAGGGCAATCCGACAAAATTTTCTTCATTACAGCAAGTTCAGCACGGGTCGTGCCCGCCCAACACGGCCCCGTGCTGCACAATCTGCAGAAAATGCCCAGTTCAGGTAACTGGACACGGGGCGTGCTCACTGAACACGCCCCCGTGCCCAGGCTTCTCTTTCTCTTTATTCATTTCTGTTACTGGCGATCTGAACACGGGGCCGTGCCCGGACACCACGGGGCCGTGCCCGGACACCACGGGGCCGTGTCCAGACGCCCAGTAACATAAATTTTGCTTTTTCACACCTTTTTACACATTCAATCAACCTAAAATCTTATTTTTGGGACACATTGAGGACAATGTGTAATCTAAGTGTGGGGGGGGGGGGATGCTAAAACTTTGAATCTTGCAAGTCCTAATCACAAGCCTTACATAAAACTCTATTGTAACCGCTAATCACCCCAAATTTTTTCAAAATTTTTCATTTTTTTTACTTGTCTAGGTTTAACTTGGGAATTTCAAATTCTAAAAAGGTTATATTTTTACAAATTTACAACCGATAGCGTCGTGATAAAAAGAACCAACATAAGAAAATTATGAAACGGCATGACAAGCTTAGTTAAAATTTGATTATATATACTTGATCACATAAAAACTCATTTCCACAAAAGTGAGTTTTGAGCCTTTATTGAGCATACAAATACATATATTTAAACTAAATGCTCATTTTTCGTTTCTTGTGTGAATAGCCGCTTGGTTCTTACGACTCTAGAACTTGCCACGATGATACATTCCCAGTCCTTACCAACTTAAACCCGAGTAAGTAAATGATGGAGGCATTAGGACTAACTCTTTTTATTTCTACACCATTATTTTTCTTTTTTTTTACCACCTACCCAAAATCCCCCTAGTTAACCCCTTTGAGCCTAAACCTTTTCATTTCTTAACCCAAAAACAAACACCCTTTTTTACCCACCAAAACCCTTTGTTTTAGTAATAAGCTCGGTTTTTCGTATGACTTTTGAAAAAAAAATGTTGATGATGAAGCAAAAGAGAAATAAACAAACAAGTTCATCCAAAATAACTTTGTTTGAATAATGGCTTCATCAAAATAAAAATTGCAAAAATAAAAAGTCTTACGAAAACCAACTCTTTTTACGCCTTTCGCCCTTTTACTAACCACTAACCCAACCACCTACCTTTAACCCAAGCCTAACCCTTCACCCAAAAGTCCTCTTGATATTTACAAAGGTATATAGTTAAAAAGGAGGATGATTGATTTCTTGGCAAGCCTATGGTAGGAGTAAGTTCCATGTCGCTCTCGAGTGATTCACTAAAATACATCTTCGGCCGAGTGTTGAGTGATCCCCCGTGAGGTATGTGAACTTGTATATAAGTGAAATTTTAAAAAAGGCATGTTATGCCCTAATAAGTAATTTATCTTATGTAATGTTTTAAATAAATCATGACGAATAGGATTGTAAATAAATAAAAATAAAACTTAATAAAGAATCTTGGAAATCCTGACACTCTATGACAAGCCCAAAAACCTTCTCTTCTACCCATTCCATTTGGGAGTGTAAAGCCACATTATAAAGAGTTTTGCTTGAGGACAATCAAAGATTCAAGTGTGGGGGTATTTGATGTGCACAAAATGCAACATATAAATTACATCAATTGTGGCATAAAACTAACCATTCTTTAGTACTAATGTTGGAAAAAGTGTGTTTTTGTCTTCCTTTTGTATTTTCAGGATGAAATGAGCTCAAATTAACAAAAGAAGCAAAAAGGCAGCTAAATCTAACATAAATACAAGAAAAGTAACAAACGTGGTATGCCCGACCCCCCGACAGCATCTTCCCAAGCAAAATCAAGAAGACAGAAGGCTGAACACGCCCCGTGCTCAGTGAACACGGGGGCGTACCCAAGTGCCAGCATAAAAGACAAAGCTATAGAAGCTTCTATCGCCCACCACGGGGCCGTGCTCAGCGGACACGAGGTCGGGGTCAACTATAAGATTCGCAGAATCCAGACAAATCTTGATAGTACAGATACGCTTCTGCACACGGGGGCGTGCCCAGCGAACACGGGGGCGTGGTCAACTAATGCAGACAAACTGCAATTAATGAAGACAGAGAAGGAGGATGGACACGGGGCCGTTGTCACACCCCAACCGATGGCGGAATCATCGGGGCGCGGCACTAGGCGAATCAGATTGCTCAAGAGAATCCATAACAACTATATTGCGATAATATTTATTACATTTGTTATCCCATACTAACAATAATACAATCACGTAAGTTATCACAGATTTCTTGTCATCTCGAACAACACAAATCCGACAACCTAGATTTTAGGCGAGTTTCTAGACTTCCTAGCTTGATTTGATGTAGATAGTCTGCGATCTAATCCTGCAACATACGTTAAAATAAAGTCAATACAAAAGTATTGGCGAGTATACAAGTTTTATATGTAATAGCATAATAGATTTAAAAGTGCTGCGAATCTCCTACATACATAAACGAGATACATGTCATACATACTCACAAAACCGATACTACCAGCTAAGTCCTCGATGCTCGAATACGCGATGGCAAACTAGACCCCGTCGGGTGCAATAGTACAATACTAGTCATGGTGAGACGTCGCGAGTATAAGTCCTAGCACATATGTAACTAGCATCACGTATAACTATGCACGTAAGTCATTCGCAAGTGATAAGTTGTTTAAGCATTTGATATAATTTGATTTGATAGCAACGTATGTTACACCCAAAAGTGCAAAAGCAAAAAGGGTTCAAGTATACTCACAGTGCGTACTCAGCAAGAACTCAACTTGGTTGGATTAATTTAGAGTGCGCCTGATTTAGTATAAACACGGAGTGGTAGCGTAAGCGAGGTGCGGTGAAAAGTTGAATAATAGGGCTAGTGGTAATCCGATCAGATGTCGCGTTGACCGGTCGGATGGCATGTTATCCGATCGGTTAACATGTTATCCGGTCGGCTGACGTGTTGGCCGGTCGGCTGACATATTGCCCGATCGGCTGACATGTTGTCCGGTTGGCTGACATGTTGGCCGGTCGGCGGACATGTTGTCCGGTCGGCTGACATGTCGTCCGGTCGGCTGACATGTTGTCCGTTCGGCGGACATGTTGTCCGATCGGCTGTTTTGAAGTTGGTTTGCCATTCGATCGGACAACAGGCAACTCGTTCAAATTTCCTGATTACGTCACACTCAATTGTTTCAGGAAAGGATACCGGAGAATAGACTGAGACGGTGTGTCATCGTGTTAAACAACTGAAATTTCATCAAATCCGACCGTTCTAACAGCCGGGAACCACCCCGTTCCATCAGATCTGGCCGTTCTTGACGGTTTTTCCATGTTTAACCCGAAATCACACAACACTTTGATTAGATACATAGATTTTAGGTGAGATTGTTATAAAAACATGTGAAAATCACTCAGATCTGAGTTGTTCATGGTGAAATGAGGTCACACTTTGAAGTTCATATGAACTCTTGATGACATCATCTTAGAACACCTCAAATCAGTAGATTTCACGGTTAAAAGTTGATTTTTTTTTAAAAGATAGAAAGGCGTAGAATCGAATGTAGATCATAGAAGTACAAAGTTTAGGTTGAAAACTTACAAGAATCGCGAGAAATCGAGAGATGAAGGGGTGGGAGCGTCTGGTCGAACAGTAGCAGTCACATCAAGTGTTCTTGATGTGACTGAGGGGTATTTATAGGCAAAAAAGGGGAAGGAAGGAGAGGGTTTGGGGCTGTCCGTTCGGCTGGCCTAGCCGTTCGGCTGGCCCATCCGTCCGGATGACCGTTCCATTTGGATGTCCTTCGGCGAGCCGCGTTTAGGTGTTCTGATGAGCGTTGCGATGATTTTGTTACACAGTTTCATACCCATTTATATATATATATTTATTATAATTAATCATATAGGGTCGTATATACGTATCCATATTCCCAAGTGTTCGTTTCGAGTATGCATTGCGTTAAGACGCATCACAGCCATCGCAGAGGGTAGAATAGGTCCTCTCTCGACGTCATCGTGAGCGTTAGTGTATGCATTGTGCCTCAATGACTGACGGAGTACTACTCACCCGTATTGTCGTCATCGTCACGACGACTGGAGGGGTAGCACTCACCCGAGAGTCTTTGTTAGCATTAATTGTCTGCGTTTTGACACATCACGGCCATCGAGGAGGGTAGAGTAGGTCCTCACTTAATGTCATCGTGAGTGTTAGTGTTTGCGATGTGATGTAGCGATAATGTAATGCGAAAATATGCGACTACCCTTCGAATAGCGATGTATGCGATATAGTTACATTATGATCCGAATCTCTGGTGCTTGGCGTAACGAGTGTAGCGAGTAGTAACAATGCACGAAAGTGCGGGTTGTTACAGTCTCCCCTGCTTTAGGAAATTTCGTCCCGAAATTAATCCAACAGGTAGACTTTTAAGAGTTAATCCCGTATGAGTAGCGATACAGCGAGTTAATCGGGTGAGAGTTGACAAGTGAGAGCGTTTTGAGTAAGAAAGATCGATCGCGATAGCGAGAAGCGACGTAATGACAAAAGTAGCATCTCACGAGTTGGCGTTTCAAAAGTACCTCGAGTCGCGAAGAATTTGTAAGTTCGATGCGATTGAAATTTTAAAGAACTTGAAAGGTTTCTCATAACGTAGGGTTAACTGAGTCGATTGTTAACCAATGTTGCAAGAAACGTTCGTTTTTAGTTATTTAAAAGAAATTTGGAAGGAAATCTTGAAAAATTTTCTTATAACGTAGGGTCAACTGAGTCGATGTTAACCAACGTTGCAAGAAAGTTTAGGTTTTAAACATTTTAAGGAACTCGAAAATGAAAACTGGGGTTACGGAAACTCTCCTAGGACATGGGTTCAAGCTGAACTCGATGTCGAACCAATGTCTTAAGAAGGATTTCGTTTTGTTGTTGCAAAAGTTTTTAAAGAAAAACTGGACTTATGAGACTTCCCTTGGGCATGGAGTTTAGCTAATTTGATGTTACCTCCACATTGTGAGGAAATTCCACTTGTCCAATGGTTTTAATAAAAATTTTATAAAAATCAGTTTTTAACAGTTTGAAAAGTCAATTAATCATCGTGCCCCACATGGCACTTTCTCACGAAAATTTTGGTAATATGGTTAAAACACTTATATATAGGAAGTACCAGCGGCGTATCCACCATGTTTCTCCATATTACTTCCGTTTCATGAGGCGGTGTCCTGTGTGCTAATATGACATAGATAGAATTGCGCTACCTCGGTCCAATCGATAGGAAGTCGGAGCGAGTTGTAGATAGGATCGAATAGTTTAAACAAGCAAGTTGAATTACGAACGTATCTATAACAGCGTGTACGAGTAGCCTGGTGACACGAAACATTGATGTGTCGTGTCTGGATAGGCGTCGAGCGATAAGCGATAAGCGAATAACGCAATTTCGATTAGATTCCACATTAAACCTACATGGCACGTTTCCACGAGAGTTTGCTAACATGGCAACCCACCACGTTCGACCAAGTTAGTTTTTGTCCCGCGAAGCGATGTCATGCATACAAATACCACACAGACTGCGATGAATACCAAGCGATGAGCGACGAGCGACGAGCGATAAACGGTAACGCGATAAGCGAATAAGCGATAGACGATACACGATAAGCGATACGCGATAAGCGAGTAATGCGATTCGATTCAGTCTTCATAGCTTTACAATTTAACCAACGTTAAGCCCCCTATGGCTTCTGCCCACGAAAGTTTGCTAGTATGGCTGAATCACTTATACCTTTAAGAAGTACCAGCGATGTATTTACCATGTTCCAACCATACTAGATCTGTTTCGCGAATCGATGTCAGGTGTGCTCACGTAACACAGGTAGCGATAAGCGACGGTTGTTACGTTGCTAGCGATAGGGATATGCGCGATTTATACGATTCGGTTTCATTGATTAATACCACAGAGCTTTACTAACATTAGACCCCACATGGCCTTTTTCCACGAAAGCCTGCTGATATGACTAAAACACCTTGCTTTAACCATATGAGCTTCATCTCGTGAAGCGAGGTCATGTGTGCTAACTTAACGCAAATATCACAGATAACGGTAGGCGATAGCGATGGCGATAGCGATAGGTTGATACACAGCAAGCGATATAGATTCACATAATAAGCGATAGAGATTGCGAGATACACATAATAGACAATAGATTTAAGCGATAATGCGATAGATTCCATCAAAACTGCGATTGAGTTGCGTTGTGGACTTACGTCCAGTCTTGCGTCGCTGCAATTGCCCTGCGGGGTAGACTCACCAAGGTCTATCGATGAGGCGATTGCATTGCGTTCGCAGACTTGCGAAAAGTCTCGCAGTGATGCGATTCAATTGTTACGCCTTGCGATAGAGTGTAGTGTGTTGAAAATAACCACAATAGTATAATAGGTCTAATAACGTTCAAATTCACGTGGCACTTTCTTCACGAAACTTCGGTAGTATGGCAAAGCACACCTTGCCTGACCCCTACTACTTTCATCCCGTGATTTGGTGTCACCTTTTGTCAAGACGCTTATGGCACCTTAGAACTTACTACGATCTCCGTGCACTGACCCAAATAATCCCGTGTGCACCCGTGATTAGTCGTTCCTTGCACGTTTATCGTACCTTATTCTAAGAGTGTAGTAGGGTTAAAACACATTATATAGTGATATAGTATGTAGCTCGTGTATGAAGCTAGTCTAAGTGCGACGACTAAAGAGTGAAAGAGGAAACGAAAGCGAGAGTTAACGTTACACATAGTGGCAACATCGAGTAATAGAGTAGGTTCAATACTTAGAAATTAACGTCGAAACCGTATCATTACAACTTTATCCTACGCTTGCTAGATGTTTGGTGTTGAAGACTTTTGCTGGAGCTGTTGTTGTTGTACTCAAGTTCGCGGTTCGGTGCGGCAGTTGCGGGTGAAGTGACCGTAACGGTTGCAGTTATTGCAATAGCGACAGTCAACCCCAATTGGATGATGATAGGTACACGAGTAACACTGGGGATGAGCTCCAGTGTAAGCTCGTTTTGGAAACACCGGAACTGCTTGAAGAGGCTTCGGTTGCAGCAGTTCAGTTGTTGATGAGTTCGGGCTTGAAATCTTTCGTTCACGGCTGGGTTTGTCGGTGTCTTTTGATGAGATGTCGCGTTGGATGATTCGTCTGAGAGCTCGCCTGCAAAATCTTCGGCTGAGTCGTCGGAAGAACCGTCAGTAGCTTTGTCAGAAGAATCGTTGGCGGATTCGTCAGAAGAATCATCGATAGACTCGTCAGAAGAATCGTCGACAGGATTGTCTGAAGAATGAATGACGATTGCTTGATAAGTTTGCTTGACAGGACTCTTGGAGAAAAACCCTTCCATGAGTCGTTTGTTGTTGATTTTTGCGGCTAAGCGGTATGTTTCTTCGATAGTAGCAGGTCTTGTAGCTTCGACAAAGTCGCCCACACTCTCAGGCAAGCCGCGAATATACTTCGCGATGGCTTTTCCTGAGGTGTCGACTTGACTTGGGCAAACAACGCCCAGCTGTTTGAACCTTGCAGTGTAGCCAGCGTTGTCACCTTCGTCCTGTTTGATTTCCAAAATTCGTCTTCCAACTTCTGAATCTCGTGGGGAGGGCAATACTCCTTCTTCATGAGCTCTTTCAGCTCATTCCAGGAGAGGGCATAAGCCGCGGAGATCCCACGTTTGTTGCGTTCGGCGGTCCACCAGTCGAGTGCTCGCGATTGAAATACTCCGGTAGCGCAAGTAGTACGAAAATCATCGGGACACCAACTCTGTTGAAGGGTGACTTCGATAGAATCGAACCACTGGAGTAGTTGAGAGACACCTCCTTATCCTGTGAACTCCATCGGATCACAAGCTTTGAAGTGTTTGTAAAGAAAAGTAGATTGCTGCTCTTTTGTCTTAACGCCTTCCGAAGTTCGAGAGTTGACAAGAGAGTGCACTTGTGTGACAATCTGAGGAATGACTTTGACCACTTCCCTGGTCACAAGTGAAGCAATCCTCTTTTTGTCCCTTCGTTTGGCTCGTCTCTTTGCTGACGTTCTCGAAGTAGAAGTGTTGGAAGGCATCTAGACAGAAAGAGACTTGGAGTGAGATTCGATCATAATGATTTTGAGTTTTGCGATTGAGCGCGTTCAAAACTTGTTGCAGGTTGTATAGTATTACGTATACACATAGGAGCCACATAGGAGACACAAGTTTCCTAACTTCTCACACAAGTGTTTCGTTTGTATATTTATATATATATATATATATATATATAGTTGTAGTTTGTATTTGTACACATACACGTAGGTGTAGATTGCCCGAGGATGCGTTGAAGGAAGGAAGCGAGGGCGGAAAACTCAGCGTTAGTTTTGTTGCGATCATTAGGTTTTCGTTTTAGATTGCGATGGTTGTGCGAGTTGTGCATTCGTAAAGCGGGGAGCAAAAATCGATAAATCGAAAATTCGTCAAAGCGTAAAATCAAAACACATAGGCGTAAACACATAAGCGTAATAATCGTAAAACCGACGAATCGTAGGTTGTAAAAGTTCGATAGAATGCCCTGGGTGTTTAGGCGTCGACTACCCAAAGTAACCCAACTATACCCAACAAGTTCGTGCACACCCGTTGACCTAGAAGACTTATGCTTCCACTGGGATGCAGCTCATGGCATTCATTCTCCTAGTCTCCGCGTGGCTCGAGTCGTTGTCATGGTCGAGTCCTTGGTGAGAGCTTTTTGAAAACTATTTTTAGGTGGAGCGGCTTATTAAGGTACGGGTTTCACCCCTGACTTAACAACTCCGTTCCTAATTATGGTTATGCCCTTCGATTAAATTCGTGAGTTCCACTAGATTTCGAAATGGAGACTTTCGTCGACATGTGGATGTCACTCCTATCTCGATGAAAGGTTCTCGTGCTAGAAAAATGCGCTGAGTGAGCGATCTCGTCGAGAGTTCTTGGTTTTCACACCTGGTCTCGACTGGATCACTCGGTTTCGTTATGCGAGTATTTTCGAAAACATGTGTATTGTGTTGGCCTTGGGAAAGGCTAAGTATTATTCAGCCTTAGGAAAGGCTTCTTCGCGTGAAATTTGTAGTATGCGGTGTTCACGCGGAGTAGTAGTTTTTGCGACATCGAATGAGAGTATCAAGTAGGCCCGTACAAACTCCACCGGGTTCGCACGAAGTCAGCCCATTGGTACTTAGACTATAGACTAGGTCATTGCTAAGACTTCAACCCGGACTAGGTCGAGTCTGGCCTAATTCCCTATAGTTATGGCTCTGATACCAATCTGTCACACCCCAACCGATGGCGGAATCATCGGGGCGCGGCACTAGGCGAATCAGATTGCTCAAGAGAATCCATAACAACTATATTGCGATAATATTTATTACATTTGTTATCCCATACTAACAATAATACAATCACGTAAGTTATCACAGGTTTCTTGTCCTCTCGAACAACACAAATCCGACAACCTAGAGTTTAGGCGAGTTTCTAGACTTCCTAGCTTGATTTGATGTAGATAGTCTGCGATCTAATCCTGCAACATACGTTAAAATAAAGTCAATACAAAAGTATTGGCGAGTATACAAGTTTGATATGTAATAGCATAATAGATTTAAAAGTGCTGCGAATCTCCTACATACATAAACGAGATACATGTCATACATACTCACAAAACCGATACTACCAGCTAAGTCCTCGATGCTCGAATACACGATGGCAAACTAGACCCCGTCGGGCGCAATAGTACTATACTAGTCATGGTGGGACGTCGCGAGTATAAGTCCTAGCACATATGTAACTAGCATCACGTATAACTATGCACGTAAGTCATTCGCAAGTGATAAGTAGTTTAAGCATTTGATATAATTTGATTTGATAGCAACGTATGTTACACCCAAAAGTGCAAAAGCAAAAAGGGTTCAAGTATACTCACAGTGCGTACTCAGCAAGAACTCAACTTGGTTGGATTAATTTAGAGTGCGCCTGATTTAGTATGAAGACGGAGTGGTAGCGTAAGCGAGGTGCGGTGAAAAGTTGAATAATAGGGCTAGTGGTAATCCGATCAGATGTCGCGTTGACCGGTCGGATGGCATGTTATCCGATCGGCTGACATGTTATCCGATCGGCTGATATGTTGTCCGGTCGGCTGACATGTTGTCCGGTCGGCTGACATGTTGTCCGGTCGGCTGACATGTTGGCCGGTCGGCTGACATTTTGTCCGATCGGCTGTTTTGAAGTTGGTGTGTCATCATGTTAAACAACTGAAATTTCATCAAATCCGACCCGTTCTAACAGCCGGGAACCACCCCGTTCCATCAAATCTGGCCTTTCTTGACGGTTTTTCCATGTTTAACCCGAAATCACACAACACTTTGATTAGATACATAGATTTTAGGTGAGATTGTTATAAAAACATGCGAAAATCACTCAGATCTGAGTTGTTCATGGTGAAATGAGGTCACACTTTGAAGTTCATATGAACTCTTGATGACATCATCTTAGAACACCTCAAATTAGTAGATTTCACGGTTAAAAGTTGATTTTTTTTTAAAAGATAGAAAGGTGTAGAATCGAGTGTAGATCATAGAAGTACAAAGTTTAGGTTGAAAACTTACAAGAATCGCAAGAAATCGAGAGATGAAGGGGTGGGAGCGTCTGGTCGAACAGTAGCAGTCACATCAAGTGTTCTTGATGTGACTGAGGGGTATTTATAGGCAAAAAGGGGGAAGGAAGGAGAGGGTTTGGGGCTGTCCGTTCGGCTGGCCCATCGGATGGGCTGGCCCATCCGATCGGCTGGCCCATCCGATCGGCTGGCCTAGCCGTTTGGCTGGCCCATCCGTCCGGATGACCGTTCCGTTTAGATGTCCTTCGGCGAGCCGCGTTTAGGTGTTCTGATGAGCGTTGCGATGATTTTGTTACACAGTTTCATACCCATTTATATATATATATATATATTTATTATAATTAATCATATAGGGTCGTATATACGTATCCATATTCCCAAGGGTTCGTTTCGAGTATGCATTGCGTTAAGACGCATCACAGCCATCGCAGAGGGTAGAATAGGTCCTCTCTCGACGTCATCATGAGCGTTAGTGTATGCGTTGTGGCTCAATGACTGACGGGCTACTACTCATCCGTATTGTCTTCATCGTCACGACGACTGGAGGGGTAGCACTCACCCGAGAGTCTTTGTTAGCATTAATTGTCTACGTTTTGACACATCACGGCCATCGAGGAGGGTAGAGTAGGTCCTCACTCAATGTCATCATGAGTGTTAGTGTTTGCGATGTGATGTAGTGATAATGTAATGCGAAAATATCCGACTACCCTTCGAATAGCGATGTATGCGATATAGTTACATTATGATCCGAATCTCTGGTGCTTGGCGTAACGAGTGTAGCGAGTAGTAACAATGCACGAAAGTACGGGTTGTTACAGTCGTGCCCAATGGACACGGGGCCGTGTCTGAGCTACTGTTCAGGATATAAATAGGGGTGCTTGGCTCATTTGCAAACCATCCCTTGGCACACCACCTCTCTCACACTTCACCCACCACCCACCACCATCACAACACCATCATCCACCATCATCATCCATTGTCCATTATAGAGTGTGTGAGTCGTCTCGGGATCCAAGATTGATCGTAAGAGTTCTTGACAATCAAAGGCCATGTTTGCCTAAGTCTCTTACATCACTTGGTGAAGACAAGTGTCTAGTGTAATACTTTTTATTTTTAATCTTTTCGCACTTTTTACTTGGTTATGTTTTAATGACTTTAATAACTAGTTTCTTATGTTGAAGGTGATTCTTCCTTATCGTTTGTCCGTGGTGTCTTGGCATTATTTTACTGTCTATATAAAATAAAAGATTTTCACCATTCATATCTCCACGGTCTATATGGAGGTATGTTGGCTACTTGGTCGGGGGTTAAGGGAACGGTTTGGTAAGAGTCTTGCCTTGTTCAGTGTATAGATCCTGCAAGGACCTGGGTCAAATTTAGTAGGACCTCCTTCAATACCCACCGGTATTGGATGGCGGGGGTCAAAACTCTTTGATCCCCACATATGTAAGCTACTATTAATACTTTAATCCGGCTACTTAGGACTGTATCCTTGCTGACTCAGACTACTTAGCCGAGGGTAACGTCACCTTCAAAAGAGGGGCCTACCATAATATGCATTAATAACTTAATTAATTATCTTTCAATAATCCAACCCTTTAGGATTGTATCCTTGCTGACTCAAACTACTGGGTTGAGGGTAACGTCACCTTCAAAAGAGGGGCCTACTACAATAACTAAGATAATCTCTTAAAAAGTGCAAAAGTGCAGAAATAATCAAAGGTTACACTATACACGAGTCGGAGCCAAATGATTCAACTTGTCTATCTGTTTTTATTTTATTTTATTTTTCAGCTTTTTAGTTAATTTTATTTTTCTTAGTTTAAAATCTTTTTCTAAACTTTTGATTTGGTATACAAAATTATATTTATTCAACAAGTGTAAAATGCGAGGTTTTGAAAAATATAATTTTTTTATTATTTACTATACAAAGTTACATTTATATAACCCGTGTAATACACGAAGTTTTTAAAGATATAATTTTTTATCATTTATTATGTAAAATTAGATTTATTCAACACGTGTAATACACGGGGTTTTTAAGGATATAATGTTTTTTTTTATTTGGTAGATTTTTCAACCCAACTATGTCACACCCCCAAAATCCACAAGCGGGGTATCACCGCTTGGAGGCGTGACTGACCAGGATCCAGCCACCAATCATATTGAACAATGCAAATAAGTAAATAAAACCAAACCCAATATAATTGGTGTTCAAAAGAAACCAAACATGTTTAAGTAATCAGCGGAAGCATAGTAATGTTTAAATAACCAAAACATAGTTTAATGTTCAAATGTTAAGCACGGGACATAACAGTCCTTATACGACAACGACATCTCCTCCGACCTGCAAGGCATGTAACAACGAGTCAACAACAAAGTTGAGTGAGTTCACAGTTGGTTGTTTAGTTTTAAAAGTTTGTTTTGAAAACCATAAGTTGTTTTGTAATCCACGAGTTAACCAGTATCTTTGTTTCCCAAACCATATCCATAATCAGTGGGGGCTTCCCCATGTGAACCACTAGACCGTTACCATATCGACAACTGACAAAAGTAAGTTGTGCCCTAAGTCAATGTCTATCATCATTGACTGAGTGCCCAGATCCATTAGTACACGCCCGTCCTACCAGCACGGTGTGAGGCTTGTCAACCCTAATAGCGCTATTAACTAATGACCCGCTCGCCATTGGCCCGGGGATTAAGTCGATATAAAAATGAGGGACTTCATGATAGAGTTTTGTCTAGTAAGTTTAAGGTTGTTGTCCTACCCAAGGAGGACGAACGTACGTATTCTACCCAAGGAGAATAGGCAGGATTAATATTGGCATCCTACCCATGGAGGATGGCGGTACATATCCTACCCAAGGAGGATATGTAGGTTCCGTTTTAATTCTTTAACCCATTCCCAACCACCGGGAATCCCATGCCTTAGAAAGTGTGTGAACTCACCTTAGGTTAGCTCGGAAGATACACAGAAAGGTCAATCGAGCTGCTAGTGGTCAACCACGTCCAGAAAACCGAGAATACTAGTTTGCTCGAGATGGAAGGCTTCGAGTGAGGGGATGCCGTCGGGTTTGCTAGGGAAGAAGGAGAGTAGAGGAGAGCTAGGGTTTGGTGTGTGTTTTCTTGTTTGCAAATTATGAGAAACAAAACTCCCATAATAGGTATGTGTATGCGCACAAGGGGAGTGGGCCGAACCCATCCTTGGGTTGCCCTTGGTCTCGAGTTCAAGTAGAGTGGGCCGAGGAAGGTGTGTGATGAGGGACAAGGTGTGCGGCCCAAAGGGCTTGTGCGTTTAGACAGTCGTTGTGTGACCAAGTTTATTATACATACATACTCATAACACATTCATGTAACACATAGCATAACAAAACATAATATCCCATTGCAATCAAACACAACAATTAATCAAGTAGCGTTCATACAAGTTACATCAAAACACAAAGAAAGGTTCTGGAATACGGGTTGTCACATCATCCCCAAGTTGAAAGAAATTTCGTCCCGAAATTTAGCACGTACTCACTGAGGAAGCTAGTTAGGTTGAGTGTTTTCCCTGGTTTTCCTGGGGTGTCACATCCTTCCCCCGTTGGTTTGGAATTTCGTCCTGAAATTCCGCAGTAGCTTCAGCCTCAGTAGTGGTTTCACTTTTCTTGAACAATTGGGGATACTTGTGTTTCATTTGGTCTTCTCGTTCCCAGGTAAACTCTGGGCCACGGCGGGAGTTCCAACGAACTCGAACAAGGGGTATTCTAGTACGCCTGAGAACCTTAACATCTCGGTCTGTAATCTCTACTGGTTCCTCGATGAATCGCAGCTGATCGTCGATAGTGAGTTCTTTGAGAGGAACTATGAGGGTCTCATCTGACAGACACTTCTTCAGATTCGACACATGGAATACGTTGTAAACTCCACTGAGCTCTTCAGGTAGATTCAATCTGTAAGCGACCTTGCCATTTCGTTCAGTGATTTCAAAAGGTCCAACATAACGTGGGTTTAGCTTGCCTCGTTTACCAAAACGAACCACACCCTTCCAGGGTGAGACTTTAAGTAGAACCCGGTCCCCGACCTGAAATTCTAGGGGTTTCCTACGCTTATCAGCGTAACTTTTCTGACGATCACGATGTAACAACTCTCACCAAAAGTCCTATTTCTTATTTTATATTGCCCAATAGGAAACCCTAATTGAGATCCCCAAGTGATACTGCATGACCCCTAAAAATTTCAGAACAATCGGAATCAGGATCAGGGCCCCTAAAACTCAGGGGGGTATTCCCTAGTCGGTAATATCCTTACAGTTTTACGTGGAAAACAAATTTTAACGAACGGTCAACTCAGCTAAGCTAGTAACAGACGTGGCTACCCTATGCTAAAAGTGACCTCTCGCGCCACGTGAGAGCCTCTCGTGACACGCGGGCGCGCCGTTTTTCCAGTATAAATCCCAGGCATTGGCACTTGAAATTTGGCGTTGGTTCGACGTTAAAATTCGATTCATACACTAAGATATCGTCTGATTACTCCAAAAACACACACAGCACGAAATTATGCCGCGATAACAGGGTAATAACTCGATCACTGCTACGATTTAATGTTCGATCGATAAAAACCAATCCAATGGATGTTTAAGTGCTGCTCAAACTTGGGTTATACTTTGTCATTCGTCGTAAATTCGATGGATGTTTAAGTATCGCACTTTGTCATTGATTGTGAAGGTTTTGATCTCGTGAGTTGTCGTAAAAGTTGGATTAAAGTTACTAACCTAGTTTTCGTGTGCATTGTTATTTGAATTAGGTTAACAGGCTTATCGGTAGGCTAGACTCTGCCCGTTTAAATCTGCAATATGAGTCATTCTCTTTTTATCAAATTGAACCCTAAATGTTTTCAAGGTTATAATTACAGGGATTAAGTCTTTGTAATCTTCAATTACTGCCGGTATGTGGGGTTTTGTATACATTACTTGTTTCCCGTCACCATTGGACAACGAGTTAGCCAATGGGTGATCTGACCATAGTCACAGATACAGTCGAGTGACAAATACCGATTTGGGGTAATTGGTTGATAAAAACAATGTAATCACCCTTAATACTGTATATTATAACAATGTGTCGTTTTGTGCAAAATGAGTGACTCGCCAGTATTTCCCTGCTGATAAAACCTTTTTAAAACATGTTTCAGGTGATCTGCGGTGATCCAGGAAAAAGTGACATGTAGCACTACACGCTTGAAGAAGTGGCTTGATTAAATAAAGAAACATGTTTTTGTAAAATAGGGGATTTCCTTGAGAAATCACCTTTATTGTAAATTATGGGGTTTATCCCTAATTATGAAATAAAACAATCAGGCATTTTCAAGTTTTAACGATCCTGTTAATAATTCCGCTGCCAACTTAAATAAATACCACGGGATTTCTGTCCCGCGGCTCCGGGACCGGGTCAAACCGGGCCGGGGGCCGTGACACACGAGCTGCCGCCATTCGTTGTAGTATCTGAGCAATCTTTTCTGTCCTGTCTACCACAAGTTCTGGGCCAGTGATTTGGCTGTCGCCAACCTCTGCCCAACAAAGAGGTGATCAGCATTTACGTCCGTACAATGCCTCAAACGGAGCAGCCTCGATACTACTGTGGTAACTGTTGTTATACGAAAACTCCACCAAAGGGAGGTGTCTTTCCCAACCATTGCCTAAATCGATTACACACGCTCGAAGCATGTCTTCTAGGGTTTGGATGGTGCGCTCAGACTACCCATCCGTCTGTGGATGATAAGCGGTGCTCATGTCTAAACGTGAGCCAAAGGACTTGTGCATAGCTTGCCACAACTCAGAAGTAAAACGTGCATCACGATCGGAAATCATGGAGGTTGGCACCCCGTGCCTCGAAATCACTTCCTTCAAGTAAACGTCTGCTAAGGTAGAAAACTTGTCTGTTTCTTTAATAGCCAAAAAGTGTGCAGACTTAGTCAATCGATCCACTATCACCCAAATAGTGTCATTTCCGCGTTGAGACCTAGGCAGGCCAGTAACGAAATCCATGGAAATTTGCTCCCATTTCCATGTCGGGATCTCTGGTTGTTGGAGCAGGCCTGATGGTTTCTGATATTCGATCTTGACTCTCACACAAGTCAAACATTTACTGACGTAGGTTGCTATGTTGGCTTTCATGCTAGGCCACCAGTATGTAGTTTTTAATTCGTGGTACATCTTATCCGAACCAGGATGTACTGAGTAACGTGACTTATGTGCTTCATCCATCACAAGCTCGCGTAAGTTTCCATAAAGTGGGACCCAAATACGCCATGTTACGTAGTAGGCACCGTCTTCCTTTTGTTCTAACCGTTTCCTCGATCCTCGTAAGGACTCAGCTCTGATGTTCTCTGCTTTCAATGCTTCAACCTGAGCATCTCGTATCTGAGTAGGAAGACTAGATTGGATGGTAAGTTGTAACGCATGCACCCGCTTAGGTGTAGTCTCCTTTCGACTGAGGGCGTCGGCCACAACATTGGCCTTGCCCGGATGGTACTTGATCGCGCATTCGTAATCATTCAAAAGCTCGACCCATCGACGTTGTCACATGTTTAACTCTTTTTGCTTGAAGATATGCTCGAGACTCCTGTGATCGGTGTAAATGGTGCACTTGGTACCGTACAGGTAATGTCTCCATATCTTAAGTGCGAAAACAACCGCTCCCAGCTCCAGATCGTGTGTAGTGTAATTTCTTTCGTGGACCTTAAGCTGGCGTGATGCGTAAGCAATGACCTTGTCACGTTGCATCAACACGCAACCAAGTCCTTGGATGGACGCGTCGCAATAAACCACAACATCGTCTGTGCCTTCAGGTAATGAGAGAATTGGTGCGCTACAAAGTCTATCCTTTAAGTGCTGAAAAGCAGATTCCTGTGCATCACCCGAACGATAGGTGACACCCTTATGAGTTAGCGAGGTGAGAGGTTGCGCAATCTTGGAGAAATCCTTGATGAACCTTCTGTAGTAGCCCGCTAAGCCCAAGAATTGGCGGATTTCTGTTGGTGTGCGAGGTGCAGGCCAGTTCTTGATCGAGTCCACCTTGAATGGATTAACATGAATCTCATCCTTATTTACCACGTGGCCTAGAAAATGGACTTCGCGAAGCCAGAAGTCACATTTCGAAAATTTGGCATACAACTGCTCTGTTCGAAGGAGTTCCAGAATAAGCCTCAGGTGATGTTCGTGTTCCTCCTGAATCTTAGAGTAGATCAGGATGTCGTCAATGAATACAATAACGAACTTATCCAGATAAGGCTTGCACACTCTGTTCATAAGATCCATGAAGACCACAGGTGCATTCGTCAATCCAAAAGGCACAACCAGAAACTCGTAATGCCCATAACGAGTCCTGAATGCTGTCTTAAAGATATCCTCGTCTCAGACTCTCAGTTGATGGTAGCCTGACCTCAGGTCAATCTTTGAGTAGAAACTCGACCCTTGCAACTGGTCGAATAAGTCATCAATGCGTGGAAGAGGATAACGATTCTTCACGGTCACCTTGTTGAGTTCGCGGTAGTCAATACACATTCTGAAGGTACCGTCTTTCTTCTTCACAAATAATACTAGAGCTCCCCAGGGCGAAGAGCTAGGACGTATGAAACCCTTTTCCAAGAGTTCTTGTAACTGTGCGGATAGTTCTTCTAGTTCAGATGGAGCTAGACGATAAGGTGCACGAGCTATTGGTGCTGCTCCAGGAGCTAGCTCGATTTGAAACTCGACTTGTCGATGAGGCGGAAGACCAAGTAATTCCTCAGGAAATACCTCAGGAAAGTCGCGCACAATAGGAATTTCTTCTATCTTCTTTTCCTTCGAGGGTGCATCAGAAACGAGGGCTAGAATAGCAGTGTGGCCCTTTCGCAAACACTTCTGGGCCTTAAGGAAAGAGATGATGCCCACAACAGCACCACTCTTGTCGCCATGAATCATGAGAGGTTCTTCACCAGAACGAGGAATACGGACGATTTTCTCCTTGCAAATAATCTCCGCTTGATGTTGAGATAGCCAATCCATCCCAATAACGACGTCGAAACTACCAAGAACGATGGGGATAAGATCGATAGAGAAGGTCTGACCAGTTAAAGACGAGATTACAACCCTTAACTATGTGTGTGGCCTCAAGACTTTTACCATTTGCTAACTCTACAACATGCTTGGTGTTCAAAAGTGTTGGAGTGCGCTTAAGCATTTGACTAACTTTTAAGGACACATAACTAGTATCGGCACCCGAATCGAATAAAACAGTAACAAAGAAGTCATCCAGAAGAAACTTACCCATCACAACGTTGGGATCGTTCCTCGCGTCACCCTAACCCAGCACGAAAGCACGTCCCCTGGCACCGTTGCCATCATTGTTACCCCCGTTATTGTTCCCGTTCCCCTGATTATTATTGTTGTTCTGGTTCAGGTTCAACTGGGGGCAGTTCCTCTTGAAGTGACCTTCAGCACCACACTGATAGCATCCCCTGTTACCCTGCTGTTGTTGCTGCTGATTCTGTGGAGCTGGTGGCTGTTGTTGACGATTCTGATTTGCCGGTCGTGCGCCCCTGCAATCATTAGCTTCATGACCAAGCTTGTTACACCTCTGACAACGACCCTTATTGCACGGCCCACTATGATGCATGTTGCATCGGTTGCACTTGGGGTGATTTCCTCTATATCCACCCTGCCCCTGACTACCCGAAGATTGCTGACCAGGGCTCTTGTAGTCATCAGTCTTTCGCTGCTGAGACTGAGACTAGGCTGATGTTGAACCCTTGCTTGAGACTCCTTCCCATTTGCGTTTGTTGTCGCTGGGGGCATCAGAAGTAGTAGTAGTAGTACCAATACGCTTGGGCAGCCTGTTCTGCTCGACTGCCTGATCAGTGAGACGATGAGCCAAACGAATAACTTGCTGTATTGTGGCGAGGTTCGCTGCAGACGTCACATGACTCTGGATCTCTGGCACTAAACCTTTGAGGTACAGCTCGATACGCTTGATAGGAGGATCTACCATAGTAAGACACAAGATAGCCAGCTCATTTTATCTCTTCGTATACGCCTCTATTTCAGACCCCGTCATCTTTAAGTTGTAGAACTCTACTTCCAGCTTGTGGATGTCATCACGATTGCAGTACTCTTCCTTGATCAAATCTTTGAAGTCGTTCCATGGGGTGGCGTTAGCAGCAACCAACCCCAGCATTTGGACCTGAGCGTTCCACCACGTGAGTGCTACACCTTCGAGAGTACCAGTAGCATACTTCACCCTACGAGCCTCAGGGAATTCACACATCTCGAAAATAGATTCGAGCTTCTCAAACCAGTGGAGGAGACCTACAGCTCCTTCAGTGCCGTTGAAAGTAGTAGGTCGGCAGTCCATAAAAGTTTTGAAACTACACGCATGAGGCTAAGCATGTTGACCTCCTGCCTGAGTGGCTGCGAGTGCTGCAGCAACTTGTTCATTGATTAAAGCCGTCAGCTGGGCTTGAGTTAGGTTCAGTCGTCCACTCATGATCTTCATATCAAAGGAAACATGAGTGAGAAAGGTGTCGCGAAAGTGCGATGACAGAAGAGAGTAGGCACACATGTGTTTCAAACAATAGTTGCTACATTTATCTAAGCATACCATGAACAATGTACTATGTAACTAGGAGGTAGGTAATATAAACATAAACCATATCACCTAGAATGTTGAGTCTTGCATGTGGAGCGAAGCGTCGTTGTGGATCGCTGAGCACTGTATAGGTTATAGTCTGGTTTTGTCAAAAAGCTCTTCTCTTTTTAAAACCGAGTTCACTATAACCAATGGCTCGGATACCAATCTGTCACACCCCCAAAATCCACAAGCGGGGTATCACCGCTTGGAGGCGTGACTGACCAGGATCCAGCCACCAATCATATTGAATAATGCAAATAAGTAAATAAAACCAAACCCAATATAATTGGTGTTCAAAAGAAACCAAACATGTTTAAGTAATCAGCGGGAGCATAGTAATGTTTAAATAACCAAAACATAGTTTAATGTTCAAATGTTAAGCACGGGACATAACAGTCCTTATCCCACAACGACCTCTCCTCCTTGTGCAAGCTCCCTAAGCATCTAACGACCTGCAAGGCATGTAACAACGAGTCAACAACAAAGTTGAGCGAGTTCACAGTTGGTTGTTTAGTTTTAAAAGTTTGTTTTGAAAACCATAAGTTGTTTTGTAATCCACGAGTTAACCAGTATCTTTGTTTCCCAAACCATATCTATAATCAGTGGGGGCTTCCCCATGTGAACCACTAGACCGTTACCATATCGACAACTGACGAAAGTAAGTTGTGCCCTAAGTCAATGTCTATCATCATTGACTGAGTGCCCAGATCCATTAGTACACGTTCGTCCTACCGGCACGGTGTGCGGCTTGTCAACCCTAATAGCGCTATTAACTAATGACCCGCTCGCCATTGGCCCGGCGATTAAGTCGATATAAAAATGAGGGACTTCATGATAGAGTTTTGTCTAGTAAGTTTAAGGTTGTTGTCCTACCCAAGGAGGACGAACGTACGTATTCTACCCAAGGAGAATACGCAGGATTAATATTGGCATCCTACCCATGGAGGATGGCGGTACATATCCTACCCAAGGAGGATATGTAGGTTCCGTTTTAATTCTTTAACCCATTCTCAACCACCGGGAATCTCATGCCTTAGAAAGTGTGTGAACTCACCTTAGGTTAGCTCGGCAGATACACAGAAAGGTCAATCGAGCTGCTAGTGGTCAACCACGTCCAGAAAACCGAGAAGACTAGTTTGCTCGAGATGGAAGGCTTCGAGTGAGGGGATGCCGTCGGGTTTGCTAGGGAAGAAGGAGAGTAGAGGAGAGCTGGGGTTTGGTGTGTTTTTCTTGTTTGCAAATTATGAGAAACAAAACTCCCATAATAGGTATGTGTATGCGCACAAGGGGAGTGGGCCGAACCCATCCTTGGGTTGCCCTTGGTCTCGAGTTCAAGTAGAGTGGGCCGAGGAAGGTGTGTGATGAGGGACAAGGTGTGCGGCCCAAAGGGCTTGTGCGTTTAGACAGTCGTTGTGTGACCAAGTTTATTATACATACATACTCACAACACATTCATGTAACACATAGCATAACAAAACATAATATCCCATTGCAATCAAACACATCAATTAATCAAGTAGCGTTCATACAAGTTACATCAAAACACAAAGAAAGGTTCTGGAATACGGGTTGTCACAAACTATACACGGGTTTCTTAAAGATACGACGTTTTTAGTATTTGATATACAAAATTACATTTATTTAATATGTGTAATACACATGGTTTTTAAAGATACAACTCTTTTTTAGATCTATTCAACACGTAACATACGGGGTTTTTAAGTATGTAATATTTTTATTATTTGGAAGATTTATTCAAGCCAATTATACACGAGGTTTTTTAAAGATACAACGTTTTTAGTATTTAGTATACAAAATTACATTTATTTAATCTGTGTAATACACATGGTTTTTAAAGATATAACTTTTTTATTATTTGATATATAAAATTACATTTATTTAACCTGTACAATATACGGGGTTCATAAAAATATAACTTTTTATTATTTATTATACAAAATTACATTTATTCAACCCGAGTAATACACGAGGTTCTAACCTAGTTTTAATATATAATGCTAATATAGTTCATCCTAAGCAGTGACCGATCTAGCCCAAAATATCAGGGGTATCTTTAATTTTTTTACTGTATATTAAAGAAATCTTGAAGTCCGTGTAAGAGTAGTAAAAATGGGTCCTGAGAGGTAGATATATATATATTTTTTTAAATTACAACCCCTAAAAAAGTGAGTTAACGTCCTAGTGAATTTTATTAGGTATAAGGTAACAAGTCTGAAATAAAATATAAAGTGATAAAACTAATACATAAAATTAATTAAATAGTATAAAAAACAGACAAAACAAAAAGAACCAGCTTATGATATACTTTTTTAAATTAAAAACTAAATAAGAAAATTAAGTATTCAAGGATATGTATAGTAGCTAACGTGTTGTTATAAAGAAAAAACCAGTAAGTAATAAATATTATCTTTAAGTTTTTAAAACAATACAATATTATACAAAGTTTAGTTTATTTGTCAGAAAAGTAAAAGTCAAGTATCTATCTATTATATTAAAGCAAAATAGAGGTTGACCATTTGACCATGACTTGGCACCTTTCTTTGGCCAGATAATTGGTTTTTTGGGCGGCAATTTCATCATCAATATATTTCCTTCAATTATCATTCAATGCTTTTCATTACCCCCAATAATTTCCCACCGCATTCTATCTTCATCTTCTAATTTAACCTACATATACTTCGTCCGTTTCTTCATCTTCTTCGCACGATTTCTCATATTTTTCGCTGAAACTAATCCAAATCTGTAAGTGTATATTGTTAATTATTAGTTTAATCGTTATTTTTTTGTTCGGATTTTTAAGTATTTTTTCAAAAACTATTTTCCTGTTCTATAAACCCTAGCTTTGATTTTGGTATATTTTTATGTTGTCTATACAGATCTGTGTGGATAATAACTTTTGTTATGTTTTTGATTATTTTTTTGAATAAATATTTGGTCTGTTGTAGAAACCCTAAGTCCGATATCTAATCCAGATCTGTGTTTTATGTTTATTAAAATTTTGTTATTGATGTTCAATTTGATGTTTACTCATATTCCTAAATCCGATTGTAATGTTTGATGTTTACCCTAATTCCGATTGTAGTTACAGATCTGTATGTTATTGTTATTGAATTTGATGTTATTTTTATGCAAATCCCTAAATCTCAATTTTAATTAAAATAATGTTTAATTTTTTTGGAACCTGTAATCTATGCACCATAGATTATTTGAGTACATTCTTTTAAATGTGTTTGATTGTTTTTTTAATTGATATTTGTTATTTTATATTAATCCTGTATCTGAGTTTCATTCAAAAACTGTTGATTTTGTTAGTATTAACATTACGGATGTTTTCCATTATTAATCCTGATTTATTTCAATGCATTATTATTTTTAAATGTGTTTGATTTTTTGGTTGATTGATCGTTTTTATTTTGTATTAAGGCTGTATCTGAAATTCATTCAAGATTTGTTTATTTTTTAGTATTAACATTACGGGTGATTTCCATTACGGATGATATTGAATGCATTCTTTTTAAATTTGTTTGATTGTTTGGTTAATTGATTGTTGATATTTTATATTAACCCTGTATCTTAATTTCATTCAAGATCTGTTGATTATTGACTATTAACATTACGGATGATTTCCATTATTTATCCTGAATTATTTGACTGCATTTTTTTAAATGTGTTTGATTGTTTGGTTAATTGATCGTTGTTATTTTATATTAACCCTGTATCTTAATTTCATTAAAGATCTGTTGATTTTTTAGTATTAACATTATCATGATTTACATTATTTATCCTGAATTCTTTTTTTCTCATTCAAACCTGTTGTTGTAGGTTTCCAATATGCCTGGATCTTCTTCGTTAAGGTATGTTTTTCATTCAAAATCTGTTTATTATTCACTAAGTTATTGTATTATATATTTTGGTTCCCTCATTTATCATTTGTTTTCTTACAACAACATTTTAATGTTTACTAACTTATTTTTTGTATAAATTAGTCTTAGAGAACCCTGTTTCTGTAAGCATATGAGTAAAGCAGACGAAGTTATTATGGTAATTGATATATTATTACATATATCCCTGTTCCTTTTTTTGTTGGTTGTTATCATTAAATCATATTTATGATAATTTTTTATTTTAATTTTTAAATTATGAAATTATAATTCATTTTCCACTGTTTCCTTTTGTTAGTCTATTCCTTCTGATGATGCTTGCAAACTGTGGGGTGTGGGTAAAGCCCCTACTAATGTTATGATACATACTGATGATGGCCGGATTTTTAATGTTTGGTTAAGCGAAGATAAAGGAAATTTGTTTTTTTTTTCCAAAGATGGTCCAATGTAATCCAACATTTGCGACTATCCGAAGGATGTTTGTTAGTATTCAATCCCATAGATTGTACTACTTTTAAATTAACATATTTCGTTGATGGTGTTAATGGTAGCTCTTTTTGGACATATCTGCTACGTACATCATCTGATTTTTATCTAAGTTATTTTTTTCTTTTATTTAACTTAAAGTATTATTTTTGTTCTTCATTGATATTAAAACTTAATTATTTTATTTCTTATTTGTTTTATAGGTCATTCCTGAATTTATTCTGCCGAATTCGTTTAATACATCCTTTGATGTAATATCCACTATAATGATAGAGAACAAAACTTTTCACGTTATGATAGAAACGTCTGACGGTAAATTCGGTTTTACCGTTGGTATTGACGTTATTGTTAGTCAATTGCAGTTAGAGCCTGGTTGTTTTTTGTTATTTACAAAAAATTTAGGTAATAATTTTAATTTAAAAGTGTTTGGAAAAAACGGTGTTGAAAAGAACTTTATTGATGTGGATGTCGATGTGGTAAGTATACATTTGTGTACTTATATAAATTTTTATATATATTTCATATAATAAATGTTTTATATGAATTGCAGCCTTTTGTTGCACCTATCGATGCTTTAAATGAAATTTACGAACAACCACATGGTCCTGTTTACCGGTTTTCCCGTATGGCTGCTACCGATTTTGTAAGTTCTAATATCTTTTTACAAAGTACCAGTATTTAATTGTTAATATTTATTTTTTTTTACCTTTTTTATTAATTATTTTTTTTATAACAATACAGATGCTTCCTGATCGTGTTTCTGAAATGGCAAAACTTGATATTTCTTTAAAAGATATAACCGTCAGACTTTTGAACCGGGATCCCCCAGTGCAGTTTAGCAACGGTACCATACGTGAAAGGAAACGTGAAGGTTTTCGATATGCTTTAAGGCATTGGTCGAAGTTTATGAAAACTGCTGGAATTAAGGTCCGTGACACCGTTGACTTTTCTTTTGACGAAAATGATCAAGTGCTAAGTGTTGAAAAGGTTGTACCTTACGTTACGAGTAATAATTAGTTATTTGACATGGATATTGTTTTTTCCTTTTTGACCATTTAGATATTTACTTTTTATATGGTTTTTGGGTTTTAACATTCTTATGGTTTTCAACATCAATATAGTACATTTTATCATCTATTGAGATTTATTTTAACCACTATAATTGCAATCTGTATGATAATATCATATTATTTACCAAAATTATAATTTCTACCAGTTGGTGATATGTACATATAGCAGTCATACTTAACATGTTTGATATAAATGAGTTGATATATTCAGATGTTAACATAGCAGTGATACTTAACATGTTTGATATAAATGAGTTGATATTAACATAGATATTAATTTTAAAAAAATATGCCATTACTGAAATACATGTTTATTAATATCATCACTGAAATACAAATTTCACTTTATATATGTTGTAATTTTCTTATTTTTTTTAATGTTGTTCTAAAAGATATATATTATTACATAATTTCATAATATGTGTTCTTTATCAAGTTTTTTTACCACTCATGTTTTATATGTCATTTACAAAGCATTGTGGATCCTCATGGTATTTTTTGATATTAATGGATCTATATTGAAAACCCTTTTAATCTACTGATTTGCTTGGTGGATGTTCATGCTACTTTTTTGATATAAAGTAATTTGAATAGGACTCGATTGAAATTTGTGGTACATTTTGAATGAATTTAATGTTTTATGTAATAAGAAGTGTTCAGTTTTATATTAATTTTATTACCTTTTTTTAGTAATTTATAAATTTACAGTTCTAATTCGTGGATTTTTATTCCATGTAATGTGTTCAGAGAGATTTCAAGATGAACTCGATTTGCCTACATGTCGTTTTTTTACTATTAACGAAGAGAGGAAGACACAAAAGATGTGTCAAATACAATTTAGATGATTTATGTTCAAGGTAATAAGAAGAATTCCTCTATTGAAGAAGAAAACAGTGATAGTGTTTAGTTCGTAACATGGAGGTGTCGTTGATGTTGTCGAGGAGTGTCAAGAATTGCTAAGTGATATCATTTTTTTACGCTCCTCGGCAATGTCAACGACCCCTCTTTAAAATTCCATTAAATCTCTCTCACTGGTTGCTTCTACAACATAGGTTTTTTTTTTTGTTACCTGAACCTGTATCATCTCAACTGTGTTGACTGACCCTGTATGTGTTGTTACATGAGGATTCAATCATCATTTATTTCTTTTGATCAACATATATCATCCCATTTTTTATGTAAGTTATTTTTTACTTTTATCTATCTTAAAGTGTTGACTATTATTTTTGATGTGGCTATTCTCACTACAGATATCTTCTCTATTTCATTCAATTTACTTTAATTATTGAACCGCGTTTTTTAGATTATGTATGGAAGGTTGCAATCTTATTCGATAATCGGATTTTTTTTATTAAATTATGGAACGGTTTCCATTTGTCTTTCCTATATACAAAATCTTTCCTTTAATCTGATGTTTCAATCGTTCCCTGCAGAAGCTTGCTTTGTTTTTTGTTCATCATCAGACATCCAAATACCAAGTATCGGTAAGTATATTCCACCTCTGTTTGTGTTTTTTATTTTTTATTAGATAATCCCCATTATGTTGTATGATTTGTATGTTGTTGTTCATTTAAACTAATTTGTTAATTCTGTTAGATATGAGATTTATAGCAGTTGGTTGATGTAATTAGTCTGTTTATCATATACTCTATTCGCTAATTTTTATTACGTATATGTATTCATGTTACCATGTTAATATTTTTTCAATATAACATTGTTATAATTACAAATTTTAGTGTGTCTAATTTTTATTTTCTTGTCAGATATGGAAGCTGGCTTTCTGGTTCATATGACGGATCCGTATAAATCCGAGTTGGTTAGGAACTCTGCTTTTATTTGTCAACTTCATTTTGTTAGATGTTATAATTTTACTTAGTTATATTTTTATATTGTTTTCCTTCTGTTATAATCCTATTTTTATATTTCTTTTCAGGAATTCCCTAAGTGGTATAATTCCTCGATAGATGTTCCGAATTATCCTGTTGGTTGTGTAGATCTAATAACAGATAGTGGTTCTAAGTGGTCTGTTGTTATTGAATCCAACACAAAGGGGGTTTTTATAATTCAAGGTTGGGTGGCAGTTATTATAACATGAGGTTAACCGTTGGAAGACCGTCATCTGAAGTTGAAGAGATCAGTAATTTTGCAAAATGGTTGTTGGACGTTGGTGAGGGAAATGTTGGTGGTTCGAATGATGGAGAAGCAATAATTGAAATACCACATGAGCTTTTAATTGACAGCACATCTGATCCAATTTCTAGCCTAATTGATTTTGTCTATCCGTCAATCTTGGATAACTACAATGATCGTAATTACTTTAGTACCAGAGCTATACTTGCGCCTAAGAATGAGGTTGTTCACGAGATTAACGACAGATTGTTGGCAGTTTTCCCAGGTGAAGAAAAAGAGTATCTTAGTTCTGACAGTCTATGCCCTACTGAAGATGGCAATGTTGATCAGCAAAAAATATACTCACCCGACGTGCTCAATGGTCTTAAAGTGTCTGGTTTACCAAATCATAGGTTAGTGCTTAAAGTTGGTGTTCCAGTAATGTTGTTGCGAAATATTGACCAACGAAATGGTTTGTGTAACGGTACAAGGTTAAAGGTGACAAAACTTTACAGCCGTGTTATTGAAGCGGAGATAATTTCAGGTGCAAATATTGGTTCTCGGACATTCATACCTAGAATGAATTTGGTACCTTCGGACAGAAAGATTCCTTTTGCATTTCAAAGGAGGCAATATCCAATAACTGTATGTTTTGCGATGACGATTAACAAAAGCCAGGGCCAGTCGCTATCTAAGGTTGGTTTGTACTTAAGACAACCAGTTTTCACACATGGTCAATTGTACGTAGCTTTATCCAGGGTTACAAGACGAGATGGAATCAAGTTACTAATACTTGACAATGAAGGCAGGCCTACAAATAAAACAATGAATGTTGTATATAAAGAGATATTCAATGGATTGTGAGGTTTTTATGTTTATCATCTTTTTATCTTACTTCACGTACTTTGTATCATTTTTGTTTATATTCGAAGAAACCTATAACGAAGTATTTACGCATTAAAGTATATTCAAGAGAATTAGGATTTCTAAACGTGTGCAAAATTGTGTTTCCATTGTGACTTTTACATTGTTTAACGCTTAAACGTATGGTTAACAATCTTTTAATATTTTTGTTTCTAAATAACAGTTTAACGCTTAAACTTATAGTATTTCTATGTGTTTATTTAGTGTTTAGCCACCTGTGTATTACCCGGTTAATTAACCGAAATAAGTCAACTCTTTTTTTTAATTACTTTTCGGAAATTATCAATTAGCACAACTTACCTTATGAATATTCTATCATTTGTTTATATTTGTTACATCTTCATATTATATTAAATAATTTTATTAAAAATTAATGGTATATATCATTCCATATATAATTCGGTTTTTTCAAGGAATTGACTATGTTAATATAGTAACGACTAATTACTTTCTTAATCAATTACTTTCTTAATCAATTAACGATTAATAAGCTATATTTTATCATTAATTATTTTTTTTTCCTTATTTAATCTAGCATCTTAATTAGATACGGTATATTTTCAAACAAATTATAGAAGATAAAACTTTGTATTCTTGATTATCAACAACTGTTTTTACACGATACCAACTGTTAATTACATTATAAAATATGTTACGTGGTTTGATGATATAATACTAATTGTCTTTAACCTTAAACTACCTATGAACAAAATAAAACATTATATAAAGAATCCGATTCACATATAAACAACAACTTATTATGTAAATATATATACATACACATTCTTAATCAACAACCTTTTATAGACGATACCAACGTTACTTACATACAAAAGTATGGTTTTTTGGTTGATGATATAACACTAATTGTCTTTAAGGTTAACCACTGATTACATGTCCTAAACAAAAGTAAACATAACATCATAACCACTGATTACATGTCCAAAACAAAAGTGAACATAACATAAGTAGCATAAAAGAGTCGTGATTTCGAGTACGCAAAAACCTTCATCATTACCTTATAAATTTACCTTTTCAACCTGCAGTAACTTCATCCACGTCTGATAAGATCAGCAGATTTTCAGTGCTTACAAATTTGAAATGCATTGTGTCACCCAAACGAAGCCCATTCTCTTTCATGTACATTGGCCAACCTTCAATTGAATACCTCACATTATCTTCATTCTTTTGCCGCCTAAGATTCATATCCATTGTTTTGCCCTTCATGTTCCTCACTTTTAACTCATGCACTTTTTTTTTTGAATCCGGCAATTCTTACAACATTAGCAGGCAATCTCTGCATGAATATAATAATTAACAATTAAATCAGCCTTTTGAATGTTATAGTCTTACTGTTTATCAATTAGTATTTTAAAAACATACCATTCTTTTATCTACCTTCTGTGTAAATTCATAGTTACCATCTTTATCAACATAATTCTTCCTTGCAACACGTTTTTGTGCAGCATCTAATATCTTCAATTCATTACCAGATGTCTTTCTAATGTCTTTTTCCTAATTATTACAGGAACAAATAATGTTTAAAATAAAATATGTATTATATATCTTAATTTGTTTCTGTTAATCATAAATAAATGTTGTTATACGTACCAACCGGCTGCGTGTTCTTTTTCCAACTGTTGAAACGGTTTGCATTTCCACATCTGTTCCGCATATCAGCTCCTTACTGTCGTCTGCCTTACAATATCCCTCATTTTGTTTTCCTTTTTTCTTAACCTGTTAACACAACTTCTTATGTTTGACATCAATAACCAAGAAGTAAAAAATAAATATGGCTAAACTTATTAAAATTACTACTCATGTATTATTATGATTCAAATTATTACAATTTTTTTTGGTTGTTGGTTTATCTCTTCTCTCATAACACTCTTTGTTTCCACGTTCGAGACTTCTTCTCCACCAACGTTCTTATTAACCTCCTCTTTGTTACGACTTTCATTCATCTGTTTATGATACATTGATACTTAATAAAATCACAAAAGCTTATTCTAATGTATATAAATCTACATAAATGGAAGGTCAGTACCTCACACATAAACTGACCAATTGAATCATCATCTCCACAGAAAGCCTGTCATACAATAACATACGTAAGTAAGTCGGAATTTTTTACAAACTCTTATAATTTAGTATAAAATACTTACAAAGTCAACGTTTTTGTAGTATGTGTCTTTAGGTATTTCCAGCACAGATTCATCATGACTTTCTTCTTTGATGTTAAGAAGTAACTCAACTCCTCTACGATATATGTTTATCGCAAATGTGTCGTTGTCACTTTTCGTCAACAACAGTAAATCATCTTCTTCTATTCCAAGATCATGAAATAACTTCGGACAACCTTTTGTAAAAACATAGTTATCATTGATTTTTTCCGTCTCAACTTTCCAAGTATGACCTGCTACATTTATGTTATAACAGTCGTTCACTGGTACGACGAGTAACATTTTGTGACATAAGTTTCTGGAAGCACCTGAAAAGTAATGTATTATATTAGTGATATATATTTATGTAAATCATTTATATTTCAAGAATGACAAAATAAATATTCATTAAGAAATAATAGTATACTTACTATTATCTTTAAAATGTTGTAACGATTGAATGTTACAAAAGATTCACCACATATGTTTTCAACGAAGCAACTTATTTCCATACTGTTGTCCTCCATTATCCTTAATCGCAATATCGTCCTTTTTGTCAATTCAAGATCCCTTACTACATTACTCCATCCGTCGGTTATAATGGATTCCCCACTTACACTTCTTAAAGAAACTGGCCAACTTCTACGACTTTCATGATTTATCATTACTTTTTTCCTTTGCCAATATTCTCCATATACATTCTTAACAAAATCAATTGGCAGCACCTGCGGTTAAATTTAGATTTTACATAATTTGTAATACAAGTTATATATATTATTTTGTAAGCTTTATACATACAAGTTTTAACGAGGATGGCTCTTCTAAGATTGCAATGCATGAGTGACTCATTTTTTAAACCTGCATTATACCAACATATGTTATAAACATTTAGTGTTGAACTTTAATCGATACATATATGTTCATATGAATAAGAAAATAACCTCTTAAACAAATTTTCACACACATTTTGCTGATACAATGACTATATACAATATACAATGACTATATACAATATTCGTATAAACAAGACTAAAGCAACTTTTATCTGATTATTATATTTATATAGAATATTACAAATAATTAAATGTGTCAATTAATTTTTACCAAAAATTATCCTTTCATAGTGTTCAATATGAGTTTAATATAATCTTATATTGAATACAATTTCACAAAAAAAAATTCTGGATCATAAGTTTAAGATGATAATCATATCTATTCAATCATCCAAATCACACTATTAACTAACATTTTTTTTCATAACAGTATAATCAAAATCTATCAAGCAGATCAAAGTATTAACCGAAATTATATACACTCAAACACATGCAATACATATAATCCTTCTTAAATACATATAACATACAGAACTTTCAATATAATAAAAACCTAACTCTGATTTCATGTCTAATTCTTCATTAATCGTTGGAAATAAACACAATTCGTGAGTATTTTGTAATACAGATGATAAATTTAGTTGGTAAATCAAAGTAACAATCTTCTTACAACTGATCGGAGATGAAGTCGGAAGTTACCTTTACTAATTCTTTGAACCGCCGTTTATGTTTCTTGAAGCTTGTGAGGAAGGATAGCTGATTTTGCAGAACTTGATATGATATATGTGTAATGATGATTTTTTATTTAAATGTTATCCTCATCTATATTTTCCGTAAATATTTATTAAAATAACAGTAAATTCGATGGTAATTTTTGGTAACCAATATTTACTTTTATATATTTTACTCAAACAATTTTTATAGCTATTTTTTTGTTTACTTTAGGATATAAATTTGTTATTAGATGTTTAATATTTTAACAACTAATTGTAAATATATTTACAAGTATAGTAATGAACAACTGATTGTTTTTTCAATTGGTCTAAAACGAATTCGAAGTTATTTGTTACTAAACTCCAGCAACCATAAGTGTTAGAGTAACAGATTTTCAATTTATATTGAACATCCGAAAATCATATTTCTTACATACACATCATCGAACCCCTTTTTTTTACATTTGTAGTACGATGATTTTTTTTTTATATTTTAAATTCAAATTTATATGATAACAACGTATTTTGTTTTGAAAAAGTAAGAAACATATCATTAGGCATCATTGATCATAATATTCTGAGGTACTAAGTTTACCTTTATGTATATTAAAATACATCATAATATTCGAACGAACCTGTAATAAAGTATTTACGTCTCAAAGTATAATTTATTTGTTGTTTAGCCACCCGTGTATTACACGGGTACTTAGACTAGTATTAGAATAAATACCCTTACTTCTCTTCACCACTTCAAAACGCATTTGCACTTGTAGCTTTTTTCTTTGGCCGGCCGGGAAAAAATCTCCGTCAATGGTATTTCAAATAATTCAACCGCCACCCAGATATCCCTTCCTTCTCTATTGCACTTCTGAGATGGACTTGAGGGGTAGCACGGGCTACCCCTAACCACCTTCTAAATCCACCCCTGATCATAAGTTCGTTACTTTTATATATTTAGTGATTAATTCAAAATACAAAACAACATGTATTCTTAACTTAGGTTAATAAACATGTATTCTTAACTTAGGTTAATTAAAAAAAATAGTAGCATGAATCACCAACAACGTCTACCACAAATGCAAATTCATCAATACGATATGTCCACTTTAAAAGGCAAATGCCTTCATCAAGTAGGTTACCTCACATTGACAGGTGATTTATGTCTATATAAATAAGTGTTTTTAACTAAAGTGATATAATCCAAAGAGAATAAATTAGAAAAAACATAATAATATAAATTAATAGCTCAAAATCCATTGAGAATTTAAAGATCAAATGTAAAACCCCTCTTCATAATTAACCCTCACGAATCAAGTTCAAGTTGAGTCTGTATTAACTCGAGTTCCAAACAAGTAATAATATGAATAAAGCCAGCTCGACTTGATGTCTTCAACAAACCAAAAACGAAGCTTGTTTTCAGCTGACCTCTAACTTGAGTTGACTCATGAGTCGATGAGTTTGTTAATAGTCTCCGTTAACATGGAAACAAAGAAGATCCAGACGACAGGAGATGGTTACTAAGGTCTAGACATTGTCTATGGACAATCAGAGTACTACCTACCCTTGTTGAACCAAGATGGTTAATGCCATAGTATGGACCGTTCAATCTATTTTTGCAGACATTTTTTTTCACTCAAGCAAGCACACATCAGCGCAAAAGCAGCTTGAAATTTTTCGAGCACAAGCTGAATTCATTAAAGTTTCTTTTAAACTAACTCCAAACAAGTTAAGAGCCATAACTTATGCTTTTACTAATAATACTAACTTCGCTAAATCATATCCTGTGTGGATTTCGAATCGTGAGCACAGTTTCTATCAAAATTATGGACTCATAAAACAGATATGAATATGTTTAGGTAAGGCTCTCAAAACCCACACCAACCACCCAATAATGCAGTAAAAATCAAGATAAAGTTTCATCTCCAAATCACACTTTTGATTGCATGAAAATCTCCATGATGAAAGATTATATCCTCTAGACCTAAAGCAAACTACTTGTCCTCAGCTTGAAGTAATTTCCTTTTCCTTAGCTTTGCATAATTCTTCAGCTGACTTGCTGTACTTTTTTGTCAACTCTTCAACCTGAAAAAACCAAGAAGAATACGATGAGCAAAAATATTGTGCTAAATTCGTAATCCTTTAGTAAGGGCATTACTTCTTTTTCCAATCTTTTGGCATCATCTGCTGAAAAGCCTGAAACTGCTTTCGCTTTGTTCTTATCTTTATCCTTTCCTTCTGATTTTTTAGGCACAGACTTCTTTATCGTGTCCAAAGCCTGTATACCAAGGATGATAATTTAGCAACACAACTATGAGTAATAAAAACAATTTAATAGTTAACCTTTTGCCGGGCTCTTCTAATTCTTTGCTTGACATCTTCAGCAGACTTTGAAACCACTTTGCATACTGCCTGAAGCATAAGGCATTAGCTTCTATGATACACAAATTGCTAAAAGAATTTTCAGAAATTAGCATTATTATGGAAAATAAACTCACCTGCATATGCTCTTTGGTCATGCTGCATATTGCAAAGATACCCAAAAGACATTAGCAACCAAATTACATATAGAAAACCTTCATCTCACAAGTTAAAATTTGAACTCAAGTTAGTGTCTTACGGAGGAATAGCTGTAATCAACCGTTCACCATCTGGTTTTGGATTCAAACCCAATGGCGATGAAACAATGGCTTTCTCTAGCTCTTTCAAGGCCTAAATGATTCAAGTGCAATGTCAGAACAGAAATGCAAATATGCAATCACTGATCTAACTGTTCATACTTACATTTGGATTGTATGGAGTTACTGATAGGGTTTTGGGGTCTAAAACTGAAACAACAGCCATCCGATTCAAAGGCATCTTCACACCACCGGTTTCTACTATTATATGGTCAAGCATTCCTAGAAAAGATATTGAAAAGGTAAAGAAAAAATTAATCAGAAACAAGCGTCATTTTGAAAAACTTCAGGAACAAACAAAGCAATAATATATGCACCTGCTGATGCTCTTCCGGTGCGCAATTTGCTCAGCTCATGTGATACTGCATCAATGGCAGCCTCCATCTCAGAGATAGCGGTTTGTTTAATAATTGGCCCCATATTCACAATTTCAATTCTGCTGCCAGCATCAGCATTAGCAACACCAAGTTCACCATCATCATCCCCTGAAAGCTTTGTTATGTAATTGTTCTGTCGAGCTAATACAGGATTTTCATGCCACCAGACTAGAGAGATGTGAGGAAACCTTAACAACATATTTAATAGTGCTCCTAATCATGATTAGTGAGGCATGCATGGATGCATGATACTACAAGTGAATCAGCTCTTTAGAATAATGCACTACATAATTAGGATTATGAAATTATCTAAGTTCAATTAGAGACAGTGTTTAATAACATGATGCAGTGTTGTAGGGAAAGATTGATAAGAATCAGATATGTTGAAAAAAGTAACTGAGCTACACAATTAGATCACCACTAAATCAAAACTATAACAAAAAAGGGTTTCTGAAATGGCTAGGGCATGGTATAAGAGCAGATTTTTGGATGAAAAGGGTTTATAAGTAATAATGCATTCGCTATCGTTCTCCTTTGGAAGTATTTTTCAGTTGAAAATGAAACTTTACCGGACAAGCGGACATAAAAATACGAACAAGGAACATACACCTGATGAAGCAGTATATTGAGTTAAGCCTATAGTCTTTAGGGTTGATGAAGTTGTATCCAAATGCAATAACGAATGTGGGATTGGGAGTTTGTTCTAAATTGGAATTAAAAGTAGGGAAGTTCATCGGTTCGGATAATGATTTATTGTTATAAGTGATATGGTGATTGTAGATCCGGTAAGTGGTGGTTTAGAGTCTATTGCACATTTCTTTTTTTAACCTTAAGAACCTATCACCAAAAAACTCACAGCCCCACCAATGCCATGCAAACCAACAGGACCAGGTAAAAACTTCATAAGCAAGACTGCAAGAGATAAGAGTTAGAATTCCAAAATGAATATAAGCAAGAGATAAGAGATATAAATGAGAAGATAAGTTGAGGCTGGGAAGGGGTGTTGCTGACTTGTTGCTCAAGTGTGTAGTTTTAATCTTGTTATAGCTTCTTCTCACAATTCTATAACGAAAGTTTATTCAAAACACTATGAAATTTGTCCGACCAAGAACATACTTCACCTTTGGGAAGCTGATTACAGATTGGTGAAAACGAGTACAAGCGATTAACGGTGTATAATGAGAAGGTATTTGGTATGTTTATGTCTGAAAAATAGTAAAATACTATAATGACTGGACTATAACTCGTTTTCTTGGTAGATAGAGTCTTTGTTAACATAAATTAGTGAAACAGATTGAGTATAAGCCGTAAATAAGGAGTTCAGTCAACAGTCTTTCGGTCCAATCGTGTTTGCGCTAATACTCTAATTATTCTTAATTTTGCTGATTAAAGAAGAAACAGTAACATCCATATTCAACAGGAAGTGGCATATCCAATTAAGCTCCTGCGGTCAATCACTGAAACAATCACTTCTTCAAATAATGCAAAATTTACCTTAAATTCTACTTTCATATACAAAAAGCTCTTACTCTGTCTTCTAGTCAATTCAAATACGTGCAAGTATCCATATCGATACATATAATATTATCCATATCCGATACAAATTCATAAGAAAAATAGAGAGAGAATTACATTTCTTCCGTGATTTAGCGAAGGATCTTCGAGATTCATGAAGAAAACCGATCTCCGGATAACTGGAACGATACGGATGCGGATCAGTAGCGGTTCTGAGGGAAGATGTAGCAGCGGCGAAGTGAGAACTCCGGCGAGATGCTCGGAGTAAAGGATGTATGTTACGGTAGGATACGATTGCACGCTTTATTGAGATCGCCATCAGGTTTTCAGGGTTCTTCTTCTTCTTCGTGTTTGCATCTAGGGTTTTATTAAACCCGTCGCCTCACAGTTTTGTTGTTGATATTTGTTGAGTTCACACTTTCCCCCTTGTACTTTCACGTCTTTTCATTTTAGACTATAACTCTCCTTGTATATTATCTCGGGTTGTGACGGTACAATCTTTGATTTTGGAAGACTAAAGCACGAGCAGCTAAGTGTCTGATGAAACAGTAGTTAACCAAGGGAGGTTAATTCACTGGTCTCGTTAAGTATGGTTAATCACTTCTTTCCAGGGATCGGTGGCTGGATCGTCCGCAGGTCTGTCTCCTGCACAAGGAAAACACACCGTGACTCGTAACAAGGAGGATGGGGTGGGTGGTGCTCCTTGTTACCACTCTCTTCTCTGGCGTGAGGATCAGTAGTTTGCTTGAGAGCAAAGTGTGTGATAGTAGTAAGAGTGAGAGAGTTTGATAAGCGATACCTCAAACCTGGTCCGAGATGGGTATTTATAGCCGAGGAGTGAAGGAGGGTAATTGAGTGGCTAGACTGATAACGTGTAGCCCCTGGCAGGTGTGCCAGGCTCGTTGATCACGGAAGTGATGCCACGTCCCACTGCTATTGTTAGACTGTTGCTTACGTGTGGGCTGACAGGCAACTGTCATTGGCGCCACTTGCTGTTAAGGTGTCAGTCCCACTTGCTCTGTGGGCAGGATGCGGTGCCAGGCCGCATCGCTGCTCGCGGTAACTGCAGTTGTTTCCGCGTCCTTGCTTTGGCCGAGACATGTACGGGATGCGGTGCTAGGCCGCATCGCCGCATGTGGTAACTGTTATTGTTACCTAGATCCCTTGTCGTGACGAAAAATGTTCATAGGATGAGTTGCTAAGCCGCATCGCTATGTGTAACACCCATTTTCATACACAAGGTAAGTCTTCCCATCACTTGACCGGTTGGATTCGACCGTTGCGTTCGCGAGTGCCCGCACGGACGCAGATAAGTTCTTGCCGATGGGGGTATTTGATAAGGGTAATGGTCACTCGCGACCATGTTGGTGCGAGATCTGGGACCATACCCCTTCAGTGTTGTAAGTTTTATTTTGCTATTTTTTTGTGTCTTAAGTTCGGTTGTGATGCAATGTTCATATGTTTTTGTAGAAATTGGTATAGAGAGAATCGAACAAACGTTCTGTTATTTTCTGATAATCAAAAAAAGGCCAAAACAATCCTTTTTAAAAAGGAATACGTAACAAAAAAAAGGAATAGATAAGGCCATGCATTACACATGCATTGGAGTAGGAAACCAAGAGATAAGGCCATGTATCTTGATTCAATCTTTATTCAACAATTGTCCCATAATTCACGTACACCGGTTCATCACCCCCGGTTTAGTCAAGTTCCAATACTCCCCCTCAAGTTGGCGCGTGTAAATCTTTCATGCCCAACTTGACGAGTAGGCCCTTCAAGTGCTGAGCTCCCAACGGTTTGGTGAGTAGGTCCGCGATCTGCAACTTTGAGTCGATGTGAATGGGCTGAACTTCTTTCGATTCGATTCTCTCACGAACAAAATAACAATCCATTTCCACATGTTTAGTGCGTTCGTGGAAAAAGGGATTGTTAGCTATGTGACGGGCAGCTTGGTTGTCGCAGAATAGAGTAGTAGCACCTTGCATTGGTTCTCCAAGTTCACTGACCAAAAACCGAATCCAAAGTACCTCGCTAACTGTGGACGCCATAGCGCGGTATTCAGCCTCCGCCGAGGAGCGGGACACAAGGGACTGCTTCTTTGATTTCCACGAAATGGGTGCCCCTCCTAGCAATAGCAAATAACCCGTACGAGAACGTCTTGTTGATGGGAAACCGAGCCAATCAGCGTCAGAGTAAGAAACAAGTTGTATTCCCCCAACTTTTGGCAACAAAATGCCCTGCCCCGGTGTTGTCTTTAAATATCGCAAGACCCGTATAGCTGCGTTCATGTAGGTCTGTCGCGGATCTCCTACAAATTGGCTAAGAACATTAACCGCGTAGGCCACATCGAGGCGTGTGGCTTGGAGATAGAGTAATTTTCCAATCAGTCGACGATAGGAATTTGCGTTAACTTTAGCTTCTTTTAAATCTGGCCCGAGTTTCAAATTTTGTTCCATAGGAAACGAACTGGGGCGGCAACCTTCTAAACCACTTTCTTTTAGAATGTCAAGTGTATACTTGCGTTGGCTTAAAACAAGCCCATCTTTTGTTCGCGTAACTTCGATTCCCAAAAAATACTTTAGGGGTCCAAGATCTTTGATGGTAAAGAGTTTGTTAAGATGTGCTTTGGTGCGATCGATCATTGATGGGTCGTTTCCCACTATTATGACATCATCAACATATATTAAGGCGGCTACAAAAATTTCGTTCGTTTTGTAAATGAAGAGTGAATGATCCGCCTTAGATTGTAGAAAACCCAATTGTGACAAAGCGCTTGTGAACTTGTGGTACCAATTACGGGAAGCTTGCTTGAGCCCGTATAAGGATTTCTTGAGGCGACATACTCTGGTTTCGTTTGTTGTGGAGAAACCTTGTGGCAACTTCATATAAACTTCCTCCTCCAAATCTCCATGTAGGAATGTGTTGTTCACATCAAGTTGGTGAATCAACCAATCCCGTTTGACCGCTAGGGCTAGAAGCGTTCTCATGGTTACTAGTTTCGCGACGGGGGCAAACGTGTCGTGATAGTCTACCCCCTCCATTTGTGTATAACCCTTTGCCACGAGTCGCGCTTTGTAACGTTCGACCTCCCCGTTTGGCTTATACTTGATCTTGTACACCCATTTGGATTCAATGCCTTTCTTGCCTTTTGGTAATGGTTCCAAAGACCAAGTTCCATTCTGTTCAAGGGCTTGTACTTCTTTCTTCATGGCATCTCTCCAACGTTCATCCTGTGATGCTTGATGAAAAGTTTTGGGCTCATCTTGGGAAGAGATGGCCGCAAGAAATGCTTTATGACCGTTAGAAAAATTATCATATGTAATGTAATGAGCAAGAGAGTATACCGTAGAATGGGTTTGAGTCGAGCCGGTGGAAGCTTGATCGGGAGACGGGTGTGCGTTGTCAACTGACGGCGGTAATTGGACGTCGAAATCTCTCAACCAAGGGGGTTGAGTTCTTGTACGTTGCGGACGTTGAACTGAAACCGAGGGATTTGTTGTGGTGCGAACTTGATCAATTATTTATGTGGGCTCGGGAAAAATTAGACCAGTAGGAGAAGCTGGATCGGCTCCACTGCTTTGTAAAATTGGGACGTCTTCATTAGTATTAATAGGCTGTGAACTTGGGCCTTGATGGGCTTGTTGCAAGTGGGACTCAGACTCCCCCTGATCAATAGAGGAGTCCCTTCGTATATGTTCTTCAATGTCTTCTGGCCCACTTCTACTAACCTTTTCTTTAGCCTGAACAGTGGGTTTGGCATGATCTGAATCAGAACTAGCCCTGTACGGTTTGACTATTTCTTCGTCACCTTGAAACTCGTTATTTCCTCCGTTTGAGAAAGGGAAGACATGTTCCATGAACCGAACATCCCTGCTAATTACCATCTTTTTACTTTTGACGTCGTATATCTTATACCCTTTTCTTCCGTAAGGATAACCCAAAAAGACCCCGGGCTTACCTCTTGGCGCAAATTTGTCCCCCTTTGTGTCGGTGTTCCAAAAATACGCCAAGCAACCCAAAACCCGCATGTGGTCATAAGACGGCGACCGTCCATGAATTATCTCATACGGTGTCTTGTAGTTGATTATTTTGGACGGTAAGCGGTTTATAATGTATGCGGCCGTTAATACACACTCTCCCCAAAACCGTATAGGTAAGCATGCTTCGAAACGAATAGCTCGCTCTATTTCCAACAGATGTCTATGTCTCCGCTCCACCACCTCGTTTTGTTGGGGGGTGTGTGGACACGTGGTCTCAAGCATGATTCCATGCTCGTTGTAAAACGCCTTCATACGATTTGAGGTAAACTCCCCCCCACTATCACAACACACCGTTTTACTTCCTTTTTATATTGAGTTTTCACCATGTTGAGAAAATTAATCAAGTAATCGCTTGCTTGGCTCTTTTGTTTAATAATTGTCACACCCCGATATTTCCATGTTTTACCGGTGGGCCCGGTAGGGGAGTATTGTGACGTAGTTGATATCATTATAATCAAACAACACAATATTTAAATGCACAGCGGAAGCAAAATATAGATTCATTTCAACCAAATAATATTGTAATATTAAGTATCACAAGTAGTTGAAAATAATCCACATGTGGATCAAAATAAAGAGGAAACATTGTTCAACAGTTTTATGTCATTCAAGCTTGCAAGACTTATTGTGGATGCTAGGAGAAAGCCAACCTATTACGAGTAGTACCTGCACTTAACGTTTTTGGGAAAATACGTCAGTTTACACTGGTAAATACAATTAACTGACTCATTTTGAAAAGGTTTAATAAAATTGATTTGAATGCACGTGGCACAAACTTTTATAACTTGGGATAATTATTTGAATATAATCCTGTAAAAGAATTACATGTTTCTTATGCGTTCAGTAGCCCGGTTCGTGCCGAGTTAAAGATCAATAGACACACCACATTATTTATTTAGGCACTGACAGGTGTACGCCTACACCCCGTGCTTAGGTCGTGGCCATTTCGTAAAATGATGCCAAGGATATCCGGGACATGGTCATTAACCCCCCAAAGGCTTTAAGCAAGCAAAACATTTCCAAACGGAGCATATCAATGGTTTAACCTCTATTCGATTAAAGATTCAATGCCCGACCAAGCGGTATTTTACATACCATACCCCAAGCCCGTATAGGGAAAATAAGTTAAAAGTATTTACCTTTGCAAGTAATAATCACAACAAGCAAGTGCACGTAGCTTTTACCGGGTCTCCTATTCTGGAACGAAGGTTTATAATAACCTATTAGAAATCTAACGGGTCTTTAATTAAGCCTAAACTTAGACCGGTTAGTTTTTAAAGGAAGATACGGTTCGAACGCATGATTAAGCGAAGACCGGGATAGAATGTGATTTAGACCCGACAAGTTTAAAGACTTGTATAATATGGGTAAACTAAACACATTCTGGATTTTGAGATAAAAATGATAAGGTTTGACCCGTTTCGGCTAATTTATGCAAACTAGTTACATAAACCGAACCGGACGCGAATAACGCATAACGGGTAACCGAATGAGTCGCAAACAGGTTTCCTAAGTTAATATGCCTTAAATATGTTGTTATATCAGTAGGATACCTTCCATTATGCCCAAAACGAGTTTAATCTCAATTTAAGCCCCGTAGGGGTATTTTGGTCATTTTAAAGATTATAAAAGAGATTAAATGAAATTCTGAGACTCGGGTCTGAGATAATCAGTAGAAAAACTTATTTTAATAGGTTATATCAGTTGGTGATAAGTCTTATGTGACAAAATGGTTTTAAGCCCATACTATGTGTTTAATACGCGTAAAAAGCCGTTTTAAGCGATTTCCGAGTTATACAGGAAATCTGAGTTTTCTGATCAGGTTATAAAGTTCAAAATACTTCATTTATTATATAAAATCAGTAGCAATTGGATTGGTGTCCAAATATTATGTAAAACTCATTTTACAAGCAAAAAGAGTATAATCGGTAATTACCGAATTAAAGCAATAACCTTAGGTTATGATCAGTTTAAAAATAATTAAAAATCTTCAAAAATCTCAAAATATTATATTACATCAGTATGTAAAAGGTTTGGTGTCAAAAATTGGGTTTAGATAGACTTTACGCTAATTACGCCGTTTAATTAATAAAAAGCTTACTAATTACGCTATTAAGCATAACTCCTAATCTAGACCTCCAATTGATGTGAAAATTTAGGGACATGTTTATAAATCAGTAACAAAGATTATTGTCCTCTCACATTTCCAAAATTCTCGTTTTATGGTCAAAAGGGCATTATGGTCAACATTAAGCAATTAACGGAAACGTGTTAAACGAATCGGACAATCGACGAACCAATCACAGAGGGTTATACTATCATGTAACCCGGTCCTAATAAAGCTCTAAGGCATTCCTAAACCCATCTAAATTGGGTCAGAACTGAAGTCAAAGCAAAAGTCAAAGTTTTGCGACTTTCGGTTCCGAATCGAGCTTAAACAGAAAATTGTCGGATCAAACAAGCTTAGACCAGTTCTTATACTAATTACCAAGTTATATGAGTGATAAAATAGGTTACACGTCTTCTACATTGCTAATTACGTGTTAATTCGCAAATTAAGTTTCTGTTGACTTTTTATAAACAACTTTGACCCGACAAATGTCTTAGTTAGGACGGGAATCAGAGGGTGCCCTTTTAAGGGTTTAATGCCCACATAATTACCAACTTATAACTACTTTTACTTTGACTAATCGCTGGACCATTAGCGATTAATCATTAAGTCAAACCTTAATTACGACGGTCTGACTTTTAAGCTAATAACTAAGCAAAACACGATTAGGGAAGGTTAAGGAAGCTTACCAAGGTCCAATGCACGACTAGTGATGCTTAGGGGGTGGCCTTGAGCTCCAGAAATGATCAGAAGTGAAGGTATGAATGAATGATCAAAAAATTGCAACTTAGTGCTCTATTTATATGGGTTTTAATCTCCCATGATCATGCCAAGCAAGTCTAGGATGGAACCAAGATGTTTACAAGTGCCCCTAGTGCCTAAAAACAAGCTTAGGTAGCACATGGTATTGAAACAAGGCAATGTAAGTCGGTTAACATGTTATAACAGCCACCTGTGAGTTTTTCTGCTTCTGGGCATGGCTTACGGACCGTAAGGGTCCAGCCATACGGTCCGTAAGGACATGGTGTCAGGTTAACAAGTTTCAATTAATTGCAGTTTTGGTCCTCGGTCCTTCTAAAAGTTGTTTTACCTTTATTTCTTACATTATGAGCCCTCTAAATTGACTTATAAGGACTTCAAGACTTATACCAACTTTGTTAAGTCCTTTGTTATCTATTGATTACCCGAAAAGTCATAAATTTCATCGTTGACGCTTTTAACCCCTCGTATACGAATTTTTATCATAACTTTCTCATACGATAACGAAACTTGGTGAATTTTTTATCATGCATTCTAGTGAGCATAATTAATCGTTACAAAGCTTCGGGTTTGCTAAAAGGTCACTCAGAGGTATACTTTAAACATGTTGACACATTTAACCCCTGTAGTTTGTAATCTCTCACTTTCTTTCACAATTTGCTTCGTACGATCCATGATTCATTCGTTTAAGGGTATAAACATCATGTAGGGGTATTGTGAAGTATATTTATCCATTGTTGACATTTTGAACCCTTATAAACACATACTTCCCTTGTTTGCCAACTTTAGTCCCTCTAGAGTATTCTTTTACACGTTTAAAGTTTATGACACGTGTCAATACATTATAGGACGTGAATTTTCGAGGTGTTACATCCTCACCCCCTTAAAAGAAATCTCGACCTCAAGATTTACTAAAATAAATGAGGGTACTTTTCTTTCATTGTGGACTCTACCTCCCACGTATACTCGGGACCTCTACGGGCATCCCATTTAACCTTTACGATCGGTACATGCTTCCTTCGAAGCTTCTTAACCCGTCGATCCTCAATCGACAAAGGTTTTTTGACAAACTTTAAGCTCTCGTCAATGTGCACGTCTGTATTTGGTATGACTATTGATTCATCAGCTAGACATTTCTTCAGATTGCAGACGTGGAATACGTTATGAATACCACTGAGCTCTTCAGGAAAATTTAACTTATAAGCCACTGATCCGACACATTCGATGATCTCGAATGGTCCTATGTATCTGGGGCTTAACTTGCCTTTCTTGCCAAAACGCATTACCCTTTTCCAGGGTGATACTTTAAGTAGTACCTTGTCACCAACCTCAAATTTTAGAGGTTTACGCCTTAAGTCCGCGTAGCTTTTCTGCCTATCCCTGGCAGCTTTGAGACGATCGCGTATCTACACAATCTTATCTGTCGTCTCCAGGACTATTTCAGGTCCTGTTAGTTGGACATCTCCAACTTCCGCCCAACATACGGGCGTTCTACACTTCCTACCGTACAATGCCTCGAAAGGCGCAGCCTTAATGCTGGTATGATAGCTATTGTTATAGGAGAACTCGATTAATGGCAGGTGGTTATCCCAACTACCACCTAAGTCAATTACACATGCACGAAGCATGTCTTCCAACGTTTGGATTGTACACTCACTTTGCCCGTCCGTCTGAGGATGGTAAGCCGTACTGAAATTTAAGCGCGTGCCCAAAGATTGTTGGAAACTTTTCCAAAAATGCGAAGTGTATCTAGCATCTCTGTCAGAGATAATAGACACTGGTATGCCATGTAGAGATACAATCTTATCTACGTACAATTGGGCTAACATGTCGGAGCTATAAGTCTCCTTAATGGGTAGGAAATGTGCCGACTTAGTCAGTCTATCTACTATCACCCATATAGTATCATTTCCTTTCTTTGTCTTTGGTAACTTGGTGATGAAATCCATTGTCACCGTCTCCCACTTCCAAGTGGGAAGTTCAGGCTGTTGTAGCAAACCTGGCGGCTTTTGATGTTCAGCTTTAACTTGTGCGCACGTCAGACATTTGGCCACATAAGTGGCTACAGATTTCTTCAAACCTATCCACCAATAGTTTGACTTTAGATCCTGGTACATCTTATAAGCTCCAGGATGAACGGAATATTTAGAACTATGGGCTTCCTGGAGAATAACATCCCGAAGTCCTCCATAAACTGGAACCCATATTCGCCCATTTAGCCTTAGGATTCCGTCTTTGCCATAGGATAACTGTTCTTCAGTTACTCCTAGCTTTTCAGCAGGATAGTTAACTTCCAATACAGCTTCCTTCTGCGCAGCTAACAACCTCTTATTCAAACTATTCTTTATTTCCATGCTCTTGCCATTTATTCTAATGGGTTTAACTCTTTCCTTTCTGCTCAAGGCATCAGCGACTACATTCGCCTTGACTGGATGGTATCGGATTTCACAGTCTTAATCATTCAAAGTTTCCATCCAACGTCGTTGCCTCATGTTCAAATCCTTTTGGTTAAACAGGTGCTGGAGGCTCTTGTGATCAGAATACATCACACACTTGATACCCTATAAATAGCGCCTCCAAAGTTTTAATGCAAATACAACGGCACCCAACTCCAAGTCATGGGTGGTGTAATTCTTTTCATGCACCTTTAACTGTCGAGAAGCATAGGCAATAACCTTGCCTTTCTGCATAAGCACACATCCCATACCAGTGTGCGATGCGTCGCAGTAAACCACGAATTCCTCGATACCTTCAGGGAATGTCAAAACAGGAGCATTGCTCAACCTTTGCTTGAGAATATCGAAGGATTCTTGCTGCTTAGGACCCCAGTCGAACTTAATATTCTTCCTAGTCAAAGAAGTTAGGGGTGCAGCAATCCTTGAAAAATTTTCAATAAAACGCCTGTAATATCCTGCCAATCCCAAGAAACTGCGAATTTCTGTGGGCGTCTTCGGCTCTTGCCAATTCATGACAGCTTCGACCTTAGCGGGATCTACCTGGATTCCATGTTCACTAACCACATGTCCAAGAAATTGGACTTCACGAAGCCAAAATTCACACTTAGAGAATTTGGCGTAGAGTTTTTCTCGATGAAGCAGTTTCAGAATGCAACGGAGGTGCTTTTCATGGTCAGCTTGATTCTTCGAGTAAATAAGAATATCATCAATGAAGACGATGACAAATTTATCCATGTAGGGCTTGCAGACGCGGTTCATGAGATCCATGAATGCGGCTGGTGCATTAGTGAGTCCAAAAGGCATCACTAAGAACTCGTAGTGACCATAACGAGTCCTAAATGCAGTCTTATGTACATCTTCATCCTTGACCTTCAGTTGATGATATCCTGACCTTAAGTCGATCTTGGAAAAGTAAATCGCTCCTTGAAGTTGATCGAACAAGTCGTCGATCCTGGGTAATGGATACCGATTCTTAACAGTAACTTTGTTAAGTTCTCGATAATCGATGCACAGACGCATCGATCCATCCTTTTTCTTCACAAACAGGATTGGTGCTCCCCAAGGAGATGAGATAGGTCTAATAAATCCTTTGCTTAACAAATCATCCAGTTGAGTCCTCAACTCTTTCATCTCCGTTGGTGCCAATCTGTAAGGTGCTCTTGCAACAGGTGCTGCGCCAGGAATAATGTCAATCCTGAACTCCACTTGCCTATCTGTGGGTAAACCAGGTAGTTCTTCAGGGAATACTTCGGGATATTCAGAGATAATGGGTATGTCTTCGATCTTAGGCTTAGGTTCATCAATAGTTACTTGCGCCATGTAGATTACACAACCCTTCGTCGAACACTTTGATGCCTTGAGCATGGACACTTGCTCAGGCATTCCGTACTTAGTATCTCCTTGGATTGTTAAAGGCTCGCCTTGAGGAGGTCTGACAACCACTTGCTTCTTAGCACAAACGATCTGGGCTTGGTTGCGAGACAACCAATCCATGCCTGTTACTATATCGAAAACGGCTAATTTCAAAGGGAGTAAAGACAATGGAAAAGAATGGTTCCTAATGGATATAACACATCTATCTAACACGGTTGATGCGGTTTCTATGGTACCATCAGCTAATTCCACTTCATATTTCACACTTAAGGTTTTAACAGGTAATTTCAGCAACTCACAAAACTTATTATCTACAAATGATTTATCAGCTCCTGAATCAAAAAGTACAATTGCATAGACATCATTTATGAGGAAGGTACCTGTGATCACATTGTCGTCCTGGACAGCTTCCTTTGCATCCATCCGGAAGACCCTTGCATTGGTCTTTTTCCCATCCTCAGTCTTCTTTGCAAGTTTTGGGCAGTTGGACTTGATATGCCCTTTTTCATTGCAGCTATAGCACGTAGCATCTTTCAACTTTTTGCAATCCAAAGTCTTGTGCTCAGAAGACTTGCAAATCCCACATGCCCTTGGCTTAAAGCAAATATGTCTTAAAGTTGGCTGGCAGAGAGGCTTTTACACTTGCCTTAATCTCTGGGGCTAAACCCCCAATGAAACGAGCTATTCTTTTGGGTTCCGGGGTCACAAGATAAGGAACCAACCTTGACATTGTATTAAAGCTCGTAAGGTAGGCTTGACAATCCAGGTTCTTCATAACCAACGTCAAGAAATCAGATTCAATCTTCTCAACCTCATGCTAAGGGCAGTAGTTTTCCTTGATCAACGTCATAAACTGATCCCATGACAGATTATACAATGGGATTTTTCTGGTAGCTTGGATTAATGACCTCCACCAAGCTAATGCCTCACCCTTGAATGACTGAGACACAAATTTGACCACATCCTTATTAGCGCAACCACTGATATCCACTACAGTGTCCATCTCATCCAACCATGTCATGCAGTCTACAGCTCCTTTTTCCCCAGTGAAATCCCTGGGTTTGCATGAAACAAAATACTTATAGGAGCAACCCTTATTACGGGGTTCTTGATTCAGTACAATCCTTTAAGATGGAACACTTTGCTGATTTGAAGAGTGACGATCGTCATCGTCTTTCTTTGGTTCTTCCTTCTTGGAGGGTGGTTTGCTGTGAGCCTCAGAATGAGTCTTAGGCTTGGAATGCGGTGCGGATAGGGTCCTACTTCGAGTCCCGCTATATTCATTATACTGCCTCTCTATTGCTTTTGTAACAGCATTGTCTATTAATGCTTGCAGTTCTGCACCCGCTATGTTAATTCGGGTATTATCATGATCCTCCCATGGGTGACTGTTGATCTCATCCGAGTCAGCCATGTAGTTTGAACTGTTACATAAGATATGGACAATAATTTATTTGAGAGTTTATTATGGAATTGTCTTTTATGGCAATTCATTAACCATGGTAAACACATACCATATTTGGTTAATTTGTTAGTCATATTTAATTAGGATTTTTATTATAATTTATCCTAATTATAAAACAATAACAGTATTATTAGTAGCACAAAAGGCCTAGTCACAGGGACATTTTTAAATCATAAGCCATGATTTCAGAGAATCAAGACATGAAGGTTTGAACATGGTTCTTTACCTTTTTCTGACAGGGAGTCGTAGACTACTACTGTCTTTTGTCTTATAAGACAATGAGTATGGCCCGTAGGCACTATATTACCAATGGATGGTCAACATATGATCATCTTAATTGATGATTTAAACCCATGATTTATAGATCATTAAGTTAGGTTAGGAATCTTTTGGAGAATCCAATTATAAGAATGACATGTGTGATTTTAACGAATCACGTCTGCCAGGAGCGTTAACATGTTTTCAGATGTTAACAAGGATTTGAATCTTTTAAACAGGTCTTACCATCTTGGCCAAGTCTTATAATGACATGCAGGCTAGGTTATACCTTTAAGATTCTTATTTAACATTTAATAGGCAGATTTATTTTAAAAGGAATGATTTTTAATTTATTTATTTCATGTATAATATATTTATGCATATAATGACAAAAATGAAAATTTTAAAATTTAACATTCCATTAAACGTTACAAGAAGTACACCTTGCCCTAAACGGGACTTTTAACGGAACAACTTGCCCACGCAAGGGGCTAAACTGAAATACAAGTCCTCGCAGGGACTGATTACTAAGCTAGGTGTCCACGCAGGGACTAAAAAGACAAGTCCACGTAGGAACTAATGAAAAACAAGTCCACGCAGGGACTAAGTACATAGATAAATGTCCACGCAGGGACTTGATTGAAATAAGGAAATACAACAATACATATAGAGATTCAATGATCCCTCTTCTTCTTTCCTTTTAACAAGCTTGCTAGGCCCTTGTGGAAACCCCGGTTGTTCCTACGTTCTTCCTGAAAGTGTCGTTCCACCCTGCTTAGTCTTTGGAGGATTTCCTCCTGTTCCGGTGGGGAAAACCGTGGTGGTTGCGGCTGGTGTTGAAACGAAGGTCGAGCAGGTATTTGATACCCATGAGTTGGGTATCCCACTCCCCAAGGGGCTCCATATGGTCCTTCAGGATGAAGGGCGTTGTAGTTTGCCGCTACTTGATATGGGCCGGCTTCAGCATAGTTGTAGTGTGTGTGAGCCGGCTGCTCAAATGGATTGTACGCCGTTGAACCGGCGTATGCAGGAATCGGGTTATCAAAACCCAACGGTGGCGGTGGTGGTGCAATTGGTGCAGAATTCACCTCTGAAACTGGGTTTGAAGGTCCACCCATTTGTGGATCTTCATGCTGTGGCGGATAGTGACTGCCACTTGAGTGATGGGGGGTGCTAAAGTGAAAACCCCCTCCTCGCGCGGATATTCGTGCGCCTGTTCTCCTACTCCTTGGTGGTTCTGGAGGTGCTTGATGAACTGGAGGCGGTGGCGTGACTGCCACGAAATGCGAATCCTCGAAGGGATCCTGCTGCTGCTGCTGCCGTGGGTTATGAGAGGGTGTAAAATACCACTCATACTGGTTGAACCTCGCTTGGTAACTGTCTGGACCACAGTAGGGTGATCCGTGAAAGGATGATCCATCAGAGATATCGATGGGATGGTTGGGTGTCCCAGACGGTGGTTCAACTGGATCTGTGTCCTCGTCCATGTCCATTGCATGGTCTCCTGAGAAATGGTCTTCAGGTCCTAGTGGGTTAAAACCCACTGGTTCTTCAATATAGTTCGCCGGGTTGAACCGGCCCTGAAAGACAGGAGTGGGGTCGCCAAAGGAACGGTGCGAAACGGACCGCTGCAACGGCAAGAAGGAATGGCGGGAGTCTTCGGGCTCGTTTTCTGAGTGCGGCCCAAAGGAGTGACGATATGGAGGTGTTGAGCTATACGAGATAGATCGTCTAGCGTGTCACACCCCTTTCTGCGGCGGAAGCACGAGGTGTGATCATGAAAGGTTCTCATTGCATACGAAGAGTAAACATGCTACATGCTCGTAAAATAACATTCAAATACCATAATTTGAAAACATACGTTTAGCGTTTACATCGCTAGACAGCTTAAAACATTGTCTTAAAAGTTTACAACTTTATTTAAAGTTAAACACAAGCGACATCCACGAGCATAAGCAAGACCGCGCGCACATCCATTCTAGTTACCTGAAATACATGTGAGTTTTTGGAAAAACGTCAACATAAAGTTGGTGTGAATTCATGCAGTTTTGTATTTCATGCTTGTATACTTTGTATGAAAACATAGTTTGTGAGTAAATCAAGTTTTCATATATAAATCCAGTTTCATGCGTACACCACGTACCCATTTATAATTCAATCTTTTCTTGAGTACCCCACGTACTTCAAGTTATATATCAATCCTCTTGAGTACCCCACGTACTTCAAGTTATATATCAATCTTCTTGAGTACCCCACGTACTTCAAGTTATATATCAATCTTCTTGAGTACCCCACGTACTTCAAGTTATATATCAATTCTGTATGGTATAAATTTTATGTAAATACAGTATTTCTGTAATTATCAGATTGTTAATGGGTTGCAAAGCCATTAACCTGTGGCACGTCATAGGAAGTCACCAAACCTAAGGCATTTAATTGGTATATTCTGAGACACAAAAGCACTCCTCGATTCTCGCCCCGACCAGGAGTGTGGCTTGTGACAATCCGAGCTTCCAAGGTTAGTAATGTGTGATCTTGCGAATCTAACTTCCCGTTATCTATTCCTCCTGCAATGTGTTAAACGTTCTGCGCGGGTATAACTCCGTTAAGTTTAATTGATAACTCAAAAACACAACTTTTACTGGCCATGTGTTTGGGCCGAAGCCCATTGCTTCGGTGGTTAGGAAAATCGCCCAACTTGGGCTATTATATTTCCTTGATCAACAAGTATACGTAACCTACTTGCTTATAATTAGATTAGCTTAAAACTAAAGAACAAACCCTATTGTTCCTTGATCGCACAAAGTCAGTGGAGACCCCCCCCCCCTCTGTTGGTGATTGCACCGTGATTAATCAAGTTTTCGGTAAGTGATTCTTGCTTGTTGATTTCCTGGTTGTGTGACCTTGATTGGTGTTATAGTTATTATTATAGTTCTAGTGCGGATATAATCGTAATACTCACTAGTAAAATATATGATCGGAATATGTTTTAATGTTGTTTATCAATGCGAACCGAGTATGTGTTTAGTTTAATATCACCGATCTGAATGTTAAAGATATAGGCTGCTCATGCATGATGTATTACGTTTGTAGATTACATTATATAGTAGGGTTCTTGATGGATATTACATGGTTGAGAAACTGAAATCTAGCTGTGATAATATACATGCTCATGTGATAAGGAATTATAGGGAATTGATACATGTCAGAAGCATGGGAATTTGTAGTTTCTATCTCATCAATCTATGTGCATGCATATGTAAATGTCGGCTATGTGAACTTGTAGTTTTTATCTTATTAAATCATGTGCACCTCCTGAATATATTGTTAATATAGTCAAAGACATTAATGTTAAGTGAATTAAATGATTAAATGATTTGTGCAAACAAAGAGGGAAAACTATAGGTTAATTGATTGGGCCGATATGCTTGTATAATAGGGATTTAGGTTTGGCAAACCGGTTGGGTTAAGTGTGAGTTGGGCTGCACTGTTATACACTAAGCTGGGCCGATCTCTTCTTTTAAACATCGGGCCACCAGCCCAACTGATTACATGAACGAACTCTGGTCACATATTTTAATGGGCGGTTTTGTGATAAAAGTCATATAATTAATGGGCCGTAGACCCTGGGCGGTACCCGGGTCACATAATGTTACATGTTGACATATAAGGTTGAGTGATACATTACATTGGTTAGTAAAGGGGGGTTGTTATAAATCATTGAATACATAAATAAAGTTTTATAAGTCTGATCCAACACATGTGCATGTAATAAATTTAGATGAGCACAGATGCAATTGACTGTTCTTTGAATGTTGTAACGTGTGTGGTGCTTGATTTCTTGTATGGCTTGTGTGGCTTTATGTGTGAGTTTGTATGAAATGCATATGCAAGATACATTGTTGAGTGCCATAAAAACTGACTATTACTGGAACTGATATTAGGATTTGTTTGATCCACTGTGAATACATAACTTGTCTAACCGAGCAAACCTAAGGTGAGTTCACTGCATTTCTCAAGCATGCGTCCCGGTGGTTTGGGACAACAAGTAAACATTTGGAAGGGAATCTTGGGTAAACAGTTAAATTGGGTTTTGGTTATTGAACATGGAATCTATCATTATCGGATTGCCTGTAGGGCAATGGGGTAATTAGTTGATAGCGCTATTAGGTTTGATACCTCGCACCAGGCCGTAAGGACGGGCGCGAACTAATTATCTGGGCATCATTACCAATGCTTGGTTAGGGGCATTGGGGACTGGACACACTTCCAGGTTATTAAGGGACACACTTCCCGGATACATATGGGCACACTCCCTAGGGTATCTCAACAAGTCATAAACAGCATCATATCACAACGTTGAATTGGCTTAACATATATCTGGTAACTACACACGTTAACAAAACCTTGAACTCACCAGCGTCGTCTGACACACTTGTTTACATGCTTGTTGGTAATCATTGAAGGAACTTGGGAACTTGTCGTCTGATGCTGCTGGAGTGGTTATGGTCATGATAAACCATTACATTGATTTGGTGTTGATACATTTTTACACTTATACATTTATGCTTCCGCTCAGTACTTTGGTTTTGGTTTGAATTACAAACGATACATTTCTTTCAATTGAGTATTTCGATACATTATTACTTGTGTTTGATATGATTGGTGGCTCTTTGTTGAATCGTTGCACCTCCATTAGGGACATGCCCTAGGTGGTAATTTGGGGGTGTGACAGTTTGGTATCAGAGCCACTGGTTATAGAGAACTTGGTTTTAAAACATTTTCATAAAACCAGACTATAACCGAATTGATCCAAACGATGACCATGACACTCAGCTTCAGATTGCAAGGTTCGTTCCTCGTTACAGTATACATCACATGTTTAGTAGACATATCTATATACATAGCATGCACGATACAACAAGATAGATATCATGACACATTGATAGCATAACACAACACTTGCATCTTGTAAATCCTAGTCTTGCTGTTAGTACATACCTGTGTTGAATGGAGTGGGAGAAACTTCGAACATAAGTTAAGAAGCGTCGAGAGGAGCATGCAAACCGCCTTATTATCATGGGTGCACACATAATAATAATGCGTGGTGCATGCAATTCCCAATGAGGCTTAACGAGTGCAAGAGGGAATCTCCCCTACTGTATGTGAACTTGAAAGTTGTAGACTCTAAGGTGATACTTGATTCTATCTCATTCTGAACTATCATTTGATCGATGCGAAACCTGATAACCTATAGGAGAAATAGTAGAGATTGTCTCCTACACAAATGTGATCTTTCCATTTTTTTTCCTTTGAAACCTTTCGAATTCCGATGCTATCGAGTATTACCTGAACACCCAACTGAACGCCTAGTGGACTGTGTAGAGTGCTAGGTGCTTATGCGAACATCCCCGAGTGGGGTGATGCACAACGATGAACGATCTATATCTTTCCCATTTTTTTTTCTTTTCTTCGTTTGTTGGAACTTGACATATTGACGTCTCGAATCTCGAATCACGACCATTTCTGTAACGCCCTCGCAACAGACTGTGTAATACATAGACAACTTGCAACATCGTTGGATGAGAGGGTAAATGTAGTACTTCACCAACCTCAAACATTGGACGACTCTGATGACCGGCAGCTAACACCAACGAATAGAATACAATCGACTCTTTAACCTCTGCCAGTGACTCATGGGAGTCAGCTTTTACGAATCACTCGGAACGTAAGTAATGACAATCGAATACGGTGTGGAATGCACCGCTGTCAGCACAATGAGTAGCATCTTAGAACGTGGCACAGAACAGTAGAAGATGGATCCTGTCAGTGGAGGATCATAGGACTCCGCTTCATGGAACAATAAGCAGAAGTAACAGTTACGACAACATCAGGGTACTCGTAATAGTAGCCCTCACTATGGGAGTGAAAAACGTTTACCACATGGATTGGCCGTTGGTCAATCAAGACAGCAACAATCAAGGGAACGACGGCAGTACTGGAAATTCTCGTGACGAAAACAACACTGGAAATGAAGCTCATGGAAGGACACTTGGTATTGGCATAGACTATATCAGGCGTAATAGCAACACGATAGTTTGGATGGGTAGCTGTTCGCTTCGTCTCCGATCTGTTTGCCCTGATGTTTCTTGAAACCTCATATGTCCGCTGCGATGTAAACTCGACCATGTGGGACAAGTGTTCGACGTCAACCTTCCTTCTACTACCCTTGATGGTTGCAATACAGTAGTTAGTGTGGATTGGTTATCCAGAGATCGCGCAGATACACCAGTGAGGACAAAATTTTGTGTGGAAAATCGTTATTTGTTCTAAAGCGTCAGAGTGGTACAAAGGATAGCGCCATTTCAGCTATGAAGGCCAGAAGTGTCTACGGAGGGATTACGCCGCTATACTAGCAACCGTTACTGATGTTAGGGCTAAGGGAATAGAGGATCGATGATCCACCAATCATTCGTGATTCCTTTCGGTGTGCTACCCAAGGAACTTTCGGGTTTACTTCAACGACTGTTAGGCGAGATCTCAGCCTGATCTCACGCCAGGGGCAGCCCTGACTACACGCACTCTTACCATCTTGCACCAGGAGGGTTGCAAGAATTGTCTAATCAACTACAGAAACAGTTGGGGTGGAGTTTGTAGGACCTAGTTTTCACTTTGGGGAGCCACAGTTATATTTGTGAAGATACGCCTTTTCGTATGTGTACTGATTATCGAAAACTCATCAAGGTGGCGGTCAAGAACCGTTGGCCTCGATCATGTATTAACAACCTGTCAACCAGCTACGAGGGTCAAGCCCCATTCGAGGATTGACTAACGAGTGAGCTATCCCCAGATGGAAGTTCGAGGGGAGAATGTTCCTACAACAACATATTAAATGCAATGCGGCCAGTGCGACTTGGTATTTCATGACCGTTGGGTTAATTAACACACCAGCAGCTTAATGGATCACATGAATCGACCGTGTTTTGATGAAGTTTTAAATCGCTTCCAGGAGGAAGGAACAACATGGGTGGCATATGTATCTCGTTTTAGAGCTCCTGAGGGAGGAGCCACTCCGCGCGAAGTCTTGCTAAATGTAACATCTAGATTCGAGAAATGCATTTGATCATGTAACCAACGAAGTGGGAATACGCGTGGAATGTGCTAGGATCCATTTTATTAGAAACTGATTGACACCAAAGATTCCTTCGGGGGTACAACAATTTCCTGGTGTCGGTGGATGCTATTGTAGATTCATCACAGGGTTTTCGAAGATCGCGCATCTTGACTCTCTTGAGCACAGCAGGGTGCTGTGTTCGTGGGAGACAAAACAGGAGAACGCCTTTTCAGCTTTTGAAACTCAACTCTACAATGCACTGGGTATTGTCTTTACCCTAGGGTACATGTGATCTGGTGGTATACTATGATGATTCGAATCAGATTCTCAGTTACACGCCGATACAACATGAGAAAGTGATGGCTTACGTAGTGGAATTACAAGAAGAGTTGCACGAATCACAACCTACGATGGAAACCATGGTCTTTGGATTTAAGTTGGAGGCATTACCTGTACGGTACCAAGTGTACCATCTATACCGATCACTGGAATCTTCAACATATCTTCGACCAGAAGGAATTGAATATGCGGCAACGTCGTTGGGTCGAGCTTTTTAATGATTATGAGTGTGCTATCAAGTATCATCCGGGTAAAGCTAATGTTGTAGCTGATGCTCTTAGTCGCAAGGAACCGAAACAGAAGCGTGTTCGTGCCCTACAGCTTACTATTCACTCAGATTTACCTGCCCGGATTCGTTCAGCTCAGATTGAAGCGTTAAAGGAAGAAAATATCGAAGCTGAAGGATTACGAGGTCTACACAAGAAGAAGTTCGAGTAACGGTCTGACGATATCTACTACTTCATGGAACGGATATGGGTTCCTTCATTTGGTAATCTTCGAGAGCTGGCGATGGACGAAGCACACAAGTCACGATATTCTATTCATCCAGGGTCCGATAAGATGTACCAGGACCTCAAGGTTTTGTATTGGTGGCCGAACATGAAAGCTATTATTGCCACCTACGTGGGTAAGTGTTTGACCTGTGCTAGGGTCAAGGCCGAGTACCAGAAGCCTTCGGGTCTACTTCAGCAGCCTGAGATACCCATGTGGAAATGGGAACAGATCGCTATGGATTTTGTTATGGGGTTACCTAGAACACAGGCTGGGAATGATACTATATGGGTGATTGTCGACCGTCTCACAAAGTCAGCACATTTCCTAGCAATCAAGGAGACAGATAAGTATTCGCAGCTCGCAGCAGTGTACCTTAAAGAGGTGGTTTCTAGGCACGGGGTGCCGACTTCTATTATTTCTGATCGAGATCCTCTTTTTACTTCGGAGTTATGGCAGGCTATGCATAAGATGTTCGGCTCACGTCTCAATATGAGCACGGCTTATCATCCACAGACAGATGGTCAGAGTGAGCGCACTATTCAGACACTAGAAGACATGCTGCGGGCATGTGTTATTGATTTTGGAAAAGGATGGGAGAAGCATTTGCCGTTGGTAGAGTTTTCCTACAATAACAGCTACCACACCAGTATCAAAGCGGCACCATTTGAGGCACTGTACGGGAGGAAATGTCGTTCACCTCTCTGCTGGGCTGAGGTGGGTGATAGTCAGATCACAGGTCCTGAGATGGTACTCGAAACTTCAGATATGATTGTGAAAATCAGGGAACGTATGGTAGCTGCTCGTGACCGCCAGAAGGCCTATGCTGACAAGCGTGCCAAAGAGGTAGTGTTTGAAGTGAATGACCGCGTCATGCTGAAAGTCTCACCGTGGAAAGGGGTTGTACGCTTCGGGAAGCGTGGCAAGCTGAATCCACGTTATGTTGGGCCGTTTAAAGTCCTTGAGCGTATCGGAAAAGTGGCTTATAGGTTGGAGTTACCTACTGAGCTGGGTAATGTTCACGACGTATTTCATGTATCACAGTTAAAGAAGTGTTATGCTGACGACCCATTAGCGGTACCTTTTCAAGAATTAAAAATCGACGACAAGTTACAGTTTGTTGAAGAACCCATCGAGATCATGGACCGTGAGGTCAAAGTGCGTAAACACAGTCGTATTCCTATCGTTAGAGTCCGTTGGAACTCAAGACGTGGACCGGAGTTCACATGGGAGCGAGAAGATCAAATGAAGCTCAAGTATCCTCACCTTTTTCCTAAAGACAAACCAGAATCTAGTAAAGCTGGTGAATCTCGGGACGAGATTCCTCTTCAAGTTGGGGATGATGTGGCACCTGAGCAAAATCCGCAACAATCTTGATTCCTTACTTCACTCTTTTGTGCTTACTTGTTAAATTTCGGGACGAAATTTCTTTCAAGTTGGGGATGATGTGACAATCCGAGCTTCCAAGGTTAGTAATGTGTGATCTTGCGAATCTAACTTCCCGTTATCTATTCCTCCTGCAATGTGTTAAACGTTCTGCGCGGGTATAACTCCGTTAAGTTTAATTGATAACTCAAAAACACAACTTTTACTGGCCATGTGTTTGGGCCGAAGCCCATTGCTTCGGTGGTTAGGAAAATCGCCCAACTTGGGCTATTATATTTCCTTGATCAACAAGTATACGTAACCTACTTGCTTATAATTAGATTAGCTTAAAACTAAAGAACAAACCCTATTGTTCCTTGATCGCACAAAGTCAGTGGAGACCCCCCCCCTCTGTTGGTGATTGCACCGTGATTAATCAAGTTTTCGGTAAGTGATTCTTGCTTGTTGATTTCCTGGTTGTGTGACCTTGATTGGTGTTATAGTTATTATTATAGTTCTAGTGCGGATATAATCGTAATACTCACTAGTAAAATATATGATCGGAATATGTTTTAATGTTGTTTATCAATGCGAACCGAGTATGTGTTTAGTTTAATATCACCGATCTGAATGTTAAAGATATAGGCTGCTCATGCATGATGTATTACGTTTGTAGATTACATTATATAGTAGGGTTCTTGATGGATATTACATGGTTGAGAAACTGAAATCTAGCTGTGATAATATACATGCTCATGTGATAAGGAATTATAGGGAATTGATACATGTCAGAAGCATGGGAATTTGTAGTTTCTATCTCATCAATCTATGTGCATGCATATGTAAATGTCGGCCATGTGAACTTGTAGTTTTTATCTTATTAAATCATGTGCACCTCCTGAATATATTGTTAATATAGTCAAAGACATTAATGTTAAGTGAATTAAATGATTAAATGATTTGTGCAAACAAAGAGGGAAAACTATAGGTTAATTGATTGGGCCGATATGCTTGTATAATAGGGATTTAGGTTTGGCAAACCGGTTGGGTTAAGTGTGAGTTGGGCTGCACTGTTATACACTAAGCTGGGCCGATCTCTTCTTTTAAACATCGGGCCACCAGCCCAACTGATTACATGAACGAACTCTGGTCACATATTTTAATGGGCGGTTTTGTGATAAAAGTCATATAATTAATGGGCCGTAGACCCTGGGCGGTACCCGGGTCACATAATGTTACATGTTGACATATAAGGTTGAGTGATACATTACATTGGTTAGTAAAGGGGGGTTGTTATAAATCATTGAATACATAAATAAAGTTTTATAAGTCTGATCCAACACATGTGCATGTAATAAATTTAGATGAGCACAGATGCAATTGACTGTTCTTTGAATGTTGTAACGTGTGTGGTGCTTGATTTCTTGTATGGCTTGTGTGGCTTTATGTGTGAGTTTGTATGAAATGCATATGCAAGATACATTGTTGAGTGCCATAAAAACTGACTATTACTGGAACTGATATTAGGATTTGTTTGATCCACTGTGAATACATAACTTGTCTAACCGAGCAAACCTAAGGTGAGTTCACTGCATTTCTCAAGCATGCGTCCCGGTGGTTTGGGACAACAAGTAAACATTTGGAAGGGAATCTTGGGTAAACAGTTAAATTGGGTTTTGGTTATTGAACATGGAATCTATCATTATCGGATTGCCTGTAGGGCAATGGGGTAATTAGTTGATAGCGCTATTAGGTTTGATACCTCGCACCAGGCCGTAAGGACGGGCGTGAACTAATTATCTGGGCATCATTACCAATGCTTGGTTAGGGGCATTGGGGACTGGACACACTTCCAGGTTATTAAGGGACACACTTCCCGGATACATATGGGCACACTCCCTAGGGTATCTCAACAAGTCATAAACAGCATCATATCACAACGTTGAATTGGCTTAACATATATCTGGTAACTACACACGTTAACAAAACCTTGAACTCACCAGCGTCGTCTGACACACTTGTTTACATGCTTGTAGGTAATCATTGAAGGAACTTGGGAACTTGCCGTCTGATGCTGCTGGAGTGGTTATGGTCATGATAAACCATTACATTGATTTGGTGTTGATACATTTTTACACTTATACATTTATGCTTCCGCTCAGTACTTTGGTTTTGGTTTGAATTACAAACGATACATTTCTTTCAATTGAGTATTTCGATACATTATTACTTGTGTTTGATATGATTGGTGGCTCTTTGTTGAATCGTTGCACCTCCATTAGGGACATGCCCTAGGTGGTAATTTGGGGGTGTGACATGGCTGCCAGGCACCCGTTAGATCTAACCTTTTGTTCTGCGGTCTAGGTATATTGTTGATTAATGGTGCTTCTGTACCCTATTCGTGACACTATTTCTCATAACGCCTCCTACTTGGTTCTCGTTCTCACCAAGCGCGTTTCTTGTTATCATTTCTCATAGCGCCTTATACTTGGTTCTCGTCTCACCAAATGCGCTTCTCATATTCATATATTTCGTCACACTTGGTTCTCGTTCTCACCAAGTGTACTTCTTGTATTTATATCATACCATTTATAAATATTGTACTTTTGTACATGTATTTCACCCCCGAAGTTATAAAAACTGAAAACAGTTAAAGAGAAAAGGGGGAGCATGAACTCACAACTTTGCGTTCCTAGCGTCGTAAACTCCACCGGATTTGCTTAATTAACGTCGTAACCTATACGCGTTTTCTTAACGTTAGTCACTAGACTTGCGTCGCACAAGTATAGTCACTCTCTTGTGTATATATTCTTGTGTTAAAAATATTCTATATTTTTAACTACGTATCTTACTTATATTATTTTCTCTAAATAACATAAGTCTTTTGTGTTTTGCACTTTGCACCCGAATTATGTATCTTGTATGTTGTATGCGTATATTTATATTTCTACTCCTCATGAGTATTTAGTGTATTTTTAAGTCTTAATACACTAGCACGTATAACACATACTATATACACTTAGCACACAAGTTGGTGATCAAATAATATATATTTTTCTTTCAAAATATATACTTAACATCCATTTTATTCTTGAAGAAATCCTCATTTCTTATCACCAAAAATTAGGGAAACCTTAGTAATACCTTTAAACACATTTTTAGGGAATAAGTTTCTCAAAAACTTATATTTTTCTAATTGTCAAAATTTATAAAAATTTTGACAGAGTTTCCCCTAAAAATGGAGGTTTCCCACGTTTTCAAAACGTGTGTTTATTTTCTTTTAAATCATCGTCAATCATCAATAATCATCAACAACAATTATCAACCATACTTATCAACAATAATCACTAACTTCTCCATTTCATGAACTTGAATATTTACAAAATGTGTAGTAACTTACTAGCACATTTAGTAAGTCTTGTTATCTTTAAAAATAAGTTTAATTTCTTAAAAACCTTATTTTTAAAGAATATGAAGTTTCACAACTTCTAGTCGGTTTTTACGAAAATTATTTCTTTGTTAAAACCTTTGTTACACAAGTATCCATACACTTGTTTGTTCACAAAAACCACTTTTGTTTGTGGAAGACCCGGTTTAGAACATGTGATTTCTTGGACACTTGGTCCTTTGAAGATACCGCTTGTAGATACGTAGATCTACTAGTTTTAACACTATTTCACAAGTTAAATTGCCTTTACACAACAAAAATGTTTTTACACAAGTCCATGTCTCATGTGTGGTAGAGTTTCACCCTTTAACCCTTGTGTTAACTAAAAACGAGCTTATGTTAAGATCAACGATCTTACCAAACCGGGTTAAATGGTGATCCGAACTACCACAATCATAGATCGGGTCTAGATAATCACAAATTCCAAATACTACAACTTTTACACAAGTTACAAGCTATTAACCACCATTTTTCATGTTTTTAGTAGACTTTTGTGCATCTTTTCGCATTTTAACGGGATTTAACCAACACAAATCCTTTTAACCACTTTAGATAAGTTCAAATATGAGTTCTAAGTGTTATACCTCTAGCTCAAGGCTAGGGAAGATTCTAAGCACAAATCGAGTGGATAAAAGCAAGGTAGAGAGGTCCTTCGAACTCCGTTTGCTCCAAGCTTCCTAATACGAGACCCTTAATGCGTGTGTGAGCTTGGAATGGCTTGATCAAAACTCGAAGTTGGATGTATGGGAGGGGGGGTGTTCGGCCGAGAATATGTAGAGAAGGAGAGAGAGTTTTTGTGTGGTGTTATGTGATGGAAAAGGTCTTGTGTGTTTAACCTTATACTTATAGATAATTTCCAAGTGTATTAACCACTAGTCCATATGTCTTCTTGATTCCAAACACCCAAGATTATTTAAATCAACAAGGACAAGAGGTGTCCCCCTACATGGGGACGGTTTGTAATGGGGGGGGGGTCTTGGTCCATTTCCAACTAGTTAGTTGATGTTTAGTTAGGTTAATTAGGTTAGTTAAGTGTTTAACTTAGTTAGTGATGTTTAGTGCTGTAAAGCGGGTGTTAGGGTAATCAGGGACCCTAACTAGCTCAGAAAAATATAGATAGTGAAAATAATAATATTTTCATGTTCCGGGTATAGTCCGGTTGTTCGGTTACATACCGATTCGTTAAAGTGCTAAATTACACCTTTTAGTGTCTAATAAGTGTCGTTTAAGTACCTTCCTTGTACTCTTTCAATTCCCAACACTTAGGAAAATATTATGGATAATAAAACGACATTTCTGCATAATATTCATGTGTCTAAATGCTGAATTATTGCTGAATTTTATAAATTCTGCACTTAAAGTGCGTTTCGGGTGCTTTTTAGTGCGTATTTTTGCTTTCGTATTGCATATATATTAACCCTTGTATGTATTCTTGTTGTCGGACCTACACCTAGGCCTCAATTCTGATGTCTGACTGCTTTCTGCAGTTCTGTTGACACATTGTGTCTTACCGGTGAGTTTACTATTATTCTGACGCAACGCTCTCGTTTATGCATAAAGCAATATTTTGTAGTATACAACATGCATGAATTCACTTGTTTAATCATGTGTTCAGCCATTGCTGACAATTAAACTCATAATTGCAGTCATTAAGCAATAATTATAGTGTACGGAAATTACCGGTTTGTGCCAGTTGTCACATAGCGGGCTCTTAATGGGTCCTCCAGTTTCCCTGAGGATCGGCACTCATAGTTGTAGAAGGAGTCCGCCGGTGTGAAGGCCCGGCTTCGTGATCGTTGGGGGCGTTGATCGGCCCCTTTCCTCGTCCTCCTCTTCGGAATCTTGGTGGCATTTCCTGTCAAAACAAATGAAAGATACAACAAAGAAATATAAAGGACAAAGTTATAATTAAAAACAATTTGGATTATTCCTAAGTTCTTTGTCTAGACTCGAAAATTTAGGAATTTGCAATTGTGTAACTGAGATTAAACACAAAAGGCTAGTGTTTAATTCACTCAGTGTTGGCTCTGATACCAACCTGTCACACCCCGATATTTCCATGTTTTACCGGTGGGCCCGGTAGGGGAGTATCGTGACGTAGTTGATATCATTATAGTCAAACAACACAATATTTAAATGCACAGCGGAAGCAAAAGATAGATTCATTTCAACCAAATAATATTGTAATATTAAGTATCACAAGTAGTTGAAAATAATCCATAGGTGGATCAAAATAAAGAGGAAACATTGTTCAACAGTTTTATGTCATCCAAGCTTGCGAGACTTATTGTGGATGCTAGGAGAAAGCCAGCCTATTACGAGTAGTACATGCACTTAACCTTTTTGGGAAAATACGTCAGTTTACACTGGTAAATACAATTAACTGACTCATTTTGAAAAGGTTTAATTGTAACACCTCGAAAATTCACGTCCTATAATGTGTTGACACGTGTCATAGGTTTGAACGTGAGAAAGAATGTTATAGAAGGATTAAAGTTGACAATCATGGAAAGTATGTGAATATACGAGTTCTAAATGTCAACAGTGGATAAATATATTGTACATTGACCCTACATGATGCTCATACCTTCAAACGAATAAGTCATGGATCATACGAAGCTAAATATGAAAGAAAGTGAGAGATTACAAACTACAGGGGTTAAATGTGTCAACATGTTTAAGTTATACCTCTGAGTGACCTTTTAGCAAACCCGAAGCTTTGTAACGGTTAATTATGCTCACTAGAATGCACGATATAAATTTCATGAAGTTTCGTTATCGTATGAGAAAGTTATGATCAAATTCGTATACAAAGGGTTAAAAGCGTCAACGATAAAGTTTATGACTTTTCGGGTGAACACAAAGTTAACCGAGGACTTAACAAAGTGGGTATATGTCTTGAAGCCCTTATAAGTCAAATTAGAGGGTTCAAAATGCAAGAAATAAAGTCGAAGCAAAGTTTCCAAGAGCCAAGGACCAAAACATAAAAATCTAAAATTGGATTTGGTGCAGGAGGGGCGTCGCGCGACGCGAGGGCCCAAGGGGGGTCTACGCGTGACGCCTAGGGTCATCTGCTCCGAAATTTTTGGGTTATGGTCTGCTAGGTGCAATGTAACCGACTTTAATCTGATTTTCCACATCTTGGACGACCCCTAGACAACCCCTAGTCACTTAGGGACACTTGTTAGTGATCAAACGTCAGTGGTAGCACTTGTTGTCAACAATCTATGAAGTTTAGAACACTATATAAAGGGCCTTGTTGCAACCAATTTGATCACACCTCACTTCAGCATTTCTGATCATTTCTGGAGCTCCAAAGCAGACTCAAGTGATCACTAATCAAGCTTAGGACTTCAGTAAGTATGCTTAACCTTTCATAGTTAAGTTTTTGCTTAATTTTAGCTTAAAAGTCAAACCATCGTAATTAACGGTTGACTTCACGATTAATCACTAATGGTCCGTGTGATTAGTCGAATTGAAAGTAGTTATAAGTTGGTAATTATGTGGGCAATAAACCCTTAAAAGGGCACCCTCTGATTCCCACTCTAACTAGGTCAAATGTCGGGTCAAACTTGTTAAAAAGTCAACAGAATGTTTATTTTTCAATTTATGCATAATTAGCAATGTAGAACCCATACAACCTGTTTGATCATTAATATAACTTGGTAATTAGTGTAAGAACATGTCTAAACATGTTCAACCCGACAATTTTCTGTTTAGACCCGGTTCGAAACCGAAAGTCGCAAAACTTTGACTTTTGCTTTTACTTCAGTTCTGACCCGTTTTAGTATGTTTTGGAATTGCCTTAGAGCTTCCTTAGGACCAGGTTACATGCTAGTATAACCCTCTGTGATTATGCACCATGGATCATTAGTTATCCAATTAATATGCATGATTCCGTTAATTGCCTATATGTTGACCATTATGCCCTTTTCACCATAAAACATGATTTTTGGAAATATAAAAGAATAGAAACCTTAGTTACTAATATATAAACTTGTACCCAAAGTTTGACATCCGTTTGAGGTGTAGTTTGAGAGTTATGCTCATTAGCGTAATTATAAAGCTTTTTAGCAATTAAACGACATAATTAGCATATAGCCTATTTAAACCCACTTTTTGATATCAAACTCTTTACCCACTGATGTAATATATTATTTTGGGATTTTTGAAGATTTTTAATCAATTTTAGGCTGAGCATAACTTAGAGTCATAAGCTTAATTCGGTAATTGTCGGTTTTGCCCTTTCGGGCTATAAAATAAGTTTTACATATCTTTTTAACCCCAAACCTTTTGCTACTGATTTTATATGATAAATACATTATTTTAAACCTTCTGAAATGATAAAAATATCAGCTTTGTATATAGAACCCGGAAACGGTTTCTAATCGCCTTTTTAAGCGTTTTTAACGCATAGTATGTACTAAAAACTATTTTAAACATACAAGGGTTGATACCTACTGATATTTTAGGTAAATTATACTATTTTAACAGTAAGCAAAAGTTGTTTAACTCAGACTTCAGTTTTGAGCTTTACGGCTTATGTGAAATTACCAAAATGCCCCTACGGAGCATAGTTTGGTTATAATTGATAAGTTTCACATATAGGCAATACTCTACTGTTATGACTTATCAAATTAAGTATTTTTTTGCTGATTATATCAGACCTGAAACTCAGGTTAATACTTAAACTCTTTTATAACCTTATAAATGACCAAATTACCCCTACAGGGCATAGTTTGTGTATAAATTCGTTTTGGGCATAATGGAAGGTATCCTACTGATATCACAACCTATTTGAGGCATATTAACTTAGGAAACCTGGTTAGGACCCTTATTATTACCCGTTACGCCTCTTGCGCGTACGGTTCGGCTTATGTAACTAGTTTACATAAATTAGCCGAAACGGGTCAAACCTTATCGGTTTTACCCCAAAATTCAGAATGTGCTTAGATTACCCATATAAGGCAAGTCTTCAATCTTGTCGGGTCTAAATCACATTCTATTCCGGTCTTCGCTTAATCATGCGTTTGAACCGTATCGGTCTAAGCTTAAGCTTAACTAAAGACCGTTAGGATTCTAATAGGTTATTATAAACCTTTGTTCCAGAATAGGAGAACCGGTAAAAGCTACCCGCATTTTGCTAATTGAGAATTATACTTGCAAAGGTAAATACTTTTAACTTATTTTCCCTATACGGGCTTGGGGTACGGTATATAAAATACCGCTTGGTCGGGCATTAAATCTTCCATCGTTTGGTGGCTAATTGATATTTGATCGGACTGTTTAAATTGTTTTGTTTGCTTAAATCCTTTGGGAGGTTAATGACCATGTCCCGGATATCCTTGGCATCATTTTACGAAATGGCCACGACCTAAGCGCGGGGTGTAGGCGTACACCCGTCAGTGCCAAATAAATAATGTGGTGTGTCTATTGATCTTTAACCCGGCACGAACAGGGCTACTGAACGCATAAGGAACATGTAATTCTTTTACGAGATTATATATTCAAATAATTATCCCAAGTTATAAAAAGTTTGTGCCACGTGCATTTAAATCAATTTTATTAAACTTTTTCAAAATGAGTCGGTTGAATGTATTTACTAGTGTAAACTGACGTATTTTCCCAAAAAGATTAAATGCAGGTACTAATCGTAATCGGCTGGATTCCTCCTTAGCATCAATAAAGAGTCTCGCAAGCTTAAGATGCCTAAAGTCTGTTGAACTATTGTTTCCTATTTATTTTTGATCCTTCTGTGGATAAACATTCGACTATTGTGATATTTGATATTACAAATTATTAAAGTTGAATTATATCTTTCATTTGCTTCCGCTGTGCATCTTAAATATTGTGTTGTTTGACTATTATGTTGCCAACCACGTCACGATACTCCCCACCGGGCCCACCGGTCAAACGTGGAATTCGGGGTGTGACATTAATAAAATTGATTTGAATGCACGTGGCACAAACTTTTATAACTTGGGATAATTATTTGAATATAATCCTGTAAAAGAATTACATGTTTCTTATGCGTTCAGTAGCCCGGTTCGTGCCGAGTTAAAGATCAATAGACACACCACATTATTTATTTAGGCACTGACGGGTGTACGCCTACACCCCGTGCTTAGGTCGTGGCCATTTCGTAAAATGATGCCAAGGATATCCGGGACATGGTCATTAACCCCCCAAAGGCTTTAAGCAAGCAAAACATTTCTAAACGGAGCATATCAATGGTTTAACCTCTATTCGATTAAAGATTCAATGCCCGACCAAACGGTATTTTACATACCATACCCCAAGCCCGTATAGGGAAAATAAGTTAAAAGTATTTACCTTTGCAAGTAATAATCACAACAAGCAAGTGCACGTAGCTTTTACCGGGTCTCCTATTCTAGAACGAAGGTTTATAATAACCTATTAGAAATCTAATGGGTCTTTAATTAAGCCTAAACTTAGACCGGTTAGTTTTTAAAAGAAGATACGGTTCGAACGCATGATTAAGCGAAGACCGGAATAGAATGTGATTTAGACCCGACAAGTTTAAATACTTTTATAATATTGGTAAACTAAACAAATTCTGGATTTTGAGATAAAAATGATAAGGTTCGACCCGTTTCGGCTAATTTATGCAAACTAGTTACATAAACCGAACCGGACGCGAATAACGCATAACGGGTAACCGAATGAGTCGCAAACAGGTTTCCTAAGTTAATATGCCTTAAATATGTTGTAATATCAGTAGGATACCTTCCATTATGCCCAAAACGAGTTTAATCTCAATTTAAGCCCCGTAGGGGTATTTTGGTCATTTTAAAGATTATAAAAGAGATTAAATGAAATTCTGAGACTCGGGTATGAGATAATCAGTAGAACAACTTATTTTAATAGGTTATATCAGTTGGTGATAAGTCTTATGTGACAAAATGGTTTTAAGCCCATACTATGTGTTTAATACGCTTAAAAAGCCGTTTTAAGCGATTTCCGGGTTATACAAGAAATCTGAGTTTTCTGATCAGGTTATAAAGTTCAAAATACTTCATTTATTATATAAAATCAGTAGCAATTGGATTGGTGTCCAAATATTATGTAAAACTCATTTTACAAGCAAAAAGGGTATAATCGGTAATTACCGAATTAAAGCAATAACCTTAGGTTATGATCAGTTTAAAAATAATTAAAAATATTCAAAATTCTCAAAATATTATATTACATCAGTGTGTAAAAGTTTTGGTGTCAAAAATTGGCTTTAGATAGGCTTTACGCTAATTACGCCGTTTAATTAATAAAAAGCTTTCTAATTACGCTATTAAGCATAACTCCTAATCTAGACCTCCAATTGATGTGAAAATTTAGGGACATGTTTATAAATCAGTAACAAAGATTATTGTCCTCTCACATTTCCAAAATTCTCGTTTTATGGTCAAAAGGGCATTATGGTCAACATTAAGCAATTAACGGAAAAGTGTTAAACGAATCGGACAATCGACGAACCAATCACAGAGGGTTATACTATCATGTAACCCGGTCCTAATAAAGCTCTAAGGCATTCCTAAACCCATCTAAATCGGGTCAGAACTGAAGTCAAAGCAAAAGTCAAAGTTTTGCGACTTTCGGTTCCGAATCGAGCTTAAACAGAAAATTGTCGGATCAAACAAGCTTAGACCAGTTCTTATACTAATTACCAAGTTATATGAGTGATAAAATAGGTTACATGTCTTCTACATTGCTAATTACGTGTTAATTCGCAAATTAAGTTTCTGTTGACTTTTTATAAACAACTTTGACCCGACAAATGACTTAGTTAGGACGGGAATCAGAGGGTGCCCTTTTAAGGGTTTAATGCCCACATAATTACCAACTTATAACTACTATAAACAACTTTGACCTGACAAATGTCTTAGTTAGGACGGGAATCAGAGGGTGCCCTTTTAAGGGTTTAATTCCCACATAATTACCAACTTATAACTACTTTTACTTTGACTAATCGCTGGACCATTAGCGATTAATCATTAAGTCAAACCTTAATTACGACGGTTTGACTTTTAAGCTAATAACTAAGCAAAACACGATTAGGGAAGGTTAAGAAGCTTACCAAGGTCCAATGCACGACTAGTGATGCTTAGGGGGTGGCCTTGAGCTCCAGAAATGATCAGAAGTGAAGGTATGAATGAATGATCAAAAAGTTGCAACTTAGTGCTCTATTTATATGGGTTTTAATCTCCCATGATCATGCCAAACAAGTCTAGGATGGAACCAAGATGTTTACAAGTGCCCCTAGTGCCTAAAAACAAGCTTAGGTAGCACATGGTATTGAAACGAGGCAATGTAAGTCGGTTAACATGTTATAACAGCCATCTGTGAGTTTTTCTGCTTCTGGGCATGGCTTACGGACCGTAAGGGTCCAGCCATACGGTCCGTAAGGACCTGGTGTCAGGTTAACAAGTTTCAATTAATTGCAGGTTTGGTCCTCGGTCATTCTAAAAGTTGGTTTACCTTTATTTCTTGCATTATGAGCCCTCTAAATTGACTTATAAGGACTTCAAGACTTATACCAACTTTGTTAAGTCCTTGGTTATCTATTGATTACCCGAAAAGTCATAAATTTCATCGTTGACGCTTTTAACCCCTCGTATACGAATTTTTATCATAACTTTCTCATACGATAACGAAACTTGGTGAATTTTTTATCATGCATTCTAGTGAGCATAATTAATCGTTACAAAGCTTCAGGTTTGCTAAAAGGTCACTCAGAGGTATACTTTAAACATGTTGACACATTTAACCCCTGTAGTTTGTAATCTCTCACTTTCTTTCACAATTTGCTTCGTACGATCCATGATTAATTCGTTTAAGGGTATAAACATCATGTAGGGGTATTGTGAAGTATATTTATCCATTGTTGACATTTTGAACCCTTATAAACACATACTTCCCTTGTTTGCCAACTTTAGTCCCTCTAGAGTATTCTTTTACACGTTTAAAGTTTATGACAAGTGTCAATACATTATAGGACGTGAATTTTCGAGGTGTTACAATAATGAACACCCAAACCGCCCTACTAAAATCGTCCACAATGGTAAGGAAACAACTCCCGTTTGTGAGCGAGAAGGTGCGGTAACCACCCCAAATATCACAATGGATCATATCAAAACACTTAACGGTTTTTATTGAACTTAATTGAAAAGGGAGTCTAGACATCTTTGCTTTAAGACAAGAGTCACAAAAACTGTTTTCGAAATCGGAAGAAATTTCTAACGCACTAACATGAGACAACTTTACTTTCAAGGGGTGACCATGTCTTTTATGCCACTGAGTAGCCGAAACCGCCACCATCGCTGTTCTATTTCCTTGATCAATCCTCATCTTGTATAGGCCACCAACGCACCTACCCGTTCCAATCAAGCTCCTCGAACTCAATCCCTGTATCACAAAAAAATCTGGTAAAAAAGTGACAGCACAATTCAAATCTTTCGTTAGTCAACTCACCGAAAGAAGATTACATTTAAAATTTGGAATGAACAAAACTCCCTTGATTCTCACGCCTCCCTTAAAGAGAACGTCACCTTTTCCCTCGACGGGCACACGGTCACCATTGGGTATGGTGACGGGGCACTCGCGGTTATTTCGGGATAAACTTTCAAACACCCTTTTGATGTGGGTCATGTATTCGGTAGCACCCGTGTCCATGACCCATTCGCCATCTCCGTTAAACGTACCTGCCATGTTTGCGATTGGTGCCTCGGTGTCTTTCCTTTGATCATTCCTCTTTCCGAAAAGTTTCATCACCATCTCGCATTGTTCTTTAGTCAGCCCGGCAATCTGATCATTGCCTTCTACCATTGCTGCTCTCGGCTTAGAACCTTCTTTCTTTCCTTTCGTACCCGGCCACCAATCCGGGTACCCGATTTTCTTGAAGCAGTCGTCCGCCACATGACCATCTTTACCACAGAAAGAGCAATGACCGACCTTTTATCCCCCTACCCCCTTTTCGGTCCACAAAGTAGTGACCTTGCGCTGTGATTGCGCCGGCCTAGCTGTTTGAAAAGCGGCAGCTTCCGTAGTCGAAGATGTCCTTTTTTCGCTAGTGATGTTACGTTGTTGCTCGTCTTCAGCGACTAGGTGATAAGCGGCACCCATTGAAGGTGTAGGCTTCATTGCTAGGATCTGGGTTCGCATTACCGAAAAGACCGGGTCGAGTCCCATAAGGAACTCGTAGAGCCTTGCCTTGTCTTTCAACTCGACGAGCCTCTTGCCGATGTTGCACTTGCACCCATCACACTCACATCGCGGATCTGGGAGAGCGGAGTCGATCTCATCCCATAACCCACGCAGGCGAGTGTAATAAGCCAAAACAGAAGACCCATTTTGGCGAGTCATGGTGATGGCCTGTTTCAATTCGTATGTTTTCGGAGCACTCTCCATCCCGAAACGCTCATTGAGATCGTCCCATATTTCTTTGGCCGTGTTTGCGTATTTCACGCTCCCACAAATGTCTTTCTCCATGGCTGTGGTGAGCCAGCCTTTGATCATGGCGTCACACCACATCCATGGCATGTACTTCTCGTCAGTCTTCTCAGGTTTCACGATGGTTCCGTCGACGAATCCGATTTTGTTCTTAGCGAACAAAAAATTCGTCATCTCTTGGACCCAGTCGTTAAAATTGTTGTCTGTCAGGGCCTCATTGACCTGAAGTTGTTTGGGGTAGTCAGACGGGTGTAGATAGAAAGGTGAGGCTGGGTCGATCGATCCACTGCCGGAGTTCCCGGAGTCGTTCTTGTTGCCCGCCATATAATCGTTGTTCTTGAGGATCTTAATTTTGATTGTCCTGCTCTGATACCATGTAGAAATTGGTACAGAGAGAATCGAACAAACTTTCTGTTATTTTCTGATAATAAAAAAAAGGCCAAAACAATCCTTTTTAAAAAGGAATACTTAATAAACAGAAACAAAAAAAAGGAATAGATAAGGCCATGCATTACGCATGCATTGGAGTAGGAAACCAAGAGATAAGGCCATGTATCTTGATTCAATCTTTATTCAACAATTGTCCCATAATTCACGTACACCGGTTCATCACCCCCGGTTTAAGACCAAATAGTCAAACAGATGTTGAGCTTAAACAAATGTTTGGTTTAAGACCAAACATCTGTTTATGGCGAAACATCTGTTTAAGGTCAAACATCTGTTTAAGTCCAAATATCTGATATAGAAGAAGAACATCTGTTTAAGGCAAAACATCTGTTTAAGGTTCAAACATGTGTTTAAGGTCAAACAACTGTTTAAGTCCAGACATTTGATATAAAAGGCCAAACATCTGTTAAAGGGCAAACATATGTTTAAGCCTTAACAGATGTTTAACTTGTTAAGATCTACTGTCTTCTAACACAGTTTTCCTCTTCAAAACATTGTTGAACCTAACATAGGTTTCCATTAACTATTGACCAAAAGGCAAACAGATGTTCAAACCACTATTTGTTATTGAAGTTCTTTAAAAAATTAGATAGAATTCAAGAAAATGGAACAATGACTTAAAGAACTATAATTTAACACATAATCTAATTGGTCAAATATAAAACATAAAGTGCTAATAACAGTGTTTTATCATCTTAGCCATACATAGCAACAAAAACATCAAGTTAATAATTTAAGAAAAAAACCTACAACATCACCATCAAAAAATTCATAATTAGTATCTGATATCAGAACAGACTTAAAATGTGTTTGTTAAACTGATGTAACTTGATTTAATACTATCTTCTGTTGCGAAGACACGTATGTGAAATGCAACATATCACCAAACCTCAAGTTATTGTTAGTCATAAACTTTCGCCAACCTTCCAACGCATAACGTGGCTTCAATTCATTTAACTCCAACTTAACATCATAAACCTGCACAACTCCAACCATGTTTTGAACTTTCAAAGGATGAAGATCAAGAAAAAGACCTGCTCGTCTCGCAACTTCAGCAGGAAGACGCTACATGTATTGTGTGGAAAAAAATAATAGTCAGACAAATAAACGTAAATCATTAGTTTATTATAAAAAATGGTATACCAGCCTATAGTCTCCTTTGCGATCAAAATGAAAGAACTCAGGGTCAAGAGGATGTCCAAAATGTTTTTTTGCAGTCTTTGCAATCTTATTTCTACGGTTAAGCTTTTTTTGAACGTTGGCAGCTCTCTTCCCCTTGATGAAAAAGTAAACATATACATGTGAATTAAAGGAATGATCAATATATGCACAAAAAAAACAGTTTATATAACATATACTAATTAACTGGCAAGTATAGATACCTTAACTTTATGAACAGATGAAGAACATCCAGTATGATCACTTGTGTCGACAGGTAAGGCAGCATTTCCCGTAGAATCAGAACATTCAACCATATTTGCATTCTCAGAAAAGATGCTACAAACATTCGTTGATGATGACGCTGCATTTAACAATTTCTTATTATCAAGTATTAATTTTCGAAGCTTACGCCTTTCATTAGGTGGAGTAACTAAATAACAGAGAAAGTATAATATGTACGAAACACAACAATCAGTCACCTTAGAAACATAAAACGGAAAAAAGTATACTTATAATCAAATTCAAGAGGTATTACTATTTGTGATATCTGAAAGTGGAGATCTGTTAGAGATATCTGAAACAGGAGTTCTCGTAAGAGGACCTACAAAAAAAGCAAGTAGAATTATGATTTCAATCTGAAACCTGATTTTGATTTGGGAAATGATGAGTTAAGAAGTTATAATTACACTTACTACGTAAATTTCGTTGAGATGAATTAGCAGCTGATGATGACCACGCATTCTTTAATTTCTTATTATCAAGTATTAATTTTCGAAGCTTACGCCTTTCATTCGGTGAAATAACTAAAAAACATAGAAAGTATAATATGTTCAAAACACAAGAATCAGTCCACTTAGAAACATAAAACGGAAAAAAGAATACTTATAATCAAATTCAAGAGCTATTACCATTTGTGATATCTGAAAGAGGAGATCTGTTAGAGATATCTGAAACAGGAGTTCTCATAAGAGGACCTACAAAAAAACCAAGTAGAATTATGATTTGAATCTAAAAGCTGATTTTGATTTCGGAAATGATGAGTTAAGAAGTTATAATTTCACTTACTATGTAAATTTCGTTGAGATGAATTAGCTGTTGTAGAAAATGAACGTGAATTCTTTGACATTGTTAATTCTGAAAGAAGGAGAAGCTTTCAAAAGAAGAAAGAGCATTAAGATCAGGAACATTAAAACAATAGAAGAAAACAGTGGTTTTTAAATTTTGAATTACAATATATAATACCTAAGGATTAAACATAACCTCAATAAATTATAATATTGCATTTTATCATTTTGTAATTAAAAATCATTTCATGAAAAGTAAAATAAAATTGTTTCATATTATTGAATTAATTATTCCAAATAATGTATTACATTGATAAAAAAACTTAACAACAAATTTTGTAATCTTTGTGGAATGTAAATCGGATGTTCATCGGTTAGGTTTATGGTTTATTTGTATATAATTTTTAAAATAAAATATTACTATCTTTATTTAATAACTATTTAAGTTAAACGGTATTTTCTTCAGTTATCCAAATAAACCAAAGAAAAAAAATAAAATAAAACATGGATCAATAAAGCAAACAAAAAACCGAATAAAATGGGTTTGAATTTACGCTTCATACTTGGTTACGATTTTTCTGAACAACATTCTTTGAATGACTTAGAGAAAATTTGAAGTATATAAAAAAACCTATTGAATGAGATTACTTAAATAAGTAATGGGAGAAACAGGCACAAATTAAATATTTTTTTTAAACTGTAACATATGACGGATACTTACTAAATCTTAGTGGGCAGGGATAACGGTAAAAACCAATAAAGAACAACCACATCCACGGATAATCCTATATAAATTATGAGATAAAATAATAACATTAAAATTGCTTAAAGATTAGAAATGTTTGTAGATAAAAAAGTTGTTAAATGGGTATATACAATATATATTATAAATTGTTGCTACTATTCATACACATAAGTTTTAAACATAAATATTGACTATTGAACAGCTCAATATTTATTTAACAATATACATTATAATAAGCAGATAAGTTTTTAGGAATTCAAAACCACATAATCAGTCCAAAACATAACCCACCAAACACCCAAAAGCAACAAAACGAAAACCATAAGTTCAACATGGCAACAGCATATGAAATCAACACATAAATGTATTTGAAAATACAGAAGACACTATTTCTCAATCTTTGGAATCAAAAGCGTCGAAACACCAGCATCTTCATCCTGAGAGAGTTCATCACTGATGCGGCGCTTTGTCGAGGAGCAACCTAATGCATCATCCACATCAAACACTTCACGAATATTACGTTTTGTTTCATCAGAAGACGGATTCTTAGTGCCTACAAGTGCTTGGGATGCAGGTGTAACATTCTCACCGCAGTATGACAACTCATCCTGATATAAAAAGACAATAAGTACTAACGTTTAAAAAAATTTACTACAAATAAGGAAATTCTCATATAACCTTCATAAGGTCAACAGGAGTAGACAAACTGCAGGATTCTGGAACATCCAACGATTCGGACTGCTCATGCTTTAAGTACATAATACATAATAACATAAAATACACACAATGGTATAAATATATTTTAAAAGGATATGTATATCAAATTAAAAGAATGACATAATGAAGATTTAGACCTGGTTAAGATTGAATTTGGCGCAGAGCGCGGCAAGGATCTCATCATCGTTAGTGGCCATTGAAATACCATAGTTTTCAACCTGATGCTCAATTTTATAGTCTTTAACACTTATGATGAAAGCATACCTCTTTCCAATCAATGTGTCAAAGATCTCAGGATATGGGTTCGGTATCTCTCCAGAATTAACAACCTATAATTTTATAAAAATTAATATAATTACAATGAGCAGAATGATTCCATAATTTCAACATACAATTTTATAAAAATTAATTTTAAATTATATATAGTACATGGCCAAATAACTGAATGCATGTATTTGTTACCTGATCTTGAATTGAAACTAAGTCTTTGGCAGTTTTCTTAAGAATCTTGTAAGCTTCAAAATCAAACAGTGTCAAAGACACAGTACCGGAAGAGTCTTGCACCCTAATAGGTATCTTGAACCTATCAAAGTTAAAAACAAATGAAAACATTAGTATTACTAAAAACAAAAGTGTCGTTCATATTAGTATTTAGTATAAGGAAATAAAACTGTAATCTCAAACCGCGGAATAGAATAGATGTCGACTCCTTCACATTTATCATTTGTACACACCAACGATTTTTCATGATCAACACCAGATAAACCATCCGGATTTTCTTTCGTTACAAATCTTTCCTCCACACCTGACTTACAGTGGTTACAACCATTGTAATACCAAAGTTTATCAGTGCATATAGCTGTGATTGTGCCAACAACCAAAACCTTCTTTGTCTATCAACATCAAACAAAAATAATAACACTTAGAAAAGACTTTTAAAAAACTCAGCATGTAGAGTACTTATAAGAAAATACACACCGTTGATATGGTTCCCAGGAAACCAATAAGCATGAAATCGGGGTTATTAAGAAACTCATCTTCAACACTTGAGATGACGTTTGAACCAACATGATCATTTGATGAAGATGAAGCAGAAATTTTCTCTACATATCTAAACAGATTCATGTGATCAAATTAAAACGTAAAAAATAAATGTAGGTACAAAATAATACTGTTCAATGTTTATATGCATACTAACTATACCTCTTTCTAAAAGAGGATATCTCTTCAATGTCAGTGTCAATAAAAAGTCTGCTTAGCTCAAAGCCGTTTGCAACGCCACGCTTGCCTGAATTTAAAATTAAAACCAAATGTAGATCAATATAAATAGTGTCAAATTTAAAACATATAAGTAAATCTAAAGATAAATCTATAACAATAAAAAAATTAAACTAATTAAGTTAAAATTGTACCTTTGTAAAGGTTGACCATACCAAAATGACAAAGGATAACAACATATTTCTCTCGTTTCTTATCATTCATGTAAGCAAACATGTCAATAGCAAAACCATCCCACAAAGTAACCGGACACATTTGGCCTCTAAAATATTAACATAAAACATAATAACATCAAGCAACCTTATAATGGTTTAAACGTCAAAATGCAACAACTTAATAAAAAGAACGCACTCAAGGTCTTCAAGTCTAAGATTAAGTCTCTTGCCCTTGCTCCCATCCTTCTTTGACGTATCCTCTAGATTGAAACATACATCCACATAACCAATCCAATGTATAAACAAAAATATATTGTGAAAAGAAAACAGCATTAAGAAGTGATAAGAATAAAAAAAAACAATAAGACAAAACAATAGATATATATATCATGTAGTGATTTACATACCAATAACTGTATTAACTTCAAATTTATTTTTAACAACATCCTTGAGGTTAACGAAATTAAAACGGTATTTCGGTCCAGACCAGTCAAAGCATTTCTCAACAGAAGTATAGAAATAAAGTGATATTTTGTCGTTTCTCTTGGTATACTTAGCAGAGGACTTATTAGTAGCAAGAGAAGGTTTGGTGATAAGAAGACATTCATCCAACTGAAGAAGGTGTTTGCATTTTCCTAGCATCTTATGCAAACAGCTGGCTTGTATCATAGTTCCCTAAGAATATGAAACATCCGATTAAATAAAAAAGGTGTTATATTCATTTGGATATTCATATGTCCAAAAAAATTATAACACAACTATATACGGTACCATCTCATCCATGAAGATCATATCAAGACGATATATTTCATTTTTGTTATCATTCATCATCTTCTTCGAAATGCTAACAATCTTCACTCTAATCGAATAGTTGTTTGAGAATGTATTAAGATCGTTAAGCATGCTAACCTTTGCAACCTCCATTTGAAGACTGTACATAAAAAAAAAGAATAAGCAAAATATAAGTATTGCTAAACGTAATATGATAATACAATAAGCATGGATGTTCTTAAAAAAATATCAAGGTTGAAATTCAAGCTTACCGATTATCCAATAAAAATTTTAACTGAATGCAGTGGCAAATGTAATTTCAAATGCAGGGAGTGTATATCTTTATATGCTGCTTTATTAAAGTAATAAAATATTAGAAATGATATGCAAAGTAGGCAAAAAAAGAGAAAGAACGTCAATTTTAAATTACCATTTTGTATATTAAGAATTTCAATATTTCAAAATTACTGACTTGATTTCAAAGCAATTTTCATAATGACTTTTCTATATTTTATTTTAAATTTAATTAAGAAACAATAACCGTCAATTTGAAATTCACATTTTGCTTAACTCAAATGTCCAAAGCTCAAGAAATTAGCATTAATTACTAATTTGATTTGCAACAAATAGTCATTAACAATCAAATGTTTGAACCACTTTCAATAATACAATACCCAAACAATCAAGATGAGGAACTTAATAATCATCCAAGTGTATTTTGTGTTACCTTATTTATTAGTATAAAGATGAAACTGTTCAATTAATAGTACAGATCAAACCACTGAAGTGATGTGATAAATACTCTTACATATAAACCACTGTGGTGATAAACACTGTTACATATAAACAATGATGCCATAAAACCGGTTACATATAAAACACTGAGGTGATCACATCTAACAACCTAACAGACTATAAACACTGATGCGAAAAACACTGTTAAATATAAACACTTAAACACTCTTAACATCCAAGTGTATAGGAATTTTATTTTATTAAAATAAAGATGAAACAACTGTTCAATTAATAGTAGAGATCAAACCACTGAAGTGATGTGAAATACAAAACTGTTCCTAAACACTGTTACATATAAACACTGATGCCATAAAAATGGTTACATATAAAACACTGAGGTGATGACATCTAACAACCTAACAGTCTATAAAACACTGATGCGGAAAACACTGTTACATATAAACACTGTTAACATAAACAAATAAAAAGAAACATAGAATAACTAAAGTTGATGCTGAACCACTATTATGGTTTGACACTGTTATTGGACGTCATAAATTTCAGATTTAATTTCAAAGGTAAAAGTAGTGTAATATGCTGCTTTAATAAAATAATTAAATATTAGAACTGATATGCACTGTAGGAAAAAAAAAAAAAAAGAGAACGAAAAATTTAAGTTACCATTTTGCATATTTTGAGTTTCAAAATTACTGATATTGTCAGTAACTACTGACTTGATATGAAAGCAAATGCCATAATGACTTTTTTAAATTTTATTTTAACTTTAATCAACATATAATAACCGTCAATTTGAAATTCAAAATTTGGTTAATCAAATGTCCAAAGCTCAAGAAATCAGCATTAATTACTGATTTGATTTGAAACAAATAGTCATCAAGATTTTTTTTTTATTTTTTAATTTAACTTTAAATTTTATCATGAAAATAATGTTGGTGGAACTCTTATGTAATTGGAATGTAAAGATTAGGTAAAATGGTAATTTGATTGTAATTCTAGTTTTCATTTGATAATTTCAATGTATCACTAATTAAGAACATCAAAAATAAAAACGTGAGCACTGACTATTTTTTAGGGAAACCGCTGATGGTCAATATCAGTGAATGTCAACAATGTAAAAGTGAGCAGTGGCTATTTTTTCCGATCAGTGGATACCAACTAGTTTTCGAAACACTGATGTTCGGTCAATCAGTGGTCAACATGGAGATTGAAGAAACCAGTGGCGGACCCAGGATTTTTTTCCTGGGGGTGCGGAAATTTTTTAAAGATTTTAGACCCCTATCTATATAAAAAAATCGGTTCATAGCGGGTCGGGTCGGGTCATGTAAAACAAGTAAAAACAAACAAACAAAGTTTTATAGCGGGTCGAATCAGATCGGGTCGGGTCCATTTCAATTCTCAAACAATCAAACCCTAGTTCCTAACTTCCTATCACATTAACAAACAAAAAAACATCAAAGTTCAAACAATCCCTACTTTTATTTCTCTTAATCATTCAATAAAAGAACAAAAAAAACTTATCTATAACATGCCTTGATCTTTAATTAGAATAATCCGGCAAAAAAAAGTGGTTCAACCCCTTTCCTCTTGAGAAATCGGGGCATAACTTCCCTACTCATTGTTCATTCCTAATCCTATCACATACGAAATAAACAAGGATCTTCAAGTGTTCAACCATAGCCCATGTTCCTTAATTTTCAATTTTCAATTTGAAATTTTGAATTTCAAGCCCTAGTAATTATTATTTGCCAACCAACAATCATATAATCAACAAACATGTTTGCCAACCAAAATTTTGAATTTCAAGTTCTAGTAATTATTATAAGCCCGAGTAAAACTAGTAGTTGGGTTGGGCTTGAATGGGTATTAAGTTATTGGGCTTGATGGATTGAATTTAAGTTTTATTAAAGGGGTTAGTAGGCTAACTTGTTTACATAATTTGATCGGGTTTCAATCCGTGTTCACAATTTTTTTTACATAAATTCCTAACATTTTTTTCTAAGGGGTGCGGACGAAAACTTCCAAGGGGTGCGGTCTGGATTTTTCGCGAAAAATACCACTAAATTTTTTTTTTCAAGGGGTGCGGCCGCCCACCCACCCCATAACTTGGGTCCGCCCCTGGAAGAAACACAGGTTGTGTATCCGCAGTGGAATACTTGAACAATCAAATGTTTGAACCAATTTCAAGAATACTATACCCAAACAATCAAGATGAGAAGCTTAATATTCATCAAAGTTTATATGAATTTTATTAGTATAAAGATGAAACAACTGTTCAATTAATAATACAGATCAAACCACTAAATTGAAGTGATAAATAGTGTTACATATAAACACAGTCTTTTAAATTACCATTTTGCATATTTTGAATTTCAAAATTACTGATATTGTCAGTAACTACTGACTTGATTTGAAAGCAAATGCCATAATGACTTTTTTAAATTTTATTTTAACTTTAATCAACATATAATAACCGTCAATTTGTAATTCAAAATTTGCTTAATCAAATGTCCAAAGCTCAAGAAATCAGCATTAATTACTGATTTGATTTGAAACAAATAGTCATCAAGAATTTATTTTTATTTTTTAATTTAACTTTAAATTTTATGATGAAAATAATGTTGGTGGAACTCTTATGTAATTGGTTGTCAACAATGTAAAAGTGAGCAGCGACTATTTTTTCCGATCAGTGGATACCAACCAGTTTTCGAAACACTGATGTTCGGTCAATCAGTGGTCAACATGGAGATTGAAGAAACAGAGGTTGTATTTCAACAGTGGAATATTTTGAACAATCAAATGTTTGAACCAATTTCAAGAATACTATACCCAAACAATCAAGATGAGAAGCTTAATATTCATCAAATTGTATATGAATTTTATTAGTATAAAGATGAAACAACTGTTCAATTAATAATACAGATCAAACCACTGAACTGATGTGATAAATAGTGTTACATATAAACAAAAGTACTAAACCCTGTTACATATAAACACTGATGCCATAAAAATGGTTTCATATAAAACACTGAGGTGATGACATCTAACAACCTAACAGTCTTTAAAACATTGATGCGGAAAACGCTGTTATATATAAACAAAGTCTTTTAAATTACCATTTTACATATTTTGAATTTCAAAATTACTGATATTGTCAGTAACTACTGACTTGATTTGATAGCAAATGCCATAATGACTTTTTTAAATTTTATTTTAACTTTAATCAACATATAATAACCGTCAATTTGAAATACAAAATTTGCTTAATCAAATGTCAAAAGATCAAGAAATCAGCATTAAAATAGTGATTTGTTTGAAACAAATTGTCATCAAGAATTTTTTTTTTAATCTAACTTTAAATTTTTTGATGAGAATAAAGTTGGTGGATTTTTTCCGATCAGTGGATACCAACCAGTTTTCAAAACACTGATGTTTGGTCAATCAGTGGTCAACATGGAGATTGAAGAAACAGTGGTTGTATTTCAGCAGTGGAATATTTTGAACAATCAAATGTTTGAACCAATTTCAAGAATACTATACTCAAACAATCAAGATGAGGTGCTTAATATTCATCCAAGTGTATAGGTATTTTATTAGTACAAAGATGAAACAACTGTTCAATTAATAGTACAGATCAAAACACTGAAGTGATAGTATAAATTATGTTACATATAAACACTATTAACATAAACAAAGATAGAATAAACACTGTTAACATAAACAAACATAGAAGATGTTTTGTTGATGAGGAACCACTGTTGTTGGAGAGTGTTTCACATTTAGTTGATCGGTACTTGTCTGGACTTTGGTCTTGATCAGTGGTTCTTCATAATTGAACAGTGGATGATGTTCATCAAACTTTATGTACAACCATCCTTATATCCAACACTTGTTAGGCAGATCAGTGATGTGCCATATTAACTTGTTATAACCACTGTCATTGTAGGAAACTTAGCTGGGCAGTGCCTATTGGTGGAAACTTCAGTTTACCTACAAAAACTGATGAATTTAGAATAAATAACGCAAACTATTGTTAAGTCAAATAGCTGATGGAAAACTTTTTAACCACTGCTAGTAATTAAAACACCGATAGTGATTAACAAAACTACGTTTAATTGCTCAAATTGAGATGACGGGAGATCTGCAAAGGATTACAAATGAATCAATGCACCAATAAACAGTAAATCAAAACGTTAGAAATACCCAAAAAAATAAATCACACCAATTTAAGTTACCTTGGTGATGTCCTAAACTTTTGCACTGGTATCACCTATCAACACACCTGGTATAACCTTTCCCATTTCCATCTCCTCAACAACCGTCCGACAGAGGTTGCTTCTAATCAACAAACTCTATAATCCAACAAAAAAGGTCTGGAAAGACAAAGTACAAAACATATCAAAATAAATCTGCTCGTAATCACATGATACAACAAACCAAACATACCAGAGTCACCGATTAAGAGGAGGTTGTACAAAAGCGTTCATCGAGTACGATAAGGAGATCTGTTTCTTCTTCTGAGGGTAGAAAAGGGTTCATCATGTTCAGTATGACAAAATAGATAAAACGAAATAAAATTTCTAGATAAAAAAGTAGATCTTACATGATTATTCTCTTCTTCAACCACTGGACGGTACATGATTTAGGGTTTCAAACGAAGATGTATCCAATAGAAGTAACCTCTGCCGTACGTTGTTGAGGAGATGAATATGAGAAGAAGAAGGATAAACATGAGAGAGGATAAACATCGATCGGAAATAGAGCAGAGCAGAGAGAGAAAGAAAGCAAGAAGCCCTGAATGAGTAAATGAAGGAGGATATAAATAGAAGAGGGCAGTGGCACTGTTGGGCGGGAAAAAGGGCATTTAGGGGCTCTCTGGTGTTGACACGTGGCCCAAATAACTTTCATTTATTATATATAATAGATAATAGATGTTTAGATATCTAGGTTGTGCTTGTGTTTGCATACATTATCTTAGACTGACCATAAGACATTCACAGTTAAATATCTTTACAAGAACATACAAAATAAAATAAAAAAACGACATTCACAGTTAAACATCTATACTATAAAAAAAACAAACAAACAACATATTCATGCCTTAAAAAATATATACATATGTAAAGATCTGAAAGTTTGAATATTGAAGCACCAAAACCACTAAATAATAAATAAGATGAATGTTAAGTGTGAATATAGAAGGATAAATCAAAGTTATACACAACTAAAAATTAAAGTACATGTAAACCAACGAAATTTAGAGATTAGGAAACTTCTTGAAGTAAAAAAAAAAACTAATGAATCGCACCTATAAATCAACGAATTTTGAATAACCTGCAGTTTTTTTGCAACTAACTAATATTATCTATAAGAGTAATTTGAACTTGTAATTCTTAAAAATGCAACACAATCTATTATGTTTTGTAACTAACTAAGGGGGAGTTTGTTTTTTGTGAAAAGCACTTCATAACCTCTTATGTATGTCCCACGCAGACCAATCGCAGACGTTTGAGTCTGCAGCGTGTTTGTTTTTTGAAAGTAATTTCATTAAAAAAGCTCTTTTATACCTCTTCCTCGTGCAGACATGGCCTCACGTCTTCAAGGCTCTTTTATGCTCTTCTATACCTCTGCTCTTTCAAAACACTCAAAACCCTAGCATCTTCTCCAGCCAACACCTCCACCTTCTCCAGCTGACACCTCCACCGTCACTCTACTGCCTCCACCATCGACCTCTACCTTCTCCGCCATCGACCTCCACCATCGCTGCTTCATCGTGAGCAACATGTTCTCGCACAAAGTGGATATTTGTTTCATTGTATTTTGTGAGTTGATGTTGAACTGGGTTACTAGAGAGATAAATAACACTGACGTTACCACAATCAATTAACGTGGCACGATGAAGCGCATGATGCAGTTTGAGTAGTTGATCCAACAAGTTTCTAAAACAACATTACATATGAACCCAATTAGCGTTCTTTTTAGGTTACCAAGTAGCTCTATTATTTTTTTTTCCTTCAAAAATCAGTGGAATCATCATATGTTTAGGAAATTTGAATAATGTCGATTAACAAAAAAAATGAATTTTACACTTCACAACTTTCAACTTAAAAAATCCGTGGAATCGTCATATGTTTAGGAAATTTGAATAAAGTCAATTAACAAAAAAAAAAGAATTTTATACTTCACTACTTTCAATCTTTATAAAGTACGATAAAAGCTAATGTCACTACCATAAAATGGTGCAATTCCTCATGATAAGAAAATCAAAGCTCTGGTTATAACATTATCAAGAAGTTGAAATTAGAAAACAATCACAAATACTCCAGTGGCAAATAACAATCACAAATTTGCCAGTGATCCAAATTTGCCGTTCAAAAAAAAAAAGAAAACAATCACAAATAACAACTATTAAGAAGACTGAGCTACCAACAAATATATTATTAGTATGGACAAAACTTTGTGGAACCATAAGAACCAACAATCACCTAAAAACGCGAAAAATAACATGGGTATACAAAACAAACTCCACTTCTAAGAATCAAAAGCCGATACTTAACGAAAAAATAAATTATAGTAACAGTTATTATCATTGCAACCATAAATAAATAGTAACAGTTAATAGACTCAGTTTTTGTGGAGACAAAAGCAGTTCAACTCAAATATTTAATTAGTATCGTCTTTGTGTTATGACCTCATCTAAAGTATGATTGAACAACACAATCGGAGCATATAGATCCGTAAATGGATTTGTATGTATAGCCACTTCAGTTGTGTGTACGAGATACCATAAGGGCCCAACATCTCAATAGCACCTTTGTCTAAAGCTTCAAATGGAACTTCATATCTAGAAAGAAGAGTTGGTTTTGAGCTAACTTCCATGATAGGGAAAGAGTGAACTCGAGAGAAGAGAAACCTATATGCTATGCAAGTCGGACTCTCTTTTTTAGATTCGCTCTCTTCCTCTCCCTTATGGTCGACGTTCTCTCCTCCCATCCTCTCCTCTCCCTACCGGTCGCCGTATAGAACTCTTCTTTGCCGTTCTGGTTAGCTTTAGGACTAGACAACCCCGCCGGGAGCCAAGAGAAGTAAGCTTAGGCTGCACATGTTAGATCCGATTCCAATTTGACGAATTACCCTCTTATGTCAAATCTGAAAAGAACCTATTCCTATTAATCGACTATTCAAAATTGATGGTATTTCAATGTAGTATGTATTGCTAAATGAAATACAAGTGTTTGATAGTTAAACAGCTAAGATCATATCAAAATTCCTTCAAATTACATGAAAAATATGATGAGTCAGAAGGTGGAGTAAATTGCCATTTTAGTCCCTGAGTTTTGTTCAAATTTGCCACTTTAGTCCAAATAGTTTTTTTTTGCATCTGGGTCCCTGACTTTTACATTTTGTTGCCATTTTGATCATTTTGTCTAACTCCATCCAAAAACCCAGTTTGTAACAGGGGGTATTTTGGGGATTTTCTTAAAAAATGTTTTCAGTTGCCATTTTGATCCAATTCCAAAAATTCAAAAAAATTCCAAAAAATCAAAAAAATTCTAAAAAATCATAAAAATTCTAAAAAATTAAAAAAAAATCTAAAAATCAAGAAAATTCTAAAAAATCATAAAATTTCTAAAAAATCAAAAAATTCTAAAAAATCCAAAAATCATTAAATGTTTCGGCACGAACCGTTTCGACCAGTACCGTTTCGACCCGTACCGTATCGAACCGAACCGTTTCGATGCGAACCGTTTCGAACCCGTACCGTATCGAACCGTACCGTTTCGACGTGAACCGTTTCGAACCGAACCGTTTCGACCCATACCGTATCGAACCGAACCGTTTCGACGCGAACCGTTTCGACCCGTACCGTTTCGACCCGTACCGTTTCGAACCAGAATCGTTTCGAGCCGAACCGTTTCGACGCGAACCGTTTTGACGCGAAGCGTTTCGACCCGTACCGTTTCGAACCGTACCGTATCGAACCGAACCGTTTCGAACCCGTACCGTATCGAACCGTACCGTTTTGACGCGAAGCGTTTCGACCCGTACCGTATCGAACCGAACCGAATCGTTTTGACGCGAAGCGTTTCGACCCGTACCGTATCGAACCGTACCGTTGAAACGGTTCAGCTCGAAACGGTTCGGGTCGAAACGGTTCGCGTCGAAACGGTTCAGCTCGAAACGGTTCGGTTCGAAACGGTTCAGCTCGAAACGGTTCGGTTCGAAACGGTACGGGTTGAAACGGTACGGGTCGAAACGGTTCGCGTCGAAACGGTTCAGCTCGAAACGGTTCGGGTCGAAACGGTACGGGTCGAAACGGTTCAGCTCGAAACGGTTCAGCTCGAAACGGTTCGGTTCGAAACGGTTCAGCTCGAAACGGTTCGGTTCGATACGGCACGGTTCGAAACAGTACGGTATGGTTCGGAACGGTACGGGTCGAAGCGGTTCGGGTCGAAACGGTACGGGTCGAAACGGTTCGCGTCGAAACGGTTCGGTTCGAAACGGTTCAGCTCGAAACGGTTCGGTTCGATACGGCACGGTTCGGTTCGAAACGGTACGGGTCGAAACGGTTCGGCTTGAAACGGTACGGGTCGAAACGGTTCGCGTCGAAACGGTTCAGCTCGAAACGGTTCGGGTTCGAAACGGTTCGCGCCGAAACGGATTTTTTGGATTTTTTAGAATTTTTATGATTTTTTTGAATTTTTATTATTTTTTAGAATTTTTTTGGAATTTTTTTGATTTTTTTATTATTTTTTTATTTTTTGGAATTGGATCAAAATGGCTGTTGAAAACATTTAAAATGAAAATCCCCAAAATACCCCTGATTAAAGATGGAGTTTTTGGATGGAGTTAGTGTATGTGATCAAAATGGCAACAAAATGTAAAAGTCAGGGACCCAGATGCAAAAAAAAAACTATTTGGACTAAAGTGGCAAATTTGGACAAAACTCAGGGACTAAAATAGCAATTTACTTAGGTGACATTTTATAGCATATCAAAAGCCAATATAATGCATCAAAAGATACTTTGAAACTTTTTTGCTACATCAAAAGTTAATTTTGGTAGTTCGATACATACAAAAAGAAAAAGGTGTACAGTTGAATACTTAGTATGGTTTATTTTAATGCTTTAAGTTGAATTTCAGAATTATTTTAATTAGGTCATTTATAGTTTTTTTTTTTTTTTGTTTAAATCAAGTGACTGTTTCCAATCATATATATTTTACTTGGGTGTAGATACAATAGAAAGTTTATTTGGCTAAGAAGGCTAGGAAGTGATCTTAACCATCCATTTAGTTAATCAATGGCTAAGATTAAATGATGGAAATTGAAGGGAAGAAAAGATGCGCGTGAGTTTGTTTAGGGGCATTCTAGTCAATCCAAGGCAATAGTTTATCTCTCCTCCAATTCCCCCCATTTTTTAAACGTTAATAACTCTTTCATACGACATTATTTTTTTTTATAAAAATTGCACAAAAAAAACGAGCGTTTTTTTATCTTTAAAACGAGTATACTATTGCTATATTTTCAAAAAAAAAAATTAAAAACCCAGTTGCGTAAAACGCAATAGAAAAACCCCCAGTTACGTAAAACGCAATGAAAAAAAAACCTAAAAATGACATTTTTCTAAAACGCAATACACCAAAAACACAAAGAAATGTCTTATTTGTAAAACGCAATGGCCAGAAAACACAAAGAAATGTCTTATTTCTAAAACGCAATAGCCTAAAAACTCAAAAGAAAATGTTTTTTCTAAAACGCAATGGACAAAAAACACATAAAAATGTGTTTTACCTAAAACGCAATGCACCAAAAACACAAACAAATGTCTTATTTCTAAAACGCAATGGCCAGAAAACACTTAAAATGTCCGTTTTCTAAAACGCAATGGACTGAAAACACATAAAAAAGTGTTCTACCTAGAACGCAATGCACAAAAAACACAAAGAAATGTCTTATTTGTAAAACGCAATGGCCAGAAAACACTTAAAAATGACTCATTCTAAAACGCAATTGACTAAAAAACAAAAGAAAGTGTTCTCTGTAAAACGCAATGGACTGAAAACACCTAAAAAAGTGTTTTACCTAAAACGCAATGCACCAAAAACACTTCAAGAATGTGTTTTTCTAAAACGCAATGGCCAGAAAACACATAAAAATGTTTTAGTTCTAAAACGAAATTGCCTAAAAACACCAAAGAAAGTGTTCTTTCTAAAACGCATTGAACCATGACAATAGTTTTGTCTGTGCTGTGAACTGTCTGAACCAATGCAGTTTACGAATGCAGTTTCTAGAGGCAATTTACAGAAAATTAATTTTTCTGATGCATTTTTATTACAGAAATTTAATCGAAATTTTTTTTTCCGAGCTAACCTGGCTGCAAACTTTGAGATGGAATCTTTTAAGTTTAAAATCAACCCTAGCCAGGGTCTCTGCCCCTTGGACCCCACCAGGGGTTGCTGCCCCTGGGACCCCGCTACCAGGGCCGCTGCCCCCGGACCCCGCCAAGATCGTAAAACGCAATGACTAAATCAAAAACTCAGATCGTAAAAATGAAATTAAAGAATTTCTTACATGGATCGAAGTGATTTCTTCAACAATTGACGAATTTTGAATGATTGAAACACTTATCAGTGCTCGAATCGAACGGATCGAGTGATTATCTTCAAAATCACCGGAAAAAACGAGATTTTGTATGAGATTAAACTGGGTTTTCTTCAAAAAAGCTGAAGAACACGTTGATCGGGTGTTTGAATCATTGAATGGTGATAAAAATCGCACTATAATGTAGTGATTATTGAGATAGAAAGTGAAGAAATTGTTGAAGCTGGTGGGTTTTGAAAATGGTGGGTTTTGAAGTTACTGGATTTTGAAAAGGAAGAAGAAATGGTTGGATTGATTAAAATACCCTTTTTCTTTATTTTAAATGTTGCCACATGTTCTAATCCTATTGCTTCCTACACTTCCTAGCCAAAATAAACTTCCTATTTGATCCTTTCCCTATTTTACTTAAATAAATGTAACCAATTCTACATTGCATTTCTTTTATTTTTCTTTTTTGAGTTAAATGTCATTTTAGTCCCTGTGGTTTGGGCCATTTTGCCAGTTTAGTCCAAATGTTTCATTTTTAACCTGTGGGTCCAAAAAGATTTCACAGTTGCCATTTTAGTCCACTTGGTTAACTTCATCCATTTTTTCTGTTAACGAGAAGGCCAATTTGGTCATTTTGTATGTAATTCTGTTAACTAAAAGGGCAATTCAGCCATATAAAATGATTGAAATGGCCTTCTGGTTAACAGAAAAAGTGAATGAAGTTAACCAAGTGGACTAAAATGGCAACTGTGAAATCTTTTTGGACCCACAGGTTAAAAATGAAACATTTGGACTAAACTGGCAAAATTGCCCAAACCACAGGGACTAAAATGGCATTTAACTCTTCTTTTTTTCTTACATGATGACATGGATTAAAAATGTCGACATAGATTAAACTATCGCAAGATATTTTTTAGAAAATTAGAAAAAATAAATAAATAAAATTGTGCACAAATTTTTAAAGTAGTGATTTTTGTAAAGGCCAAAAAATTTTAAAACTTTGGCAAATTTTAAAAACCTTTTTGCAATTTGTGAAAAATTTTCACAAATTTTTATAAATTATTGCAATTTTTGTTAAACTTTTTCACATTTTTTAAGTATTATATAACTTTTTAATCCATATTGGCCTTTTAAGTTATGTCATTGCATATCAAAGAAGAAAATAAAAGAAACTAGTGATTTTTCGTCCGCGCGTTGCGGCGAGGACCCAATGACTACAAAAGGCGTGTCAGCAACGTCAAACACATACCGAATATCAAAACACAAATAAAAATGACGTGGTAAGGATAGTCACTCCGTCCTAAAAAAACGAATTTAAATAACCTAATATATAATAATAGGACCCATGCTAAAATATGGATGAGATCGGTATCGGTAACGGCACCGAAAGTACTGATCCGGAAAATCATCGAAATTAGGTACCGGCACCGAAAATGCTCGGTACAATACGGTATGGTGTTTGAAGGTAAAAATCAATAAATACCGGTATGGTGCTAGACCGGTGTGGAACCGAAAGTAACGATTCAGAAAACGGCAAAAGGTGGGCACCAAATTGGTACCGAAAATGATTTGGTATTGTAAATTTGGTACCGATACGATACGGGTTTGATTACAAGATTTGATACGATTTGCTCATCAATATTCTAAATATCCAAGTTAATTTTACATGCTACAATTCATTTATTACAGAAAAAGACAAAAAAGAAAGCAAAATAAGTTGTTGTGTATATAAAACATCATTCAAACGAAATGCAGTTTACTTACTATGTGTATGAAAAGTAATCTAAACGGTTCAATTACTTGTATTGCTGCGTTGCTACAGGATTTGATGAGCTCGGTACCAACCGGTACCGAAAATACCGTTACTGAAATCCCTCAAAGTGGGTACCGATACCGAATATACCTGGTATGGTACGGTTCAGTACCGGTCGGTACCGGTTCGGCACCGGTATTTGAGGGTAAAAACCGGTGAATACCGGTGCCGAACCGGTACCGAAAGTACACCAGTTTGATAAATTTGGTACAGATACCGGTAGCCAGTATCTTTTACTTATCTCTTAGTGAAGTTACTATTCATTACATTCAAATTTTAATATATAGGTAATGTCGTGTAAGTGGTGACTTGCCATTAAACTGAGATATATAAGAGTTGAACATTAAAATAAACTTAGATGATCTGATTAAAATATTTTATTTATAAATAACTTAATTGGAACAATCGTAAAACTTGATTACTAGGGCTGCAAACGAGCCAAACGTTCGACGAACAGTTCGGCGGGAAGTTCGTTTGTGTTCGTTCGTTTATTAAACAAACGAACAAAAACAAGAAATTTCGTTCGTTTAGTTAAATGAACAAACATGAACAGAGGGCGCGTTCGTTCATTTATGTTCGTGAACGTTCGGTAACGTGTTCGTTTGTGTTCAATAGTTCATTAGTGTTTTTAGCTTTTATATTTATTTAAATACTTCAAAATTCCGACAAATAAAATATTTATTAAGTATCAATGTATTATATACTTTGTTCATGAACGTTTGTTTGTGTGTTCATAAACATTAGTTTGTGCTCATTTGTGTTCATCATCGTTCGTTTTCATTCGTTGCCTAAAATTAACAAACAAACACAAACGAACATGAACAAGTTCGTTTCCTTAACAAACAAACACGAACATAAAATATCATTCGGTAAGCGTTCATGAATAGTTCGTGAACACATATATTTCTTAACAAACGAACAATTCGTTTGGTTCGTTTGCATCCCTATTGATTACTATTATGTGAAAAAATAAGAACAGAATATTGTATTTAGGAAAAAAATAAAACTAATAAATTATTTTACTCCAGTTAAAAGGCAAACTTCATAATTTAGGGGTCAAATTAGTTAGTATTCTTATACTTAGGGTGAGAGGGGTGCTTCCCTCAACTCCTCTCATCAGAGCCAATCAAATTCGTCCATATCAACTCTCCTCAAACACTTAATCACAAGGAGTGATTTTACCCAGACATTTCAAAAAAGAAAATGTATGATTGGTTGAAAGAGAGTATGGCCCACCATTACCCTCTCTCCTTCCTCTTCCCGCATGCGACAACCCTTTACGAATTCTGAGTTCACCTTACGGCAAAAATATGTTAGCGGCACATCAACCTTGCGACAAAAACAGTCCCCGCACACCTTGCCGCACAAGGGCGGAACTAGCATTCAACGAGCCGTAGCACGGGCTATGGCTCAACTTCGTATCGGTAGTGTATTTTTTTCGTCGGTTTTATACCAAAGATACCCCTAAACAACTACGAGGAAACCCCTAAGCAAATGTTAGAATACCCCTAAATATAGGAGGTAAAATTAAAATGAAATGAAATTTTATGTTTGATGAAAACTGAAATTTCCGGTTGCCGGAACTTACAGCGGCATGTTCAAGAAGAAGATGATGAAGGTTGTATTAATATAATAAGGGGGAGACTATTTGCACACTTGGTGTGTTGATAGTCAGCCCAAAAATGGCGTTTTTGTCCTATATGCACACCTTACAGTGTAGAGCTGTGGCCAAAATGCGGCGTTTTGGTCCGGTCAACTAGACAAAGACTGACGGGTCTTTTGACCGGACCAAAACGCCGAGCTTTTGCCGCGTTTTGGTCCTGTCAACCAGACACCCGGTCAGTCTTTTGTCTGGTTGACAAGACCAAAACGCGGCCAAAGCTCAGCGTTTTAGTCCGGTCAACAAACCCGTCAGTCTTTTGTCTGGTTGACCGGACCAAAACGTCGCACTTTGGCCACAGCTTGACACTGCAGGGTGTGCATATAGGACAAAAAAGCCCTTTTTGGTGCCCATATAGGCATTTGGGTGTGCCAATAGGTACACCCTATAATAATATGAGCCTTGGGATAATAAATGGAAAGGCAATAATACTGTACAAAAGTGAAAAGTTACTGGACCTGCAAAAATGTCCCACAACACTCCTTAAGTAGAAACTCGGACCCCTAAAACCCTAATCCTTATGAAAAATCAAGAAAATCCAAAGTTATTAGTCCGTCGCGGGCCGCGTAAGGCTTAAGGAAAGTCTTCGCGGGGCGCGACAGCTTGGCAAAGCTCCGGATAACGATCCAGGCCACGTGGCAGACCTACGCCGTGACACGACATGTCACGGCCCCCGACTCGGTTTTACCCGTTTCAGGAGCCGTGGGTGGACAGAAACCCGTGGTATTGTTATTTTGGCATCGGGAAATTTTTAACAGGATCTTTTTAAAACTGAAACTGCCCAATTTATTTTATTTCACATTTTGGGACAAACCCCCATAATTTACAATAAGGGTACTTTCACTGGGAAATCCCTGTTTTACAAAAACATGTTTATTTATTTTATTTACTGAGCCACATTCTTCAAGCTGGTGTGCTATGCGATACCTTTCCTGGTTCACAGTAAATCACCTGAAACATGTTTAAAAAGATTTTATCAGCGGGGAAATACTGGCGAGTCACTCAAGTTATAAAATAACACATTCGTTATAGATTACAGCATAAGAGCGATTACAATGGCCCCTATCTTATAATTATCTGGCCCCGTGTCACACCCTGGTGACGATGGTCATACCACCATTGGGTCCTTTCACCCAATGGTGATGATTATCACTGTTAAAAGTGAGAAACAATAGTAATGTGCACAATACCCCACTTGCCAGTAATTTTTAAGATAACCAAGACTTAATCCCTGTAAAATATAACTGGAAAACATTTAGGTATTTGTGAAATACTTTTGACAAAAGAGAATGACTCACATTGTAAGTTTAACTGGTCAGAACCTCGCCTACTGATTTAACCTTGTAACCTAGTTAAATAACAATGCACACGAAACTAGGTCAGTAACTTAATACAACATTTACGATAAACTCACGTAATCAAAACCCTCACGACGAATGACAAAGTATAGCCCGAATTCGGGCAGCACTTAAACATCCATCAGATCGGTTTCAATCGATCGGACATTGTATCGTAGCAGTGATCGAGTTAATACCCTGTATTCGTAGCAGCGTTTCCCTATGCCAAATTATGAATTTGAGCAATATTTTTTGTCTTTTAGAAAGTTTTACGAACACAGATGAACAGGCTAGTCTCGGTTCAATTTATAGCTGAAATTTGGGTTTTACGCGGCCCGCGTAAACCCAAGAGAGATCTTACGCAGCCCGCGAGGGTCACCTATTCTACGTTAGGGCTAGCGTGTCATGCGTAGGTCCGCCACGTGTCTGACACGTGGCCTGAACGCTTATCCGATCGAATCACCTATCTGTCGCGGCCCGCATAAGCTCGGTTTAAGGCTTACGCGCCCCGCGAGCGACCCAAAATTTTTGATTTTCTTGATTTTCATCAAGGATTAGGGTTTTAGGGGTCTGGGTTCCTACTTACGGGTCGTTTTGGGACATTTTTGCAGGTCCTTACACGGCAGCCCTAGCCGTAGCTAGGGTGGCCCTCGCGGGGTGCGTAAGCCAGCCTTAAGGCCTACGCGGGCCGCGACAAACTCATATTTCAGCTATAAATTGTACGCTGCATGGCCATTTCCATCTGCTCGAAATATTTCACTCAAACAACTTCCTTTCTGTGCGAAAATTCAATTTTAGTGGTGAAACGCTGCTACGATAACAGGGTAATAACTCGATCGCTGCTACGATACAATGTCCGATCGATTGAAACCGATCCGATGGATGTTTAAGTGCTGCCCAAATTCGGGCTATACTTTGTCATTCGTCATGAGGGTTTTGATTTCGTGAGATTATCGTAAATGTTGTATTAAGTTACTAACCTAGTTTCGTTTGCATTATTTAACTAGGTTACCAGGGTTAATCAGTAGGCAAACTCTGTCCGGTTAAACTTGCAATGTGAGTCATTCTCTTTTTACCAAATTGTTTCCAAAACCCTATTTATTTTCAAAGTTATAATTACAGGGATTAAGTATTTATAATTTTCAATTACTGCCGGTATGTGGGGTTTTGTATACATTACTTGATAACCGTCACCATTGGACAACGGGTTAGCCAATGGGTGATATGACCATAGTCACAGATACGGTCGAGTGACAAATACCGTTTTGGGTAATTGGTTGATAGAAACATTGTAATCGCCCTTAATACTGTAATTTATAACAATGTGTCGTTTTGTACCAATTGAATGACTCGTCAGTATTTCCCCGCTGATAAAATCTTTTTAAACATGTTTCAGGTGATTTACTGTGGAGCACTACCAGCTTGGATAAAGTGGCTCAGTAAATAAATAAACATGTTTTTGTAAACAGGGGATTTCCTAGTGAAATTCCTTTATTGTAAATTACGGGGTTTGTCCCGAAATTTGAAATAAAATAAATGGGTGTTTTCAGTTTAAACGATCCTGTTAAATTTTCTGCTGCCTAATTAAACACCAATACCACGGGTTTCTGTCCCGTGACTTTTGAACCGGGTAAAACCGGGTCGGGGGCCGTGACAGAAAAAGGTGGTATCAGAGCCACTGATTTAAGCCAATTAAGTATTTAAAAATACTTAATTTTTCAGCTTGCCATTTTGTGATTCTGGGAAAATTAAATTTACAATAAATAAAATTTTAACTTGGAATTTTGTGTGTTTCTTCATGTGTGCCTAACAGCATGAATGAACTATCGGAAGCCCTCCGAAGTTTCACTATCCATACTTCTGATATGGAGATTTCCGGAACCCAATCATGTTATCAGGCTGATACCGAAGAGCCAATAGTCTTTCAGGCCCAGTCCCAGGAGAAACCAAAACCCAAAAAGAGAAGAAGACTTTTGGACTGGAAGCGAGGGCGCAAGAAGAAGCCAGCTGCCCAAAAGGTGAAAAAGACAGAGGATCCAAAAGACAAAGGAAAAGGAAAGGAAGTAGGGGAAAGCTCTGGCCAGGCCCAGGAATTGCCACCTTGGGAGGAACTCGATAGAAAACTGGCAAATTGTGACCTCATCGGACCTGCTGACGAAACCCTTTTCAATTTCCCTGCCCAATCCGAACTTCCAATTAATTTGGAACCTGCTATTCAGGAACCTATTGTCAATCCTCAACCTTTTACAGGACAGTTGGAAGAATGGTGGATGAGCGACTGGCATTTTCAGAATTTCATGAATAACCCAAATGTTTACTTTCCCCAGTTTGACCCTAAACCTGCACCTTTCCCACCTATGAGCTCGGAGAACGTTGCCGAATTACGCCGCTACGGCGAGGAACTGGTGGATGCGGGAAATCGGATTCGGGAAGTAGGGGAAAACATCACATGGAAGTAGGACGAGAGGGAGCGTCGTTTCTGAAAAGCCAGCTAACTGTGGTTGAATGTTTGTATAATAATAATATGTAGAATTTTTTTTATATATATAATATATAATATTGTATAATACTAATAAAAATAAAACATCTTTAAAATATATGGTTTGTATTGACACATAATATTATAAAAATATATGAATGTCGCAAGGTCGACGATTTTGGCTATATGAGTGTTAACTTAATTGTGTTGTACCTTATTATGTTTAGTTGCTATCCATTGTGTGACAATAATTTGCATATATTGTTAATTATTCAGATGGAAAACGCAGAAAATCAACCGGCAAATGAAGTTAATCAATCTGAACCCAATAATGAAGACCATTTTCTTAATAGGCAAGATATAGAAAATATCGTTGCTCAGGGAATAGCTAATGCTATCCCGGCAATTGTTGCTGCCGTTAAGAATCCTGCTGAACCTTCCCAAGCCAACAATAGCTAACGTACCCGCGACGATAATTTTAGTAACAATGTAAACGGTGGCGGCAATAATAATAATAATGTGGTTCAAGCCCCAATACTTAAGAAAATGAAAGTGGCAACGACTGGTTGCACTTATAAAGAATTCCTTGCCTGTAAGCCAGTCGAATTTGCAGGCAATGAAGTGGCAACTGCCGCACTGCGTTGGTTAGAAAAGACCGAAGCAGTAATTAAAATCAGTAAATGCGTAGAGGAAGACAAGGTTATGTATACATCCCACCTTTTTAAAGAAGAGGCATTAGAATGGTGGAACACGGTGCTACAGGCAAAGGGAAGTGACGTGGCTTATGCCATGAGTTGGGAGGAATTTAAGGAATTGGTGGAAAGAAAGTTTTGTCCCTCCTACGAAAAGGAACAAATGACAAATAAGTTCCTGAACAACCGGATGGTGGACGTTGATTGTCGAGGGTATACTTCGAAATTCTTTGAGTATGCTAGAATTGTACCAACTCTGGCTTCGCCAGAACCGGTGCTTATTTCTCGCTACATTTGGGGGCTAATTAGCGAGATTCGTGATATAGTCCAAGCTGCGAGACCCTGCACAATTGACGATGTGGTCGAATTGGCTAACACCTTGACTGACGGACTGGTGCGTACAAGAGAAGAGAACAGGAAAAAGGAATTGGCCCAGAAGATTACCCAAGGTTTTCGTGGGGGTAATAACAACAGTAACTGTCACGACCCCCGACCCACCCTGGACGGAATCGGGAGCCGTGAACAGCCCAGTGGTACCGGTGATTATTTTAAAAACGTTGCAGCGGAAATTTCATCAGGACCGTGAGTTAGGAAAAATATCAGAGTTTAGAAAGCACCGGATTTTATTTATTAAATAGATGGGATAAACCCATATTTTACAATGGTAGCTTTAATAAGGATAAATTTGATTACATAAAATAATCTTTCTTAATTTGATTTAATTAATAAAATAAGCCACTTCTTGAAGCCATTTCAGTGCCGGATCCAACTCTTACTCCAATCTACTGTAATTACCTGAAAAGTATTTTTAAAAGGTTTTGTCAGCGGGAAATACTGAGTGAGTTCATTCATTTTACTAAAACGACACATTTGTTATAATTTACAGTATTAAGAGCGATTACAATGTTTCTGATATCAAACCAATTACCCACAGTACTTTGTCACTCGACCCATTGGCCCTTCCGTCCAATGGTGTCTGTGACTATGGTCATATCACCCATTGGCTGCCCCAATGGTGAAGATTATCAAGTAATGTATACAAAACCCCACATACCGGCTGTAATATGGTGATTACATAAACTTAATCCCTGTAATTATAACTTTGAAATAAATAGGGTTTTGTAAAGTAATTTGATAAAAAGAGAATGACTCACTTATAATCATGCAGATTCATACGACCAAAGTTTAGTCTACAGATAATCCTTGATATATTGCAGATTTATACAGGCAGAGCTTAGCCTATTGATTTAGCCTTGTAACCTAATGCATACGAACTAGGTAGATAACTTAATACAACATTTACGATAACTCACGAGATCAAATTCTCACAACGAACGACAAAGTGCGATACTTAAACATCCAGCGGATTCACAACTAAGGACAGAGTATAGTCCGATTTCGGACAGCACTCAACATCCCGTCGAAATCACGACGAATGACAAAGTATAACCCTAATGTGGGCGGCACTTAAACATCCATTGGATATATTGATCGGTCGGAAAATGAATCGTAATAGTGATCGAGTTAATACCCTGTATTGTAGCAGCATTCAAGCTATGTGTGTGTTTGGTAGTAATAAAAATATATATATTTGTAATTGTGTTAAGTATAGTACCCCTAATTCAACCTTATCCCGATGTCCCGAGACAGAACCCCAACGAACTTAGTCGGGCAGAGCCCTGACATGCGCTATGGGCTCAGATCAATCGAAAAGGGTAGCGGTGATCGGGAGTTAAAACACTTAAAACGAGGCAGAACCTTATTATTATTATAGGGTAAATAAAATAAATAAATAAAACAGAATATTAAAAGATAGAAGATGGCGAGACCAAAAGGGAAAAGAATGAGCAGGTTGGGAAGCTTATACTGCTTCTCTATTTATAGTTGAAATAACTTGGAGTCCACTCCAAGTTTATTGTTGTTCTTATCAATTTCGAGACACGTAGCCAATTTCAATTCAATGAAATTCTAAGGGTTTCCATTTGAAGCCACGTACATGTAAAGATGTACTTTGTTTGTTAGTTTTATTATTATCTTATTTATATATTGATTTTAAATGAAAACTTATTATATATATATAAAAGATGGGACATGAAATTGACAGGTTCTTTCAATTCCTAGATTAACCATTTATTTATTATTATATTTTTAATATTTATTATTATTTTAATTTTATTCTTATCTTCGATGTATACACATACATTTTAAACAAAATTAACTTTATTATTTATTTAGATATATATATTATAATTAATTTAATTGCTTCACTTAATTGGCGCGTATAATTTCTAAAATATGGCGTTCTATAAAATAATAATTATGTCTTTATAACGAGAATATTTTTGTCTACATTTGGGTCTAAGTTTCATTAAAAATAGAGTAGGTTCAAAATACAATGTATTTTATAATTTAATTTATTATACGGTTCCTAGGCCCATCTAGGAACTTCATATTTCTTACGGTCAACCTACCCGTAATCTACCTGTCTAATAATATAAGTTTTTATATAAACTTTTATTTTATTAAAAAGGTCACTCATATACAGACCAATTAATATAATATTTCAACCAACTATATATAATAGTGTTTAAAATTATTTGGGTTGAATAAAATAACTAGTTACTAGTTACTAGTGGTTAATAATTTAAATAAACCTATAATTATTATATGATAAAAATAAGGATGTTACATTCTCCCCACCTTGTTTTAAATCTCGTCCTCGAGATTTGAGTTATGATATTTCTTTTAGACTTATGTCATATTTTAGTCAATAAAATAATATTTAAGGTAGATGACATAGAATTAAAATATCAAATTTTGTGAATACGAGTTGTATCATAAGTAGGATTCAACGGTTCAACTGAATTAGTTCAAGAAATTGATAACAAACGAATGAGATGAAATGATATGATTTCCATGGTGACTAGGTTCAAGCCAAAAGATATATGATCAATAGATATCTAAACTGAATGTGAAGGATTTAGCTTACTTTGATTGGCAACTGAGGAAGACTTAGAATCGATAGATTCAAAATGAAATAAAAGCATGACAATGATTTGTCAAATATTAATTTATGATATGAGAAAATCAATGTACTGAGATAAGTAAATTTTAAGGATATATGAAAAGAAAATAGAGTTAGTGTATTTATTGTCTTAATACATAATTGTTTTAAGATCGAAAATCAAGAAGGTAAATAAATATTCATACTACATTTTACTTATTAAAATCATAACTTTTGGGTCATAACACACACGACATACTTTTAGGTCAGGCCATAAATTTAATCATTTATTAAAATATTAAATTCTATATTTAAACTTATTTAATATACGCAAAATTGTTTATAAAAAAAAATTTAGTTTTCTTTGTCTAATGTTTGAAAAGACAATTCAAGTATAATTTAGCATAGGTTCATCAAAAGATTCTTCTATATATAAAAATTTTGAAAAGACCATTCACCTTAAATTTTTTTTTTTTTTACATCGTCAAGACTTTTAATATGTTTTCTCCTTATAGCATAAAATATATATATGTTTAAAATTTACTAGATAAATATGACTTAATTTATATATATTAACTAGTTATTATCATGGTTGCATATTGGTTAGTGCTGCATTGTTTAAGCATAGGTGATCAGTCTATGCCTAACTAAGGTAGGCTACCCAATATTAGCCCCTTGACCATAACCCTTGTACCTTAAAATAATATTAACACTACTATTATATTATTACTAATAATAATAAAATTATTAATAATAGATAACTTTAACATAAACTTAAATGAGAGTATACCTCAACATAATTTTTTATACATATATATATATATATATAATATAAATTCTTTACTCAATGGGTTTAATAAAAATTGAATCGATATCAAAGAGTCACTGTTTTGCAATAATGCGGTTCATAGTGCAAAAAGCGGAATGATATTTGAGTTTGGATAAAATAACAAATCGGAATGGAGTCCTCCAGTTGGTTTCATAAATCAAATGAACCATATGTGCAACAAATAGTGCATGTGTAACGTATGGATTTATCAAGAAATGAAATAGATCAATATTTGTCACCATGAAAGAAATCCTTATGGTATGACGACCTTTAGGGAAAGTAAAAATACGAAAGTCAATTCTTTATATGCAGAAGTCAAAAAAAAAAAATATCTGAAATTTTTGTATGATAATCGTTATTAAGTGATATTACCAAGGAATATCAAATAAAATGAAATAGGGAATTTGCAAAGTATGTAACTCCTTTTGCAGTGATAATAATTATGACTTTGATTAGACTGTGCACCGATGATTGTGAAATATTGTTTCAAAGTACCTCAGCGATATTCATTTTGTAGGATCATGTGGCAAAGTGCTCTTTTTTGATTAGTAGCTTTTCCACTAACGGGATTAGCCTTGTTGCCATTTTGCCCAATTATATTTTTCAAAGGTCTTGCCTTTAGAAGTCGTGTGTTTTCTTGTGCACTAGCACAACTTTACATGTTTCTTACTTGCGTTAATAGTTTATGGTAACGTGTTAGAAATTCTTTTGATGGCGTTTTAACTTAAAGGGTTTCCATTATTTATTTTATCACACGAGCTACAAGACAGATGATTAAACGAAATAATGTTTGGTATCGGAAAAGAAATTCCTGATAAAGAAATCTAGACACAGATACTTGTGCTTTATTCCTATTTGACTTTTGGAATTCTTTATAGATATAACTATCTATATAATCATCTATTTCACATACCCTTCATAAAGTCAATGCATTTAACAGATTCATATTTTTAAAAACCAGTCAAATATCTGGTCATAATATTATTTAGGGAAATCTTGGCACTTGTTTGACATATTATCTTATCCCGTCTTATCCGATTCGCACCGGAGCGGTAATTCCAGTATATCCGAACAAACTGGAGAGTCTGCTACACCATACCCAGTCTTGTCGGAGAAAATTTTCTATTTCCCATAAATAGTATCTTTTCAAGATTTTAAATGTGCCTCTTTTATTAGGGCTTTTATCCAGAATCAAGGAAATTTGTATTTCCATAACATGTCTTATTATAGACCAAGTAATATCAATAAGCAATAATTACTATTAATTCTTGCTTATTTATCATATCTTGTAATATTCTAATTACCATTCTTATGGTATATCCAAATACATCATAATTTATTCACATAAGTACTTAGCTTATCTTGAAGCTGATACTAAGGCATCTTTTCTTAAGTTCAAGTCTAAATGCTATCATGTGTGCTACCAGTTAACATCAATCTCCTAACTCTTTTATATAAACTTAGGTATTTTTTTACAACACCTAATTGGCTTAAATCAGTGGCTCTGATACCACCTTCTGTCACGACCCCCGACCCACCCTGGACGGAATCGGGAGCCGTGAACAGCCCAGTGGTACCGGTGATTATTTTAAAAACGTTGCAGCGGAAATTTCATCAGGACCGTGAGTTAGGAAAAATATCAGAGTTTAGAAAGCACCGGATTTTATTTATTAAATAGATGGGATAAACCCATATTTTACAATGGTAGCTTTAATAAGGATAAATTTGATTACATAAAATAATCTTTCTTAATTTGATTTAATTAATAAAATAAGCCACTTCTTGAAGCCATTTCAGTGCCGGATCCAACTCTTACTCCAATCTACTGTAATTACCTGAAAAGTATTTTTAAAAGGTTTTGTCAGCGGGAAATACTGAGTGAGTTCATTCATTTTAATAAAATGACACATTTGTTATAATTTACAGTATTAATAGCGATTACAATGTTTCTGATATCAAACCAATTACCCACAGTACTTTGTCACTCGACCCATTGGCCCTTCCATCCAATGGTGTCTGTGACTATGGTCATATCACCCATTGGCTGCCCCAATGGTGAAGATTATCAAGTAATGTATACAAAACCCCACATACCGGCTGTAATATGGTGATTACATAAACTTAATCCCTGTAATTATAACTTTGAAATAAATAGGGTTTTGTAAAGTAATTTGATAAAAAGAGAATGACTCACTTATAATCATGCAGATTCATACGGCCAAAGTTTAGTCTACAGATAATCCTTGATATATTGCAGATTTATACAGGCAGAGCTTAGCCTATTGATTTAGCCTTGTAACCTAATGCATACGAACTAGGTAGATAACTTAATACAGCATTTACGATAACTCACGAGATCAAATTCTCACAACGAACGACAAAGTGCGATACTTAAACATCCAGCGGATTCACAACTAAGGACAGAGTATAGTCCGATTTCGGACAGCACTCAACATCCCGTCGAAATCACGACGAATGACAAAGTATAACCCTAATGTGGGCGGCACTTAAACATCCATTGGATATATTGATCGGTCGGAAAATGAATCGTAATAGTGATCGAGTTAATACCCTGTATTGTAGCAGCATTCAAGCTATGTGTGTGTTTGGTAGTAATAAAAATATATATATTTGTAATTGTGTTAAGTATAGTACCCCTAATTCAACCTTATCCCGATGTCCCGAGACAGAACCCCAACGAACTTAGTCGGGCAGAGCCCTGACATGCGCTATGGGCTCAGATCAATCGAAAAGGGTAGCGGTGATCGGGAGTTAAAACACTTAAAACGAGGCAGAACCTTATTATTATTATAGGGTAAATAAAATAAATAAATAAAACAGAATATTAAAAGATAGAAGATGGCGAGACCAAAAGGGAAAAGAATGAGCAGGTTGGGAAGCTTATACTGCTTCTCTATTTATAGTTGAAATAACTTGGAGTCCACTCCAAGTTTATTGTTGTTCTTATCAATTTCGAGACACGTAGCCAATTTCAATTCAATGAAATTCTAAGGGTTTCCATTTGAAGCCACGTACATGTAAAGATGTACTTTGTTTGTTAGTTTTATTATTATCTTATTTATATATTGATTTTAAATGAAAACTTATTATATATATATAAAAGATGGGACATGAAATTGACAGGTTCTTTCAATTCCTAGATTAACCATTTATTTATTATTATATTTTTAATATTTATTATTATTTTAATTTTATTCTTATCTTCGATGTATACACATACATTTTAAACAAAATTAACTTTATTATTTATTTAGATATATATATTATAATTAATTTAATTGCTTCACTTAATTGGCGCGTATAATTTCTAAAATATGGCGTTCTATAAAATAATAATTATGTCTTTATAACGAGAATATTTTTGTCTACATTTGGGTCTAAGTTTCATTAAAAATAGAGTAGGTTCAAAATACAATGTATTTTATAATTTAATTTATTATACGGTTCCTAGGCCCATCTAGGAACTTCATATTTCTTACGGTCAACCTACCCGTAATCTACCTGTCTAATAATATAAGTTTTTATATAAACTTTTATTTTATTAAAAAGGTCACTCATATACAGACCAATTAATATAATATTTCAACCAACTATATATAATAGTGTTTAAAATTATTTGGGTTGAATAAAATAACTAGTTACTAGTTACTAGTGGTTAATAATTTAAATAAACCTATAATTATTATATGATAAAAATAGGGATGTTACAGTAACTTCAAGAAAAAAGGAACTAGGCAATCGTCCCCACCTCCATTCTGTAGAAACTGTAGAAAGAAACATTTTGGTAAATGTCCAGAAAATTGTAATTTCTTCAAGGCGCCGGGGCACCGAGAGGAGGAGTGCAGGAAGAAATCAAAGATTTGCTACAATCGCGGAGAAGCTGGACATTTCAGACCAGAATGCCCTAAACTGGTCAAGCCAGTTGACAACAAGGCAAAAGCAACTGAAGGAACTAATAAAAAGAATGCAGGAGCCTTCCAGCTGACGACGCGAGAAGCAGATTTAATTCTGGACGTAATAGTTGGTACGTTTCTTGTACATGACGTTTACGCAAAAGTATTATTTGACTCTGGTGCAAACCAAAGTTTTATAAATAGTTCATTCTACCAAGCTCTTAAGAAACCCTTAACCAACCTTAAGCAAGTTTTTACGGTATAAACGACAGATGGTAATTTTGTTAACATAGATAAGGTTCTCCAAGAGGGGAAGATAGAACTCTCAGGCCATAAATTTTCTGCAAACCTGCTACCTATGAATCTAGCCGGGTTCGATGTCGTATTAGGAATGGATTGGTTAATAGCCAACCATGCTCGAATCCTATGTGATAAAAATTCCATAGAAATTCATACACTAGCAGGAGAAGTAATTGTGATTTCAGGAGATAAGCCGCGTAAACCAATGAAGTTCATTTGAGTAATGAAAGTTGCAAGTTATGAACGAAAAAAAGGAATAGTGTATATGATTTCGGTAATCATTAACACTAAAAGTAAGGAACTTAAGGAAATTCCAGTAGTATCAGAATACCCGGATGTAATCCCAGAAGAGTTACCTGGATTACCACTAGATAGAGAAGTAGAGTTTAGAATTCATCTAATTCCTGGAACTACACCAATAGCTAAGGCACCTTATCGATTAGCACCCAAAGAAATGTTAGAACTGAAGAAGCAGTTAGATGAATTGCTAAGCAAAGGATTTATACAACCTAGTTCATCCCCTTGGGGAGCACCAGTGTTGTTCGTGAAGAAGAAGGACGGTTTGATGCGGATATGTATCGACTATAGGGAATTGAATAAAGTTACAATTAAGAATCAATACCCATTACCTAGGATTGATGATCTTTTTGATCAACTTCAGGGAGCTAGATACTTCTCTAAAATAGACTTGCGCTCCGGATATCATCAGTTGAAGGTACAGGAAGAAGACATACCTAAAACTGCTTTCAGAACTAGGTATGGTCACTACGAGTTTACAGTCATGCCCTTTGGATTAACGAATGCCCCTGCAGCATTCATGGACATTATGAATAGGATCTGTAAGCCGTATTTGGATAAATTCGTAATTGTCTTCATCGACGATATACTTATTTATTGCAAAAGCCAGGACTAGCATTGTGAGCACCTGCATGCCCTCTTAGCTCTGTTGAGAAAGGAAAAGCTTTACGCCAAATTCTCGAAATGTGAATTTTGGCCACAGGAGGTGAATCATGAAGGTATTCACGTAGATCCCTCTAAGATAGAAGCGATCACCAATTGGAAGGTTCCGCAATCAGCTACTGAAGTTAGAAGTTTTCTAGGGTTAGCCGGATATTATAGACGCTTCATAAGAGACTTCTCTAAGATAGTTGTTCCATTAACTAAGCTAACTTGTAAAATAATTAAGTTTGAATGGGGACCTAAGCAAGAAGAAGCCTTTAGGATTTTAAAGCAAAGGTTAACAAATGCCCCAATTCTTGCCTTACCAGACGGAACGAAAGATTTTGAAGTCTTCTGCGACGCTTCTAAGCTAGTGTCACGCCCCGATATTTCCACGTATTACCGGTGGGCCCGGTGGGGAGTATCGTGGCGTAGTTGATATCATCATAGTCAAACAACACAATTTTAAATGCACAGCGGAAGCAAAAGATAGATTTATTTCAACCGAATAAATTATAATATTAAGTATCACAAAATAGTTCAAACAGATCCACATGCGGATCAATTAAAAAGGAAACATAGTTCATCAGATTTAAATGCATCCAAGCTTGCGAGACTCTTATTGATGCTAAGGAGAGGCCAGCCTATTTCGAGTAGTACCTGCACTTAATTTTTTGGGAAAATACGTCAGTTTACACTGGTAAATACAATTAACTGACTCATTTTGAAAAGGTTTAGAAAATTGATTTGAATGCACAAGGCACAAAATATTTTATAACTTGGGATAATTATTTATATATAAACTTGTAAAAGAATTACATGTTCGTTATACGTTCAGTAGTCCGGATTGACACCGGGTTAAAGATTAATAGACACACCACATGATATAGTCCCGCGGCGGGTTATTCCCGAAACCGGCGGTTATACCTTATTATTTATTTATGCACTGTCGGGTGTACGCCTACACCCTGTGCTTAGGTCGTGGCCATTTCGTAAAATGATGCCAAGGATATCCGGGACCTGGTCATTAACCCCCCAAAGGCTTTAATCAAACAAAACAATTTAAACGGGACATTTCAATAAATTAATCTTCATACAATTAAAAATTCAATGCCCGACCAAGCGGTATTTTATATACCGTACCCCAAGCCCGTATAAGGGAAAATAAGTTAAAAGTATTTACCTTTGCAAGTATTAATCACAAATAGCAAGTGCGTGTAGCTTTTACCGGGTATCCTGTTCTGGAACAAAAGTTTTTAATAACCTATTAGATTCCTAACGGGTCTTTAATTAAGCCTAAACTTAGACCGGTTAGTTTTAAAGGAAGATACGGTTCAAACGCATGATTAAGCGAAGACCGGAATAGAATGTGATTTAGACCCGAAAAGTTTGAAGACTTGTATAATATAGGTAAACTAAACATATTCTGGATTTTGAGACAGAAATGGGAAGGTTTGACCCGTTTCGGTCAATTTATGCAAACTAGTTACATAAACCGAACCGAACGCGCAAGATGCGTAACGGGTAATCATATGAGTCATATACAGGTTTCCTAAGTTAATATGCCTTAAATATGTTGTGACATCAGTAAGATATCTTCTATTATGCCCGAAATGGATTTAAACTCAAAGTATGCCCCGTAGGGGCATTTTGGTCATTTTAAAGGTTATAAAAGAGTTTGAATAATAATATGAGTTACAGGTCTGATATAATCAGTAAAAATACTTAATTTTAATAAGTTATAATAGTAGGGTATTACATATATGTAAAATTTATCATTTAAAACCAAACTATGCACCTTAGGGGCATTTTGGTAATTTCACATAGGTTTAAAAGGTCAAAACTGGAAATCTGAGTTTAAAACTTTTGCTTACGGTTAATATATAAAAATTTACTGAAAATATCAGTAGGCATCAAACATTATATGTTTAAAAATAGTTTTAATACATACTATGCGTTAAAAATGCTTAAAAAGCGATTTTTGAGTTATTTCCGGGTTTTTAAAGGAAAGCTGATATTTTTATTATTCCAGAAGGCTAAAAATATTTTATTTATCATATTAGATCAGTAGAAAAAGGTTTGGCATCAAAATAATTTGTAAAACTCATTTTATAGCCCAAAAGGGAAAACCGGCAATTACCGAAACAAGCTTAGAACTCTATGTTATGCTCAGCCTAAAATTAAATAAAAATCGTCAAAAATCCCAAAATATTATTTTATATTAGTAGGTAAAAAGTTTGGTGTTAAAAATTGGGTTTAGATAGGCTATATGCTAATTATGCTTTTTATTTAATAAAAAACTTTCTAATTACGCTAATGAGCATAACTCCTAATCTAGACCTCAAACTGATGTCAAATTTTAGGGACAAGTTTATAAATCAGTAGTGAAGGTTTATACTCTTTTACATTTTCAAAAATCACGTTTTAAAGTCAAAAGGGCATAATAGTCAACATTTAAGCATTTAACGAAAACATGCATATGAATCGGATAACTAATGAATCAAGTTGTATAATCACAGAGGGTTATACAAACATGAAACCTGGTCCTAATAAGGCTCTAAGGCATTTCTAAAACATGCTACAATGGGTCAGAACTGAAAGTCAAAGCAAAAGTCAAATTATGCGACTTTCGGTTCCGATCCGAGCCTAAACTGAAAATTATCGGGTTGAACATGTTTAGACATGTTCTTACATTAATTACCAAGTTATATTAGTGATAAAACAGGTTGCATGGGTTCTACATTGCTAATTATGCGTTAATTTGAAAATAAGCTTTCTGTTGACTTTTTTAAGATTAGCTTTGACCCGACATTTGACCTAGTTAGAGTGGGAATCAGAGGTGCCCTTTTAAGTGTTTATTGCCCACATAATTACCAACTCATAGGTACTTTAAATTTGAAATTTGACTGGACAAATTATGATTAATCACGAAGTCAAACTCTAATTACGATGGTTTGACTTTAGGCTAAATAACTAGGCAAAACTGAATTAAGAAAGGTTAAGGACACTTACAAGAGTCCTAAGCACGATTAGGAAGCCTAAGAGAACTTGGTTGCTGATCAGAGAGCTCCAGAAATAAGCTTGTGAAGGTTTGCAAGTGAGTGGCACAATGTGGAAAACTTGGGTGTCCTTATATATGCATTTTGATTCAACTAGATCATGCCAAATAACTCTACAATTGTTTCCAGATCAAGACAAGTGCCCCCTATGCATGAAATACCATTGGGGCAGCCCCTGGTATGTAAAAACAAGGTTTAAAGTCGGTTACACAGCTGAAACTGGCACCTGTGCGCGATTTTCTGATGCTGGGAGGTCCAGGCGGCCCGCGTAAGGTTCTGGTCTCACCTTACGCGCCCCGTGTGGGTGATCAGAACCAGCCAAACAAGTTTCCTTTATTACATTTCAGCCCCTGGTCCTTTTAAACGTGGTTTTAAGTCCCAAATTTGCATTTTTGACCATCTAACTTAACTTTTAAGGGCTCCAAGACATATACAAACTTTGTTAAGTCCTTGGTTAACTTTGTGATCACCCGAAAAGCCTTAAATTTCAACGTTGACGCTTTTAACCCCTCGTATACAAATATTGTCATAACTTTCTCATACGATAACGAAACTTGGTGAAATTTTTATCACATATTCTAGTGAGTATAATTTATCGTTACAAAGCTTCGGGTTTGCTAAAAGGTCACTCAGAGGTATACTTTCAACATGTTGACACATTTAACCCCTGTAGTTTGCAATTTCCCACTTTCTTCCACAATTAGCTTCGTATGATCCATGATTCATTCGTTTAAGGGTATAAACATCGTGTAGGGTTATTGAAAGGCATATTTATCCATTGTTGACACTTTGAACCCTTATATTAACATACTTTCTTTGTTTGTCAACTTTAGTCCCTCTAAAGTAATCTTTTACACGTTTAAAGCTCATGACACGTGTCGATACATTATTGGACGTGAATTTACGAGGTGTTACATCCTCACCCCCTTAAAAGAAATCTCGACCTCGAGATTTACCGAAACAAATGAGGATACTTTTCTTTCATTGTGGACTCTACCTCCCACGTATATTCGGGACCTCTACGGGCATCCCATTTAACCTTCACAATCGGCACTTGCTTCCTTCGAATCTTCTTGACCTGTCGATCCTCGATCGACAAAGGTTTTTCAACAAACTTTAAGCTCTCATCTATGTGTACATCCTTATGTGATATGACTAGTGACTCATCAGCTAGACATTTCTTCAGGTTGCAGATGTGGAATACATTGTGAATACCACTGAGCTCTTCTGGTAAGTTCAACTTGTAAGCCACTGATCCGACACATTCGATGATTTCAAATGGACCTATATACCTTGGGCTTAACTTACCTTTCTTACCAAATCGTATCACTCCCTTCCAGGGTGATACCTTAAGCAGAACTTTATCACCAACCTCAAACTTTAGAGGTTTTCGCCTTTTATCAGCATAACTTTTCTGCCTATCCCTGGCAGCTTTCAGGCGGTCGCGAATCTGGACAATCTTGTCTGTCGTTTCAAGGACTATATCAGGTCCTGATAACTGAGCTTCTCCTTCTTCTGCCCAACAAATAGGCGTCCTGCATTTCCTACCATATAATGCCTCAAAAGGCGCAACTTGAATGCTTGTATGGTAGCTATTGTTATAGGAGAACTCGATCAATGGCAGGTGGTTATCCCAACTACCACCTAAGTCAATCACACATGCTCGAAGCATATCTTCCAAAGTTTGGATGGTACGCTCACTCTGCCAGTCCGTCTGAGGATGGTAAGCCGTACTAAAATTTAAGCGCGTTCCCAAAGATTGTTGGAAACTTTTCCAAAAATGAGATGTGTACCTGGTATCTCTGTCAGAGATAATAGTCACTGGTACGCCATGCAGAGATACAATCTTATCTACGTACAATTGGGCTAACATATCGGAGCTATAAGTCTCCTTAATGGGTAAGAAATGTGCTGACTTAGTCAGTCTATCTACTATCACCCATATAGTATCATTTCCTTTCCTTGTCTTTGGCAACTTGGTGATGAAATCCATCGTCACCATCTCCCACTTCCAGGTGGGAAGTTCAGGCTGTTGTAGCAAACCTGACGGCTTTTGATGTTCAGCTTTGACTTGAGCGCACGTCAAACATTTGGCTACATAGGTAGCTATAGACTTCTTCAAGCCTATCCACCAATAGTTTGCCTTCAGATCCTGGTACATCTTGTCAGCTCCAGGATGAACGGAGTATTTAGAACTATGGGCTTCCTCGAGGATAACATCCCGAAGTCCTCCATAAACTGGAACCCATATTCGTCCATTTAACCTTAGGATTCCGTCTTTGCCATAGGATAACTGCTCTTCAGTTACCCCTAGCTTTTCATCAGGATAGTTAGCTTCTAGTACAGCTTCTTTCTGCGCAGCTAACAACCTTTCATTCAAATTATTCTTTAATTCAATGCTCTTGGCATTGATTCTTATGGGTTTCACCCTGAAGGGGTAAGGTCCAAAAAACCTTATAACAAGTATTCAAGACCATGCCACAACTTGGTCAATCATCCCTTCTGACCTTGCGCGGCCGCGCACTGGTCCTGTAAAGAAGGCTTAAAAGACAAATAGCAGACGATACTTGCGTGCCAAAAGGAAATCATAAATCCTTGCGCCTTTCTCTATAAACAAAGGATTAAAATCCCAAGTTAAACCCTTCCGCTTAATAATATCCAGACTTGGATATTATTTACGTGACTGGTGACCACACGATAAAAGAGTCACACAAGATTATGGCAATAATCTTCTAGAAGAAACTCAATCGTGCACCACCAGACGGTTATAACTGTCTGGACACGTGTCGTCATCCCAGACGCTACTGAAATCACAACGATGGCATGTAATTCGAGAGAAAACTCCACTTAATCACTTTCCACGTGGCAAATCCCCAGCCATAGATCTAATCAGCGATCCGTGTACACTCACGTCAGATCGAGAACCTTAACGGAAGGAGATGTAACCGCTTACGGGGTTAGCATCTTCCGTTAACTTTTCACTAACGAGTTTTCCCGCCCAAACTCCCGGCTATAAATACGAGAACTGTTCAGGTATGAAATTCAAGTTACACACACTTCTACAATACATCTTCTTCTTCATAACCCATACTTATTCTCACACCGGAGTCGGGTCAAGGAGAGAACCCCTTTCTCCCCTTGGCGAGGCTAACGGTGCTTCTTTTTTGCAGAGTTCATCGGAGAAGAAGGTCTGTTGTACCGAATCAAACGAGAGAAAACAACCCCCCTTTTATGCAGATCCAAACCCTCTAGATTATTCGATTCCGGTCGTTGATCTAGTGTTTCTTCATTGGCGCCCACCGATTTCTCTGTTTCATCAGTTTTATCTCGTTTCGATTCACTTTGTTGATTCCATTTGCATATGGAAGAAACGTCGTCTCATCGGCAAAACGGCCCTCGGCCAAACGTCGGAAAAAACTTTCAGGTGGAAGGAATTCCAGAGGATGCCTCGGATGACAACGAGGTTCAGTCCAACCGAGTAAATGAACCTGTCACTCCAGGGGTGTTACCAGAAAACCCTGTTCACTCAATTCTGCCTCCAGGAGAAACTCCAATCTCCTTGTATGTTAGGTCTCAAGGAGCTTTAAATGCAGTATACACACAGCTGTGTGCACAAACTGCACCTCAAACTCAGTCGCGAAGGCCAGGATCTCGTGCTCATGCTTCTCAACGTGAGGGTCCATCTCACACCGAGAATACAGAAGTTTATTCCAGATCCACATCAAAATATGAGTACACCCAGTCAGGGAGCCATCAGAGAGAGTATCGTGATGAATCACACCCTCACCGAAGACAATCAGTTCACAATAGGTTGGGTTCTCAACGAAATACCCACACCGATGAAACTGATCCAACTTACCGTTTAAGTGCAAAAACAAGTGTGTTCGACCGAATGCAGCCAAATTACAACAAATGCAGACCTCGTGCGGTTTATAACCCTGAGGCAGAACATAACTATGATTTGATTTACCGACCTGCGGAAGCAGCGGAAAATTCAAAGTTCATCATGGAAATAGCTTTAGCTCCACTTGAGAAAGCTAAATTACCATCCAACGTGGGAAAATTCAATGGGTTGACAGACCCCGATGACCACTTGAGGGTTTTTACAAGCGCAGGGTTGGTTGGGGGCTGGACTCTACCATTATGGTGTCACCTGTTCGTACAGACCCTAACCGGCGCTGCAAGGATTTGGTTCGATAATTTACCCATCGGAAGCATCACATCATGTAAAGACCTGCGCAAGAAATTCCTGACTCATTTCAGTCAACAGCGACGATCTGAACGAGACACATCCGACGTGATGAACATATGGCGCCATGACGACGAAAGCCTAGAGGATTTCATCACTCGGTATAACAAAGAAGTCCTGGAGATCGGGGGAGTCCATGAGCAACTAATTTGCGCGCAGTTCAAGTACGCGGTTCATTGCGATGATATGATAAAGGTCTTATCCGGAACAGAGGGTCTCCCAAAGAGCTGGGAGAAGGCTATGGTGGCGGCCAAGGTGTACGCTCAAACAGAGAAGAACCTGACCACTAATAGGCCGCCACCACCACATAACCGACCCTCCGACTTAAGCTCAAATGGTGGGAGAAAATACAAGAAGGGATGGCGCGACTCTGGTTCAGGAAACCATTCATCTGAGGATGCTTGAAACAACGATCAACAAACTTATTGCGTAGAGGGAGAACAAATAGGAGAACAGGGAGAGGCAATGGACTCCCTTAACAAAAACCCCCGCAGAAGTTTTGAGTACAGAAGATTACCAGTTCAAACCGCCGATCCCCATGAAAAACAAGCGTGGACAAGACCCTGCCCAGTACTGTGAGTACCACAAAGACAACAGTCATACCACTAACAACTGTATCTCCTTACGCACAGAAATAGAGAAAGCCCTCAAAAGCGGCGAACTCACACATTTGCTTCAAAATGTGCGCAAGGAGATAAAACAGATAACTAGGGGAGAGGAGGGCCCAAGCAAAAGGGCAAAGAACTGAGAAGAGACTCTATGGTATATGCGCGGAAAGACAAGACTTATCAAAATAGCGCGAGAACATAGAGTAAGTTAAGTCTCATATATTTAGCAAAAAACTTTGTAATGGCCTCTGCGCCCTATCCAGGAATAAACATCAAAGTTTTTTCATTCTTGTGTTTTTCTTTTACAAAGTGCATGCAATTCCTTTTAGCAAGCGCAAAAACATAATGGTAAAAATAAAATAAAGCCTCATGAACGGTCAGTGATTACGTCACAAACGACCAAACGTTCACACATGAGCTTATACCAACTTCATTCGCCTTACTCAACCAAAGTAATTGTACTCATGCAAGATATTGTAAAATTAAAAACCATGACATATTGTTTTCAGCGTACAAACACGCCCCAAAAAGCTACCAAACACGGCAGTGTTTTAGCTACTTGCGCAACAGCGCATCAACAAAAGGGATACACATCCCAAATACTACAACAAATTGTTCAAAACAATTTCAGAAACAAACCTACGCTAAATCTTCACCCTCATCCGGAAAGATTTCTTTTAATTGCGCCACGTGATCGTCAGATTGCAGCGCAACGTTTATAAGATCCATCACAAGAAGCTGTAAGTTGTTGAATTCTGTCTTCAAAGCTAAAAGCTCAGCGCTGGTGTTTACACCATAAGTTGTAGACTTGCTACTATCCCAATCAACCTTCAACGCGCTATTCACATGATGGGAATACTCAGCGTAGCCTTGAGAGTACCCGTCATTTCGCACAGCAATCACCAAACGCGCAACCGTCTTATCAAGCTCTTCAGAATTCAACACCGATTCAGCAACCTATGGGAGATAAAGGCAGAATAAACAAAAAAAGCGCAATAACATTTTTCAAAGAAAAGGAGAAAAGGAAACTTACACAGGCAATACCGCGATCTTTCAACCAGGCCATATCATTCTTCAAAGGTTCAAGCTCGCTTTCCGCTGTAACCCGCGCCATTTCTGAATTTTCCAGATTCTCTTCAACTTCAGTCAAACGGCGGGAGGTTTCAGTCTTCTCGGAATGCGCAAGCTCCAGATCCTTCTTAAGTTGTTCCTGGTCAGAAAGCAAAGCAGTAAGTTCTTCTAACTCTTTATCTCTAAGAACAAGAGTGGCACAAGCTTGTACCTCTCGTTGCTCACGACGCTCCCTATGAGAACGCGCCTCCCTCAGCGCAGCTTCTGCCTCAGCTTTCTCCCTTTTCAGCTTCTCTATCTCCGCATCCTGCTTCTTTAATCTTTAAACCTCAGCCTTGAGATTATTGATGACATTGCGAAGATTCATCTTCTCAGCATTGTCTTTCTCACAAATTCTCTTCCAATTTTTGCGCTCTTCAGTAAGAAGGGTGGCTTCAGCTTCCGCTTTTCTTTTCCAACCCGCAACTGACCATTCCTCAGTTTTCCGGTCAGCTTCAAATTTAGCCTGATCAGCTTCCAACCGAGCCTTCATCTGGGCGAATCGGTTTTCATCATCAGCAAGTTTCTTCTTTGATGACTTGAAAGAGTCCCACTCTTTATGCATACTGTGCCACTCGCGCACTATGCGATAAGTGGTCGAAGAATGGGAAGCAACTTCCTCAAGATAGGAATGATAAGTTTGCTCGTGTTGACGACTCTCTTGGAACTTAATTTCCCCCGGCGGAAATATTCCTTGCAACAAATCCCGGCACACGCGCCAATCCGAGAAAGTGTCACCTTTCTTCAAATTCCAGACAGGGGCATGCGGCTCGGAACCATTTTTCTCAGTATAAGTTCGGTAATAATAATCCCCCGGGGTTTCCTCTGGGCGGATAGGAGAATCCTCGCCGGTTCTAGAAAATGAGCCTTGCTCCTCAGCAGTAACCTTTTCAACACGCTCAGGCAAAACATCAGAGGGTTTAGGAGAGAAAACTGAAGTAGGAGTCTCTTCAACAGTTTTTTTCTTTCTCCGAATCATGGGCAGCAACTTCAGAAGTTTGTGGATTATCAACACCATCCATAATTCTTGGCTCGGTAACCTTCTCAGCTTCTACAGAAATGTCAACAGGCTTATCAGCCTCAACAGTCTTCCCCACGCCACCCTCAGGAACCTCGGCAGTCTTCAATTGATCAGCAATGGAAGCACGCGGGGGAGAGGGTGGGAGTTCTTCATTAACCACAGGCGGCGGCTCTGTGGGAACAGGAGAAACAGGGATTTCTGGAAAAACAGAATCCATAAATATCTAAAGCATGTAAGGGAAAAGAGTAAAGAGAACACTTACTAGGAGCGGAATCCGGAATAAAAGCATCAAGATTGCCTTTCCTGGTAATTTTCTTCCTCTGAACCTTCTTTAAAGGCTGACCTTCTTTACCATCTGCAGTTTCGACTGTGAAAATCTGCCTAATGTTGGTTAAAGGTAACTTAAGAGCTTGACAGAATAAAGTATTGATAAAACTTTGGTTTGCACCAGAGTCAAATAATACTTTTGCGTATACGTTGTGAACTAAGAACGTACCAGCTATCACATCGGGAATGAGTTCTGCTTCTTGAGTGGTTAGCTGGAATGCTCTGACATTTTTCTTAGTAGCTCCGTCGGTCGCCTTGGTTTTGTTGTCTGCTGGTTTGGCCAACTTAGGACATTCTGTTTTGAAATGTCCGACTTCTCCACAATTGTAACAAATTATGGATTTCTTTCTGCAGTTTTCTTCACGATGTCCTATAGTTTTGCAAAAATTGCAAATTATATCACATCTTCCATAATGTTTCTTTTTGCATTTCCTGCAATATGATGGTGTTGGTGATTGCCCTGCTCCTCTTTTCTTGAAGCTGTTATTATTATTACCCATACGAAATCCTTGGGTAATTTTCTGAGCTAATTCCTTCTTCCTGTTTTCATCTTGAGTGCGTACTAGTTCGTCAGTTAGGGTATTGGCTAGTTCCACTGCATCGTCAATAGTGCGAGGTCTCGCAGCTTTAACGATATTGCGGATTTCGCTAATTAATCCCCAAATGTAGCGAGAAATGAGTACCGGCTCTGGCGAAGCCAGTGTTGGTACTACCCTAGCATATTCGAAGAATGTCGAAGTATAACCACGACAATCCACATTCACCATCCGATGGTTTAGGAACTTATTTGCCATTTGCTCTTTTTCATACTCGGGACAGAATTTTCTTTCTACAAGACTCTTAAATTCTTCCCAGTTCATGGCATAGGCCACAATCCTTCTTTTAGCTTGTAATACCGTGTTCCACCATTCTAATGCCCCTTCTTTAAAAAGATTAGATGCATACATAACTTGGTCTTCCTCAGCACATTTGCTTATAGCAATTACTGCCTCAGTTTTCTCTAACCAACGTAATGCTGCAATAGCCCCTTCATTACCTGCAAACTCAATTGGTTTACAGGCAAGGAATTCTTTATAAGTGCAACCAGGTGTTGCAGCTTTCATTTTCTTGAAAAGTGGGGTTTGCAGATCATTATTGTTATTAACATGATTTCCGCCTCCATTTATACTATTACTAAAGTTGTCGCCTTGGGTACGTTTACTAGGAATGATTGATTTAGTTTTAACGGGTTTCTGAACGGCAGCAACGATTGCTGGAATAGCATTGGCTATTCCTTGTGCAACAATGTCCTCTATATCTTGTCTATTTAACAATTGTTATTCCTGAATTTGCTCGGATTGATTTACTTCATTTACTGGTTCATTACCAACGTTTGCCATCTGATAATTAATGTATAAATAATTAATTAGTATAAAAGAAATATTCCAATGTCACAATTAATTGCACATAATCACGAAAACAAATGTACAAACAAAAATCTAAAATTTCATTTAGTTTATAGATTATAACATGCCTCTATATACAACCGTTTTATTTATTTTACAAGTATTGATTTTACTATTACTATTACACAACCACAGTTTTACTAACCCACTATCTTTCGTCATTTTTCTTCCTAAAAACGAAGTTCCCTTTCATCATACTTCCCGCATCCATTAATTCTTCGCCAAAATGGCGAAGTTCAGCCAGATTTTCGTTACTCATGGGTGGATTTGGTAATGGTTCTGGATCGAATTACGGAAGAAAGGAATAAGGACTGTTGACAATATTTTGAAATTACCAATCATTAGTCCACCACTCGTCCATTTCTACAGGTTGGGAGTGGACTATTGGTTCTGGGATTGCTGGTTCAAAATTTATAGGGAGTTGATTTTCAATAGGACGAGTAAAAATATTTGTATTGACAGGCTGAATAGTCTCACAGCTTGCCAATATAAAATCTATTTCCTCCTGAAAAGTTATTCCCTGGTTTTGTTTGGAGCTTTCTCCAATTTCCATCTGAGTTGGTCTACAACCTTTTCCAACCTCCATTTCTATTTCCTTAGAATACTCCTCAAACTGCATCCCCATTTGCCTAGAATCTTCCTTAACTTCAGTCTCCATCTCCTGCTGTTTAGAATTTTCCCTGGTTACAATTTCTTTTCCTTTTTCTAAAGGGTTGTTTATTTTAGGAAGTTTAGTAGCTGGCTTTTTCCTACGTATACGACTCCCCCATACGTATTTCCTTCTTTTATTCGGTTTTGGCTTTTTCAAAGGTGGAGCGTTGAATTCTACAGGTTGTTCCACATCAGGAAAATACCCAGTAAATTCTTTGGATACTTCTATATTTACAGGGTATAGGTTGAGATTCTCTAGGGCTTCCGATATCTCATTCATGATGTTTAATATGCAAGTAAAAATAATTAATCACAACTTCCAAAAAAATAACCTTCCCATATTATTGCATACCATATAACTTACAAAACAACTGAAATTTAAAACACACTATGTTTTATTGTGAATTTATTTATTTACTGAATGGATTTTCTAACTTGTAGGTGATAGTGTTTGCTAGTCAATTTATTTAGAGGTCTGCATTTACTGCTACTGTAGCTAACATATATAAATCTGCCCATTTTTCGTCTAAATTGTCTTCCCAGGGTGATTTACTGATTAATTCCTGAGTTTCCTGTTTAACTTTCTTTTCTCTGGCTTTCTTTATTTCCTCTTTACTTTTCCTAATAATCAGACTTCTTTTACTAGGAGAAAGTGGTTCTTCATATTGTGCTTTTCGAACGAATATTCCTTCTTCAGGAGTTTGGGATGAATTACCCTTCTTGTTAGCTGACCTATCTAATTTAAGATAGATGCTGGAAATCTTTTTCTTACCCATACTGTAACTAACAAATAGTCAGTTAATAAAACACATAAGCACATAATAGTAATCAGGAAAAATTAAGTATTTCTAAATACTTAATTAGCTTAACTTAGTGGCTCTGATACCACCTTATTTCTGTCACGGCCCCCAACCCGGTTTGACCCGTTTCAGGAGCCGCGGGACAGAAATCCCGTGGTATTTATTTAATTGAGTTTAACAGCGGAAGTTTATCATCAGGATCTTTGTAAAGCTAAAATTTTCCCGATTATTTTATTTCACAACTCGGGATAAAACCCCGTTAATTTACAATATTATGATTTCACGTAGAAATATTTATTTAACAAAACATATTTCTTTATTTTTACAATGAGCCACTTTCTTAAGCTTGCAGTGCTCCGTAGCACCTTTCCTGAATCACAACAGATCACCTGAAACATGTTTGAAAAAGGTTTTGTCAGCGGAAAATACTGAGTGAATCATTCTATTTATTAAAACAACCTGTTTGTTATAATTTACAGTATTAAGAGTGATTACAATGTTTCTGATATCAAACCAACTACCCACAGTATTTGTCACTCGACCGGATCTGTGACTATGGTCATATCCCCCATTGGCTGCCCCAATGGTGACGATTATCAAGTAATGTATACAAAACCCCACATACCGGCTGTAACTTGGTGATTACATAAACTTAATCACTGTAATTATAACCTTTGAAAATAAACATGATTTCAAAAGTAATTTGATAAAAAGAGAACGACTCACATTGCAGATTTAATACGGATAGAGTGTACTCTACGGATTAGTCTTGTTAACCTAATTTAAATAACAATGCACACAAAACTGGGTTAGTAATCAATACAGCATTTACGATAACTCACGAGATCAACCCTCACAACGAATGACAAAGTGCTATGCTTAAACATCTATCGAATTAACGATTAATGACAAAGCATCACCCGAATGTGGGCAGCACTTAAACATCCATTGAGTATATTGATCGATCGGAAAATGAATCGTAGCAGCGATCGAGTTATTACCATGTTTTGTGGCAGCACCTCGTGATCAGTGTGTGTATTTTGTAGTATTTCTACTATAACTCGAAGCACAAATTGAATTTCTACGTCGAACTAACGCAGAATGTCAAGTCCCAAACTGTTCTATTTATAACTGAAAAACCGTCCCCCTCGCGTGGCGCGAGGGGGTGTCGCGTGGCGCGAGAGGAGCCCCCCTACCATAGGGTAGCCTCGTGTAATAGTAGCCTTGCTGAGTTGGTGGCTCGTTTAATTTCGAATTTAACAACAAACTGTCAAGATAATACCGATTAGGGTTTACCCCCCTGAGTTTTAGGGGCCCTGATCCTGATTCCGATTATTCTGAAATTTTTAGGGTTTGTTCAGAATCACTTGGGTTTCTTAATTAGGGTTTCTTAATGAATAATTAAAGTAATAATTAAGACTTTTTAATGAGAGTTGTTACAACCCATTCTTCCGCCTTCTCTCTTATATGCAACAACATACAATGAAACAACTGCAGAAGAAGGAAGGCAGGTTCAAAAAAAAAAAGGAGGAGAAAGGCAAAAAAGGGGAAACCCATTCATACCATGAACTTCCTCCGTATACACCGGCTTGTCGTCCCGGTCCATCTTCCAGTTTAAACTCATACTAGCACCAACAAGGGCTTTCTCAAGCAAAGCAATGTTAGGGACCTCCTTCAGATCTTGGTACCAATTCTCGTCAACAGGGGTCCGAAGCGTGTCAATAGGGACGTCTTCCTTTCCCCTTAGAACCATCCTCATCGGAATCACCCCTGCCTTGATAAAAAAAGAATTTTTGTTTCCAGTCATGGAAAGATTTTGGAGGATGCTGTAAAATTTTCTTCGCAGACGATCTTTGGACAAACGAGTAAAACCCTTGGGTACAGTGCATCTGGTGAAAAACCCTGAATCGAAGAACTGTCGGCTCAATATGCATCGACTGGCATACAAACTCAAAATGCCTAACCCTAACCATACCGATTGGATGCAATTGAGAGATGTGAATTTTGTAAAAATCAAGAAATTCAAGGAAAAATTTTGTTACAGGCAAACGGAAATTGCCTTCGCAGAAGAAATCCCAAAACAGAGTAATGTACCAAGCCGGAGCATCTGCTGCTGTCTGAACCTCCTCAGGGTACCGGGCACCCCAGGTCTCCGGGAATCTGAGGTTTTGAACCAGGTCGTCAAAAGTTGCCCTAGGGCATTTCAGCGGTAGAAGTTCAGCAGACATTTCCTCTGATAAATCTTCGTGATACTCTCCGGTTGACATAAGAAGAAGAATTGGAAAAAATTTTCTCAAATGGTTAATGAAGAAAGGAAGGGGAAAAGTTTTCAACAAACGTAATGATTAAAATTGGGCAACTCAAGCAACCTTATATACTCACCGCCATAAATAAGCCTCGGTAACTGCCATAGCACCTTTTTCGGATATCACAGTTACCCAAGTAACAGGGGCGAGTGACAAACAACACAAACGCGATCTCACGCGCGCGTGTAAACCACGGATAGTGAGGTGTACCTGACAGTGACAGCCTGTCACACAGTCCTTACTATTCCTCCCCTACCTAAAGTCAAAGATTTTCAAAATCTTCTCAGCAAAACAAAAGTAAATCTTTTCAAAAAAAGTTTCCCTACTTTCGCGCCAAAGAGCATTTCCCTCTCATAAGTCCAGTGCTCCACTTACTTGCATAAGAGCAGCACTAGACTGGGGGGACTTGAAGGGGTAAGGTCCCAAAAACCTTATAACAAGTATTCAAGACCATGCCACAACTTGGTCAATCATCCCTTCTGACCTTGCGCGGCCGCGCACTGGTCCTGTAAAGAAGGCTTAAAAGACAAATAGCAGACGATACTTGCGTGCCAAAAGGAAATCATAAATCCTTACGCCTTTCTCTATAAACAAAGGATTAAAATCCCAAGTTAAACCCTTCTGCTTAATAATATCCAGACTTGGATATTATTTACGTGACTGGTGACCACACGATAAAAGAGTCACACAAGATTATGGCAATAATCTTCTAGAAGAAACTCAATCGTGCACCACCAGACGGTTCTAACCGTCTGGACACGTGTCGTCATCCCAGACGCTACTGAAATCACAACGATGGCATGTAATTCGAGAGAAAACTCCACTTAATCACTTTCCACGTGGCAAATCCCCAGCCATAGATCTAATCAGCGATCCGTGTGCACTCACGTCAGATCGAGAACCTTAACGGAAGGAGATGTAACCGCTTACGGGGTTAGCATCTTCCGTTAACTTTTCACTAACGAGTTTTCCTGCCCAAACTCCCGGCTATAAATACGAGAACTGTTCAGGTATGAAATTCAAGTTACACACACTTCTACAATACATCTTCTTCTTCATAACCCATACTTATTCTCACACCGGAGTCGGGTCAAGGAGAGAACCCCTTTCTCCCTTTGGCGAGGCTAACGGTGCTTCTTTTTTGCAGAGTTCATCGGAGAAGAAGGTCTGTTGTACCGAATCAAACGAGAGAAAACAACCCCCCTTTTATGCAGATCCAAACCCTCTAGATTATTCGATTCCGGTCGTTGATCTAGTGTTTCTTCACACCCTTTCCTTTCTACTTAAGGCATCGGCAACCACATTTGCCTTGCCTGGATGGTATCTTATCTCACAGTCATAATCATTCAAGGTTTCCATCCAACGTCGCTGCCTCATGTTCAAATCCTTCTGATTGAACAGATGTTGAAGGCTTTTGTGATCCGAATAGATCACGCACTTGGTTCCATACAAGTAATGTCTCGATAGTTTTAGTGCAAATACAACGGCACCCAACTCCAAGTCATGGGTGGTGTAATTCTTCTCATGCACTTTTAATTATAGAGAAGCGTAGGCAATAACTTTGCCTTTCTGCATAAGCACACATCCCATACCTGTGTGCGATGCATCACAATAAACTACAAATTCATCAATTCCATCAAGCAACGTCAATACTGGAGCGTTGCTCAACTTCTGCTTCAGAATATCGAAGGATTCTTGTTGTTTAGGACCCCAGTCAAACTTAATATTCTTACGTGTCAACGAAGTTAAGGGCGCAACAATCCTTGAGAAATTTTCAATAAATCGCCTATAATACCCTGCTAAACCTAGGAAGCTACGAATCTCTGTAGGCGTTTTTGGCTCTTGCCAATTCATGAAAGCTTCGACTTTAGCGGGATCTACTTGGATACCACGCTCACTAACAACATGTCCAAGGAATTGGATTTCACGAAGCCAGAATTCACACTTCGAAAACTTGGCATAGAGCTTTTCTTGTTGAAGCAGTTTCAGAATACAACGGAGATGCTTCTCATGGTCAGCTTGGCTCTTTGAGTAAATGAGAATGTCATCGATGAAGACGATGACAAGTTTATCCAAGTAAGGCTTACAGACGCGGTTCATGAGATCCATGAATGCGGCAGGTGCATTAGTGAGCCCAAAAGGCATCACTATGAACTCGTAATGACCATAGCGAGTCCTAAACGCAGTCTTGTGTACATCTTCATCTTTAACCCTTAGTTGATGATAGCCTGGCCTCAAATCGATCTTAGAAAAGTAGCTTGCCCCTTGCAATTGATCGAACAGATCGTCGATCCTGGGCAAAGGATACCTATTCTTGATAGTGACCTTATTAAGCTCACGGTAATCGATGCATAGACGCATTGATCCATCCTTCTTCTTGACAAACAGGATTGGCGCTCCCCAAGGAGACGAACTAGGTCTAATAAAACCTTTGGCTAGCAATTCATCTATTTGTGTCCTCAATTCCGTCATCTCTGTTGGTGCCAACCTATAAGGCGCTCTCGCAACAGGTGTTGCTCCCGGGATGATGTCAATTCTGAATTCTACTTGCCTGTCTGGTGGTAAACCAGGTAGTTCTTCTGGGAAAACTTCTGGGTACTTAGAAATGACGGGAATATCTTCAATCTTAGGCTTCGGCTCATCAATAGTCACTTGAGCCATGTAAATGACACAACCGTTCTTCAAACACCTAGATGCCTTGAGCATAGACACTTGCTCAGACAGTCCATACTGGGTATCTCCCTGAATGGTAAGTGGCTTACCAGATGGAGTCTTGATCACCACTTGCTTCTTGTTGCAAACAATCTGGGCCTGGTTATGAGATAACCAGTCCATGCATATTACTATGTCGAAACCGGCTAACTTCAAAGGAAGTAAGGACAAAGGAAAAGAGTGGTTCCTAATGGATATGAAACATCCATCTAACACAGTTGATGCGGTTTCTATGGTGCCATCGGCTAATTCAACCTCATATTTTATGCTTAGGGTTCTAACAGGTAGGTTTAACAACTTACAAAACTTATTATCAACAAATGACTTATCTGCTCCCGAATCAAATAACACCCTTGCATAAACGTCATTAATAAGGAAGGTACCTGTTATGACATTATCATTCTGGATCGCCTCTTTTGTGTTCATCTGGAAGACCCCAGCATTGGTCTTTTTCCCTTCCTCAGCTTTCTTAGCAAACTTTGGGCAGTTGGACTTGATATGCCCTTTTTCATTGTAGTTATAACACGTAGCATCCTTGATTTTCTTACAGTCTAAGGTCTTGTGCTCTGAGGATTTACAAATCCCACAAACTCTTGGCTGTGACTGAGATTTCGATTCATATCTGCACCTCCCGAAGTGGTGCTTCTTACAGACCTTACACTTGGGCTTATGTTAGTGCAATACGTCTATTGACTTTGTCTTGTATCATGTAATCAGGATAGAATAGGATTTTCAGTGGCCGAGGTTCGAGAAACAGAATTTTAGATTTAAGGAGGTGATTCCGCTCCAAATGACACAAGACCATTTCGAGCGAAATCAGAATCTTCTGATTCCGCCCGAAAGTGCTTAGAGTCATTAGGAGCGAAATCAGACTAGTATATATAGGGTACTTGTTATTTCATTTGGTACGACTTCCAGATCTGTAACGAAGTTCTGCCAAAATCTGTTCAGGTTGTAATTGATGTTAAAATCAATATAAGTAACAGATTTAAGAGTATCAAGCTGTTTTCAAGTCCAGTTCACTGATTCCGCCTTTGAACCGGATATAAAACTCTTCTGAACGACTCAGTCGGGTCCAACAACGATCCTACAAGTGGTATCAGAGCTAGTTGGAGGAGTTTTTGCAGTTTACAGCTGAATTTCATTGAAATTTCTCGTTTCTACACCTTCTTTCTTCAATTGAACAAGATTTCATGGTCCGAATTGGTTCAAATTTTCACAGACTGTTTAATATTGGACATAGACAAACCCTTGAAAGTTTCATGTTAAAATACGGACTAAAAATGGACAAACTTGACCCCCGAACTGATTCCGCTCGAAATGTTTAGTTCCTGATTCCGCTCCAAATTGTCTGATTTAGCTTCAAAAGTATGATTTCGCTCCAAAGACTTGCTGATTTCACTTCAGGGATACCTCTAATCTCAGATTCCGCTCCAACAACCTGAAATTCTAATTCCGCTCCAAAGTTCAGTTTAATTCCGCTCCAGGACAGTTCTTGATTCCGCTCCTGCTTACATTCTAATTACGCTCCAAGATACAAACTTGGTGATTCCGCTCCAAACAGTCTTCAAACAAATTCCGCTCGAAGCGTTAATCAACTGATTTCGCTTCAACTGGTCAACATAGTGATTTCGTTTGAGTTTCCTATTTCGCTTGAAAAAAGGATTTTTCGTGTCAAGATTATTTCACGATAATCGAGGGTCAGTCTGTTTTCAGAATATTTGATATTGTTTGTACTAATAGTGTTTGTTTGATTATCTGTTTAGGTTTACATCATGGCTGAAGAATTCTACAACACATTTTTCAATGCATTCACATCTGAATCGTCCGAGATTGCAAATGTTACACCAAAAACTATCACAAAAGCTATCAACGAGAATATCAAGCATGATAACTTCTATGGAACACACTCAAAGCCACCAACTCTGGAGAGCATTGAAGATTATACATGGTAGAAAGAACGTTTTCTCAATTGGGCGAAAGCGTATGCTCACGAAAGCTGGTTTTGCTTAGAGTTTGGATACGAAAGGCCAAAAGATGATAAAGGCGAAGAACTTCCATTCAAGAAGTTATCAAGAGAAGATAAATCTGAGTTTGCTGCCGAACAAAGAATGATTGCTTTGATCCAGTCTGCAATCAGAAATGATATTTTTGCATTGCTAAATCATGATGGGTCATCTAAATCAGTTTGGGAAGCTTTATGTGTTAAAGCTGAGGGGGGTAAACAGATAAAAAAGAACAAAATTGCTTTACTTAAAAAAGAATTTGATCTGTTTGATAGTCTAAAAGGAGAGACAGTGAGACAAATGATTGAGAGATTTTGTCATCTTAAAATTGAACTTGAGAGATTTGAGATAGTGAAAACAAGAGAGGAACTTATAGATAAAGTGATTGAAGCGTTACCACGAGCTGATCAGTGGCAAACGTTTGTTTTTATTTTGAAAAATGATGCTTTATATGATACAATTTCTCTTGATGCATTGTTTGAAAAGATAGAGAGTCATGATCTGGAGCTACAAAAGCAAAGCAAAATGACTGGTTCTTCACATCAACAGAATGTTGGATTGTATTACAAAGGCAGTGTACCTTCGGAGAAAGGTGTTGGTTCACCAAAGACAGCATTCAGTGGTGAGAAGATGAAAGAACCTCAAACAACTTCAACAAGTCATCATTCTGGATAATTCATCTTCGAAATCAAATCCTGATGAAGCTGAGGAGATTCTATGCAACATCGGTCTCAAATTGAAGAATTCTCCTGCAATGAGCATCAATGAAACTAAGCAGCAAATGAGTTTTCTTGCATCTGTTCTGGAATCGTATGAAGGTCTTGTAGCTGGTAAAATTGGAAACTCAGAGTTAACCAAAGAAGACTACGACCAGATTGATCCGGAAGAGATGGAGCTCATTGACATTCGTTGGTGTTTAGCAAGTTGCATCCGAAGAGCGCAGAGGTATATGGAGATTACTGGGAAACAATCTCTTGGAGGTGCATCAACAAAGCTTGGATTCGACAAATCCAAAGTGACTTACTTCAAATGTAAGCAGAAAGGTCATTTCAAGAGAGAATGCACTAATTCTGTAGTTGGTGGAAATGAACATCCATTTAATGATGATTATTACCGAAAGGCTATCTACCATCGAAGCAGAGAAGAGCCTAAGATGATTGAAGATAAACCCAAATCGAGAGCTTGTTTTGTAATTCAAGATGATGAAGGTTTTGATTGGTCAGAGGTATGTCCAGAAGAAGATCGTTTGGAGAATGTTCGAAAAACAGCTCATGGGAAAGCTATAACAAAGGAAAGAAAGTTTGTTTTTGTTGCTGAAATCCTTGAAGAGAACAACGAAGATAAAGATAAAGCTAAAATGAAGGAGAAAACCAGAGAAGAAATTCTGGAAGAAAAGACCTACAGAGAAAGAAACATTGTGTTGAACAGAATGGATGAAATGCAAGAAGAGTATGAGAGTGCAGTGAGCAACAGAAGATGGGATAAAAAGAGAGAGTGTTACTTCAACAGAGAAGGAGAACCAGTTGTTCCAAAGAAAGATATAATCTTTGATGATGTTCTTCTCATAATTCCTTTGAGAGCTGAATACTATAGAAATGTATTGAAAGATGACACATATGCTAAAAGGCATGAAAAGGAGATCAGATATGCTATGACATCTTGTCTGAGGAAAAGGGATGAAGAGAGAATGAAGAAGAGTGTTGAAGAGTTGGTGAACAATCTGAAGAAAGTTGCTGAAGAGGTTAAAGTAGAAGCTGTTGAAGTTGAGGTTGTGAAGGAAATCAAAAGTGAAGAAGTTGTTATGAATGAAGAGGTTAAGAAAGCTGTTACTGAAGAACAGCAGATTGGAGAAGAGGTGAGGAAAGAAGAAGAAAAAGTAAAGAATGAGAATTTGGAAGCTGGTAATGTTGGTGATGAAGTTGGTGTTGAAAAAAAGCAAGATGATGCTGATCAAAAGCAAACTGAAGCAACTGCATCAAACACCGAAGTGCCAATCACTGAGGTACATTCTGATTCTAGAATCTTAAAAACGATTGATCAGTGCAAGAAATGCATGGAACCGTGCAGAGCTTGTACTGAAAAAGATGAGCAATTCAGAACAAGAGATCTTGAATTTACTAAAATTGAAAATATTTTTAAAGAAAAATGCAAAGAAATGCTAGAAAAAGAAAAAGTTTTAAAATAAAATGATGAAAAACTTTCAGAAAAATGTAAAAAGTTAGAAACAGAAAATGAAGTTTTGAAAGAAAATGTTTCTAAAATGACAGAAGAATGTTCACAAAAAGAAATTGCTTGTCAAGAAATGAAAAAGGAATATGACTCAATGAAATTGGCATATCATATTACAAAAGAGTCATATGAGAAAGTGAAAGATGAAATGAAATATGCTCAATCAAGAATGAATTGTCTTTCTGAAACAACTAAAGAGCTTAAACGAATGTATTCTATAAAACAAGATGTTGTTAATTCTTATATTGAGGATGTTGCTAAGCTAAAGCGACAGATTGCTGATTTAGAACAGGATAACAACAAGTTGAAAAGTTATCACGTGTCGTCATATGTGCTTGAACGTATTTTCAATATAAAACCGGGAGATGGTGAGTCTGAGCAAAACAAGAAAGGCATTGGCTCAGAGTTTCATCAAGTTCCACCACCGGGAAAATTTGCATTTTATGATGAGGAAAAGGTCGAAAAAGCTTTCAACATGGTAGAAAAATTGCCAGACAACATTGACATAACCTATTCCAAATCTGATGATTCTCATGATTCAGAGGTGGTAGGTAAAGTCGTTGAAAGTGTGTTGAAAGAAGAGTCGGTTGATACAGGTAAATCTGAATCACAGGAAGAAGATGAAGGAAATCTTCATGATAGTTATCTAAAAAACACAAAATCCGAGAAAAGTTTGAATGATGATTCAAAAGGATTGGTTTATACCATGATTGGATCGGACAAATTGTTCTTAGATGTTGTATTCCCGATTCAGAATGTGATTTCAGAAAAGGTTGATAAAATTTTCAAAATGGTTGAGATTGAGAAGTCTGAGATTTCAAAGTTTGCTGGTAAGAGTCATAGAGGTTCGTATAACAAACCTGGTTACAAAAAGAAAAACATGAAGGCTGGGTTGGGTTATAAGAAGAAACAAAGTTGGAAAAGAAATGAAACTCCGAATTTTCAGAAAAAAAAATGAGTTTTGTTCAAGGAAAAAGTTTTGAAGAAGAGGAAAAACTTAAAATTGGACAACAGTTTATTGAAGAGTTCTTAGCTCAAAAGAAAAAGCAACAACCACAGGTCAAAGATGTGTCCATGAGAACATGTTTCAAATGTGATCAAAAAGGACATCTTGCTCGAAAGTGTCCAAATCTGAAATCTGTGGATGTTGACAAAAAGAAGTCTGAAAATGTTGAGAAACAAAAATCTGAGAATATGAGACAAAGGTTAACCAGATTTGATTCAAAACAAACTTGGAGGTACAACACAAACAAGTTTGCTTCGAATCAAAATTGGAAATCAAACCCATATAGGTTCGATTCTAGACAGACCTGGAATTTTCACACACCCAGAATCAGAACAAATCAAAGTTGGAAAACAACTGTTGATATGACAAAACCACAAGAGTTTTGGAAACCAAAAGTTGTTCAAAATCAAAAAGTTCAAAAGGAGTCACATTTTTACAAAAGAGGTACTCCAAAAGGTCAAACTTGGAGTGTTAAGAAACAAGTGACTTCGGTAAAAGATGAGAAAGTTGAAGTCAAAGTTGAAAAAGTCTTTGTTCAGAATGACAAAGATTTTCCAAAGTTAAATGATACATATTGTGTTGAAATGCCTAAGGTTCAACAAACCTGGGCTAAATTGTTCAAGTGATTGAGTTAGTTGAATGTGCATGTGCTCAAGAAAAATCAAGATTGTGAGAATGAAAATTGGAGCAGCCTGGCACATGGAGAGGAGGAAGAGGCTGCTGGATCCTGTGTTGGTTGAAACAGGAAGTTTATTTTCATTCTGTACATAAATAAACGATATTTTCAAAAACCCTAAAAATTTGAAAAAAAAATTAAAAACCAAAAATATGTTTTAGTTTGTTAAAAACTTGAAAAACCAAAAATATGTTTGTTTTTTATTTTTGTCAAAAATAGAAAATTACAAAAATATGTGTTGATTGAATACGCCGAAACCCTCACGGCTGAACAAACATGGTTAATTTCACAAGATTGAAAAACGGTTTTCAAACTGTAAATATCAATGTGTTGTAAATCATGGGGGTACATTATTTTTCTGCAAATCAGTACATGAGAAGCAGAAAATGGATGGCGAGACAAAGCTATCAGTATTGGTTGTCAAATTTTCTTTAAATGGTTTTGCATTTTAGGGGGAGAAAAATTGTCAGAAAATACAAAAACATTTGAAAATTTTGAAAAAGTCAAAAACATGATAAAATTCAAAAATTGAGTTTTTGCGTAAAAAGAGGAAATGATAGTACATCAGTAGACAGTTACAGTACGCTAAAGAATTGGAAAGTTAAAATGTGTTAAACGATCTCACCGTGGATGTGTCGGTAGATTTTTATACATTTAGTAAACTTTTTCGGGATATAAACCTAAATTCAAACTTGCTTATTTCGTGGGGAACACTACTTGGATATATAGGTAACCCCTGAAATCTCGTTTGAAGGACCCCACTTTCTGAGATACTAGGTCTTTATGCTTAGTGATATCTGGGGTATTATCCCGGGACTTCTGATTTTGCGGAAGCAATAGCCTAGTCCCCGGAGAATACTTTCTGCTTGCTTGAAATATAGAGCTGCCCTCAGCAAATTGATGAAACAATAAAATTGATAGTCATTGTTGTTGTAATACAAAAGATCCTCTAAAGGGGACACACCGAAAAGTCGAGCCGTCATCTCTCTGCTGAACGGAAGTTCTGACCTGAGCTCTCACGGTTTCGTACTATAATTTATTCCCCTTACATATATCATCTAGGTATACTCACCTGTAAGACTGAATATTGGGATCTGGATACGGGAGTATATTCAAGAGGTGGGACACATGAATGAGTTTAAGTTCTTAAAACACATAATTCGTATCCTGAATCAGTTGAAATTTGTGTGAAAATTTAAGTGGATCAGTATATCGACAATCTAAGTGAATTGTTTAATTCTTAATGTGTAAGTAAGCTCAACGGTACTTGTGACTTGTCAGAAACTGATATGATTCTCTGAAGCATACTCAAACAAAAATATTGTCTGTAAATATGTTTGTACATATTTCTTTACTGCTTTATATTTTCAGAAAAATACAAAAAGATTTTTGATTCTGCTTTATTTTCGACAACCGATGTCTGAAATGCTGAGTTTCAAAATCTAAGTATGTTGATTGTGTTTCTGAAAATAAAACAAGTTCATTAATTTGAAACTTGAATTAAAAATTAAAAATTCAAAAATAGTTTGTGATATCTCCAAGGTCATTAGTTTGAACTTGGATGATTAACTGTGAGGGAATTGGATTCTTTAATACTGCCAAATCTGTAAAGTTTGTTGATAGGGGGAGTGAATTAGAGAATTTGATTGATAATATGAAAACATTGCATTTATAGATGTTTGAGTGATTGCAGATAGTCCAGATTACGATCCCGAGAGCAGAGTCTAAGGGGGAGTCTGAAGACAAGCTTGAATCAAGGAGGAGCTTGTAGAAGGATAGCTAGGTGTCGATCCCAAAGCATGGAAGCTTGACGAAAGGGGGAGCCTGAAGCTGATAGGAGAGAAAGATTGATGGATGCTTATAATGTTACAACTTGAATGAGAAGGCATAATGATCAAGACTGAAGATGTGTCATACTGAAGACTAGACACTGAAGACTTCGTCAATATCCGAGGGGGAGTCTGTTAGTGTAATACGTCTATTGACTTCGTCTTGTATCATGTAATCAGGATAGAATAGGATTTTCAGTGCCCGAGGTTCGAGAAACAGAATTTTAGATTTAAGGAGGTGATTCCGCTCCAAATGACACAAGACCATTTCGAGCGAAATCAGAATCTTCTGATTCCGCCCGAAAGTGCTTAGAGTCATTAGGAGCGAAATCAGACTAGTATATATAGGGTACTTGTTATTTCATTTGGTACGACTTCCAGATCTGTAATGAAGTGCTGCCAAAATCTGTTCAGGTTGTAATTGATGTTAAAATCAATATAAGTAACAGATTTAAGAGCATCAAGCTGTTTTCAAGTCCAGTTCACTGATTCCGCCTTTGAACCGGATATAAAACTCTTCTGAACGACTCAGTCGGGTCCAACAACGATCCTACAGCTTATCACCCGACTGATGACCATCCTTCTTAGTTCCAGAACTCTGCTTGTGGTCATTGTTTCCTTTACGCTTCTTGTCTGAATGTCGTGAGTTGTCATCCTCACGCTCTCTCTTCTCAGCGTCTGTGTTTCTCAGCGATCTCTGCCTGACCGCGTCCAAAGTAAGGGACAATGATATATCAGCTGCAGACCGAAAAGTAGCTGGTCTGGAGGCCTTCACACTCGCCTTGATCTCTGGGGCTAAACCCCCAATGAAACGAGCTATCCTTTTGGGTTCCAGTGTCACAAGATAAGGAACCAACCTTGAGATTGTATTGAAGCTCGTAAGGTAGGCTTGACAATCCAGATTCTTCATAACTAAAGACAAGAAATCAGACTCAATCTTTTCAACCTCATGCTGAGGGCAGTAGTTCTCCTTGATGAGAGCAACAAATTGATCCCATGTTAAATTGTACAGTGGGATTTTTCCGGTGGCCTGGATCAAAGATCTCCACCATGTTAATGCCTCGCCTTTGAATGACTGAGATACAAACTTTACCACATCCTTATTAGCACAACCACTGATATCTACTACCGTGTCCATCTCATCTAACCATGACATGAAGTCAACTGCTCCTTTCTCACTAGTAAAATCCCTGGGTTTGCAGGAAACAAAGTACTTATAGGTGCAACCTTTAGCACGTGGTTCTTGGTTTAGCACAACTTTCTTAGATGGAACACTCCTCTGGTTCGTTGAGTGATGGGAATCACTCTTGTGAGCAGTATGAGTCTTTGAGGGTGGTTTAGAGTGTGGTACAGATTGGGTCCTTACATGGGTACCACTGGATTCATTGAATTGTCTCTCCAAAGCTCGAGTGATAGCATTATCTATTAATTCTTGTAACTCTGCTCCTGCTACGTTGACTCTGGAGGTGTCATGATTATCTCTGGGGTGGCTGTTGGCTTCGTCTGACCCAGCCATGTAGCTTGATTGCTACATAAAATAATGATTTTAACTCATTCAGAGGTCTATAACAGTTTTATCATTCTAGATGATTTATTAATCATGGTATTTAAGAAACCATTTTGATTAATTAAGCATATAATTATTCTGGATTTTCATTATATACATCCTTAGTTATAATTAAAGTATTTTAATGGCAAAAAGGCCTAGTCCTATGGATAGTTTTAAATCTTTAATCATGATCTTACAGGGTCATGGTATTGAGGGTTTTAATTATAATTCATTACCTCTTCTTAACAGGGGGTCGTAGACCACGACTGTCTTTTGTCTTATATGACAATGAGTATAGCCCGTAGGCATTATATCCCTAGTGGATGTTTTAATTAATTAAAAGAAGTTGGAAGAATCCAATATAAGGATGACTCATGCGATTTTATCGAATCACATTTTGTCAAGAGTGTTAACATGTTTTCAGATGTTAACAAGGATTGGAACCTTTTGAATATGTTTTACCATCTTGGCCATGTCTGCAACGACATATAGACTAGGTTTTACCTTTAAGATTCTTTTTTAATATTTAACGCAGAACAATCCTAAATTGAGGTGTTAATAAGGACCTGAATCTAATTTGAGGAATTACCATCTTGGCCATGTCTTATAATGACACATGGCTAGGTTTTGTCCCTTTTTAGATTTTTATCATTTTATTATGATGATAGGTTTTAGAAAGGAATGTTATATTTTCAGTTATTTCACATATCATATTTATGCATATACTTTAACAAAAATAAAAATTTAAATTAAACCATTCCACTACAAAAATTAACCGAGTACAGATTTGCCCTAAACGGGACTTCTACAAGAATAACATGCCCGCGCAGGGGCTTAAACAGAAATAACATACCCACGCAGGGGTTAAACAGAATAACATGCCCACGCAGGGGCGGAATACAGAAAGACATGCCCACGCAGGGGCTGAATACAGAAACAAAAGTCCACGCAGGGACTTGACCACAACACTAAAATAAACAAACAATTAAAGGATTTAATGGTCCTTTTTTGATTTTTCCTTTAATTAAGTTTGCCAGACTCTTGAACATTCCTCGGTTTTGCCTACGGTCTTCCCGTACTTCCTGCCGCACCTCATTAATCCTTTGAAGAATCTCCTGATGCTGTGGGGGTGACATTGCTGGCGGCTACGGGGGTTGCTGATATAGCGGAGGTTGAGGAGGTGGCGGTTGATGATACCTGTAACACCTCGAAAATTTACGTCCAATAATGTATTGACACGTGTCATGGGCTTTGAATGTGTGAAAACATACTTTAGAGGGACTAAAGTTGACAAACAGTGAAAACTATGGAACGTAAGGGTCCAAAGTGTCAACAATGGATAAATAGACTCTATAATAACCCTACATAATGTTTATAACCTTAAACGGATGGATCATGAATCATACGAAGCGGAAAATGCACGAAAGTGAGGAATTACAAACTATAGGGACTAAAAGTGTCAACATGTTGAATTTATACCTCGGGGTGAACTTTTGGCAGCCCCGAAGCTTTGTAATGCTAGAATATACTCACTAGAATATGTGGTAAAAATTTCATGAAGTTTCGTTATCGTATGAGAAAGTTATGGCCAAAACCGTACTTGAGGGGCTAAAAGCGTCAACGTCGAATTTCGTGGCTTTTCGGGTGAGCGCAAAGTTATCCGAGGACATTACCATGTTGGTAAATGTCCCAAGGTTCTTAAAAACCAAGTTTGGGGGTTTACGAGTCAAAATAAATAGCCGAAACCTCGCGTGCAAAGACAGGGACCAAAGCTGCCATTTTTAATTAAAGTTTGGCAGCCCCATGTGCAGAATTGCGATCAGCTGCTGTTTAAGTCCGATTTTTGAGTGCTTGACAGCTTGTATCACCTCTAAAACTCACCAATCAGCCCTCATGCATGTTGGGACACCTGTTGCACTCTTGTAACATCTGAATTCCCATTTATATCAGATTAAAGCTTCATTTTTTGAGGCACTTGCATTGTAAACAAGAACTTCACAACTATCAAAACTTCACAAGGCATTCCAGGAGCATTCTGGTCGTCAAGGCAGCTTCCTAGTCCTATCTAAGCTTCATTAGGACCTTTGTAAGCATTCATATCATCCTCTAATCCGTTCTAGCATAGATTATTAGTTAAAAGTCAAACCGTTGTTCATATAGTTTGACTTTTCGATTAAACGAATTTGGCTCTGTCATTTCTCAAATTGAAACCACTTATAAGATGGTATTTATGTGGGAAACAAACCCTCAAAAGGGTATTCTCTGATTCCCACACTAAGCATGTTATTTGTCGAGTCAAAGTTGTTCTTAAAAAGTCAACAGAAATTGTTTTTGTGAAATATAACATAAATGGTAATGTAGATGACATGCAATCAGTTTGATCATCAAAAATAGCTTTATAATGAATGTAAGAATATGTTTTACCATGATCAACTCGACAATCTTTGGTATAAACTCGGATCGGAACCGAAAGTCCTATAAAACGATCTTTTCGTTGACTCTCGATTCGGATCCATGCATGCATGTTTGAGATCTGTATTAGAGTTTATTTTTGACCATTTTTATTTTAGTTTAACTCTCTGGAATTTTTACATCCTGAGTCTATGCTTAACCGATTCATATGCATGTTTCCGATTATGCTTAAAGTTGACTATTTTGCCCTTTTTGATATAAAACGTGATTTTTGGAAAAGTGAAAGAGTAGAAATCTTTATTACTAATTTATAAACTTGCACCGAAAATTTGAGATCAGTTGGTGGTCCAGAGTTTTAGTTATGGCCGATATCGTAAAACTATATCTTTATGTTAAATAAACGGCGCATTTAGCGTATAACCTATTTAAGGCCACTTTTCGATATAAAACTTTTTACCCACTGATGTTATATAATATTCTGGGATTTTTGAAGATTTTTATTTAATTTTTGGCTGATCGGATCATACGTCGCTAAGTCGATTCGGTTAGTGCCGGTTTTGACCGTTTAAGCCATAAAATGAGTTTTATAAGTCTTTTTGACCCCAAACCTTTTTCTACTGATTTTATTTGTTAAATAAATTATTTTGAGCACTCTGGAAATATAAAAATCTCAGCTTTCTTTTGAAAACCCGGAAACGGCTCTAAATCGCCTTTTTAGGCATTTTTAACGCATAGTATATACTACAACCATGTCAAACATATAAGACTTATACCTACTGATGTAATTAGCATATTTTCATATAAAAACAGTAAGTACAATATTATAAACTCAGATTTCCAGTTTTGGCATTTTTAGCCCTTGTGAAATTACCAAAATGCCCCTATGGTGCATAGTTTTGTTTTAAATAATAATTTTCACTTACGGGTCATACCCTACTGTTATAATATGTAAAATTAAATATAATTACTGTATGGACCAGACTTGTAACTCAGATTCATAAATAAACTCTTTTATAAACTTTTAAATGACCAAAATGCCCTTATGGGGCATAAACCGTGTTTAAATCCATTTGGGGCATAATAGAAAATAACTTACTGATATTATATCATAATTAGAGCATATTAACTTGGGGAACTTGCATATGACTCTTTTGGATACCCGTAACGCCCTTTTCGCGTCCGGTTCGGTTTATGTAACTAGTTTGCATAAATTGACCGAAACGGGTCAAACATTATCATTTTTGTCTCAAAATCCAGAATGTGTTTAGTAAACCCATATTATACAAGTATCCAAACTTGTCGGGTCTAAATCACATTCTATCCGGTCTTCGCTTAATCGTGCGTTTGAACCGTATATTCCCTTAAGACTAACCGGTCTAAGCTTTGGCTTAATTAAAGACCCGTTAGCATTTTAATTAATTATTTATGTCATCATTCCAGACTAGAGCCTTCCGGTAAATGGTACCTACGCTTACTTAAGCGAACACGGCTGAGTTATTAAATTCTTATTAATCAAGACAGGAGCTAGCTCAGGTAAATACTTTTAACTTATTTTCCCTTATACGGGCTTGGGATACGGTATTATAAAAATACCGCTTGGTCGGGTGTAGAAACCTTTTGATCGGAGATGATTGAATTGCATAATCCTGTTTTAATTCGTATTGCTTGATAACAAATAACATTGGGGGTTAATGACCGTGTCCTGGATATCCTTGGCTCATTTTAAAAAGTGAATGGCCACGACGTAAGCACAAGGTGTAGACAAAACACCTCCTGTTGCATATGTAAAACGTATACTCACTCGTGAGGATAACTTCTTGTGAGATTATATTTGTGGTGTGTCGATTAATCTTGTCCGGCTTGTATTGTATTGTATTGTATAATCACCGGCCCTAAATGTTGGACAAACATGTAAATCGGATACAAGATTTTTATTAATAAAATTGTCCCAAGTTATAAAAGATTAATTTTGCCTCTGTGCATTTTAATCACTGTGTCAAGATATTTTGTGCCGTTTGCACTCAAATCAATTTTCAAACTCTTTTCAAAATGAGTCAGTTAAATTGTATTTACCAGTGAAAACTGACGTATTTTTCCAAAAGGTTAAGTGACAGGTACTGAGCGTAATTGGCTGGAAGCTCAGGGCGATTATAAGGAATCTTACAGGTCCTAGGCGTCTAAAGTCTGCTGAACAATGATTATGATTATTCGATCCGCCTGTGGATCTTTTACTTTCCGTTGTAATACTCTGATATTACTTTATATTCGGATTGTAAGATATTTACCTTTTGCTTCCGCTGTGCATTTATATATTGTGTTGTTTGACTATGATGATATCAATTACGTCACGATACTCCCCCACCGGGCCCACCGGTGACACGTGGAATTCGGGGTGTGACAGGTTGGTATCAGAGCCAACATTGAGTGAATTAAACACTATCCTTTTTTGTGTTTAATCTCAATGACACAATTAGCACATTCTTTGACCTTCTGAGTCTAGACTTAACATAGGAATAATCTCAATTCTAATCTGGAAATTTTTGCTTCCAATTCTAATTAAATACGTCGCCAAGCGAAGAAGCTGTAATAGGAGTTCTCCACACTCGGAGCCTTGAAATGCTGAGCTTCGTACCGCGGCCAGGATGAAACGAGCCTGCAAGGAGAAAGCATTCAGAAATAAGAATGAAGAAGGAACTCCTCTTACTGAAGATCGTTTCCTTAATAGTCCTTCTAAGGACGTATTTATTATGTATATATTTTTCTTTCAGTCCCTTCGAGGACACATTATTCCTTTCGAAGACCCGCTTAGGGCAACTCTGTACTTTTATCTCCATATAATGGATTGATTAAACAAAGTTTCATTCTAAACATGAAACATGAAATAAATGGAAAATAACATCCCTTAGAAGGGAAGTGCCTACGGGCTATAATTAACGTCGTCTGAGACTAAAGACAGTAGTAGCCTACAACTCCCTGTCAAGAAAAGGTAATGAACGTTGATTCACACCTAATTGCCTCGACTCTCTGGAATCATGGCTTACAAACTTGTCTACGTGACTAGGCCATTTGTGCCATTATTAAAAACTCGAATGCCTCGATTCTCTGAAGTCATGGCTTATAAACTTGTCTACGCGACTAGGCCATTTGTGTTATTATTAACTTGTAAATTAGGATTTATGAGGAAAAATCCTGAATGAAATAAATATCCTTCCTTCCCTGTCAGTATGCATTTAAAAGGAATCTTAAAGGTGAAACCTAGCCTACGCGGCCAAGATGGTGAAACCTACTCTCGGGATTCAGATCCCTGTTAACACCTGAGAACGTGTTAGCACTCCTGACAAATGTGATTCGACAAAATCACAACAGTCATCCCTATATTGGAATTTTTTTTTTAATTTACCTTGTAATCAGGGCTTATATCATCTTATAAGATGATCATGTTATAAACATCCGTAAGTGATGAAGTGCCTACGGGCTAAATTGGTTGCCCGATAAGACGACAGTGGTGATCTTTGACCTCCTGTCTAAAAACGTTGGACCATGTCCAAGCATAATAGTCTGTATGATCTAAACGATCTTGACTAATAGCATCTGAAAAGATGATCATATCATAAACATCCCTCAGAAAGGAATGCCCACGGGCTATATCTATTGTCCTAAAAGACAAAAGGCAGTTGTAGTCTTCGACTCCCTGCTAAGAAAAGTAACCGACTATGCTCAACCCTTAAATGCCTCGATCCCAAACGATCATGGCTTATAAATTTAAAACTGTCCTTGTGATTAGGCCTTCTGCGCCACTTTAATATCCTTAATGTTTTATAACTAGGATAAATTATAATGGAAAATACTAATTTAAAATAACTAACAAATTAACCAAGATGGTTTATATTACCATGGTTGATGAATCGTCAAAAATGGGAATTCCATAATAACCTCTGAATAAATTGTCAATGTTTATGTAGCAATCAAGCTACATGGCTGGATCAGAGGAGGCCAACAGCCACCCGAAGAAGAACAATGATATTACCAGAATTAGCATGACTGAAGCGGAACTGCAGGCACTAATAAATAGTGCTATTACTCAAGCTCTTGACAGTCAGTATAATGAATCAATTGATACCCACTCTACGACTATATCTGTGGCTAGTATTAAGCCCCCTCCTAAATCAAATAAGATAGAGGAAGACGATGTTCATAACTCATCACATCAAAGGAGTGTTCCGCCTATTCAGGTCATGTTTCACCAAGAGGCACCAGTTAAGACCTGCACATATAAATATTTTGTCTCCTGCAAGCCCAGAGACTTTACAGGAGAAGAAGGGGCCATCGATTGCATGACATGGCTCGATGAGATGGACGCTGTTGTGGACATCAGCGGTTGTGCAGAGCAAAACGTTGTGAAATTTGTTTCACAGTCATTCAAAGGAGAAGCATTAGCATGGTGGAGATCATTGCTCCAAGCCACGGGAAAGGTTCTACTCTACAACTTATCTTGGGATCAATTTGTTGCATTAGTCAAGGAAAATTTTTGCCCTCAGCATGAGGTAGAAGAGATAGAATCAAACTTCTTGACTCTAGTCATGAAGGATTTAGATTGCCAGACATACGTGACAAGTTTTAACACTATGTCCCGTCTAGTTCCTTATTTAGTCACCCCTGAACCTAAACGCATAGCGCGTTTCATTGGAGGCCTAGCACCAGAGATAAAAGGAAATGTTAAAGCATCTAGGCCAACCACATATAGGTCCGCAGTGGACTTATCCTTATCTCTCACCTTAGATGCAATCAGAAATAAGTCTGTTAAGGCTTCTGGTGAAGGAAAGAGAGAAAGAGAGGAAGAGAACTCTCATCGATCTGATAAGAAGAAAAAGGGAAGCTTAAGGAACAAAAAGGATTCCGAGTTTAGGAAAAACTCGAGTCAGTCTAATAACAGACCCAAGTGCAGTAACTGCAAAAAGCAACATACTGGGAAGTGTACAATTGACCCAGGTGCCAAACTGTGTGGAATTTGCAAAACCAAGGGTCACAAAACCTTAGATTGCAAGGGGTTAAAGAACGCCACATGTTACAATTGTAACGAGGAAGGACACATCAAAACCAACTGCCCAAAGCTTATAAAGAAGCCGGGAAAGGCCCGGGAAATAAACGCATGAGTCTTCCGGGTAAACGCCAGGAGATGGTGCAGAAGGATAACTATATAGCAGGTACTTTTCCTTATCAAGCAGTTTATGCAGAAATTCATTTGATGCTGACACATGTGATTCAATAATGAACGATCACTGTTGAGAACCGTTGTCTCCGTCATAGTAGGACTTCGGTCATTTAATACGAGATATAAATTGACCGATGATACTTTAGGATAATGCTCCAACTAACCTTAGATGGATATTTTATATCTAATAGGAATCACTCTTTTCTGATATTCCTAAGGCAAGCTTTCAAGCTACCTAAATTCTTTAATGTAATAAAGACAGATGTGACGTTTTGATCCTCTGTCAGAAAAGTGATGGACTAGGTCCAAAATCTTTAATGCCATTAATGGTCTCTTGCGACCTAGGCTAAGAAATATTAAAATATTTTAAATAATGTTCATTAAGAATGTTAATGCTTTAATAGCCTGTATAGGTTATTGACACCATGGCTAGTATATATTAAGGCCATCAGAATAAAAATATAGTAGTTGTTGGATTTCAACTAAGAAATTGTTTTTATTGGTGTTAGGAACCAATAGATAGTAATGGCAAACTCGGATAAGACAACAGTCGGTCGCGCCATTGATGGCACGACGCATGCTAATGATGCTGAAATTGTGAACCTTAGAATTTCCAAAGATATTCTTCAAACTATGATAGACGCCGCTGTTGGAAAAGCTGTGAAGAAGGCCGTGAAAAAGTTCAAGGAGCCCAATGCTAATTGCTCAAAGTCTCATCCAAGACCACACGACCTTACTCACGAGAAGGACCTCGTTCATGCCTCCGATGCAAAGGATGAACTAAAAAGGAAAAGGGAGGTAGATAACTCCCAGAGTTCTAAGAAAAAGAACAAACAAAAGTCCGACCACAAACCAGTATGTGGGACCTGCAAGAAGCGCCATTATGGGAAATGCAGGTTCGAACCAAAATCCAAATCGCAGCCCAGAGCTTGTGGAATTTGCAAATCTAGGAAACATAAAACCATGGATTGCAAGAAGTTGAAAGATGCAACCTGTTATGGTTGCAACGAGAAGGGGCATATCAAGACCAACTGCCCTAGGAATCAGAAGAAGCCCAAGTAGGCCAAGATAACGGACGCACGAGTTGTCAGGATGAACGCCCAAGAGATGGGGCAGAATAATAATAGTATAATATGTACCTTTCGTTATCAAGCAGTTTATGTAGAAACTTATTTAATACTGGCACGTATAAATATATTATGAATGATAAAGGTTGAGAACTGTTGTCTCCACCTGATTAAGACTCCGGTCATTTAATGCCCGGTAGAAAGTGACGATGTTACGTCGAAAATGCTCCAACAAATCCTATATTGATATTAATATCTATTAGAAATCATTTTCTAATATCCTTATAGCAAACTTTTGGTTGCATACTTAAGGACTCAAAATAGTGATAAAAATCGGTTGGTTGCCTTAAAAATCAAGTCCATATTGTGAGTGATAAGAAGCAATTAATTATCAAGACTCCTTATGAGACAACCCTCGTAATTACACGTGTCCGTACGATTAATTAATATTAAACATAAAAAAATGGTGGAACTGACCGTCCCCGGAATCGAACCCGGGTCTAGGCCGGCCGCACCCTTTCGCGCGCCTAGCCAACTGAGCTAGGTGCCTAGTTTGTGAAAATCTCCATTCTAATTTAATATAAGCACTTGTACAATAAACTTCCTTATTATTTATCAATGATAATTTCTGCTAAGTGTCCTGTTTTTAATCAGGCAATAATAAATCTTCATGAACCATAAACTTAGCAAAAAAAAAAAATTTCCACAAGGTATAACTACCAAGGAAACCATAGTAACCGATTCTTATAGATCGGCAAGGAATCCTTCCGAAAATCTAAGAGCACTCTTTCTTCGAATAGAGTACGACAACATATGTTATTTTAATTATTTTTTTCATTGTTTTTCTATCGCCTGCGAATACCAAACTATGTTTGATAAAAGTGTCATATGAGGATTGGCGTATCCTAGTGTGTCCCATAGATTATTTCCATGTCTGATCAGCATGGAGGTTTAATACATGGAACCCCTGAGATATCCCGATGGTCATATGGTACTAAAGTCGACTAGTAATATTCAAGGAAGATGTCCAATATAAAAATGTCCTATAAGTACCTCTACTTAGGACATCCTTGCATTATAAAGAGAATGTGTCATTTATCTGACACCGACATCGATAGATAAACTCAAGCCTGAGAATACAGACACCTCTGACATCTCTGTGTGTCATAATTATCTTCTCCTAAGACTATCCTGTTTACCTCCTGAGAAGCAAAAAGAGTTAAGATTAACATCCCGTTTAAGGTTAGAGAGTGGTAGGAACTCCGTGTTGAGCATGGAATAATCGAAACCCTGATTAAGTAAATTCTAAGATATAGATTCATATAGCCTGACTCAATATCCGGAGAATTCGGTATAGTTAAGTGTGAAAGACGGTTCATTTTGCTTATGCATTGATTACCGCAACCCGAATTAGGCAACAATTAAGAATTTTCATCAGCTGCCCAGGATCGTCGATTTATTCGACTAACTACGAGGATTAACCATTCCTTAAGATTAGTTTTAGGTAATGGTTGGAATAACCATTTCACATTGAGGTAAGCTTTTCTATAATAGCTGATGTATAAGTATCAAGGCTGCTCCTTGGAGACCTTGCTTAGATGGAATGTTGGATATCTATTGATGAGTAGGAGATCGGTACGTCCAATCAGCAAGATCTGAAAGTTGCCTTGGAAACAACGAATAGGATCATACAAATCCGTGATCATCTATAAGATGCCAGTATTCGGCAGAAGATCAAGGATTTATGATAGTAGCAACCCTCCTAAGTTCTTGTTAAGGAATAGGGTTCAACAAAGATATCACCCTGGAAGGGTGTACCAATTTATTAATTATCTGACTAGTTAAGCTTTGAATATATAAAATCTTACGAAGGAATCGAATGTATCGAGATCAAATAGTTTATAAGCTAAAACCTGTTTAAGGAGCTTGGCGGAACTCGCAACACAATAACACACTAATGATTTAAGGATGTGTTTCACCAATAAGTTGAGAAGCATTATCACATAATGATATGCGTATTTATTATATGTTGAGCAAACCGTATCGATTTAGGATCGGCAGGTTAAGAAACTCCAAAAGGATACATGACCTATTATAGAGGTCAGCTGGAGTGCCATAAAGGCCCAAATGTACTGAGGAAGGTTAAGTTCAGTATAGGACAGAAAGTACTCCCTTTACTTTAAGCGAATCTCGAGGTCGAGATTTCTTTTAAGGGGGTGAGGATGTAACACCTCGAAAATTTACGTCCAATAATGTATTGACACGTGTCATGGGCTTTGAATGTGTGAAAACATACTTTAGAGGGACTAAAGTTGACAAACAGTGAAAACTATGGAACGTAAGGGTCCAAAGTGTCAACAATGGATAAATAGACTCTATAATAACCCTACATAATGTTTATAACCTTAAACGGATGGATCATGAATCATACGAAGCGGAAAATGCACGAAAGTGAGGAATTACAAACTATAGGGACTAAAAGTGTCAACATGTTGAATTTATACCTAGGGGTGAACTTTTGGCAGCCCCGAAGCTTTGTAATGCTAGAATATACTCACTAGAATATGTGGTAAAAATTTCATGAAGTTTCGTTATCGTATGAGAAAGTTATGGCCAAAACCGTACTTGAGGGGCTAAAAGCGTCAACGTCGAATTTCGTGGCTTTTCGGGTGAGCGCAAAGTTATCCGAGGACATTACCATGTTGGTAAATGTCCCAAGGTTCTTAAAAACCAAGTTTGGGGGTTTACGAGTCAAAATAAATAGCCGAAACCTCGCGTGCAAAGACAGGGACCAAAGCTGCCATTTTTAATTAAAGTTTGGCAGCCCCATGTGCAGAATTGCGATCAGCTGCTGTTTAAGTCCGATTTTTGAGTGCTTGACAGCTTGTATCACCTCTAAAACTCACCAATCAGCCCTCATGCATGTTGGGACACCTGTTGCACTCTTGTAACATCTGAATTCCCATTTATATCAGATTAAAGCTTCATTTTTTGAGGCACTTGCATTGTAAACAAGAACTTCACAACTATCAAAACTTCACAAGGCATTCCAGGAGCATTCTGGTCGTCAAGGCAGCTTCCTAGTCCTATCTAAGCTTCATTAGGACCTTTGTAAGCATTCATATCATCCTCTAATCCGTTCTAGCATAGATTATTAGTTAAAAGTCAAACCGTTGTTCATATAGTTTGACTTTTCGATTAAACGAATTTGGCTCTGTCATTTCTCAAATTGAAACCACTTATAAGATGGTATTTATGTGGGAAACAAACCCTCAAAAGGGTATTCTCTGATTCCCACACTAAGCATGTTATTTGTCGAGTCAAAGTTGTTCTTAAAAAGTCAACAGAAATTGTTTTTGTGAAATATAACATAAATGGTAATGTAGATGACATGCAATCAGTTTGATCATCAAAAATAGCTTTATAATGAATGTAAGAATATGTTTTACCATGATCAACTCGACAATCTTTGGTATAAACTCGGATCGGAACCGAAAGTCCTATAAAACGATCTTTTCGTTGACTCTCGATTCGGATCCATGCATGCATGTTTGAGATCTGTATTAGAGTTTATTTTTGACCATTTTTATTTTAGTTTAACTCTCTGGAATTTTTACATCTTGAGTCTATGCTTAACCGATTCATATGCATGTTTCCGATTATGCTTAAAGTTGACTATTTTGCCCTTTTTGATATAAAACGTGATTTTTGGAAAAGTGAAAGAGTAGAAATCTTTATTACTAATTTATAAACTTGCACCGAAAATTTGAGATCAGTTGGTGGTCCAGATTTTTAGTTATGGCCGATATCGTAAAACTATATCTTTATGTTAAATAAACGGCGCATTTAGCGTATAACCTATTTAAGGCCACTTTTCGATATAAAACTTTTTACCCACTGATGTTATATAATATTCTGGGATTTTTGAAGATTTTTATTTAATTTTTGGCTGATCGGATCATACGTCGCTAAGTCGATTCGGTTAGTGCCGGTTTTGACCGTTTAAGCCATAAAATGAGTTTTATAAGTCCTTTTGACCCCAAACCTTTTTCTACTGATTTTATTTGTTAAATAAATTATTTTGAGCACTCTGGAAATATAAAAATCTCAGCTTTCTTTTGAAAACCCGGAAACGGCTCTAAATCGCCTTTTTAGGCATTTTTAACGCATAGTATATACTACAACCATGTCAAACATATAAGACTTATACCTACTGATGTAATTAGCATATTTTCATATAAAAATAGTAAGTACAATATTATAAACTCAGATTTCCAGTTTTGGCATTTTTAGCCCTTGTGAAATTACCAAAATGCCCCTATGGTGCATAGTTTTGTTTTAAATAATAATTTTCACTTACGGGTCATACCCTACTGTTATAATATGTAAAATTAAATATAATTACTGTATGGACCAGACTTGTAACTCAGATTCATAAATAAACTCTTTTATAAACTTTTAAATGACCAAAATGCCCTTATGGGGCATAAACCGTGTTTAAATCCATTTGGGGCATAATAGAAAATAACTTACTGATATTATATCATAATTAGAGCATATTAACTCGGGGAACTTGCATATGACTCTTTTGGATACCCGTAACGCCCTTTTCGCGTCCGGTTCGGTTTATGTAACTAGTTTGCATAAATTGACCGAAACGGGTCAAACATTATCATTTTTGTCTCAAAATCCAGAATGTGTTTAGTAAACCCATATTATACAAGTATCCAAACTTGTCGGGTCTAAATCACATTCTATCCGGTCTTCGCTTAATCGTGCGTTTGAACCGTATATTCCCTTAAGACTAACCGGTCTAAGCTTTGGCTTAATTAAAGACCCGTTAGCATTTTAATTAATTATTTATGTCATCATTCCAGACTAGAGCCTTCCGGTAAATGGTACCTACGCTTACTTAAGCGAACACGGCTGAGTTATTAAATTCTTATTAATTAAGACAGGAGCTAGCTCAGGTAAATACTTTTAACTTATTTCCCCTTATACGGGCTTGGGATACGGTATTATAAAAATACCGCTTGGTCGGGTGTAGAAACCTTTTGATCGGAGATGATTGAATTGCATAATCCCGTTTTAATTCGTATTGCTTGATAACAAATAACATTGGGGGTTAATGACCGTGTCCTGGATATCCTTGGCTCATTTTAAAAAGGGAATGGCCACGACGTAAGCACAAGGTGTTGACAAAACACCTCCTGTTGCATATGTAAAACGTATACTCACTCGTGAGGATAAATTCTTGTGAGATTATATTTGTGGTGTGTCGATTAATCTTGTCCGGCTTGTATTGTATTGTATTGTATTGTATAATCACCGGCCCTAAATGTTGGACAAACATGTAAATCGGATACAAGATTTTTATTAATAAAATTGTCCCAAGTTATAAAAGATTAATTTTGCCTCTGTGCATTTTAATCACTGTGTCAAGATATTTTGTGCCGTTTGCACTCAAATCAATTTTCAAACTCTTTTCAAAATGAGTTAGTTAAATTGTATTTACCAGTGAAAACTGACGTATTTTTCCAAAAGGTTAAGTGACAGGTACTGAGCGTAATTGGCTGGAAGCTCAGGGCGATTATAAGGAATCTTACAGGTCCTAGGCGTCTAAAGTCTGCTGAACAATGATTATGATTATTCGATCCGCCTGTGGATCTTTTACTTTCCGTTGTAATACTCTGATATTACTTTATATTCGGATTGTAAGATATTTACCTTTTGCTTCCGCTGTGAATTTATATATTGTGTTGTTTGACTATGATGATATCAATTACGTCACGATACTCCCCCACCGGGCCCACCGGTGACACGTGGAATTCGGGGTGTGACAATACCCATAAGGTGGGTACCCATAGTGTGAATATCCGGCTTGGTATGGGATCCCAAAGGATCCTTCCGGATGATGGGCATTGTAGTTTGCCGCTGCTACTAGGTAAGGGTCGGCCTCGGCATATTTGTAGTTGGTGTGGATCGGCTGCTCAAAGGGATTATACGCCGCCGCACTGGTGTATGTAGGTATAGGGTCGCCAAAGCCCAACGGTGGTGGCGCGACAGGCGCAGAGTTTACTTCCGAGACGGGGTTTGAAGGTCCACCCATCTGCGGGTCTTCATGGAGTGGCGGGTAGCGGCTGCCACTTGAGGGTTGAGGGGTGCTGATTCGCACTCCTCCTCGCACGGACATCTGTGCATTCGATCTTCTTCGCCTCGGTGGCTCCGGAGGCTGCTGCGGGGCTGGTTGTGGTGGCGGAGTGACCGCAACAAAACGAAAATCCTCGGAGGGATCCTGCTGTGGCTGCTGCGGCTGTGGTGAGTTGTGGTAACTGGGAGTAAACACTAGTCGATCTGTCGGAACCTTTCTTCATAGCTGTCGGGACCATTATAAGGTGATCCCACGAAAGGTGACCCATCCGAAATTTCGATAGGGTGGTTAGGGGTTCCGGACGGTGGCTCTGCGGGATCGGTGTCTGATGTGTTAAGAATTATACACATCTTCTATATCAAATTATCCCGATTTCAGATAAATTGTATGCGTTTATCCTCTGTATTTGATACTGAATTGATTAAATTATGAATCTGCAGGATTTGATGAAATATCTGTGGATTATGCAAGAAAACAGTGAAAGATCGGTAAAGAAATCAATGCATAGGAAAACGTATCAAAGAAAGCCAAGAAATTGACCTAAAGAAGACCATACGCATCGTAGACAACATTTTGCTACGATGCGTATGCCAAAGCAAAGAAAGTTAGTTGATAAAGACCTACGATGCGTAGACATATGAAGCATACGATGCGTAGGGTCTGGTCAAAAAGTCAACATTGGTGGACCTACGATGCGTATCAAGCCGCATGCCACGATTCGTATTGACCACGCGGAGAAAGTTAGTTAAAGCCCTACGATGCGTAGCACTTCCTTGGCTACGATGCGTAGGGAGTGTGACGGCACACATCTTCCGGTCAAGAATGGAGTTGTTGTTGAAAATTAGTTGCAAAGTCCCTACGCACCGTAGCACATTCTTTGCTACGATGCGCAGGGGGTGAACAGGGGCAATTTTTGTTACCTATAAATAGGCATGCTTGGTAACTCGAAAAGGACACCAATTCAAGTCCGAATTCTCACTTTATAGTTCTGTTATAATCAAGTTTAAACACCCGGAAGTGCTGGTGAAGTACCTCGGAACTCTCGAGACGTCTGGAGGCCGTTGGTTCTAATCCTAATCGACCCGAGTCGGTTAAACGTTGTAATTTCCATTCTAGTAAGTGTTGTTATAATGTTTTCAGTAGTTGTTATGCTTGTTGTAAATGTGTTAATGTTTAATATGTGTAGCTAAACTTATAAACTACCTGGGTTATGATGAAATAAAGGATTGTAATGCTGTTTGATGTAATTTCAGTTATTTTATGTGATTTACAGAATTTTATCTTTGAAATTAATCTTGATATTGCATGTTGTTATAATTCTGATTTAATTATTTGTCGATAAATTCACCAAGTTTATAATATGAAGAAATTCCCTTTAAACTTAGAATTTAATTTAATTCGTTTACGGGTTAAATATTGTGTTGAGAAATTGACCAAGTCTAATAATAATTAATCAGAATAATAAAACATGCATCATTACCTCATGATTAGAAATATGATTAGGGTAAGCCAGGTTATTAGCTAATCATTGGTGGGTAATTTGGGTAATCGATAACTCGAACTCTTTTATTACATCGTGATTAAGGTTTCTTGGGATTTTAATTTTCAAAGATTTGTTTGCTTTACGTGTTTAAAAGATCGTCTCACAACATAGTCTCTGAGGTTCCAACGGTTGGATTCACGTAGGATTTGGTTTCGATAACTCGTACCGGTTTGTTCTAGCATTTCACATATTGTCTTTATCTATTGTTTAAGTAGCATCTCTAACGGGGGATTAATCAATTGAAAAAGATACTTAACTGTTATTATTATCAAACTAGCATTACATGAATTTAGGGATTCTAAAACCCAGGTAGTCTGTTTATTATATCTGTGATTCTAATTATTTGTAATAATTTGTGATTGTTACTTGTTAATTGTTTAATTGTTAGTATGTTTGTTTAATTGTTAAATTGTATTTGTGTACTGTTTTATTTTCTCGAGAATTGTATTTTATCAATGTTTGTTTTAAGTTTATACAAATTCATTTTAAATTAATGTTTTTATAAAAACCACAAACCACAAATCAATCTTTAAACCAATTTTCCTAAATACTCAATAAATGTTACTTTCAAGATTTCGAAAATAGTGTCCACGGATTGACATCCGGGCTTGCCAACAAAACTACACCGCGACCGGTGCACTTGCCGTTTGTGTGTGGTTTAGCTAGCGATTCCAATTTTAAAACTTGTAAGCAATTCAATCAATGATGTAATTATATCACGCTTTCCAACACTTAAAACATATTTTGGAAATTATAATTACTATCAAAATCAACAAGCTCGCTTCGCACATCAAGTTTTTGGCGCCGTTGCCGGGGACACTAAGAAATTTTGAAAATAATACGAGTTGTTTATTTAGTTGTATAAATGTTTTCTTAGGTTAGTTACTTGTTTTTATTTTGTGTGCCTTTATTTGCAATTTGTGCTTTAGTGTTAGATTTGCCTTAGTAATTTTAGGACTTGTATGCATAACACTCGTTCAGAAGGGCTAGCTTTAATTGCAATTTCGCCTGAGCCCGAACGAGACTTACACGAGCGCTTACGAAATTCCCAAGATAGTAAGGAACACATGGCTGACAACAATCCCCCTGTTAGGAGAGTTGTTGCGGACTACGCTCGACCTAACGCGGAAAATGGTCGATCCAGTATCTCTCGACCTGCTATTGAAGCTCGAAGGTGGCAAATTCCACCTCAAATCATCTCAATGGTTACAAATACAATCCAATTCCATGGATTGCCTTCCGAGGACCCCAATGTCCATCTTTCTCGCTTTTCAGCTATCTGCGATACGTTTCAAGAACAAGATGTTAGCGAGGACGCATGTAAACTACGCCTTTTTCCATTCTCACTTGCCGATCGAGCTCATGCTTGGTTAGAATCCCTCCCTGCGGGATCAATTACCACTTGGGCTGGCATGAAAGAAAAATTCTTAGGAAAATACTTTCCTCCTTCTAAAACTGCTCGTCTGAGGAGCATGATTCAAGAATTTCGCCAAAAAGAAGGAGAGTCTTTCTACGAGACATGGGAACGATTCAAGGAGCTGTTACTCAAATGTCCACACCACGGATTCGAGGACTGGGCCTTAGTAGAGAAGTTCTACCACGGAGCTACGCCTGCCACAAGGAATATGCTGAACATTACAGCCGGAGGGAATCTTATGACCGCCAAAACACCAGAGGAATGCACGGAGATGTTTGAAGACATCGCAATGAGTAGCTACGAATTTCCTGATTCTAGAAACTCATCCGCTACCCAAAAAGGAGTGCATAAGGTCGATGATAACACCCTGATGCAATCACAGATAGACGCCCTGAAAAAGAAGCTGAATGATATGGAGCTGAAGAAGGAGCAATTGTGCGAGATATGCACTGGGAGGCATGAAACGAATGCGTGTCCTATTGCCCCTACGGAGTCACCAGAGCAGGTGGATTTCATAGCCAACCGAAATCAGACAAATTTCGGAGGAGGCTACAATACGAATTGGAGAAACCACCCAAACTTTAGCTGGAGGAACAACAACCCACCAGGGTTTCAACCACGCCAGAATTTGTTTCAAGACTAAGGAGCAGGACAGAGTTCCGGGACGAATAACCCGACGATAGGAGAAATGTTGAAGAAAAACAATGAGGCACTATCCCAGCAGACGCAGTTACTTACACAGTTCATCACACAACAAGAAACTCGATATCAAGAAACACAATCGAAGTTCTTGGAAAATGATGCCTTCATGAAAAACCAGGCTACTGCACTGCAGAACTTGGAGAGAACAGTAGGTTCACTGGCCGATCAGTTGAACCAGAGACCTCAAGGAGGTCTCCCGAGTAATACTGTTGGAAATCCAAATGCTACTGCAAAAGCTATTACCACAAGAAGTGGTCGAGGAGCTGTAGAGATTGAAAGAGAAGATGCTGAAGATCCAGAGGTTGATGAAGAAATAGAAATGGAGACACCATCTGGAAATGTACAATCTAGGCTTCGCCCAGAAAGTACAGTACAACCCAGTAAAACTCCAGAGGAGAAGAAAGAAGAGAAGAAAGAGCCGATAAGGGTGTACAAACCAACACCACCTTATCCAGGGAGATTGATAAAAGCAAAAGATGCTGAACAGTTTAATCAATTCATAGCAATGTTGAAGAAACTGCACATTAACATCCCATTCGTTGAAGCTTTGGCTAAAATGCCAAAGTATGCAAAGTTTCTAAAGGATCTCCTAACGAATAAAAGGAAATTAGAAGATCTTTCAACCATTACTCTGAATGAAGAATGTTCTGCAGTCTTGCAGAATAAATTGCCAGCAAAGATTGCTGATCCAGGGAGTTTTACCATTCCCTGTTTAATTGGAAATCTTACTGTGAGCAATGCACTTGCTGACTTAGGAGCTAGTATAAATCTTATGCCTTACTCAATATTTGCAAAGCTTGACTTGGGAGAACCGTCTCCTACAAGAATGAGTATTCAGCTTGCAGATAGATCGATAAAATACCCAAGAGGCATTGTAGAGAATATGCTAGTAAAAGTCGACAAGTTTGTCTTTCCAGTTGACTTTGTTATCCTTGACATGGATGAGGACTCTGAAATTCCGTTAATTTTAGGACGTCCATTCCTTGCTACTGCACGTGCAATCGTTGATGTGTATGATGGCAAGTTGACTCTCCGTGTTGATAAAGATGAAGTTACATTTGACATTCAAAGATCAATGAAGCACACTGAACAACATGACGATACTGCTTACTTTATTGATACTCTCATAACACATGTGGAAAGTTTTCTTAATCAGGTATGTGAGAGTGAAACTTCTGATATTTCTGAAGATTTAGAAGATACACTATTATCAGATAGTGAATCTTCCTCTGAGTCTAAGGAATATGAAGTATTTGAAGTTATCAATGAAGATAATCCAAAAGAAAAACCGTCAGTTGAAGTACCGCCAACTTTGGAGCTGAAGAAGTTACCATCTCACCTAGAATATGCATTTTTAGGTGAAGGTTCACAATTACCCGTCATCATTGCTACAAATTTGACGGAAGATGAGAAGAAAGAATTGATGAGCGTTCTTAAAAAGCATAAGAATGCTATTGCGTGGAAACTTATGGATATCAAAGGCATAAGCCCATCTTTTTGCACGCATAAAATTCTGATGGAAGAGGAATATAAACCGGTGGTTCAACCACAGAGAAGGTTAAACCCAAACATGCAAGAGGTTGTAAAGAAAGAGGTAATTAAGTTACTGGATGCAGGACTTATTTATCCAATTTCTGATTCATCTTGGGTAAGTCCTGTACAGGTAGTTCCTAAGAAAGGAGGAATGACTGTTGTTGTCAATGAGAAAAATGAATTGATACCTTCCAGGACTGTCACCGGTTGGAGAGTTTGTTTAGATTACCGTAAGCTGAATGATGCTACGAGAAAGGATCACTTTCCTTTGCCATTCATAGATCAAATGTTAGAACGATTATCAGGGCAACAATTTTATTGTTTCCTTGATGGCTTTTCTGGTTATTTTCAGATTCCCATTTCACCTGAGGATCAAGAAAAAACCACATTTACATGTCCCTATGGTACTTTTGCGTATAGACGTATGCCGTTTGGATTATGTAATGCTCCAGCCACGTTTCAACGTTGTATGATGGCCATATTTCACAAAATGATAGAGGACTCCATGGAAGTTTTCATGGATGATTTCTCTGTTTTCGGGAGTTCATTCGACATTTGCTTACGAAATCTGGATCGAGTGCTGACTCGATGTGAAGAAACGAACCTTATGCTAAATTGGGAAAAATGACATTTTATGGTTCGTGAAGGAATAGTTTTAGGACACAAGATCTCACACGAGGGACTTGAGGTTGACCAAGCAAAAGTTGAAATCATTTCCAAGCTTCCTCCGCCTACGTCTGTTAAAGCAATTAGAAGTTTCTTAGGACATGCAGGATTCTATCGTAGATTCATTCGGGATTTTTCTAAAATAGCACGTCCTATGACTCAACTCCTAGAAAAAGATAGGCCATTTGTGTTTTCTGAAGATTGTCTTAAAGCTTTCAAGTTACTGAAGGAGTGATTAGTTCAAGCACCTATTCTAATTTCTCCAGATTGGAGCATTCCATTTGAAATCATGTGTGACGCAAGTGACTTTGCAGTCGGTGCAGTGTTAGGGCAGCGTAAAGAAAAACATTTCCATCCGATATATTACGCTAGCAAAACCCTAAACGATGCACAAGAAAACTACACAACAACTGAGAAAGAGTTACTTGCTGTTGTGTTTGCATGTGATAAGTTCCGTTCTTACCTTGTGCTTTCAAAAACGATTATCTTCACTGATCATGCAGCCATTCGGTACTTATTTGCAAAGAAAGATGCTAAACCGAGGCTGATTCGTTGGATCTTATTACTTCAAGAATTTGATCTTGAAATCAAGGATAAGAAAGGAGCTGAGAACGTTGCCGCTGATCATCTGTCCAGATTAGAGAACCCTGAGTTAGAGAGAACTCGGGAAGGAAGAATTAGGGATGAGTTTCCTCATGAGTCGTTGATGTTCATTGAAACTAAAGGTTTTCCTTGGTTCGCAGACATTGCAAATTACCTATCAACAGGAGATCTTCCAGCAGAAATGTCTTATCAAGAAAAGAAGAAATTCTTTTCTGATATTAAATTCTACATTTGGGAAGATCCTTTCTTGTTCAGGGTAGGTGCGGATCAAATCATCAGACGATGTGTTACTACACCAGAAACTATGAATATCCTTAAACACTGTCATGACAGACCGACAGGAGGCCATTACGGAGCAAATTATACTGCTAAACGAGTGTTTGATGCAGGATTTTATTGGCCGACAATTATTAAGGATGCTCATGAGTACGTTCGTGGTTGTGACGCATGTCAAAGAGCCGGAAACATTTCATCCAGAAATGAAATGCCTCAAAATCCCATCTAAGTTATTGAAATTTTCGACATTTGGGGCATTGATTTCATGGGACCTTTCCCAATGTCAAGAGGAAATAGGTACATCCTAGTAGCCATTGATTATGTATCAAAATGGGTAGAAGCGAAAGCTTTGGCCACCAACAGTGCTAAGGTTGTAGTAAAATTCCTGAGAGAATTGTTTGCAAGATTTGGAACGCCTAAAGCGATCATTAGTGATCGAGGTACACACTTCTGTAACTCATTAATGGAGAAAGTATTGAAGAGATATGGGGTAACCCATAGACTTTCAACTGCTTATCATCCACAAACGAGTGGACAAGTGGAGAATGCAAACAGGGGTATTAAACGCATTTTGGAGAAAACTGTAGGACAAAGTCGCATTGACTGGGCTGATAATCTAGAAGATGCACTTTGGGCTTTTCGCACTGCATATAAAACTCCTATAGGGACAACACCCTTTAGGATGATTTATGGAAAAGCGTGCCATCTTCCAGTTGAATTGGAACATCGAGCATATTGGGCTTTACGTAAAGTAAATCTTGATATGGATGCAGCAGGGAAGAAAAGATTTCTCCAAATTCATGAGCTTGAGGAACTTCGTGATATTGCATATGAAAGATCATGGGCTTATAAGGAAAAGACAAAGCAACTGCATGATCGCCACATCAAGAGTTTGAAAGAATTCAAGTGTGGGGAGAAAGTATTGCTTTTCAATTCTCGTTTGAAGATGTTTCCAGGAAAACTCAAATCCCGATGGACAGGTCCGTTTCTGGTTACACAGGTTTTTCCATATGGAACGGTTGAGTTGGAAAATAAGGATGGACAGAAGTTCAAGGTTAATGGTCATCGTTTAAAGCATTACATTGGAAGACCAATTCCTGAACTGGTGGAGGAGCTGAACCTCCCTTTAGTGAAAACTTAGAGGTAGATAGTGATAGGTAGGTAATGTAAATATTAGGTTTAATTTTGTGTGTATTTGTGTAAAAGTGTGGATTGTTTTAGATAGTTGGTATTTTAAATCAATTTTACGCTGGGGTTTTCTTGTTTTTGTATATGCAGGTTTGAATCATACCACCCGTACTCAATCTCCATTCGGGTGATTTGAAGCTGCTACAATCTCTAAAACAGTATCCTAAGTGTAATCTAGATTTAAAATGCATTCGTTTGATCTTAATCTTCTTTGTTGTTTAGAATTTGCAAAACCAGGATTACCTTCAGAAATTAAGGAGAAAATCTTTCTCTTGAGTGCTGAGGTAAGAAAAGAATACCGTCGTCAAGAACAGGTAACACCATTCTGTGGAACATCTAAAAGTGCGATGAAGCGGAGAGCTAAACGTTACGAGAGATGTATGGAATGTGGGAATTGGTCACACACAGGAAAATGTAAGCGAAGTCAAACAGAATCCCAAAGTGAGTACATTCAATTAATGAGGGTGGGTGCAATTAGGCTAGATGCCGAACGCTCCACTAGGGTTGGAAGTTATGTACACTATAGGATTAAGCAAGACATCACGCACATTTTCAATAAAACTGGACTTGATAAAAAGGCGTTACGTAAATCACTTGGTTTGTAAATTTTTAGTGGTAAGTTTTTATAAATAATTATTGTAAATATAAATTTGTTTAATAATTTTACATATATTGTTCAATACTTTAATTTTATATATATAATATATAACTTATTTTTGTATAAATTTTTTAATAAATAAATTATATTTATAATTATAAAAAAAAAAAAAAAAAATTTAGATGAGGGGCATACGCATCGTAGCCTAGTATTTGCTACGATGCGTAGGAGTTGTCTGTCTCGAAAAAAATATAAAACCCCTACGGGGTGTCTTCTTCCCCAATCAAACCAAACACACCCGCCCCCATTTTTCTCTCAAATAAACCGCCGCCCACCACCACATTCACCACCGCCACTCACCGTTCGGACCACCATTATCACCATCATCATCTCACTTCTCCGATTCTCCTCAACATCCACCTCCATTCACCACAATCATCCATCATCGTCACCGTACACCACCGCATCCACCACCATACACAACCGCTCCGTCTCACATTCGCCACCACTGCCACTTCTCTCCTACGATCAAACCACCATCATCCTCCAACCATCTGCAACCGACTCCGACACCATCATTTCCCACTGTCACCACCGTCATCTACGTCACTGACCACCGCGGAGCCACCACATCGGACCACCGTTTTCCATTGTTAGATTTTCTAACCTAATCCGACTATCAGGTATAATTTCTGTACAGTTTAAATGTTTGATTCGGTTCGGGTTTGCAGGTTCGGTTCGGGTTCAGTTGTATGCTCGGACCATTTGGGTTAAATTTTTAGGTTTATATTTTAGTGTAGTTTAGTCGAGTCGAGTCGTGCATTTGGTTTATAGATTTGTTTGTTTTGAGTCGGGTGTGAGTCGGGTTGGTTTGGGATTGTTTGGTTCGGGTCGTTTGTAATTTAGTTTAGATTATTTAAGTAAATTGTCGTTTTAGTTTAAATAGTAAATGTATAGTTTTAGTTTTAGTCTCGTTTTAAATAGTTTAAATTTTGTTTCAATGTCGTTATTAGATGTAACTATTTAGATGTCTCCGGGTTTTATTTTGTAGTTAGATTAATTAGATTGTCGGTTAATGTAAAGTTAATAAAATTGCTTAATTTTTATACTTACTTTTCGGAAGCACTCGACAAATTGAATTGAATTGAAATATATATATGCGTTTTATTTGCAGGATTCGCCGCCTCGCTTATATTTAACCTAAATACAAGTGAGGATTGGTGGTTTTCTTGTAAATACGCCGGGGTGCTGCCGAAATTTTGAATTTTTAGTTTAATAATTTGCGATCGCGAATGAAATGATATACGATCGCAACATCCGTTCTTAACACAACAAAAACACGTTTTTATGTATATATTATTATATTAAAAAAAAATTAAAATTTTAAAAAAAATTTAAAAAAATAGAAAAACATTGAAAAACGTGTTAAGGAACGGGGTTAACTTCATAAAATCTGCAAAACTAATTGTTTATATTTTAAATTGCAGATATGGCATCCACTTCTAGATCCACCCGCAAGCGGGGACGTACCTCAGTAGGGCCACAGATACAGGAGGAGATTCCGGTAGAGGAGGATCCTCAGATTCAGGCCCAGGAGGAGGAGGGTCAGCAGCAGCAGCCACGACCTGCTAGAGAGATACATTACGATAGTCAGGCTGCCCTACCAGATCTTGGAGATCAGATACCGCCACAGGCTGATCTTCCTCCTATTGAGGAGAGTACACTGCTAGATTTCAGGATGGGATCCGAGGAGAGGAGGATCCGGGATAGACTTATTACTAGGCGTCCTCATGCAGCGAGGACGATAGATTGGACGCTGATGGGTACTATGGGTGCCAGACAGAGGCTGGAGACTCTACTCACCCCCAGATGGAGGAGACTTTTGGAGGAGAGGCGTGAGTCTTACGTGGAGCTCACTATTGAGTTCCTTTCTACATTCGTGCTTGATTCAGCACGCCTCTCATCCCCTACAGCAGTGAGTTTTGCTTTAGGACGGCAGACACACATTATGTCTGTGGCGCAGTTTGCCGTCCATATGAGATTGTATACACAGGAGGAGACCACCCAGCCTATCTTTACTGATAGTCTGATGGGGTGGACAGACAGAGAGATTCCACGCTGTGTCACTCATACAGAGTTGTTGAGGTTTTGGACTACCATAGCTGATGATGTTTTTGTTTCAGGGATCCCTGCCTCACAGATTCGTGATCCTGTTATCCGCTTCATTCACAGGATCCTGAGCTGCACACTTTACTCTCGATACATGAGTGTCGAGAAGGTCACTACATCGGACCTTTTTGGGCTTTATTGTATAGTGCGAGCTCAGGAGGCCAACCTGGCCATGGCCCTTCTCTTCTCTTTCCAGAGAGAGAGAGGACGAGGCCAGGGATCACGACTTTGTATGGGCAGTTATGTTGCTGCCCTGGCTGAGAGTTTGGGCGTGTTTGAGTTTTTACCGAGGGGTTGGTTACATCAGGATCGCCAGGGCACTTTCATCAGTATACAGGATATGGCACGTATACCTCAGTTGATTACACCGGCCGCTCCTTATAGATTTTTAGAGCCACCAGCCATTCCGGAGGGAGGTCCTGTTGTAGCACAGAGGCATCAGGTGCCTCAGAGAGAGAGAGCTGCAGCCAGAGAGGGAGCCAGACGCCCTACTATACAGGATCGCTTACTCGTTTTAGAGCAGGGTCAGGATCAGCTGAGGCAGGGTCAGGATCAGCTCAGGCAGGGTCAGGAGGAGATGAGAGCAGAGTTCAGGGGGATGTTACAGCGCATCATGGATCATATGCAGATTCCCCCTCCACACGACCAGCCTGCACCTCCATAGTTTGTTGTTATTTCTAGTACTTGACTTTATTATTACTTTATCTATGTGTATATTATTTACATTTGGTGTGTTTATGTTTATGTTTTTTTTTTATGTTTCTTTCCATTTGATGTGTTTTGTTAATATTTTGCAAGTGTCGTATACAGGATATTATGCGATGAGGCAACACATATACAGGAGTACGATAACACATCAGGGGAGTAACATTTTTATTTTATTTTTATGCAAGTGTGTTTAATTACATTTCTCATTTTCACACATTGAGGACAATGTGTCTTTCAAGTGTGGGGATGAGGGATTTTGTATAATATTTAGTATATACATATATATAAAAAAAAAATTTAGTATATATATATATTTTCATTTTCTTGTTTATATTCCCAGTTTTCTTTTATATATTTTCTTGTTTATATTCCCAGTTTTTTTTTAAGTTAAAATTACACTAAAACTTCATAAATTATTCTATTCTTGTCCCGATCCTGTAAACACATTTAAAATTTGAACATTTTGTAAAAATGTATGTCAAAAACAAATTTAAATATTGAATTTACAAAATTTGAAAATATTTGTTTCTTTAAGTTGCGGGATAGTAGGTTGATTAAATCAAGTTTTGGTGAAAATTTTTATGAGATACTTTAGATAAATTTTTCTAATTTTAAAGTAAATTAACTATGCAATAACAAAACCTTTAACCCTTACATTACCACATGACGGTAAGATTTGAGCCTAAAAGTGTTTACATAAACACTACTTTCGTTTCATGTGTGTTTACCAACTTGTTGCATTACTTTAGAACTTGTACGTTTTGATACATTTTAAAACCTTTGGTTTAAATTTTGATACAAATTCTCATAAGAGGCTTTTGGTTCACCCTTTTCTTTGTAAAAATTCACTGTTGCCATTAGATACCACTTTGAGCCTAAAACCATTCGTTTGTTACCTGATAACCGGAATGGATTTTAGAAATTGATCTAATACGAGAAGATGTATAAAAGTCAAATACACGCTTCTAATAGAGATAGGATCTATTAGGCTCAATGCCGAACGATCTATCAGAATTGGAAGTAATATTCGCTACAGGATTGAAAAAGACTTGATTTACTTCTTCAATAAAATGGTCTTGACGATCTGACCGTAAAAAGAGTCATTAGGATGAAAGTGGTGTGAAAAAAAAAAAAAAAAAAAAAAAAAAAAAATCACGCACCGCAAGGCTAATATTGTAACGATGCGTAAGAGAAGGGCAGGCATAAAAATAGCATGGCAGCAGCCCCCGAGATTCGAACTCGGGTCTGTGCTCCCACACTCTTTCGCCCCCTTGTCAACCATTGGACTAGGGCCTAGGATTGTTCATTTTATAGTTTGCAGTTGTATATATATCCAGTTTTTGCAAGATAAACTAACCATGAAACTCTATAGTTAGTCACATATTTCCAAATAAATAACCTTCCTTTTACCCTTTCCTTCACAACCATAAGTCCTCTATTTTTGTATCAATTTTTTTAACAATAAGGTAGAGATTTGATTGACGTACAAGCTTATAGTAGTCATGCTGCATGGTTTGGTTTTGAGAGTTCACTTCAAATTATATACATATTATCCGAGAGAAGAGTGAATTCAGTAAGTGTTTTTGTTTTTGCATAATTAATTACTTAAAAATAAGAAAATTTTGTTTAAGTATTCTAGGGTTGCCGTTTCATTCTCTTGATTTATTAACCTTTTGAACGTTGTAAGTCTTGTGAAACATCTATGTTTAAGATTTTGTAATTTGAATTTATATTTGTTTGAAATATACGTTCTTGTTTAATTGTTTAAGTTTGATATGTTGTTTAGGATTTTGCTTAGGGACAAGCAAAAGAATAAGTGTGGGGATATTTGATGTGTTAAGAATTATACACATCTTCTATATCAAATTATCCCGATTTCAGATAAATTGTATGCGTTTATCCTCTGTATTTGATACTGAATTGATTAAATTATGAATCTGCAGGATTTGATGAAATATCTGTGGATTATGCAAGAAAACAGTGAAAGATCGGTAAAGAAATCAATGCATAGGAAAACGTATCAAAGAAAGCCAAGAAATTGACCTAAAGAAGACCATACGCATCGTAGACAACATTTTGCTACGATGCGTATGCCAAAGCAAAGAAAGTTAGTTGATAAAGACCTACGATGCGTAGACATATGAAGCATACGATGCGTAGGGTCTGGTCAAAAAGTCAACATTGGTGGACCTACGATGCGTATCAAGCCGCATGCCACGATTCGTATTGACCACGCGGAGAAAGTTAGTTAAAGCCCTACGATGCGTAGCACTTCCTTGGCTACGATGCGTAGGGAGTGTGACGGCACACATCTTCCAGTCAAGAATGGAGTTGTTGAAAATTAGTTGCAAAGTCCCTACGCACCGTAGCACATTCTTTGCTACGATGCGCAGGGGGTGAACAGGGGCAATTTTTGTTACCTATAAATAGGCATGCTTGGTAACTCGAAAAGGACACCAATTCAAGTCCGAATTCTCACTTTATAGTTCTGTTATAATCAAGTTTAAACACCCGGAAGTGCTGGTGAAGTACCTCGGAACCCTCGAGACGTCTGGAGGCCGTTGGTTCTAATCCTAATCGACCCGAGTCGGTTAAACGTTGTAATTTCCATTCTAGTAAGTGTTGTTATAATGTTTTCAGTAGTTGTTATGCTTGTTGTAAATGTGTTAATGTTTAATATGTGTAGCTAAACTTATAAACTACATGGGTTATGATGAAATAAAGGATTGTAATGCTGTTTGATGTAATTTCAGTTATTTTATGTGATTTACAGAATTTTATCTTTGAAATTAATCTTGATATTGCATGTTGTTATAATTCTGATTTAATTATTTGTCGATAAATTCACCAAGTTTATAATATGAAGAAATTCCCTTTAAACTTAGAATTTAATTTAATTCGTTTACGGGTTAAATATTGTGTTGAGAAATTGACCAAGTCTAATAATAATTAATCAGAATAATAAAACATGCATCATTACCTCATGATTAGAAATATGATTAGGGTAAGCCAGGTTATTAGCTAATCATTGGTGGGTAATTTGGGTAATCGATAACTCGAACTCTTTTATTACATCGTGATTAAGGTTTCTTGGGATTTTAATTTTCAAAGATTTGTTTGCTTTACGTGTTTAAAAGATCGTCTCACAACATAGTCTCTGAGGTTCCAACGGTTGGATTCACGTAGGATTTGGTTTCGATAACTCGTACCGGTTTGTTCTAGCATTTCACATATTGTCTTTATCTATTGTTTAAGTAGCATCTCTAACGGGGGATTAATCAATTGAAAAAGATACTTAACTGTTATTATTATCAAACTAGCATTACATGAATTTAGGGATTCTAAAACCCAGGTAGTCTGTTTATTATATCTGTGATTCTAATTATTTGTAATAATTTGTGATTGTTACTTGTTAATTGTTTAATTGTTAGTATGTTTGTTTAATTGTTAAATTGTATTTGTGTACTGTTTTATTTTCTCGAGAATTGTATTTTATCAATGTTTGTTTTAAGTTTATACAAATTCATTTTAAATTAATGTTTTTATAAAAACCACAAACCACAAATCAATCTTTAAACCAATTTTCCTAAATACTCAATAAATGTTACTTTCAAGATTTCGAAAATAGTGTCCACGGATTGACATCCGGGCTTGCCAACAAAACTACACCGCGACCGGTGCACTTGCCGTTTGTGTGTGGTTTAGCTAGCGATTCCAATTTTAAAACTTGTAAGCAATTCAATCAATGATGTAATTATATCACGCTTTCCAACACTTAAAACATATTTTGGAAATTATAATTACTATCAAAATCAACAAGCTCGCTTCGCACATCAGTGTCCTCATCCATGTCCATCGCATGGTCGCCTGAGAAGTGGTCTTCAAGTCCTAGTGGGTTAAAACCCACTGGTTCTCCAAGGTAATTTGCCGGGTTGAACCGGCTCTGGAAAAAGGGTGTTGGGTCATCAAAAGGTGATTTGTGACCCTGGAGATGTCGCAACCCCCGATCCCTGATCCCCGAGAACGGGCGGACGCGAGCTCAGAATTTCGGTGGTATCAGGTTGTTAATTTGGCAGCGGAAATTACATCAGGACCGTAGTTAGGAAATGTTTATCAGAGTAAAACCACCATATTTAATATTAATAATCACATGGGTAAAACCCAAGTTTCTTATTACAGTACATTTATAGGGATAAACCCTATTTTATTGAATTTAAAACATCATTTGTTAGGTAACTTTTATAGCCACATTTTTCCCAAGCCTTCAGTGCTCTCCAGCTGGCTTTTTACTAATTGGCTGTCACATTGTGTTACCTGAAACGCGTTTTAAAAACATTTGTCAGCGGGAAATACTGGTGAGTGAATCCCAGTTTAATCAAGAAACATTGTATCAATTAAAACAGTATTGAGAGCGATCACATTGTTTATTTCTACACAATTACTCATTCAGTACTGTCAATCCTGACTTGTGGGTCATATTACACATTGGCTAACTCGTTGTCCAATGGTAACGTACTGTCATCCCCGACTTACTACTCACAGTGTAGTAAATTTTGTATACAAAACCCCAACATACCGGCAGTAATTGAAGAACTACAAAGACTCAATCACCGCTTAATCACATTGTAAAACAATTAAGGTTTTGTAAACAGTTACAAAAAATTTAACAAAAAGAGGATAAACTCACATTGCTATCTTAGACTTCGCGTAAGGGTTTCCTGGATATAATCTATAATTTATACAAATGTACATTGGTTAGTATCATAACCCTTTGAAAATATTAATGATACCCTTCCCGAGACGGTATTCCAACAACTACGTCGGGCAGAACCACGACAGTTGTCACGGAACCCTAAATCAATCGGGCAGCGTATCTACTACGAAACCGGGGTTATAATACTTACAACGGAGCAGAACCTCACTAATTAGGGGGTATTATACTTGAATATAAAGCCTATAACTTCAGAAATTCGAGATACAGAAAGAAAGTGAACGAATTGAAATGAAATCCGATGCGTTCTATTTATACTTGCCGAATTGGACTCTCACGCAGCCCGCGTAAATGTACGCATGGGCTTACGTGGCCCGCGTACTAGCCCGGGTAGGGTTTAGGTGATCCGGGTCATCGCCTAGCTTTGCCACGATGTCTACACGTGTCGGCCTCTGGTGTTGCCGTGTTGTTGATCTTACGCGGCTCGCGTTAGCTTAAACGAGGTCTTACGCCGCCCGCCTTAACTTATGGAATCAACGAAGTCAGTTTTGAGCCTTGATACCGCCTACGTGAAGGCTTGGGGTGGGTCTACGCGGACCGCCTCAACTTAATTTTTATTGTTTTTAATTTATTTTAAACACTATAACATATTTCGGGCTCGGTTTTCACATACGGGGTGTATTTAAGGACATATTGAAACATTTTTAAATATAATAGGGTGTCGGTTTTACTGAGGGTTGTTACATTCTCCCCACCTTGTTTTAGAGCTCGTCCTCGAGATCTACTGGAACAAATGCGGATATTTTCTTTGCATTTCCGATTCAAGCTCCCATGTGTACTCAGGTCCTCTTTTGGAGTCCCATTTTACTTTGACCAAAACTAGTCTCTTATTCTTGAGGTTCTTGACCTTCATGTCTTCAATCTGTAAAGGTCTTTCTACAAACTTGAGTTGTTCATTTACCTCTATATCCTTAAGAGGTACTATTAGAGATTCATCAGCTAAACACTTTTTGAGATTAGATACATGAAACACATCATGTATTCCTGCCATTTCCTCTGGTAGTTGTAGTTGATAGGCTACAGGTCCTATTCTTTTAATAATCTTAAAAGGTCCAATATACCTGTGACTTAGCTTTCCCCATTTGATGAATCGTACTACTCCTTTCCAATGAGAGACTTTTAATAATACTTTATCTCCTATTTGAAATTCCAAAGGTTTGCGTCGGTTATCAGCATAGCTCTTTTGTCGATCACGTGCTGCTTTCAGTCGTTCCTTGACTTGAATAACCTTATCAGTTGTTTCTTGCACTATCTCAGGTCCAGATAGTTGCTTTTCCTCAATTTCTGCCCAACAGACTGGGGTTCGGCACTTTCGTCCATAAAGTGCTTCGAATGGTGCAGCATTAATACTTGTGTGATAACTATTATTATAAGAAAATTCTATTAAAGGTAAGTGATCGTCCCAATTACCTCCAAAGTCAATTACACAAGCTCTAAGCATGTCTTCCATCGTCTGAATAGTTCTTTCGCTTTGTCCGTCCGTTTGAGGATGATAAGTTGTGCTCAATTTTAACTTGGTTCCCATTGCCTTTTGGAAACTTGACCAAAAATGAGAGGTAAATCGACTATCCCTATCAGAAACAATTGATAAAGGTATTCCATGTAAAGAAACAATTTCATTTACATATAATTTGGCTAATTGTTCCATACTGAAAGTTTCTTTCATTGGTAGGAAATGAGCTGACTTGGTTAGCCTATCTACAATCACCCAGATTGTATCATTTCCTTTCTTTGTTTTGGGTAATTTAGTAACAAAATCCATTGTTATCAATTCCCATTTCCATACTGGCATTTCAAACTGTTGTAGAAATCCTGAGGGTTTCTGGTGTTCAGCTTTGACTTGTGAACAAGTTAAACATTTAGAAACATAGACTGCTATGTCCTTTTTCATTCCTATCCACCAGAAATTTTTCCTTAAATCCTGATACATTTTATCATTTCCTGGATGCATCGTATATTTAGATTTATGGGCTTCTTCTAATATACGATAACGTAGGTTTCCTAATTTAGATATCCACATTCTTTTTTATGGAATCTCCAAATTCCATCTGTTCCTTGTTCTAATTCTTTTAGCATACCTTTTAATTTTTCAGTATCATCCTTGATTACTGATTCTTGTGCTTCTCTTATCTGATTATTTAAATCCACTTGTAGATTTAATTTAAGAGAACGTACCCTTTTTGGCTTTTCATGATATTTTCGACTTAAAGCATCTGCCACTACATTGGCTTTTCCTTCATGATACTGGATATCACAATCATAATCACTAAGCATCTCCATCCAGCGTCTTTGTCTCATATTCAACTCCTTTTGCTTGAAAATATATCTTAAACTCTTATGATCTGTGAATATAGTAAACTTACTACCATAAAGGTAATGTCTCCAAATCTTAAGAGCAAAAATTATAGCTCCTAACTCTAAATCATGGGTTGAATAATTCTCTTCATGATTCTTAAGTTGTCTAGATGCGTAAGCTATAACCTTTTGTCGTTGCATCAATACACATCCATAACCTAATTTGGAAGCGTCACAATAAACTACAAAATCTTCAGTTCCGTCTGGTAACGCTAATATGGGTGTATGGGTTAATCTTTGCTTAAGAATTCTAAATGCTTCTTCTTGTTTTAATCCCCATTCAAACTTAACAGATTTACAGGTTAACTTAGTTAAGGGAATGGCTATTCTAGAAAAATCTTGAATAAATCGTCTATAATAACCGGCTAATCCTAAGAAACTTCTAACCTCGGTTGGTGACTCAGGGGTTTTCCATTTAGTAATTGCCTCGATTTTTGTGGGATCCACATGAATTCCTTCATGATTGACTAGGTGTCCAAGAAATTGTACTTGTTCTAACCAAAATTCGCACTTAGAAAATTTAGCATAAAGCTTTTCCTTTCTTAATAAACTTAAAAGTGCGTGCAAATGCTTTGCATGATCCTCTTTACTTTTAGAGTAAATTACAATATCATCTATGAAAACAATTATGAATTTATCCAAATATGGCTTACATATTCGGTTCATCATGTCCATAAATGCAGCTGGGGCATTGGTTAAACCGAATGGCATGACAGTAAATTCATAATGACCATACCTTGTTCTAAATGCGGTTTTAGGAATATCCTCTTCCTGTACCTTTAACTGATGATATCCTGACCTTAAATCGATTTTAGAGAAAAATCGAGCTCCTTGTAGTTGATCGAATAGATCATCGATTCTCGGTAATGGGTACCGATTCTTAATCGTGACTTTGTTCAATTCACGGTAGTCAATGCACATACGCATTGATCCGTCTTTCTTTTTAACAAACAGTATCGGCGCTCCCCATGGCGACGAACTTGGTTGTATAAATCCTTTCTCTAACAATTCGTCTAATTGTTTCTTCAATTCTTGCATTTCTGCAGGTGCCAAACGATAAGGTGCTTTGGCAATCGGTGTTGTTCCAGGCAGTAGATGAATTCTGAATTCAACTTCTCTGTCTGGTGGTTGCCCTGGCAATACTTCTGGAAATACATCTGAAAACTGAGATACTACTGGAATATCTTTTAAATCCTTTCCTTTAGTGTTAGTGATTATAGAAATCAAATACACTAATGATCCCTTTCTTATGTATCTTGCAGTTTTCATCACAGAGATAAATTTTGTAGATCTAGATGGTTTATTTCCTTTAATTGTGATCGTTTTACCTATTGGTGAATTTACTTGAATTGACTTTTGATCACATAAAATATTGGCTCTATTGGCTATTAACCAATCCATTCCTAAAACAACATCGAATCCTGCCAGATTCATGGGATAAAGATTTGCAATAAATTTCTGATTTAAAATTTCTATTCTTGCTCCCTGCCAGATTTCAGAAATCCTAACGGTCTCTCCATTAGCTGTCTCTACTAAACATTCTTGTGGTAGTTTAGTTAATGACTGATTTAAAAATTTGCAAAATTATGTATTAATAAAACTTTGGTTTGCACCAGAGTCAAATAATACTTTAGCAAAAACATCATTAACTAAAAACGTACCAGCTATGACATCTGGAATCATCTTAGCTTCATCTGCAGTCATAACAAATGCTCTAGCATTTTGAGTATTCTTGTTGTTTGTAGCTGGAGCTAATTTCGGACAATTAAGCTTGATATGACCTTGTTCTCCGCAGTTGTAACATATCCTGTTATTAGCTTTCTTCCAGCAATTTTCCTCCTTGTGTCCCGATACTTTGCAAAAGTTACAGTATATGGAGCATCTTCCTGAATGCTTTCTTTTGCAATTCTTACAGTAAGGTGCAGAGGTAGAACCTATATTTTTCCCACGGTTAAAATTTCCAGAACGAAATTCTTGTGTGAGTTTCTGGGTTAGGTTCCTCCTTTGGTCCTCTTCTCGGGTACGGACTAATTCGTCTGTCAAGGTATTTGCTAGTTCTACAGCTTCTTCTATGGTTTGAGGTCTAGCTGCCTTGACTACGTGTCTTATCTCACCGATTAATCCCCAAATATAACGGGAGATTAACACTGGTTCTGGTGAAGCGAGAGTTGGCACTATTCTAGCATATTCGAAGAATAATTTAGTGTATCCCTTACTATCCACACCAGTCATCCTAAGATTTAGGAATTTGTTTGTTATCTGTTCTTTCTCATTAGGTGGACAGAATTTCCTTTCTACATTGTTCTTAAATTCTTCCTATTCCATATTGTAGGTTTTATCACTTCCTCTTGATTGGAGGATAGTGTTCCACCATTCTAATGCCGAATTCTTAAACAAATTAGAAGAAAATAATATCTTATCTTCTTCAGCACACTTGCTTATTCTTAAGACTGCCTTAGTCTTCTCTATCCAGCGTAGGGTTGCAATGGCTCCTTCGTGGCCCGAGAATTCCATTGGTTTACAAGACCAGAATTCTTTATAAGAACAACCGTAAGACACGGTTCTTCTCCTTTTGGGAATAGGCAATTGAAGTAAAGGTCCATTGTTTACACTGTTTTCGGGTTCGATTGGTCGCTTACTGCTATGCTTACTTTTATTATTCGCTTCTTGAATAGTTTGAATAATAAATGGCATTGTATCTATGATTCCTTGTGCCACTATATGTTGAACATCACTATTATCCATTTGGTTTCCATTGTTATTGATGCTCGGATTCTCATTAACCACGTTAATGTTACTCTGGTTATCATTATTCAGATTTTCTTGATTTCCTTCGTCGGCCATCTGAATTTTAAACATTTACCCCATATTAATATCACAAGATAATATTTAATATAGTTAATCACATAACATGAAATCTATCCAAAAACGTCGATCATTGTGACTTTTACTCTATTTCCATATACTATTAAGCATCTATTACACACTAGTACTGAAATAAAAATTACAATACCAACAGAAATAGAATTACACTAATAGTAATAGGCATCCCTACACACATATTGTATTTTATTATATTATATTATTATTACTATTACCATCTCTTCTATCACATCACGGATATGGATTTATCCAAAAATCCATATTGCGCTCATCGTATTTCCATATGAGACGCTCTCCCACCTGTCTCATTCTCTCACTGCTTTCTAAAATTTCCTCCCCAAAAGTCCTAAGTTCTTGGACGTTTTCTGCACTCATTGGGGGTGCAGGTTCTAGGACTGGGTTTGGAATCTGGGGTGCGGGTTCCTGATATGGGGGTGAAAGTGCCTGAAATCGGTAAGGATCTTCTAAGATTTCCCTAATATATTCATCGTGGTAATAGGGATTTAAAGGGTCCATACCTGGATAGGCTGCTATGTTCTGTATAGGTGTGTCTTCGTGGATCGGGTAACGTTGCACATAGTCCCTAACGTCATCCCACCAGGGATCGTAATTTGGGTCTAGGGGATTTGGTGCTGGTGCCCTAGGGATTTCCTCTGGGTTGAAGTCATGCATCTCCACTTGGTTTTCAGGGTTTTCTATATCCATTGGTTGGTCAGGGATTTGCAATTGTGGTTGGGGTACTATTGTTTGCTCCAGATTAGGGTCAGCAGCAGTTGTGGCTAGGATATGGAAATTGGCTAGGCTTCTATTAAGCATATCCTGTGTATGGGCATCTGTCTTTCGCTTAGCAGCTGCTAAAACTCTTTGCTGTTGCAACTTTCTCATTCTTTTCCTACGTGCAAATGCTTCCTTACTGAACCATCCTCGTTTCTTATGAGGGAATGGCTCTTCTGACTGAGCTTTAAAAGCAGTCATTCCTTCTTCCTGATCAGCAGAATACCCAGAAAGGGCAGGCTGTGATGAGGTACCTTCACTCCTAGGTGAATCAGACAACTAACGACACATGTCTGAGGGTCCTTGATCACTCATACTGTAAACTAACAAATAGTCAAATAACACATAACAAATAAATATAGTTATGCACGAATTTCTGTAATTTATTTCCTAACACAAAATTTATATTTAAGTGTCAGCAGAACACTTCTTTGGCTTAGACCAGTGGCTAGGCTCTGATACCACCTCCTGTCGCAACCCTCGATCCCTGATCCCCGGCAACGGGCGGACGCGAGCTCAGAATTTCGGTGGTATCAGGTTGTTAATTTGGCAGCGGAAATTACATCAGGACCGTAGTTAGGAAATGTTTATCAGAGTAAAACCACCATATTTAATATTAATAATCACATGGGTAAAACCCAAGTTTCTTATTACAATACATTTATAGGGATAAACCCTATTTTATTGAATTTAAAACATCATTTATTAGGTAACTTTTATAGCCACATTTTTCCCAAGCCTTCAGTGCTCTCCAACTGGCTTTTTACTAATTGGTTATCACATTGTGTTACCTGAAACGCGTTTTAAAAACATTTGTCAGCGGGAAATACTGGTGAGTGAATCCCAGTTTAATCAAGAAACATTTTATCAATTAAAACAGTATTGAGAGCGATCACATTGTTTATTTCTACACAATTACTCATTCAGTACTTTCAATCCTGACTTGTGGGTCATATTACACATTGGCTAACTCGTTGTCCAATGGTAACGTACTGTCATCCCCGACTTACTACTCACAGTGTAGTAAATTTTGTATACAAAACCCCAACATACCGGCAGTAATTGAAGAACTACAAAGACTCAATCACCGCTTAATCACATTATGTAGGGTCGTTGTCAGACCCGAAATGAGTCGTTCAGAGGTGTTCTACTCAAAATGAAAGGAGGAAACAGACATGATGAGTTGAATTCAGCAAGATATTCACTAAAACTGTCTTGTATATTGATTTGGATACGATTACAGTTCTGAAGACACTTCGACAGAGCTTCGCCGTCGGAAACAACCGTTCTAATTCCGCTTCAAATGAAACAGACCTAACCACTATATATAGACATCTGATTTCGCTTGAACATGTCTCAAGCGAAATCTCATTACAAGCGAAAAACACACTCAAGCGAAACCAGCCACTCAAGCGAAATAAGACATTCAAGCGGAATAAGCTTCTTGACATGATTTCTTGAACTTTGTGCCCTATGTAATGCAAGACTCGATACAAGACAAAGTCGACAGACGTATGCACCAACAGACTCCCCCTCGGATGTTGACGAGTCTTAAGTGTCGAGTCTTCAACGTCTTCAGTCTTTATCAGTCTGATCACACTCTTGAAGTATCTGACTGTAAGCATCCTCAATCTTCTTTCTCTTTCTTCCGGAATTTTAACCTGGCTTTGTGCTCTTTCTTCAGGTTCCTTGATTCCTTAAGTTCATCAGCATCAGTAGTTTCAGAATCGTTATCTGACTCACATCTCGATCAATATCAAAACCTGGTTAACCTGCACATTCTTAACCCAGAAATAAATTTCACAATTTTGACATTTTTACAAATTTATTTATCCAGACTATCCTTCAAATTTATCCAGAATGATTTAACAAAGATAAATTTCTGATGACAACTTGCGAGACCCTGCACAATTGACAATGTGGTCGAATTAGCTAACACCTTGACTGACGGACTGGTGCGTACAAGAGAAGAGAACAGGAAAAAGGAATTGGCCCAGAAGATTACCCAAGGTTTTCGTGGGGGTAATAACAACAGTAACTTCAAGAAAAAGGGAACTAGGCAATCGTCCACACCTCCATTTTGTAGAAACTGTAGAAAGAAACATTTTGGTAAATGTCCAGAAAATTGTAATTTCTTCTAGGCGTCGGGGCACCGAGAGGAGGAGTGCAGGAAGAAATCAAAGATTTGCTACAATCGCGGAGAAGCTGGGCATTTTAGACCATAATGCCCTAAACTGGTCAAGCCAGTTGACAACAAGGCAAAAGCAACTGAAGGAACTAATAAAAAGAATGCAAGAGCCTTCCAGCTGACGACGCGAGAAGCAGATTTAATTCTGGACGTAATAGCTGGTACGTTTCTTGTACATGACGTTTACGCAAAAGTATTATTTGACTCTGGTGCAAACCAAAGTTTTATAAATAGTTCATTCTGCCAAGCTCTTAAGCAACCCTTAACCAAACTTAAGCAAGTTTTTACGGTATAAACGACAGATGGTAATTTTGTTAACATAGATAAGGTTCTCCAAGAGGGGAAGATAGAACTCTCAGGCCATAAATTTTCTGCAAACCTGCTACCTATGAATCTAGCCGGATTCGATGTCGTATTAGGAATGGATTGGTTAATAGCCAACCATGCTCGAATCCTATGTGATAAAAATTCCATAGAAATTCATACACTAGCAGGAGAAGTAATTGTGATTTCAGGAGATAAGCCGCGTAAACCAATGAAGTTCGTTTGAGTAATGAAAGTTGCAAGTTATGAACGAAAAAAAGGAATAATGTATATGATTTCGGTAATCATTAACACTAAAAGTAAGGAACTTAAGGAAATTCCAGTAGTATCAGAATACCCGGATGTAATCCCAGAAGAGCTACCTGGATTACCACTAGATAGAGAAGTAGAGTTTAGAATTCATCTAATTCCTGGAACTACACCAATAGCTAAGGCACCTTATCGATTAGCACCCACAGAAATGTTAGAACTGAAGAAGCAGTTAGATGAATTGCTAAGCAAAGGATTTATACAACCTAGTTCATCCCCTTGGGGAGCACCAGTGTTGTTCGTGAAGAAGAAGGATGGTTCAATGCGGATGTGTATCGACTATAGGGAATTGAATAAAGTTACAATTAAGAATCGATACCCATTACCTAGGATTGATGATCTTTTTTTATCAACTTCAGGGAGCTAGATACTTCTCTAAAATAGACTTGCGCTCCGGATATCATCAGTTGAAGGTACAAGAAGAAGACATACCTAAAACTGCTTTCAGAACTAGGTATGGTCACTACGAGTTTACAGTCATGCCCTTTGGATTAACGAATGACCCTGCAGCATTCATGGACATTATGAATAGGATCTGTAAGCCGTATTTGGATAAATTCGTAATTGTCTTCATCGTCGATATACTTATTTATTCCAAAAGCCAGGACTAGCATTGTGAGCACCTGCATGCCCTCTTAGCTCTGTTGAGAAAGGAAAAGCTTTACGCCAAATTCTTGAAATGTGAATTTTGGCCACAAGAGGTGCAATTTTTAGGACACATGGTGAATCATGAAGGTATTCACGTAGATCCCTCTAAGATAGAAGCGATCACCAATTGGAAGGTTCCGCAATCAGCTACTGAAGTTAGAAGCTTTCTAGGGTTAGCCGGATATTATAGACGCTTCATAAGAGACTTCTCTAAGATAGTTGTTCCATTAACTAAGCTAACTTGTAAAACAATTAAGTTTGAATGGGGACCTAAGCAAGAAGAAGCCTTTAGGATTTTAAAGCAAAGGTTAACAAATGCCCCAATTCTTGCCTTACCAGACGGAACGGAAGATTTTGAAGTCTTCTGCGACGCTTCTAAGCTAGTGTCACACCCCGATATTTCCACGTATTACCGGTGGGCCCGGTGGGGAGTATCGTGGCATAGTTGATATCATCATAGTTAAACAACACAATTTTAAATGCACAGCGGAAGCAAAAGATAGATTTATTTCAACCGAATAAATTATAATATTAAGTATCACAAAATAGTTGAAACAGATCCACGGGCGGATCAATTAAAAAGGAAACATAGTTCATCAGATTTAAATGCATCCAAGCTTGCGAGACTCTTATTGATGCTAAGGAGAGGCCAGCCTATTTCGAGTAGTACCTGCACTTAACCTTTTTGGGAAAATACGTCAGTTTACACTGGTAAATACAATTAACTGACTCATTTTGAAAAGGTTTAGAAAATTGATTTGAATGCACAAGGCACAAAATATTTTATAACTTGGGATAATTATTTATATATAAACTTGTAAAAGAATTACATGTTCGTTATACGTTCAGTAGCCCGGATTGACACCGGGTTAAAGATTAATAGACACACCACATGATATAGTCCCGCGGCGGGTTATTCCCGAAATCGGCGGTTATACCTTATTATTTATTTATGCACTGTTGGGTGTACGCCTACACCCCGTGCTTAGGTCGTGGACATTTCGTAAAATGATGCCAAGGATATCCGGGACATGGTCATTAACCCCCCAAAGGCTTTAATTAAACAAAACAATTTAAACGGGACATTTCAATAAATTAATCTTCATACAATTAAAAATTCAATGCCCGACCAAGCGGTATTTTATATATCGTACCCCAAGCCCGTATAAGGGAAAATAAGTTAAAAGTATTTACCTTTGCAAGTTTTAATCACAAATAGCAAGTGTGTGTAGCTTTTACCGGGTATCCTATTCTGGAACAAAGGTTTTTAATAACCTATTAGATTCCTAACAGGTCTTTAATTAAGCCTAAACTTAGACCGGTTAGTTTTAAAGGAAGATACGGTTCAAACGCATGATTAAGTGAAGACCGGAATAGAATGTGATTTAGACCCGACAAGTTTGAAGACTTGTATAATATAGGTAAACTAAACACATTCTGGATTTTGAGACAAAAATGGTAAGGTTTGACCCGTTTCAGTCAATTTATGCAAACTAGTTACATAAACCGAACCGAACGCGCAAGATGCGTAACGGGTAACCATATGAGTCATATACAGGTTTCCTAAGTTAATATGCCTTAAATATGTTGTGACATCATTAAGATATCTTCTATTATGCCCGAAATGGATTTAAACTCAAACTATGCCCCGTAGGGGCATTTTGGTCATTTTAACGGTTATAAAAGAGTTTGAATAATAATATTAGTTACAGGTCTGATATAATCAGTAAAAATACTTAATTTTAATAAGTTATAACAGTAGGGTATTACATATATGTAAAATTTATCATTTAAAACCAAACTATGCACCTTAGGGGCATTTTGGTAATTTCACATAGGTTTAAAAAGTCAAAACTGGAAATCTGAGTTTAAAACTTTTGCTTACTGTTAATATATAAAAATTTACTGAAAATATCAGTAGGCATCAAACATTATATGTTTAAAAATAGTTTTAATACATACTATGCGTTAAAAATGCTTAAAAAACGATTTTTGAGCTATTTCCTGGTTTTTAAAGGAAATCTGATATTTTTATTATTCCAGAAGGCTCAAAATATTTTATTTATCATATTAGACCAGTAGAAAAAGGTTTGGCATCAAAATAATTTGTAAAACTCATTTTATAGCCCAAAAGGGCAAAACCGGCAATTACCGAATCAAGCTTAGAACTCTATGTTATGCTCAGCCTAAAATTAAATAAAAATCTTCAAAAATCCCAAAATATTATTTTATATTAGTAGGTAAAAAGTTTGGTGTTAAAAATTGGGTTTAGATAGGATATATGCTAATTATGTCGTTTATTTAATAAAAAGCTTTCTAATTACGCTAATGAGCATAACTCCTAATCTAGACCTCAAAATGATGTCAAATTTTAGGGACAATTTTATAAATCAGTAGTGAAGGTTTCTACTCTTTTACATTTTCAAAAATCACGTTTTAAAGTCAAAAGGGCATAATAGTCAACATTTAAGCATTTAACGAAAACATGCATATGAATCGGATAACTAATGAATCAAGTTGTATAATCACAGAGGATTATACAAACATGAAACCTGGTCCTAATAAGGCTCTAAGGAATTTCTAAAACATGCTACAATGGGTCAGAACTGAAAGTCAAAGCAAAAGTCAAATTATGCGACTTTCGGTTCCGATCCGAGCCTAAACTGAAAATTGTCGGGTTGAACATGTTTAGACATGTTCTTACATTAATTACCAAGTTATATTAGTGATAAAACAGGTTGCATGGGTTCTACATTGCTAATTATGCGTTAATTTGAAAATAAGCTTTCTGTTGACTTTTTTAAGATTAGCTTTGACCCGACATTTGACCTAGTTAGAATGGGAGTCAGAGGGTGCCCTTTTAAGGGTTTATTGCCCACATAATTACCAACTCATAGGTACTTTCAATTTGAAATTTGACTGGACAAATTATGATTAATCACGAAGTCAAACTCTAATTACGATGGTTTGACTTTAGGCTAAATAACTAGCCAACACTGAATTAAGAAAGGTTAAGGACACTTACAAGAGTCCTATGCACGATTAGGAAGCCTAAGAGAACTTGGTTGCTGATCAGAGAGCTCCAGAAATAAGCTTGTGAAGGTTTGCAAGTGAGTGACACAATGTTGCAAACTTGGGTGTCCTTATATATGCATTTTGATTCAACTAGATCATGCCAAATAACTCTACAATTGTTTCCAGATCAAGACAAGTGCCCCCTATGCATGAAATACCATTGGGGCAGCCCCTGGTATGTAAAAACAAGGTTTAAAGTCGGTTACACAGCTGAAACTGGCACTTGTGCGCGATTTTCTAATGCTGGGAGGTCCAGGCGGCCCGCGTAAGGTTCTGGTCTCACCTTACGCGCCCCGTGTGGGTGATAAGAACCAGCCAAACAAGTTTCCTTTATTACATTTCAGCCCGTGGTCCTTTTAAACGTGGTTTTAAGTCCCAAATTTGCATTTTTGACCCTCTAACTTAACTTTTAAGGGCTCCAAGACATATACAAACTTTGTTAAGTCCTTGGTTAACTTTGTGATCACCCGAAAAGCCTTAAATTTCAATGTTGACGCTTTTAACCCCTCGTATACGAATATTGTCATAACTTTCTCATACGATAACGAAACTTGGTGAAATTTTTATCACATATTCTAGTGAGTATAATTTATCGTTACAAAGCTTCGGGTTTGCTAAAAGGTCACTCAGAGGTATACTTTCAACATGTTGACACATTTAACCCCTGTAGTTTGCAATTTCCCACTTTCTTCCACAATTAGCTTCGTATGGTCCATGATTCATTCGTTTAAGGGTATAAACATCGTGTAGGGTTATTGAAAGGAATATTTATCCATTGTTGACACTTTGAACTCTTATATTCACATACTTTCTTTGTTTGTCAACTTTAGTCCCTCTAAAGTAATCTTTTACACGTTTAAAACTCATGACGCGTGTCGATACATTATTGGACGTGAATTTACGAGGTGTTACATCCTCACCCCCTTAAAAGAAATCTCGACCTCTAGATTTACCGAAACAAATGAGGATACTTTTCTTTCATTGTGGACTCTACCTCCCACGTATATTCGGGACCTCTACGGGCATCCCATTTAACCTTCACAATCGGCACTTGCTTCCTTCGAAGCTTCTTGACCTGTCGATCCTCGATCGACAAAGGTTTTTCAACAAACTTTAAGCTCTCATCTATGTGTACATCCTTATGTGACATGACTAGTGACTCATCAGCTAGACATTTCTTCAGGTTGCAGATGTGGAATACATTGTGAATACCACTGAGCTCTTCTGGTAAGTTCAACTTGTAAGCCACTGATCCGACACATTCGATGATTTCAAATGGACCTATATACCTTGGGCTTAACTTACCTTTCTTACCAAATCGCATCACTCCCTTCCAGGGTGATACCTTAAGCAGACTTTATCACCAACCTCAACTTTAGAGGTTTTCGCCTTTTATCAGCATAACTTTTCTGCCTATCCCTGGCAGGGGACTGATGGAATTTGGAGATTCCATAAGAAAAGGATTTGGGTACCTAGGCAAGGAAATTTAAGAGATAAGATTTTAGAGGAAGCCCATAAATCTAGGTATACGATGCACTCTGGTAATAACAAGATGTACCAAGATTTAAGAAATAAATGCTGGTGGATAGGAATGAAAAAGGACATAGCCAAATACGTTTTCAAGTGTCTAACTTGTTCGCAAGTTAAGGTAGAACACCAGAAACCTTCAGGGTTACTTCAACAGTTAGAAATGCCTATATGGAAATGGGAACTAATAACAATGGACTTTGTTACTAAGTTGCCCAAGACCAGGAAAGGTAACAACGCAATCTGGGTGATTGTGGATCGATTAACCAAATCAGCCCATCCTGCCAATGAAGGAAACCTTTAGCATGGAAAGATTGACTAAATTGTATGTGGACGAGGTAGTGTCACTACATGTAGTTCCACTCTCCATTGTATCAGATAAAGATAGTCATTTCACTTCGCATTTCTGGACAAGTTTCCAAGGAGCAATGGGGACACGCTTAAATTTAAGTACTGCGTACCATCCCCAAACAGATGGACAAAGTGAAAGGACGATCCAAACCCTGGAAGACATGCTCAGGGCATGTGTAATAGATTTTGGTGGAAACTAGGATGACCACCTACCCTTAATAGAATTCTCCTATAACAATAGTTATCATACAAGCATCAATGTTTCCCGGCTCGAAGCACTCTATGGACGAAAGTGTCGAACCCCTGTATGTTGGGCAGAAATAGGAGAAAGTCAATTATCAGGTCCCGAGATTGTACAGGAAACCACCGACAAAATAACTCAAATCAAGGAAAGACTAAAAACGGCTCGAGATCGTCAGAAGAGTTATGCAGACAATCGACGCAAACCGTTAGAGTTCCAAGTTGGGGACAAGGTACTCTTGAAAGTTTCTCATTGGAAAGGGGTGGTTCGGTTCGGTAAGAAAGGAAAGTTAAGTCCAAGATACATAGGACCATTCTCAATTACTCAACGAATAGGACCAGTTGCCTATCGCTTACAACTACCAGAAGAATTAGTCGGGGTACATGATGTGTTTCATGTATCTAATCTCAAGAAATGTTTGTCTGATGAATCACTGGTAGTACCTCTTCAAGATATAGAGATAAACGAAAAGCTAAAATTTGTTGAGAAACCTCTCCAAATCGAAGACAGAAAGGTCAAACACCTTAAACACAAGAGGTTGATACTAGTCAAAGTCAAGTGGGATTCGAAAAGAGGACCTGAGTATACATGGGAACTGGAATCAGAAATGAAGCGGAAATACCCTTAGCTGTTTCAGTAAATCTCGAGGACGAGATTTAAATAAGCTGGGGAGGATGCAAGGACCTGCAAAAATGTCCCACAACACTTCGTAAGTGGAAACCCGGACCCGTAAAACCCTAATCCTTATGAAAAATCAAGAAAATCCAAATTTATTAGTTTGTCGCGGGCCGCGTAAGACTTAAGGAAAGTCTTCGCGGGGCGCGACAGCTTGGCAAAGCTCTGGATAACGATCCAGGCCACGTGTCAAACACATGGCAGACCTACGCCGTGACACGGCAGCCTTAGCCGTAGCTAGGGTGGCCCTCGTGCGGCGCGTAAGCCAGCCTTAAGGCCTACGCGGGCCGCGACAAACTCAATTTTCAGCTATAAATTGTACGTTGCATGGCCATTTCCATCTGCTCGAAATATTTCACTCAAACAGCTTCCTTTCTGTGCGAAAATTCAATTTTAGTGGTGAAACGCTGCTACGATAACAGGGTAATAACTCGATCGCTGCTACGATACAATGTCCAATCAATTGAAACCGATCCGATGGATGTTTTAGTGCTGCCCAAATTCGGGCTATACTTTGTCATTTGTCGTGAGGGTTTTGATTTCGTGAGATTATCGTAAATGTTGTATTAAGTTACTAACCTAGTTTCGTTTGCATTATTTAACTAGGTTACCAGGCTTAATAAGTAGGCAAACTCTGTCCAGTTAAACTTGCAATGTGAGTCATTCTCTTTTTACCAAATTGTTTCCAAAACCCTATTTATTTTCAAAGTTATAATTACAGGGATTAAGTCTTTGTAATCTTTAATTACTGCCGGTATGTGGGGTTTTGTATACATTACTTGATAACCGTCACCATTGGACAACGGATTAGCCAATGGTTGATATTACCATAGTCACAGATACGGTCGAGTGACAAATACCGTTTTGGGTAATTGGTTGATAGAAACATTGTAATCGCCCTTAATAGTGTAATTTATAACAATGTGTCGTTTTGTACCAATTGAATGACTCGCCAGTATTTCCCCGCTGATAAAATCTTTTTAAACATGTTTCAGGTGATTTACTGTGAACAAGGAAAAGTGTCGTGTAGCACTACCAGCTTTGATAAAGTGGCTCAGTAAATAAATAAACATGTTTTTGTAAACATGGGATTTCCCAGTGAAATTCCTTTATTGTAAATTACGGGGTTTGTCCCGAAATTTGAAATAAAATAAATGGGTGTTTTCAGTTTAAGCGATCCTGTTAAATTTTCCGCTGCCTAATTAAACACCAATACCACGGGTTTCTGTCCCGCGGCTTCTGAACCGGGTAAAACCGGGTCGGGGGCCGTGACAGTTACATTTAGTCAAACTTAGCATTTAGTTTATTTAATTTATTGTGAACATTAATTATTTGCATCTTTTTTTTCACTTTGTTTATTATCATAAGAGTTTCCCTGAAAATGATATGAACACATATTTTTCACAAATAGTACTTATACATGGTATTTTTTTCAAAATAACAAAAAAGGTTAAAAGTGAAAATAATACATAAAAATATTAAAATAGTTCTTTTCAAATATATGATTTAATAAATTGTTTTTTTTGTTTAAATATAAAGAAATATTATATAAACATGAAGAAAATATAAATATTTTATCTAAAAGATTATACGGATATATGAATAAGAAAGTTTTTAACCTCAAGTTTTTTTTTTGAATAGCAAACGGAACCCTTTTATTAATCCACCAAAACATATGAACACTAGCCAGGAACTAGTCGTTCAAAACATCCAAAGAAAACAAACAGAAATAAAAACATAGCGAATCTAAATCTACATACATTACCAATTTACATTGAAATCCCCCCCATTCTTGTTGAGTGATACTTTTATATTTTGACCTCATCCTCATTCCTTGGAAAGTTGTCTCCTTTATTGTTGCCATAACCGTTTGTACCGTGCTTTGTCTTCCTACGAAAATCTTTTCGTTCCTGGCTTTCCAAAGGGTCCACATTAGTTGAATTACTATTGCATGTATCGCTTTTTTCATCTCCCGACTTCGGTTCAAATCGTTGAGCTCCAATAATAACTCTTTTAGGCTACCCTCGGTGTTAACCATAGGTATCCTAATCCACATTGTTAATTTCTCCCACACCCGTTTCGAGAAATTGCATTGTAGAAGAATATGGGCTGCTGATTCGTTTGCTGCACCACATATCTTGCACATTGTATCGGTCAGATTCACACCTCTTTTTGTGAGAGAGCAGCTGCTGTTGGAATTCTCTCCTCGATAGCTCTCCAGACGAACATTAAGCTTTTTTTCGTTGCCCAGTTGTTCCATACAAATCTGAAGACAGATTCATTTAAGTCCGTTTGTTTGATAAGAGTCTAAAATTTTTGCCTTTTTATTTGCTGCAAGTTGGAATACATTAGGAAATTGCTTTCTTAATGGTTCGTTTTCCGATCCATGTATCTAGCCAGAACAATGTTTTTCCCCCACACCAACGTTACTTCTTAATCTGAACTGACGTCAACATTATGTTTTAAAAATTCCTTATCTATCTCACCAATGTTCTTCCATACTCCCGTCAGTAATTTTTTTAACCGGAATGGATTTCATGTTCCTATGATTTTGATGCAGCGATTTTATTATTTTTACCCACAGACTCTCTGGTTCCATCTTCAGTCTCCACCACCACTTAAGCAATAGAGCTAAATTTAAATCTTTTATGTTACCAATACCGAGTCCTCCGAAATCCTTTGATGCTACCACTCTTTCCTATCTAACCCACCTTATTTTGTTATTCAAACTGCACCCTCCCCATAGAAATTTTCTTCTAATCCCTTCAAGAATTTTCAATACAGTAGCCGGGCACTTATAGAGAGACAAATAGTAATTTGGTAGACTACCTAGCACTACTTTTACCAATATTACCCTACCCGCGAAGGATAAATGTCTGGCCTTCCAACTTGATAATCTCTTATTGAAAGTATCTATTATCTCCTTCCAGTGAATTATTATGTTCATGTTTGCACCTACTTTTAAACCAAGGTAGATAAATGGTAGTTTCCCATCTTTACACATAAAAATCGCTGCCATATGTGTAAGTTCCTCAACAGAAGTGCCAACTCCAAATATTTGACTTTTCCGTGGGTTTACTTTTAGGCCCGATAAAAGATAAAAAATTCTAAGTATCCTCTTTAAATTTTTTATGTTGTTCTCCTCCCATTCCCCCAAAAAGAGTGAATCATCCACAAATAACATATGAGTAAGATATGGGCCGTTATTAGGTAATCTTACGCCCGAAAATTCATTAATGTTTTTAGCCTTTTGCATCATGACATGAAGAGCTTCCATTGCCACAATGAATAGGAAAGGGGATAGATAGTCACCTTGTCTCAATCCCCTTTTATATTAGAACTCTCCTGTTGGGGACCCGTTCACTAGAACCGAACCCCTTCCCGCAAACAATATGCCCATAACCCAATTCCTCCACTTTGATGGAAAACCCATGTGTGTTAGGATAGAGATTAAGAATTTCCAATTTAGTGTGTCATAAGCTTTTTCTATATCTGCTTTGAATACAAACGTTTTAACCTCTAGTTATTTGAAACTAAAGATAAAGGCCTTATATACGATTCATTATTTCTAATATTGAAAATTCATATAAGATTACATGCTTTAACAAATATTGAAGGACAATGTGCTTTCAGTTCTATTTGTTGTTAAAGATATTTTTATAACAAACTAAATATTATTTATAAAACTTCTATATAACATTTAATGTTTTATATAAAAAATTGATAGCGTTCTCGTGTGTGTGGTACCCCATTAATAAAACAAATATACTCAACGTGTGCTTTAAAATGTAACATTATAATTATATTTGGATTCTATAGTTAAATTGTTTCATTCTCTTACTTTATTAGAGAGAGACATTATATTATAAAGTATGGATTAGAAAAAGTTGAATAGAGAGTGACACTATATTACAAAGTATGGATTAGAAAATGTTCATTAACAATTTTATTTTTTAATACTAGTTTCACAACATCATATTAATACATAATTTTAATTATATCTTATCTAAAAATATCATATTATAATTTCTAAATCTTATATAATTTTTTATATAACTTATGTAATATACGGGTCTATAACCTAGTGGCATAGGGCCCCTAAGGGCTCTCGATTCTCAGGGATGAACCTAGGTAAAATAAAAACTTAAGGATCCGTTTTTACTAGCCGGTACAGGGGCCCTCAAATTCTTAGGAATTTTGGGTCTAGGTAAAAGTTTTTTAGGATACTCTGGAGTTTTCTTCTAGATCCGCCACTCTTGCCGCACCCACACCCACCCCTCCTACCCTTAAAAGACCACTTGCAAACACTGTACGTGAGCCCACAATTTTACGCTGAGCTGGCCAGCCATGATACTCCCGCTAGAACATGTCATTTTCATGGATACCTTGGAGGATGATATTACACGTGTTACGATGTTAGACAAAAAACAATATAGACCCCATAATTGTATTTTTATTTTACTTTACGTTCAATAAACTGTTTTAATGTGAAAATTACTAATTTATTTTTTTAACGGTCAACTAAATCATCAGATAAGTAGAGCATGAGATGGCCTTCAATCGAGTAAATGCATCTTCTCCTCCATGACGGTTAGAGTTGGATGCATATCCGAGCCACCAGTTTCGAGGAAAACTCGCCTGAAGGCCCATTGCGGTAAAATCCGGTTCGGCTCGGTTTCGAACTGACGACCTCTAGAGAGGCTTAGTTCTAAACTTCATTACCAACCCCAATCTCCTTCAAAATGATGCTAGTGAGAGTTGAACTTGGGACCTCAAGGAGAAAAACCAAGTGACTAACTACTAGACCAACTTGTTAGGAACTACTAATTTATTTTAATAACTAAACTTATACATAATGGAGATTGAACTACTTACCTTCTATTACTCTAAACTTTATATAACTCATCAACATCATTGTATTATTATTATTTTTTTTGAACAGCAAAGTTTTTCATAACATTACTTCTAAATTACACCAAGTTTTATCTCATACCAGGAATTGAATTCATAGTCTCTTAATGAAAGTTGACTAATCTGAAATCGACGTTCTTAGATGTCCACGTATATTTTGATGTCAGAGACCACCCAAAGAGACAAATTCTCTACCACCCACCAAAGTAGTGATGGCAGACTACTCCAACTACATGGAAAACTAAAATTTTCTGCCATATTGACTATCTATACAACGCAATTATAACTTCTTTTAATTAATAAACTTTTGGCTTTCGATTATATAATTTATAGTTTGGGTATAATACCATCTACTATGCATTGTTGTAGAAACACCTAAAAGTGCTTGTCGGGTTAGTTACATAAAATTTACCGACAAAGTTTCGCAACAAGTTCATTAACTATAAAACGTTTTTTATATACTCATAACATTTTACATTTATTTTTTAGAGTTAAATGTTATTTACGTCCCTGTGGTTTGTCCACCTCTACTATTTCAGGCCAATTTCAAAATTGTCCCATTTTCCTCTCTCACATTCTTGAAACGTGTCTTTTCAGTCCAAAAATCTAACTCCAGTTAAAAAAACTCAGTTAGCTTAGGGGTAAAATGGTTATTTTACATATACTCTTTATTTTTCATTTTATAAACTTTGTAAAATGACCATTTTACCCCTGAGGTAACTGAGTTTTTAATTGTGGTTACTTTTTTGGACTGAAATGACACGTTTCAAGAACGTGAGGGAGGATAACGATATGATTTTGAAATTTGACCTGAAATGACAAAAGTGGACAAACCACATGGACGTAAATGGGACTTAACTCTATTTTTTATAATTAAATTATTTATTACAATTCCCAACAAGTTCATTAACTACAAACCATTTTTATTGGTTTTTATATAGTAATCACATTTTACATTTATTTTTATATAATCAAATTATTTGTTACAATTACGTTTATTTTTTATAAATAAATTATTTATTATTACAATTCCCAATAAGTTCAACTATAAAACTTTTTTATTGTTTTTTATATAGTCAACACATTTTACATTTATTTTTTTTACAATCAAATTATTTGTTACAATAACAGTTCAGCTTATAATATCAGAGTTAATATGTAATTTACGCTTAAATATTAAATCGTCAAGAAAAACACATTATAATAAATATACTTACATATCTAATTGGAAAACTTACATATCTAATTGAAAAAGTTTTAAGATTGAAATTTGAAAAGGAGGCTTTTAAAAAGATAATGTTTTATTATTTGGTATATAAAATTTATTTATTCAATCCGTGTAATACACGTGGTTATAACCTAGTATTCAATAATTAAAAATCTGATAAACGTATCAAATAAAAAGATTAAAATATTTATTCTAACCAAATTCGATATGCATAAATTAAATAAAAATGTCATAATATATTAACACAAAAGATTTACATTAGAATTTAATTTAATGTCATAATATATTAACTGCAAAAGATTTACATGAGGAAACACGAGGAAAAGGTAGAGGTTGGTTCACCCTTCCCAAGTGGATATATATGCGTTACATACCCCTTTTCATCTTGACATTTTTACCCTTACCTTGAATCTCGTATCCCACATATGTTTTGCACAAAAATGCTTATGTTCACGAACATGTCATATCATACTAATAATAATAATAATTATGTTTTTCTATTTTCTATCAACACTATTTTTATTTTTTTAGCTATTTAGTGATTTTTATTTATGAGTTTAACAATAATAATAATTTGGGTGGAGATATTTGGACACCCTCTGCGCCTATTTGGACACCCTTTGCCTCGTATAGGCCTCGTATAGGCCTATACGAGGCGTATAGGGTTACATCAAAATCAGTGCCTGACTCATGTCACTTCTGGTTTGACCCCTTCAAGACGCCTCGTATAGGCCTATACTGGGCGTATAGGACCCTTCGTATAGGCCTCGTATAGGACCCTTTGCCCCTTATATGCCTCGTATAGGCCTATACTGGGCGTCTTGAAGGGTTTTTTTTTTTTTTTTTTTTTTTTTTTTTAACAAACATTTTATACAATATTAATCGTTTTAGCAAACTTTTATACAAAAACAAGTTTTTTTATTTTAAATCATTATTATTAGGACCCACTCGTTGGTTTTTTTTAGTTGAAAAATGGATGTTTTGGTAGGGTAATTTGATTGTTTTTTGAGGGTGATGTTTTTTGAGTAAAAAAATGGGTGTTTTGGTGGGGTAATTTGAGTTGTTTTTTAAGAAAAGTTTTATTTTTTTATAAAAATATTTTACCGTTTTCAAGATCGGCCTTTAAAAAATATTCGATCATAGAAATATTACATTGTTTTTAACATATAGTGTAGTATAGGTCTCGTATAGGTCCCTTATAGGTCTTGTATAGGCCTATCGACGTATACGGGCGTTGTATCATATCCTATAGTATCGTATCGTATTGTATTGTATCGTATAGTGTAGTATAAGTCTCGTATAGCTCTCGTATAGACCTATACGATACCATACTATACGATACAATACAATACGATACAATACGATACTATCGTATCATATAGTGTAGTATAGGTCCCTTATAGGTCTTGTATAGGCCTATCGACGTATACGGGTGTTGTATCGTATCGTATAGTGTATAGTATAAGTCTAGTATAGGTCCCATATAGGTCTTGTATAAGCATATCGTATAATATAGTGTAGTATAAGTCTCGTATAGGTCTTGTATAAGCCTATCGTGTTGTATCGTATCGTATAGTATAGTATAAGTCTCGTATAGGTCTCGTATAGGCATCGTATAATTAATATTAGTGTTATTATAATTAATATGAGTTTTTTATAATTAATATTAGTGTTATTATAATTAATATGAGTTTTTTATAGTTAATATTAGTGTTATTATAATTAATATGAGTTTTTTATAATTAATATTAGTGTTATTATAATTAATATGAGTTTTTTATAATTAATATTAGTGTTATTATAATTAATATGAGTTTTTTATAATTAATATTAGTGTTATTATAATTAATATGAGTTTTTTATAATTAATATTAGTGTTATTATAATTAATATGAGTTTTTTATAATTAATATTAGTGTTATTATAATTAATATGAGTTTTTTATAATTAATATTAGTGTTATTATAATTAATATGAGTTTTTTTATAATTAATATTAGTGTTATTATAATTAATATGAGTTTTTTATAATTAATATTAGTGTTATTATAATTAATATGAGTTTTTTATAATTAATATTAGTGTTATTATAATTAATATGAGTTTTTTTATAATTAATATTAGTGTTATTATAATTAATATGAGTTTTTTTTTATAATTAATATGAGTTTATTATAATTAATATGAGTTTTTTTAGTTAATATTAGTGTTATTGGTATTTAAAAAGAGAAAAAAAAAAAAAAAAAAAAAAAACCCTTCAAGACGCCCAGTATAGGGCTATACTGGGCGTCTATGTGGACCAAAAGACCATTAAACCCCTGAATTAGGCCTATACTGGGGGCAAAACAGGGTTATTATGGTCTTTTGGACCCCTCGTATAGGCCCAGTATAGCCCTATACTGGGCGTCTATTATTTTTTTTTTTGTTTTCTTTTTTTAAATATTAAAAAGAGAAAACAAAAAAAAAATAAAAATAGACGCCCAGTATAGGGCTATACTGGGCGTATATGAGGGGTCCAAAAGACCATTATAGCCCTGTTTTGCCCCCAGTATAGGCCTAATTCAGGGGTTTAATGGTCTTTTGCCCCTTATACGCCTCGTATAGGCCTATACTGGGCGTCTTGAAGGGTATTTTTTTTTTTTTTTTTTTTTTTTTTTTTTTTAACAATCATTTTAAACAATATTAATCGTTTTAGCAAACTTTTATACAAAAACAAGTTTTTTTATTTTAAATAATTAATATTAGGACCCCTCGTTGGTTTTTTTTGATACGTTTATTTTTTTATAAAAATATTTTACCGAATGTAATATTTCTACGATCGAATATTTTTAAAGGCCGATCTTGAAAACGGTAAAATATTTTTATAAAAAAATAAAACTTTTCTTAAAAAACAACTCAACTAAAAAAAACCAACGAGGGGTCCTAATATTAATTATTTAAAATAAAAAAACTTGTTTTTGTATAAAAGTTTGCTAAAACGATTAATATTGTATAAAATGTTTGTTAAAAAAAAAAACCCCTTATATACGCCTAGTATAGGCCTATACTAGGCATATAAGAGAGGCAAAAAAGACCAATTTACCCCCAGTATAGGCCTAAATCAGGGGCTAAATGGTCTTTTTCGCCTAGACGCCCAGTATATGCCTATACGAGGCGTATACGTGGCAAATAAGACAAAATATGACATAATCAGAGATTCTCTTGGAAATTGGAAAAAGGCTATACGCCTCGTATAGGTCTATACGAGGCGTCTTGAAGGGTGTCCAAATAGGCAATAGGGTGTGTAAATATGTAGACCCTTATGTTTTTCTATTTTCTATCAACACTATTTTTTTAGCTATTATGTTTTTATTGTTAAACTCATAAATAAAAATCACTAAATAGCAAATTATTATTTATACACTAATTATGTATTTTAACTATTATAAAATATTATAACAGTAACAATAAAAACGGTTAGATCAAACACACTATTCTTCATTCTATCTCTTTCTATATATATCTATGTATATAGATAAAGAGATAGATGAGAGCGGTGTACAAATATTAGCAAACTAACTTGGTAGAGGTATATGTCTTTTAAAATGAAGGTGCTGGATTCAAACTTGAACAAGAAAATAATTTAGGATTATTGGTGTAAAGGAGTAATATTAGCCGTTAAAAAATATATAGTTGGTATACTAATTTCTCATTTTAATCACATAACACAATTCATAAAAATATAAAAAAATATTAAAATTTGAGTGAAACAAGATACAAACAAAGTTTTAATAACTTTAATAATATATGTCGAGGCTTAATTGTTATTTCATGATTTCCTTCTATTACGTTGCTGTATAGAAAATACACAGTTTTACTTATTATATACAAGACAACCAAAAAGTGCTTTAATATTTTCAAGTTTTAATATTTAATAATGATTAGTTTTTTATTTATTTTAAATTTAATTAGTTACCAAGAAGCTAATATTACAACCAACATGCATTTGTCCCCTTCGCCTTCGACACCTTTGGCTCCCTAGCTCCAGAAGCTATCCGTTTGTTGACTAGGGTCCAAAAGGTTGTCCATAACAGTTGCTCATCAACAGGGGGCAGGGGTTTGTCTTTAATAGGCTAGGGTTTGCTATTCAGAAAGGGATAGCGGCGCAGCTTGTTGCTCGCTTACCTGCGATATTGATGTAAAGTGCACTTATTATTAATGAAAAAAAAAGTTACCAAGAAATGACAACACAATCCATCAAATATACCATATAACTGCAATACAATTTACCGTATGTAATAATATTACAAGTAATGTGATGTGTTATATGATACAATACTATTACAATCATCGTATGTAATAATATTACACTTTATATGTAGTATGATACAATATTATAACATCATGTCATCATGTATACTTTGTATGGATGATTGCATACTTATTAAACTTTTTTACTTTATGTATTTTTGATTTAAATGTAATAATTTTAAATAATTCCACAATATTTAATATGTTTCCTTCACTAATTAAAAAAATTACCTAAAACTACACCAAACAAATACTTAAATGTATATAATATTTTTTGTAATATTATCTTTGTAACTTACGCGCAGTAATTTTCACTACGGAAAACTTTTTTTTTTGAACGGCAAATTTGGATCACTGACGACCACTGGATTATCGTTTACGGAAAACTTTATTTTCTAAATTCTTTTAATTTTCATTTAAATATTGTTATAACTATTTATTTATGACTTAAACTATTTATTACATAAAATAGCATGTGATGGTTTTATTCAATTTTTTTTTAAATTCGGGGAGTGCTTGACTATAAAAAAAGAAGCCAAACCTAAGTGCTCTTATTTTTGAGATCCAAATCCGTAAAAAAATTTCAGATTTTGAGTTGAACAAAAATCCATAGTCTAACTCTAATATGTGTAATTATTATACTGAAAAATGTTCGTCATCATATTCTCACGTGTTTTATTTACGAAAGAAGCTCTAATTCTAGAATCCGGCTAAACCCTAAAAGATTAAGTCGGCCTAATCATAGTTACAATTATGTCTATAACATAAATAACATATTTTTTTAACTTCCTTAAAGGCCACTTACCCCATTTGACAATTTATTAACAAGACATTAAACTATCGGCATACTCTTTAAGTTTTCCGTAACGAGTTCTCATGTTAAAAAAAACTTTCATTATTCTCACACACTTAAAATCTTATTCCTATGCCCCTTTCACTCTGTCTCTCTATATATAAAGAAATATAGGGAAAAAGGGTTTGAGAATATTAGCACCTTAAAAAAATTTATATAATATCTTTCTTTGATGATATCACAAATTTAAATATTTAATGATTTTATATAAAAAAGGTTACAACCTTTTCAAGTTATATCACTAAAGCATATCGTTCCAAAATTTAATGCTTGTCATTTCCCTTGTCTAATAATACATTTTGCATTTTCTTGTTTCACAAATTTCACAAATACAAGCATTCACATACTAATTATAAGATGCTAAAGAATGTGACTATTTATTTAATACTTATTACTCATAATAAAACACTGATTTTCTCGCTTTAAAATATTCAGAAACTTGTCTCAGACTCTAAACATCCTCGACCGTTTTCTTCTTCTTCTTCTTCCCTCTCCCTCACTCACTTGCAGAACGTAAACACACACTTCCATTTTCACACACACACACAGAGACTGGTACTCAAACCACTCATACAGTCACATCTCATACATTTCCATATATAGTTATTATTACACACACACACACACAAAGGGTTTAATCAAGTTTATTTAAGTTACAATGGGGACGATTACGAAACAGTTGTCGACGGTGACCATAAAAGACAAAATGGATCGTCTTTTGACTGCTGCACACTTCCCGAAGCGTCTTAAGAAAGAACTCGCTGATAAGACCAACATCTGTGAGTCTGTTGGTGAGTTTTCCGTTTTCTTTTCTGTTGATTATTCTTCAAGTTAATATTCGTTTAATTTTTGTCAATTCAAGTTGATTTTGTTTGTTTTGTTGGTTTTTATTTGTGGTTTGTGTGTGATTATTGTTGGTGAATGTTGTTGTTCATACATATGATTTTGTCAGTTTTTATGTATTTTATTATTTTTGATTGAATGTTTATGGCCTATTAATTAATTTATTAAAAAATTATGGAAAATGTGAGTATTTTTAATGTAATTTATTAATTAAGTTTATTGTTGGTGTTGATTCTGGTGTATTGGAAACCTAGGGTTTGTTTCTGGTTTCTGTAATAGAATAAATTATGTATTTTAAAATTATTCTCAAATTGAAAAGTAATTATGTGTTGTTCACTGCACAATTTGGGGTTTGATAGTTGAACTGTTGGACCATGTTTTAGAACTTGTGATTTTGGTGGTTCTGGATGTAAATTTGTTCATAAATCGTTGACCATCTGTTGATTCTGTTCCATGAAAATGTGTTTTTGTAATTTGATGAACATAAAAAAAAGGAAACGATGAACCGATACGTAAAAATGTAGGGTAAATTTAGCAAATTGATTGTAGGATGATGACGACGACGATGATGATGATGAACTTATGTGATTATGGTTCCGTTATAAGGGAGTTTACTTTGCAAGGATTGTTGTTCCTACATTTGTTTGTGTTACAAGTTGTTTAAAAGTGAATTTCCTAAAAGAATCTACCATTAAAGTTCGGGTTTAAATGTGTGCTTTTTAGAGGGTTTCACACGTTTATATTGTGGGCGTGCGCTCGGTAAAGTTAAATAACGATAATACTTCAATGTTTTCATGGTATTTTGTCACTTCTAATTCTGTTCATAGTTTTATCTGTAATTATATAATAGTTCGGACTTACTTTTGTGGTGTATTTGATGCAGATATAATTTTGGTAAAGCAGTTTCCGGTTGTTACATATAGAACATTAGCCTATTATCTAGTCGGACTAGTGAGAATACACTCTAAGAAAGTTGAATATCTGCTCGTTGACTGCAATCGTAGCCTCAATGAAATAAAGTTCTTTTCCGAGGGGACGAAAAAAACTGATGTTAACTATGGTGGCACGTGCTTGCCGGAATCTTCAACTCAAAGATCTCAACTCAAAGTTGTTGATGTGAATTCTACAGAATCTTCTCGAAGAAAGAACAGTTATTCTTTTCTTGAATCTATGCGTGCACAGTTCACTTCACTCAGCATGCCGGATAACTTCGACTTAGATGCATATGATCTGGAAATTGTGGAAGCTGATGATAGCAGCGAGTGAGTCAATCTTGTTATATCTGTTCTACATTTTTATCATTATTATTAACAATTACGTGTTTGTTTCTCTGATATTACAGTGATCATGTGAGACCCCATCTGGAACTTGTGCTTGCTGGTAAGCTTTTAGGTATACATGTGTTTATTGTGTAATCTACATGATCTTTTAACCTAATCATATGATTCTTCTCATACAATAGATGCATGGGAAAACCATCGAACGTTACATCACACGTTTGGCAAGGTACATCACATTATATATTTCAAAGATTTATTTGGTAAGTTTTTTTAGTTCATTGAAGTTAAATGTTGTAATTTTGGTTTATTAGGACGATGCTTCAGCTTCTACTTCTACTTCTAATGCGATTACCAGGTATGCAATTAATACTTTACTCCAATAGCAACTGTATATATTTACATTTTACGCACACTCAAGTTATTTGTTATATTATTACAGTATTAACCCCAACACAAGTGTTGAGAAGTTTCGCCAAAGATTCGTCTTAGAAGAGTGCTTGGAGCCAATAATACTTGGTGAAAGCGATGAAGAATTCATTCTTGATTCAGTACCCTTAACTGAACAAGAACATGAACCAGAATGGAATACTAACACAGATTCTACGATGATGTCCGAGGGTGTACAAACTCTAGAAACGCATCCGGATGAAGAGTGTACAGCAACAGGGCAGACAGTGGTTTCGGAAATGACGTCGGTTGATAAGATAATGCTTAAACCGAGTCCAAACAAAAGTCAACTGTCGATTACAGTCGATGTAACACCTCAGTCAAAGGCTCCAGTTGTTTCAGGTAACATCTAGCAAGATTTAACCTAATGTTAATGGGGTTTTAATTTTATGAAATGGTAATTCAATGCAGGCAAACGTAAATCAGAACCTGTGGCTGTCCGTACCCCAGCTTCAAGAGAACATGTTCGGGCCCCACGGAAACGTAAATGTGTTTATGATTATGCCGTTGTGATTCCTAACGAGTAAGTTCATCCACAAGCATACCCTAAATGTCTTATTTCTTATTTATTGAAGTTGATATGAACGCTAAATGGTATTCTCTTCAATGTGGCAGGGTGTATAAAACCTGGGTTTCGGATGCTAGCGATCTTGCACGCAGACGGCGAACCTGCTCTGATGTTCTTAATCGGAAGGAACCTCGGTCTGTTGATTATTTCATGCAGCCTCAAATTTCCAGTAAGATTTCTTTCTTTGTTAGTTATTCAGTTATTTGACAGACTTAACAGTTCCTATAATAAGTTTTGTTTATTTTCTAGTAATTTTGACGCCTTGTGTTTAGTAATCTTTGTTCTCCACAGTCAGTGCAGGTGTTACGCAAGAACTTAGGTCTTCAATATCTGCAAACGAGCAGGTCATGGCAGAAGAAGTTCAAGAAACGCCGGCCCCCGCACCGCTTAATGTTCATAAATCATCTGGGGCAATAGAAGATGAAGTTATCGCTCCTCAAACACCTGCAACTCATCCAACTCCGTTGAGGTTTGATGAGGTGCATGAGATCTCCATGGTCAACCCAATGAGACCGACAAGTCCCAGTGAAAGTGTAGAGAGAGCCATGTTTCCAATCACGGGGGTCAATGAAGTTGAGATGCATAGGGACGAGGTAATCTATTCATTTTCTTTAAAATCTGTTTTAAAAATCACAAGGACTATTGAGTTTAATCATATCATATACAACTCAGTATTCTGCTACGTTCTGATTATTATTATTATTATTGCATCTAAACCAAACTCAGGGTCCGAGTTCTTTGGGAGAAGACAACCAAGAAAATGGTAATGAATCTACATTGGGTATCTAACTTGTTGCACCTTTTAAAGCCTGCTACGTTTTATAACTTCTTTTCTTTAAAGATCCTTATGTTTTCCTTTTTTGATATTGACTTCAGTTCTCGTTGCAGAAAACCTATCGGCTGCCACAAAGTAAGTTTGATCATATTTCAACGTTATTTTGCTTAGAATCCACCATTGTTCAAACCTATATAAGATTTACCCTTTGTATTATACAGAACCGTTGGCAGTTACCTGCATGATAACTTTGTACGGAGCCAAGAAAAGGGGGAAGAGGCAGTTGTTAACCTATCCCAAGTTTTGAAGAAAAAAACGAAGAAAGAAAGCGCCAGGTTTTTCTATCAGATGCTGGTAAGCCTCTAACTGCAACAAAATCTACACGATTTTACTTGAGATTAGTTTGTTGCTGTTAATATTTAATTTGTTTACTTGTGTTTTAAAAAACCAAACAGGTTCTAAAAACAGGAGGATACATTGATGTGAAGCAAGAAAAGCCTTATGATGAGATCTGTGTGAAGCAAACTCCGAAGCTGCAGGAAGCGTTTGGAAGTGGCAGTCGAGAGTGAGACAACAGCAACCAAACCGGACCTTGTTGTTTGTACAAAGGGTTATCTTTGAAATAGTTGAGCCTATAGTTAGTCTGTTGATGTTCAAATCTTTTAGGTCTAGTTTAGTTAACTTATGGTATGAACTTATAGCTTTAGATGGTATCCTGTCATAGATTCTCAGGTCGGTTTTAGTTGTGACTGGTTTTTTCCAGTTTCTGACAATGCGATATTGATGTTCTTTCCTTTATTTGCTTCGGTTTTTCCCTTTCTGATCCCTTGTGGTTTTGTTATCTGGTGTTTTTCTTGTGATTAGAGCTACAGGGCGAGGCTAAAATATGCTTGCTTGCATTTGTTTATGTTCAAATTTGAGTATGTATATGTAGACATATTGTTTGAAAATTAGGAAGGTTGATGTTTTGAAAATTAAGAAAAACCGACACCTAATGTTGTAACATGTATATACCTTGTATTCACGTGCTATTTGATTCTAGTATATCTTTTATTTCACATCACATCATGCGATTCTAACAAAAGATTCATTAGCACTTTTAACCAGTTCGTGAACCGTTTAAAAATAAAAATAATCAACAATAAAGTTTTGTTGATGTGTACGATGGTGGAAGCATTGAAACCCGAGGTTGATAATCCACCATTAACGTAATTACAATGATTATGATTAAAGAAACAACTTTACAGATTTTCATATTTAAAAATATGTTATACTTATAATTATAATTGTAATATAAAAAATTGAACAAAACACAATTTTATGATTTTGAATATAAAAAAATGATAATGTTTTATTAGGTAAAAATAGTTTGACATGAGATTTTTTAAGGAGCGTTTACGGAAAAGGGGCTTTCCAGTAGTGGTACCCGATCGGGTACACCAACGTCACCTGCACTACCAAAGAAATGAGAGGAGAGAGAGAGGGGCCATTAGAGGTGTGTGGAGAGAGAGAGAGACCGACGACAGAGGTGTGCGGACCACCGACGCCACCTATTTCGGGTTTTGACGGGTTAAAATGGGAGAGGACATGAATAGATGATTGGTTGTTGAAAGGGTATGTGTCTCCACGTATATAAATACATGCTCAAGGACTAAATAGGTAAAATCATGCAATTTGACATGTAAATCCCTCTAATCGGAAATCACTCCTTATCCCCCAACTGAACGTCACCAACAAAAATATCTCATACAGCCAGCCAGCCACACTCACAATCCACCCTACAGATTCTTCAATTTCAATCATAACCTCCCAAACCCTAACCCTAATTTCCATTTCCCCAATTCAATGAACCACATCTGATTCAATCTCAATCTTCAACACAATGGACGTCACCTATCTCCACCAAACCAAATGCATATCCAATCTCCATTCAACTCACCATCATCCTCTCTCTGTTCTCTCTAGGGTTTCAATTTCAATTTCAAAACATTACCAGCATAATGCTCGCCGTTCGTTACGGTTAGGCGTTCGGAACATGTGTATGGCTTCCAGCTCCGACACACTCGTCTCCGGTAAGTCTTCTTCTCCAACTGTCGCCAGCAAAAAAGATATACAGGAAGAAGAAGAAGAAGATTTGAAATCGTGGATGCATAAGAACGGTTTGCCTCCGTGTAAAGTGGTTCTTAAAGATAGAGTTGCGTATGATTCACGGCATCCTCCTATTCATTATGTTGCAGCTAGTGAGGATTTGCAGGTTGATCTGGTTTACTGTTTTTTGTATGATTTTGGTGAATTTTAATTACTTGAAGCGAATTAAGTTTGTTTGATGATGTGTTTTAATGAATTGTAGGCAGGTGATACTGTATTTTGTGTTCCGAATTCGTTGGTGGTTACGCTTGAGAGAGTTTTGGGGAATGAGACTGTCGGTAAGATGCGGTTCTGTTTTTGTTTAGTAGTAGATTGAGTTGAAGAAAATTTAAATGATTGGACAGTGAAAAATGTGGATATATGGAATTTTTAAGCAAAATGTTTCTGTTTGATTGATCGTCCGGGACTAACGTCTTTCTGTTTGATTGATTGTTGTTGCAGCTGAACTGTTGACGACTAACAAACTGTCGGAGTTGGCTTGTCTTGCATTGTATCTAATGTATGAGAAAAAACAAGGGAAAGAGTCTGTCTGGTATCCATATATAAGAGAGCTTGATCGTCAGCGTGGTAGGGGACAGCTAGCTGTCGAATCGCCACTCTTGTGGTCTGAATCTGAACTGGATTATCTGACAGGCAGTCCAATTAAGGTATTTGTTTTTATTCTACTTATAACTTGAAGGTTTACTATAGGCAAACATTCACTATATCTAAAAGAACGTTTCACACAAGCGGGCAAGAGGTTCAAGACTTCTACCTGTTTAATCTACATTGCAATGTTATTTATGTTTTCAGGATGAAGTTCTTGAAAGAGCAGAAGGCATCAGAAAAGAGTATAACGAGCTTGACACTGTTTGGTTTATGGCTGGTTCCCTATTTCAGGTGTTTTTTCTTTGTCAATTCGGTGATATTTGGTTGTAATGGATTGGAGTTATTTGCCCTACAAATTAATTTGTTTTGTTTAGTTAATTTCAATTCTTCATATGGCTGATTGCTGTTTGTTTAGCTGATTGCTGTTTGTTTAGTTAATTGCCCTTGTTTGTTTCTTGGGCAGCAATACCCGTTTGATATCCCTACAGAGGCCTTTTCATTTGAGATATTCAAACAAGCCTTTGTAGCAGTCCAATCTTGTGTTGTGCATTTACAGGTTTGTTCTACCATCTGATAACACTTGCTTGTCAATTAGTTTCCTTCTAATGTGTTCTTTACCTTTACAAATATATATTCTTCTTGTTTTGAATGGTTTATAACTTTGCATGGACCCTTTATGGTTGTCAAATGATGGCTATATAGGAAGCAAGGCTGTGTTAAATTAATTCTCTTTAGTTGAATATTCTAAACCTAGTTTTTTTTCTGTAAATTCAGAATGTGAGTTTGGCACGAAGGTTTGCATTGGTTCCTCTTGGACCTCCTCTGTTGACCTATAGGAGCAACTGTAAGGCAATGTTGACAGCTGTAGATGGAGGTGTTCAATTGGTTGTTGATCGCCCGTACCTAGCTGGACAATCTATTGTAGTTTGGTATGACATCTGCTTTCTTTTGGGTTACAACACATTCGGCTGTTTCTAAGTGCATTCTTGATCTTTATTATACAAATGTTTTGTAGGTGTGGGCCACAACCTAATTCAAAGTTACTCATCAATTACGGTTTTGTTGATGAAGACAACCCTTATGACCGCGTGGTAGTTGAGGTAAAATTGAATTTCTCATATCTTACATGCAATTTTTATCATTTCAGGAATCTTTATTTCTGCTTGTACTTCTCTACCTCTCTTGCTTCCAGGCAGCATTGGATACGGAGGATCCTCAATATCAAGACAAGAGATTGGTTGCTCAAAGAAATGGAAGACTAACCATACAGCCTTTTCAGGTATAAATCATTCTTAGTTTCACTTTTTAATTCATTTACGTTGCGAATGATTGTTAGATATAAAATTAAATATCGTCTACATTTTATCTTCCTTTAGGTTAAAGTGGGGAAGGAAAGAGAAACCATTCTAGATATGCTTCCGTATATGAGGTTAGGTTACGTTACAGATCCTCTAGAGATGGAGTCTGTTATATCTTCTCTGGGTCCGGTATGTCCGGTAAGTCCATCTGGTGCCTGGTGGGTCATTGCCAGCTTTAGATTTAAGTTCTGTATCCTTATTGTTTTTTTCGTGTTATGATATTACAGGTAAGCCCTTGTATGGAATATGCAGTTTTGAACCAATTAGCTACTTATTTCAGAGAAAGACTGGCAGGTTACCTCACTACTCTAAGCGAAGATGACGCATTGGTAATACTTTTGGTTTCACCAAGTTTTAGATGGTTACCTACCACTTACCTACATGTGAATTCTAGCATTAACTAATGTGCTTTTTGGGAGTTCAGTTGGCAGAATGTGATATAGATCCCAAGAAACGAGTTGCTACACAGCTTCTGAGGTGTGAGAAGAAAATACTAAGCAGATGCTTGGAGGTGACTATTGATCTCATAAACGAGTTACCAGATCTCTCTTTATCTCCATGCCCAGCTCCTTATGCCCCTCTATTAAGATGAAATTGGATAATCTTCATAAATTTTGGGAATCTTGTGAGTTTCAGTGTCCAGACAAATATGCAGGTCAGTTAAGCTGTTAATTCATGTTTGTATTCGGTTGCATTAATTTGGTGATGTTTTTGTTACTCCTTGTCTTCAGATTAGCATGGAAAAACATGAAATCTGGTGGTCATCATGTTCTTTTGAAACCATCTGTTGATACTTGATACCCAGGCCTATTTTATTTGTTGTACAAACCAGAAACATTCAAGTCTTGTACAGTTTATGGACCAAAAATGCTTCTGATATATTTGAACCTGATTGTTTCTCTAAAATAGCCTAATTAAAAAGCAAGTGATAAACTACAGTCATGTACATGCTTCATACAATGCATCACCCTTCAAAACTAGAACTAAATGTTACTCGTGATAAAAGAATGCGGCGAATCTACTGGAACCTGGATGAAAAAACAACCAACTTCAAACAAGCCATTGCCGCAGCTCCCTTCCCTTCCCGCTTCATCTTCCTTCTATACCCACCACTCTAATACTGATAAGGTTTAAAAAAGTGGAAACGGGTATCGAGGCGTTTTCCCTTAGCCTCACGAGGCGTAAGCCTTGAGGCAGGTCGAGGCGTAAGGCTCGAAACATTATTAAAAAAAATTTAAAATATATATCTCATAAAAATCACAATTTAACATAAACAAACATCATAAATAGAAAATAGTTCAACAAACACGGTTTAACATAAAACAAACATCATAAAATATTTCGAACAACTTAAATTAGTAATGTTATGACATCTAAATATCATAGACCTCGTTTTCCTCCGCATCATCATCCTCAAAGTTTTCATCTAGCGTATTTAGATCGTTATCTTCATCAAGCAAATTAATAACTATTTTCCTTTTCCTCCTAGATGATGAACTCTCACCTTTTTCCACATTTGACCCGCCAACTTCACCAATGCCATCTTCATCCCCACTCGGGTTGGCTATCCACTCATCATCCGACAAAACATCATCGGCAACTATCGGGTCTTCATCATCTTTTAGATTGTCTTCTTTATAAACTTTTGTTTCAATAACGTACACCAACTTCTCCGTCCTATCCGTGCCCAACCAATTTGTTCTTTTAGATTAGGGTTTTGTTTTTTTTTATTATTTTTATTTTTTTAACCTAATAGATGTTTTTTAAGTGAACTATTGGGTTGGCCCACCAATTAAGCCTTATAAACACGTAATGGATCTAAAATAAAGTCTAGAAAACCTAAAATTTTTCAATTTTCACAAGGTAAGCCTCACCGCTTCGGAAAGCCTCGGATGACTGAGGCCTAGGTTTCAGTTGACCCCTATGAGGATAAGCCTTTAAGGCGTTTTTCATAGCCTCAGCCGAGGCGTAAGCCTCGAGGCGGGCCTCGGAAAGCCTTTATAAACCATGCTGATAATGACAAAAAGCAGTTAAAACTAGTGGTGCACAAAAACCCGAAACCTGAAAAAAAAAAACCCGGAACCGAGTATTATAAAACCCGGGTTTTTTATACCCGAACCCAACACTACCCATAGGGTAGGGACCGGGTATTCATATCTGATCTAAAACCCGGAACCGGGTTTTTTTATACCTGGTTTATACCCAGTTTTTCGTAGTACCCGGTTTTATTAATACTCGGAACCGGTTTTATAAATACCCGAAACCTGTTTTATAAATACCCGGAACCGGGTTTTATAAATACCCGGTTATATAGCGACAAAAAGGGGGCCTGCACTTTTGGATGTGACATGCCTTGCAAACAATTAATTTATCTTTTCATTGTTTGTGATACTTGATGTTACTGTTGTACAAGACTTTTCATTGCTTTTCTGACATGACTTGCCAAAAGCAGATGCATAGTAATTAATATGCATTATGAAGCAGATTCTTTGTTGAGATGCCGTGCATCAGTATAATTAATATGCACAACAACTAGTAATTAGTATATATAAATTCGAATGGTAATATTATTGTTTAGAGTCATTTTAGGGTCATTTTGTGCAGAATTGAGGATAGCATTAAGTATAAATATTGGTTCTATGTTTGGGTTGGTCACACAACTCAATTTTACACTGAAAATAACAAAACCCTGCTCTAAAAATCGCTTCGCAAAGTGCTATGTCTTCCGTTGGCGTGGGTTCTGCGGCTACCAAAGCAAGCGTCATGGAGGTTATTCCTACAACTCGAAACCAAGAAGTTTGGGTTCATTTCGAGTTATGTAAAATGTCGTTTGGACCAAACAAAGCTCGATGCGTTCATTGTGGAGCTATGTTGAAGTCCGATTCGAACACGACGTTGAAAAAAACACTTGTCAACGTATTGCAAAGTTTTGAGGAACGTTCCGAACCGAGGTCAACCAGCATTGTCAACCGACGGGCAAATTTGGCATTATGATGTTGAGTCGGTTCCCGAAGGATTCGGAAATTTCGTGATTCAAGAAGGTTTGCCATTTCGATTCTTCGACAACCAAAGATTGACCCGTCTCATCCAAAGAGTTCTACAATCACGTTATAACCAAGTAAGTCGCACTACTCTTCGACGTAATTGTCTAAAAGCGTGGAAACAAGCAAAACAACAATTATTTTCGACTTTTCAAAGTTTAGAAACCGGTGTGAAAATATTGTAAAGAATCGGGTGTTAAAAGTTTGGGTGCGAATTGGGACGTAGCGACTCACTGGAACTCGACTTGTAGCATGTTTGAAAGCGCTATAAAACAAAAGGATTGTTTGATTGCTTTTCATGATTTGCTTGGAGACGAAATGGAGGTTGAATCATTCTTGCCGTCTAGTTGGGCTATTATTGAAACTTTAACCGATGTGCTTGGGGTTTTTAAAAGCGCAACAACGTTTTTATCAGGAGTTTATTATCCCACAAGTTGCAAAGTTCTTAACCAACTTTTCATAATGGCAACAAAGCTTCAAGATTTGGAATATAAAGGTCCGATTTTTGCTAAATGATGAAGCCAATAAAAGAAAAGTTTAGAAAGTATTTTGAAGTTTTGCCTCCCGTTATTACTTGTTCGGCCGCTCTAAACCCATACGTAAACAAAGGAGGTGTGGAAACATTGATTGACAAATTATGTTTTGCTTTGGATTTGCAAGAAGAAGATCCTAATCTTGTGCCAAAAGCGCAAGCAAGTTTTAACAAACAATTTGAAAAGTTGTTTGATGTTTATTACGCAAAGTATGGTCAATTAAGTTCACAAGTTCATTAAGTTTATGAAAATGCGGGTTCTTCTAGTGGTAGTTCAACAATCCGTTCGGGAGATATATTGCATCGGATTTTTTTAGCATTCGTCACTTCCGAAGAAGAATTTGATAATTTCTACATTTTGGCTTGGTGGAAAGAAAAGGGACCCCAATTTCCAGTCCTAGTCGCAATGGCCCGTGATCTACTAAGTGTCCAAGCTTCCAAGGTAGCTTCGGAGTTCGCCTTTTCTTTTAGTGGCCGGGTCATTTCATTAAGGAGGACGAAGCTTAGTCCTGAGTCGGTTGAAATGTGTATTTGCTTGAAGGACTATTTGGATGCGGCAGAGCGGATTCAACATGTGGAGTCACTTGAAGATGAAAATGGTGTTGAAATGGATATACACGAGGAAGAGGTTGAAATAGGAATGTCAAGCCCACTAGAAGAAGACTAAACGAAGACGATCAAAAAACGAAGACGACCAAAAAAGAAGAAGATCAAGAAGCGAAGACGATTCAACTCCTATCTATGTTTTTTATCTATGTTATTTTATCTATGTTTTCAAGAATTAAGACTTCTAGTTCTTATGATTTAACAAAATTATGTATGCACTTTGATGTAATCTTGTTTAATTATTAGGTTTCTAATGATATTTGAAGTATTTGGTCATTGGGCCCCTCTCTCTGTTGGAAAGATCCATTGGTATTTGTCTAATGCAAAAAATGAAAAATTGATGGAACTTGGTTAAAACATTGTTAACCCAGAATGTTTGTTTTTTTAATTTATACATTCGAAAATCATATAAGCTGGGTGTTATTTCTTATTTCTTTTTCTTAAAGATTAATAATATATTATAATAGCATAGCATAGCAAATAAAATATAGAGTGAATTGCAAGGATTGTCCTTTATCTTTATACCCATTTGCAGGCGCTGTCCTTTATGTTTAAAATTGACGAATTTTGTACTTTATGTTTTCAAATCATACACATTTTGTCCTTTAGCCCTAACCCAGTTTGTTGGTGCATACGTCTGTCGACTTCGTCTTGTATCGAGTCTAGTATTAGAATTGTTAGATCAGGGCGCGTTGTACGAGAAAATAGGAGGTTTTAGGGTGTTGTTGAGGTAATTCCGCTTGAAGTGGGTAATTCCGCTTGAAAGAGACTTGTGCAGTTTCAAGCGAAATTAACTTAGTTAATTCCGCTTGAACTGACACCTTGTCACTTTCAAACGGAATTAACTCACTATATATATCCACCCAAGCGAAATCAGTTGTATCTTTCATCATTCCGGTACCGAACTGCTGCCGACGCGTCGTTTGATCTGTAAAGCTGTGATATCAATAAAACAAGACGATTAATAGTGAAACAAGTTGTTTTACAAGTCTGTTTCTTAGTTTCCGCCTCTGAAACAGACAAGAACTCTTCTGATTGACTCGTTTGGGTCACAACTCGATCCTACAAGTGGTATCAGAGCTCAGGAAGAAGAGTTCTTACCAAAACAGCCATTTTTTCTGATTTCTACACCTTCTTTTCAAAATTGAACTAGTTTTCACGGTCAAAAAGTCTTGAATTTCACATATTATGTACGAAACTGTGTTTTAACTAATCCTTGAAAGAATTAGACCTTAATTCGGCTTAAAACTGGTAAAAATTGTAATTCCGTTTGAAAATCAGATCGCATTTGATGACGTCAGCAGCATTTCAAACGAGATTAGCACCTTATTCCGCTTGAAATCGTAATTCCGCTTGAATAGTTCACTTAATTCCGTTTGAATTTACATAATTCCGCTTCAGGGGTTAATTCCGTTTGAGTTGTTTCAAACGAAATTAGGTTATTCCGCTTCAAGGTGGTATTCCATTTGAAAGTGTGTGGTTTCAAACGAAATTAGTGATTTCGCTTCAGGGTGATTCCGTTTGTGTGTGATTTCGTTTGAAGGGGGTAATTTCGCTTCAAATCTAATTCCGCTTCAGGATTTGATTCCGTTTGAAACTGAGTTTTTGTGAAAAAAAATTCCGAAACATGGACGAGGATTTCTACAATGCGTTTGCTACACCGATTGCACCTGTTACTGCTGCTGAAACTGTGTACAATGAGAATGAGACACGAACTTATCAGAAACCGCCAAAGCTCATGTACATTGAAGATTTTCAAGGATGGAAAAATCTCTTTGAAAACTGGGTGCAAGCTTATAAATTTGACGCATGGTGTTCATTGCTGAAAGATTATGAGAAACCTAAGAATGAACGTGGGATTGAAAAAGCAATTGTTGACTATTCAGAGAGTGACAAATTGAAATTTACAAGTGAGAAAATGATGATCAGTATTCTTCAACAAGCGATTAAAGAAGATATCTTTGTTTTGCTCCAACATAATGGTACGGCTAGATCAATTTGGGAAGCATTGATTTAGAAATTCAAGTGAGAAAACAGGAAGTTTCTTCTAACTCTGAAATGAGAAGTAAATGTGTTGATAAATCGACTTTGGAAGTTGGTGAAACTTCAAAACGGTTTTACAAAAGACAAGTCGATTTGAATAAACAAAAATGGGTTGTAAAATCTGAAAGTAGTTCTGACAATAAATCTGATTCAATAAAATCAGAGGAGTCATTTGTTGAGAAAAAGGTTGATAATTCCGTTCCTGAGTTGAACGAGGAAAATTTTCCGCCATTGAAAAAAGATAATCTGAAATCAAAAGGTAGGTTTGAGATATCAGGTCAATTCTTTGCTGATAAGAAAGAATTTGATGCTGAAAAGGTGTTTAATGGAAATATTAAACATATTTTTGGGAAGATGGTTGACATGAAAGTGAAGGGTGCAAAAGAATTTTATAAATCAAAATGTTGGTGGGACAGATGTTTGCCACCAAAATCACCCAAGGCTGGTCAGGCTTGGGTGACAACATTTTCACCATAAATTCCTGACTTGCCAGAGCTCTTAGGTTGGTAAGAGTGGAGCAGGAATCGACATCATTCTTGAAAAGGTTTGGTTGGTAAATCTACAGGTGATATCTTTATATTGTAATAATATGATTTACAAGTGGTTTGGGTTGGTAAATGAACCTACAAGAGGTTGAAGAAAATTTTCACTTACAAGTGGTAAATCAAGGACATTAAGTTGTACTTGTTTTTCCTACAAATTGATTGAGAAACGATGTGATGAACCCCAATTTTACAAGTGGTAAAATCAACGAAACTTATTTTCCGGAAAAACCATTTGATTAAAACAAACTTAAGTGTTTTGAAATCACAATGGGAAAATAGTTTGTTATGAGGGGGAGTTCTGATTGTTTATGCCAAGTGGATGGCGAATTGAAGTGATTTGATATCAGTTGTCGCTTTACTTGTACAGTTTGTTTTCAAATTTCGTTAAATGATTTTGAATTTTAGGGGGAGTAATAAATTTTCAGAAAATCCAAAAACATTAGAAAATTTGAAAAAGTAAAAAACATGATAAAAATAAAAAATGAGTTTTTTTTGTATAAAAGAGGAAATGATAGTACATCAGTGGACTATCACAGCATGCTAAAGATATGGAAAGTCAAAAATGTGATAAACGGTCTCACTGATGATGTGCCAGTAGGTTTTTGCACATTTAGTAGATTGTGACGAGATATAAACCTAAATTCAAACTTGCTTATTTCGTGGGTAACATCTCTCGGATATATGGGTAACCCCCGAAATCTTGTTTGAAAGGTCCCTCTTTCTGAGATACTAGGTCTTTATGCTCAGTGATATGTGGGGTATTATCCCGAGACTTCTGATTTTGCGGAAGCAATGGCCTAGTCCCCGAAGAATACTTTACGCTTGCTTGAAATAAAAGCCCGCCCTCAGCATAAAAAATGATGAAACATTTAAAAATGCAAATCATGTGCTGTTATAAAAAAGATCCTCTAAAGGGGACCCACCAAAAGTCGAAGTCGTCATCTCTCTGCTGAACGGAAGTTCTGACCTGAGCTCTCACGGCCTTCGCAATTTAACCCCTTACAGATATCATCTAGGTGTACTCACCTGTAAGACTGAATATTGGGATCTGGATACGGGAGTATATTCTGAGGTGGGACACGCGAATAAGTTTAAGTATCTAAAACATTAATCTCATATCTCGAAACAGTTGAACTTTGTGTGAAAATTTAAGTGGATCAGTATACTGACAATCTAAGTGAATCGTTTAGAACTTAAAATGTTTAAAGCTTAACGGTGTTGGTGATTTGTCTCAAAAACTGATATGATCCTCTTACACAAACTCACAAAAATATTGTATGTAAATATTTCTTTGATTCTTTTGCTTTATATAAAAAATCCAAAAAGATTTTCGGAGTGTTTTAGCATAAATTTTAAAAAAAATCCAAAAAGATTTTAGACAAGTGATGTTGGAAAGCTGATTTTCAAAATTCCAAGTGCTAAACTTGACGAACAGGTTTGGGAGTGTGTGTTTGGAAAGAAAATGATATACATACAAGTGGTTCATCAGTGACTTACATGATAAATCATTTTGTTCAATACTTGAAAATGATGTGTTCAGGTTGTGTCTACGAGTGGTTAGCAGGGTTTCTAAATTTGTTATCTTATCTTTTATGAAACTTATGTTTTGGGTAGAGAATATGCAGGTGAGCCAGGAATCATTCCTGAACCTGTAAACATTTGAGAGAGCCAGGTTGAGATGATTGAACCTGAAAATAGCTAGACTACGATCCCAGCACAAGTTGAGGGGGGGGGGGTCTGTTAGAGAGAGAGAGTCTGAAGATGCAAGAGCTAGGAGTTTGATCCTGAAGATGCCAGAGATTGATAGAGCATCATCCGAGGGAGAGATTAGCTGAAGAAAGAATTAGAGTGAGGCAAGAGCCAGATAGAGATTCTGGAAGCCCAAAGACTGATAAAGACTGAAGACGTTGAAGACTCGACACTTAAGACTCGTCAACATCCGAGGGGGAGTCTGTTGGTGCATACGTCTGTCGACTTCGTCTTGTATCGAGTCTAGTATTAGAATTGTTAGATCAGGGCGCGTTGTACGAGAAAATAGGAGGTTTTAGGGTGTTGTTGAGGTAATTCCGCTTGAAGTGGGTAATTCCGCTTGAAAGAGACTTGTGCAGTTTCAAGCGAAATTAACTTAGTTAATTCCGCTTGAACTGACACCTTGTCACTTTCAAACGGAATTAACTCACTATATATATCCACCCAAGCGAAATCAGTTGTATCTTTCATCATTCCGGTACCGAACTGCTGCCGACGCGTCGTTTGATCTGTAAAGCTGTGATATCAATAAAACAAGACGATTAATAGTGAAACAAGTTGTTTTACAAGTCTGTTTCTTAGTTTCCGCCTCTGAAACAGACAAGAACTCTTCTGATTGACTCGTTTGGGTCACAACTCGATCCTACAAGTGGTATCAGAGCTCAGGAAGAAGAGTTCTTACCAAAACAGCCATTTTTTCTGATTTCTACACCTTCTTTTCAAAATTGAACTAGTTTTCACGGTAAAAAAGTCTTGAATTTCACATATTATGTATGAAACTGTGTTTTAACTAATCCTTGAAAGAATTAGACCTTAATTCGGCTTAAAACTGGTAAAAATTGTAATTCCGTTTGAAAATCAGATCGCATTTGATGACGTCAGCAGCATTTCAAACGAGATTAGCACCTTATTCCGCTTGAAATCGTAATTCCGCTTGAATAGTTCACTTAATTCCGTTTGAATTTACATAAATCCGCTTCAGGGTGATTCCGTTTGTGTGTGATTTCGTTTGAAAGGGGTAATTTCGCTTCAAATCTAAATCTGCTTCAGGACTTGATTCCGTTTGAAACTGAGTTTTTGTGAAAAAAAATTTCCGAAACATGGACGAGGATTTCTACAATGCGTTTGCTACACCGATTGCACCTGTTACTGCTGTTGAAACTGTGTACAATGAGAATGAGACATGAACTTATCAGAAACCGCCAAAGCTCATGTACATTGAAGATTTTCAAGGATGGAAAAATCGCTTTGAAAACTGAGTGCAAGTTTATAAATTTGACGCATGGTGTTCATTGCTGAAAGATTATGAGAAACCTAAGAATGAACGTGGGATTGAAAAAGCAATTGTTGACTATTCAGAGAGTGACAAATTGAAATTTACAAGTGAGAAAATGATGATCAGTATTCTTCAACAAGCGATTAAAGAAGATATCTTTGTTTTGCTCCAACATAATGGTACGGCTAGATCAATTTGGGAAGCATTGATTCAGAAATTCAAAGGAAGTGCAGATATGATCAAGAATAAAAAAGGCGTTATTGAAGAAATCATTTGATATGTTTTCAGCTTTTGATCATGAAACAACAAAGCAGACTATTGATAGATATTGTCATCTTGTATTGGAAATGAGAAGAATGGACATTGAGAAAGATGATGATGAGTGGGTCGATAAACTAGCTGAAGCACTACCACAGCATAAGTGGGGAACTTATTTGATGATTGTGAAACACATGAGGAAGTCTGAGAGTATAAATTTGGCACAGTTCATTCAGAAAATTGAGGAGCATGAATTGGATATTCAGAAAACTGCTATCATGACGAATCCAAATGCTCAACAAGATGTCAGTTTGTATTACAGAGGGAACAAGTTTGAGGCTACCCCCAGCCCTAGCCCAAAGATCCAAACTGGTTTTAGTGCTGACAGTTCGTCTGGAACAAAGGGTAGTAATGTGATACAGAGTGGTGGATCTTCATCTTCATATTCAAGCTTTGATCCGAATCATACAACATCAAGTCCTCAATGACATAATTCAACAAATCTTCAATGCAACGTCACTTTGAACATTCAAAATGGTCAGAATTTGTCTCCAGAAATAGCCAAGCAACACATGGCATCACTCGTTGCTATGTTGGAATCTTATGAAAGTTTGATTGATGGCAAGATTGGAAATCCGATGCTTACAAAAGAAGATTATGACCAAATTGATGCAGAGGAACTTGAGTTGATGGATGTGAAGTGGTGTTTGGCTAGTGCTTGTAGAAGAGCAGAAAAGTTTCAACAAATTACTGGTAAAGATGAGTTTTGAGGAATGGCTACTTCTCCGTTAGGTTTTGACAAATCAAAAGTTACATGTTTCCGGTGTAAAGGAAAGGGTCATTTTAAGAGAGAATGTACAAATAAAGAAGCAACCGGGAATCAAGAAAAGAACAATTATTATCAGAAATCAATTTTTCATCAGATTGATCAACAAACTCAACAAAAGGATTCAAAAACTGCTCATGGAAAAATGATCGAAGATGCAAATAAGAAAGCTTATTTTGGGATAATTGATCAAGATGATGAGTTTCTTGCAGAGGGATTTAGCTGGGATAACTACATTCCACAAGGTTCAGGTCTAGTTGTAGAGGGATTTAGCTGGGATAAATATATTTGTAACACCCGTCTCTTGTTTATTATTTTAATATAAAATATGCATTTTTAAAACCAAATACATAATTATAAAAACACTTAGTTGATAAAACTAAGGTTACATGATTAGGGTGTTCTATTATGATCAACTAACTAGTTAAAAATCATTCTACATTAAGTGGTATTTACAAAACAAACATCGTCTAAAACATGATTAGATTAACGCGGAAGCTTCAAAATTAGTGTTCGGTTCTTGGATTCTTTCTTAATCGCCATCCGGGATAAGACCAACATCACCTAAGGTCAAAAACCACATCAATTGTTAGTTTTGACAACATTAAAATGTATGTAATCAAGTTCCAATATCAGACAATCGAAGAAAAATAAAAATTTCAGCATTTGAGTCTGTCGCGCCCCGCGACAGATCTCTTATAAGTTTACGCGGGACGCGAGAAGGCCTTGCGTGTCGCGACAGGTTCAGTCTCTCCCTTTGCGTGGTGCGGGGGAGACCTATTTCCAGCGAGTGCAGGTCTTTTTCCTGCATTTATGCCCAGCTCCGAAATTTGTCAAAATTCTAACTTTAAACGACCATAACTTTTTTACTCGCTAATCCGTTTTAGTCGATTCTTTTTCCTATGAGTCCGTAATAAAATTACGGATCCAACCATGTGAATTTCACATCACGGAAACCGAGTTACCAGCGATAGGTTCACAATTTCCTTATTTCATTTATCCAACCCACTAGCCATAAGTGCATATTACCACTTTTCAATTCTTAAGACCTTTTTGACATAATTACCCAATTCCCCGGGGTCATACCTTGGCGTATTCGCGCCACTCCATGGCTTTTCGTTCCCTTAGAACTAAATGTCTGTTTCCTCGGAATTCGAGCATTCCGTTTCAAACGATACTTTCTATTGACTTCTATTGTTTAACCCGATATCCCTGATTCGTAAACTTAAATTAACATAACCAATTCGTTGGCGTGGTACTATCCATCACTTAACGAAATATGAGACTTTCAAGTCTCTACTCACATGATCCTTTTAAAAGCATCATTTCGACCCGTTTGGCTATCTAGTGAAAACCATCACTTTATTGATAAGCCAAACCCACTTCCAACCTTTATTTTGACCCGTTTGATTGTCGAGTGAACTTCGCCACTTCAAAGACACATCAAACGCATCTATTACACTACGACTCCATTTATACATTAAACCCAAACATGTATGCATAATCTAACGAGACTAAAGTCACGTACCTTTAGAGCACACCTTTTCCACGCGTGTCCACTCCGGCTTGTCCGCTTGACGATCCGGACCCTTTGCCTAAAGAGTTCAATTCACAATAAACTTAGAACTCTTTCACAGGTTTTAACGCATAATTCTCTATAATTATCATATCTGCGTTTTCACTCAACTTTTAATATTTTAATCCTCACCTAGGCGTTTTATCAAACACCTAGCGGGTCAGATTTTTACAAAATCAAAACCAAGTTCATGACTTGTAGTTCTCATCTAAACCAATTTCAATTAAGCATATTCCCACATGTCTTAGCCACTATGTTTCAGAAATTACCTCTTAGAATTCAGATTACACTTGGACAAAAATCACAAAATCCTAGTGTTTATCAAGTTTCTACAGACTTCTTAGTCACCTACATTGGTGATTATAACCCTACAAACTTTATACAAGATTTTGACAAGAAATCATCTAGGGTTTATCCCTAGACACAATAACACTTCTAATTTCGTCCATGCAAGACATAATCAAGCTAAATTTCAGTTTTTCACAATTAACTTAGAACTTGAGATGAATCAAAATACTAGAATTTTGCATACCTTGTGATCCCTTCAGTGAGGTGATCACTAATTCGTGTTTAGAACTTGATTTAGGACTGAATTGAACCTCCAATTGATCAATTTTAGTGAAACTAGGGTTTGGAGGGGAGCTCTTGTTCGCTCCCTGCTTCTTGATCGACCAAACACACTTCAAGTGTGTGTTTGGTGTGGTTATTTCAGCTTAAAACACTTAAGTTTCCAACTTTACAATTTAGGTCCCTGTACTTATTATTTCATTTGTTAAGTAGGAGTTCCATCCATTTATTTGGCATCACAAGACTCACATCTAACTGGGTTATTTATTCCTAGTTAGTTTATTCTCGTTTATTTTATACTTTATAATTCTAATATAAAGTTTTATATTTTCGGGGTGTTACAAGTCCACCCCCCTTAAAAGGGTTTCGTCCCCGAAACCTTCTTTAAGTAGGCCTTTGGTTTGAACCTAACTATCCTTGTCTCGTTTTTCCAAGGCATTCTTTCTTTTTCCGGCACAAGGTTTTCATTCGTATTGACATGTGCGTCTTTTAGGCGCACGCCCTATTGGACTGTAACCTTTTATCACTTATTTCCTATCTTTGTCGCCTTTTTGACCGGGTTGTCTTTTGACCATCCTATCACTGAGTCTGTTAACATACTTACTTCACGCTAGTATTATATTGACAAGCGCTCTACATAAGTCACAACATTATTTTAACTGCAACTTGTTTTATTGCCTATACTAATTGGTCACCATTTTACCTCAACCGCATCATTCGGGTATGCTATATTGCCGTGATCGGCCCTTTGCGTGCTTATCATTTCATATCTAGTAACTCATATTACAACATGGCTATATTCTGTACCACTCTTGGGTCCGTGATCACATCACGTCATGTTTAGATTTTCGTCAGTTTTTCATTATTATGAATCTTATTTTGAATGCATCTTCTTACACCTATCGGCGTTAAGGATTATGTTCTTTGGTATTAACTATTTTCTAACTTCTCTCATAATATTTATATTTGTTAAACGCCACTCCTTACTAGAACTGAATTTTAGTTTAACGTCTATCTCTTTAACTTGTGTCGATTACTCATATTCAGGAGTTTACGACAAGAATTTATTCTTTTCCGCTATTACATTGCGCGGGGAATTGTAACTAGTCCCCATGCTTAACCCCAAGTGACCCGTAGGTTCCCTCACTTTGCCTCATAGGCTATTTTATTAGATCTTCCCCTTTTCAAGATGAGACCCTATGGTTTGTTTCTTTTTATTTGTGAGCCGAGGGTCATTTTGGTCCGGTAGACCTTTATATTGTTTATAACCCGAAGGTTATAGCGATCCCGTAGATCATCCTCTAGTCGTGTCTTTATTTAATTATATATGTATATACATAAGGAGTCAAGGCACCCCCTATTTATGTTTAAAATAATTTATTTTCGCTTTTGAAACTCATCTGACCTTGACCGTAGTCTAAGGCTACGCTCAATTTCTTTCGGATTATCTTTCCGGCTCTATGACTTCTTACGTCGTTTTCGCGTCGGTTTATCCCACTCATCCCGTTATTTGGTTTATGCCCCTACTTCCTTTTAACCCATTACTGGGTTCGTTATCTTAATGTTTTTAACACCCCGGTTTTATTGGTTTGCGTTTTCCTTTCCATAATCTTTTACGACCTACTACATTGGTTTGGTAATATTTCGCACTTTCATTATTCGGGTTGTGCTTACTTGGAATATTAAGTATTATACTTTATTCGGCCCGATCAATATTAAAATAGTTGAATATGACTATCGAAATTTCTGTTTTTGCAAAATTTTATTGTCCTTTAGTCATGACTCTTAATCCAAGTCTTTTGACTTTTAATCTGCGCCACCGTCTCTTGGCTTACGTATAGATCCGTATTCCTACCCATCTATCGGGTGTTTTACCGAAGTCATTATCAAAGCATCCATTTCAGCATGTATTAAAACTTTGTTTTGATTTATTCAGTAGTATTAGCGTATTCCGTTGCCCTTATTCCACCAAGTCTTTTATTCTTTCATTCATCTTGCTTGACTTGTTCGTGTGTACTTCATCGCTTATGATAGTCACACTTTACCCCTATTCCCTAACATTCTTGTTTATTGGTTTATATTTTTATTTACCTTGATTCTTATCCCTTCTTTTGGGCTTATTACCTTAATGTAACACGCTCCCGTCATCTGGCTTCCTTTTACCTTTATTATCCAGCATTTTGATTATTTGATTCGAACACCACCTTTCTGTTGTTAGCGACCCTTGGGTCTGTTTCTTTTACTAATGTTCCGAAAGCCCATTTCTTAAGTCTTATCTGGTAAAACCACTATTATGGTTATACGGCTTTTGGGGTTTACCCGTTCTTATTCTAACACTTTTATAAAGTTTATTTTTACTAGGCTTTTATATAATCGCATCCACCACTGCGATCATCGTTCTTTCTTATGAGGATTTGATTAATAATGTATTACTTGGATGGTTACCCATACCCAAGTTTCTAAATTTACATTTATTGATACTTTATTATTAATAGTAGCGAATAATACATATCATTCATTTTGCTTCTTTTTCACGGATATTCTCGGTCCGAGTCTTAATTTCTCATCTTTAACCTTAGTCCTATTGTAACTGTAACAAAATTAATTCATTTAATTTTATTATTCCTTATTGTTGCATGAAATTTATCCACATCGTTTGTTGATGTAAATAATGCTTCTACACATTTTATTTAGTTTGGCCAAGTCTATAACCTTGCCTTCGCTATTTATTATTATTGCAATTTTCGAGTTCGAGCGTAATTACACTCCTTCCCAACGCAAAATTTATTCACTTCATTTATTTCCCGGGTTCGAGTGTACACGCACTCCTTCCCATTATGACACTTGTCTTTCATTGCCTCTCCGGGTTCGAGTGTACATGCACTCCTTCCCATTGCAATATCTATCGAGATTACTTTTACCTCGATGTTCAATGTACAGTTTCAGCACCTCTTATAAACAATAGAACTTTTATTACTACCTATTTCTATTTCTCAAAGCATAGGTAATTTCGTTAACGCGAATGTAGGATGTTAAATAAATCGATGTAAAACAAACGATTTATTTGCACTCATAATAATAAAAAATTCATGCTGAAATTTAATTTACAAGAGTATACCTGAAGCGACATCAGGTTCAGCTTTAGCCTCTATGGCTGTTATATAAAACAACTTTGTCCTTGATTTTCGGGCATCAGACTTTGTGTCGGTTGTGTCCTTGGTTCCAAGCCTCTCTGGACATTTAGACTTCTTATGTCTTGGCTTACCACATGTGCCCTTGTGAATTTTTTCCACAAAATTTACACTGGTGTACTACACTTTTTGTAACTCCTTTCTTGGGAGTTTTATTAGACTTGGATTTCTTTACGGAACTTGGATTCATATCCAACACCCTTCTTTATTCTATTTCTTGTAATATGATATCTTTCAATTCAGCCATCATATCGTCCATCACCGGCACGATTGTGGTTTGTAATCTATCAATTTAATGTGATAGACTATTTTCTAGAGCTTTTCCGACTGCCTCGGAAATCTTAGCTTTCATTTGTTCAGTCAATTGAGATGTCGAATCATCTCCGGTTACTCCAGACATTTCTTTAGCTGAAACATCCATCATGGTTAATCAATAATTATTTAATTCTTTTCCATCTTATTATACGGAAATTTATATCACTCTCACTTAATCATAAGTAATGTGTTATTCTTTTTCGATTTGGTCAAGTACATATCTTGCCTTACCTTTCTTACTTAGTGTATTTCCCAGGTTCGAGCGTATTTATACACTCCTCACATACACTTTTCACATAATTCATATCGTTTAATCTCAATTATAAGTAACTCTTACCGGATGTCTGGAAACTGAAATGTTTACATCGATTATTAAACATCTCATTTATAACATAACTTTGTTTGTTTCGGTTTAGCCAAGTTCGTAACTTGCTTTGACCGTTCTCATTTAGTGCACTTTCCGGGTTCGAGTGTATTAACGCACTCTTCCCGTGCATATTTCCATCTCTTTCACTTACTTAGGATAAGATCTACTGAAATAAATAATTAATCCTTACCGGACGATCGATCAAGCTTGAACCGAACACTTTGTTGACAACCTTAAGCTCTGATTACCAACTTGTAACACCCGTCTCTTGTTTATTATTTTAATATAAAATATGCATTTTTAAAACCAAATACATAATTATAAAAACACTTAGTTGATAAAACTAAGGTTACATGATTAGGGTGTTCTATTATGATCAACTAACTAGTTAAAAATCATTCTACATTAAGTGGTATTTACAAAACAAACATCATCTAAAACATGATTAGATTAACGCGGAAGCTTCAAAATTAGTGTTCGGTTCTTGGATTCTTTCTTGATCGCCGTCCGGGATAAGACCAACATCACCTAAGGTCAAAAACCACATCAATTGTTAGTTTTGACAACATTAAAATGTATGTAATCAAGTTCCAATATCAGACAATCGAAGAAAAATAAAAATTTCAGCATTTGAGTCTGTCACGCCCCGCGACAGATCTCTTATAAGTTTACGCGGGACGTGAGAAGGCCTCGCGTGTAGCAACAGGTTCAGTGTCTCCCTTCGCGTGGCGCGGGGGAGACCTATTTCCAGCGAGTGCAGGTCTTTTTCCTGCATTTATGCCCAGCTCCGAAATTTGTCAAAATTCTAACTTTAAACGACCATAACTTTTTACTCGCTAGTCCGTTTTAGTCGATTCTTTTTCCTATGAGTCCGTAATAAAATTACGGATCCAACCATGTGAATTTCACATCACGGAAACCGAGTTACCAGCGATAGGTTCACAATTTCCTTATTTCATTTATCCAACCCACTAGCCATAAGTGCATATTACCACTTTTCAATTCTTAAGACCTTTTTGACATAATTACCCAATTCCCCGGGGTCATACCTTGGCGTATTCGCGCCACTCCATGGCTTTTCGTTCCCTTAGAACTAAATGCCTGTTTCCTTGGAATTCGAGCATTCCGTTTCAAACGATACTTTCTATTGACTTCTATTGTTTAACCCGATATCCCTGATTCGTAAACTTAAATTAACATAACCAATTCGTTGGCGTGGTACTATCCATCACTTAACGAAATATGAGACTTTCAAGTCTCTACTCACATGATCCTTTTAAAAGCATCATTTCGACCCGTTTGGCTATCTAGTGAAAACCATCACTTTATTGATAAGCCAAACCCACTTCCAACCTTTATTTTGACCCGTTTGATTGTCGAGTGAACTTCGCCACTTCAAAGACACATCAAACGCATCTATTACACTACGACTCCATTTATACATTAAACCCAAACATGTATGCATAATCTAACGAGACTAAAGTCACGTACCTTTAGAGCACACCTTTTCCACGCGTGTCCACTCCGGCTTGTCCGCTTGACGATCCGGACCCTTTGCCTAAAGAGTTCAATTCACAATAAACTTAGAACTCTTTCATAGGTCTTAACGCATAATTCTCTATAATTATCATATCTGCGTTTTCACTCAACTTTTAATATTTTAATCCTCACCTAGGCGTTTTATCAAACACCTAGCGGGTCAGATTTTTACAAAATCAAAACCAAGTTCATGACTTGTAGTTCTCATCTAAACCAATTTCAATTAAGCATATTCCCACATGTCTTAGCCACTATGTTTCAGAAATTACCTCTTAGAATTCAGATTACACTTGGACAAAAATCACAAAATCCTAGTGTTTATCAAGTTTCTACAAACTTCTTAGTCACCTACATTGGTGATTATAACCCTACAAGCTTTATACAAGATTTTGACAAGAAATCATCTAGGGTTTATCCCTAGACACAATAACACTTCTAATTTCGTCCATGCAAGACATAATCAAGCTAAATTTTAGTTTTTCACAATTAACCTAGAACTTGAGATGAATCAAAATACTAGAATTTTGCATACCTTGTGATCCCTTCAGTGAGGTGATCACTAATTCGTGTTTAGAACTTGATTTAGGACTGAATTGAACCTCCAATTGATCAATTTTAGTGAAACTAGGGTTTGGAGGGGAGCTCTTGTTCGCCCCCTGCTTCTTGATCGACCAAACACACTTCAAGTGTGTGTTTGGTGTGGTTATTTCAGCTTAAAACACTTAAGTTTCCAACTTTACAATTTAGGTACCTGTACTTATTATTTCATTTGTTAATTAGGAGTTCCATCCATTTATTTGGCATCACAAGACTCACATCTAACTGGGTTATTTATTCTTAGTTAGTTTATTCTCGTTTATTATATACTTTATAATTCTAATATAAAGTTTTATATTTTCGGGGTGTTACAATATTGCACAAGGTTCATGTTTTGTTGCTAGAATTCTGAGTGAAGATGAAGCTAGTCAGAAAAGAATCCCGATTTTTCCAGATATAGGAAGCGATATGGATACTGATGATGAGGAAGAATATCTTAACAAAGCTAGAAACGGCATAGATCCTGACAGATTTAATTTCTTTTTTGCAGATAAAATGGAGATGTTGAATCAGAAGAAGATTGCCAGATTGAAGAAAGAGCTGGAAGCAGCAAGAAAGCTAGCTGATGAAAAGGCAAAGACAGAAGCTGGAGAAGCAAATGCTGAGGCAGTACCTGAGAATGTTGTAAATAAAGTTGTTGAAATGGAGAAAGTGGTGGAGAAAATAGTTGAAGTTGAAAAAATAGTTGAAGTCGAAAAACTAGTCGAAGTCGAGAAACTTGTCGAAGTAGAAAAAATTGTCGAAATAGAAAAAAATTGTTGAAGTTGAGAAACTCGTTGAAGTTGAAAAGACTGTCGAGGTTGAAAAGATAGTTGAAAAAATGGTTGAAGTTGAAAAACCATGTTTGAAGTGTTTAGAATCTTGCAAAGTTTGTGAGGAGAAAAATAAGAAGATTGCTGAATTAGAAAAGATGAAAGAAGATTTACTGTCTGATGTGAAGTGTGTGAAGGAGTCATACGATGTTTTGAATAGAACCGTTGATGGTCTGAACAAGACAAACAAAGAGGTTGATGCTGCTATGACAATGATGAGCTCAACATTAATGACAAAGCAGAGCGTCATCAATGAGTATATCGAAGACTGTGCTAAGCTGAAGCAGGAGTTGGAACTTGAAAAGATTGAGAGTGAAAGGATTAAACGATTATTGTTGAGTTATACAACATGTGATTATTTGATTGATCGTGTTTATCCTACTGTTGCAGGTCTTGAAGCGTTTAAAGATAAAGAAACGGAAGACACAGATGCTGGTAAGACACAAAGTGTCAAGTATAACAAGTGTCCGCCTCCTATCTGTCACACCCCGAATTTCCACGTGTTACCGGTGGGTCCGGTAGGGGAGTATCGTGACGTGGTTGGCAACATCATAGTCAAACAACACAATATATAAATGCACAGCGGAAGCAAAAGAGTAAATATATTACAATCCGAAATAATGTAACATCCAAGTATTACAACGGAAGTAAAGGATCCACAGGCGGATTGAAAATAAAATAACACTGTTCAATGGACTTTAGGCATCTAAGCTTGCGAGACTCTTTAATGATGCTAGGAGTAGCCAGCCGATTCCGATTAGTACCTGCACTTAGCCTTTTTGGAAAATACGTCAGTTTACACTGGTAAATACAATCAACTGACTCATTTTGAAAAGGTTTTGAAAATGATTGATTTGAATGCACATGGCACAAATAATATTTATAACTTGGGTTACTTATTTAAATATATAAACTTGTACAGGATTTACATGTTTCTTATGCGTTCAGTAGCCCGGATCGAGCCGGGTTAAAGATTAATGGACACACCACATTTAATTATGAGACACCGACGGCGTACGCCTACGCCGGGTGCTAAGGTCGTGGCCATTTCGTAAAATGATGCCAGGGATATCCGGGACAACGGTCATTAACCCCCCAAAGGCTTTAAGTAAACAAAACAAATTAAACGGAGACATCTCAATAATTTAACCATAATAAGATTAAATATTCAACGCCCGACCAAGCGGTATTTTATACACCGTACCCCAAGCCCGTATAGGGAAATAAGTTAAAAGTATTTACCTGAGCTTAAATATAAATTCAATCCCAGCCGTATCAAATCAGCAAGTACAGATAGCTTTTACTGGGCTCCTAAATCTGGAACGAATGTTTTTAAATAACCTATTAGAATCCTAACGGGTCTTTAATTAAGCCTTGACTTAGACCGGTTAGTTTTCCAGAGGAATATACGGTTCAAACGCATGTTAAGGCGAAGACTGGAATAGAATGTGATTTAGACCCGACAAGTTCGGAGACTCGTATAATATGGGTATATTATACACATTCTGGATTTTGAGATAATAACGATAAGGTTTGACCCGTTTCGGCTAATTTATGCAAACTAGTTACATAAACCGAACCGAGCGCGTATGAAGCGTAACGGGTAACCGTAAGAGTCCTAAACAGGTTTCCTAAGTTAACATGCCTTAAATATGTTGTGATATCAGTAGGATACCTTCCGTTATGCCCAAAACGAGTTTAATCTATAATTAAGCCCCGTAGGGGTATTTTGGTCATTTTAAAGTTTATAAAAGGAATTAATTTATCTTCTGTGATCTGGGTCTGATTAAATCAGTAAAATGGTTTATTTTAACAGGTTATAACATTTGGTTATAAGTCTTATATACCAAAATAGTTTTAAACCCTAACTATGCGTATAATACGCGTATAAAGTCGTTTTAAGCGACGTACGGGTTAAAATAGGATTCTGAGTTTCCTGATCAGTTAAACAGGTTCAAAATACTCCATTTAATATTTAAAAGCAGTAGCAATTGGATTTGCATCAAAAGGATTTGTAAAACTCATTTTATGGCCGAAAAGAGCTTATTCGGTATTTACCGAATTAAGGCGATAATCCTAGCTTATGATCAGTTTAAAAATAACTAAAAATCTTCAAAAATCCCAAAATATTATTTAACATCAGTGGGTAAAAGGTTTGGTGTTAAAAATGGGTTTTAGATAGGCGTTACGCTAATGACGTTATTTAATTACTAAGAATCGCTATAATTATGTCATTAAGCATAACTCCTAATCTGGACCTCCGCTTGATGTGAAAATTTACAGACATGTCTAATAATCAGTAACTAAGATTATTTTACTTTCATATCTCCAAAATCTCGTTTTATGATCATAAGGGCATTACGGTCAATATTTAGGCGATTAACGGAAACATCGGACAATTAAGGATTCATGTGGCATAAGCGCAGGGGGTTATACCAACATGTAACTAAGTCCTAATGGAACTTTAAGGCATGTCTAAAACTATCTAAACCGGGTCAGAACTGAGGTCAAAGCAAAAGTCAAACTTTTGCGTCTTTCAGCTCCGAATCGGTTCAAAACAGAAAGTTGTCGAATCAAACAAGCGTAGACAAGTTTTTATACTTATTATCAGTTTATAAGAATGATAAAATAGGTGATACGCCTTTTACATCATTAATCATGTGTTAAATCGAAAATACCATTTATGTTGACTTTTTCGGATAACGTTTGACTCGACAAACGACATAGTTAGATCGGGAATCAAAGGGTGCCCTTTTAAGGGTTAATTGTCCACAATATTACCAACTTGTAACAACTTTCGTTTCGAAAAAACTATGGACCGTTTATGATTTATCGTAAGGTCAAACCGTAGTTACGACGGTTTGATTTCTAGGCTATAAACTAAGCATAACCCAAACAAGAAGAATCAAGGGTACTTACATACGTCTAATGAATGATTTGGAAAGCTTGTATCAGTTCTTGAGCTCCTCTAAAAGTCCAGAAGTTGAAATGTGCATGTATGTTGCAATATGAGACTTTATAAGAACTTTTATCTTTCACAAATTGATGCCAAATGAGTCTAGCAATGATCCAAGATCAGTACATGTGCCCCCTATAGGCTATAAACCATCTTAGGAAGCCCATAGAATCGAAAAGCTAAGTTTAAAGTCGGTTACACCATGCAAACAGGCACCTGCCCGTTTTTTCTGCATCTGCAGGTCTGACGCGGGCCGCCTCACATTTTGTTAAATCTCACGCGGGCCGCCTGAGCCTTATGTTCAGGTTTCCCATTTTTCTTTAATTGCATTTTGGCCCCCGGTCCTCCTAAACGTCGCTTTCACTTGCATTCTTGCATTATGGGACTTTAAAATTGACATTTAGGGGCTTTAATACTTATACCATCTTTGTGAAGTCCTCGGGTAACCTTGTGGTCACCCGAAAAGTCGTGAATTTCAACGTTTACACTTTTAATCCCTCGAATACGAATTCTATCATAACTTTCTCATACGATAACGAAACTTGGTGAAATTTTTATCACACATTCTAGTGAGCATAATATACCGTTACAAAGCTTCGGGTTTGCTAAAAGGTCACTCAGAGGTATATCTTAACATGTTGACACATTTAACCCCTGTAGTTTGTAATCTCTCACTTTCTTTTACAATTCGCTTCGTATGATCCATGATCCATTCGTTTAAGGTTATAAATATCACGTAGGGTTATTGTAAAGTATAATTATTCATTGTTGACACTTTGAACCCTCAAATTCACATAGTTTCTATGTTTGTCAACTTTAGTCCTTCCAGAACATTCTTTCACACGTTCAAACTTATGACACGTGTCAACACATTATAGGACGCAAATTTTCGAGGTGTTACATCCTCACCCCCTTAAAAGAAATCTCGACCCCGAGATTTACTGAAATAGATGAGGGTACTTTTCTTTCATCGTGGACTCAACCTCCCACGTATACTCGGGACCTCTACGGGCATCCCATTTGAACTTTACAATTGGTACTTGCTTCCTTCGAAGCTTCTTAACCTGTCGATCCTCAATCGATATAGGATGTTTATCACATCGTAAATCCGCATACCAATTTGTGATAGTGCTCCTTGACTTATTGGCGGAACACCTCCTTTAGTCACTAGTGTGCAATGTATTTCGAGCTCCGCCAAACCATTAAAATAGATTTTAGCTTACAAGCTACTTGATCTTGATACATTCGATTTCCTTCAAATGATTTCCATATATTCCGAGCTTAACTAGCCTGATAATTTAACAATTTTGGTACACCCTTCCTGGGTGATATCTTTTGTTAAACCATTTTCCTTAACAAGAACTTAGGAAGTTTGCTATTTTCATAACTCCTTGATTTCTTGCCGTGTACTGGCAACCTACATAGACTATGGATTTGTATAATCTTATTTGTTGTCCCCCAGGCAACTTTCAGATCTTGATAATTGGACTTACCAATTCTCTATCTAACACTAGACATTTAACACTCCATCTATACAAGGTCTCCAAAGGAGTAACCTTAATACTTATATATCAATTATTATAGAAAAGCTTATTTTTAAGGTGAGATGGTTATTCCAACCACTGCTTAGCGCTAATCCTTGTCGTTAGTCGAACAGATCGACGATCCTGGGCAGTTGACGGCAAATCCTTAATCGTTGCCTAATTAGGGTTGCGGTGATAATGCATAAGCAAAATGAACCGTCTTTCATATCTAACTATACCGAACTCTCAGGACATTGAGTTAGGCTATACGAATCTATATCTTAAATCTTATTTGACCAGGGTTTTCAATTCTGCCAAAAATGGTACTAGCTGTCTTGGAGGTCTCATAATAAAGCAGCCCTAAATGGGATATATCCCTTAACTCTACCTGCCTCTCTGTGGTAAACAAGGTAATCTTAGAAGAAGATGATCAAGATATAAGGAGGTTACAGAGATTTTATAAATCTCAAGCTCCAATTCATCCATCTTTGCTTGTGTCAATTAAGTGACATATTTATGTTATGAGTCCAAGAACTCCTTAATCGGGAAGATTTACTTGGACAATTCCATTCTGGACATCTCCTTTGAATTCCATTAGTTGACTTTAGTACTCTATGACCATCGGAATATCTTTGTGGTCCCATGTATTAAACCTCCATACTGATCAGGCATGGAAGCAATCTATGGAACTTATTAAGATACACCAATCCTCATATGGCGCTTTTATCATACCATTTGGTATTCGGAATCGATAGAGATTAAAGAGATATCTACTATGTACACTGTCGCACTTCCTTTTAGAGAAAGGATACTTTTAAAATTCTACAACTGAAGGTTTCTGATAAGAACAAAAGAAATGGTTCTTATGATTTGCCTGAAGGTTTTACCTTATACTTAACATCTGGGGTTCTCACGGGAAAATTTTCTAAAAGTTTGCTAAGTTTATGGTCTTGTGAGAGAATTAACAGCACCCATAACCACATGTAATTTATAGCAATAAATTCACAAATAAGGGTTTATCTGGTGAAATTCCTAATGTGAGCTGTCTCTAATTATTCAACAGGAGGGCTAAACTCCTCCACTATTAATCCTTCTAAACTTAGCTGTAAAATCTTAGAAAATTTTAGGCAGTCTCAGCTTTGACTGATTACTTCTTAATCATTATAACGTGTGTAGCTGAGGTAGATCCATAATGGATTTTTAATGAGTAGGTTTTTGAAACCTTAGTGTGCCCTCTTATTGCCAATGCTAATCACTAATAATTATGTGCCTTAAGCTTAGATTTTTGGGTATACTGAATAGGGTACTCTCTTAGCCAATGAATTAAAATTTGCGACATACTGTCGACTGTCTAGAACTTTTATGGCGAGAGTCAGAAATTCTTATTCTGTCTTTTCGTTTTTGCGAAACGGTATCTAGGTTTTTCTAATAAGGTCCTTAAAACTTGGACCATTCCACAATGTATAATATGATCTTTCTTGAGGATTTCCTTAATATCCTCACTAATTTAGGGTATTGTCATCAAATGACTGTGATGTATGCTTTACCAGGTTTTTTCCAGCATAACCGCTGATATACCTAATGGTTTCTACTTCATCCATCAATTTTCATGAAATCGATGGCCCCCTTTTTATTATTGAAATCTCTTTCTGAGTTTTTTTTTTCCATACTCGAAGTTTTGGTATTAAATACCGAATTCACCAAGTGCTTAGTCAACCTAAGAAGGATAAGTAGGTGATTGTAGTAAGAAGTAAGGAAGTTATTGTACATGTGCTTATATTAAATAAGAATGGAAATTTCACAAACTAGGCACCTAGCTCAGTTGGCTAGGCGCGCGAAAGGGTGCGGCCTAGACCCAGGTTCGATCCCGGGGACGGCCAATTCCACCATTTTTTTATGTTTAATATTAATTAATCGCACGGATGTATGTAATTATGAGGGTTGTCTCATAAGGAGTCTTGATAATTAATTGCTTCTTATCACCCACAATATGGGCTTGATTTTTAAGACAAACCATCGATTTTTATTACTATATCGAGTCCTCTTATTAACGAAACAAGGACAGCGGAGAAGGGTAATTCCTAATGGATATAAAATATCCATTTAATTTTTCTGGAGCAGTCTCTGAGGTATTATCGGTCAATTTTACTTCATACTTAACGCTTAGAGTTTTTAACAGGCAGATTTAATGATTTACAATATCTATTGTCTCTGAGAGACTTATCTGAACCTGCATTAAATAATACTCTAACATGAGCGTTATTGATATAGAAAGTACCTGTTGTGACCTTGTCATCTTGGATAGCCTCTTGAGTATCCATTTGGGAGTTTTCTGCTTTGGTCTTCTTAACTTCCTCAAGCTTTTTAGCATATTTAGGGCAGTTGGTCTTAATGTGCCCTCTTTCATTGCAACCATAGCAGGTTGCGTCCTCCATCTTCTTGCAGTCCAAGGTCTTATGCCCCTTGGACTTGCAGATCCCACATGCAAAAGTTCTCGACTGTTTATGCGAGTTCGATCCATACCTGCACTTCCCGAAGTGTTGTTTCTTGCAGGTTTTGCATTTAGGTTTTTCACCTGACTGCTGTTTGTCCTTTAAATACTTGCCATACTTAGCTGCTCCTTCCCTGGCAGCCTTAGGGCAATTAGTACTGATGTGGCCCTTTTCGCCGCAGCCATGACAGGTCGCATCTTCCACTTTCTTGCAATCCAAGGTCTTGTGACCCTTGGTTTTGCAAATTCCACATAAATTAGCACGTGGGTCGATGGTGCATTTTCCAGAATGTTGCTTCCTGCAGTTATTGCATTTGGGCTTTGCCCCCTTTGGCTTGGACGGGTTATGGTTTGAACCGGTCTTACCCTTTTTACGACCTTGAATTGGGGTATCATCGCCCTTCCGTTTGTGATCCCTCAGCACGCGATCCACAACGTTATTTATGGCCGTATTTAACATAGCCTGTAACTCGGTTCTTGTTAAGTTCAGTCTTACTTCATCATTCTGATTAACTGGATGATGGTGAGCTTCAGAGGAGTCAGCCATGGTGAAGCTTTGAAGGCTACTATCCAAGTAGAAACAATTTGTTTAATCATATAGTGAATTGTCGAATTTGATGAATAGATAGCCATGGCGCAATTAAACCATATAGGCCAATAGATAGAATTTAATTTATTTGATTATGTTTTGCCTAAGTTTAAATAAACCATCTTTGGCATTTAAGCGGAAAATAATCCTCCATATTTATTAGACAGGGGACATAAGTCACGACTGCCAATGTCATACTGACATCTTTTATATATAGCACAAGGGCTTGTTCCAAAAGACTTATGATGGCTCGGAGGCCTTGTCACTAGGGAAATTTTAAAAACATAATCGATGATTCCTTTGGGTCGGAAAATTTCATAGTTCATTGTCTTGACAAGAAGTTATGAAATAAAACTATCTTTTTCATGTATTCATCTTTACTCGTATGTATACATCCCAAATGGATGTTTTGATGCGTACATCATTTTCGACGTTTACCAGCCATGATTCCTATTGATCATTTACGCTAAATAAGGGATTTGGAAAAATTCCTAATATAAGGATGACAAGTGTGATTTTTATAGCATCACGTTTGTCGGGAGTGTTAACACATTTTCAAGTGTTAACAAGGATCTGAATCTCTTTTTAAACAGATTTTACCATCTTAGCTAGGTCTTCAATTGACATTCAAGCTAGGTCAAACCTTTTTACGATTCTCTTTTAATATCTAAATTGGCAGGAAAGGAATGATATTTTATTCAGGATTTTTATCATGAATCCTAATTTATAAGTTAGTAATAGCACAAATGGCCTAGTCGCGTAGACAAGTTTAATTTATAAGTCATGATTTCAGAGAATCAAGGCATGAAGGTATACTGGCACAACAGACCTAGTCACAAGGACATTTATAAATTATAAGCTATGATTTCAGAGAATCAAAGCATAAAGGTTTACTGGCACAACAGGCCTAGTCCATTACCTTTATCTGACAGGGAATCATCGCTACCACTGTCTTTTGGCTCATATGGAAATGAGCAGGGCCTGTAGGCGCTATATTACCACGTATGGTCAAAATATGATCATCTCAAGTGATGATCTAAACCCATGATTCAGAGATCATTACATTGGGTTAGGAATCTTTTGAAGAATCCATTAATAAGAATGACGTGTGTGATTTTAATGAATCACGTCTGTCAGGAGTGTTAACATATTTACAGATGTTAACAGGGATTCGAATCTTTTAAACAGGTCTTACCATCATGGCCCGGCCTTAAAATGACCCGAAGGCTAGGTTTCACTCTTAAGATTCTTATTAATATTTAACGCAGAACAATCCTAAATTGAGGTGTTAAATATGGATCTGAATCTAATTATGGAACTACCATCTTTGCCCTGCCTCAATATATTGCGTGGCTAGGTCTCGTCCTTTTTAGATTTTTCCATTTTATATAAAGGTAGATCTTATAAAAGGAATGTCTGAATGAAAATTTAAAGTTAATTATTCCACTACAAAATTAAAAAAAATACAGATGTGCCCTAGACGGGACTTAAAAGGAATAATGTTGTCCTCGAAGGAACTGAAAAGTAATTATGTCCTTAGAAGGACTATTAAGGAAACGATCTTAAGTAAAAGGAGTTTCTTCTTCATTTTATTTCTGACTGCTTTCTCCTTGGTTGCATGTTTCGTCCTAGCCGATGGACGAAGGTCAGCAAATCATGGCTCCTGGTGTGGAGAATTATTATTACGGCTTCTTCGCTTGGCGACGTATCCAAAATAATTTTTTTTTTTTTGAAACAGAAATTTCAAGATAAGGATTGAGAATATTCCTATGTTAAGTCTAGACTCAGAAGGTCAAGGTATGTGCTAATGTGTCATTGAGATTAAACACAAAAAAATAGTGTTTAATTCACTCAATGTTGGCTCTGATACCAACCTGTCACACCCCGAATTTCCACGTGTTACCGGTGGGCCCGGTAGGGGAGTATCGTGACGTGGTTGGCAACATCATAGTCAAACAACACAATATATAAATGCACAGCGGAAGCAAAAGGGTAAATATATTACAATCCGAAATAATGTAACATCCAAGTATTACAACGGAAGTAAAGGATCCACAGGCGGATTGAAAATAAAATAACACTGTTCAATGGACTTTAGGCATCTAAGCTTGCGAGACTCTTTAATGATGCTAGGAGTAGCCAGCCGATTCCGATTAGTACCTGCACTTAGCCTTTTTGGAAAATACGTCAGTTTACACTGGTAAATACAATCAACTGACTCATTTTGAAAAGGTTTTGAAAATGATTGATTTGAATGCACATGGCACAAATAATATTTATAACTTGGGTTACTTATTTAAATATATAAACTTGTACAGGATTTACATGTTTCTTATGCGTTCAGTAGCCCGGATCGAGCCGGGTTAAAGATTAATGGACACACCACATTTAATTATGAGACACCGACGGCGTACGCCTACGCCGGGTGCTAAGGTCGTGGCCATTTCGTAAAATGATGCCAGGGATATCCGGGACAACGGTCATTAACCCCCCAAATGCTTTAAGTAAACAAAACAAATTAAACGGAGACATCTCAATAATTTAACCATAATAAGATTAAATATTCAACGCCCGACCAAGCGGTATTTTATACACCGTACCCCAAGCCCGTATAGGGAAATAAGTTAAAAGTATTTACCTGAGCTTAAATATAAATTCAATCCCAGCCGTATCAAATCAGCAAGTACAGATAGCTTTTACTGGGCTCCTAAATCTGGAACGAATGTTTTTAAATAACCTATTAGAATCCTAACGGGTCTTTAATTAAGCCTTGACTTAGACCGGTTAGTTTTCCAGAGGAATATACGGTTCAAACGCATGTTAAGGCGAAGACTGGAATAGAATGTGATTTAGACCCGACAAGTTCGGAGACTCGTATAATATGGGTATATTATACACATTCTGGATTTTGAGATAATAACGATAAGGTTTGACCCGTTTCGGCTAATTTATGCAAACTAGTTACATAAACCGAACCGAGCGCGTATGAAGCGTAACGGGTAACCGTAAGAGTCCTAAACAGGTTTCCTAAGTTAACATGCCTTAAATATGTTGTGATATCAGTAGGATACCTTCCGTTATGCCCAAAACGAGTTTAATCTATAATTAAGCCCCGTAGGGGTATTTTGGTCATTTTAAAGTTTATAAAAGGAATTAATTTATCTTCTGTGATCTGGGTCTGATTAAATCAGTAAAATGGTTTATTTTAACAGGTTATAACATTTGGTTATAAGTCTTATATACCAAAATAGTTTTAAACCCTAACTATGCGTATAATACGCATATAAAGTCGTTTTAAGCGACGTACGGGTTAAAATAGGATTCTGAGTTTCCTGATCAGTTAAACAGGTTCAAAATACTCCATTTAATATTTAAAATCAGTAGCAATTGGATTTGCATCAAAAGGATTTGTAAAACTCATTTTATGGCCGAAAAGGGCTTATTCGGTATTTACCGAATTAAGGCGATAATCCTAGCTTATGATCAGTTTAAAAATAACTAAAAATATTCAAAAATCCCAAAATATTATTTAACATCAGTGGGTAAAAGGTTTGGTGTTAAAAATGGGTTTTAGATAGGCGTTACGCTAATGACGTTATTTAATTACTAAGAATCGCTATAATTATGTCATTAAGCATAACTCCTAATCTGGACCTCCGCTTGATGTGAAAATTTACAGACATGTCTAATAATCAGTAACTAAGATTATTTTACTTTCATATCTCCAAAATCTCGTTTTATGATCATAAGGGCATTACGGTCAATATTTAGGCGATTAACGGAAACATCGGACAATTAAGGATTCATGTGGCATAAGCGCAGGGGGTTATACCAACATGTAACTAGGTCCTAATGGAACTTTAAGGCATGTCTAAAACTATCTAAACCGGGTCAGAACTGAGGTCAAAGCAAAAGTCAAACTTTTGCGTCTTTCGGCTCCGAATCGGTTCAAAACAGAAAGTTGTCGAATCAAACAAGCGTAGACAAGTTTTTATACTTATTATCAGTTTATAAGAATGATAAAATAGGTGATACGCCTTTTACATCATTAATCATGTGTTAAATCGAAAATACCATTTATGTTGACTTTTTCGGATAACGTTTGACTCGACAAACGACATAGTTAGATCGGGAATCAAAGGGTGCCCTTTTAAGGGTTAATTGTCCACAATATTACCAACTTGTAACAACTTTCGTTTCGACAAAACTCTGGACCGTTTATGATTTATCGTAAGGTCAAACCGTAGTTACGACGGTTTGATTTCTAGGCTATAAACTAAGCATAACCCAAACAAGAAGAATCAAGGGTACTTACATACGTCTAATGAATGATTTGGAAAGCTTGTATCAGTTCTTGAGCTCCTCTAAAAGTCCAGAAGTTGAAATGTGCATGTATGTTGCAATATGAGACTTTATAAGAACTTTGATCTTTCACAAATTGATGCCAAATGAGTCTAGCAATGATCCAAGATCAGTACATGTGCCCCCTATAGGCTATAAACCATCTTAGGAAGCCCATAGAATCGAAAAACTAAGTTTAAAGTCGGTTACACCATGCAAACAGGCACCTGCCCGTTTTTTCTGCATCTGCAGGTCTGACGCGGGCCGCCTCACATTTTGTTAAATCTCACGCGGGCCGCCTGAGCCTTATGTTCAGGTTTCCCATTTTTCTTTAATTGCATTTTGGCCCCCGGTCCTCCTAAACGTCGCTTTCACTTGCATTCTTGCATTATGGGACTTTAAAATTGACATTTAGGGGCTTTAATACTTATACCATCTTTGTGAAGTCCTCGGGTAACCTTGTGGTCACCCGAAAAGTCGTGAATTTCAACGTTTACACTTTTAATCCCTCGAATACGAATTCTATCATAACTTTCTCATACGATAACGAAACTTGGTGAAATTTTTATCACACATTCTAGTGAGCATAATATACCGTTACAAAGCTTCGGGTTTGCTAAAAGGTCACTCAGAGGTATATCTTAACATGTTGACACATTTAACCCCTGTAGTTTGTAATCTCACTTTCTTTTACAATTCGCTTCGTATGATCCATGATCCATTCGTTTAAGGTTATAAATATCACGTAGGGTTATTGTAAAGTATAATTATTCATTGTTGACACTTTGAACCCTCAAATTCACATAGTTTCTATGTTTGTCAACTTTAGTCCTTCCAGAACATTCTTTCACACGTTCAAACTTATGACACGTGTCAACACATTATAGGACGCAAATTTTCGAGGTGTTACACTATCTATGAGAGTTATTCCCCCAGGAATCCTAACGAGGAGCGCCTAAAAAAGGCAGTCAACATCAAGTTAAAGTCTGAAATCATTGATGAATTACCAGATAATATTGATGTTACATTCACAGCGTCTGACACTGATCATGAGTCTGAGTTGGTAAAGAAAGTGGTCTATCAGGTGTTGGATATGGATGAAGAGTCAAAACCGGAGTCTAAGTCTGAAAGTTCGAGTTCGTCAGAAAAGAGTCCGAGTTCACCGGTTAAACGGGTTTACAATAAAGAATTCTTGTTATCAAAATCTAATTTGAATGATGGATCAATCAAAGTGGCATATACTTTGAAAGATTCAGACAAATTATATTCTGATGAGGAATTTCCTATAAGAAGTGTCAAAACAGAAATGATCAAACAGGTTTTCAAACTAACAGAAATTAATATTTCTGAAATAAAAGATTTAAATCTTGATGGAAAACCTAATAAGTACACTTCTTCAAGAATTCAACAAAGAGTAAACAGAAAAATGGGTTACGGTTCTGTTTATGGTTTTCAAAAGAAACCAAACCATAACAGTAATTTCAAAAAGAAAGGTCTTGGTTTTAATTCTTCGGAAAATTATAAAAATGAGAAAAATTATAAATCAAAAACAAAATTTGTTTCAGGAGGAAGTTCTGAAGATGAGCAGAAGAAACCATTCTGGAAACAATCAAATCAAGAGTTTCTTGCTGAAATAAAGAAGAATGTGAAGAAGTTTGCTCCAAGAGTTGATAGAAGAACCTGTTTCAAGTGTCAAAAAGCTGGACACATTACTTGGAACTGCCACGAGTCCAATTATACAAAACAGGAAGTTTCTTCTAACTCTGAAATGAGAAGGAAATGTGTTGATAAATCGACTTTGGAAGTTGGTGAAACTTCAAAACGGTTTTACAAAAGACAAGTCGATTTGAATAAACAAAAATGGGTTGTAAAATCTGAAAGTAGTTCTGACAATAAATCTGATTCAATAAAATCAGAGGAGTCATTTGTTGAGAAAAAGGTTGATAATTCTGTTCCTGAGTTGAACGAGGAAAATTTTCCGCCATTGACAAAAGATAATCTGAAATCAAAAGGTAGGTTTGAGATATCAGGTCAATTCTTTACTGATAAGAAAGACTTTGATGCTGAAAAGGTGTTTAATGGAAATATTAAACATATTTTTGGGAAGATGGTTGACAGGAAAGTGAAGGGTGCAAAAGAATTTTATAAATCAAAATGTTGGTGGGACAGATGTTAGCCACCAAAATCACCCAAGGCTGGTCAGGCTTGGGTGACAGCATTTTCACCATAAATTCCTGACTTGCCGGAGCTCTCAGGTTGGTAAGAGTGGAGCAGGAATCGACATCATTCTTGAAAAGATTTGGTTGGTAAATCTACAGGTGATATCTTTATGTTGTTATAATATGATTTACAAGTGGTTTGGGTTGGTAAATGAACCTACAAGAGGTTGAAGAAAATTTTCACTTACAAGTGGTGATACACTCTAATTTACACATATTTTAGTTCCCCGTTTTACCCCTATTTTATGCGTTTTTGGCCGTAAAACCGTCGTTCGGATACTTATTTATCTACATTTGTGTTTACAGGCCTAAAACTGCATTCCAGACAAGATGACAGCAAAAACGAGGACTTTCCGGACAAAACGACAAAGCTGCAGACTTTCTGTTAAGGATTCTGAACTGGGCCTGTGGAACGACCGTTCCACCTGATGCACGGTCGTGCATCTCCGACAACGCTGATCATCTCGGCAATGAACGATCGGTGCGGCTGGGCGTTCCAGGGAAACAAGCGATTTGGTGAAGAACGGTCGTTCCATCTGAGGAACGACCGTGCGTCTCCGGTGAATCAACAGAGTCTCGGAACTGAACGGTAGGTGCGACTTGGCGTGCAACATGTAACCCGGAACTGAACGACCGTTCCACTCAAAGAACGGTCGTGCCATTTCAGATCTGGTCAACGATCCGATGACGTATGCAGTATGGTGACCCATCCTCAATAATTGAATAAAGTGAACGGTCGTTCCATATGGAGAACGACCGTGCAACAGCAAAAAGTATAAAAACACAGCAGAGACATTCTGCTCGATATTCTGGATTTTTGGAGAGCTCTCAGGCGATTTTCAGGCTCCGGAGGCATTAGCTTTCACCCGGATTCAAGCCACATTGTCTCGTTTAGCTCGATTACTACCCGGATCCTTAGTCTAGTACTTGTTTATGGTTTGATTTTCTAATCTTTCCAAGTTTTTATTGATCTTTCAAGTACTTAGATTATGATTTATGTATTATTGTAGCCTTTGGGCAAAAACACAACAATCCCTTGCTAGATTATAACCATTAGTTTGTTAAACTTTGTTTGTAATGACATTTGAAGTATTTTCTATGTTAATCTTTGATGATTAGTTTGCAACCTTGTTATTGATATTGAACTCTTGATTATAAGTAATTATGTTGGATGATTGGTGCTTGGTTAGTTAAGATAGTTGAAAAATGAAGCTTAATTAATCTTGTATTAGTAAACTTTGAATTTGGTTAACTAGTTTAACTTGGTTTAAATGTATGCATCATGATACTAGAAATGGTTAGTGATTTAATAAAATGTAATTATTGTTAATCAAGAGAGCTTGCCGTCACGTAAGGGCCTAAACGGGTTAGATGGTGTCGTTATAAATTCTTGCCATGATTTGTTAGCTTAGTTAGTAGTTTAGGCCAAAATTGCTATCTTAGTGAATTATTGTGTAAGATTTGTAAAATGAACTCGGTTGTGATTTAATTTATGCTTATCTCGGTGGTTGCATTGTGTTTATCGGTGTCGCTTTCCTTGTTTAAGTGAGGTTAGAATAATCCTAACGGCTGCCTAACTTATTTTTAAGAGATTTTCATAGACATTTATCAATTGCACGTTAAAGAACAATTTTAGGTGGTTAAAGTGTGTTTATCGTTTTAGCTTTCCGAATGATTGTCATGTTAGGATTCCCGAAAGGGATACTAATTGTCTTAAATTGGAAAATTGACCGAATGCTTCTAGTGCCAAAACTGACTTAGTTGACATGCTGTGGTTGTGTATTTAGCAAGGCTTTTTATCTATATTCTATTATGTTTTTATTATGTATTTGGTTATGTTTACTTTAGTTTAGTTTAAAATCACAAAACCTATGTTTTTACCGGTAGTTTAGTGACAAAGGTCTAGTACTAATTCTCCGCCCATTTCCTTGGATCGATACTTGGTTCTTACCGATACTTTATTACATATATGACGGGGTACACTTGCCTCTTTCGTGTGTGTTTTGATGTAAAAGTAATAATCACTTTTATAAATTTAAAACCCAATCGTGTGTAATTCATTGCAAAATATTATGTATATATACGCACACGTCAAGTGGTAAATCAAGGACATTAAGTTGTACTTGTTTTTCCTACAACTTGATTGAGAAACGATGTGATGAACCCCAATTTTACAAGTGGTAAAATCAACGAAACTTATTTTCTGGAAAAACTATTTGATTAAAACAAACTTAAGTGTTTTGAAATCACAAAGGGAAAATAGTTTGTTATGAGGGGGAGTTCTGATTGTTTATGCCAAGTGGATGGCGAATTGAAGTGATTTGATATCAGTTGTCGCTTTACTTGTACAGTTTGTTTTCAAATTTCGTTAAATGATTTTGAATTTTAGGGGGAGTAAGAAATTTTCAGAAAATCCAAAAACATTAGAAAATTTGAAAAAGTAAAAAACATGATAAAAATCAAAAATGAGTTTTTGTTGTATAAAAGAGGAAATGATAGTACATCAGTGGACTATCACAGCATGCTAAAGATATGGAAAGTCAAAAATGTGATAAACGGTCTCACTGATGATGTGCCAGTAGGTTTTTTCACATTTAGTAGATTGTGACGAGATATAAACCTAAATTCAAACTTGCTTATTTCGTGGGTAACATCTCTCGGATATATGGGTAACCCCCGAAATCTTGTTTGAAAGGTCCCTCTTTCTGAGATACTAGGTCTTTATGCTCAGTGATATCTGGGGTATTATCCCGGGACTTCTGATTTTGCGAAAGCAATGGCCTAGTCCCCGAAGAATACTTTACGCTTGCTTGAAATAAAAGCCCGCCCTCAGCATAAAAAATGATGAAACATTTAAAAATGCAAATCATGTGCTGTTGTAAAAAAGATCCTCTAAAGGGGACCCACCAAAAGTCGAAGCCGTCATCTCTCTGCTGAACGGAAGTTCTGACCTGAGCTCTCACGGCCTTCGCAATTTAACCCCTTACAGATATCATCTAGGTGTACTCACCTGTAAGACTGAATATTGGGATCTGGATACGGGAGTATATTCTGAGGTGGGACACGCGAATAAGTTTAAGTATCTAAAACATTAATCTCATATCTCGAAACAGTTGAACTTTGTGTGAAAATTTAAGTGGATCAGTATACTGACAATCTAAGTGAATCGTTTAGAACTTAAAATGTTTAAAGCTTAACGGTGTTGGTGATTTGTCTCAAAAACTGATATGATCCTCTTACACAAACTCACAAAAATATTGTATGTAAATATTTCTTTGATGCTTTTGCTTTATATCAAAAATCCAAAAAGATTTTCGGAGTGTTTTAGCATAAATTTTAAAAAATCCAAAAAGATTTTAGACAAGTGATGTTGGAAAGCTGATTTTCAAAATTCCAAGTGCTAAACTTGACGAACAGGTTTGGGAGTGTGTGTTTGGAAAGAAAATGATATACATACAAGTGGTTCATCAGTGACTTACATGATAAATCATTTTGTTCAATACTTGAAAATGATGTGTTCAGGTTGTGTCTACGAGTGGTTAGCAGGGTTTCTAAATTTGTTATCTTATCTTTTATGAAACTTATGTTTTGGGTAGAGAATATGCAGGTGAGCCAGGAATCATTCCTGAACCTGTAAACATTTGAGAGAGCCAGGTTGAGATGATTGAACCTGAAAATAGCCAGACTACGATCCCAGCACAAGTTGAGGGGGAGTCTGTTAGAGAGAGAGAGTCTGAAGATGCAAGAGCTAGGAGTTTGATCCTGAAGATGCCAGAGATTGATAGAGCATCATCCGAGGGAGAGATTAGCTGAAGAAAGAATTAGAGTGAGGCAAGAGCCAGATAGAGATTCTGGAAGCCCAAAGACTGAAGACGTTGAAGACTCGACACTTAAGACTCGTCAACATCTGAGGGGGAGTCTGTTGGTGCATACGTCTGTCGACTTCGTCTTGTATCGAGTCTAGTATTAGAATTGTTAGATCAGGGCGCGTTGTACGAGAAAATAGGAGGTTTTAGGGTGTTGTTGAGGTAATTCCGCTTGAAGTGGGTAATTCCGCTTGAAAGAGACTTGTGCGGTTTTAAGCGAAATTAACTTAGTTAATTCCGCTTGAACTGACACCTTGTCACTTTCAAACGGAATTAACTCACTATATATATCCACCCAAGCGAAATCAGTTGTATCTTTCATCATTCCGGTACCGAACTGCTGCCGACGCGTCGTTTGATCTGTAAAGCTGTGATATCAATAAAACAAGACGATTAATAGTGAAACAAGCTGTTTTGACAAGTCTGTTTCTTAGTTTTCGCCTCTGAAACAGACAAGAACTCTTCTGATTGACTCGTTTGGGTCACAACTCGATCCTACACAGTTAGATTTTTCTGTCAAATCTGGTCATGTGCAATGCACATGAGGGTAAAATTGTCTTTTCACCATATTCTTTAAAAATACATGTAAAAGAAAAAAATATTTAAATAAATAAAAAACCATGAGCTTTCTCTCATTCTCACTTCTCCCTCTCTGTCTCTCTCTAATTTACCACCACCAACTACCATCCTTACCACCACCACCATCGCCAACAAGGCAACAACACCACTACCAGCCCTCCTTCAACAATCATCACCACCGACATCTGCTAACCCCCATCACAACCCTCCACCTACCACCATCTACCAACCCACACGTCAGATCTGAATAGTCTCCATCAACGGTGACTGATGTCAGTCTGTACAGTCGACGAAGATTGGATCTGAAGAACAGTCCTCATCGGATCTGAGGAATTGGTGCTGGATATGAAGAAACCCATCATCGGATCTGAAGAATTGACAGTTTTTGAGAGATAAGAGGCACTTAGAGCATTCACATCCAAACCATCAAATTATACATACATTCCACTAAAAAACAACTCCTATATAAATATATTTCCACTAAAAACAAATACTTTTTCTCTCTCCTTTCAATTAAATAATATTATCATTACATTTTTCTCTCACTTCCACTCACAACCACTTTCAAAATATATTAAAAAATTATAACGGGTGAACAGTGTCCCCCCAAATATACAGATGAACAGTAACATTTTCTCTCTCCTCTACTCACAACCACTTTTTATACCCTTTATAATATAAAAACCCCCCTCACATCATTTGATGGTTAGAATGTGAATGCTAACTGATGCACTGTAGGCTCTAAAATTACCTTCATTTCCATTCGACCTATCATTTTTTCAACCTCTAATTCATAAATATAAACCCAATCATCATCATCACAAACACCACAGTGAATGCCCTGGACACAGATTGATGCCACTAAAACAGAATCGTGGATGCTAAAATTTTTAAAATAAGTTGCACTTTTTAAGTTACAGACATATGGATGGTTGGAGTGCGCTCCATGACTTAAAGCTTTTAGTATTAAAAAGACAGAAGTATACCCAACCCACTCCATGACTTCTTCCGTAAACCTAACCCCATTAATCAAGCCAATCTGATAAGTTGAAACTAGAGTAAAAGTCAAAACTATAAAAATCCATCAATATTTCTAGTTTCTAAGACCACCCGTAGTGGGGCGTGTTTTTTAAAAAAAATTCAAAAAAAACGCCCCAAAACGCCGTCTCCCCCACTACACGGGGCGTTTTTGGGCGTTATAATTGACAATTTTGCATGTCAGGCGTTTTCATTAAAACGCTGAATGGGTCTTTTATTTTGGGCGTTTCCCACCCACATGGCCACATGGTCTGACAATGACTATTGTCCTCCAATCAATTTTGTCCACCCACACTTTTCCACATGACATCATTTGACTTTTTTTTTTTTTCATTAAAAATAAAACGCCCCATGCTGCCCCACTACACCACTTTATGCTATAATGCCCCATGCTGACTGGGATGACACGTGTCGGAAAACGCCCCATGGTGGGGGCATTATAACCCACTACCACTACACATGGTCTAACAAAGAGGAAAATGGCAATAGTGACGAACATGGTGGTGATAGTGGTGGTGGTAAGTGGGAGAGAGGGAGAATCGGGGAAGAAGGGGGTTTTGTTATGATATATGATTTTTTTTTCTTTTACATGTATTTTTAAAGAATATGGTGAAAATACAATTTTACCCTCATGTGCATTGCACATGACCAGATTTGACAGAAAAATTTAACTGGGTTAGGGCTAAAGGACAAAACGTGTATGATTTGAAAACATAAAGTACAAAATTCGTCAATTTTAAACATAAAGGACATCGCCTGCAAATGGGTATAAAGATAAAGGACAATCCTTGCAATTCACTCTAAAATATATTGTTGTTTATGTAATCCAAAAGGATTCAAATCACGACCATTCCTTCGATCTAGCACAAAAAAAAGAAAAATCTTTTTAAGTGGCCAGCATGTTTTAACTTTTCATTCTTCAAAAGCCATAATATCGAATTTAAATTTAAAAATGTCATTAAATTTCAATAGGCTAAACCATCCACTAAAACATACAAAGAAGCATTTAATACCCGGTCGGGGTTTTTTAATACCCGGTGCAGGTTTTTCCCAACCCGATGCATACCCGAACCCAGAAATAGGGTATTATAATACCTGGGTTTTATAAAACCTAACCCGGGTACATAGGGTATACATTTTTGGTAGAAAACCAGGACCCGACCCGGTTTTTCAAAAAACCCGATTTTGTAAAACCCGATCTTACCCGAACCCGGTTCCAGGATTTTTCAAAAAACCCGATTTGTGCACCAGTCCACTACACCACACAATCCATTGTTGTTATTGAGTTGACCCAATTAACATGAAGCCCAATTGGTTCATTTAAACAAACAATCTGATCCATGATTTAAGGCCAAATTCGATTAAGATAGAGGCCCAACAGATTATATTAAGTTGGATAAAAAAATGTCGCCCAAATCATACAATATATATATTAATTATGCCTATGTATATTTATTATTTAATTAAAGCAAAACCGATTCCCGGTCTTATTAAACTAAATTGAGGCTGCACTCCACATCTCCTAACTCGTTTAATTTTAATAAGATTCCCCATGGTCGACAAATTAATCCAATACCACCAAAATCCGTTGATAACACTAAAATTACCAACGAAATAGAAATCCAACCTATTGTTTTTCTTTGTGATAGTGAACAGGTGTTATTACCATACTTTAATTTGGGTCAGGCGGTTTCATGCTAGTTGGGTCATGTCTCATATGGGTCAAAGCGGCATATTACACAGCTTGAATAGAGGCATAGAGCCTATAATATTGGTTTATATGTCGATGATGCTGTTATTTTTTGGGCAAAACTGAATTATCATGGCTTCATTGGGTCAAAGCAGCATAAGGTTGTAAAATGGATTTCACATGTTCTAGGTAAAGAATGGGTTGATGGAATATGATGCATAGACCATCAAGGAGAAACTAAAACTCTGCTAGTATATGCAACTGAAACTGCTGTCACTTGTTATTTTGTAAAGGATAAACCTTAAAGTTCTACATCCATTAGCCAATTATGTGTTGGGTGTTGATTTTAGGACCAAAAACGCTGATACAACTTGAAACTGTATTTATCATGGTATGACTAAATGCATTAACTATCAAAACTGGAACAAAATTACTCTAGACTGTATACTTTTTTGCCACAAATGAAATGAGCAAAAAGAATAAAAGTTTGTTTGGGAAATGAGAACAAACTTTTTACAAGCTCAATTTGGTTCGCCATAAGTCTGCCACAACTTTCCTCGGTTGTGGATTATCTGGTCCTTTGTCTCGCTGTCCCGAGGTGATATAAAACCATCCATTCCAGTATGCTGCTTGCGTAGTTTTCACACGATAAGGAAGTTTTCCAATCACGTGCCATTTCTGTGTTGATTTTAATTATTAACGCGCTAATCTATGTTTAAAGCAAAGCATGAAAAACAACAAAAAAGATGCGGTGATGACTATACCTGTGAGTCAAGATCAAACTGGAACAACTCTCCAACTAATATCATTCGCTTTGTCACAGGATTTTTCTCGGTTGTGCCCCCCGCGATCACAATGGAATTGTTAAGAACTACCCACGATGTTTCTATATGTGAAACGGGTTTTGGCATAGGTGGCAAAGCACGCCACTTCATCTTGTCATCAAGCATGTAAACATCGCTATAAACTACCTGAAGTTTTGAACATTTGTAAACAGTTCAGTTTATAATCTGCTGCTATAAGAAATCATTCATAAGTGTTTGAATCTTGAAAGTCGGATATGCTAATTTGAACTTCAAAATCTCATGAATTTGGTATCACTTTGATCATAAAAGCAACAGGTTTGACCCACAAAAGTCATAATAAACTTCTTTACAATGGTAAGTTTTGAAATTCAACTTACATCATGCCTGCGTGAACACTTGAAGATAGGTGACCCTGGTTTAGGCACAAAGTCACCCTCTTGACCGCCAATAACATACAGCCGATCACCAACAGCAACACATGCTCTATTAAAACACAACACAGATGTTATATAAAACCAAAGGATTCCATACGGACATATTATCAGTTAGTTTAGTTGATTTTTACCTATGTGGGCCTCCACGAGGAATTGGCACTTCTTTCCTCCATGTTTTCTCTAACGGTTTGCCATTTTTCACGGCAATACTCCAATGATCTGTACTGGGCGTATATCGATTCGCCTTGCCACCCCCCATCACGTGAAGTCTTCCTCTCCAAACTTGAGTTGCAGGAGCATACCTTGGTTCTGGCAATGGGGGAAATGATTGCCATTTTCTTGTTTGAGTATTGAGCACAAATGTTTCGGCTACAGGAGGAGTTCGACATTGAGGGCCCTGTTGCCCTGAAACAACGTATATATATCTCCCATCGGTTGCCATTCCTAAATGAGAATTAGCCATCTGTTTCGGTGTGGCAAAGCTTTCTTCCCATTTATTGGTTGTGAAATTGTAAACATCAACATGGGAATGTACCTGTAATAAAATTTATAGTGATTATTGCAAATGTATATCAGTTGATTATAGATAGACTAAACCAATCAAAATTACCAAAATAAAGGTTCTGTATAGAATTTATGCAGTTTCCCATGAAACAAAGATTGATTCTTACATGGTCAAGGTTTCTATATCCCGAAAACACATAAAAGAGTTCATTGATTTGTATCGAAGCACCGTCAAGGCGTGGCACAGGTGCCGGTGCCATCTCTTCCCATTCTGTTTCGGGTGAGGGTAAATCAGCAAAAGTTCCTGATAGTAACCTCTCAGGAATTTTATCTTTTGCATCTTTAAAACTTGCAATCTACAATGCAAACCATAAACATATTAAAAAGAAAATAAGTAAAAGGTCCATACTTCAATACACTACCACACTCAGATCAACACATTTGCTACAAACAACACAAACCCATCATCCAAAATTCAATCTTGAATTCAGCTGATCACATGAAGAAAATGCAAATTTTGACTTTTGTGGGTCAATTTCAATTAGACCCCATCTCAAAATTGTACAAATGTAGGTAGCCGAAAGGGAAAATATTAATTAATATGTGTTTGCCAGCACGTAATCTATAATAAGCACAAGTTTTTAATAGTTAACTTGGTAACAATATCATATAATTTGGAATCAGGTACAACTACCATTGACCTCAAAAGTCAAAATTGAATGTATTAGACGAACATAACAAGCAAGAGGGATGCGTACGACAGTGAAAGGTTCAAATTAAGAGCATAATCAAAGCAGAAAACAAAATTAAAATAGGGAAAGTGGATAATCGGCTGACCTCATCAGTCTTATTGAAGAAATTAGGTAGGGTTACAAGATCATTTTTGTGGCGAACCCAGTTATAATGGATAGAGGTAAATGCAGCGGAAGAAGAAGATGAAGCCCATAAATAATTGAAACTGAATGCGCCACCAACAAGAACACCAGCGAACAACAACAGGATTCTTGATTTATAAGAAATGTGATTCTTTTTCATTATTATTTTTAATAGAAAGTAGTCACTTGGTTTTAATAATTAGTATCAGATTAATAATATGTATCCCCCACCCCAGCTCAGTTGGGAGTTGGGCCGGTTTGCTTCCTTGGAGGCGCCGGTTCGACTCCCGGGTGCAGCGAAAGGTGCGAGGACGACCCAATGATGGTTCGTTCCTACCGAGGCATGGTTCGATCTTGAGGGCAACCTGGTTTTACCCAGCTGTTACCCCATCGAGTCTCTCGCGTGGGGGCATTATGGTTTCCGGGCTAAAGTCAGCTTACGAGACGGCCGGGACCCGATAGAACATCGCGCCGGAGGGCGGGGCTGACGGGGGATTGTCATCGACAAGAACCCGGTGACCACTGGTCATGTACATAGAAAGTCACCCTTCAATATGTAAAAAGCCTCATTAAACAACGAGATACTACGGTTATCTAACTTTTAATAAACCCAACCCAACTCAATAAAAATGATGACTTGTATACCCATAATCTATGTTAAAACAAGACATACTAGTAAAGTTGCTTGGATGGTCGTTGTGGTGCAATGGGGTGCTTTTGGGCTCGACCATGGTCGTAAAGTTGTTGGCTAGGCTCAAGGGTTCATCTCTTGCAAAATTTATGGAAGGCCAAGCCGTTGTTGATCTTGTCTACCTCGCCATCACATGTTGAAAACTGTCTACTTGCATCCGTTGCGTGAATGTTATATCATAGAATTAAGTATCGTATTACTAAATAGTGATTAAAATTTTATAATTTGTATTTATGAAGAACACGAAAATCACATTATTTTGTCCAACCAGAAACGTCTATATGTTGTACTGGACTTGTGCTACAGTAAAATAAAACCTACGGAAATAAATATTAATTGAGAAGTCTGAGTTCCACAAAGATAGTTCTCCTTCATCTGTCTAGATTCATCAAATCACGCAGAGACGGGTGTCGATGAGTCAAACAAACATTAATCAAACAAGAAAACAGATGTTGATGTAGAAACAATTCATTAATCATCACATATTTTTCATACATACAGTGTTTAACCACATGGTGTGGCAAAAACGCTGATAAAATTTGAAACTATATTTATCATGGTGTGGCAAAATGCATTAACTATCAAAACTGGAACAAATTTACTCTTGATTGTATACTATTTCGCGACAAAACGTTTGAGAAATGAGAACAATCTTTTTACAAGTTCAATTTGGTTCGCCATAAGTCTGCCACAACTTTCTTCGGTTGTGGATTATCTGGTCCTTTGTCTCGCTGTCCCGACGTGATATAAAACCATCCATTCCAGTATGCTGCTTGTGTAGTTTTCACGCGATAAGGAAGTTTTCCAATCACGTGCCATTTCTGTGTTGATTTGTATTATTAGTGCGTCTGCTCTATGTTTAAAGCAAACCAAAATTAAAAAAAAAAAGGATGCAGTGATGAATATACCTTTGAGTTGAGATCAAACTGGAAAAGCTCTCCAACTAATATCATTCGCTTTGTCACGGGATTTTTCTCGGTTGTTCCCCCAGCGATCACAATGGAATTGTTGAGAACTACCCATGAAGCTTCTATATGTGAATCGGGTTTAGGCATAGGTGGCAATGTATGCCACTTCATTTTGTCATCAAGCATGTAAACATCACCATAAACTACCTGAAGTTTTCAACATTAACAACAGTTCAGTTTATGATCTGCTACTATATCTATATGAAATATACAAGCATAACTGTTTGAATCTTGAAGGTCAGATATGCTAAATTGAACTTCAAAATTTCATAAACTTGGTATCGAGTTTGATCATAAATAGGCATGTAAACGAACCGATAGTTCGTAAACCGTTCAGCAGGAAGTTCGCTTATGTTTGTTTATTCAATAAGCAAACGAACAGGAACATATTTTTTGTTCATATAGTTAAACGAATGAACGAACATTAACATATGTCTCGTTTGTTCATTTAAGTCAATTTAAGTTCATTAGTTTACGTTTCTTTAAGTTTGTTCATTTATATATTCATTTAAAATATTCAGGCCCATTACAACTTTATGAAATTAAAATATCACCGCTTACAATTTAGTCTAGTTTATTATTATTTTTTTTTGGCCAACACATTGATGTTCCCGTTTACTTCTAATTGGTGTTCGCCCGGTTATGTAAGTTCATATGTCCGTTCGTTTACGTTCATGAACTATTCGTTTATACTATTAACAAACGAACATAAACGAAAACGAGCACACTCATTTCTTAACGAACAAACATGAACAAGTAAACCTCGTTCGTTTAAATGTTCATGTTTGATCATTTGTTCAGTTAAAGTAAAACAAACGAACACGAATATGCCCCGTTCGTGTTCGTTCGGTTCATTTAAAGGCCTAATCATAAAAGCAACAGGTTTGACCCACAAGAGTCAAAATGAACTTTATAAATGGTAGGTTTTAGAAATCAACTTACCTCATGCCTTCGTGAACACTTGAAAATAGGTGACCCTGGTTTAGGCATAAAGTCACCCTCTTGACCGCCAATAACATACAGCCGATCACCAACAGCAACACATGCTCTATTAAAACACAACATAAACGTTTTACAAAACCAATTGATTGCATACGCAGATATAATAATAGTTAAGTCGGTTTTTAGTTTTTACCTATGCGGACCTCCACGCGGAATTGGCACTTCTTCCCTCCATGTTTTCTCTAACGGTTTGCCATTTTTCACCGCAATACTCCAATGATCTGTACTGGGCGTATGGCGATTCTCCCTGCCGCCACCCATCACATGAAGTCTTCCCCTCCAAACTTGAGTTGCAGGAGCATACCTACAAGTCAAATTAAATGCATGAATCTCCTATATCATTTTATATAAACATTAAATAAAAAAATAGAATAATATTGAAGTAATGATTTCAGAATTCATATTTCAATAGTTAACACATTAAAAAGCACACCTTGGTTCTGGCAATGGGGGAAATGATTGCCATTTTCTTGTTTGAGTATCGAGCACAAATGTTTCGGCTATAGGAGGAGTTCGACATTGAGGTCCCTGTTGCCCTGAGACAACGTATATATATCTCCCGTCGGTCGCCATTCCTAAATGGGAATTAGCCATTTGTTTCGGTGTGGCAAAGCTTTCTTCCCATTTGTTGTTTGTGAAATTGTAAACGTCAACATGGGAATGTACCTATAATAAAATTTGAAAATGATTATTGCAACTATTAATCAGTTGAACATAGATTCTGTACAGAATTTATGCAGTTTCCCATGAAACAAAGATTGATTCTTACATGGTCAAGGTTTCTATATCCAGAAAACACATAAAAGAGTTCGTTGATTTGTATCGAAGCACCATCAAGCCGTGGCACAGGCGCGGGTGCCATCTCTTCCCATTCGGTTTCGGGTGCAGGTAAATCAGCAAAGGTTCCTGATAGTAACCTCTCAGGGATTTTATCTTTTTCATCTTTAAAACTTGCAATCTACAATGTAACAACAAACAAATTAAAAATAAAATAAGTAAAAGATCCATCTACTACCTAATAAATGAAAACAAAGTTGGACTCGTGTCACCACCATATTTCACTTCACCATTTTTTCCCGCCCAATCCCTACATGACCCCTAAATAAATAGATGTTTTATAAATTAGGAAAGAGTAACTTAATCATATTTTAATATTATTAATTTCTTTTTTTTACCCATTTGTGACATAATAAATTCACATTAATTATGATATTATTTTATTCGTCATATGTATAAACCATTAACATAGATCAAAATTTTATAACAACTAATTATTAATTAAATCGCATAACAATTATTAGTAAGAATAACAAATCTAATTTATGACATATCAATCAAATGATTTTCATTTACTTCAAATAAAAGTAATATATAAAAGGTACACAATAACAAAAATCATATAAATTATATACATTATAATTTGTAATGTAATACGTAATTTCAGTCATATGAAGAATATATATACATATATATATTCATGTATTATGTATTTTTCAGTATGCAACCCGTGTTATACACAAGCTATTACAGTATTCAAGCATTACTTAAAATCATAGACCGGTTTTCGGATAAATTCAACTTAGTTGTATGAATTATCATATGGTAATAAAAATACGTCAGTTATATGAAGTTTTTTTACATATTATATAATTATATCGTTTCTACGACACAACCCCATGTATTCACGGATCTAAAGCCTACTACTTTAATAGACTAATACACTCGAATCAACAGCATTTACTACAAACAACACAAACCCATCATCCAAAACTCAATTTTGAGTTCAGCTGATCACATGAAGAAAATGCAAATTTTGACCTTTGTGGGTCAATTTCAGTTAGACCCCATGTCAAAATTGTACAAATGTAGGCAGCCACAAGAGAAAATATTGATTTATTTGTGTTTGCCAACAATAATATATTAAGCACAAGTTTTTGATTGTTAACTTTTTTAAAAAAAACCATATCAATTTCAAATCTGGTATAACTTATGTTGACCTCAAAAGTCAAAATTAAATCTATTAGACGAAAATAGCAAACAACCTAGAGGGGAACATGTATACAGTATTCGAAGGTTCAAATCAGGAACATTATCAAAGAACAAAACAAAATTAAAATACGGAAAGTGGATAATCGGCTGACCTCATCAGTGCCATTGAAGAAATTAGGTAGGGTTACAAGATCATTTTTCTCACGAACCCAGTTATAATGGATAGATGTAAATGCAGCGGGAGAAGGGGAAGATGAAGCCCATAAGTAATTGAAAATCAATGCGCCAGCAACAAGAACACCAGTGAACAACAACAGGATTCTTGATTTATTAGAAATGTGATTCTTTTTCATAATGTTCTATGTGGTGAGAAAATCTCGGAAAGCAGATAAAAGCCATATATATCGTTGCAGAAAAAGCGGCCGCCAACGGTTTCCGATTACCGGTAGACAGCCGATGTTTATGATTCGTCGGTGAACTTTGCTTTATTGGGGTGCAAACGTTTTTTTTTTTCTTTCTTTCTTCAAATAATCTCACACCCTAAAATCTTAATTTCACACATGTATACGAGTCGTATAACGGTATACGGCCTGTATAGAATAATTTAACATAACAAAGATTTGGCTGTATAATATTATATACAGTAGTTCGTATAATGTAATACGGCCCGTATATATAGAAAAAATATTAGGCCGTATAACATTCTACACGGGTCGTATAACAAACATTATATGAGGTTTTGGCCGTATAACATTATATGGGTCGTATAACATTCTATACGAGTTGTATAATGTTATATGACCTGTATACATGGACAAAAAAACATTCTCTGACATTTTTTTGTGCAACAATCAGTTATACGGACCGTATACATATAAAGGTGTGAAAATAAGATTTTAGAGGTGTGGAAATAATGAGACCCTTTCTTTTTTAATGTATGTTATGTGAAAAAAATTGATATTACGTTACAGACACTTTATAACGTGAACAATTGAAATAGCATAAGGAGTTAATGCGTGGTATCTATTTAAGAGTAGAGTTTGTTATGTATCTTTTTTCTAAGCATGGCTGTTTTTCTAGCTGGTAATTATTAAATCGAAAGAGGGTTATTAGATAGCCTGATAACCAAGCTAACTACATGTGCATACTTGTCAATAGTGAGCGTAGCAATCGCTATAGCCAGCTACGTAGCGTATGGGTCTAGGCTCGCTATTAGGGTTGTAGCGATACATAGTGATAATAGCAACAATTTTTTTGTTTTTAAAAAATATAAATAGCAGTTAAATATAGCTATAAAATAGCTGGATTTTAGGTTTTTGTTAAATATACATGTAAAATTGCATATATATCAGGGTATTTTGATGCAATATACATATAAAATTAAAAAAAAAAAGTTTCCAGTGTATCGCTATTTATCGCTATTCGCTATGTAGCATATAGGTACCTTATCGTTGTTTGTCGCTATGCGCCATTAACAACTATGTACACGTGCATCAAGTAGTTAAATTATATTATCTGGGACACGGGCTAATTTGACGTACTGAGTTCAAGCTAAATCGTATGTTCGTGACATTTACTTGGTAGTTGGTGTACGGTTAAAGAAAGAGTACTAATGTTGATACTACTAGCACTTTGGTATTATATAGACAGTGATTATATGGATTTAGCACTCACTTTAGTCATGTCAGCAAATGTTCCATTTAAGTACATGGCCTCTGGTGATGCGAGTGCGAGATAATCTGATTACTGCTCATTAGTTTCGGAACTAATGTGGGCCGAAATTAAGTTAGCCCAAAGATTTACCCAAACACTCAATTCCCAAAGCTAGTTCATGATATATTGCAATTGAGAATATGAACTGCTTTTTTTCCCATGTGAAGTAAACGATCTCTTCTAGAAGACATGTAACCATTTTCTAAACGTAAACATGCATTTTGCCAAAGTAAATGTTTTGCATGCCTCTTGATGACCATGGCCCAAGAATCACCAGAATAAACGTAACTTGGTTGACGTACTATACTACGATACTCTTCTGCATTTCCATTGCCAGACACTATACTAGTTTCTTGTTATGTATCGTCTATTGATTTCCCAGTTGGGATTACAAACATGACATAAGAAATATATAAGTTGCTAATATCTCAAGTCTAGCTTTGTTTTAATATTTCAATCACTGGTTGCTACAATAATTTACAAGTTATCAATAAAAAACCAGGCCCTTCCAGTTTTATCATCTCTAACACCAAAGAAGGATCAAGATGCTTCCGGAACGAAGTCCCTTAGGGCATTAGCACTTCTGGGAGCAGGTGTTTCGGGGCTTTTGAGTTTCACAACAATAGCATCTGCTGATGAGGCTGAACACGGCTTAGAGTGTCCAAGCTATCCTTGGCCCCACGAAGGCATTCTCAGTTCATATGACCATGCTTCGTAAGTTTGTTTTTCAACTAATTTCCGTTACCTTTTTGTGATATAACATCTTAGTTCATATTGACTTTTTTTTTGTTCATTGATCAGGATCCGACGTGGTCACCAAGTGTACACACAAGTATGCGCATCATGCCATTCGATGGGTTTGATTTCGTATCGTGACTTGGTGGGTGTGGCGTACACAGAAGAGGAAACAAAAGCAATGGCTGCGGAAATCGAGGTTGTTGATGGTCCTAATGATGAGGGTGAGATGTTTACCCGCCCTGGCAAGCTCAGTGATCGGTTTCCTCAACCGTACGCAAATGAGCAAGCTGCTAGATTTGCTAATGGTGGGGCCTATCCTCCAGACCTCAGTCTTATCACCAAAGTAACTAACTAACTAACTCCTCATTCTTGCTTTTATTTATTGCTATATTTACTATAGATTCTTACAATTTGTGTTTCGTCAGGCTCGTCACAATGGACAGAACTATGTATTTGCACTTCTGACTGGCTACCGTGATCCCCCTGCTGGTGTTTCGGTGAGTTGTAAAATCTCATACCACATATTAATATACATCGTTTGACGTTTATGCTATGTGATGTCTTTTTGGAGGGCGGTTTGGTAGGTGGTGTTATGTGTTAAATTGTTATTTATGATAGACATGTTCACCATGAGATCTTGTTGCTTTTCAAGATGTTTTAGTGTTATGGTGTTATTTTGATTTCAAGTTCATTCAACTGTTATTCATTGACATGTAACATATGATTTTTAAAATAGTAATGTTATTTTAAAGACAGTTATGACCATAGTTATTAAAGGCGTTAGGCGCACTCAAGGCGCATAAGTCTCGCATGTGGCCTAGGCGCAAGGCGCAAAAAAAAGCGCCGGCCTGAGGAAAAAAAAAGCGCACTGCAAAAAAACTTAAAATATTTTTATATAATAGAAAATTAATACTATTCTTCAAATAAAATAAAACTAAAGCTATTATATAACATTTTATATTGTCTATTTAGTACCAAAAGTTATAAATGCTAGTTTATTAGTGTAGAAAAATAGTTTTCGTTAGATAAAAGTAGACGTCTAACTGGAATCTTGCCAGAATTTAAAGAATTTGGCCGGAAACTCTCCAGAATCTAGGAATCTCGCTGGAATATGCGCATGAACCATCACCTGAAGAATTAAAGCGCAATTGCCTTGACTTAAGGCGCAACTGCCTCGCCTTGCTAGGAAATTGGGCCTAGGCGCAAGAGGCGATGGCTTTTAACAACTATGGTTATGACCTATGTTGTCAAAGACGCAAGGCGCAGGCGAGGCGCATCGACCTCGCCCGGAGCCTAGGCGCAAGGCACAAAAAAAGTGTGGGCTTTTTTAAGAAAAGCGCACATAGAGAAAAAATATATAAAAAATATGTTATTCTTTGAAAATAAGTAAGATTCCACATATAAAATAAAAAAACTATTATATATGCCATTTAAGATCATGTAGCTAATAGTTAGTAGCAAAAAGTTTAGGACTTATATGTTGGAAGTTTTGGGTGTGTGAATGAAAGTCTCAAAAGGTGGTAAATACTTTGTCCTACATTGGTGTGGGACAAACTGAGTGGTTGTTTATAAGGTAAAGCCTTTACTACTCCATTGTAACTTTATGACATGTTTTACCACAAGTCCTACCCGCGCGTAGGGGGGGTGCAAAAAATGAGTTTCTAAACTGGAATTTGGTTGAACTCGTGCGTGCCCGCGGACACGAATGCAGCTCCGAAAACCTGGGCACACGTGAGGCAGTTTTTGCACTTGGATTTGTTTTTAGTGGTCACATTTAAACTTATTTTTGCACCTGAAAGACATGGTTCGCCTCGCCTAGGCGCGCGCCTTTTGCGCCTGAGCACCGTTTTTACAAAAAAAAAAAAAAAAAAAACCCATTTTTGCGCCTGAGCTACCACCAGGCGCTATAGACTCGCCTCGCGAGCGCCTAGGCGCGCTCCTTTTGCGCTTTTGACAACTATGGTTATGACCATGTTGTTGATTAGTTAAATTTTCCAAGAAAATTGCCATATCAAACTATCAATAAACTGATTATAGCTATTTCTGTAAATTATTAGTTTATTACTTATTATTGTTAGGGGTATGCAAAAAACCGAATTAACCGACCCATAACCAAATTAACCGACAAAACCGAACCAAATAAAAAACCGGTTAATGTTTTTTTCTGAAAACCGAAAGTAGCGGGCGGTTATGGTCATCAATGTCTCCATGCCCACCATAACCAAACCGAACCGAACCGACATGTAGTAATATCTTTGTCGGATATAGGACTTTTCACCACTTTTATTCACGGGGACGAAAATGGCAATTAACTCTTTAATATTTGATGTTTTTGGTTGAACGTTTTTTTGTAGTTATGGGTTATTTCATAACATTTTGATTGAATGCTTATATGAATTTATGGAATATATCATATCACTTTGTTTGAATATTCAGTAATAATTGGTATTAATATTATAGATTATATGTATTGTTAATATTATGTAATATGCTATTATATAGAAATATGTAATAACAATTTACTTCATGTTCAAAAAAAAATTGAGCAATTTTTTAGCTCGGCCTAAATTAACGGTTAACCACCCATAACGACCCGCTATTACTTCAAAACCGATTAACCATAACCACCATAACTGATCGGTTATGGTTATCCAATTAACCGACATCGCGCTTATGGTTATGATTTTGGGCCAAAACCGACCCACGCACACTCCTAATTATTGTATTAAAAGTACTCTCAATTTGCAAACTACTTTTTTTTAATCTGGTCAAACTTGGTCCACTTATCTAATCCACCTAACAGTCATGCTACAAATATATTGCAGATCAGGGAAGGTCTGCACTATAATCCTTATTTTCCTGGGGGCGCTATTGCAATGCCTAAAATGCTTAATGACGGTGCTGTTGAGTATGAAGATGGCACTCCTGCAACAGAGGCTCAGGTTTCTTCTTATATCGTCAACGCCAATTTTCTTTTAATTAATTTCAGTTGGTAGAAATTTAAATTCTTTAATTTAATTACTGCAGATGGGAAAAGACATCGTTTCATTTTTAAGCTGGGCTGCAGAACCAGAAATGGAGGAAAGGAAACTGGTAAATTGTTCACAAAAAAAACAACTTATTCAGCTTAAGGGTAAACTTGTACTTTTGAATCCGTCTGGTATACCGTATTGATTTTGGTTGGATGATGCAGATGGGATTTAAGTGGATATTTGTACTGTCACTGGCCCTGCTTCAAGCTGCATACTACAGGCGTTTGAGGTGGTCGGTTCTCAAGTCCCGTAAGCTTGTTCTTGATGTTGTCAACTAGAATTCTTATGATTCTTCCTCTTGGTCAAAGGTTTGTGACCAGACTTTGGATGAGAAATAATTATTTTTTATACTGTATAAGAACACTATGCGTTTCGGCCTTCTGCTTCTATATGTAAGGTGTGTTTTTGTAATGTGATAATAGTACTGGTTTTTTTTTTTTTTGGAACTTGAAACCAAGGAATAATGGAGTCTTTTATTATGTGTTTTGTTTTAATTCAGCTGAACTGATCAAATCAATGATTTGCAATTTAAGTAGAATGCGCACTAGTATGCTAAAGTTATGCACGACTGTTAAATGAGTACAATGTAGCGTAAAGTCATGTGTCGTCATTTAAAATGTGTAACATGAATTCCAGGTCTGTGATAAGTCTGTGCATCGGTGTGTAAAGGGTTTGCATCAACTAACAACGGTCACGATCGTGTTCAGTAACTGAACGCTTGAAGATGGGTGAGAGATTTATTTACTTATTAAACAATTAACCTTTGCTTCAATACACCTGTAGAGGAAAAACAATGATGCCTAGTCCCACGAGACCCTTTTATGTTCAAAACAAATGGAGGTCAAATCATCATTGCGTTAGTCAGGAAGGATGGAAAGAAGTAGGGGTGAGCTTTTTTTTTCCCAAATACCCGTACCGATTTAGTTATTCGATACATGTATCCGTACCAGGTTTTATTGATTTTGGTATTTTGTATTTTCGGTATTGGTACGGGTAAAAATTGGTACTCGTATGATTTATTTTATATATAGAACTTTAATAGTTTTTTTTTTATTATATTATGTTTTATTTTATTTGGTATTATGGTATTTATGGTACTCGTACCAGTTTTACCTATTTGCTACCCGTACAAGTGCTCAGAAAAAAAAAAAAAAAAAAAAAAACAAAGTGGTATCAAAGCGGGTACTGTACCGAAATACCCGTGTTGTACCAATATATTCGGTGTTGTACACCGTTACCGAAGTTCTATTAAAACCAAAACTGAATACCGCACCATATACGTTTGGTCGTTATCGGTATCATATAGTACTGATAAAAGTCCTGAACCAGTACTGTACCGCATGGTGGCTAAATTCAAAACCCATTGTCTTACCATCTATGTTTGGTCGGTATCGTTATGATACGGTACCGGTATGTTATCACTGCGGTACCAGTATTGGGAAAAAAATCTCATCCCTTCTTGCAAGTAATCTTGTGTGAGAAAAGCCTTAACATTCACAATGGAAGTCTATGGATCTCATATGTGTGTTTGAAGGTTATGACCGACACTTTGAGGTTAATGAATCTCACATGTGCAATTAAAGTGTAACATGGCATTCTGAGTTCCGCGAACTTCACCATTTTTGAATTGAAGACTTGGATCTTCATATGGGATACAAAGTCTATGGTTAATGCTTCGTATTGAAAACAATGATTTCGCTACTTTGAGTGATGAGAAATGTGATTTTCACAATTTAGTTATGTCGTCTGATGTGTGTGAAGTATTTAAATACTAAATTAAGAATACTCTTCGATTATATAACACACAAAGTGATTTCCAAGTTTAGAGTAAATTACGTTTTTGGCCCCTGTGGTTATGTAAGTTTTACTATATTAGCCCAAAATAAGATTTTTTAACTTTTCTGCCCCCATGGTCCCTATATCTAACCATTTTGACCCCTAAGTCTAACCAAACCCCTAACCCTGGTTAATTAAGTGGCACATGGGTTGCACATGATGGGTAAAATTGTAATTTCTCCTCCCCTTTACTTTTACTGACTTTATAAAAAATAAAAGAAACAATAATTATCATCTGCAGATCAGATCTTCAAACCCAGAACTTCAAACCCACTTTCAGATCGTCAAACCCAGAACTGCAATTGAAAGCCATCGATTCAGCAATTTTTGAAGTATTTAAACCACAAATCTAGACCATAATCACTAGCCTCATCAAGAATTCAAGAAATGCAATCAAAAGCTATATCGAATCAACAAAATTACTGAAATCGTTCAAAAAAATGTAGACTATTCAAATCTAAAATCAATCTCAGATCCAGATCTGAAGCTTATCTCGTATGAACAAGAATGCGATTTTCACCATGAAAATTTTTGATTGAATGCGATTTTCATCATGAAAATTTGTTATCAAATCCAGTGATGCTCGTATGAAAATTTTTGATTGAATGAGTTTTCATCCGGATGAACAAGCAAAACAAGTCTTAGGCTACTTGTTGACTTGAGCTCGAGAACCACCTGCCATTGTTGTATGAGCCGAAGAACAGAAACTGCTTCTGATCCATCTGGAACTTTCCTTGCTCGTCACAGTTCACAAGGAGGATAGGTATTGCCGGACCGAAGGCTACGGCGGTGGCGGTGGAAGAGCCTCTGCTGAAGAATCTCATCGGAAAAAATGAGTTGTACAGTGTAAATTGAACAAGAAGTTTCTGGTTCGACCTAGGGTTTGGCCCATGAGGACGGAGGTATTACAGGTGAACCAGTTGAATCTGAACCAGAAGGTAACGGGTCGGGTTTGGGGTGGTTGTTTGGGTCATAGCTTTGCGACATACTTACTTTGTTGTTGTTGTGATCAACTGTTTAAACCGCCGGGAACGAAGCGGTTTTTTTAAGTGAAGATGTTGGGGGGTTTTGGCTAGATCTGGTGGCGATGGTGGCTTTTGATTTGGCGAATGACAGGGATGATGATGGCTTTTGATTTCAGGTGGAGAGGGAGAATGTAGAGAGAGAAGTTGCAGGAAGATGAAGAAGGAGGAGGAGGGGGGTTTTAGAAGAAATGAGGAAGAAGATGAAATCAGAAAGAAGATGAAGTGACAAAAAAATATCTAGGGTTTTATTTATAAAGGGGAAGGGGAAATTACAATTTTACCCATCATGTGCAACCCATGTGCCAATTAATTAACTAGGGTTAGGGGTTTGGTTAGACTTAGGGGCCAAAATGGTTAGATATAGGGACCATGGGGGCAGAAACGTTAAAAAATCTTATTTTGGGCTAATATAGTAAAACTGACATAACCATAGGGGCCAAAAACGTAATTTACTCCCAAGTTTAAAGTTTTCAAAACAAAGTGCATTGTTGGAGTGATAGTGGTGTCCCTCCTACATCGTGTACACACTATGCGCAAACAAGTTACATAGCCATGGTCCTTATCACTAAACGATTACAAATTAGTAAAAATTGCTATTGATTCTTACGTATTATTAAAGGTGTAGAGGAACAAGAGATGAAGTATTGTTTTGTAAAAAAAATATCGGGTTGATTAAATATAAACATAAAAAAAGAAAGTCTAATAAAAATGAAATATAAACTATGAATTACATAAATAGAAGAAGAATTTGTTGGTTAAAATCTATACTTTCTATAAAAGGAGAAATCCAAGTGACATAAGAAAAGCTGATGTATCAGCTAGAGAGCATGTCCAACAAGGCTTTTCTTATGTCATCATCCAAACTTATGTTATAAATTCAAACCTCTGCATTCCAAACTAGTGACGATTCAAAATTCAAAATCTCTACCCACATTCAAAATTATGGCTCCATATTGAAAATTCAAATCGTCTACCTATAAAATTCAAACCTTTCCTGGCGCAGACACACACAAGACGCCTCTCTGTCTTTCTGTCTCTCTACAAAAACCATTCAGGTAAGCTCGTAATCAATCACAAATTTCCACAGGTAACTTATTGTTAGTGATTCATTTCTGTTATCTGTTTGAAATTAATTGGATATATATTGTTACTGGTTTATTTCTGTTGTATTTCAATTTAACCTAAACAGCGATATCAGGTTTGTATAATCCCAACTTCTCTCCCTTTTCTTTTTATTGTCTCCTCTTCTTCTTCTTCCGTGATTTTGTTTGGGTGGATTGTTGTTGAAAATCCACCCTATGTCAGGTTTGTATAATCCCAACTTCTCTCCTGCACGAGCTGCCTCTCCACTCATTAGAGCTAACCCAGATGTTGACATGTCTTCTTCTTCTTTCTTCATTTCATATGAGTTTTAGGGTTCATCTGTTTTAATCGGATTGGATTGGATTTTGATTGCAGTCAATACTTGACTGAGTTGTTGGAGGAGCATCAGAAGCTCCAGCCTTTTATGCAAGTTCTTCCAATATGCAGCAGATTATTGAATCAAGGTTCGATTTTGCGGATCTTGATTTTATTGGTTTGATGTAGATAGATAGATCCTGTTTGGGAGGTTTTGCCCTGCTTGTCAAATTGTAGATAGATTGATTTTATTGGTTTGATGTAGATAGATAGATCCTCTTCTTCTTCTTCTAATCTTATGTCCGTGACTAGACTTAGTGATTAATGCAGGTCCAGATTAACTAAAAACAATAGTGATTAACAAGTTTAATAACTTCAGGCATGAGGCGGAGTCAAAGAAACTATCTTTGACCTACTTGAGTTTCTTAAGAAGCAACTGGAAGAATGCCATCGTATTAAAGGTACGGTATCATCATTTTATATAAAATTTTATATACATCAAACGATCAATAGAAAGGAATAAGACCGAACGAGGAATATAAAAAAACCAGAATCGCCAAAAGAAACGAGAGTTGGATGAATGGGTTTTACCCGTTTGATGTTTGCAGCGTCATGTGTCGAACAAGGCATAGGGTTTGCGAAGGGGAAGAAGAATCAGGAGAACATCGTTTGATGTTTGCAGCGCCGTGTGTCGAACAACTGTTTAACTTATTAATTATGAATCGCTTGAATTTAAGAGTTAAGATATTTATGTTGTCCATATGTTTTTACAATTCCAGATTGATTTGGTTAAAATTTCAAACAAAAATGAATTAAAAAGAATTATGTGTTGATAGTGTACTGTTGTCGAATTGTTTTGATCAAGTCTAATATCATTTCAGCAAAATCGAATTGAAACTGTTGTCTTTCAAATAGATTTCAAACTGTGTTGGATGTTTTCAGTATATTCGACTTATTCGTTTGAGTTCGGACTGTTTTACATCGAATTTCGATCTGATTCGGTGTGATTGGAAACAAGTTTTAGTAAAATTCGAACAGTTTTTGAGATCTAATCTGAATCAAGTTTTTAGTAAGTAGTACATTTTGTTCGTAGTTCCGTTGTTAAGAACTGAATTGGTTGTATTTTCGGTCGAATTCGGTGACTTTCGGCTAAAGTTTGTGGTACATTTCGGAATGATTCGAATCATTCTCGGTAATTTTTTATCAAAACGTTTCTTGATAGTCTGTTGTGATTAGTCTATATTTCATAAGGAAAGGTTATTGATAGTGTTTGCTGGAGACTTGATCGATAGAAGAATGAAAACGATATGCAGATAGTTAATCAAAGAAGATGTTGTTTGGCTGTTTGTTTGAGATAGACTATCAGCGACACTTTGTGTATTAGCTACACTTGATTGTGTTCAGAAAAGTTTAGGGTAATAGTGTATAAACATAGAAAGTCTGTTGAGTTTTAAAAAAAAACGAGAGTAGTTATAAGAGAATTGCATGTTATTGTTTAAAAATAAAAAAAAAAGATAATAAACAGATGGTGATTGTTATATCTTATTAGGGTTTTAAATAATAAACAAAGATTGTAATTGATGATAATCGATCATAGGACATTCTTGTGAACTGTGAAGTTTTAAGAAAATTTTGGGAACAGTGAAAGCTTATAGTATATCTAGGAATTTAAAAAGTCAATCTGGTTGCAAGTTAATATTTGTGTAGTTTTGACAATTGGGCTGCAAGTTTTTTTTAAATTCATATTTGACCGAAATTGGTTATTGGGCAGCGAAATTTGTAGTGATTGGTTGGTCAAACAGACTTTTGAACCACTAAGAATCATAGTTTTGCAAACAGTGGTTTGATTTTGGTCAAACAGACTTTTGAACCACTAAGAATCATAGTTTTGCAAACAGTGGTTTGACTTTGGTCAAACAGACTTTGTTCAAACAGTGGTTTGACTTTGGTCAAACAGTGGTTGCATACTAATGTTATTTCCTTTCATCATGTTCTCTCAGTTAATTACCATCATTCGTTAATTTAATTATATCACATGCAACTTATATGAGTTTTAATTATAATCTTGATTTCTTGGTGGAAAACAATACATAGCCTTAAACTAAAAATTACACATGGGTATCACTACTAGCCTTAAAACTAAAAATTACACATGGGTATCACTACTAGCCTTAAACTAAAAATTACAATATCTATATACCTATTTATATTTTCTATCAAAATGTGTTATGAATGGTTTTCTAAGAAACGACCCGTGTTTGAACCCGTGTTTACCAGTGAAGATTTCTCGAAGACAATTCCAACTTTCACTGTGTTTTGCTATGACAATAAATAAAAGTCAAGGACAATCATTGGAGCGTGTTGGTTTATATCTTCCACGTCCAGTGTTTAGTCATGGTCAGCTCTATGTTGTTGTACTAGAGTAAAAAGTAGGAAGGGGTTGAAAATTTTGATTTGTGATAAAGAGAAACGAGTCTGTACAACCATTACTAATGTTGTTTACAAAAGAAGTTTTACAAAATCTATGATGATACTAAACATCTGTCAACCTGGCAACGTCTGTTGGGTATAATGGAGGAACTGTTGTTAGGAAATGTTTGTGGAAAGCAATACAACTTTTTGAAAGCATCTGATACTTGCTCTGCATTAAGCATATCCTGAGAACACATGTTGTGAAAAATGTTTATATCTGGCGTTGTAGTAACAAGTTTGCAGCTCTCATTTTTAATGAGAGTACTAAATTCTTTGTTAATAACATCATTTTCTTAACATCTGTTTACTAACCTTTGTAATTTCTATTGACTGACCTTTTTAACATGGGTTGACTAACATCTGATAGTTACTATCTATCCATCTGGCAAACTCTGTTGGAGATAATGGATGACAGTTCTTAGGAAAGTCTCTTGGAAAGCAACAGAAGTTTTTAACAGTTAATAGACAACAGTGGTTTGCTATCAACATAATGAAATTGCTGTTGAATAAGCCTATTGATCATTAATTTATATCAATTTTGTAAGTCTGCACTAATTATTTTTTTACTCTCTGTCAATATGTCTTATGCATGGTTTTCTAAGAATCGACCCGTGTTTGCACACAGGTCTTACCGCTGGTATAATATGAAAGATAATCTAATCTAACTATATAATAAAAGAAACCACTTTAGGGACACTTGTTATCATATTATGCCATCTCTTATAGATAATTATTATTTTAGTTTAATCTCTTCTAATTAATTATAGATAACCCTTCTACTAAATATTCTTAGTTTAATATCTTATGGATAATTATTATTTAGTTTAATCTCCATCTCATTTATAATATTATTTATTTGAGTTAATTATATTTAAACGTTTTTTTTGTTTGGTATCAAATAGATTTTACGAAACTTAAAATAAAATTAACTAATATTATTTATCATTTATACATTTACGGAGTTTTAAATAAAGGGTTAAATTTATTGATACTTCGTTAACAAATTTTGCAACAACAGAATAATCTATTTTTATCACGAAAACCAAACTTTGTATTAATATATTAAATATTTTTATTTTCACTATACAAACTTACATTTACCCGACCCATGTAATACATGAGGTTTTTTAAAATATAACTTTTTATTATTTGATATATAAAATTATATTTATTCAATTCATACAATACACGGAGTTTTTTTAAGGATATACCCATGTAATACATGAGGTTTTTTAAAATATAACTTTTTATTATTTGATATATAAAATTAGATTTATTCAATTCGTACAATACACATGGTTTTTTTAAGGATATATATTTTTTTATCATTTAGTACAGAAAATTACATTTATTCAAACCGTGTAATGCGCATATTTTAAAGATGTATTTTTTTATTATTTGGTATATCAAATTACATTTATTCAACCCGTGTAATAAATGAGGTTTTTTAAAGATGTATTATTTTATTATTTGGTAAACAATGTTACATTTATTCAACTCATGTAATATACGTGGTTTTAAAGATATAACTTTTTTATTTGGTATATAAAATTACATTTATTCAACCCGTACAATATGGTTCTTATAGATATAACTTTTTATTATTTAATATATAAAATTATATTTATTCAACCCGTTCAATAAATGAGGCTTTTAAAGATATATTGTTTTATTATTTAGTATATAAAATTTATTAATTCAACCCCGTGTAATACACGGGGTTATAACCTAGTATAAAATAAATTACAAACACCATTTTTATGTTATAATATCGTGAGAAAATGATAATAATATCGTGAGAAAGTAATATTTTTAATAAGAATTAATATTAAAAATAAGATGGTGTTATAGAGAATTACATGTCTTATTAATAACCAAAAAGTAAAAAGTTAGTTGAGTGTGTGTTAATTGGTAAAAAAAAAAAAAAAGAGTAAAATGCTTAATTTTAGGGTGGTTGAATCCACAATCTCTTTGTGTATACGTAAACTTATTACAACGTATTCTATATCATGTATTGGTCGCAACTCACACCCGTACTTTTTAAAACGCAAAAGGTTTAAATATAAAAGGCTTTTAACTTAAAAAACGTAAACAAAATTTTTATAGGTTGCATAATTTTGATTTCCTTCATGTGTAGTTTTCATTTTGTTATTTCCTTCGTTAGTAATTTTGATATGTGCCTTCCAAAAAAAAAGTAATTTTGATATGTAATTTTGGTTTCATGCATGCATAATTTTGAAATGTTTTTTTTTCATGGGTAATTACTTTTTATACTCTATAAGTTAAGTGATACGGATCCCCCATGATCCACCCAACTATTAGCTCCATGTTCTCCTGATCAATCCCACGTTTATTTGCATTTGTTGTTAGAGTCTTTTATTTTTGTTATTTCAATTCCTAAAAGTGCTAGTGGGTAGTTGAACCACTATCCCATCTTCCTTATTTCCTGCATTACGTGCATATTTTGTAAGCCTTTAAAAAGGCATATTTGGTGTTTAATGGACTACATGAAAATTTGATCAAAAGTCTCTTAACGTTTATTGTTCTTATTGTTATTTTATTTTGGGAGACCACCGATCTCGAACTTGGTTCTATCATTGGGTGCTTTCATTCTTCGTCTTCACCTCCCGACATGCCTCCTCGTCGTGAACCCACCTCCGATAACCCTTCCACAGATGATTTGCTTACCTTCCTCGCCGAATCCGTCAACAAATTGATCACCTCCAACACCGCAAACACCAACCAGATGGTTTGTCGCAGCCCTCGACCCCTGCCCCGAGAGCGGGAGGCCGCGAGACACGCAGAGAGCCGGTGGTATCGATGCTTATTAAATTGGCAGCGGAATTTATACATCATGACCGTAGTTAGGAAATAGTTATCAGAGTTTAAAACACCAAACTTTTATAATAAATAAATTGGATAAAACCCAAGTTTTCATTACAATATATTTATAAGGATAAACCATAATTATTGAAAACAAAATCTCTTTTTTATTTATGTAACTTTTATAGTCACTTTTTTAAAACCTTCAGTGCTCTTCAGCTGGCTTCTATTGGCTTCACAATAAGTTACCTGAAACGCGTTTAAAAAGATTTTATAATACTGGCGAGTGCATCCCAGTTTAATCAAGACAGTTTTTATAACTTCACGGTATTGAGAGCGATTACAATGTTTATATCTACCAATATACTCATTCAGTACTGTCAAATCCCTGACTTGTCGGTCATATTACTCATTAGCTAACTCTTTGTCCAAAAGTAACGGATTACAAGTAATGTATACAAAACCCCAACTTACCGGCAACAATTGTAGAATACATAGACTCAACCACTGTTGAGTATAATTTAAAACTTTTGAGGTTTTGGTAAAAAGGTTTACAAAAAGAGAATGTACTCACATTGTAGAGTTAGATAATACTATAGCTTCCTTGTGATTCTCCTGGTTATTATCTATTAAAATTAAACAATGCACACGTGTTAGTAAGATAACCCAAATCACATTAGCCATACAACACGAGACATAACTCCAACGAACTTAGTCAGGCAGAGCCTTGATGTCACACCCCAACCGATGGCGGAAACATCGGGATGAGACGAACAAATTGCTCAAAACTTCATAACACTATGTGACAATATAAATTAAATTCAAAATTCATTTCAAAACTAAATTGTCATACAAGATTCAAATAAAAAGACAACAATTGTTTCAAAACAAACATAACATCAAAATGATAGATTAATCTAGGTGTGTATCTAAATCAACCTAAATTGCATTTCTTCTCAACATCGTCTCATCAATCAACCTGCAACATGTATTAAAATATATCAACAAAAGTTGGCGAGTATACAAGTTTTGTTACATATCATAAGCGTTCAACTCGCAGTCGTAGTCGTTAAGCAACTCCACCCAACGTCGTTGACGCATATTAAGCTCTTTTTGGTTATAGATGTGTTGTAGGCTCTTATGGTCAGTGAAAACCACACACTTCGTACCATATAGGTAGTGTCGCAAAATCTTTAACGCAAAAACACCTGCGCCAAGCTCGAGATCGTGGGTAGTATAGTTTTTCTCATCTATTTTAAGTTGACGAGAAGCATAAGTGATGACCTTGTCTCGTTGCATGAGAACACAACCAAGACCACGGTTCGAGGCATCGCAATATATCACGAAATCGTCATTTCCATCGGGAAGAGCAAGAATAGGAGTGTTACAAAGCAAGTTCTTGAGAGTTGGAAAGATTCCTCTTGCTCAGGACCCCAAGCAAAAGGTTTCTTTTTTTGAGTTAGTGAAGTGAGAGGAACGGAGATCTTTGAAAAGTTCAAGATGAATCGGCGGTAATAACCTACCAATCCTAGGAAAGAACGAATTTCAGAAGGAGTTTTAGGCGCGCTCTAATTCTTCACAGCTTCGATTTTGGAAGGATCAACATGGATTCCTTTTTCACTAACAACGTGTCCAAGGAATTGGACTTCTTTGATCCAGAATTCGCACTTGGAAAACTTCGCATATAAGCGTCGGCACGTAAGAGCTTGAGGATAAGACATAGATGACGTTCAATATCGGCTTGAGATTTAGAATAAATAAGAATATCATCAATGAAGACGACAACGAAACGATCCAAGTAAGGCTTACAAACACGATTCATGAGATCCATGAACACAACGGGTGCATTGGTCAAACCAAAAGGCATAACCACGAACTCTTAGTGTCCATAGCGAGTGCAAAATGCGGTTTTTGGAATGTCTTCTTCGAGAACACGAAGTTGGTGATAACCAGATCGAAGATCGATCTTAGAGAAACAAGTAGTGCCTTGAAGTTGGTCAAGAGATCATCGATGCGCAGAAGAGGATAATGATTCTTGATGGTGAGTTTGTTAAGCTCACGATAGTCGATGCACATGCGGAACAAGCCATCCTTCTTTTTGACGAAAAGCACAGGAGCACCCCAAGGTGAGGTACTTGGACGAATGAAGCCCTTATCGAGGAGTTCTTGGAGTTGCGTAGATAATTTTCTTGCATCTCAGAAGGTGCAAGGCGATAAGGTACTTTGGCAACAGGAGTCGATCCAGGTACGAGGTCAATACGAAAGTCAACAGATCGAGGTGGAGGAGGTTCAGACAAATCTTCAGGAAAGACGTCAGAGAAGTCGTGCACCACTGGAACATCACTTACGCTCTTTCCCTTGCCCTTTTCTTCCACAACGTGGGCTAAAAAGGCAAAGTACTGTTTGCGAAAATATTTGTTCGCTTGTGTGCAGGACATCAATTTCAGTCCTTTTGAAGGTCGATATCCATAAACGTGTAGAATGTTGCCAGATGGAAGAGGCAAACGGACGTACTTCTCGTGGCAAGCGATTTCAGCATGGTTCTTTCGAAGCCAATCCATTCCTACGATGATGTCGAAACTACCCAGTTGCATGGGTATATGGTCGATGGTAAAAACGTGCTCGTTAAGAGTAAGAAGGCAATCAAGAAGAACGGAGTTGACTAAGATAAATCTGCCATTGGCAACTTCGACGGAAAACGACTTAGGTAGCTTAGAGCGTGTACAATTTAACAAAGATTCAAATTCAACGGACACAAAGCTTTTGTCTGCACCAGTATCAAATAGTATCGAAGCATAAAGGTTATTAACAAGAAACGTACCATTAACGACTTCATTGTCGTTGTGCGCTTGATTTGTGTTTAGGTTGAAAGCTCGTCCTCGAGGTGGTTGTTGTTGTTCCTTGTTAAGTTGAGGACACTGAGGACAAAGGTGAGTTACGTCACCACATTTGTGGCTCGTGCTGGTTTGGAGTTTGTTGAGAGGGTTGAGCTTGTTAAGCTTGTGGTGTGGGGTTATTGTGACAATAGGCGGTGTTATGGCCAAAACGGTTGCAAATGGTACAATAGCGGCAATTGACACTGGTGGGATGATGAAAGTTGCAAGTAGTAAACTTGGGATGAATCCCAGTGTAGAGCTTTCGATCGTTTGCGGGTGTGGCAGGATTTGGGTTCATAGTTGGTACAATCGCGTTGCAACCAGGGTTCGATTGCTTTCGCTTCTTCCCCTTGTTGCCACTCGACTGTTGGGTAATTTGATTGGCTGGCTTGGAGGAAACAGGGTTCGCAGCTTGCTTATCGCGAATGCGATTGTTGTTCAGGGAAGCTGCGAGACGGTAAACAGCTTCGATATTATCGAGTTTGGCTACCTCGATGGCATCACGCATTTCGAAGAGTAAACCATTGATATACTTCCTTATCTTGCGGTCGGTGGTCATAACGAGGTGGGGAACAACGAAACTAAGCTGTTTGAAGCGGGTTGTATAGGCTAGGTTATCGTCGCCAATTTGCTTTAAAGCCCAAAATTCTTCCTCCAACTTTTGTTGCTCATGCGGAGGGCAAAACTCTTCCATCATGAGTGTCTTAACCTCTTCCCAAGGTAAAGCATAAGCAACTTCGTTAGAATGAAGATTCCTTTCATTTGTCCACCATTTTAGAGCTCGGCCTTGGAAGACCCCAGTAGCGTTTCGCGCCTTGAGTTCTTCAGGACATTCACTGTTGATAAATGTGACCTCTATGCTATCAAACCACTTGAGCATAGCAATCACCCTATCGTTGCCAGTGAATGGCTTAGGGTTGCAAGACGAGAAGTGTTTGAAGTTGAAATACACCGGCTTGTGCGCCTCAACCTTAGAGTCGATGGAGGAGTTTAGAGTACCAGAAGCTTGGATCTCAGTGACGATCTTTGGGATGATACGAGCGATTTGATTGGCCATAAATGCCATCATCTTCTTCTAAGAGCTGGTCTTTGACTTCTTAGTCGAGTTGGAGAGATGATAAGACATCTAAGATTCAAAAAGAATGAATAGGTGAGACTTGATCATAATGTTTGTTTAAGAAAATCGTTTTCATGAAATGAATCACATAGCATATAGTCTCACATAGCATACAAAATGTTCAAATTGTTTCACATAGCATAGAAATATTCAAATCGTCTCACATAGCATAATCATGAATTTCACATAGCATAACATTGATAAGGAAAGCATCGTAAATTTAGTTTGTTCACGAGAGATTATTATTGTGTTTGATTGCGAGAAATGTGCGAATTGTGTAACGGTTTGCAAATGAACAACGTACCAAGTATAAAATCACATATAAATTGAGAAAACATAAAAGAGAGGCTCATAAAACATCGGATTGTTTCGGGTAGAGAAACGCCGACTAATCCAAACTGGGTCGAAAGTCCTTTCGAATTAGAGAAAACGTGCTTTGGCCTATAGGTAAGTTACTCCAGTCGAGAAGCAATTAATGGTATCTTACCCTTCCAGTTACTACACGTCTCTAATCGATTGAAACAATCGGGACTTTGGCGAGATTGAAAATCGAGGAATGAGACTTAATCGACAGATGCGGGTTTCACCCCTAACTTGACGATTTCGTACCCTAATGTGGTTTGTACTCGTCGGGTCAAAATATAATTTTGACACTTTGATGAGGGTCCACTAGATTTTAAAACAGAAATTACCATTAAGATGTGGATTTCACTCCTAACTTAATGGCGAATTTCGTGCAAAAATAGAATCGGACGGAATGAGAGTCGTTTACCAAATTGTGGGTTTCACGCCTATTTTGGTAAATTCGTCTCATTTTTGTTACGAGTGTCTTCAAGTCTTCAAAGTATATTGTGTTAGCCGTAGGAAAGGCACGTAAGTTTAATAGACCAAAGAAGAAGAAATAAGAAGCAAATAAGGTATGATGCATGAAGTTTTAAACGACAAATAAGAATCAAGTTCCTAAAACTATATACTAGGGCAAAGTATTCCTACTTTTCCTAATTTCCTATAGTTATGGCTCTGATACCAATCTGTCACTCCCCAACCGATGGCGAAAACATCGGGATGAGACGAACAAATTGCTCAAAACTTCATAACACTATGTGACAATATAAATTAAATTCAAATTTCATTTCAAAACTAAATTATCATACAAGATTTAAATAAAAAGACAACAATTGTTTCAAAACAAACATAACATCAAAATGATAGATTAATCTAGGTGTGAATCTATAGATTAATCTAGGTGTGAATCTAAGTCCACCTAAATTGCATTTCTTCTCAATATCGTCTCATCAATCAACCTGCAACATGTATTAAAATATATCAACTAAAGTTGGCGAGTATACAAGTTTTGTTACATAGCATAATATAAAATAAAATCGTTTAAAGTCTCATATCCAACATGAATCATAATATGCAAGTTTACTAGCATGCTGAAATGGTGTACTATATGTTCAAACCCAAGAATCCAACGCGTTAATATAGCCTATCCCAAAGAATAACGGGAGGTTAACATGTTTAACTTAACAATACCCCAAGTTTCGTGGGTGGTGCGTTAATCCTATAGCGCTATAATTGTTAAGGTAGGCTAGCAAAGTTAATGAAACATATATCGACACAAGAAAGTTTACATCGCATATAAGTCTAACAAGCATCACATAGTTTCATGTTATAGTATGGATAGAGTGTGATTAAAATAGTTTCATGTGAAGTGTAATTTTGTATAACGTACATGTTGCACCCAAAAGTGATACAAAAGGAAAACGGTATCGAGTATACTCACGGTTTTGCAAGCTTCCTACTTGATATCACGTGAGTGTTTGGTTGATTAGATTGGAGCACATTGTCCTTCTACATGAAGAAATGTAGGTGGATAAGTATGGAGAGTTTAACGGAAGATTATAGATTCGGAGCTTAAATAACATGAAAATAAGCATATGAAGAAAATAATCATCTAGCACACATGATACTTGTTCTTGACACTATGAAACTCGAAAGAGTATAAATGTTTTCATGGGACAAAACCCATTAGAATCGTGATAAGTTATCAATGTCTAAAATGATGTAACCTACTATCTTGACAAATGACCATTAGTTCATTATCAAGAATTTGGTTTCTTGAATATATTATATAAGTTATATTAGTATATCATATGTATTATAGGTCAAACATGAGGTAGGAGGATAAATCCTCCATTTAGGAACCTCTTTGTATCATATAATTCATGCATGAGGTAGGAAGAACAAGTCTTCCATTTAGGTACCTCTTTGTTCACCACTACACTTGTTGTTATAAACAACAAGGAGGGTCATGAGCTTACAAGTAAGAAAGGAATAAGAACAACTAATCTAAGGAAAACATCAAGTAGTGTGTGGATGTCACACCCCGATATTTCCACGTATTACCGGTGGGGAGTATCGTGACGTAATTGATATCGTCATAGTCAAACAACACAAATTTAAATGCACAACGGAAGCAAAAGATAGATTCATTTCAACTGAATAAATTGTAATATTAAGTATCACAAAATAGTTGAAACAGATCCACAGGCGGATCGAAAGAAAAAGGAAATTGTTCAACAGACTTTAACATCTAGAGCTTGCGAGACTTGATTATTGATGCCTGGAGTAGCCAGCCTATTACGTATAGTACCTGCACTTAGCCTTTTTGGAAAATACGTCAGTTTACACTGGTAAATACAACTTAACTGACTCATTTTGAAAATGTTTAAAAATTGATTTGAATGCACTTAGGCAAAAATATCTTTTATAACTTGGGACAATTATTCAAAAATAATCTTGTATACAGTTTTACTTATTTGTCGTCCATCAGGTCCGGTTTGTAGGGTCGGACAAGATTAACTGACATGTCACAGGTATAATGCCCACACGGTTGATTCCTTTAAAGGAAGACACAGTTCAAACACATGATAAAGCGAGGACCGGTTTAGAATGTGGTTTTGAACCAACAAGCTTGTATACTTGTTTAATGTGGGTATACTAAACACATTCTGGATTTTGAGATGAAAACGATATGGTTTGACCCGTTTCGGCTAAATTATGCAAACTAGTTACATAAGCCGATCCGAACGCGAAAAGTGCGTAACGGGTAACCATATGAGTCATATACAAGTTTCCTAAGTTAATATGCCTTAAATATGTTGTGACATCAGTAAGATATCTTCTATTATGCCCAAAACGGATTTAAACTCAAATTACGCCCCGTAGGGGTATTTTGGTCATTTTAAAGGTTATAAAAGAGTTTAAATATAAATCTGAGTTTCGGGTCTGATGTAATCAGTAAAAATACTTAATTTAATAAGTTATATCAGTAGGGTATAACCTATATATGAAATTTATCATTTCTAACCATACTATGCACCGAAGGGGCATTTTGGTGATTTCACCTAAGGTTTAAAGGTCAAATCTGGAAATCTGAGTTGAAAACTTTTGCTTACTGCTAAAGTATAAAAATTTACTTAAAACATCAGTAGGTATCAAGTCTTATATATCTAAAATGGTTTTAATACATACTATGCGCTTAAAACGCGTAGAAAGGTAGTTTTAAGCGATTTCCGGGTTTTATAAGAAAAGCATATATTTTTATTATTCCAGAAGGCTTAAAATATTCTATCTATCATATTGGATCAGTAGAAAAAGGTTTGGTATCAAAAGGATTGGTAAAACTCATTTTATAGCCCAAAAGGGCAAAACCGACAATTACCGGATCAAGCTTAGAACTCTATGTTATGCTTAGCCTAAAAATAAATAAAAATCTCCAAAAATCCCAAAATATTATTTTATATCAGTGGGTAAAAATTTTGATATCAAAAATCGGGTTTAGATAGGCTATACGCTAATTACACCGTTTAATTACTAAAAACTTCATATTACGCTAATGAGCATTACTCTTAATCTAGACCTCAAACTGATGTCAAATTTTAGGTACAGGTTTATAAATCAGTAACTAAGGTTTCTACTCTTTTATATTTTCAAAAATCATGTTTTAAGGTCATATGGGCATAATAGTTAACATTTAGGCATTTAACGGAAATATGCATATGAATCGGATAACTAATGAACCAAGTTGTATAATCACAGAGGGTTATACTTATATGAAACCTGGTCCTAATAAGGCTCTAAGACATCACTAAATTATGCTCTAATGGGTCAGAACTGAAAGTCAAAGCAAAAGTCTACTTTTGCGACTTTCGGTTCCGAACCGAGCTTAAACTGAAAATTGTCGAGTTGAACATGTTTAGACATGTTCTTACATTAATTACCAAGTTATATTAATGACAAAATAGGTTGCATAGCTTCTACATTGCTAATTATGCATTAATTTGAAAATAAGTTTTCTGTTGACTTTTTAAGATTAACTTTGACTCGACAATTGACCTAGTTAGAGTGGAAATCAGAGTGTGCCCTTTTAAGGGTTTATTGCCCACCTAATTACCAACTCATGGATACTTTCAATTTGGAAATTGACTGGATAAATTAAGATTAATGACGAAGTCAAATCTTAATTACGACGGTTTGACTTTAGACTAATTAACTAAGCAAAACTGAATTAAGGAAGGTTAATTACGACGGTTTGACTTTAGACTAATCACTAGGAAGGGTGCTTGAGCTCCAAAATTCTCCAGAAGTGAAGTTGTGAAGGTTTCAAGTGGGTCTTCAAAATGGTTGCAACAAGAACACCTTATATAGGAACTTTGATTGCACAAGATCATGAAAAATAAGTCTATGGGATGATTCCTGGTCATCCCAAGTGTCCCTAGGCCCTTTAAAACCATCAAACAAGCCCATAGAATCGAAAACCAAGCTTTAAAGTCGGTGTAACTTACTGAAACAGGCACCTGGCCTGATTTTCTGGTGCTGGCAGTCCCAGGCAGCCCGCGTAAGGTCTTGGGCAAGCCTTACGCGGCCCGTGTGAAGGTTGGCTCCGGTCAACAAGTTTGCAAATATTGCAATTTTGGTCTCTGGTCCTTCTAAACTCGTTTTTAACTTGTTTTATTGCACTTTTGGCCCTCTAACTTGACTTTTAAGGACCCCAAGTCATAAACCAACTTTGTTAAGTCCCCGATTATTCATATGATCACCGAAAAGTCTTAAATTCCAACGTTGACACTTTTAACCCCTCGTATACGAATATTGTCATAACTTTCTCATACTTTATCGAAACCTTGTGAAAATTTTATTACTTATTCTTGTGAGTATAATTAATCGTTACAAAGCTTTGGGTTTGCTAAAAGGTCACTCAGAGGTATACTTTAAACATGTTGATATATTTAACCCCTGTAGTTTGTAATTTCTCACTTTCTTCCACAATTAGCTTCGTATGATCCATGACTCATTCGTTTAATGGTATAAACATCATGTAGGGTTGTAAAGTATGTTTATCCATTGTTGACACTTTGAACCCTTTTATTCACATAGATTACTTGTTTGTCAACTTTAGTCCCTCTAAATTAATCCTTTACACGTTTAAAGTCCATGACACGTGTCGATACATTATTGGACATAAATTTACGAGGTGTTACAGTGGATTTTCAAGTAGGATAGCCAAACTTGTCCTATAATCACACAAACATCAAGCTTTAAGCTTGAACACTACTTGTGGGTAAAACCCTAAACAAAACAGAAAGTTTATGAGGTTTTAACCTCTGATTTTAAGTGTCACAACCTTGTTTTTAAGCCCAACTAACCATTCAATTGATTATGAGCATAAGGACACAGGAATGTGTATGAGAAACCTTAAGTTCAAGCTAGTTTAACAAAGTTTAAATCAAAACAGAAAGTTTATTCACTTTGGAGGCTGTTTTGGTGATGTTCCAGGTCTTGGTTTTCCATGGAAAACCTGTGGAATCACCCCTTAGGTTGTTCTAAGTGATTGAGAAAAAGAATCAATGAAAAAGAATAAGAAATGAGTGAGTTATGCTCACATAAGTGTCTTGATATGATTCTGATTAACAGCAGATATGAGAGAGATTTCAGAGTGTCTTGTGAGTGTTGTAAAGTAAAAAATGTGTGGAAGATAGTTGGCTTTTATAGGGAAGTGATTAGGGTTGGGTTTGGTGCACATTTATTACAAGAAAACAAGTTTAAACTAAAAAATAATCACTAAAACCCGCCAAGAAATGAGTCTGATCAGCTGGTTCTCGAGTTTGATGGGCTCGCGGCCCGCGAAGAGAGTAAGGGGGTGGGTCGCGGCCGGTTAGAGCTTTGGCTGGAGGAAAAAGTTTGATTTTTGTTCAATTTTACCCCCTAGACTTCCATATTTACATGTTTTAAGCATATTTTAGGGTGTTTTAAGCATTAGAAGCATGTTTAAATGTATGGGATGTAATTATATCATATATCATAAAACCAATATAAAACAAGTATAAACATGTGTAATTGTTGAGAATAAGTGTCGTATTTCGCATAAATCGAGTATATAGATCACAAGTTTGCAAGTTGACATATTTTGGACAAATCATTGATAAAGTATCACATGAATAATATTTTTGAATGTATGAACATGTATGAAACTTATATAACATAAATGTAACGAAAATGCGAATTTCATTATGATCCAAGTCTCAAATAGTCAAATCTTGCAACGTTTACAACGAAAGAATGAATACAAGAGTACAAAGTTACCAAAAAAATAGAATTACAAGCGATGGTTTCTAAATATGGAAAGTATGAAAAACGCAGGGCGTTACAGTCTCCCCTCCTTTAGGAAATTTCATCCCGAAATTTTAGGAAGAAGTAACGAAAAGATGCGGATACTTGGTCTTCATATCACTCTTGAGTTCCCAAGTAAATTCAGCGCCACGTTTTCCTTTCCATCGAACCTTGACGATAGGAATTTAACTGCGCCTCAGTTTCTTGACACCTCGGTCCATGATTTCGATGGGTTTCTCCATAAAATGCAAAGTGTCGTTAATTTGGAGATCTTCGAGAGGAACTTGAAGTCATTCTTCAGCTAGACACTTTTTGAGATTCGAAACGTGAAATGTTGGATGAACGTTGTTGAGTTCTTGACGTAAATCGAGTCGATAAGCCACCTTGCCAATCCTCTTGAGTATCTTGAAAGGACCAACATAGCAAGGGGAAAGTTTTCCCTTTTTACCAAAACGAACCACTCATTTCCAAGGAGATACCTTGAGTAGCACATGATCCCCAATGTTAAACTCCAACAGTTTGCGTCTTTTGTCAGTATAGCTCTTTGTCGACTTCTAGTATTTAGTAAGTTATCACGGATTTGAAGAATCTTATCCGTTGTTTCTTGTATGAGCTCAGGGCCAGTAAATTGCTTATCACCAATCTCATGCCAGCTGATAGGAGATTGGCATTTGCGACCACACAATGCCTCGAAAGGAGCCATTTGAATACTGGAGTGGTAGCTATTGTTGTACGAGAACTCGATCAATGGTAAATGCACATCCCAACTATCACCAAAGTTGATGACACAAGAACGGAGCATGTCCTATAGAGTTTGGATAGTACGTTCAGTATGTCCATCCGTTTGAGGATGAAAGGCTGTACTAAGATTCAAATGAGAACCCATAGCAGACTGAAAAGTTTGCCAAAGACGTGAAGTGAAACGACCATCACGATAAAAAATGATGTAACACCCCGTGTTTCGAAAGTCAAAGTCAAGATTGAAGTCAAAGGAAAAAAAGATTGCTAATTGTGATCTGTCACTCCTTGCGTAACTACTGTTTTGACTTCTTTGACTTGTAATCAAATCTATTTATTTAATCGCTTTAGTTGTATTATGTGGAGTATCTATTAATAATCGAAGTTTAATCGCTAATCGCTATCGCATTGCAACTCGAATTATGTGTTCTGGATATTGTTTTACATGTGTGTGCTATTTATGTGTTACTTGTGCATGTTATGTTTATGTTGAGGTGTTAATCGAAATCGCAATCGCAATTCTATCGCATCGCAATCTAAATCGCAAACGCTAAACGCAAGTTATTTATAGTGATTGCATGTTAGATATAGTAGTTAGGTTATTTGTGTAACAAATGAGTAATACTATCGCATCGCTCACTCGAATCGCATCGCAACGCTCAACACGAGAATCGAAACGACAAAACTCAACACGACGAACATCAGGATCGAGTGGCCAACCGATCGAGTGGCCATCCGATCAGATTGTCACCCGATCGAGTTGTCACCCGATCAGGTTGCCACCCAATCGGACAGCCATCCGATCGGTGACCTACTCGACACATCACCACTTTCCTTTTTGGGAAACCCTATAAATACCCTCCTGTCACATCATTTGTGATGTGACAGCTCCTCGCTCTAACCAGCCGCACTCAAGCTCTCATTTCTCTCGATTTCTCTCGATTCTTGTAAGTTTCCAACCTAAATCTTGTACTTCTATGATCTACACGCACTTCTTCATCATTTTCACCTTTGAATCTTAACTTTTAACCATGATATCACCGGATTTTAGGTGTTCTAGGGTGATGTCATCATGGAGTTCTTATGAACTTCAAAGTTTGGTTTCATTCCACCAAGAACAACTTAGATCTGAAGGATTTCCACATGATTAATCAATGTTTTCGCATAGATCTACACATATTCATTCCACCAAGAACAGCCATCCGATCGGCTTGCACTTGGTTCCACACTTAAACATTTTATTCAAACTTTCAAGGTTCTGAACGTCGAACGACCATCCGATCGTGTGACGTCTGAGACTTTGGTACTTGATCAATTTTCAAAGATCATCAGTAACTAACAGATTGCCACTCGATCGGAATGCAACCCAATCGAGTGACAATCCTGCTGTGAACTTGTTCTCACTAAGTGTCCTATCAATCGGATCGTTATCCGATCGGACTGCCGTTCGATCGATCGACCTGAAGGGTAGAGATACTTCTCTGTTTTCATAATGCTACAACGAAAACTTTAAAGCCATCATACACAAACACATACTTACCAAACAAGATGTCAATCCAATCGAATGGTCATCCGATTGGATTACCATCCGACACTTGGTACTTTGCACCGTTTTACGCGCCGCTTATCATTTATGCTATCGTTAACTGTTCAGGCTAACCTCTCAAGCGCTCCCTTCAATCCAAGGCAGTGTTTATTAAGTTAAACGCCATCCGTGAGTATACTCGATCCCTTTTTGCTTTACGCACTTTTGGGTGTTACATACGTTACTTATTCTAAATCACATCGAACACACAACGCAAACACTATTTATACGCTGACCTCTAATGCACGTTATACGTGACTCATTGATGCCTGTTTGTTATGTTTACACATTGATTGCTGTCTACCTGCCTTAGCAACGATAGTACTATAGTTTGGACTCAGCACCTGTTCACTCAAGGGTTGTTAAGGACAATACTTCACGTGTTCGCAGTGGCGAACACGCGATGCACACTCGCTACTCGCAGTCAACTCGCAGTCAATGGTATTGATAGGATCTTTGTCGATAACTTACATGCTTCACATTATACGTTGTACATGCTGGTTATGCGTATCGATTTCGAACTCTATTATGCTATATCAAACTTGTATGCTCACATTTACACTATGTGTATTGACCTCTATTTTAACGTATGTGACAGGTGTTTTGGATGCTTCCTGCTAGGATGCTTGCTATGTGGAATCGAATTAGGAAGAGTCTAGAAACAAACGGACAATTTATTTAAATCTGAGTTGTCGGAACATGTTATTTGTTTTTGAGATATCGCTGTCTGTAATAACTTAATTTGCTTGATGGGTTATGGTATGGGACATAATATTAACTATCTGGTAATGTAGTTGTTATGGAATTTCTCTTGAACAATCTGTTTCGCTCAGTGCCGCGCCCCGATGATTCCGCCATCGGTTGGGGTGTGACAGATTGGTATCAGAGCCATAACTATAGGGAATTAGGCAAGACTCGACCTAGTCCGGGTCGATGTATTAGAAACGACCTAGTCTATAGTCTAAGTACCAACAAACCGACTCGTGCATACCCAGTAGGGGTTTAGTACGAGCTTACTCGCTTTTTCTCACTCGAACTCGCTGTACACTACACACTTGTGCGAACATCGCATACTACAGTTTCGCGCAAGATCAGCCTTTCCTAAGGCTGATTACACACACAAACGGATGAACTGGTTAAGATTAGGTGTGAAAAACCGCAAACTCTCAACCAGATTACTCGTTCGAATTGCTATTTTTACTCTAAACAAGGGGAAATTGCGTTGAATCAGGAGTGAAATCCATACTTTGACGCAAATCTTCTCATCTATCTCGTGATTTCATCACACAAACAGGAACGTAGTCGCTAAGTTAGGGGTGAAACCCAAACCTTGATGACTCGTTCTACTCTCTAATATGGTTTTACCAAAACTCCCACCAAAGTCTCGACGGACTCCAACGACTTGAAGTCACACTGTAACTGGAAGGATGCGTGCTGATCGCTCAAATCGAAGCGAGAACACAATCCCGAAGGCCAAAGTGTGCACTCACGAGTCCTTGTGAATAGTCGAATCAATTTGGGTAGTCGACGTCTATCTAGCCAAGACAATCTATCCTCGAATTTTATGTGTTTCGATTCTGGATTTGCTAAAGCCAACTTTGTGATTTGTCGATTTTATGTGGATTTTATGTGGTTTTATGCTTATTTGTTAGCGTATGGAGATATTACTGGTTTTGATCTAACGCTTCTCGCTCTGCTTATCACGCAACACACTACACAATCGCTAACAAATCGCTGGTCATTATTCGCAATCGCTACTCGATACTCGCAATCGCTGTACTTAATCGTTATATGTGCTGTGAATGATAGGGAATACGTGCAACATATAGTATGATTTCTGTGTTCTGACTGCCTTATGTGCTTTTGTGCCTTACGTGATTATATGCTTATGTGTTTATGTGCTTATGCGATTCCGTGATTTTGTGCTTATATGGATTTATGAATGGATGTGTTCCTGAGCTTTATGGTGAATCACTAGACTATACTAGGAATAATCGAATAGTGTTTTGAATCCTATGGCGCTGTCTGTTGTAGACAATGTCGTCATCTGGATCCCTACACTCATGAGCTGCTAGGCGTAAGCACGCCGACAAGCGACTCGCCTCTCCCATCGCAAGTCAAATCGTCAAAGTCATCCCTCAGATCGTGCGTGAACTGAATGAGAATGCAAGCAAGTCTTCTGAAGAATCCAGGACCGATACTCCCAAAACTGCTTTTAGCTTCAAGCAGTTCAAAGCCTGGGGACCGAAAGAGTTTACCGGTGAAGATGGTCCTACGGCCATATTCCAATGGTTTGATTCTATCGAAGTCACCCTACTCCAGAGTGGCTGTCCTGATGATCTCCGTACTCTTAACGCAACTGGCGTCTTCCAGTCCCGCGCTTTAGACTGGCGGACGGCCGAGAGAAACAAACGCGGAAATGATGCAGCTTACGGGATAACATGGGATGAGTTGAAGGACGTGATGATGCAAGAGTTCTGCCCTCCCCATGAGCGCCAAAAGCTGGAGGATTTATGGCATATTAAGCAGAAAGATGGAGACAACGCTGGTTTGACTGCTCGCTTTAAGTAGTTGAGTATTATCTGTCCGAGCCAAGTTACTACACCCCAAATCACCATAAAAAAGTATATCCGTGCTCTTCCGGATTGCGTGGCTGATTTCGCTCAAGCTGCAAAGACGACGACAATCGAGGAAACTTTTCTACTCCCTGCTGAGATCAACGATAAGCGAGTCAAGTCTGGTTACTGGGATAAGGCTCCCAAGAATCTGCATCAAGCTACTACCGCTTCAACCGCTTCAACCGCTGCCGCTCCGCAGTGTAGAGTCGAGCAAGTCGTTCAACCTAGAAATATTCACAAATAGGGAGGAAATGAGCGGATTTGGTCAGATGATCGATGATCACCCATATGCTATCGTGACCAGAAGGCGTACGAGGAAGTTCGGTTATGAAGTCCATAGCAATGTTATTTCCAAACGGGGATTTCAGGTTGTTCAAGTAGACCAGAAGGTCGTTGATGTTCGGCTTTGACTTTCGAACAGGTGAGGTACTTAGAAACATACGTGGCAATGTCTCTCTTCATACCAGGCCACCAATAAGATGTACGTAGATTATGGTACATCTTGTCAGCACCAGGATGAATCGAGTACTAGGATTTGTGTGCCTCGTTCATGATGAGTTCACGAAGATTGTTGCGATCACCCAGATGCGATCAAGGTATTATTGAAGTCCATCAGATTTGGTCTTAAGTTGATCGATAGAAGCACCTCGAATTTCGACGATTAGACTGCCTTCGTTGGCTGACGAATATTGAGCTTCACGAATGCAAGTGTGAAGGTCACTAGAAACTTGAAAACAACGAATGCTACTAACATGAGTCTTACGACTAAGTGCATCAGCCACGACATTCGCCTTGCCAGGATGGTAGCGAATCTCGCAGTCGTAGTCGTTAAGCAACTCCACCCAACGTCGCCGACGCATATTAAGCTCTTTTTGGTTAAAGATGTGTTGTAGGCTCTTATGGTCAGTGAAAACCACACACTTTGCTTTTTAGGGGTATTATACCCAGTATCATAACATTATATCTTTGAGAGAGAAAGAAAGAATTGAGCGACGATGAACTGAGGCTTGCGCCTCCTTTTATAGGGCTGATCGAAGGCGGCTCGCACCCGGCGAGACCAACCTCTTTCTCCTTTGCAGCCCACGAGCTAGGTAGGCCAGGGCCTAGCCTTGGCGAATCAGCGTTCTAGCTTTCACACGCAGCCCCTCGGTCGCGCCCCACGACAGACCTGGGGGACCGGGTCGCCGCGAGAACCATATATATTTGTTTTTATTTGATTTTTGTAAATATAATTGTTATTTAGGGTCGTTTTTCATATACGGGTATATTTTAAGGCGTTTAGGGTGTTGTAGGAGGGTTGTTATATTGTTTCCGGTCAAGAGCAACACAAGGCTCATCTGGATATCATCATCAAATAGTTGGCAGCTCAATATGAGCAAACAAACAACCTCATTGCTTCCCTTCTTCGCCCGATCCGAACAGACCTGGCCCTTCCGGGTCGAACACTCCGCCACCTCCACCACTGCCCCCGCCCCTGCCACCACCACCTCCGCCACCGCCACCTCTACCACCACCACCGCCGCCACCACCACCTCCTGCCAACCATAACCCCAAACCACCGAAGATTACCCTTCCCATGTTTGATGGTTCGAACCCATTGGACTGGCTCTTCCAAGCCAATAACTACTTTAACTACTACTCCGTTTCAGACACTCAGCGACTTTATTTAGCTGTGTTCTACTTCACCTGTGATGCACTTAGTTGGTACAAGCATCTCTCCAACAACTGGTTACTCGAAAGTTGGCCGGAATTTTCCTGATCTTTGGAGCTCCGATTTGGTCCTTCTTCCTAGGAGAATCACCAGGCGACCCTTTTCAAACTCCAGCAAACAACAACTGTGGCCGCATATCAAGCTGAGTTTGAACGACTCACCAACAGGGTCATCGGTTTATCTCCCGAGACACTAAATAACTGTTTCATTTCTGGAATGAAACCGGACATTCAAAGTGAACTAGCTATCCATCATCGTCAAACATTGCATCAAACATATGGATTAGTTCGTTTAATTGAAGACAAACTTCAAACCGGGATCCTTTCTCCGACTGTGGAACCGAGTCCGGGTCAACTCACACCGGCGTCAACTCCATCACAACCGTTGAAGCGCCTCACTCAAGCAGAAATGCAAGCCAAGAAAGCTGCCGGCATTTGTTTCCATTGTGACGAAAAGTTCCATCCGGGGCACCGTGGCAAAACGTCACAATTCTTATTGTTTGAACCACCAACGGAACCGCCATGGGCCGCCTTGACTACACACGTGGGCCGTGAGGACACGACTTGTTTTAAATGGGCAAGTATTGATACGGATTCCCCATGATCCACCCAACTATTAGCTCCATGTTCTCCTGATCAATCCCACGTTTATTTGCATTAGTTGTTAGAGTCTTTAATTTTTGTTATTTCAATTCCTAGAAGTGCTAGTGGGTAGTTGAACCACTAACCCTGTCACACCCCAACCGATGGCGGAATCATCGGGGCATGGCACTGAGCGAAACAGATTGTCGAGGGAAATTCCATAACAACTAAATTACCAAATAGTTAATATTATGTCCCATACCATAACCCATTAAGTAACCTCATTATTACAGACATAGATATTCTCAAAACAAACATGTTCCGACAACTCGGATTTAAATAAATTGTTCGTTTGTTTCTAGACTCTTACTAACTCGATTCCACATAGCAAGCATCCTAGCAGGTAGCATCCTAAACACCTGTCACATACGTTAAAATAAAGGTCAATACACAGAGTGTAAAGGTGAGCATACAAGTTTGATATAACATAACAGAGTTCGAAATCGTTTACGCATAACCAGCATGTACAACGTATAATGTGAAGCATGTAAGTTATCGACAAAGATCATATCAATACAAATGACCGTGATTTGACTGCGAGTAGCGAGTGCGCATCACATGTTCACCACTACGAACACGTGAAGTATTGTCCTTAACAACCCCTAAGTGAACAGGTGCTGAGTCCAAACTATAGTACTATCGTTGCTAAGGCAGGTAGACAACAATCAATGTGTAAACATAACAAACAGGCATTCATCGAGTCACGTATAACATGCCATATTGGTCAGCGTTTAAATTGTGTTTGCGTTGTGTGATCGATGTGATTTAGAATAAGTAACATATGTAACACCCAAATGTGCATAAAGCAAAAAGGGATCGAGTATACCCACAGCTAGCGTTTAACTTAATAAACACTGCCTTGGATTGAAGGGAGCGCTTGAGAGGTTAGCCTGAACAGTTAACGATAGCATAAACGATAAGCGGCGCGTAAAATGGTGCAAAGGTACCAAGTATCGGATGGTAATCCGATCGAATGGAAATTCGATCAGATGGCAATCCGATGGAATGGCAATCCGATCGGATGGCCAGTCGATCGGATGTCAATCCGTTCAGATGGTCATCCGATCGGATGGCCATTCGATTGGAATGACATCTTTTGGTAAGGATGTGTTTGTGTATGATGGCTTTGAAATTTTTGTTGTAGCATTTTGAAAACAGAGAAGTATCTCTACCCTTCAGGTCGATCGATCGAACGGCTGTCCGATCGGATAACAATCCGATTGGTAGGACACTTAGTGAGAACAAGTTCACAGCAGGAATTGTCACTCGATCAGATGGCAATCCGACCGGATAGCAATCCGTTGGGACTATTGTTCTTTGAAATTGATCAAGTACGAAAGTCCCAAACGTCACACAGTCGGATGGTCGATCGATCAGATGGCAATCCGATCGGACGGCAATCCGTTCGACGTTCAAATCCTTGGAAAATTTGAGGTAAAATTTTAAGTGTGGAACCAAGTGCAAGCCGATCGGATGGCTGTCTGATCGGAGGGCAATCCGATCGGACGGCAATCCATCCCAACGGCCTGATCGTCTTTGACACTTGATTATTTTGGAGTTTTGCAGTTTTGATCGAGACGTTATGATAACTTGCTTAAACACCAGAAACCCTATCTCAACCCAAGTGATCCGATCGAACAGGAACCACCCTAGTCTGGTCTGTTCTCTGTTCGAGACGGTAGTTCATGTTCAAACCCGAAATCAGTTGTCTCTTGGATAGAATTTAGATCTACAACTAACCCATCACTAAGAAAGAGTAGAAGATCAGAACGAGCTCTGATTCTATCGGTTTTGAGTGCACTGAGTGTAAAAGAGTTGAAATAAGGTTAGAAAATCATCTTTCAATCCTTTTAACCATGAATATGTGTAGATCTATGCGAAAACATTGATTATTCATGTGGAAATCCCTCAGATCTAAGTTGTTCTTGGTGGAATGAAGCCAAATCTTGAAGTTTATAAGAACCCCATGATGACATCACTCTAGAACACCTCAAATCCGGTGATTTCGCGGTTAAAAGTTAAGATTCAAAGGTGAAAATGATGAAGAAGTTCGTGTAGATCATAGAAGTACAAGATTCAGGTTGAAAACTTACAAGAATCGCGAGAAATCGAGAGAAAAAGAGCTTGAGTGCGGTCGGTTCGAGTGAGGAGCTGTCACATCACAAATGATGCGACAGGAGGGTATTTATAGGGTTTCCCAAAAAGGAAAGTGGTGAAGTGTCGAGTAGGTCACCAATCGGATGGCTATCCGATCGGGTGGCAACCTGATCGGGTTACAACTCGATCGGGTGACAACTCGATTGGATGACAATCTGATCGGATAGCCACTCGATTGGTTAGCCACTCGATCCGGTGTCCGGCGCGTTGAGTTTTGTCGTTCCGATTCGCGTGTTGAGGGCGTTGCATTGCGATGCGATTCGAGTGAGCGATGCGATAGTATTTCTCATTAGCTACACAAATAACCTAACTACTATATCTAACATGCAATCACTATAAATAACTTGCGTTTAGCATTTGCGAATTAGATTGTGATGCGATAGAATTACGATTGCGATTTTGATTAACACCTCAACATAAACATAACATACACAAGTAACACATAAATAGCACACACACGTAAAACAATATCCAGAACACCTAATTCGAGTTGCGATAGCGATAGCGACTAGCGATATGTCGATTAACGATTAATATGCGATTAAACCTCGATTATTAATAGATACTCCACATAATACAACTAAAGTGATTAAATAAACGGATTCGATTACAAGTCAAAGAGTCAAAACAGTAGTTGAGCAAGGAGTGACAGATCGCAATTAGCAATATTTTCTTCCTTTGACTTCAATCTTGACTTTGACTTGACTTTCGAAACACGGGGTGTTACAGCCTCCCCTACTTAAGGGAATTTCGTCCCAAAATTAGGCTTTAGCCGTAACAAACAACTGTGGGTACTTCGCTTTCATGTCGCTTTCGAGTTCCCAGGTGAACTCGGCGCCTCATTTAACTTCCCAGTGAACCTTCACAATGGGAATTCGTGAGCGTCTGAGCACCTTGGTTTCTCGTCCCAGGATCTCGACAGGCTTTTCCACGAAGTGTAATGTTTCATCCACTTGCAAGTCCTCAAGAGGGACATGTAATTCCTGGTCGGCCAAGCACTTTTTGAGGTTCGAAACGTGGAAAGTCGGGTGGACGTTACTCAGTTCCTCTGGTAGTTCGAGTCTGTAGGCCACTTTTCCATTCCTTTCCAGAATCTTAAAGGGTCCAACATATCGAGGCGCGAGCTTTCCTTTCTTGCCGAATCTGATCACCCCCTTCCAAGGTGCAACCTTTTGGAGTACGTGATCGCCAACGTCAAATTCAAGGGGCTTGCGGCGTCTATCAGCGTAACTTTTCTGTTGGCTCCGAGCTTTCAATAGATTGTCTCGCATTTGGAGGATTTTGTCAGTCGTTTCTTGCAATAGCTCAGGACCGGTAATTTGCGCGTCTCCGATCTCGTGCCATACAATAGGCGATCGACATTTTCTTCCGTATAAAGCCTCAAATGGTGCCATTTATATGCTAGAATGATAACTGTTATTGTACGAGAATTCGACCAAAGGTAAGTGCGCGTCCCAATTACCACCGAAATCTATGACACACGAACGGAGCATGTCTTCAAGGGTACGAATCATTCTTTCAGTCTAACCGTCGGTTTGGGGATGGAAAACGGTACTTAGATTTAGAGTAGTACCGAGAGCAGATTGAAACGTTTCCCAAAGACGCGAGGTAAACCGACCATCTCGGTCAGAGATGATGTCACGAGGCATCCCGTGTCGACAAATGATCTCATCGGTGTAGATTCGGGCTAATTTTTCCACCTTAAAGTCTTCTCGTATTGGCAGGAAGTGAGCTGACTTAGTCAAATGGTCAACCACAACCCAAATGCTATCATGACCAGATTGAGTACGCGGGAGTTTTGTTATGAAGTCCATAGCTATACTCCTCCCATTTCCACAGCGAGATCTCGGGTTAGACGAGTAAGCCAGAGGGTCTTTGATGCTCAGCCTTGACCTTGGAGCAGGTTAGGCACTTCGAAACATAGATAGCGATATCCTTCTTCATTCCCGGCCACCAGTACTTGTAGCGCATGTCTTGGTACATCTTGTCAGCACCAGGATGAATAGAATATCGAGATTTGTAGGATTTGTCCATCTGGAGTTGTCGTAAGTTCGTACGCCTAGGAATCCAAATTCGGTCCAAATAATGAAAGATACCATTTGATTTATTCTCGAGTTGGGCGCCATCGTTTAGAATTCTTTCCTTCTTCAAAGTTCACTCGGTAAAACAAGCATGCTGCGCGTCACGGATAAGGGCTTCGAGATTATGCTGGGCTTGGGAATTACGAATGCTATGCAAATAGCTTCGTCGACTGAGAGCATCGGCCATGACGTTTGCTTTGCCTGGATGGTAACGGATCTCACAGTCGTAATCGTTGAGTAGTTCTACCCACCGGCATTGACGCATATTCAGTTCCTTCTGGTCAAAGATATGTTGTAGGCTCCTATGATCGGTGAAGATCGTACACTTGGTATCGTAAAGGTAGTGTCGCCAAATCTTTAACGCAAAAACAATTGTGCCAAGCTCGAGGTCGTGTGTGGTGTAGTTCTTCTCGCGGATCTTGAGCTGTCGAGAAGCGTACGCGATAACCTTATCTCGTTGCATGAGAACACAACCAAGACCAAGGTTCGTGGCATCACAGTAGACTATGAAGTTGTCATTTCCGTCGGGCAGTGAGAGCACGGGAGCATCACAAAGCATAGCTTTGAGAGCTTGAAAGGCTTCCTCTTGTTTAGTTCCCCAAACAAAAGGTTTATCCTTATGCGTAAGAGAGGTAAGCGGCACGGCGATTTTAGAGAAACCTTCGATAAAACGATGATAATAGCCTGCCAGTCCGAGAAAAGAGCGCACTTCAGACGGATTCTTGGGTGTAACCCAACTCTTAACAGCTTTGATCTTCGCAACCTTAACTATTAACAATGTGACCCAGGAATTGGACCTCCTCCAGCCAAAATTCACACTTGGAGAACTTGGCGTAGAGACGGTTTCCCTGAAGTAACTTAAGAACCAAACGTAGATGCTGCGAGTGTTCGGCTTTTGATTTGGAATAGATCAGGATATCGTCGATGAATACGATCACGAAACGGTCAAGAAAGGGTTTGCACACTCGATTCATTAGATCCATGAAGACTGTGGGGGCGTTGGTCAAACCAAAAGGCATGACAACGAACTCGTAATGACCATAGCGGGTTCAAAAAGCGGTTTTGGGTATATCATCCTCTTGAATGCGTAACTGGTGATAGCCTGAGCATAGATCGATCTTAGAAAAACACGTAGCACCTTGTAATTAGTCAAACAAATCATCGATTCGAGGCAAGGGGTAGTGATTCTTGATTGTCAACTTATTCAACTCCCTATGGTCGATGTACATTCAGAACGAACCATCCTTCTTTTTGACGAAAAGGACAGGAGCGCCCCATGGAGAGGTGCTAGGGCGAATAAAGCCTTTATCAAGAAGTTCCTGGAGCTGACTCGAGAGTTCGTGCATTTCAGAAGGAGCGAGACGATAAGGCGCTTTGGCAACAGGATTTGCTCCAGGAATGAGGTCGATTCGGAAATCAATATCATGAGCGGGCGGTAATCTGGGTAAATCATCAGGAAAAACGTTAGGAAATTCACGAACAACAGGGCCCTGGTCCACCTCCTTAACTTCCTTTTTCTCCGCTACTACAATGTGTGCCAAGAAATCTTGGTATTCCTTGCAGAGATACTTGCTAGCCTGGACACACGACATGAGATGGAGTTTCTTCGACGCGACTTCACCGTAAACACACAATTGATCACCATTAGCGAGCGAAAATCGAATCATCTTCTCGAAGCAAACAACTTCAGCACGGTTTTCACGAAGAAAGTCCATGCCTACTATGACATCAAAACTACCGAGCTGCATCAGAATAAAATTGATAGGGAAGACGTGATTGTTGAGTTCAAGCGTACAATCACATAGAACTGAGTTTACAACGACGGTTCTTCCGGTGGCAACTTCAACATCGAACGTCGAGGGGAGATGAACGCGCTTACGATTGAGGAGTTTTTCGAATTCGAACGATACAAAACAATTATCGGCTCCAGTATCAAATAAACACGTAGTATATATACTATTCACAAGGAACGTACCATTGACCACATTGTTGTCTGCTTGAGCCTGGCGAGCGTTAATGTTGAATGCACGTCCGCGGGCTGCTGGTTGTTGTTGTTGTTGCTGAGGCTGCTGCTGGGGCTATTGCTGTTGTGGCTCTTGCTTGACCACTCGGTTCGGGCACATATTCGTGAAGTGGTTGGGATCACCACACACACAGCAAGTTCTAGCGTTGATCGCGGGTGCATGAGCCGCTTGATGGCCTTGGGGAGCAGTAAGTAGAGCTTGTTGAGCAGGAGCTTGACCTTGTGTTGGAGCAGGGTTTTGACGTGGACCTGTACGGAAGTTGGCGGTGAAATGGCCGTACATGTTGCAATGCGCACAGTATCTGCAAGCGGTTCCCACTATGTGGTGATAGGTACAAGTAGGGCAAGCCGGGTGAGGACCAGTATACGCACGCTTTGCTGGCGGGGCGTTGGTGACCAGTGCCGCTACTTGGCGGTGTTGATGCTGCTGTTGAGCAGGAACTGATTGGAGTGCGGCAGCATTGGTTATAGCGCAGTTCTTGTTGCTGGAACTGCTGTTGTTCTTTCTCTTGCATCTCGAGAGCTTAGATGACTGAGGAGCAGTGGCGGTTTCAGTGGTTGAAGCGGTGGTAGCTTGATGCAGATTCTTGGGAGCTTTATCCCAGTAACCAGACTTGACTCGCTTGTCGTTGATCTCAGCAGCGAGTAGAAAAGTTTCCTCGATTGTTGTCGTCTTTGCAGCTTGAACGAAATCAGCCACGCAATCCGGAAGAGCACCGTTATACTTCTTGATGGTGATTTCGGGCGTGGTCACTTGGCTCGGACAGATAATACTCAACTGCTTGAAGCGCGCAGTCAAACCAGCGTTGTCACCATCCTTCTGCTTGATATGCCAAAATTCATCCTCCAGCTTTTGGCGCTCATGGGGAGGGCAGAACTCTTGCATCATTACGTCCTTCAACTCATCCCATGTTAGCCCGTAAGCTGCATCGTTTCCGCGTTTGTTTCTCTCGGCCGTCCACCAATCCAGCACTCGGGATTGGAAGACGCCAGTTGCGTTCAGAGTACGGAGATCGTCAGGACAACCACTCTGGCGCAGGGTGACTTCGATAGAATCAAACCATAACATGGTCGTAGGACCATCTTCGCCGGTAAACTCTTTCGGGCCGCAGGCTTTGAACTGCTTGAAGCTAAAAACAGTTTTGGGAGTATCGGTCCTGGACTCTTCAGAAGACTTGCTTGCATTCTCGTTCAGTTAACTCACGATCTGAGGGATGACTTTGATGATTTGACTTGCGACGAGAGAGGTGAGTCGCTTGTCGGCGTGCTTACGCCTAGCAGCTCGTGAGTGTAGGGATCCAGATGACGACATTGTCTGCAACAGACAACGCCATAGGATTCAAAACACTATTCGATTATTCCTAGTACAGTCTAGCGATTCACCATAAATCTCAAAAACACATCCATTCATAAATTAACATAAACACATAATCACAGAATCATATAAACACGTAGGGCACCGAAGCACATAACCAGGTAAGGCACAGAAGCACATAAGGCAGTCAGAACACAGAAACCATTCTATATGTTGCACGTATTCACCTATCCTTTACAACACGTATAGCGATTAAGTATAGCGATTGTGATTATCTAGCAGCGATTGCAAATGATAACCAGCGATTTGTTTGCGTTTTGAGATAGATGTGCAGTGCGAGTTGTGCGTGTCAATCAAAGAGGGTAGCGAAAGCAAATAAATTTCCAAAATCGTAATCACATAACACATAAAGTCCACGTAAAATCGATAAATCACAGAGTTAGCTGCAGTAAATCCAGAATCGAAACACATAAAATCGAAGGGAGATTGTCTCGGGTGTTGTGTAGACATTGACTACCCAAAGTGGTTCGACTATTCACATGGACTTTAAGTGCACACTTTGGCCTTCGGGACTGTGCTCTCGCTTCGATTCGAGCGATCGGCACGCATCCTTTTAGTTACAGTGTGACCCAAGTCGTTGGAGTCTGTCGAGACTTTGGTGAGAGTTTGTAAAATCAAAAGTATAGAGCAAAACGAGTCATCAAGGTTCGGGTTTCACCCCTGACTTAATGACTACATCCCTGTTTGTTGCGATGAAATCGAGGGGATATGCGTCAAAGTAGGGATTTCACTCCTGATTCAACGCAAATTCTCTTGTTTTAGAGTAAAAATAGCAATTCGAACGAGTAATTTGGTCGAGAGTTTGCGGTTTTCACAGCTAATCTTACCAGATCATTCGTTTGTGTGTGTAATCAGCCTTAGGAAATGTTGATCTTGCGCAGAACTGTAGTATGTGATGTTCGCGCATGTGTGTAGTGTACAGCGAGTTCGAGCGAGAAATAGCGAGTAAGCTTGTACAAGCCCCTACTGGGCATGCACAAGTCGGTCCGTTGGTACTTAGACTATAGACTAGGTTGTTTCTAAGACATCGACCCGGACTAGGTCGAGTCTTGCCTAATTCCCTATAGTTATGGCTCTGATACCAATCTGTCACACCCAAGCCGATGGCGGAATCATCGGGGCATGGCACTGAGCGAAACAGATTGTCGAGAGAAATTCCATAACAACTAAATTACCAAATAGTTAATATTATGTCCCATACCATAACCCATTAAGTAATCTCATTATTATAGACATAGATATTCTCAAAACAAACATGTTCCGACAACTCAGATTAAAATAAATTGTTCGTTTGTTTATAGACTCTTCCTAACTCGATTCCACATAGCAAGCAGCCTAGCAGGTAGCATCCTAAACACCTATCACATATGTTAAAATAAAGGTCAATACACAGAGTGTTAAGGTGAGCATACAAGTTTGACATAGCATAATAGAGTTCGAAATCATTTACGCATAACCAGCATGTACAACGTATAATGTGAAGCATGTAAGTTATTGACAAAGATCCTATAAATACCAATGATTGCGAGTAGCGAGTGCGCATCACATGTTCACCACTGCGAACACGTGAAGTATTGTCCTTAACAACCCCTGAGTGAACAGGTGCTGAGTCCAAACTATAGTACTATCATTGCTAAGGCAGGTAGACAACAATCAATGTGTAAACATAACAAACAGGCATTCATCGAGTCACGTATAACATGCCATATTGGTCAGTGTTTAAATTGTGTTTGTGTTGTGTGATCGATGTGATTAAGAATAAGTAACGTATGTAACACCCAAAAGTGCATAAAGCAAAATGGGATCGAGTATACTCACAGATTGCGTTTAACTTAATAAACACTGCCTTGGATTGAAGGGAGCGCTTGAGAGGTTAGCCTGAACAGTTAACGATATCATAAACGATAAGCGGCGCGTAAAACGGTGCAAAGGTACCAAGTATCGGATGGTAATCCGATCGGATGGCCAGTCGATCGGATGTCAATCCGTTCGGATGGTCATCCGATCGGATGGTCATTCGATTGGATTGACATATTGTTTGGTAAGGATGTGTTTGTGTATGATGGCTTTGAAGTTTTCGTTGTAGCATTTTGAAAACAGAGAAGTATCTCTACCCTTCAGGTCGATCAATCGGACGACAGTCTGATCGTATAGCAATCCGATTGGTAGGACACTTAGTGAGAACAAGTTCACCGCAGGATTTGTCACTCGATCGGATGGCAATCCGATCGGATAGCAATCCGTTGGGACTATTGTTCTTTGAAATTAATCAAGTACCAAAGTCCCAAACGTCACACGGTCGGATGGTCGTTCGATCGGATGGCAATCCGATCGGACGACAATCCGATCGGACAGCAATCCGTTCGACGTTCAGATCCTTGGAAAATTTGAGGTAATGGTTTAAGTATGGAACCAAGTGCAAGCCGATCGGATGGCTGTCCGATCGGATGGCGATCCGTCCCAACGGCCCGATCGTCTTTGACACTTGATTATTTTGGAGTTTTGCAGTTTTGACCGAGACGTTATGATAACTTCCTTAAACACCAGAAACCCCATCTCAACCCAAGTGATCCGATCGAACAGGAACCACCCTAGTCCGGTCCGTTCACTGTTCGAGACGGTTGTTCATGTTCAAACCCGAAATCAGTTGTCTCTTGGATAGAATTCAGATCTAGAACTAACCCATCACTAAGAAAGAGTAGAAGATCAGAACGAGCTTCGATTCTATTGGTTTTGAGTGCATTGAGTGTAAAAGAGTTGAAAGAAAGTTAGAAAACCATCTTTCAATCCTTTTAACCATGAATATGTGTAGATCTATGCGAAAACATTGATTATTCATGTAGAAATCCCTCAGATCTAAGTTGTTCTTGGTGGAATGAAGCCAAACCTTGAATTTCATAAGAACCCCATGATGACATCACTATAGAACACCTCAAATCCGGTGATTTCACGGTTATAAGTTAAGATTCAAAGGTGAAAATGATGAAGAAGTGCGTGTAGATCATAGAAGTACAAGATTTAGGTTGAAAACTTACAAGAATCGCGAGAAATCGAGAGAAAGAGAGCTTGAGTGCGGCTGGTTCGAGTGAGGAGCTGTCACATCACAAATGATGTGACATGAGGGTATTTATAGGATTTCCCAAAAAGGAAAGTGGTGAAGTATCGAGTAGGTCACCGATCGGATGGCTGTCCGATCGGGTGGCAATCCGATCGGGTGACAACTCGATCGGTTGACAACTCGATCGAATGACAATCCGATCGGATGGCCACTCGATCCGGTGTCCGGCGGGTTGAGTTTTGTCGTTCCGATTCGCATGTTGAACGTTGCAATGCGATTCGAGTGAGCGATGCGATCGTATTTCTCATTAGTTACACAAATAACCTAACTACTATATCTAACATACAATCACTATAAATAACTTTCGTTTAGCGTTTGCGATTTAGATTGCGATGCGATAGAATTGCGATTGCGATTTCGATTAACACCTCAACATAAAAATAACGTACACAAGTAACACATAAATAGCACACACACGTAAAACAATATCCAGAACACCTAATTCGAGTTGCGATTGCGATAACGATTAACGATAAGCCGATTAATGATTAATATGCGATTAAACCTCGATTATTAATAGATACTCCACATAATACAACTAAAGAGATTAAATAAATAGATTCGATTACAAGTCAAAGAAGTCAAAACAGTAGTTGAGCAATGAGTGACAAATCGCAATTAGCAATCTTTTCTTCCTTTGACTTCAATCTTGACTTTGACTTGACTTTCGAAACACGGGGTGTTGCAAACCCATCTTCCTTATTTCCTGCATTACGTGCTTATTTTGTAAGCCTTTAAAAAGGCATGTTTGTTGTTTAATGGAGAACATGAAAATTTGATCAAAAATCTCTTAACGTTTACTGTTCTTAATTTACCCCTTTTAAAAAGGCATGTTTAGGAGACCATCGATCTCAAACTCGGTTCTATCATTAAGTCCCCTTTTAAAACTTTGCTTTGTCAAAACAACGATGGATCATTAATTTACCACTCAATTTCTATGAATCGGATATCCTATAACAATCGCAGGCGACAGCATAAGAAGAATGATGGAAGTTGATTCAATGCACCAAAAAATAACGATGGAAGTTAATTTCGATACTAGGCAAACGATGGAAGCTGATTTGTTCCATCTTTAACATAGGGCTAGCAAGTTTCAAGAAGAAGTAAGAATGAGAAACTAAACTCGAAATTTAAAAACATAACTTTCTTATTTCAAAATTGTAACATTCTAATTCCTATTCTAATTCGATCAACCAAACACCTTACAATTTATCACTTCAAAATAATACCAGTTACTTTAATTTCCATTATATTCACAACATCATCATTAAAATGTCACCATAATCAAAATGTTTGATTACTTAATTAACTCACCCTAATTCAATATCTAAAGATGGTACACTTTTGCAATTAAGAAAACAACAAAATGCCAATGATCTCTAGATCAAGTGGTGGAGGGCTTGCATTTCTCGTGTGAGATGCAAGTTCGACTCCCACTTGGTGCAGATTGAGGCACTGGTAGGCAATGATAGGAGACCCAGGGAAACCTGGGTTGGACCCTTGAGCCAAAAGGGTTTTACCGGTAATTTCACCGTCGTGCCTACGGGCGGGTGGGTTACCGGGTTTTCCCCGGAATTGGTGGTGGACTCGGGTTACTCTCGGGTACTCCGTTTGTCCAGTGGGTGCCCCGAGAGTGCTCGGGATTGACTTTGTTGACCGTTAAAAAAAAAAAAAATATTACTTAAAACAAAAACTAATATACATTACCTTTAGTCTAAAAATTTCCAAAATCAACTAAACACATTTTTGCAATTAACAAGTTTACGGCACTTAATATCACGGTTCACCCACGTGGATCTACACCAAATCAGATCTAAAACGCCATCACCACCGTCGATTTCACGACGGCGTAAATCAACGGCCTCAATCTCTCACACACTCTCACTCTAAAAACCCAAAACAAAAAAGAAAAATTAAACGAGAGGGTCACTTGTCACTTACCCTCTGCTTCTCTCTCTAAAAAGAGTCTCAGTTCAACTTCGCTTGCATTCATTCATTCCGTACGATCATATTATCTCCGTTCGAAACCACCGGAAAGTCTCCGCATCTCCGTCGCTATTCCGTCACGGACTCTTCCTTTCAACCGCTGCATGTTTCCACTTCGCGAGATCCATTTCCGCTGGAGATCGTTCGGTTTAGGGTTACGCGGTTGTTTCTGGAGCCATTGGTGTGGCTCGGAGTTTGAATCATGCTGACGTAAGGTATCCGGTGACCTGAAGTTTGTTGTTCTGTAGATATATTCAATTTTTGCAACCGGAAGAGTGTTTTTGCGGTAAGATCAGTGTTCGTATAGTTTTTGCCCTTTCGTTAATTTGATCGTATGATACCTTACTTAAGAAGTAGATAATTTAACCTAGAATAGCTGTAATTTTGTTAGAAACTTGATGAATTGCACAATTTGTATCTGTGCGAGAATTAGGTTTTAAGTGTATAATGCCCTAATTTAATAGGAAAACAGTATATAAGCAGATGCTGTGGTTAGAGAGTGTATGTGTGTTTTTTCTAGTGATGATTATAGATTTATAGGGGAATATGAGGCTTGAGAAGTGAGTTTTGGATTTTAGTTATGGATTCCGTAGGCGAGATTGATGTCTTGCTGTAATATTCCAGGGAAGGTGGATTGGGTGTAAAGTGTTAGGGGAGTAATGGCAAAGAAGGATAGGTTTCCTGATGCTTATTCTGGTGGATATGCTGTTAACGAAGAGTCGGAAGGGTCTGGCTGTTTGGGACATGATCGGAATGAAACACGTGGGTATGAAAACACAAGTGGCCCTAGAAAGAAGTGGATTAAGTTGAGTTCTGCTTCACATGATGGTTTTGGTGTGCCTATACGAAGCATCCCCTTGCCGGCACTGGCATCTTCTGAGAAAGAGAAGTGGTTACTTCGGTTGCGTTCTGAACTTGATCAGGTTAGGGGATTTCAGAAGAGAGTTGACGTCGACAAGGCACAGGTTACAGTGTCATCATCCAGCAATGTTGTTGGTTGTAGCAATGGACAAGGGAACCAAACAAATGTTAGGAAATCAGTTGATCCACAAGCTCAGAAAGTAAGTAGTAGCAATGGACAAGGGAACCAAACAAATGTTAGGAAATCAGTTGATCCACAAGCTCAGAAAGTAAGTAGCGTGAACCGGGGTGCTGCTGGAAGGCCTCAATCTGTAAATGAGCCAGCTAATCCAGCTGCACCTGAGACTTTCAGTCTACTTTTGAGGAAACAGTGTGAGACTTTGTTAAAAAAGTTGATGACACATCAGCATGGTTGGGTGTTTAACAAGCCTGTTGATGTTGTTGCTCTGAAGATTCCGGATTACTTTAATGTTATTAAGAAACCCATGGATTTAGGGACCATAAAAGCGAAACTTTGTTCAGGAAGTTATTCAAGTCCGTCTCAGTTTGCTGCTGATGTCAGGCTCACATTCTCCAATGCCATGACATACAATCCTCCTGGCAATGACGTGCATATAATGGCAGATGTTCTTAGTAAATTTTTTGAGCTAAGATGGAGGCCTATTGAGAAAAAACTACCAGTAAACGGTTCTCAACAGCAGACGGTTCATGAAGAGATTGATTTGGTTAAGCCTATGCCTTCTTCAAAGAAGAGAAAAATGACCTCAGTTCAACCAAACGTTCCAAACCTATTGGCAGAGCCATCTAAGCCGGTGATGAGTAATGATGATAAAGTTAAACTAAGTAGGGAGTTGTTAACTCATCTGGGAGATCTACCAGATAATATCATCAACTTTTTGAGGCAACATGGTTCAAACAAGAATGATGCTGGAGAGGATGAGATCGAGATCGATATTGACAATCTTAATAATGAGACTGTTTTTGAATTGCGTAAGATGTTGGATGACCATATCCGAGAGAAACAAAATCATGCCAAAGCAGAACCTTGTGTTATTGAGGTATTTTTTTAACCCTTCATCCACAATAGAAGATTATAGCGTATGTCATGAATTCATGATATCCTGAAACTATCATATTTCTATCTTGAATGCAGCTTCTGAATGAATCAGGGCTTAGCAACTCAACTATGCAGCTGTACAAAGGTATAGTGGTTCTTTCATGCTCTCTCCTGTTAATTTATATTTGATAGCTGTGAGTTAGTACTTGGAAATGAGTTTCCTTGCTTCAATTGGTATGTGTTTCAACGTATTACAGGGAATGATCTCGCGGATGAGGATGTAGATGTTGCTGGGAATGAGCCTCCTGTTTCAAGTTATCCTTCAGTTGAATCGGATAAAGGAACAAACATAAACAACACCAAAGAAGCACTTGGTAATTAGGTTATATATATCTGTTATCATGATTTGTATTAAACTATCATCTTAGAATTCCATTGATTATGATAGGTTCTTGATTTACTAATAGAGCTTCTATATGCTTTATAATAGGAGAGTAATCCCCCAAAGTGTTGCCTACTTTCTCTGTGTGTGTATTTTAATGGCTGAATAGGTAATTTAAAAAAAACAGGCTATTCAGCATTTCAGCTATTGATGTTAAGCTTTAAGTGATGAACTTAAGGACTCAAATGACCTTTCTCGAATTTTCCCATATGGTATAATGATGAATCAGAACTGATGAAATTCTAGCTTTTATTCACTAGTTGGGAATGCTGGTATCTTAGGATTATCCTTGTTTTCACAAATAGTCTCCTATGTGTATGAAGTTTGTCAATCATATTTAAACTTCAAACGAACAATTAACAGTTCTTTTATTAAACGTAAACGTTTATAGCTTTGAACTTTTGGTCTAACAGGAATATAATCAGTGTAGTAACTGTGTTGCTGCTCAGAAAAGGGTTTCTAATCATTGTAAACTAGTGTGGTAGTATTTCCATAAACCGTCAAGCAGAACAAGTGAAGGAGATTGAAAAGGATAAGAGAAGTGTAAGCTAGAAAAAAGGTGTGCAGAAGCCGAAGGGCAGGAAATTTAGATAAAGAACAGTTACGAATTTTTAGCTAATGTTCATATCATTGATGTTCAAGTTGATATGTTAGATATTTAAAAGTTTCACAATGTAAAGAATACCATATCTCTTGTAGTTGATTGAGGCATAACCTATTTAAGGCCTTATGATCCTATGCAATTGCTAGTCAAACTCAAACCCTTCATGTTTAACCTGATGGTTATATTTATCTTAGGGTTTTTTTCGAATATGAAATAATAGGCTGCTTGGCTGTTCAATGGCTACTTTGGTTTATTATTAATGCTTGTCTAGTATGATAGTTTTTTTTATATGGTTTATTTCAGATTCAGATTCTAGCTCTTCTGAAAATGAACGAAAAGATGTTAAAGCTTCTAGTTCGTTTAGTGGAGCAAAGGTATATCCTGAATTTCTAAATTCATTATGTCTATATGATATTTACGTCTTTACGAGACACCAGACACCATTATGTAGCTTTTGTTGGGTAAATTCTTTCTCTTGTGTACCTAATATCTATCTATCTATCTATATATATATATATATATATATAGGAAACCGCTGTGGCTGAAACAGATTTGGGTCAGAAGACAGGCATGACCTATCCAGTTGAAAATAGTGAGTTTTTAGCTGTATAATAAACATCGAGAACTCTTACAAGTTTTGCTTATGGCTGCTTGATACACATGATATATAGGGCCGGCTAGTGCATCGGACCATGCTGAGCAAAATTCACAGCAGAAGCCAAACTGCATTGAATTAGATAGCCAGAAAGATGATGGTAAGCATTGCAACACAACACAAAGCATTTTCCTGTTTGTAGGTCTATTGTTAACATCATTTAATCTTCAAAATGCAGGGGATAGTGCGCCTCCAAGTGAAAGTCAGGTTTCACCTGATAAACTCTACAGAGCTGCTCTCTTAAAAAACCGATTTGCTGATACGATTTTAAAAGCTCGAGAAAAAACATTCAACCAGGTTGGTAACAAAATGAGTTGCCTTAATCCCTTGAAAAACCATATGCCCAGCGCATAGTTATCAAATGCGCTAGGCGCACTCAAGGCGCATAAGCCTCGCCTGTGGCCTAGGTGAGAAGCGCAAAAAAAGCGCGGGCCTGAGAAAAAAAAGCGCAAGTAAACAAAAACATAAAAAATAATATTATGTTTAAAAAAACACCCTTCAAAACATATGTAAATCCTTTTTAATAATCCTTATAATAAAGTACCACAATCATTTTAAATCATCAAAATATCCCAATAGCAATTTTTTTTAAACAATTAAAGTTCAAAAAGTAAAATTTGTATGAAGCAACTGATATAATGCAAAATCCTTTTATCAGAATTATTTACTAAAAAAGAGATATATTTGAAGCAATTGATATTTGATTGAGATATGATTTCAAAAAGAGATATATATAGCTGTAAAAAAATATCTAGTAAATATATACAAGATAAAATTCAAAAGAAAAATGCCGTGGCTTTTTTTACCTAGGAGGGAGAAGCAGGAAAAGGTGACGGTCGCCTAGGCGATCGCTTTTGATAACAGTGGTCAGTGGCCCAACGTAATCTTAGGCTGGGGGTGTGGTTTAAAGCCCCTATGGGCTTTATAGTGCCACGTCAGATCCACAATAGCGCCATGTCACATAGGGGGCTTTAAAGCTCCTCCCTTTAACTTGCATGCAATGGTTTAAAGCCCCCCTATTAAACAAAATACAAAAACAAAAAAAACAAAAAGGAAAAGGATTTGATTGGTTGAAAATAATGGGCCCCACCTGCACACCGCTCGTTACTGGGCTGGCGGAGCTTCGATGGCGCCCCCCTTTGGCGCGTAGGGGATGGAGTGGGGGCGCCATGGGGCGCTAACGACGCTGAGGTGGCCAGGGGCAGTATACCACACCCCCTGGCCTTACTGATTAACAACATATTGGTGGGGAGCGTGAGTTTTCCCTAACGGGTTCTTACAGTCACCAAAAAAATCAGTTACCATAATCCCGCAATATATCGACCTTTTCCTCTCAGATGTTATAGTACTGGTTTTATTTTTAACTAGCAATTTTACGCGTCGCGCGTTGCAACAACGTCAAAACGTAAAACAACTCGAATTTATACTGTTTAATGAAAACGCATTATATTTGACTTGACTCGTTTCCGAACAAAATTTACGTCAAAACATAAACCAGCTGAAAACGTATATAAATTTAAGCACAAAACATATTATATTTGACCTAGCTCATTTCCGAAAAAAATTACGTTGAAACGTAAACCAACTTGAATATATACCGCGACGGGTCAAAATAAGTTTTTAGAAATTCCAGGGGGTCAAAATGACATTTTACCAAGATTTTAGTCAGTTGAGGGGAAGTGTCAATGCTGAAAATTAAGGGGTTGAGGTACACAAAAGGACAAAAAAAAACACTAAAAGACAAATTAGCTATTGTAGCTAATGTTCCTAGAATTGTTGCATGTATAATTTTCAGGATGAAAAAGCGGACCCGGAGAAATTACGTCGTGAGAAGGAACAACTTGAAAATCAAAAAAGGAAAGGTTAGACAGAGTTTGACATTGTTGATAAAACATAGTTTTGACTTTGGAGTTTGTGAAGGTGAACTGGTGAATTAATTACATTTGAATTTTATGAATTTATCAGAAAAAGCTAGACTACAAGCAGAAGCCAAAGCAGCAGAAAATGCTCGAAGGAGAGTCGAGGCTGAAGCTGCTGCAGAAGCAAAACGAAAAAGAGACCTTGAACGTGAAGCAGCTCGGCAGGCATTGTTAAAGGTATTTTAAATTCTTTCTGATTATGAGGATGAGAATGAATAATAAGTATGATTTTGTGTTGATATAGATGGAAAAGACAGTTGAGATTGACGAGACATCTCGGTTCCTGAAAGACTTGGAAATGCTAAGGACTGCTGACCCGGAACAACTGCTGCCAAGTTGCTTAGATGAGATAAGCCCTGAACATGAGCCACAAGACGGGTTAGGCAGTTTCAAGTTCGGGTCCAGCAATCCATTGGAACAACTGGGGTTGTACATGAAAAGGGATGAACATGAAGATGAAGATGAAGAAGAAATCGAGTTAGAGCCTGCTATTCGGCCTGAGGTGGTAAATAATGAGGTGGAAGAAGGTGAAATCAAGTGAGTGCTGGTGTGGTCTTATAAATTATTGGAGGTTAGGGAGAATTTTGGAATGATGTTTGTTGTATACATGATGTTGTGATGATGATGAGGTTCTCTAAAGTAAGTTAAATGAAGCAATGAAGAAACCTTTGTTTTCATCTTAAAAGTGTCTTCATTTTACCTACCGAATTTTCATCTCACACGAAACTGACCAAAACGATTGTAAAATTAAAATTGTCAAATTAGTATTATTTGTTATCTTCACATAGTCCTTCTACAAATTGTATTAAATAATAATTATGTAACATAATGGTAAGCAAAATTATAAACCTAATGTTCATTTTTATATGGATTGTACATGTTTAACGTTTAATGGTTAGAACGACCCTATTACAATTTTGAAAACTAAGACCATCCACTAAAGGGCTTTAAAATGAGTTTCATGTAAGGTCCAGTGGTCCTGTCCATCATATATTCGTTTGTGTTTTGCCTCTCTATAGAAATAGCTCTACAAACTAAAACCTACTGACACCTCTTTTATCCCTTTTCCCTCACAAAACGTGTTCTTGAATGTTTTTTTTCACAATAACGCTCAAGTCCTCTCCTCACCACATTGTGCTCACTCTTCTCCACATCATTCACTCTCTTCAAAGCATCTTAAAACCGAATATTACGCAATGCTATAACTTTTTTTTGAACAATAAAAAAAAAAACGATCACCCAGGTAAACCTAATGGCAAAAATTCACTTACACACCTGCAAATGCAGACAGTGCTGGTCAGAACCAATTTTGGGGTTGGGCGACCGAGGCCCAAAGCTTTGGAGGGGGGGGGGGGATTTAAAAAAATGATCTATATATATACTTTTTAAATTTCTATTAAATATTTTATGTTATGAATAATTAATTATATATGTGGATGACAATATGGAATATAAGAGCTCACATATGTTGAAAAGGAAACCAACCTCCATGCTATAAATGTATCAAACCCCCATTTTCATTTCAGTCGATCCCCACTAGATTCTCCATATATCTCATTTGTCTATTATATTCAATATCTTGTTTGAATAAGAACTCCAGGCTAGCTCTTCTAATTCTAGAGTTTTTTTAGGCTAGTTTTATAACACGTTATCAGCACGAAGGTTCTCTACCAAGCATATCAACAAAGGCAAAGAAGTTATTATCATACTCAATTAACAAAATGGCAAATATCGCGAAACTGGAATTTCCAGCATTGAATATCTCCGGAGAAAATTATATGACTTGGACAGCAAATGTAAAAAGACACCTAAAAGCAATGGGTGTGATAGAAGTCATAAATGAAGAGAATAATTGTTCGAATTAGGAAAAGGCAAAAGCTGATGTGTTTATTCATAAACACATTGATAATTTACTACATCATGAATATTTCAATTCTGATGATCCATATGAATTATGGACGGATTTAAAGAACAGATTTGATAATCAAAAGGAAGTTTTACTTCCCACGGCTAAAAATGAATGGAACAGTCTGAGGTTCCAAGATTTTACGAAAGTAAATGATTACACATCTGCTCTATTTAAAATATGTTCAAAATTAGAGTTTTGTGGGCACCCTGTTACCGAGGAAGAAAAATTGGAGAAAACTTACTCCACATTTCATGCGTCACATATAAGTTTAGCACAACAATATAGATTGTTGAAATTTTACAGATACTCTGATTTGAATGCGCATCTCCTCGTAGCAGAACAACATAACATACTTCTGATGAAAAATCATGAAGCACGTCCCACAGGAGCATTAACTATACCTGAAGCGAATGTTGTTAATAATTATCAAAATAAAAGGGAACAAGGCCGTGGGCAAGGCCAAGGACAAGGCCGTGGGCAAGGCCAAGGACGAGGCCGTGGCCGCGGTCGTGGGTATTTTGGTAAAGGTCATTATAATGGTCACAATCATACTTTCAAAAATAATAAATATTACCGAGGTCGTGGGCGCGGTCGTGGCCGTGGCCGAAATCAAAGAACTACAAATTATCATGTTCCACAAGATAATACTTCCAATTTTCATAATCAAAGAAATGAAGCCGGTGTGTCCGGAAAAATTGATAATTCTTGTTATAGATGTGGAAGTATAGATCAATGGGTAAAAACTTGTAGAACAGCTCCACATCTATGTGAGCTTTACAAAGCCTCGCTTAAAGGAAAGGAGAAGGAAGTAAACTATTTGGATAAATTCAGTGTTCAGCTAAATGCCACGGATTTTAATGAAGAAAATACCACGGATTTTAATGAAGACATTTAAACAAAATGTTGCTTGATCTCAATGATTTTATGTAACAATTAAATATGTATTTTTATTATGTCTTTCCTTCATAATAAAGTTTTTTTTTTATATATAAAGTTATTATCAATAATTATAATATATTAATAATACTCTTATCATTTTTTTTAATTGTAAGATTAAAATGGATATCATTGAAGCTCAAGTTCGAATGAATGATGCTGATATATGTATAGCTGACAGTGGAGCTACACATACTATACTTAAATCCGAGAAATATTTTTATGAGTTGAAACCAACAAAAGGAACCGTTGATACAATATCAGGTCCTACAAAATTAATAGAAGGAGTGGGAAAAGCAAATTTAATATTACCAAATGGTACAAAGCTTTTAATAGAGAATGCTTTATTTTCCCCAAGGTCATCAAGAAACTTGTTAAGTTTCAAAAGCATATATCATAATGGATATGATACTCAGTCAAAGACTGTTGATAATGAAAAATATTTGTATATCATGAGCAAAGGTCAGATATTGGAAAAACTGTCAATGTTTCAATCTGATTTGCATTATACATATATTGATGTGCCTCAAGCACATATGGCAGTAAAAGAAAATTCTTGTGATCCTGAAACATTTAATTTATGGCATGACAGATTAGGCCATCCAGGTTCAACAATGATGAAAAGAGTAATTGAAAATACTCATGGACATCCATTAAAGTATAAAAAGATCTCAAAATCTGATAAAATTCCTTTATGTGTATCTTGTTCTCTGAGAAAATTAATTACAAGACCTTCGTTTATAAAAGTTGAAAAAGAAATTCCAATGTTCCTTGAAAGAATTCAAGGAGATATATGTGGACCAATCCATCCACCATGTGGACCATTTAGATACTTCATGGTTCTAATAGATGCATCAAGTAGATGGTCTCATGTGTCTTTGTTATCAACTTGCAATATGGCTTTTGCAAAATTTCTTGCACAAATTATTAAATTGCGAACACATTTCCCAGATCATAGTATTAAAAGGGTGAGACTCGACAATGCTGGTGAATTTACATCACATGCTTTTAATGATTATTGCATGTCTGGAGGAATTATTGTTGAGCACCCTGTTGCTCATGTGCATACACAAAATGGTTTAGCTGAATGATTAATTAAACGTCTACAACTAATAGCTCGACCATTAATAATGAGAACAAAACTTCCTGTATCCATTTGGGGTCATGCAATATTACATGCTGAATCATTAATTCGCATAAGACCAAGTGCAAATCATGAATTCTCTCCCCAACAAATTGCATCTGGCCAACAGCCAAATATTTCCCATATTAGAATTTTTGGATGTGCAGTTTATGTCCCAATTGCACCACCACAACGCACAAAAATGGGACCTCAAAGAAGGTTGGGAATATATGTTGGATATGATTCACCTTCTATAATAAGATATCTTGAACCTTTAACAGGTGATGTCTTTACAGCACGGTTGGCTGATTGTAAATTTAATGAAACAACTTTCCCTGTATTAGGGGGAGAGAATAAAGATAAAAATAAGGAAAAGGATGTCACATGGTGTGAACCTTCATTGTTATATTTGGATCCAAGAACTAAACAATGTGAGACAGAGGTTCAAAAGATAATACATTTGCAAGAAATTGCAAATCAATTGCCTGATGCATTTACTGATATAAATAGGGTTACTAAATCTCATATACCAGCTGCTAATCCTCCAGCTCGAGTTGAGATCCCTAATAAGGCAATAGATAATAATATGACTCATGAATCTCAGAAACGTTTAAAACGTGGAAGGCCAATTGGTTCGAAGGATAAAAATCCTCGAAAAAGAAAAGCGCTTATAAATGAAATTGACCAAAAGGATAAAAATCTTGATCAAGCGGTAAATACCGAAACCTCTCATGAGGAAGATGTTGATGATACTAACAAAGAGATATCAATCAACTATGGTCATACACATATCATATGGAACCGATATGAAATGGAAAATATTGATGAGATATTTTCTTATTCTATAGCAAGTGACATCATGGGTGGAGATGATGATCCTGAACCAAAATCTGTCAATGATTGTCAAAATAGACATGATTGGGATAAATGGAAAGGCGCTATGCAAGCTAAATTAGATTCACTCAACAAACGAAAGGTTTTTGGGTCTATTGTTGTTACACCTAAGGCTGTAAAGCCTGTAGGATATAAATGAGTTTTTGTACGAAAACGAAATGAGAAAAATGAGGTTACAAGACATAAAGCGAGACTTGTAGCTCAAGGTTTTTCACAAAGGCCAGGGATTGACTATGAAGAAACATATTCTCCCGTTATGGATGCAATAACCTTTAGATACTTAATCAGCTTAGCAGTTTCTAAAAAGTTAGAAATGCGTCTTATGGATGTCGTTACAGCTTACTTGTATGGATCACTTGATAGTGACATCTATATGAAAGTTCCTGAAGGATTTAAACTTCCTGAAGCATTAAGTTCAAAACCCAAAGAAATGTATTCAATCAAATTACAAAGATCTTTATATAGGTTGAAACAATCTGGAAGAATGTGGTACAATCGTTTGTGTAACACCCCGAAAACGGGTTTGGTAATCAAACCACATTAATACTAGATGACGGGTAAAATACCGTTAGCGGTAAAAGTAACCCGGTAAATATTAGGATTTAAATAAATAATCCTAATATTAAAAAAAAAAAAGTGAATAAAAGATTTAAGGAGGATAAATACTTTGAGGAAACAAAGTTTGTAGAAGGCCCGAGTTAACGGGACTTAAAACTAAACTTAGTCATAGATTCCCAAAACCCACTAATTTAATTAGGAATGTTTAACCTAGTTAAAAAGTGGGGAATATTGTTAGAAATAAGTAGGTTGTGCCCTACTTAATTAACTAACCAAATTAGAGGGGCCAATGTTGTTAAAATCGAAACTTGTATTATTAGATTTAATAAAAAAAAAACAAACAAACCAAACACCCCATTTGGGATGTCTGGTTCGATCAGGAGCAAGGAAAAGGGCGACCCCCACTCTTCAAAACCCTAACACTCACAAATTCATCAAATTGAAGGGGCAAATCTACTCCAAATCGAAATCTGAGATCGGATTAGTGATCCCCATTGCAAGAGGGTTGTAAGGTATGTAAAATTTGATGTTAATTCTCTGTTTGAAATTCTCATGAAATTGGGAAATCTGAAATTTGATGACGCATGTATGATATGTAGATGAAATAGGAACATTTAAATGCCTAGGAGTAAACCCTAGACAAGTATAGATTGAAATCATGCTTAGCTCAAGTAAATTCAGATTTTGTTGATGCTAAATTGAGGTATAAGATGTTCTTAGGGTTTTGATCGCTAAAGAAATAGTGTTATGATCTCAAGAACATGCTTAATTTGAAAGCTGAATTCAAACGGTTCTTGATCAGAATTTACAGCCAACTTGTATTGGCTGTAACCTGGATAAAACGTGGTAAAAACATGTGTTTCTTGAGCCTAAAATGTAGTTCCAGGAAATATCTTTAAAACCCCACTGGAATCGCATTTTTTCGACGAAAATTGAGCGTTTTATGAATTTTTCCGTATCAAAGGTTCAACCTGCGTTTTCTGGCAGAATCTGCAGCCCATTACGAATGTCATAACTCAATTTAGGAATTGAGTTATGATCTCAAATTCTTACTGTAGAAAGTATTAAGTGATTCCAAAAATCGCCAATTGGAATTTCGTCAATCGGATAAACGAGGAATTTTATATGAATTTTTCCGTAAGCTGCAGTCAGAAGTGACGAATCTGATTGCAGCTTAGTAAATGAATTTTTACGAGTTTTTGGTAAAGATTTAGATCTTGAAATTTTAACACAAGGTCTAACCCTTCGAGTGGTACACCACATAAAAAAATCATAATTTTTGAAGACTTGTAAACAGGTTAAACAGGTCACCAAAAACAGCCTATTTTCAGTGGTACGAAACTTGATTGTTGATGTTATAAATTATGCCCACAAAGTTCATATGTTGAAACTATGAATGAAACACGTAATTTCCTAATTTATTTAATTAGGGGTGATACGTGATAATATGGAATCTAATCATAATGTAGATTTTAGTTAATTTCACGTATCATATGATTAGAGGTAGTTAACTAGTAGAAAGTTAAAATTTACTAATGACGAAGTCGAATAATGATTTCGACATAGAAAATACGTAAGGTGGAATAGTCGTATTTGTTAATGACTAATCTAACCACCTTGTGAATGATGATAGTTTGACGCCTAACAAGGTGGGTGGAAGCTTGTGGATGAAGCGGGTCAAACGGAGCGCGTACGGAAAGAAAGGCGTGGCATGGATGCAAGGTAAGTATAGCTTACACTAGTCTTATATGTTAGAATATTCTCTTATCGTATTAGTTATGAATGAGATAAATACATAATTGAGGTATGATGTTCCGGCGTGTAAACGTACGGAACAAAGTAGTCGAGCATGACAAGAAACCATGTGGATGGTTAAAAGGAGTTAAATCGGTAAATTGGTCATGCGTTGACCATAATTATTGGTTTTGAAAGACACAGTAAAACATAAACCATGATAGGCTAAAAAGTGTTAAGAAATGATTAATAAGTGAAATGACCGCACGATGTAAACTGGAGCGAGTCATGTAGATGAGATGGTAATAAATATCATCTCGTCAACATAATCGGTCACTTAGACCAAATGGGCCAAAAGGTGAAGATATCACCCTTTGACAATAACGACTAATGATTTTTGTCGAGTTATATTATTTCAGGTGTAAATGTCAAATGGGTATTAGCAACGCTATGAATTAGCGGTTATAAAAGCAAGGTATTAAAAACGGGTCAATATATTGATCTGCGACAGGTATGTGAAAAAGGGTAACCCTCATTTAGAACATGTGGTTCAAAGAGTGTTAAAAGTAGTCAAAGTGAACATTTGGTTACCTGATAAGTAAACCAAATGTTTTAGGTAAGGAACATTGTATTTGGAAAGCTTAATGACTTTTCAAACAAAATCATAGGTTAAAAGAGGGATTACGGGTCAAAATAAGCATACGAGTGAAAACGGGTTTAAATTGTGTAATAAACCTGTGATTATAACCTAATATGGTAAATAACCTTAATTTGAAGTAGTGTACGTGATATAAAGGTCAAACAAGTATGTTTGTTTGATAAATGTGTAAACGGGTCAAAATTTTGGTAAAAGAGTAATAAGCCGAAGACTTAAAAGTCTTAAATTTTATTAATCCAGATGTTGGATTTTAACTCCATATGATGGAAGATTAAATTACAATCATGTAGGAAGAAACGGTAGGTCAAACGGATAAGCGGTTTGAAAGATACGAAAGTTTTCGTGTCGAATAACGGCAAAAATTGAAAGGCTGAAAGCAGGGGCCACCGTAACTTACGGTGCCACCGTAAGTTACGGTGGAGCTATTTTGGTTACGGTGATTGTCTACTGTTGTACGGTAGGAAATATCAATTCAAGGGTCACCGTAACTTACGGTGCCACCGTAAGTTACGGTGGAGGACATTTTCGAATTTTTGTTTATGGAATCAATTGTGTCCCGGTCACGTTTTAAACCCCGTAAGACTAAAGCATTCCATGTTTATGAAATGTAGGTACACTTTGGATGCCGGAAGACGATCAAGCTCAACGAAGAACCGAACACGATACAGTTACATGCTTCCGCACTTTGCCACGTTGTAAATTTTAAACAACGATTTTCGATCACGTTATGTGGAATAAATTATAATTTGTAAAAGTTTTAATAAACCCGTATTTTTATAATATGTGTAGTCTTAACTACACATCTAATTGTTGGTAATTACATACAAAAATCGTTAATTAGTAACTAGGGTGTTACAGTTTGAGTGACTATTTGACAAGTAAAGGTTATATAAATAATCTTATTTGTCCATGTGTCTTTATTAAGAAGACAACATCAGGATATGTGATCATAGCTGTATATGTTGATGACCTAAATATAATTGGGACGGAAAAAGAAATTCTTGAAACAATGATTCTTTTAAAGAAAGAATTTGAAATGAAAGACTTTGGTAAAACCAAATATTGTCTTGGTTTACAAATTGAACATATGTGCAATGGAATACTTGTGCATCAAACGAATTATACTGAAAAGCTGTTAAAACGTTTCAATATGGATAAGTCAAATCCTTTAAGCACTCCAATGGTCGTTAGGTCACTTAATGTCGAAAATGATCCATTTCGTCCTTGTGAGGACAACGAAGAAGTTATTGGTCCAGAAGTACCATACCTCAGCGCAATTGGAGCACTTATGTATCTTACGAATTGTACGAGACCTGACATTTCTTTTGCAGTGAACTTGTTAGCAAGATTTAGTTCAGCTCCCACTAGAAGACACTGGAATGGAATTAAACACATTTTTCGATATCTTCGAGGTACCGTTGATTTAGGCTTGTTTTATCCTAACGATTCAAAAGAAGGGTTAGTTGGTTATGCAGATGCAGGTTATTTATCTGATCCTCATAAAACAAAATCTCAAACTGGATATGTATTTATGAACGGAGGAACTGCGATTTCATGGCGTTCTCAGAAACAAACACTTGTCGCAACATCTTCAAATCATGCTGAAGTCATTGCACTACATGAAGCTTCAAGAGAATGTGTATGGCTAAGATCTATGTCACAACACATAGTGACTTCTTGTGGGCTAGAGAAAGATCAAAATCCAACTCCTATCCATGAAGATAATGCCGCCTGTGTCTCTCAGATGAAAGAAGGGTATATCAAAAGTGACAGAACAAAACATATACCACCAAGATTCTTTGCATATACTCGGGACCTTATTAAAGACAATCAAGTCGAGATGAGATATGTCCAATCCAGCAACAATTCAGCCGATCTTTTCACAAAATCACTACCTACAGCAACTTTCAGGAAACACGTTCATGACATTGGCATGCGTCACGTACGGAGAATGTGATGCCTTACAAATTGCAAATTGAGGGGGAGCATTATACACGTTGCACTCTTTTTCCCTTAGCTATGGTTTTGTCCCACTGGGTTTTCCTAGCAAGGTTTTTAATGAGGCAACATATATGATCCACTGTGTACAATGCAAGCTGCACTCTTTTTCCCTTAGCTATGGTTTTGTCCCACTGGGTTTTCCTAGCAAGGTTTTTAATGAGGCAGTACTTAATTACCCCAAAGTTTGCAAAGTGTCATCAAAGGGGGAGTGTTATGAATAATTAATTATATATGTGGATGACAATATGGAATATAAGAGCTCACATATGTTGAAAAGGAAACCAACCTCCATGCTATAAATGTATCAAACCCCCATTTTCATTTCAGTCGATCCCCACTAGATTCTCCATATATCTCATTTGTCTACTATATTCAATATCTTGTTTGAATAAGAACTCCAGGCTAGCTCTTCTAATTCTAGAGTTTTTTAGGCTAGTTTTATAACATTTTAAGCTTTTTTATATTTAAGGGGCTGATTTCCACTATTCGTTAGGGGTTCAAAGATTTTTTAGGATTTTCGAGGACGACCTTGATGCTGGTGACCTCGCTCAACCCTAAGCAATTTTGTTCCAACTCTAACCTATACTTTCGTATCGGACAGTCATGAGGGTACCAATGCATTAGAAGGTTATTTGAGAATGCCGTAACTATTAAATTCATTTTTTTGAACGGCCAACAAAAGACATATTATATTAAAAACGGTTAACATCAGTTAACCCAATTACATCCACCAAAGTTTACACATTCATACAAACTAAATCAAACATACACCAATTTTCCCAAGTGAGCGATATCGCCTTTGCCCGATATTTCAACCAAAGAAAACTCAATACCTTGATCTCGTTTACCACGTTCACCACCGTCGCCCTTTTGTTGTTAAAAACTGCATCATTCCGCACTCGCCATATACACCAAATCGCCGCCTGGATAACCGAATAAACAACATTTTCCACCTTCTCGAGCCGCGACAATGGTTGTGTAGTTCGAGAACATCTTTCGCACAAAAGAAAAAAGGAGAAGATATTCTACACCATTTAAAAACCTCTTCCCAGATTTCCCAAACATACCTATATGCCGCAAAAAGATGATCAGCGGATTCCTCAGCTTCTTCACAGAAGACGCAGCCGACATTAGCGAGCTGGAAATTTCGTCTCAAGAGTACTTCCTTTGTCGGTAACCGGTTTAAAAACAGACACCAAGTCATAAAATTAACCTTTAATGGACACCATTTATTCCAATAATGGTTCTGATTCATATTACCATTCGGGATGGGCCTCATCAGTCGTCTTAGCCCACTAACCGAAAAGGAGCCAGAATCATCCGACACCCATTTCCACTTATCTAAGTCTTCCGTAATGTTAACCTTTTCCAGCAAACTCGACAGGTCCGTCATCTCTTTTATCTCCTGCTGTTGATGTGGACGCCGAACCCAGTTAAAAGCAACATATCTCATCCCGGCTTGAACCTTGACCCGATCCGCAACCAACACCTTTTTGTCACATTCTAACTGAAATAATGCTGGAAACATAATGTTGAGTGGTATGTCTGTGACCCAATTGTCCAACCAGAAGAAAGTACCCAACCCGTTCCCCACTGTTGCCCGAAAGCACGACCCCAAATCGATTCCAAAAGCCGATAGATCCTTGGTAATTCCAACAATCTGCTTCCACAATCCCGGCATAGACATTTTTACCGGTACCGAAGACCAAGATCTACTTTTTTCCAGATATTATTATTATCTACCTTAAAACGTCACCACCACTTAGCCAGGAGTGCCAAGTAACTATTAAATTCATAGTTTAACGAAAGAGTAGCAAGACCGGTAGGACACCTAACTAAAAACTAATAATTGAGGAAGGGGGTACGGCGGTTGACATTTCGAGAAGCTGCCACTTGTTTTCCCTTTTTCTCAACCTCTCGGAAACCACGTTACCATCTGTAACAACAACAATTCTCACATACATACATACATACACATACACACACATCTGTATCTATACCTTCCATTCATCATCACCACCAATTTAGGGTTTGATCCGCCCAACCCCATATTCTCCTACAATGAATTCCCCCATCTCAATTTCATCAATCCCACACCTCCCCCTCTTCTTCTCCATGTTCCTCACAATCTACTTCACTGCACACTTCCTCATCTTCCGAACCTGGACCCCTAAACTCCGACCCGAAGCTTCCAGCTGCTTAATCTCACTCGCACATGGCACCCCTGCAGTTCTCCTAGCCTCAAACGCCCTCATCTCCAACCCCACCCACACTTTCTCCTCACCCAACACAGATTCCCAAAACACCGTTTTAGAATACAGCATTGCATACTTCTTAATGGACCTTTGTCACTATCTCATCTTCAACCCTAAAGATATCCTCTTCATAGGCCACCATTTGGCGACCCTTTTCGTTTTCGTAACATGTAGGTACCTTGTGGGTCATGGGGCTTATGGGGTTTTGGTTCTGCTTGTTCTAGCGGAGGTCACGAGCTTTTTTCAGAACGTTTGGACCCTGTCGAATGCGTTGCGGGCCGAGTCGAAAGTTGCAGCCCAGGTGTTCGATGTATTGTCTCCTCCATTTTATGCTTTGTATTCTGTTGTTAGGGGGTTTTTGGGGCCTGTGTTTGTTTATAGAATGGTTGGTTTTTATTTAAGTGGGGAGGCGGATGGGGTTATTCCTCGGTGGGTATGGGTTTCGTGGGTTTTCGTTGTGGTTTCGGCGATTTTGGTTAGTATAGTTTGGATTTGGAACAGGTGGGTTGATTTGTATAGGGAGAGAATAGATGTGATTGACAAGGAGAAGAAGGTTATATAGGGGGGTTAGGGAAATACTTGGGATTTGGATTACGTTCTGTGTATGAATTGTCCATTTATCTCAAACGAAAACATGTAACTGTGTTAGCTTTCTAAATAGTATAATAAAAGCATGCAAGTGATGCTTTATATCTTGTTTGTAGAGTTAAATGTATCATGATATATTGACATTAGTCTTTTAGCTATTTTATGTATTTTGTTCGTTCCATAAATATTGCCAACAAGGGTAATACTATAATTGCCACCACTTGTACTTTTATGCTGTTGATGATAATGAGGATCGAGGAAAAATAATAATCTAAGATAATATTCTTTCATTTGTCGTCCCATGCTGTAATTTTAAGTATTTAATGATGTAACCTTAAAGCGGAAGTGTGTTTGAGTGATGCTGAAGATTTCACAATCTGACAAGCATCACTGTAATTCAAATTTTGCAATTTGACCTGCTTCTTGATATTCAGACCTAATTTCTGCAATTTGACAAGTTTGTACGTATTCAAAACTGTTCTTAGCTATTTACATATCTCAGATTTCGATGATGATTCACCCCGTTTAATTATTTTTCATGCATTGCTTGGTTACAGTTTTCTTTGTGAAATTTTATTTCTGGTAGAAGTAGAACTTACAGGAAAGCTCTCTTTCTTGTACAGTTGTCAAAATTATGTCCACAGATCTTGCACTTAACAAATGCATATATGTTGTTGATATATTCTTGTCGTTGATTCAACATGTGTTTTTGAAATAGTCAAAGCCTCAAGCAAGTCAGTGGCGTGGAAAACAGCACACTATCATTTTTGCTTTTTTTTTTTTTGCATTTTTTCCATTATAGAATTACAAGCAGTTTCACATTATTTATATAATGAGCAGCAGCTTATGGTTAGAATCAGCCTCACAAAGACTAAAATGCAGGTATTATGTATCTACCTTTTTTTCTCCTTTATCCCAGCTACATGTATCTACTCTAGAAATGTATAAATGTTATTTTTACAGATGTATAAATGTTATTTTTACAGATATGCGGACAAGTTGGCGGTGAAAATGAATTTAAGTTTGGAACTTTTGCAAGTAAGTTTCTTGACTCAATCGTTCTCCTTTTAAACAATCTTTCAACACATATATTTACTTTAGATAGCTTAAAGGGATTTCTCCAGTGCAAATTATTTATAACACCATCACACAGTTTCTCCTGGTGTTTGAAACACATAGTTTTTTATGTGTAAGAAGTTCGGAACACATAGTTTTTTTAGTAGAAGAAGTCGTATGTTTTGCCATCAACAATGATCTGCCTTAAACCCCCAATAGGTGCTACGATCATCAAAGAAACTCCAAGTATGATACACACCTGAAATACACACACATATATTATATCTTTGTGTGTGTGTGTATATATATAGAGAGAGAGAGAGATCAATAGATGTGTAACATGTTTAAAAAATAAGTAAATGGGTCTTTTGGCATACCCAATTAGTAATCCAAGATAAACTCCACCTGTTTGGTTTATAGATTGCAAGTCGAATATCAGTTAACATTTAACAAAGCAATAAAGGCGTCAAGAAGTAGCCCTGAAGTCGTAGCCTCACGTACACTATGTTTCCGCTACCCGGAAAATACTTGTAAATTAACTCCTAAATTAAAAGACGTTCTATTTACAACCAAAGACTCCCAGTCCAGTCCTCTGTTAAGGTGGGATTGGCACTTAACCCCTTTACCCTAACTTCCACCAATACTGTCGCGCCACGTCACTTAGACCATCCACTCCTCTATGGTCCTACCCGATTTTCTGGCACCACTACCCTAAAACATGGACCCCACCATTTTACCCCACACTCTCTTTCCATACACACAACTCTCTTTATCTCTCTCATACCCACACACACAAACATACGGGTTATACCCAAACCCACGCCTACCCGCACCACTAGCGGAGGTGTTTGGGTGCGGGTAGGGGCTACCCGCTTACACCCTTCCCCCCTTACACTGATAGACTCATACTGTGGTAGTCTTCCAAGCATATTTTTTTAATCCATATAATCTCATATTTCCCTCTACTAACAAAGTTGTATTTATATTTTAATGATTTAATTTTTGACTTTCGCAATTGTATTTAAGCATGAATGTTTATAACAGAACTATTAAAAGAAAAAATAGACGAAAGATGGTTGCGGGTCAACCCAACCATACCCTGATACCCGTACTGGAATAAGTACTCATTTAGAGTCTAGACTTGTTCAAAGCAGTAAACATACCAACAGAGAGATTTCTGGTGATAAACCGCAACTTAAAACTAGGGGCGAAATTAAATTTCTTGACAAGTACACTTTCAATCATAACAAATACCGGCATTGCATACATCTACAAAACAAACATATAAACTTAAGATTATCTTTTATTACATTAAGTTTGTTGGTAAAGCATAGAGATGGCTTTTGAACCTGATAACCTCCAATAACATGAAGAACAACAAACACATTAGCCATGATAATGAGCCACGTAGCATCATGTAAACTGATGAGAACATTATCAGAAACCTTGTTCCCAAACATCCAGTATCCTATAATGGCAACCGGGAAATAGCAAACAGCAACGACAATATATGCAACCACCACTCCTTTCCACATGGGACCCTTTGAGGGCTTCTCAGGGGTTGAAGGAGCTGTGGCTTGAATTTCCAACACAACGTTGTTGCCAGCGTATGCAAAAGCCACATCACCCAATGCACTAAAGAAACTAAACACTTTGTTTGCTGTGGTACCTGGTATATGCTCGTATTCTACGTTTGGCTGCACACCCCTTGCCACGGATTGCGACCACACAATAATAGAGTAACTGGTCCAATATTTTTTTTACCAAACAGTAATTATTTTATGTTAATAAATGATTACAAAACAATATGAATAATATAATCTTTTCTTGTTAATGTTTTGTCTAGGTCTCTAGGATAGGGATCGGTACAGTACCCGTATCCATATTGAATTTGAACAAAACTGGGTACCGAATACCTTACTGAATATATAGGTATGGTACGGGTATTTCAATATGATACCCGCTTTGGTACCACTTTATTTATTTTTTGAGCTCTCGTACGGGTACCAACTACCAAATAAGTACAAGCAGTACGGGTACCAAAATAGGTAAAATCGATACAAATACCATAAATATCTTAATCATAATACAAAATAAAACATAATATAAAAAGAACTTTTAAAGTTCTATATAACATTCGGTACCAGTACCCTTTTTTACCCGTACTGAAAAAATACCAAATACCGAAGTCAATAAAACTGGGTACCGATACATGTACCGAATACCTAAAATCGGTACGGGTACAAGTATGGTATGGGTATTTGGAAAAAAAAGCTCATCCCTAGTCCTGTATATATATTTTGCGGAGTACCTGATGGAAGCGACTGCTGCAGCCAAAGAGAGCACAGATATGGAATTGAAATTGGGGAGATAGGAGAGCACGAAATTGACTGAAGCAACAATCACAATGAAGTATGTGTCTTATGAATCTGCAGTTATCATTGCAAACCATTTCGTAGATCTTTTGTACACGATGTTGATCCCGACTTCAACAGTAAGCTGTTGTGGGAGCACTATGTAAAGACCGAGCTTTTCACCAAAAGCATATTGACCTAGCTCGTGGTATCAGTCAAACCGTTTTCCAGGCACTATTTCGTGCATTTGGACCATTTGCCATAATGTGTATAAGGATATAACCCATGACATTACTAACATTGATACACCATGCCCCCTGAAATTAATGGTTTTAATATTGCTTAATTGGGAAGTTTAGGATTGAAAGATCGAAGGGACTGACCAACCAAGTTCGGACATGGCATAAGGAAGACCGAGAATCCCAGCTCCAACCATGGCAGTAACATTGTGGAAGGCCAAATACCACCCTTTTGCATTCCGTGACGATGTAATCGGAAGCCAATTATCAATGTCTCTCGCCCTTTCCGTTCTGTCATGTATATGTCTCATCATCATTAAAACCAAAAATCAAACACAAAAAAAAGTTGAACAGATAAAACAAACACATACGGAGTCATGTTGTTAAAAGGATGAATCTATGATTGTGAGGGTGTGGTTTTGTACATAATTGTCTGGAGTTGTTCAAATGTCTTCATCTGCTTTAGTTTTATAATGGAAAGGTATAAATTTCAGCGAACATACATTTTTTTTTGTAGTGTGGAAATTTCAGCGAACATACTTTTTTTGATAGTGTCAAAATGAAACATTAAAAAGTATAAATTTAGCAATCATAATGCAGACTGAAGTTGGAAAAAACTTGATCTGGACAAAAGTGGGTGAGATTCTATTGGAAAATTCTGCTAATAGCATCGACCTTTGAATCAACGGGAGACTGTCATATTCAGTCAATGTTGTTAAACCTGAATTTGAGCAACCGGTCGGACCGGGAACAGTCCTGGCGTCCAGCACGCGGATCCGGTTTGTTGGGTATGGACCTTCTTCGGTTAAACACCTCGGGTTCTTCTCTTTTGTTGTTTAATTGGTAACTTGGTCTGTCACACCCCGACCCGCAGCGGACAAGGTGACTGGGGCATGATTAGTTGATCCAAGGCTTATGACATGCTATTAAAAGTTTCAATATTTATTAATTCAAAATTTTAAAAGAAATCCAAGTAACACATAATCCAAACAAGAAGTACATATCCAAAATGTTTAAATAAACTTCTTTATTCTTATAAGGCCCAAGTCTAAGCGATCATTTATTCATGCTTGTTCACATGTATCATGTGTAAAAAGTAGTTTTGGGTCAACAAAGGTTGGTGAGTAAATCTCGCTTGTTATTTGGATAAATATATCTTAATTTGTTTGTAGCAAAACGTGAATTAACTCATAGTAAATAAAAATATGTTATATGGTATTATGACAAACCTCGTAACAACCTCAAACAATAAGCAAACTCATGGTATACAAAGGTGCATGGTATCATGGTGTATGGTTAGGCTCAATCAAACGGAGCCGATCTTGTGTGTTGGCATCATCTTGTTCCACCCATAGGTAATGGAGAACGGATGGCCAAATGGATCCATAAGTAATGTATAATGTCATGTAAGTAATTAAAACAACCAAACAATCACATTACACAACATACGGTTTGAAATGTGAGTTGACAAGGGGCACATGATGCACCCCAAAACAAAAAAAAAGGGGGGGGGGGGGGGGGGGGGGGGGGGGGAGTTGTAGATTTACTCACAAGTTTACGTTAGTGATTCCTTGCAAAACAAATCGTACAAACGGGATTTGATAAGCTTGGACAAGAATTATCCTAAGACAAGGATTGAAAAAAAAGCGCTAAATGACCAAATTGTATTTTGTTCTTTATTAGCGTTTATTAGTTATGGATGTTTTTAAAATATAAGTTTTGATTAATGGAATAACTAACTGATTTATTTAAATTTGTAACTTGTTTTAATAACTGATTTTAAGATACAGTTTTTAATTTTATTATATAAAATCATGTTTAAATAAATTGTAAAAAAAGAATTGTTTGTAGTAGTTAGTTTCTTTTATTTCTCAACAATACAAAACAAAAATAGAGGAACCAGACCCGCAGAGAGGCCGGAACGAACCCGGGATCTCTGGGTGGATTGTTTGGATTTTAAATTGATTTATCCAGGTTTCCGAACAAGTCTGATCCTTTTGATTTAAAAAAAAAAAAAAAAACGCAGACAACGTATGGGTCATGGTTGAACCCCAAAGCTACCAACATCAAGTGTTACAGATTAATATTATTAGCGAACTGGTGGAGTTTTTTTTAGTATATCATTAATAATTGACCGATTGGTATAGCGAAATGCGGTTTTCATGGACTTGATGAACAGTGTGTGCAAGGCTTATCTCAACCGTTTCGTAATTGTCTTCATCGACGATATCCTCATCTATTCCAAGACACAAGAAGAGCACGGGCGACATTTGCGTCTTATCCTTCAGCTTTTGCGTGTTGAACGACTTTACGCCAAATTCTCCAAGTGTGAATTCTGGCTAAAAGAGGTTCAATTCCTTGGTCATACCATCAACGAACTTGGTATTCACGTTGACCCTATAAAAATCGAAGTTGTGAAGAATTGGATTGCTCCTAAGTCTCCGTCCGAAATTCGTTCGTTTCTAGGTCTAGTTGGTTACTATCGTCGCTTCATTTCGAACTTTAAAAAGATCGCCGTTCCTCTCACTTCCTTGACCCAAAAAGATAAACCTTTTGTTTGGGGTCCCGAACAAGATGAGTCTTTCCAAACACTTAAGGACATGCTTTGCAATGCTCCTATCATCGCTCTTACCGATGGTAACGACGATTCGTGTATTGCGATGCATCAACCAAGGTCTTGGTTGCGTTCTTATGCAACGGGACAAGGTTATCGCATATGCGTCGAGGCAACTCAAAATACATGAGAAAAACTACACTACGCACGATCTTGAACTTTGTGCAATTGTTTTTGCATTGAAGATATGGCGACACTACCTTTATGGTACCAAGTGTGTGGTCTTCACCGACCATAAGAGCCTTCAGCACATCTTCAAACAAAAGGAACTCAACATGCGTCATCGTCGCTGGGTAGAGTTATTAAACGACTACGACTCGAAATTCGCTACCATCCAGGTAACGCGAATGTCGTGGCCGACGCTCTTAGTCGTAAAACTTATGTCAAGAGTGTTCGTTGCTTCCAACTCGTAGACGATCTTCGAAACCACATTCGAGAAGCTCAATACTCATATGTTAACGAGGGTAACCTCTATAACGAGATGAAATGTGGTGCAGAGGATCAACTCGTAACCAAATCCGATGGTTTTATGCACTATCTCGATCGCGTTTGGGTTCCTAATCGTGATGATCTTCGTGCGCTCTTGATGAAAGAGGCACACAAATCTAGGTATTCTATTCATTTTGGTGCTGATAAGATGTACCACGATATGCGTACGTCCTTGGTGGCCTGGAATGAAGAAAGATATCGCCACCTTTGTTTCGAGGTGTCTCACTTGTTCCAAAGTCAAAGCTTAACATCAACGTTCCTCTGGCTTACTCGAACAACCAGAAATTCCTGTCTGGAAACGGGAGAGTATTGCAATACACTTTTTTACTAAGCTTCATCGTACGTCTTCTGGTCACGACAGTATTTGGGTAATCATCGATCGATTGACTAAGTCAGCTCACTTTCTCACCATTCGTAAAGATTACAAAGTCGAGAAATTGTCTCGTATCTAGACGGATGAAGTCATTTGTCGTCATGGTATCCCTATTGACATCATCTCGGACCGTGATGGTCGTTTCACCTCTCGTCTTTGGAAAACGTTCAATCCGCTCTTGGTACTCATCTCAATCTTAGTACCGCTTTCCATCCCCAATCTGACGGTCAAACCGAGCGTACTATCCAAACTCTAGAGGATATGCTTTGTTCTTGCGTAATCGGTTTTGGTGGCAACTGGGATATGCACTTGCCTTTGATCGAATTCTCGTACAACAACAGTTACCACACGATCAAATGGCACCTTTCGAGACATTGTATGGTCGTAAGTGTCGTTCGCCTATTTGTTGGCACGAGATCGGAGAAGCTCAAATCACTGGTCCCGAGTTTATACAAGAGACGACAGACAAGATCCTACAGATTCGAGACAACTTCCTTAAAGCCTGAAGTCGACAAAAGAGTTATGCAGACAAGCGTCGCAAACCTTTGGAATTCAACGTTGGTGACTTTGTACTTCTCAATGTATCCCCTTGGATGGGTGTAGTTCGATTTAGTAAGAAAGAGAAACTCGTTCCTCGCTATGTAGGTCCCTTCCAGATTCTCGAAAGGATTGGCAAGGTAGCGTATCGACTGGACCTACCTCAAGAGCCCAACAATGTCCATCCTACCTTCCACGTCTCAAACTTGAATAAATGTCTAGCTGAAGAAGGATTTCAAGTTCCACTCGAAGATATTCAAATCAACGAGACTCTACATTTCGTGGAGAAACCTGTCGAGATCATGGATCGAGGTATCAATGTAAGACCCGTTTTTAAATCTAATGAAATAACGACCAAAAATGCTAGTAAAATAAACTTTTAAATTTTGCTAATATCGTTAATGCATGACTTTAACAAAATTTGGGCATGACCCGTCCGTAAAACGGATATACCCCTGTTTTAACCATAATCAAGACAATACCATTCTACCATTCATTCGACAAGACATTACTAAAAACCAAGACATCAAGTGTTAAAATGTATGTCTACTAACAAGTTGTACAAAATAGGTATTTTGACCCAAAACATTAGTACAAGCTAGCGGAAGCGCTTAGCATGACATATCATGAACACGTGCTCGTTCCAATTCTCCAAGTCGCCTACATTGAGGATTTACCTACACTCAACAACAAAGCTTTAAAAAGTTAGTCATAATTCTTGTTTCGCTTACAATACCATCATTTTAGATCCATTCGTTTATGTACTTTCATTTCTCTTACGCATTCGATTACCCAATTAAATGGGTATGGCATATACTCTCATAATGAGATTCAAGCATACCACTTACGACCCGGTAACATCGGGTTAATTGCTTTCAACATAATCTTTCGTTCTATCCGTATAACGGGTTGAACTTCATACATTCGTAATTGCATTCATGACCACCCATTCTAAACGGATGGCACCTTATTCTTACTTGACTTGTTCAACTCGAACCGGTCGATTTGCATAACTGGTTATAACTTTCGTTAACATAACCAAATTCGCGAGAGATTTGCCATCTACTTACTAACCACCATAATCATTATAACAAGGGTTATGTTTCGCGGTTATTAACAAAATTTAAGTAAAGTTTTGTATGCAACGGAACATACCTTGATCTTGTGAGCCTTCCGATTTCTTAGTACTTGAACCTTCTTCCTTCACGCCTATTAACACATTCATTCATTCGTTTAGTGCCCCAAATTTTATTCCATTATTTTCCAAATTACACATAATTATTCTTTCAAGCATTTCATCAAACACTTGGCGGGTTTCGCATTTATGGGACACTAAATACAAGCTTTTTAAAGTAAAATTCCTACTAGTTCATTTCAAAGTTCATCAACAATCAATCAAATTCATAATATTCTCTTGTCCTACTTAATTTGCTTAAGATTCAAGTACTACAACATCATCACATGTCAAACCTACACATGATTCCTACCAATTTTCCACCTTTCAACATCTCTAATTATTCATAACAATGGGTTATGAAATTAACTTTTCATATAATCAATTTTACACATAAACATACATGATTCATGTTCTATAGAGAAGTCCTAACTCCATTCTATACAATTTCTTGCAAGATTTCGAGATTGGGTCATAACCCACTTCATACCATACATCAAAAACACCAAATTGAACTTACCACTTTATAGAGGATGTTAGGTTAATCGAAAATCTGGTAACATGCAGTCGATCAACACTGAATTTCCTTGTCAATTGATGAGTTTTGCAAGAACAAGGGTAACTCTTGTTCTTCCTGCTTCTTTTCGACCAAAAACACGCCCAGAGTGTGTATTTTTGGTTTGAACCCTTTTTACTCCTTTCTAACTTATAATTTTCCACATTACCCCCTCAAGTTTGTTAAGTGTCTAATTTAAGCACTTCCCATAATTTAGGCTTTTCTCATTATCTAACTAGTATTTTGTAACATTTACATTTACTAGGTTCGGCTTTTAATTAATTTAGCTCGTACGTATAAAGGTCATTTTTGGGGTGTTACAAGTCTACCCCCCTTAAAAGAGGTTTCGTCCCCGAAACCTGGACACATAACAAATTAAATATTGACATACCAAAGAGGAAAGGGTAGTGTCTTCGCATTTCATCTTCTGATTCCCATGTAAGTTCCGAGCCCTTTCGATGCAGCCATTGGACTAACACTTGTCTAACGGCTTTGTTGCGAAGGTTCTTTACTTTAGCGTCCTTAATGGCTATCGGTCTCTCGACATAATTTAACCCCTCGTCTAATTCAATGTCGTCGAGAGGTACTACCGTTGTTTCATCCGCAAGGCACTTTCTCAACTGTGATACATGGAAGGTATTGTGGATCCCGTCTAGTGTAGGCGGTAATTCTAAACGATACGCAACCTTTCCGATTCGAGCCACGATTTTAAATGGCCCAATATAACGGGGACCCAACTTACCCCGCTTGCGGAAACGGATTATACCCTTCCATGGAGATACTTTCAGCAGAACATATTCTCTGACTTGAACCTCGATGGGACGCCTCCTCTTGTCTGCATAAGCTTTTTGTCGATCTTGGGCTACTTTCAGTCGAGCTCTAATTAATTCAATCTTTTCCTTTGTCACCGCTATCAGATCACTTGGCGCAAGCTCCCTTTGCCCTACTTCCCCCCAACATACGGGAGTTCTACATTTTCTCCCGTATAGTAATTCGTAAGGTGCCATTTGAATACCACTATGGTAGCTATTATTATAAGAGAATTCCACTAGTGGTAAATGGTCATCCCAACTTCCCCCAAAGTCTAAGGCACACGCTCTCAACATATCGACAAGTGTTTGAATGGTTCTTTCTGACTGGCCGTCAGTCTGAGGGTGGTAGGCAGTGCTTATGTGTAACTTCGTGCCCACACTCTCATGAAACTTTTGCCAGTAGCGAGAAGTAAATCTAGTGTCCCGGTCTGAGACGATTGACACGGGCACCCCGTGTCGAGATATGATCTCGTTCATATAAATTTCTGCCATTCTCTCGGAAGAGTAAGCTTATTTGATGGGTAGAAAATGAGCGCTTTTCGTAAGTCGGTCCATGATTACCCATATTGTATCATGCCCCTTTTTCGTTCTAGGAAGCTTGGTTACCAAATCCATCGTTAGTTCCTCCCATTTCCATACCGGTATTTCCAAAGGTTGTAATTCTCCGTATGGCTTTTGATGTTCTGCTTTCACTTGGGAGCATGTTAAGCATTTCGCGACATACTTAACAATATCGCGTTTCATGCCCGGCCACCAATAATTGGCCTTCAAGTCCCGATACATCTTTGTAGCCCCAGGGTGGACCGATTATCGAGACTTATGAGCTTCTTCAAGTAACGCAGTCTTGACTTCACATAAACGAGGTATCCAAATTCGGCTGAGTCTCGTCTTGAGTCCGGTCGAATTTTCTTCTAGCTTATCGACCACACCTTTTAATCTTTCTTTCTTTAAATCCTCCGCTCCAAGCGACTTCATCTGGGAATCTCTTATCATATCAAGCAAACGTGGTGTAACTATCATCTTCGTGGATCTCACTCGAATCGAAGGTGGAGACTGTTTTCGGCTTAGTGCATCCGCCACCACGTTCGCCTTTCCCGGGTGGTAAAGGATATCGCAATCGTAATCTTTAATCAGCTCTAACCATCTTCGTTGCCTCATATTCAAGTCTTCCTGTTCAAAGAAATAATTGAGGCTTTTATGATCCGAGTAAATTGTACATCTCGTACCATATAAGTAGTGCCTCCAAATCTTTAGGGTGAACACTACCGCTGCCAATTCCAAATCGTGTGTTGGGTAGTTTACCTCATGGGGCTTTAGTTGTCGTGAAGCATACGCGATAACCCTTCCCCTTTGCATCAATACACAACCTAAACCCTGCTGTGAAGCGTCTGAATAAACAACCAGATCTTCAGTCCCGTCTAGTAATGTCAAGACCGGAGGACTTGACAGTTTCTCCTTTAATATTCGAAAGGCTTCCTCCTGTTCTTTACCCCACACAAATTTTTCTTTCTTTCTCGTTAGTTTTGTTAAGGGTAAGGCTATCTTCGAGAAATCCTGTATGAACCTTCTGTAGTACCCCGCGAGGCCTAGAAAACTTCTTATTTCAGTTGGATTTTTCGGGGAAACCCATTTCATTACGGAATTAATCTTTGACGGATCTACCAAAACACCTTCCGAGTTGATCACATGACCCAGAAACTGCACCTCTCTGAGCCAGAAGGCACACTTCGAGAATTTCGCGTAAAATTTTTCTTTACGGAGGATTTCAAGTACTTCACGCAAATGCCTCGAATGTTCAGCCTTACTTCGCGAATAGACTAGGATATCGTCTTTGAATACGATCACGGACTTATCTAACATAGGTCGGCATACCCGGTTCATAAGATCCATAAACGCCGCTGGAGTGTTCGTCAACCCAAAGGACATAACTAAGAACTCGTAATGTCCGTATCGGGTTCTAAATGCAGTCTTTGCAATGTCTTCTCCTCGTACTCTGACTTGATGATACCCCGAACGCAGGTCAATCTTGGAGAACCAACTCGCCCCTTGCAATTGATCGAAAAGATCGTCAATTCTAGGTAAAGGGTAGCGGTTCTTCACGGTCAACTTATTTAATTCTCTGTAATCGATGCACATGCGCATCGACCCATCTTTCTTCTTAACAAATAAGACAGGCGCTCCCCATGGTGATACACTCGGGCGTATAAAGCCCTTATCTAGCAAATCTTGTAATTGTGTCATTAGCTCCCGCATCTCGGTGGGAGCCAGTCTATAGGGAGCCTTCGCAACCGGCTTCGCACCCAGATTCAATTCAATGCGAAACTCTATTTCCCGTTGGGGAGGGAGTCCCGACAATTCCTCCGGAAATACATCCGGAAATTCGTTCACGACCTCAACATCTTCAAGCTTCGGGAGGGTTTGTCGAGCGTCTACTACATAAGCTAGGTATGCTCTACTACCATTAAGTACGTATTTAACAGCTTGAACAAGGGTGCACAATTTGGTTTCCACTTTTCTCTCCCCTTGAATACTCAAATGCCTTCCACTTGGAGCTTGAACAAACATTATCTTATTTTCACAATTAATTTCTACACGGTGTCGTGCCAACCAATCCATTCCCACTATCATTTTAAATTCCCCCAAAACCATAGGTATGAGGTCGATATCGAATTCTTCATCTTCTATAGTGAATTTGCAATTTCTACAAATCTCGTGTAACATATAGATCTTACTATCGGCTATTTCTACTTCTAAAGGCATCGGCATTCGTTCAATCTTAAATGAAGGATGTTGTACGATTTCATTTGAAATAAATGACATAGTGGCTCTGGTATCAAACAAAACATGAACCGGCATAGAATTTAATAAGAAGATACCTGAAACGACATTCGGATGAACCTTAGCCTCCTCGGATGTGATTTGGAACATCCTTCCTTTAGCCCTAGAACCCTCTTGCTTCTTGTCTTCCTTTTTCGACTCTTGTTGAAGTTTTGGGCATTCCGATTTAATGTGCCCCCTTTCGAAACAATTGAAACAAGTCTTCGGGCTATTTGGACATTGATAAGACGAATGTTCCTCCTTACCACATTTGTAGCACCTCTTCTTGCCTAACAGACACTCTCCAGTATGAAGTTTTCCACAAGTCTTGCAAGGAGTAATACCACCCTTCGACTTATCTTTCCTTCCTTGCTCTTGATATTTCCCCTTTTTAGATGGACTCGAACTTGCACCTTTTTCACTTGATCTCTTTTCACCACGTTCTTCTTGCCTCTTAATTTCAATTTCTCTATCCCGTGCCAGATTGATAAGCTCATCAAGGGTCTCACATTTCGAGAGAGTGATGAACTCCCTAAATTCCGTCTTTAATACCCCGTAAAAGCGATTGATCTTCATCCTTTCAGTCTTCACAAAATCCCCACAGAACTTCATCTTGTCCATGAAAGTATTTGATATTTCATTTATTAACTCGTTTTTCTGTCGGAGGCGCAAGAAATCCTCCTGAATCTTATCAATAGCCGACTGAGGGCAATGGTATCTCATAAAGGGCTCCTTAAATTCTTGCCAAGTCATTATTTGGAGTCTATCCTCCCCTATTTCCTTGCTATGCGCATCCCACCAGTCTTTCGCCTGGAGAGTGAGTTGGCCAGTAGCAAACATCACCTGATCTTCCTTATCGCACCGACTTCGTATAAATATCGCTTCTATATTTGAAATCCATCTTTGGCATGCAATCGGGTCGATTTTACCATCATACGTCGCGGGATTGCACGCCATGAAGTCTTTATACGTGCACCGTCGTTCTTTGCTTTTGCTTTTAGATCCCTCAATCAGTTCCTTCAACACTTCGATTTTGCTAGTCATCATGGCATCCACGACTCCCAACACCCGACTTTCTACTTCTTGAGCTAATCGTGGAAGATTAGCTTGCATCACCCCTTCGGCCACCTCCGTGACCTTACTATCAAATGCTTCTTGACGAGCCGTGTCATCATCCTCATTAACATTTCTTGCATCAGCCATCTACACATTGTTACGTTTACGTTTAATACAAATCATAAGCTTTCAATACAACATGGTTCATTAGTCCGCATTTACTTCGTTCACATTTTTGCATTTTAAGCTTTACTCCCCTTTTTAAACTTTCGTCATTCGTTCGTGTTATTCGACACGTTACCTTAGATTTTTTTTTTATAATTTCTGTCTATCTTATCCACTAATCGTGGTCACATATATCTTACTAGGCCTTATATAGACCCTACACGAACATCCATTAGGCTTTTAAACAATTTGGGAAACTCAAGATACGAAAACAAAACAAAACAAAAATCTTTCAGCGGATTTGGTTTCCGCTAGCCGTCGGCGATGGCTTCACACCCCGTCGGCAACGGGCTTCATAAATGGGCGTCGCCCACAACAGCCCGTAGGCAGTAAGTTAAGCCGTCGACAAACATGAGGGCGTCGGCGACGGCATCACAGCCCGTCGGCGACGGCCCTTCCTTTGCTGAAACACTGAAAAACCACTTTTGGGTGTTCCGACTATTTCCTGGGTCCGTTTTCAGCTACACGGGTCCCGGGACTTCTTATTTTACCCGCCTTATCACTCCATAGCCTACTTGAATCTTAAAACTTATACCGTAACACACTATGTATACTCATACTAAACGAATATGTAAAATTTTTACCTCATTGGCGATCTCGGAGCGAGCACACTTTCAAAAGAGTCGTCGGTTTGAGTTCAAGCATCATGTTATACGCTCGAATCCCTCAAACCCAGGCTCTGATATCAACTTGTAAGACCCGTTTTTAAATCTAATGAAATAACGACCAAAAATGCTAGTAACATAAACTTTTAAATTTTGCTAATATCGTTAATGCATGACTTTAACAAAATTTGAGCATGACCCGTCCGTAAAACGGATATACCCCTGTTTTAACCATAATCAAGACAATACAATTCTACCATTCATTCGACAAGACACTACTAAAAACCAAGACATCAAGTGTTAAAATGTATGTCTATTAACAAGTTGTACAAAATAGGTATTTTGACCCAAAACATTAGTACAAGCTAGCGGAAGCGCTTAGTATGACATATCATGAACACGTGCTCGCTCCAATTCTCCAAGTCGCCTACATTGAGGATTTACCTACACTCAACAACAAAGCTTTAAAAAGTTGGTCATAATTCTTGTTTCGCTTACAATACCATCATTTTAGTTCCATTCGTTTATGTACTTTCATTTCTCTTACGCATTCGATTACCCAATTAAATGGGTATGGCATATACTCTCATAATGAGATTCAAGCATACCACTTACGACCCGGTAACATCGGGTTAATTGCTTTCAACATAATCTTTCGTTCTATCCGTATAACGGATTGAACTTTATACATTCGTAATTGCATTCATGACCACCCATTCTAAACGGGTGGCACCTTATTCTTATTTGACTTGTTCAACTCGAACCGGTCGATTTGCATAACTTGTTATAGCTTTCGTTAACATAACCAAATCCGCGAGGGATTTGCCATCTACTTACTAACCACCATAATCATTATAACAAGGGTTATGTTTCGCGGTTATTAACAAAATTTAAGTAAAGTTTTGTATGCAACGGAACATACCTCGATCTTGTGAGCCTTCCGATTTCTTAGTACTTGAACCTTCTTCCTTCACGCCTATCAACACATTCATTCATTCGTTTAGTACCCCAAATTTTATTCCATTATTTTCCAAATTACACATAATTATTCTTTCAAGCATTTCATCAAACACTTGGCGGGTTTCGCATTTATGGGGCACTAAATACAAGCTTTTTAAAGTATAATTCCTACTAGTTCATTTCAAAGTTCATCAACAATCAATCAAATTCATAATATTCTCTTGTCCTACTTAATTTGCTTAAGATTCAAGTACTACAACATCATCACATGTCAAACCTACACATGATTCCTACCAATTTTCCACCTTTCAACATCTCTAATTATTCATACCAATGGGTTATGAAATTAACTTTTCATATAATCAATTTTACACTTAAACATACATGATTCCTATTCTATAGAGAAGTCCTAACTCCAATCTATACAATTTCTTGCAAGATTTTGAGATTGGGTCATAACCCATTTCCTACCATACATCAAAAACACCAAATTGAACTTACCACTTTATAGAGGATGTTAGGTTAATCGAAAATCTGGTAACATGCAGTCGATCAACACTGAATTTCCTTGTCAATTGATGAGTTTTGCAAGAACAAGGGTAACCCTTGTTCCTCCTGCTTCTGTTCGACCAAAAACACGCCCAGAGTGTGTATTTTTGGTTTGAACCCTTTTTACTCCTTTCTAACTTATAATTTTCCACATAACCCCCCTCAAGTTTGTTAAGTGCCTAATTTAAACACTTCCCATAATTTAGGCTTTTCTCATTATCTAACTAGTATTTTGTAACATTTACATTTACTAGGTTCGGCTTTTAATTAATTTAGCTCGTACGTATAAATGTCATTTTTTGGGTGTTACAATCAAGCAATTGAGGCGCAGTCGAATTCCCATAATCAAGGTTCGATGGGAAGGAAAACGTGGCCCCGAGTTTACTTGGGAACTCGAAAGTGAGATGAAGACTAAGTATCCGCACCTGTTCGTTGCATCTTCCTCTAGAATAAATTTCGGGATGAAATTTCCTAAAGGAGGGGAGACTTTAACGCCTCGTTTTTTGTAACTTTCCTTATTTAGAAACTTTGTCGTGTATTCTAATTTTGGAAACTTGTATTCTCTTTGTATTCGTCTTTCATTTCAATCACTGTAATCCGAGACTTGAATCATAATGGAAGCTTGATCTTTTTACACATCTTGTTATACATAATTCGTAAATACTTGTTAAACATTCATTATACGTGTATACTTGATACAATTATACGCAAATCCATACTTATATATACATGCAAAATTCATTTATACATTCATTTATTTATACATTTCACTTACACGTTAAAAACGCTTGAAACGAGATAATTATACGAGAAACCGACCAAAATCCCACATTCCAAACGACTGGCACCTCTCGTGCGACAGGCATCCTGTCGTGCGAAAGGAGCCTGTCTCCCGGAATCCCTCTCGTCCTAAATGCTCACCTAACCCTATAAATACAGACCCGCTTCTTCATTTCTCAACTTCCACAACTCCGAAATTCTCTCTAGAATTCTGACTGCTACTCAGCTGAAATACTTCCAGAAACTTTCTAAGTGAGTTTATAACTCACTAACACTCTAATTCCATTTAAATTCCTTCTACTTTTCTAAGTTTTCCTACACTTCTTCAATCATTTGAACTTGGTTCTCAGATTTGCAATGGCAATCTGATATCAACTCTCACTATGTTGAGGACCAACTTCAAGATTGTAGATTTATCTTTCAAACTTTTTACAAATAAATTTTCTGATTTCGAACTTGGCAGAATCAGGGACTCTCTAAGCTCACAAGCTAAGTTCATAGTTGTGGGTTCATGTTAGAGTCAATTCCAGCCGAGAAGGTGAACAGTTCAACCAAAACCGAACTGATTTCATTTCGAAACAACGCCTATCGCACGAAAGGCAGCCCTCTCGCACGAAAGGTTAACCCTTTCGCGCTACAGGAACCCCCTCTTGCATGAAAGGTTCTGGTTCATCCCGTTCTGACAATTTCTAAGTGTTGAATGTTAGCCAGATCCTCATTTTCGATATGAATGATTATGATATAACAGTGTGTGAACTGTGGAAGCCTTGGCTTCCAATCTAGTTCCACCACCTCACTTGAACTTGTAAAACGAATACCCAAACAATCTCCTAGACCTAGAACAAGTTAACCCCGTCTAGCCTCCAACACTTAGTTCATTCTTTCCATGTTGAGTTTACACACCCGGGTTGTTCTTGTTCGGTTGTTTGGCTATTTAATTTCTATTATTTCTATTTCTGTTATTCACGACCAACCGGTTAGTTAACCTTGTTAACTAATTTGTGCTTTGGTGAACTATAACGAGGTTTATACCTCCATGCATGACTTCTATGAACTATATGAACATTCTAGACTATTATACTATATCTATTTCTAAATTAAACTCACAAACATAGTCATTTGATGGTTAAAACGTTCGAACGAAGTTCGATTTGCACCAAAACAAGACCCCTGTCGCACGAAAGGCTTCCTGTCGTGCGAAAGGCTCATGTCTTGCGAACTGTCCTTTCGCCCGAACAGTTTGTGTCGTTTCAGTTCCCGTTATTTTGTTTCTGCGTTCCTTGTTACTGATTCTGACAGGCAAATCAGGACCCGTAAAATCACAGAAATTTAGTGTCGTGACAAGTGCCTGGACATAATATATTTTCTGTTTTAATTATACTTTTATACTATATACTACGCACTTTAATTCCGAACCCGAATCCTCCGTTCAACCTCCAACAACTCACACCTTCGTTTACCCCCTGTAGGGTAACCTTGGCGTTCATGTGCTCGTCAACTCAACTCTCGCGGACTTTACTAAAGAAGATTTAGCAAAACCGTGAGTATACTCGAACACCCTTTTTACTTTTCACACTTTGGATGCAATATGTTTACTATTAAACCTACACAGTTACACTTAGACTTTTATACAAATGCACAAACAATCCAATACATGCATGCTAATTCGTTATACTTGATTCGTCTATCTGGGTGATTCTTATGTGATAAACTTGTCATTAACTTCGTACGAGCCTCCATTTAACATGTATAGCGCTATAGGAGTAACGCACCGCCCATAGTCTTGTGGTCATGTTAAATTTAATACTTGCGGTAATCAGAGGATTGGCTTGAATATTCGCATGCCAGTTTTACGTTAATCTGGATAACTAAAGTTTGCCATGTGGATTCGTTTAAATCTTTTTATACTTGTACTATGTAACAAACTTGTATACTCGCCAATACTTTTGTATTGAACCTTGTATTTTTAAACATATTGCAGGTTGATGATGTTAAGATGATGAAACTTAGTAGGGATACTTTAGATACATGCCTTGTTATACTAGATTAGGATGTTGTATTTGTTGTATCATTTTGAAACAATGTCGTATTTTGATTTTTGACTTGTTGTATTTTGAAACATTGTTGTAATTTGAATTTCGATGTATTGTAACTTGACAATTTGGAATGAAATGAAATCACTTTTACTATAATTATTGTCGCAATTAGTGTTATAAAGTCTCGAGCAATCTCGTTCGTCTCACTCCGATGTTTCCGCCATCGGTTGGGGTGTGACATGTGTATCTCTTTACCGCATCCAAGTAATCTTTCAAGCAAATCGACATCTCAGCCGCCTTTGGTGTTAGTCGGTTCCTCCTTATCGATATCACCCTACCAATGATAGAAAAAACACTTTTCGAAGCTACCGTAGAAGCTTGGACCTTTAGTAAATCTCGGGCCATTGTGGCTAAGATCAGAAATTGATCTTCCTTACTTTTCCACCAACCCAACAAATCAAAATTTTTAAATTCTTGTGAGGTCATCATTTGTAGAAAGTTCGATCCACCATACCGACCGAGTTCGCTACTACTAGTGTTACCACGTTGCATTTGACTCGACTCATCATACAATTTGTTAAAAACATACACATTTTGATCTTCCGTATTTGAACCTTCGCTAAAAGTGGCATTTCTCGTTGACTCTTGAATGTGTGATGAGGTTGTACCATATTTTGTTACATAAATGATGTGTGCAAAATGCAACATATAAATTACATCAATTGTGGCATAAAACTAACCCTTTTTTAGTACTAATGTTGGAAAAAGTGTGCTTTTGTCTTCCTTTTGTATTTTCAGGATTAAATGAGTTCAAATTAACAAAAGAAGCAAAAAGACAGCAAAATCTAACATAAATACAAGAAAAGGAACAAACGTAGCATGCCCGACCACACGACAGCATCTTCCCAAGCAAAACAAGAAGACAGAAGACTGAACACGCCCCGTGCTCAGCCAGCACGGGGGCGTGCCCAAGTGTCAGTAGAAAAGACAAAGTGGTAGAAGCTTCTATTGCCCACCACGGGGCCGTGCTCAGCGGACACGGGGCCGTGGTCAACTATAATATTCGCACAATCTAGGCAAATCTTCATAGTACAAAGATTCTTCTGCACATGGGGTCGTGCTCAGCAGACACGGGGGCGTGGTCAACTAATAAGACAAGCTGCATTAAATGAAGAAAGAGAAGGATGTGGACACGGGGTCGTGCCCACTGGACACGGGGCCGTGCCCGAGCTTTTGTTCAGCCTATAAATAGGAGTGCTTGGCTCAAGCTCAAACCATCCCTTGGCACACCACCTCTCTCACACTTCACCCACCAACCACCACCACCATAACACCATCATCCACCACCATCATCCATTGTCCATCATAGAGTGTGTGAGTCGTCTCGGGATCCAAGATTGATCGTAAGAGTTCTTGACAATCAAGGCCATGTTTGCCTAAGTCTCTTACATCACTTGGTAAAGACAAGTGTCTAGTGTAATACTTTTTATTTCTAATCTTTTCGCACTTTTTACTTGGTTTTGTATTAATGACTTTAATAACTAGTTTCTTATGTTGAAGGTGATTCTTCCTTATCGTTTGTCCGTGGTGTCTTGACATTATTTTACTGTCTATATAAAATAAAAGATTTTCACCATATATATCTCCACAGTCTATATGGAGGTATGTTGGCTAACTGGTCGGGGGTTAAGGGAACGGTTTGGTAAGAGTCTTGCCATTGTTCATCGTTTAGAGGTCTTGCAATGGACCTGGGTCAAATTTAGTAGGACCTCCTTCAATACTTAACGGTATTGGATGGCGGGGGTCCAAACTCTTTGATCCCCTCATAAGTTAACTACTATTAATACTATAACCCGGCTATTTAGGACTGTATCCCTGCTGACTCAGACTACTTAGCCGAGGGTAACGTCACCTCCAAAAGAGGGGCCTACCCTAATTTGCATTAATAACTTAATTAATTATCTTTCAATAATCCGACCCTTTAGGATTGTATCCTTGCTGACTCAAACTACTAGGTTGAGGGTAACGTCACCTTCAAAAGAGGGGTCTACTACAATAACTAAGATAATCTCTTAAACAAGTGCAAAAAGTGCGGAAATAATCAAAGGTTACACTATACACGAGTCGGAACCAAGTGATTCATCTTGTCTATCTGTTTTTATTTTTATTTTTATTTTTCAGCATTTTAGTTAGTTTTTATTTTTCTTAGCTTAAAACATTTTTCTAAACTTTTTGATTTGATTAGACGTTGAGGATAAACCGGTACTAAAAGCTCTTGTGTCCTTGGACGACCTCGGTATCTTACCAACGCTATACTACGCTCACGATGGGTGCACTTGCCCATATGTGTGTTTAGTGTTAATAAATATCGTGTTTTATAAATTTAAAACTTGGCTAAAAAAAGTGTTAAAGGGCTTAAAATATACACCTAATATATATAACACTTCACACGCATCAAGTTTTTGGCGTCGTTGCCGGGGACACAAGGATTTTAAGAAAGTTAGGAATCAACGGCATAATCGTTTTTTCTTATTTTTCATTTTTTTTAGGATTTTTCTTAGTTTTTCTGTTTCTGCAGAGCTCAGCACGGGCCGTGCCTGGTCGGACACGGGCCGTGCCCAGCACTATCACTGACAGTTTTTATTTTCCGAGTTACAGAGAGCTGAGCACGGGGCCGTGTCGGTGCAACACGGGGCCGTGTCCAACTCCCAGTAACAGGGATCCGGGAAACAAACACTGTACCTCCGACCACGGGCCGTGTTCACTGAGCACGGGGCCTTGGTGAACCTTCTGACCAACGTTCTTTTCTGTTTTTATTGCAGGATTAGGGACCCAGGCGCCACATTTGAACCTCATACGTAGTGCATGAGCTCCAGTTCTAGTAGAGACATAAAAGAACCTCTTGACGAACCCGAACGCTTTCTCAGAAAAAGACTTAAGGCTAAAAATCAAGAGAAAGTTTCGGGGGACCCACTTCCAATGGCGGACCAACGTACCCTCATGGATTACCTACGGCCCACCGTAGGTAATCTCGGCGCCGCTATCAATGCACCGAATGTCGAAGCCAATAACTTCGAACTTCGACCACATTTGATACAAATGCTCCAAAACTCCGCAACCTTTCATGGGCTTGCGGACGAGGATCCCCATCTACATATTACTAATTTCTTAGAAATATGTGATACCTTTCGGATCAATGGAGCATCGAATGACGCCATCCGCCTTCGAATGTTTCCATTTTCACTAAAAGACCGAGCTAAAGCTTGGCTTAACACCCTCCCAGTTGGCTCGGTAAACACCTGGGATGAACTAGCCCAAAAATTTCTATATAAGTATTTCCCTCCTGCTAAAACGGCTAAATTAATAACTGAAATTAATACATATTCACAAGAGGATGGGGAATCCTTATATGAAACTTGGGAAAGGTTCAAGGAGCTACTAAGAAAGTGTTCTCGTCACGGTCTTGCGGTATGGCAACAAGTATCCACTTTCTACAATGGATTATTGCCACACACAAGACAAACACTTGATTCTAGCTCCGGGGGACTTTTAGGTAATCGTCGCCCAAATGAAATATATAATCAAATTGATGAAATTGCTCAAACCAATTTTCAATGGCACACTCCCCGAGGTAATAAATCTATTGCCCCGGGCGCCCATAAGGTTGATGAAAGCACTTCTTTACAAGCCCAAATCGAGGCCCTCTCTTCGAAAATCAAAAAGCTAGAAATGACAAAAACGGCCTCGGTTATGGATTGTGAAGGGTGTGGTGGGCCACATGAAAATTGGAGTTGTATGAAAGAAATAGATGACCAAACACAAACGGTAAACTACATTGATAATAGACCTAGGTCGTCGGGCCCACCAACGGGCACCTACAACCAAGGATGGCGTAACCACCCTAACCTTGGTTGGAGAGATCCCGGCAATAGTAGTAACCAACAAAACCAACGAACTAACTTTCAACAACCACAAAATTTTTCTCAACAACAAGGGGGAAGAGAAAGGTTTGAAGATACTATATCTCGCCTCATCTCCGACACCGAAAAGAAAAACTCGGATCGATTTCAACAATTGGAATCGAATTTTAGAAATCAACAAGCTAGCATTCAAAACATTGAAAAACAATTAAATCAAATAGCTCAAAATTTCTCCGAGAGACCACAAGGCGCGTTACCTAGCAATACCGAAACCAACCCAAAGGCACAAGTACATCTCATCACGTTGAAAAATCGAACCGTGGGTCCTGAAGAGGCTCCATCACCGTCAGATGAAAGAAGCCAGTCCAGTCAACCCATGACTCCACCCGCACTCCAACCAGAAAAGGCTTCTTTACCAAATCAAGAGCCCACAAAGACCCCTCCGATTCCATACCCCGGTAGATTAAATCGTCAAAAGACCGATAAGCAATTCGCAAAGTTCGAAAATTTACTAAAACAATTGCATGTTAATATTCCTTTTATTGAGGTCCTTATCCAAATGCCTAAATATGCAAAATTTATGAGGGATTTCCTCACTCATAAAAGGAAAATTGAATCACTGCAATTAGTTAACTTAGGCGAAGAATGCTCCGCCTTAGTACTCAACAAACTCCCACAAAATAAAATTGATCCCGGAAGCTTCACGATTCCTTGCTCGATTGGGGAATCCACCGTTCGTAACGCATTAGCCGATCTCGGGGCTAGCATCAACCTCATGCCCACATCGATGTTCAAACAACTCGGCCTAGGAACAACGAGCCCTACAAAGATGAGCATACAACTCGCCGATAGATCCGTCAAATTCCCACAAGGTGTCGCTGAAAATCTATTAGTCAAAGTTGACAATTTCGTTTTCCCAACCGACTTTGTCATTCTAGACATGGAAGAAGACGCTGAGGTTCCTCTCATCCTCGGGAGGCCATTTCTAGCCACCGCCCAAGCAGTGGTTGATATGAATGACGGAACACTAACGTTGAAGTTTGGGGACGAGGAAGTGAAGTTTGGAGTGGGAAAGAGAGTAGAAGACGAAGACCCGGTCGACTACATGAAGGTCATAGACTCAAGCTTGGATGACGCTCTCCGACGGAGTAACATGGGATGCGAAACATCCCACTTGAGTGACATATGACTAGGCTTTGGGTCTAGCCAAGGACCCTTACAAATGTGGCGCACCACGGAGGCATTCCGCGGAACTATCCTTAGTTTAATTTAGATTAGTTTTTATGTTTTCTAGTTTAGTTTTAATTTTCAAGAATAAAACACACTCGAGATGGCAAAGGATACAAGGGAAACTTGAACCAGCACCCTATGCAGGAAAACAGGACCGTCCGACAATTTTTTTCGTTTACAGTAAGCTCGGCACGGGCCGTGTCCGCCCAACACGGCCCCGTGCTGCACAGTCTGCAGAAAAGACCCAGTTCAGGTAACTGGACACGGGCCGTGTTCACCCAACACGCCCCCGTGTCCAGGCTTCTGTTTCTCTTGATTTAATTTTGTTACTGGCACTTGAACACGGGGCCGTGTTCAGCGCCCAGTAACACAAAATTTTTGCTTTTTACACCTTTTTACACATTCAATCAACCTAAAAACTTATTTTTGAGGACAATGTGTAATTTAAGTGTGGGGGGGAAGCTAAAACCTTGAATCTTGCAAGTCCTAAATACAAGCCTTACACAAAACTCTATTGGAACCACTAATCACCCCAAATTTTTTCAAAAATTTTCATTTTTTTTTACTTGTCTAGGTTTAACTTGGGAATTTCAAGTTCTAAAAAGGTTATATTTTTACGAATTTACAACCGATAGCGTCGTGATAAAAAGAACCAACATAAGAAAATTATGAAGAGGCATGACAAACTTAGGTGTTGTTTGTTTTTGCAGACATAAATTGTCTGCAAGCTGATTTCATCTGTTTTCATGTCTGCAACTGAAGATGTGGTCTGAAGCTCTTCAAGCTAAAAATATAAGACTGTTTGTTTTTATAAATTGATACTGTCTGTACAAACTACATGAACTTTGTTTTATTTTCCAAATCAAAACATCATAAACCAATTACCTCAACTACACATTCAACATCCAAAATGTTAAGTTCAGAACATCCTAAACCAGTTACCTCCTCTCTGCCGTCTCTCTTGATCCGGTCACCGGAGCCGGTTACCTATCTTTTTTTTTTTTGGGATTTCAATAAAACAATTAATAATATAATATTGTTTGTAATAACCAATTTGCAACCCAAATAAACATATAAGAAATCAAATCACATCACAGGCATAAAGGCACGAAAAAGAAATGTACGTATATTATTCCAAGTGAAGGCACACAAATGCAAATGCAAATGTAAATCTAAAATGAATTAGTATTAGGTAACAGAATTGGAATAAATAGAAAACAAGAGTACAATTTATTTAGCATAAGAATGAAGGTGGTGAAGAAGTTACCAGATACAGGAATTTGAGGGTCCGAAATGAAGGAGGGTCTGGTTTGGTTTAGCGAAACAGAAAGAAAGCAATCAGGTGTTGTGGTGGGTGATATAGCCGCCAGTCAGTCAGTCAGTCTATCAGACGGTGGTGGTGGTGGCCGACTGAGGCGACGGCCGGCGCCGGTACCTTACAGCAGTGGTGGTGGTGGTTCAGTTTTGAGGGAGGAGGGTTTTTTGTGAAGATGAGAGAGGAGGGTTTTTTGTGAAGATGTTTGAAGAAAGGGTGTTATAGCTTTTTTTTAAGGTGAAAAAAGCCATTTTCAGATCTGTTTAAAGAAAAAAAAAACAAACAGTCTTCAAGGGTAACGTCTGCGCGCCTGCAGACATCAGCTCCCTTGAAGATGTTTGAAGAAAAAACAAACACCCCCTTAGTTAAAATTTGATTATATATACTTGATCACATAAAAACCCATTCCTACAAAAGTGAGTTTTGAGCCTTTATTGAGCATACAATTACATATCATTAAACTAAATGCTCATTTTTCGTTTCTTGTGTGAATAGCCGCTTGGTTCTTACGACTCTAGAACTTGCCACGACGATACATTCCCGGTCCTTACCAACTTAAACCCGAGTAAGTAAATGATGGAGGCATTAGGACTAACCCTTTTTTTTTTTATTTCTACACCATTATTTTTCTTTTTTTTTACCACCTACCCAAAATCCCCCTAGTTAACCCCTTTGAGCCTAAACCTTTTCATTTCATAACCCAAACAAACACCCTCTCGAGTGATCCACTAAAATACATCTTCGGCCGAGTGTTGAGTGATCCACCGTGAGGTATGTGAACTTGTATATAAAGAAAATTTTAAAGAGCCATGTTATGCCCTAATAAGTAATTTGTCTTATGAAAAGTTTTAAATAAATCATGACGAATAGGATTGTAAATAAATAAAAATAAAACTTAATAAAAGAATCTTGGAAATCCCGACACTCTATGACAAGCCCAAAAACGTTCTCTTCTACCCATTCCATTTGGGTGTGTAAAGCCACATTATAAAGAGTTTTGCTTGAGGACAAGCAAAGATTCAAGTGTGGGGGTATTTGATGTGTGCAAAATGCAACATATAAATTACATCAATTGTGGCATAAAACTAACCTTTTTTTAGTACTAATGTTGGAAAAAGTGTGCTTTTGTCTTCCTTTTGTATTTTCATGATTAAATGAGCTCAAATTAACAAAAGAAGCAAAAAGACAGCAAAATCTAACATAAATACAAGAAAATGAACAAACGTAGCATGCCCGACCCCACGACAACATCTTCCCAAGCAAAACAAGAAGACAGAAGACTGAACACGCCACGTGCTCAGCCAGCACGGGGGCGTGCCCAAGTGTCAGCAGAAAAGACAAAGTGGTAGAAGCTTCTATTGCCCACCACGGGGCCGTGCTCAGCGGACACGGGGCCGTGGTCAACTATAAGATTCGCACAATCTAGGCAAATCTTCATAGTACAAAGATTCTTCTGCACACAAGGTCGTGCTCAGCAGACACGGGGGCGTGTTCAACTAATAAGACAAGCTGCATTAAATGAAGAAAGAGAAGGATGTGGACACGGGGCCGTGCCCGAGCTTCTGTTCAGCCTATAAATAGGAGTACTTAGCTCAAGCTCAAACCATCCCTTGGCACACCACCTCTCTCACACTTCACCCACCAACCACCACCACCATAACACCATCATCCACCACCATCATCCATTGTCCATCATAGAGTGTGTGAGTCGTCTCGGGATCCAAGATTGATCGTAAGAGTTCTTGACAATCAAGGCCATGTTTGCCTAAGTCTCTTACATCACTTGGTGAAGACAAGTGTCTAGTGTAATACTTTTTATTTCTAATCTTTTCGCACTTTTTACTTGGTTTTGTATTAATGACTTTAATAACTAGTTTCTTATGTTGAAGGTGATTCTTCCTTATCGTTTGTCCGTGGTGTCTTGACATTATTTTACTGTCTATATAAAATAAAAGATTTTCACCATTCATATCTCCACGGTCTATATGGAGGTATGTTGGCTACCTGGTCGGGGGTTAAGGGAACGGTTTGGTAAGAGTCTTGCCATTGTTCAGCGTTTAGAGGTCCTGCAATGGACCTGGGTCAAATTTAGTAGGACATCCTTCAATACTTAACGGTATTGGATGGCGGGGGTCCAAACTCTTTGATCCCCTCATAAGTTAACTACTATTAATACTATAACCCGGCTATTTAGGACTGTATCCCTGCTGACTCAGACTACTTAGCCGAGGGTAACGTCACCTCCAAAAGAGGGGCCTACCATAATTTGCATTAATAACTTAATTAATTATCTTTCAATAATCCGACCCTTTAGGATTGTATCCTTGCTGACTCAAACTATTGGGTTGAGGGTAACGTCACCTTCAAAAGAGAGGCATACTACAATAACTAAGATAATCTCTTAAACAAGTGCAAAAAGTGCGGAAATAATCAAAGGTTACACTATACACGAGTCGGAACCAAGTGATTCATCTTGTCTATCTGTTTTTATTTTTATTTTTATTTTTCAGCATTTTAGTTAGTTTTTATTTTTCTTAGCTTAAAACATTTTTCTAAACTTTTTGATCTGATTAGACGTTGAGGATAAACCGGTACTAAAAGCTCTTGTGTCCTTGGACGACCTCGGTATCTTACCAACGCTATACTACGCTCACGATGGGTGCACTTGCCCATATGTGTGTTTAGTGTTAGTTAATATCGTGTTTTATAAATTTAAAACTTGGCTAAAAAAAGTGTTAAAGGGCTTAAAATATACACCTAATATATATAACACTTCACACGCATCAATAAACATCAAACATTTTTGAAAGTTACTCTTTGAAACGATCTTTTGCGGCTTCACCAAAGTTTGGTTCTTGAAAGGTGTTTAAATTCAACTCGTTTACAATTTTTTCAATCAAAGACCCGGTTCCAAAAATATTAAGGCATGGGTTTAAAGCGGCAGCACAAGTGAAAACCGCGGGTAGTTCTTTAAAATATTTCTTAATTTTTCCTTCATCGGCGTTACCATATCACAATATGGCCTACCTCTAACCGACAACTCACTTAATTTTAAACACATTTTAAACAAATTATGAAGTACCAATGAACTTGTTGAATAGTAAACCCCCGATAAAAGTCTTTGTTGATGTTTTGAAAACTTGAAGCAATTGTGTAACCGTTACAATAGTAGCCCAACCCGATGGGTTGTAAGTCGGAACCTTTCTACGATTAGACAAAATGTTATGAAATTTTATTAAACTTTCTTTTTGCAAAATAGCCTTTTCAAACATGGTGCAAGTCGAGTTCCATCTATGAGCAACATCCCAACCGCTTCCTTACAAATTTTAATATATTTTGAATCTCTTTGCATGTTACTATATATATCACGTAACATTCTTTTGAAAGCTTCTTTTTGTGGTTATTTTAACTTAAATGCATTACTGAAACCATATTGTTTGAGGCGTTATCAAAAGATATCGAAAAAACCTTTTTTTTCCAATTTGTATGTTTTAATACATTTGTCGATTACTTCATATATATTTTCACCAGTGTGAGGGTAATCGAATAATTTAAACAAAATCGTGCTTTTCATCATTTGCCACATCTCCGGTTCAATCCAATGGGCGGTGACACAAATATACGAGTCGGGTGAACCGTGCGGTGCGGACCAAATGTCGCTAGTTAAGTTAACACCGGTTTCTCATTTTTCAAAATAAGAAATTAATTCTGGTTTAGCATTTTTCCACAATCTTAAACAATCCCTCCTAAGAGTAGCACGACTTACATGGGTGTATCGTGGTTGGAGAGTTCTTTGAACCATCTTTGTATAGCGTTGGTTGTCGAAATGGTTGACGGCAAACTTTCTTGGATTACAAACTTCGCCATTTCCTCCCTAGCCATATCGAAATTGTAGGCGTAGTGCCTTCACTAGCCATGGAAGCTTGACCACTAGCGGGTTGTTGTTTCAACGCCTTGCAAAATGGTTTTTCGACGTGTTGTTTCAATGTGGAATTTGCGGTTTCGGTGTAAAAGTTTTGACAATGATAACAACCCCCTTTTTTACCCTTGGCCAACTCGCACAAATCGAAATGTGACCAAACTTTAGGGTTGCGCTTCATTGGAATAACACGAACCAACGTGTCGGTTGTAGACTCGCCAACATTGACCGAATCATGAGCCCTAGAGGTTGCCATATTTTTTTTTAAATTATCGAACAAGAAAGTGAGCGTTTTTTAGAGTTTTTGGAGATTAGAGAGTAGTGTGATTGAACCTAAACACCCACCACCCTTTTTGTCACACCCCAACCGATGGCGGAAACATCGGGGCGCGGCACTGAGCGAAACAGATTGTCCAAGAGATTCCATAACAACTATGATTACCAAATATTTAAGCATTACGTCCCATACCGTAACATATAAAGTAGCACAGTTATTATAGAAAAAATATTCTTAAAGACAAATAAAAACTGTTCCGACAACTCATAAATTATTAGATTTGTTTCTAGACTCCCCTAGCTCGATTTCAGCAAATAGAGCAAGCATCCTAAACACCTGTCACATACGTTAAAATAAAAGTCAATACACATAGTGTAAAGGTGAGCATACAAGTTTAACAGTATAATAGTAGAGAAAGCGATTTACGCATAACCAGCATGTAACATGTATAATGTGAAGCAGGTAGGTTATCGACAATGAAATATGCACAGACGTGACTGCGAGTTGTAGAATGCGCAACATATATCACCATTGTGACACGTGAAGAAAAGCCCATAACAACCCCTGTCCACGACAGGTGCTGAGTCCAAACTATAGTACTATCGTTGCTAAGGTGTCAGGCAACAATCACTGTGTAAACATAACATACTAGCATTCATCGAATAACACGTATAACGTGCAGAACGGTCAGCGTATAAAAGTGTTTGCGTTGTGTGTCGATTGTGATTTGTATATAGATAACGTATGTAACACCCAAAAGTGCTTAAAGCAAAAAGGGATCGAGTATACTCACAGATCGTGTTTAACGAGTAAACTCATTCTTGGATTGAAGGGAGCGCTGAGAGATTAGCCTAGACACAGTACGACAGTATAAGCGTTGAATAGTGCATTAAACAGCGTGTCAGAGTGATGTGGGACGGATGGTGATCCGGACGGATGACCATTCGGTTGGAGGGTTGTCCGTTTAGGATGGATGTGTTTGTGTATGATGGAACTTTGAAGTTTTCGTTGTAGCATTTTAAAAGACATGGAATGTTTCCACCCTTCAGGTCGTCTGGTCGGACGGTCATCCGGACGGATGGCCGTCCGCTCGGATGGCAATCCGATTGGAGACTATATTCTTTGAAACTCATGAAATTGTTTAAGTGTTTAACAATACAAGTCACTGGGCCGGATAGCCATTCGATAGGATGGCTATCTGATCGGATGGCCGTTTGTCCGAGCGACTTGCTCGAGTTGGAAAATTTGTAAAATTAGCTAAGTTTAGGAAGTTTTGCGATTGAACCGAGACGGTATGACCCCATGTCAAACAACAGAACCACAACAAGCCTAGTTATCCAATCAGATGGGAATCACCCCGTTCGTTCGGTGACTGTTCTTGTCGGGATTTCATGTTCAACACGTGAATCAGTCGTCTCTTCGTTAGGAATCCATTCTCAGTCCGGGTCTACACTAGAGAATGAGTAGTGAAGCCGAACTAGTCCAGATTCTAACGGTTTTGAGTAAAAAGTTAAGAAAGTTGAAGAAAAGTTTGAAACATTAGCGAAATGTTTAGATTTAGGTGAAATCAGTGTTTAAACATTGTAGAAATCCTTTAGATTTGAGTTGTTCTTGGTGGAATGAGGTCACACTTTGGTGTTCTTGAACACCCATGATGACGTCACCCTAGAATAGCCCGAATCAGACGGATTTTATGGTGAAACGATGAGATTTGTTGGTGAAAATGATGAAGATGTGTGCATAGATTAAAGAAGTACAAGATTTGGTGAGAAAACTTACAAGAATCGCAAGGAATCGAGAGAAAATAGCCTAAGAACGAGCTGGGTCGGAGGAGAGCTGTCATATCACGTGAACAGTGATATGACAGGTGGTATTTATAGGCAAAGGTGAGAAAGGCGGTGCAGGTGAAGGGTCGAAGGGCGTTCCGATCAGATGGCCATCCGGACGGATGACCATTCGATCGAATGGTCCTTCGATCAGATGGCTTTTGCCCGTTGGTTTCCGACTTTTCGTTTCGTGCGTTGAGCGTTGCGATGCGTTTCGAGTAAATGATGCGATAGTATTACACACTAGTTACACAAATAATATAACTACTATTAACCACAAAAGTAAACCTTATATTTCGAGCTTGCGATGAGATTGCGTTGTGATAGAGTTAAGTAGATTAGTGTTTAGTTACGTTTATCGCATTGTTACTTACACATAATACAACTAACAAGCGTAAATTATAGCATCGATTATCTAGATTCGAGAGTACAAGTAATAATTAAGCAAGGAATGACAGATCCAATTAGCAATCTTTTCTTCCTTTGACTTTGACTTCCAAAGTCGGGTTGTTACACTTTTATACTTGTTTGGAGATGGATTCTAGGCAAAAAAAAAAAAAAAAAACCAAAAACGGCTATATTTGACCCCCAAACGGTCATATGACCGTTAATAATACTACAGCGTTTTCGGGGTTTTTAACCGGTTTTCTATTACCGTTAATAATTAACTAGATTTTTAACGGTTTTTATAAATAATCGATTTTTAACCGGTTTTGATATATAATCGCTCTTTAACAGGTTTCTTATATAACCGGTTTTCCAACCGGTTTTTTTCATCCAAACTAATAACCGACCCGTAACTGGTCAAACCGAATAATAACCAAACCGGTTAAAAAAATCTGGTTTCTAAAAAAAACGATTTCGATTTTTCCCAATTTCGGTTGGAAAACCGGTTTTTTTACATCTCTAGGTATACCTTTTTATTTGTGCACCTCTCTCTAGCCCAATACTTAACACACCTTCAGTCTTCTAGTTAATCGTTTGAATAATATGTATCGTATTTGAGAATTTTTAAAGCGACTATAAGGGTCCTTTAAAAAAAAGGACTAGCTTCAGAAAGATAAATTAAAATATACATGAATACTTAGGTGCTACATGACTCATATATGACCTTTTGTATAATATACGCGTATAAATCTATACTATATAATAAAAGAAACCACTTTAGGGACACTTGTCATTATATTAGGCCATCTCTTATAGATAATTATTATTTTAGTTTAATTTCTTCTAATTAATTATAGGTAACCCTCCTACTAAATATTATTTAGTTTAATATATATTAATTTGAACTTGAAAAAATAAAATTCAGATAAACGAAAATTATGAAATTAGTTGTAATTCTATATCATAGCATTTATAATTGTGAATAGAATAACAATTTATAATGGTGAATACTTTATCCTTGGTTGTGGTCCATGCGACTTTAGTTTGAATGACTATAACACTATTGTTTTGTTTTTCTTAAGTTAATTTATTCATAATAAAACAACGTTTTTAAAACACGTTGAAAGTATAATTGTGTAATTATACAAATAATATTTAGAATGATTACTAAACCATTTGTTAAACATTGAGAATGTTACACATATTTTTAAGTAAATTAATTAGTAAAGATACTGGCCAATTTTTTATGAATCAAAGAAATTATTTTCTAGTATGTAGAATCTATACATATAATAAAAGAAACCTGATTTGGGACATGTGTCACTCAATCAGGCTTCTTAGACTCTTATTCTCGCTCAACAATAATTAATCCCCGTGAGTTTTTTTTTTATTTTGTGCCGGATTCCGATTAAAGAGATAGATCCGACCCAGTTTTCCCCTATTGCTCCTCTTTTCAAAGCAAACCCTATCGCACCCGAATCGGTTTCTCTGCCTCTCTACCCTTATTCTCTCTCTGATAATCTCGATGAAGGTGATTGGAGGGAGTTTAACATCCATTCTCTGGAAATTCAGATATGATTGAAGTAGGCTTTCTTTACTACAAGATTGTAAGTTTCTTAATCACTTTAGCATAAGTAAAATACTAATCATTTGGCATTATGTGTATGATACTGTAACTTCAATAATAACTGATATGCTTCAACGAATCGATCATTTATTTATATGTGAAGTGAAACTTGTAGACTACTTTGGACTGTATTGGAAATACTTTATATTTACATTTAGCAGGAATATGATATGGGCTACTTTTTTTCTTTCTAAATAGTGACAAGGTTTTCATATTCTAGAGCTAAATTTTATTTGCTTCACCGTCTTCCTGTTCCCTTTTGTATATGTGTGGTTAAGGTTGGCAAAAGGGGTGGCTCGGGATAGGTTTTGGGTCAGTACGGGTCTAAGCAAAATGGGTTCACGTTAAAGTGTTGTATTGTGGGCAGGCATGTTCAAAAAGCTCACAAGTCGAGGAATATGCCTTTTTACTAATGCAACTATACTTTAAAAAGTGATTACTTGCTTAGACCATTGTACAAGCTTTTTGTTTCAAATAAATTACTGTTCTTTGTGAACATGCAAACAACTTCATTTTAAAAGAATGAGTGAGTTTGACACTTTTATACATTTAAACTTTAACAACCACATCACAAAAATGAGAATAGGTGTTCAAAATATTCAACCATTACATTTGGCATGTTGTCATAAACTAAAGATTTCTTTTGCTACTGTTCTGGAAATGTTTTATGTTTTTGAGTGGATGCAGCAATATAGGAAGCTAAGCTTTGGTCCTGGTGATAAATATTCATTCTAATAAGACACCAAGTATACAATGGCTTAATTAGAATTAACACATCCGTTTGTAATTCTATTATTGGTTCTTTAACTAAAAGTGGATGAGTTGCTAAGGTTACAGTATGAATGAGTTGATTTGATTTGATTTTGTGTTTAATTTAATCATAAAACGGTTAGCTTGAAAAGGAACAAGTCAAATGGTGATTGGTGAGTGGAGAGTCTCAACTATTCTAAACCCCGAAGTACAAAGGTCCATGGAAAGTGAACTTTGTGGGTTATAATTTAAAGCTTTTTAGTATTTTTATTTGTTAAACCAATTTCAATTAATTGTAATTTAAAGCTTTATAATATTTTATTTTGTTAAACCGCGTGTACACGCGGGGTCTAATCTAGTAACATTATACACGACTCATAGGCACGTATTATGAACCATGGGGTATAACAAATATTCTTGATGATTCATACGAGAGCCATAAAGTAGATACCCCAATAGTATTCATGTGACATGGTATTTTCTAAACTATAATCAAATGTAAAAGATAAAAGAGTAACAGTTGATAGGCGATCAAGCTGTCACGTTAGATGTCCATCGAGACATAACAACCCCACCTCACAATTAGCTAATTTCGTGTTTTTCTCTTATTTAAATCCATTTTTAGAATCAATAAAAGATTTGCAATACCACAAAGGCTGACCAATCACTTCAACATGACTAGATATAACATCATAAATCTCCAAAATGCTGTCAAAAAGATGCTGCTTATAATTTTACCAAACACTTGTTTGTTTGTTAACAAGTCAATATTCAAAGACAATTTCACAACTAACATCACATATTTAGACAAACAAGTAGAGGTTCGACAGACCACCAACTACAAGATTAACCAAATCAATTACCAATCATTTGAGCTGTCGAACGATCAAAGATCTCATGCCGCTGCTGATCACCACCCGAACCTTCAGTAGGTATCCCGGGGCCACCAAAACACAACCACTGGTTCACCGATGGCCTGCTATTCACCACCCCTTGTTCTTCATCAACTCCGTCATCAAACATATGATTTGAGTTCGATGAACCCACAACGTCGATACCCTTTTGTTTATTATCCAACGAATTATCTGAAGATAACGAGGACTTCGAAAATGAGTGAGACCGTGACCCTCGAGTTAAATGTGGCATTGCCTGCATAACACCATTAACCAATCCAGAAGCAAGTTTCTTTTTAACAGTTGGACTGGGAAGATTACTCCTTGCAGCAAGTGTTCTTTTGTTGTTTGGAAGTGATGATGCGTTCGAGTATTGCTGTCTCAACGGAACGGGGATTTCTTTAAAGTTTTGTGTAGAAACCAAACCTTGTTTTCCTTTCTTTATCGTTCTAATCCACCGAAGAAACCGTTGTATGCCCTTCTGCTTATTCTTTTTAACAGTCTTGGGTTCTACATTCGAGTTTGAGTTTGAACTCGAGTCGAGTTGACTTAGCCCTGGAGAATGCATACTAAAAGTCGGTGTACCATAAGCAGTAGAGGTAGCACTATCTATCCCGGTATACATAAACACTTCTGAATCCGACAGTTTGAAGGAAGTTCCGGGACTAGTACCGCCACCGCCGCCGCCACCATTGCCCCCCATTCTCAACCTAGAAGCAAAAAGCTTTCTTGCTGTGTAATCTTGGCTACTGAGAGTTGCCCCCGCTGAGATTAGTTGTCTAGTGAGTAGCTCCGACGAAGCCGATCCTGGTCGTTGCTTAAGAAGATCAAGCGGAGCCATACCATTGTTATCACGGATATTCACATCGAGTGAACCCGCAATCATAAGCAGTTCCACCAAGTCGCTGTGTAAGTTCCCACTAATGGCTAAATGAAGAGGGGTTCTTCCTTCATTATCTGTAGCATTAATCGTTTCTTCGATTTTAAACGATTTCGAGCAGACTAACTGTTTCATGAGAACAATCTGGCGGTCAAGTCTCCGAAAAGTAGGCGTTTGAAAACCCGTTACCGCCTTATGCAAAAACGTCTCTCCCGCATTGTTTCTTGAATGGATAGACTCCGGACACGCTTGAATCAAAACTTCAACCGTCGATAACTGCCCTCTGTAAGCCGCTATATGTAAAGCCGTGTTGCCTTGTTTGTCCGTCGAGTTTATCATTCCGAACAACGAAATAAGATCTTTAACTACCTCAACCTGTCCGCGCGCAGCTGCTGTGTGTAAGATCGTCGAACACTGAACATCTCGATAAGCTAAAACATCTTCGACAGAGCAATCACCAAGAAGCTCTTTTAATATCTTCAAATTACCACCTCGTGCCAATGCATGAACCGCCCTGTTCTTCATTTCCTGCTTGTAACCGAACGGGATCTCCCCAATATGTTCCTCTGACTCTCTGCCATTACCAGACATAAACCGCGGTGACATAGCGAAATCGTAAATAACCCAAAAAACCTCACAGTTCTTGCTCCTAGCAGCAGCGTAAAGTATATCAGTCACACCATACTCCCCTTCCCCGAAAACCAAAAGCGGGTCTTTCTGCAGCAATTCTTGAACAAAATGCAAGTCACCAGCAGAAGCAGCAGTGTACAAAAGCCACCCTCCATACCCAGATCCGATTAACGAGCTTTTCCCTCTTTTGCATTCGCCCTCGTGTAGCAGCCTCCGGGCGACAAAAGATCGGTTTTTGGCGACGCATTCAAACTGTTGTTCATCATCCCAGACAACCTCGAGGCGGCGTATACGCCGAAGAGATGTCAGTTTGATTAAATGGTTGCCGTCCAAGCGAAGAAGCTCCCGGACCAAATCGTAGTGCCTGTTGGCCGCTGCCCAGTCGATCGGAGAGGCGAACCACCATTGGTCCCCTGTGCTCTCCCATCTGAGGGGAAAATATGTTGGCATTGATCTATAACACACACCCACTAAATGTTCCTCAATTTCACCCTAATTGAAGTTCAAGATTACTGCAATAACAGAAGAAGAATATTGTTAAGCTTAATGGGTGAAAAAGGCATTTTGAAGGCCTCAAAACACAATCAAAGCATAAACATCATGTGAAAGTAACCACTATAGCTTGTCAGAGGCATAAGCATGCTCACTTAAAGAAATATTAACCACTGTTAAACTAACCCTAATTCATCATTACAGTAACTAAAATCACTGAAACCATAACATTAAACAACAATATTCAGGAATGGCAGAAAACCCACATGATAAAATGATTAAAATCATTACCCTTTGAACTGAAGATTTCTCTTTTAAAAAGGTAACCCCATTACCCAAACAATCAAACAAAAAGAGGATTTAGTAAATCATGATTCAGATAAAAGCAACAACAACAAAGAGAAAATTGTAGCAACTTATGATGCGGTAAGACGAGAGGGAAGTGGGTTGTGTAGGGATATGAATATGGCGGGAAGAGTGTGGGGGGAAGGGAAGATTCGATGGTGAAAACTGTAAAAGGGAATAATGGCAGAAAAGATGCAGAGAAGGTGTTTGACGAAATGCCTGAAAGAGAAAAAGGTGAATTGAATAAAGAGAGTGGAGAGGATCGAAAGATGGGAAGAGGAGACATTGCATTCGCGCCTTGTCGTTATCGTCACGCGGGAGTATCAATACGACTGATTGTTAACACGTTAGTTAAAGATTTAAGAATATTTATTTATTATTATTATTATTATACGGATTTCAGACTCTTTTGGACTTTTGTTAATGGTTAACTTTGACCAGTTATGTACCTTGTTTTACTAAATTAAGTAATGAAACTTTGAGTTAAACTTGGTCATTTTATCTGTTTAGTTTAAAGGTTTTATGAGTCTGAAAAGATTTAACCATTGTCATTTTAGTCCATTGAGTTAACTTCATCCATTTTTCTGTTAACGAGAAATGCAATTCGGTTATTTTATATGTAATTATGCTAACTAGAATGGCAATTCGACCATATAAAATGACCGAATTGCTCTTCTCGTTAACAGAAAAAATGGATGAAATTAATCAAGTGAACTAAAATGGCAACAATGAAACCTTTTTGGATCCACAGGCGAAAAATGAAACCTTTGGACTAAATTGGCAGGGATTAAAATGGCATTTAACTCTGAAACTTTTTTTAAGAAGTTTAATATAGTTTTGAGTAAACTGCCAAAATGGTCCCTAAGATTTGGTCATTTTAGTTCAAACTCAAACCTTTTGAATTTGAGTCCATGTGGCTTCAATTTTGTTGCCATTTTCATCCAAAATCAAAATCTGGTCAGATTTTTCAGTTAACATCTAGTTTTTTTGTTTTTTTGTAACACCTCAAAACTTGAATTATTAAATTCTTTAGTAGGTTACCTTGTGTGATTAGATGAAGTACAATAACTAAGTTATTAGGCCTAGTTAAATTTCTAATAAATAAATACAAGAATGAAGTTTGTGGCAATTAAGATGATATGTTAAACTTGAGGGACTTAGGGTGCCAAAATGGAAACTCAAGTTATTAAAACAAAATATCACACACACACACAAGGTGTGTGTGTGCGTGGTGGGATCGTCCAGGAGAAAGAGCAGAGGGGTGTGAACCCTAGCTCTCAAGAACAACAACACGAATTCAGCCCAATCAAAGCCAAAATCGAATGGAAAGCCTTGCATGGATGAAGATTTCTCATAATCTAACCCTAACAAACATATGGTAAGTTGTAATTTTGAGTTTAATGATTTTTGTATGAAGTGGCTTAGGATCAATCCACGAAATTTACTGAAATTAAGCATGAATATATGTTAGAATTATCATTTGGAATGTGAATTATACAAGATTAGATGTTAATTGAGGTTTGAAGATGAAACCCACTTGGGTTAGTAGAAATGGCGACATGGGTATGTCACCCATGTCCAACCTTTGTTTGATTCTTGATATGATATGATGCATGTGACCAAATTGTTAGTTATATTGAACATGGTATGAAATTTAATTGTTATTGGTATTTTGGATGATTAAAAACAAGAACTAGGAAGAAAAGAATGAAGGTTACTTGTACATTATGATTAGAAACTTGTACGCATGCCAAGTGTTCGATGAAATGACTAGGTGAATTTAGAAGGTGAAATAGTATGCAAGAAAGTGGTAATTAGATATGGAATGTGATAAAGAGATGTTTGATATTAAATTAACATGAGAATTGAGTTTAGATATAGTTCATTGATAAGTATGGACTATGGTGCAAGTGTAGAATTATGGAGGTTTCTAGTATGGTGTGTACATGTAAACAAGTGATCATGCGATTAAATGAGTATCTCACCATGAGTGTACCACATGCTGTTGAAATGATTAATGGAAGTCGAATGTGAATTGTAAATTAATATGGTTGTTCTCATGTATAATTTCATATGCTAACAAGAACGTGTGTGTAATGAAATGAAAGTATGTGTGAGTAAATATGTATGCGTGTATGATTATGTGATTATGTGGTTGTAAGTACATTTGCATCATAAGTATGAAATGTATATAGTGTCATATGTATAGCCTAATATGATGTAGCGAATATATGAGGTTAAGTCGGAAGTTTATACATTAAACCGTTAACTTTTGGAAGTCAACTGCACATAAGGGGCATAGCTAGAATTTTGACACAATTATAAGATCTTGGAACGTCATATGGTATGTGTTAAATTAATATGCGTTTTATGCGTTAACATGATGGATTGTATGAGTTTGAAAAGATGTGATTTGGGCGTATGCCTTATGTTTGTTAGACTTGACTATGAAAGCTAATTGCGAGTTATGCATTCGACATGATCATTTATATGTAAAATCATGTATACTAACAAGGATGTGATTGCGGTGACACGAAAGCATTAGGGATCATGTGGAAATGGACTCAAGCAAGAAAGACTAACGGGTCAAGAGCAGACAAGGAAGCGAATGCGAAAACGGACGCTCAAGGTAAGTGAATCCCAAACTTACCCTTTTGACTTAATATGTTTGTTATTTGGTAATTTATTTAGAGCTATGTAAGAAAGTATGAAGTAAAGGTAGTGATAAGGTAAGTCTAATGGAAAATAGTCGAATGTGGTTAGGTAGGTTGGGAAGTGCATGATAAAGATCAAACGGGTCGAACATATATGCATGAATCGTGTAACGGTAATGTAATTTATAAAGTTTAAGGACCTCAAGATATGAATTTTTTAGTTAATTAGGTAGGGAAATGTTTTATGAACAATTAGAAACAAGTTTCAAGTGAAACGGATGCAAAACGAGCGAGTTATGCGAGTTTTGGTATTAAAATGGAATGTTGATCTGGGCACCACCGTAGCGTACGGTGCCCACCGTAGCTTAAGGTGGGTGCTGAAGCTTTTCTTCCACCGTAAGGCAGTGGATTGTCACCGTATTGATTTTTATGGCCACCGTCCACCGTAGCTTACGGTGGAGGTCAGATGCAAAATATAAGGTTTATGCAATTATTCGTTTTTCTTCGAATTAGGACCCCGTGAACCCATTCCAAGCCCCGTTAAGCGTTTATAATGTACCTCAACCCTACTAAATGGCTTGGTAAGCTACGGTTAAATATGGAACTCATTTTAAGATCCGAAATGTACCCGAAAGTCACTTAAAAAGCGTTTATGAAATGTGAGTAAGAACGAGATGTATAAGCGAGTATGCGGGGAAATGAATTAAGTATGTGGGCATGTATGTATAGATTTAATTTCATTCCAATAACTGAAACTTATAAGTAAAAGAAATGAATGAGAGTGAGTACGTATATAAATTTAATTGCACCTGTCTATTACATGGAGAACGGTTACTAGGACAAGTCAGTAAATCATATAGTTTACGTTTGTATGTTGGTATGTAAGTGTGTAGGTGCGTATGTATGTATGTATGTATGTATATATATATGGCTTTAACATGTTTTGAGTAGTCATGTATTAATGATGTGCCTTGAGAATGAAACAGGAATGCAGGTATGCAAGTATTGAGCTTTCAACGATTCGATGCTCGGTGTAGAAGATGAACCCAAAGGGATATCCTGTTGGGGTTTATATAAAATTATAGATTGCTAAGTGGTTATATATTTTATGTCTTTATGCTAATGTTTAAGATGTCACCATTTACTAACATGTCAGATGTGGATGATGACCGCAGGTTGCGTGGATGCCATTAATGTCACGACCCCCGACCACACCCTGGACGGGAGCCGCGAGCAGTCAAGTGGTACCGGTGGTTATTTTTAAAACATTGCAGCGGAAATATTCATCAGGACCGTGAGTTAGGAAAAATATCATAGTTTAGAAAACACCGGGTTTTATTTATTTAATAGATGGGATAAAACCCATGTTTTACAGAGGTAGCTTTAATAAGGGATAAACCCGAATATATGAAACCATGTTTTCTTAATTTAATTCAATTGATAAAATAAGCCACTTCTTTAAGCGTTTCGGTGCCGTCTTGCCACTCTTGTTCCAATATACTGTAATTACCTGAAACGCGTTTTAAAAAGGTTTGGTCAGCAGGAAATACTGGTGAGTTCATTCATTTTTGTATAAAACGATGCATAGTTATAAATTACAGTATTAAGGGTGATTACATTGTTGCTATCAACCAAGTACCCCAAATCGGTATTTGTCACTCGACTTGTTTCTGTGACTATGGTCAGATCACCCATTGGCTAACTCGTTGTCCAATGGTGACGAGAATCAAGTTATGTATACAAAACCCCACATACCGGCAGTAATTGAAGATTACAAAGACTTAATCTCTGTAATTATAACTTTGAAAATAAATAGAGGAGTTAAATGCCATTTTAGTCCCTGTGGTTTGGGCCATTTTGCAAGTTTAGTCCAAAGGTTTCATTTTTAACCTGTGGGTCCAAAAAGGTTTCACAGTTGCCATTTTAGTCCACTTGGTTAACTTCATCCATTTTTTCTGTTAACGAGAAGGCCAATTCGGTCATTTTGTATATAATTCTGTTAACTAAAAGGGCAATTCAGCCATATAAAATGACCGAATTGGCCTTCTCGTTAACAGAAAAAATAGATGAAGTTAACCCAGTGGACTAAAATGGCCACTGTGAAACCTTTTTGGACCCACAGGTTAAAAATGAAACCTTTGGACTAAACTGGCAAAATGGCCCAAACCACATGGACTAAAATGGCATTTAACTCTAAATAGAGTTTTGTAAACAATTTGGTAAAAAGAGAATGACTCACCTTGTTAGCATATAGTCTTGTTTAAACAAGCATCTTGATTCTAAGCATTTACTTTATGGTTCTGAATCTTCTGATGGTTAAGCATCCATTTTGATTGTAAGAGTATGGTGTAGAGTTTCGAGTAGTTAAACATTTAGTTTAACAGAATGGAATACGTATTAGTGTTAAACCAAATCAAACTTAACGATGGTCACGAGATTCGAACCTTAACGAAATTCACAAAGTATAGCACTTTGGCATCCGTTTAACGAAATTCACAAAGTATAGTACTTTGGCATCCGTTTAACGAAATTCACAAAGTATAGCACTTTGGCATCCGTTTAAAGAAATTCACGAAGTATAGCACTTTGGCATCCGTTTAACGAAATTCACAAAGTATAGCACTTTGGCATCCGTTAGTTGGTTCCTGAATCGATCGGACCGAATATCGCATCAGTGATTATTGGTTAGAACACCAACGTATAGAGAGAAGAAGAAAAAATGAGCAAGGAAAATGAATTCCTAGGCTTCCTATTTATAGGTAAGAAGTATGAAATTTCTAGGAAGTTTCCTATAGCTTTTCTAGGAAGTTACCTATACATTTTCTAGGAAGCTTCCTACCCACATATATATCCTCTTACACTTTCCTAGCAACTTCCTTTGATATTATCTATTTCATATATATTTATTTTCATGTATATCTATCTAGGTGTTTAATTAGCTTAATTAATCTTGCTTAGCTTAATTAATCTTGCTTAGCTTAATTAATCTTGCTTACTCATTAATTAATCTTACTTAACCGATTAATTAATTTTAACGGTTTAATCAAATAATTTACTTAGCCGATTAATTAAATAACGTAACTAGATGATTAATCAACTTACTTAGCTTACTTAACTGCTAAGTTTCCTTTCCTGTTAAGTTGTCGTAGCTATTAAGTTTTCTAAACCGCTAAACTATCTTAATAGCTAAGTTTGATATACTAGTTTAACAACTTCCTGATTATGAGTTCTAATTTCTAGACACAAGAACTCGTATTAGTGTATTAACTCAATTCAACTTTAACGATAATCACGAGATCGAAACCCTCACAATGAATGACAAAGTATAGCCAGATATTGGCAGCACTTAAACATCCGTTGGATCAGTTTCAATCGATCGGATGGAGTATCGTACCAGTGATTAGGGTTATTACCCTAATAACAGGTAGAGTTTCGGGATTTAGAAAGTATAATCCCGAGCTACTATTTACTATAATAAAAGATGAAGGAAAGAAAAGAATTGAACAGTTTAAAACGTAGCATTGATCGAGTTAATACCCTGTATTGTAGCAGCGTCTCTCTAATGAAAATTACGATTTTGAGCAGTATATTTTCGTTTTTTGATTGATTTCTCGAGCACAGATGAACTGCCCATGTCCAACCCTTTTATAGCTGAAAAATGGGTTTTACGCGGCCCGCGTAAACCCTTTCTTAAACTTACGCGGCCCGCGAGGGCCATAAAGGCGGCAGTAGGGTTTGCTGTGTGATTGGTGGTCTTGACACGTGGACGAAACGTGTCCCTTAAGCTTATCCGGAGATCTTCAAGCTGTCGCGGCCCGCGTAAGCATAGCTTAAATCTTACGCGGCCCGCGAGCGACTAGAAAATCTGAATTTCTTGGTTTTTCATGGAATTTAGGGTTTTAGGTGTCTGGGTTCGTACTTACGGAGTGTTTTAGGACATCCTCGTGTAGGTCCTTACATCCTCCCCACCTTATTTAAAATCTCGTCCTCCAGATTTACTGGAACAAGTATGGTTACTTCCGTTTTATTTTCGATACCCAAGTATATTCTTGCCCACGCTTTAAGTCCTACTTTACCCTGACCAGAACTAATCTTCCATGTTTTTGGAATTCTCATGATTGACTGATACGGTCTTGCATTTACTTCTATGTTTTGAGGATGTATAGCTAAAGATTTTTAAGTATTTAATGAAATGTATCATGTATACTTGCCATTTTAGCTGATAAGCTACTAGTCCATTTTGCTTAGTTACTTTAATGGTTTGACATTCCTCGGACTTAACTTTCCTTTAAACACAGAGAGACTTTTAGTGATATCCTTTCTCTGATTTAAATTTCAATGGTTTGCCGATCTTATGGCCTGATAGTTGCTTTTCTCATATGTATGTCTAACATACTGGATGATATCTTCATCCATAAGGTTCTTCAAATGGGTAACACTAATACTTGTAGGCTAATTATTGAAAAATCTTATGAGTGATAAATGATAGTCCTATTTATCGCACATGCACTTAGCATGTCTTTCTATGTTTGCAGCGTTCCTTCATACAGCTCAAAATAAATCAGGTTAAAATTTTCCCAAAATGAGAAGTGAAATGACTATCTTGATTTGATGCAATAGATAACAGGATTCTATGCAATGAGACTATTTCATCCTTATATAACTTAACTAAGTGTCTTATACTAAATGGTTTTCTTTATTGGTAGGGATTGAGCAGACTTGGTTTGTTGATTCACAATCACCCAGATTGTGTCGTTACATTTTCTTATGTTGGGTAATTTGATAACAATATCCATTTGTTATCAATCCCATTCCCATATTGACACTTCTAATCATTGAAGTCAACCTAAAGGTTTCTAACGTTCAGCTTTAACTTGCTAACATATTAAATACTTAGAGGCATAACTTGCTATCTATCAATAATTTATAAAACTCTTGATACCTCATATCACTTACACGATGCAACAAATACTTAGTTTTATGAGCTCCTTCGAGAATTCCTTCTCATAGGTTTCCTTGATTAGTACCTAAATTCTTTTCTTATGGAATCTCCAAATTCCATTAATTCCTTTTTCTGATTCCTTCATTATTCCTTTGTAATCCTTCAGCATCATTTTTGATTGTTGTTTCTTGGGTACTCTTTAATTATTTCATTAAATCTATCCACAATTTAATCTAAGAGCACATACTTGATTCGGCTTCCTATGAAACTTATGACTTAAAGCATCAACTACTACATTAGTCTTAACTTTATGATATAACAATCGGTGTTGTTCCTAGTCTCGGATGAATTCTAAGTTTCTTCTCACGATCGGGTGATAGTCTAAGTAGATCCTCTGGGAAACGTCGTTCGGAATTTCTTTCAGTTCCATGCATCTAGTGTTAATGAACTCCGAGACCATATACGCCATGTCTTACTTCCGTGCATAACTCGCAGCTTTCCTCACAGAGACGAACTTTGTCGGCTGGTCTGTCTTGCCTCCTTGTGGTCACTTTTTCAGTTGGCTAAGTCAGCAATCACCTCTGGAATCATCGTTTCCATGTTATTTCTTTTTCTGAAGCAGACAGAGTTTCCTTTCTGTCAGTTCTCTCCATTTCATGGCATATGTCTTGACCATGTGTTTTGAAGCTCAGATCTCACTATCTAAATGTCTAAATTTTGAAGCATACATTACTTCATTTAACATATGCCAATGGTTATGACACTTCAGTCTTTTAAGCCCATGTATTGCCATAACAGCTTCCTTACTATTGATAATCTTAATAGGATTACAAGTGAGGAGAGTCTTTGTAAGTGCATCTAGTCGTGGTTACTGTTATTTTCGCAAGAGTTCTTAAAGAAAGTAGAATTATTCTCATTAGCGTAGGTTTTGAGACGTTTAGTGTCTAGCACAACTTTAGCTACAGGTTTCCTAATGCGTTACTAATCTAAGGTAACGCAAAGGGAATTCTTATATTTTCGATGGCATCCCAACATAAAGGGTTCATATACTCCTTGTCGCACGAGTTAAGAGACAGATGATCAAATGAAATAATGTTCGATATCGGAATTATAGATGTATACAAGAGATTCCTAAGAAAGAAATCTAGAATTATCATTGACACACATGCTTGTGTTTTATTCTAAATTGTTAATCCTTATGGTTTTTGGATTTCCTTATAGATATACATATCTATCTAATCATATATTTCACATTCTGTAATATACATACCATTCATAAGGTCAATGTATTTAACAGATTCATATTTCCAAAGACAAGTCAGATATCAGGTCATGATACTATTTAGGGAATTCTGTCACTAGTTTTACATATCATATACCCCATCTTAACCGGTTCTCGCCGGAGAGGTAACCCCATCTTACCCGGACAAGTTGGAGAGTCTGCTACACCATACCCAGTCTTGCCGGAGAGGTAATTGGTATTTCCCATAAATAAATATTTCTTAAATCATGATTTAAAAATGAATATTTTATTAAGGCTTTCATCAAAGAACAAGGAAATTAATATTCACGTGACGGATCATATTCCAGAACCAAGTAGTTCCAATAAATAAGAAATAACAGTGGCCAAGTGTTATTGCTTATTTACCATACGTGCAACGTTCTAGTCATCATCCTCACGGCATACTAACACCCATCACATTTTATTTACGCAAGTAATTAGCTTATCTCGAAGCTTATACTAAGGCATCTTTCTTAGGTTCAAGGCTAAATACTATCCTGGGTGCTACCAATTAATAACAATTTCCTAACTCTTTCGTTTAAGTTTAGGTATTATTACAACACCCAATTGCTTAAACCAGTGGCTCTAATAGCACCTTCTGTCACGACCCCTGACCACACCCTGGACGGGAGCCGCGAGCAGTCAAGTGGTACCGGTGGTTATTTTTAAAACATTGCAGCAGAAATATTCATCAGGACCGTGAGTTAGGAAAAATATCAGAGTTTAGAAAACACCAGATTTTATTTATTTAATAGATGGGATAAAACCCATGTTTTACATAGGTAGCTTTAATAAGGGATAAACCCGAATATATGAAACCATGTTTTCTTAATTTAATTCAATTGGTAAAATAAGCCACTTCTTTAAGCCTTTCGGTGCCGTCTTGCCACTCTTGTTCCAATCTACTGTAATTACCTGAAACGCGTTTTAAAAAGGTTTGGTCAGCAGGAAATACTGGTGAGTTCATTCATTTTTGTACAAAACGATGCATAGTTATAAATTACAGTATTAAGGGTGATTACATTGTTGCTATCAACCAATTACCCCAAATTGGTATTTGTCACTCGACTTGTTTCTGTGACTATGGTCAGATCACCCATTGGCTAACTCGTTGTCCAATGGTGACGGGAATCAAGTTATGTATACAAAACCCCACATACCGGCAGTAATTGAATGTAACACCCCATGTTTTCATAAGTCAAAGTCAAAGTCAAGGTCAAAGTCAACGACCGATGATACGAATTTGATTTATGGAGAATTCTTTATTTTGAATGTATTATGTGGAGTAAGTGTTGTTAATGACAATAATCGACGTATTTCAATTCCCATCTAATCGACCTACGACTGTGAACTGTAGGAAGTAACAATGCGATAAAGTTAATTAATCAATAATCAAACTATGCTAATCAAATCGACATCGAATCGAATCGCAACTCGAGCTACGTATTTTAATTATTGTTATACGTGTGTGTGTGCCTTATGTGTTACTTGTGCATGTTTATTTATGTTATGTGTGGTATTCAATCGAAACTCGAAACGCAATCGAACTCAATCGAAATCGAACTATGATAATTGGTAGAGAAGAGACAACGCTCGATGTGAGTGATTGGGACTGAAAGTAATTTGACTAGGAAACCCTATCGTATCGAACCGCTCCCAACCGAAATCGAAATATCAAAAATCGTCGCACCGAACACTCGAAACGTGCAGCTGATCGATCAGGCTACCAGCCGATCGAACAGCCAGCCGAACGGACTGCTGTCCGATCGGACAGGCTGTCCGATCGAGCTGCCTGGCCGATCGGCCAGCACTTTCCTCTTTTGTCATCCTATAAATACCCCTGTCATTGTCATCCTTTCCACTTTTAGAAACCTCCGTCCGACCAGCTCGTGTTCTTCACCTTTTCTCAGATTCTTCTCGATTCCGATAAGATTTCGTCCTAAACCTTGTACTTTCTTGATCTACACGCACTCCTACACCTTTCTACCTTTCAAATCTTAACTTTTAACCGTGAAGTCATCAAGATTCAAGTGTTCTAGGATGCTGTCATCATGGGTTCTTGAAGAACTTCATGTTTTGGCCTCAATCCACCAAGAATAACTTGGATCTAGCCGATTTCCACATAAACACACAAAGATCTTTCATAGATCAAAACACATAACCGGTAAAAAGGATTGAAAGATGGTTATTCCAATTTTCTTTCAACTCTTTTTCACTCAATGCTTTTAAACCGATAGAAACGGAGCCTGTGCCAACTTACAAATCACTCCGGTGGTTGCTTGGCTCAAGATCCAGATTCTATCAACGAGGTTAACCAATTTTGGGTTAAACGATAAGCTCCGTTCCGAACAGTTCACCAGCCGGATTTGGGTGATTCCTGTCCGACCAGGGGAACCAAGTAAGGACGAAGGATCTATGGTTCGGTTCGTTGTCAAAATACCTCAATAAAACGACAAACAAACAGAACAACCAAGTGTTAGATGAATAGGCTGATCAGGTCAGGATACTGACCGATCGGACTGCTGTCCGAACGGACAGCCAGCCGATCGGATAGTCAGCCGATCGACTGGCCAGCCGATCGGTTAACACATGGTCCCACACAATCAATTTATTTTGAAGAATAGTATTGAACGAATTGCCGTTCGATCGGACTACTGTCCGATCGGATTACTTTTCGGATCATGAGATACTATACTTCAACACTTAATCGATTTTTCAACATGTTCGATGCACTAGAAGTGCCACCCGATCGAGCAGCCGTCCGATCAGGTGACACCCTGCTGAGAACTCATCATGGTTGATCATACATGTTGTTCGATCGAACAACATTAGTGCTATCCGATCGATCAACTAACCGATCCACCGCACCATACTTTGCATTCATTTAAAGTTGTTGACCATTGTTGACTTGCCAACCGATCGGTCAGCAAGCCGTATCATTGCGTCACTTTACAAATCATTAAATTTTGACTTGTTGACCTGTCCGATCGAACACCTGTCTGATCGAACACCTGCCCGATCCATTAAGATACCTAACCGATCGGGGTGCCGGCCGGTCGAACTACCGACCGATCGATCGACCTGAAGGGTAAAGGTACTTAAATGTTTTGAAATGCTACAACGAAAACTTCAAAAGTCAAACCATCATACACAAACACATCCTTCTCAAAGGAAGAAACAATCCACTCGAACAGCCATCCGATCGGCCTACCGACCGACCGGACAGCGGTCCGAGCGGACTGTCAACCGAACGGTCAACCATCCGATCGAACTACCATCCGATCGACCAGCTGTTCGACTCTCCAGCACTTGTTTTCGTTTTACGCATCACTTATCGTTATGCTATCAAACTATTCAGGCTAACTTTACTCGCCAAGCGCTCCCTTCAATCCATCAACCGCTGTGAGTATACTCGATCCCTTTTTGCTTTATGCACTTTTGGGTGTTACATACGTTACAACTATTCAAATCACATCAAGCACACTACTCAATACTATTTGAACGCTAACCGATCAATGCATGTTATACGTGGCTTATGAATGCTTGTTTGTTATGGTTACACATGGAATGCTGTCTACCTGCCTTAGCAACGATAGTACTATAGTTTGGACTCAGCACCCGTTCACACGGGGGTTGTTAAGGACAATTACTTGCATGGATTACGGTGGTAATCATGTATTGCGAACTGCCTCGGGCAGTCAACCCGCAGTCATTGGTATCGATGGATCTATGTCGATAACTAACGTGCTTCATTTCACTATGTGTACGTGTTGGTTATGCGTAAATGAATTCGAACTCTATAAGCTATTATCAAACTTGTATGCTCACCTTTACATTATATGTATTGACTTTATTTTAACGTATGTGACAGGTGCTTAGGATGCACACTTGGTAGGAATTTGAAGCTAGAATAAAGCTTTAGAGCCCAACCAATAGTTGTCTGTAGAAATTGAATCAAGGGTCTCTAGAAGCAGATAAACAATTGCTGTATTTAAATCTGAGTTGTCGGAACAGAATTATCTGCCTAGTTGTTATCTGTAATAATTTGTTTACTGTTTGAGACATGGTATGGGGCATGTTACTTTAAATTGAACAGTAATGATAATTGTTATGGAAACTTCTGGACAATCTGTTTCGCTTAGTGCCATGCCCCGATGATTCTGCCATCGGTTGGGGTGTGACATTGAAGATTACAAAGACTTAATCCCTGTAATTATAACTTTGAAAATAAATAGAGTTTTGGAAACAATTTGGTAAAAAGAGAATGACACACCTTGTTAGCATATAGTCTTGTTTAAACAAGCATCTTGATTCTAAGCATTTACTTTATGGTTCTGAATCTTCTGATGGTTAAGCATCCATTTTGATTGTAAGAGTATGGTGTAGAGTTTCGAGTAGTTAAACATTTAGTTTAACAGAATGGAATACGTATTAGTGTTAAACCAAACCAAATCAAACCAAATGATGGTCACGAGATTCGAACCTTAACGAAATTCACAAAGTATAGCACTTTGGCATCCGTTTAACGAAATTCACAAAGTATAGTACTTTGGCATCCGTTTAACCAAATTCACAAAGTATAGCACTTTGGCATCCGTTTAACGAAATTTATAAAGTATAGCACTTTGGCATCCGTTTAACCAAATTCACAAAGTATAGCACTTTGGCATCCGTTAGTTGGTTCCTGAATCGATCGGACCGAATATCGCATCGGTGATTATTGGTTAGAACACCAACGTATAGAGAGAAGAAGAAAATAAATGAGCAAGGGAGATGAATTCCTAGGCTTCCTATTTATATGTAAGAAGTATGAAATTTCTAGGAAGTTTCCTATAGCTTTTCTAGGAAGTTACCTATACATTTTCTAGGAAGTTTCCTACCCACATATATATCCTCTTACACTTTCCTAGCAACTTCCTTTGATATTATCTATTTCATATATATTTATTTTCATGTATATCTATGTAGGTGTTTAATTTACTTAATTAATCTTACTTAACTTAATAAATCTTGCTTAGCTTAATTAATCTTGCTTAGCTTAATTAATCTTGCTTACTGATTAATTAATCTTACTTAACCGATTAATTAGTTTTAACGGTTTAATCAAGTAATTTACTTAGCCGATTAATTTAATAACGTAACTAGATGATTGATCAACTTAGCTTACTTAACTGCTAAGTTTCGTTTCCTGTTAAGTTGCCATAGCTATTAAGTTTTCTAAACCGCTAAACTATCTTAATAGCTAAGTTTGATATACTAGTTTAACAACTTCCGGATTATGAGTTCTAATTTCTAGACACAAGAACTCGTATTAGTGTATTAACTCAATTCAACTTTAACGATAATCACGAGATCGAAACCCTCACAATGAATGACAAAGTATAGCCAGATATTGGCAGCACTTAAACATCCGTTAGATCAGTTTCAATCGATCGGATGGGGTATCGTACCAGTGATTAGAGTTATTACCCTAATAACGGGCAGAGTTTCAGGATTTAGAAAGTATAATCCCGAGCTACTATTTACTATAATTAAAGCTGAAGGAAAGAAAAGAATTGAACTGTTTGAAACGTAGCAGTGATCGAGTTAATACCCTGTATTGTAGCAGCGTCTCTCTAATGAAAATTGCGATTTTGAGCAGTATATTTTCATTTTTTGATTGATTTCTCGAGCACAGATGAACTGCCCATGTCCAACCCTTTTATAGCTGAAAAATGGGTTTTACGCGGCCCGCGTAAACCCTTTCTTAAACTTACGCGGCCCAAGAGGGCCATAAAGGCGGCAGTAGGGTTTGCTGAGTCATCGGTGGTCTTGACACGTGGACGACACGTGTCCCTTAAGCTTATCCGGAGATCTTCAAGCTGTTGCAGCCCGCGTAAGCATAGCTTAAATCTTACCCGGCCCGCGAGCGACCAGAAAATCTGAATTTCTTGATTTTTCATGGAATTTAGGGTTTTAGGTGTCGTACTTACGGAGTGTTTTAGGACATCCTCGTGTAGGTCCTTACAATTAACGTTATGTAAGATTATGCGGATGAAGAATCGAGATGAGTAGCTTGGATTGTATAAAGGGGTGATTATATAAATAGTATTCATATGTTATTCTTGTTACGCCCTTATGTAAAAGTAATGTAACAATCCTTTTTGAATGATGTCTTAAAAGCCTTATAAGTATGATAAATTGATTTAATTAAAGAAATTTTAAGACTCGTATTTGCGCTACGTTGTTTTCAAGATAAAACGTATATGGGTGTTACAAGTTGGTATCAGAGGCCTGGTTTTAGGGAAATCAAGCATGAGGAGGCAAATACTTGAACTCAAACCTGTGTGCTCTTGTGACAAGGAACCCGTACAATCCAAGACTCGATCAAGTTCTAAAGGTAGAAGCGAAGGTAAGTATGTACTAAAGTATGTATTTGGAGAAAACTAACAGTATGTTACGTGTAAGGTAAGCATAATTGCTTGGAGAGGATGATTCGTGAATGCGGTCTAGGACCGGCACCAAGGCATGTAATAAGACGAATCGACCCCAGGTACGTAAAATTTATCATGTGGGTGCACATAATGGTAAAAATCTATCAAGTGACGGAAAATTTTGAATGAAGTATAATAATAGAATGGAATGAAGTTTTGAAAATGTTACACGTGCTGAAACCTAGTTCTTCGGACATAAGGTGACGATTACACGAAGACACGAAACTAGTATGTGGATTGTGTACCTGGCCAGTACACAAGAAACATATGACGTTCGTGAGACCGTGATAATTGTTACAGGTATGTCTGTTAGAATTAGGCAGTAGGTGGGCGTGAGGGTGAAGAGAAAAGTAAGACTTTCAGGGATTTGAAAGTACCAAATACGCATGGAAAGTATGAATGATATGTTAGAATCTGCGAGATGGATTCGAAACATGAAAGGAATGAAAGTATGAATAATATGTTAGAATTCGCGACCCGGATTCAAAACATAGAAGGGAACGAATGATAAGAATAAAAATGTTCGAATGTGCAAGTAAATGCAGACTAGGCAAGTAATTGTTCTTTAAAAAGTCAGATAATATCCAAGTTATGTCTTAATCTTATATATTTATATATGTGAATGTATATATATACATATACACACAAATATGTTTGTATGTAAGAATGGTTAAAAGGGACGAATGAGTCATGGAAGTCAAATGGTAATCGCCATTTAAACCTTGTACTTAAAGTTTTGTTTTGACAAGTTTTATGCTTATAGGTAAGCGTAATGAATGGGCATGTTTTGCCCCAAATTAGAAAGCTAGGGTTGAGATTATTAACTAGAAAACAAATGATAGTAAGATAATATGAAGGGTTCGGTTTATTAAACAAGCAAAAACCGACGAAAGTAGTAGTAGCAAAGAAAGCATTAGATGAGAGGAGTATTGAATAAGGTTATGCGATAGGCATATTGAACTTTCACTCATAAGAGAGTACTACGTAAGCAATGAAATGTATAATGTAGTATGCCTAGTAAGTTAAGGATTTATAGAAGAATATAGGTGAATTAATACCAAATGAATTGAATAACTGAATGAAAATGATATGATAAGAAACGGTCATATGTGGACCAGTTGTGAATGGGTCAAGCGAACTAATGTTTAAAAATGATTTGAAAAGGGCTAGTATGTAAACAAGTTAATTGATAAACGCCATACTCGAAGAAATTTGAATGATATGTGCTAACCGTTAATGTTACAGATGAGAATGGTGAAATTCTTGGCGTGATAAAAGTAGTAGAGCTGACGAAAGGATGCTCAAGGACAGGAACTTAATACATGAATGAATGAAATAAATCCTGGTAAGGAAGGTACTATGAAGAAGCGGGTTGACTCGGCTTACGGATCATTGAATTATGCAATGGAGACGAGGTTAGTAAAAAGTTTAATTCTGGATTGAAAGATAAGAATCTGTAAATCGATTGTACGTATGAATGAAATTATTGTGAAAGAATAAAAAATAGGGTTAGACATAGAGTTGTAAGTAGTATAAGTGGCGATAGAAAGGTAGATTAATAAGTAATCCTCATGGCAAGTACGGATAAGGTGATATAAAATGAATGTTAGTGAAAATTTAGTATGTAAATGACCCAAATTATTATGTGATAGCGAAAGAACCTAGAAAGAATGCTAGTTTCAAATTATACGTTATGGGATGTGCGACAAATGTCAATTTCTCGCATGTTATGTAAGTTGTCCAATGTAACCTGAATGAATGAATGAATGAATGAACGAAGAATAAAACTAGACGGGTTAAAGAAGATGTGAAAAAGGTTTCGGGGACGAAACCTTCTTTAAGGGGGGTAGATTTGTAACAGCCCAAAACTCGAATTATTAAATTCGTTAGTAGGTTACCTTGTGTAATTAGATGAAGTACAGTAACTAAGTTATTAGGCCTAGTTAAATGTCTAATAAATAAATAAAAGAATGAAGTTTGTGGCAATTAAGATGATATGTTAAACTTGAGGGACTTAGGGTGCCAAAATGGAAACTCAAGTTATTAAAACAAAATATCACACACACACAAGGTGTGTGTGTGCGTGGTGGGATCGTGCAGGAGAAAGAGCAGAGGGGTGTGAACCCTATCTCTCAAGAAAAACAACACGAATTCAACCCAATCAAAGCCAAAATCGAATGGAAAGCCTTGCATGGATGAAGATTTCTCATAATCTAACCCTAACAAACATATGGTAAGTTGTAATTTTGAGTTTGATGATTTTTGTATGAAGTGGCTTAGGATCAATCCATGAAATTTACTGAAATTAAGCATGAATATATGTTAGAATTATCATTTGGAATGTGAATTATACAAGATTAGATGTTAATTGAGGTTTAAAGATGAAACCCACTTGGGTTAGTAGAAATGGCGACATGGGTATGTCACCCATGTCCAACCTTTGTTTGATTCTTGATATGATATGATGCATGTGACCAAATTGTTAGTTATATTGAACATGGTATGAAATTTAATTGTTATTGGTATTTTGGATGATTAAAAACAAGAACTAGGAAGAAAAGAATGAAGGTTACTTGTACATTATGTTTATAAACTTGTACGCATGCCAAGTGTTCGATGAAATGACTAGGTGAATTTAGAAGGTGAAATAGTATGCAAGAAAGTGGTAATTAGATATGGAATGTGATAAAGAGATGTTTGATATTAAATTAACATGAGAATTGAGTTTAGATATAGTTCATTGATAAGTATGGACTATGTGCAAGTGTAGAATTATGGAGGTTTCTAGTATGGTGTGTACATGTAAACAAGTGATCATGCGATTAAATGAGTATCTCACCATGAGTGTACCATATGTTGTTGAAATGACTAATGGAAGTCGAATGTGAATTGTAAATTAATATGGTTGTTCTCATGTATAATTTCTTATGCTAACAAGAACGTGTGTGTAATGAAACGAAAGTATGTGTGAGTAAATATGTATGCGTGTATGATTATGTAATTATGTGGTTGTAAGTACATTTGCATCATAAGTATGAAACTTATATAGTGTCATATGTATAGCCTAATATGATGTAGCGAATATATGAGGTTAAGTCGGAAGTTTATACATTAAACCGTTGACTTTTGGAAGTCAACTGCACATAAGGGGCATAGCTAGAATTTTGACACAATTATAAGATCTTGGAACGTCATATGGTATGTGTTAAATTAATATGCATTTTATGCGTTAACATGATGGATTGTATGAGTTTGAAAAGATGTGATTTGGGCGTATGCCTTATGTTTGTTAGACTTGACTATGAAAACTAATTGCGAGTTATGCATTCGACATGATCATTTATATGTAAAATCATGTATACTAACAAGGATGCGATTGCGGTGACACGAAAGCATTAGGGATCATGTGGAAATGGACTCAAGCAAGATAGACTAACTGGTCAAGAGAAGACAAGGAAGCGAATGCGAAAACGGACGCTCAAGGTAAGTGAATCCCAAACTTACCCTTTTGACTTAATATGTTTGTTATTTGGTAATTTATTTAGAGTTATGTAAGAAAGTATGAAGTAAAGGTAGTGATAAGGTAAGTCTAATGGAAAATGGTCGAATGTGGTTAGGTAGGTTGGGAAGTGCATGATAAAGATCAAACGGGTCGAACATATATGCATGAATCGTGTAACGATAATGTAATTTATAAAGTTTAAGGACCTCAAGGTATGAATGTTTTAGTTAATTAGGTAGGGAAATGTTTTATGAACAATTAGAAACAAGTTTCAAGTGAAACGGATGCAAAACGAGCGAGTTATGCGAGTTTTGGTATTAAAATGGAATGCTGATCTGGGCACCACCGTAGCGTACGGTGCCCACCGTAGCTTACAGTGGGTGCTGAAGCTTTTCTTCCACCGTAAGGCAGTGGATTGTCACCGTATTGATTTTTATGGCCACCGTAAGTTACGGTAGCCACCGTAGCTTACGGTGGAGGTCAGATGCAAAATATAAGGTTTATGCAATTATTCGTTTTTCTTCGAATTAGGACCCCATGAACCCATTCCAAGCCCCGTTAAGCGTCTATAATGTACCTCAACCCTACTAAATGGCTTGGTAAGCTACGGTTAAATATGGAACTTATTTTAAGATCCGAAATGTACCCACAAGTCACTTAAAAAGCGTTTATGAAGTGTGAGTAAGAACGAGATGTATAAGCGAGTATGCGGGGAAATGAATTAAGTATGTGGGCATGTATGTATAGATTTAATTTCTTTCCAATAACTGAAACTTATAAGTAAAAGAAATGAATGAGAGTGAGTACGTATATAAATTTAATTGCACCTGTCTATTACATGGAGAACGGTTACTAGGACAAGTCCGTAAATCATATAGTTTACGTTTGTATGTAGGTATGTAAGTATGTAGGTGCGTATGTATGTAAGTAAGTATGTATGTATATATATGTGTTTATATATATGGCTTTAACATGTTTTGAGTAGTCATGTATTAATGATGTGCCTTGAGAATGAAACAGGAATGTAGGTATGCAAGTATTGAGCTTTCAACGATTCGATGCTCGGTGTAGAAGATGAACCCAAAGGGATATCCTGTTGGGGTTTATATAAAATTATAGATTGCTAAGTGGTTATATATTTTATGTCTTTATGCTAATGTTTAAGATGTCACCATTTACTAACATGTCAGATGTGGATGATGACCGCAGGTTGCGTGGATTCCATTAATGTAACACCCGGCTCTTTTGTACTTTCCATTTATAGAAAGTTTTGTTCGTATTTCTATTTTTGGAAACCTGGTGTTCTTGTAATCGTCCTTTCCTTGTAATCATTGTAAAACCGAGACTTGGATCATTAATGAAACTCGTATTTTGATACAAATATGTTATACACACGTTATGTATGCTTGTATGTTCGAATTGGTGAATCAATTGGTTTTTAATCATTATTCTTGGAAACTATGTGCTAAACTTGTAATTAATCTAAACTTATGCATAAAATGTGTTTTGAACGTAAACGACACTTGATTTTGATGCTTGAACGCTTAATTATACTTGGTTTATACTTATCATACTTGAATTTATCTCAATCTATGATTTTGTGGCAAATATAGTCCCTAAAAGACCTAAAAACACCAAAATAGCAACTTTGGGGGCCAAATTGTAAATAATGACACTTTAATTCCGGAACAATAAGTTGAGGCGGGCCGCGACAAGGTCCTCCGACCCTTTACGCGGCCCGCGTGAACGTCATATCTGCAGAAAACACATTCAGCTGCATATCTACGCGATTTTGCACGAAATCCTAAGTTCCAAGACTCCCCAATCACCTTTAATCCACCTCTAATCACCTCCAATCATCCCTAACCTCTTCCACTATAAATACACACCTCTTCCAAGCATTTTTTACACTTTCACAACTCTCTACAACTCACAAATTCACTCTCAAATCAGTTGCAAATCTGCATTTTCGGACAGATTCATACTCTTGCACTAAAGTGAGTATAACTTGCTCATTTCTCAACGAAATTACTTGATTCTTCTTCCTACTTGCTTGGATAATCATGGGGTTCGATTCCTTGACTTCTCCTTGGAGAAATCAGACCTGGAATTGCCCTGAAATGGTCCATAAACTTTCTGTTTTGTTTTAAGTTCTTCAAAAGCTTGTTTAAACTTATCCAACTTGTGTCTAACACATCTCATACCTATGTCCCAATGCTTACAACCTATCTCATGGTTGGTTAAGCTTAAAAACAAGGTTGAGACACTTGAAATCAGAGGATTAAACCTCATAACTTTCTGTTTTGATTAGGGTATTTTACCCACAAGTCATGTTCGAGCTTAGATCTTGATGTAGAGTGATTGTGGAACAACTTGGGTTGCTCCAACATAAAATCCTCACATGATTTGATGATTTCTCTTAGTTTAGAATATTTGCATACTTGTATTAATCCTAGTTCTTGACCCTCCTTGGTTGTCTTTACATCAAGTGAAGTGGTGAACGTTCAAGGGGTTCCTAAATGGAAGCTTGTCTTCCTACCCCATACATGACATCCATGATAACTCGAGGTGCCTAAATGAAGATCCTAATCTTCTACATCCTACATGAATTATTGGACTAAATAGTACGTAATACTTAACCTAAATATATATACCCTCATTCGAACCTTTAATGTTAAACTTGTGTTTATATGTTAAAGTAGTAGGATATCATCTAAGACCTAAAATCTCGATATGATTCTAATGGGTGTACTACCCATAAAATACAATATAACCCTAGTGGTTACATAGTGTCATATAAGAGTTATAAGATGAAGATGATTATTTTTTTTATCATACTTTATGTTATGTTAAACTCCAAATTTATAATCTTCCGTTGAACGCCAAACTCACACACCTATGTTTCCTCGTGTAGAAGGACTAGGTGCTCCAACTTAATCCACTCCAACAACTCGCTCGCGGGAATTCCAAGTAGGAAAGCTTGCAACCACCGTGAGTATACTCGATCCCCTTTTCCCCTTTTACACTTTGGGATGCAACATGTATAATTATGCAAATACTTTTAAACTAAACATACTCAATTGCTTGAACGAAGCATGAAACTAATGTGACTTACTTGCTATTCTTGTATGCTCTATGAACGATTTGGAATGTTATATGCTCATTGACTTTGCTCGCCCACCTTAACAATTATAGCGCTATAGGATTAACGCCCCGCCCGCTATTCTATTGGGTATTGTTAAGTTACCACCCCGCTAAACTATTGTGATTAGGCTATTTTATGCGTTGTATTCTAGGGTTTGATCATATTGTACGCCAAAATTGCATACTAGTAATCACATATTATGAATCATGTTGGATTTGAGTTTTTATTCTATTATGCTATGTAAACAAACTTGTATACTCGCTCATGCTTTTGCATTGAAACTCTATTTTAATACATGTTGCAGGTTGATTATTGAAGTATGGATGAATGATGAAACAAGTTTAGGGTGGACTAGATACACACCTTTAATCTATTTATCTTTTAATGTTATGTTATTTGTTGAAACAATGTTGTATTTTGTTTTGAATATTGTATGACAATTTAGCACTTGCAATGAAATTTGAATTTAATTAAATATTGTCACATAGTGTTATGAAGTCTCTAGCAATCTATACACACTTCGTCTCATCCCGATGTTTCCGCCATCGGTTGGGGTGTGACAATTAACGTTACGTAAGATTATGCGGATGAAGAATCGAGATGAGTAGCTTGGATTTTATAAAGGGGTGATTATATAAATAGTATTCATATGTTATTCTTGTTACGTCCTTATGTAAAAGTAATGTAACAATCCTTTTTGAATGATGTCTTAAAAGCCTTATAAGTATGATAAATTGATTTAATTAAAGAAATTTTAAGACTCGTATTTCCGCTGCGTTGTTTTCAAGATAAAACGTATATGGGTGTTACATTTTTTCCTCTTTTTTAATGAAGGACAAAATTGTTTTTTAACGTTTTATTATAACAAATTAAAAAAATTGACCATTTTGTCCTTCATTAAAGGGGGCGAAAAGGAGAAAAAAAATTGGATGTTAATTGAAAAATCTAACAAGATTTTGATTTTGGATGAAAATGACAACAAAATTGAAACCACAGAAACCCAGATTCAAAAGGTATGAGCTTTAGACTAAAGTGTCAAAAGTAACCAAACTTCAAGCATCATTTTTGCAGTTTACTTTATAGTTTTTAGAGTTTGGATAAGTAGTTGTGAATTACTAGAACTAAAGAAATGGTATTTTAGTTATCATTGAACAAATAAAAGAAATGAAGGATGACGATTGTTAAGTGGGAGGTAAAAGAGAAAAACATTGTAGTTATCAATTTAACATGTGACCGATAATAAAAAAAACAGTTATTATCTGATAACTAGTATTTGAATCTGTCTGTGATGCGACACTCCAGATATGTATTCTTTGTTTCCAGAGACATAGCATAAGGTAAAAGTCAGTTTTTCAATTACGTATAGTAAAATGACATCCCCAAAACCACAAGATTGGATGTCCACATTAAGTTCCGTATAACTATTGCCCTTGACTTTCGTTGATGTTAGTTATCACATATGATTCAATGTATGTTGAAATATGTCATTTATTTTTGTGATTTATTTTTACAACGTAACAAGTAACAACATACCAAGTAACATAAAGGTACAAAATTGATTGTATATTACAAACAAAATTTACAATCAATTTTACATAAGCGCTACAAAGTAATGTTAAAGCTAGACTTTAACATCCTTTTGGCCTTTGTCATGCGCATAAAGCGCATTAGTGGACATGGGCGGTGATGAAGGGGGTGCGGGGAGGACTATCGCACAGGGCCCGTGATTTTAAGGGGCACATTTTTTTATATAAATAAATCTGATATATATGTTAATTTTTTTAAATACTATACACATACCAACTCCAAGATAGGCCCATTTACAAAACAATTTTTATGGTTTAGAAGTTAGCCCATTGGCATTAGCTTTAGTGAACCCAATATCCATTTGATTTTAAAATTAAATAATAATAATAATAATAATAATAATAATAATAATAAAACATTATGGAAGAGCACATTTTTTCTAGCTCGAACAGGGTACATGAATTCTCAGAAACGCCCATGTTAGTGGAGACTTGCAACTCCACTTGTTTCTCGCGTATGCTAGCAACTCTCGCAGTTAAGCCATAACTTCTCGAATAGCAGTCAACCTCATACTATAACATCTTCCAAAAGCTTCTTAAGTTGTTGTAAAAGAATAGGGTCCATGCTTGAAGAAGACATCCTACAACAAATAATGCACACCAAATAATCACAAATAGAAAAACACAGTGACACCCGTCAAACCCAAAGGAGCAAATCACATGAAGTAAGGCAAACCAACAACGGTAAAGATACAATCCGCAATGCACCAAACTGTTAGTAAGTAAGACTATATAACATAGATTTTAAGGCTTGGACTATCAGCTGCAAGCACAAGCTTCGTTGAAGCCACTCTGGTTGCCACGCCTATATAAACTAATCTTCACAACCTCAACAAATTACGTAACAGTTTGATAATGATTGTACGCTTTAGAAACACATCCACAACATAAAACGTAAATATGCCACCCAGAAAAACAAATGAACCATCAAAGCATCAAACCTCGTGCAAAATGAAAAGCTAAGAGCGTTATCAACCACATAAAAACGTAAAGCAAAACAACCGGTAAGAAACAACATAGGCACGATAAACCTGTAAGAAGTCAAAATAACATTGAAACCAACAATACGAAAACTACCAACACAAACGTGATAAACTTGTAAAAATTTAACAACTAAATAAAATCATCTTAAACGCTTACAGCAAGTTTCGGTAGAGCATCATAGACCCAAAATACTCGGTAGAGCATCATAGACCCAAACAACATCATACCAATCTGAAAGCCCACAATATTAATATAATGTTAATTACCAAAATGTTATGTACATATGTAAGAGATCAAAATGACATCGAAACCAACAATACAAAAACAACAAACACAAACCTGATAAACCTGTAATAGTTTAACAACTTAATAAAAGCACCTTAAATGCTTACAACAAGTCTCAACATAGCATTATAGACCCAAAGGACACCATACTAATCCGAAAGCCCGCAATATTAATATAATGTTAATTGACAAAATGTTTTGTACATGTGTAAGAAGTCAAAATGACATTGAGACAAACAATACGAAACACAATCAACACAAACGTGATAAAGTTGTAACCGTTTAAGAGCTAAATAAAATCATCTTAAACACTTACAACAGGTCTCAGCATAACATCATACTAATCCGAATTAATAACCAGAATGTTTTTTACATATGCAACAAAAGCTTATACTTGCACACCAAATAACCAACACCTCAGAAACACTAAACAACAATGGTCCCAACATATGCAACAAAAGCTTATACTCGCACACCATATAATTAACAACTCATAAACATTAAACAACAATGGTCTCAACACAATATCGTGGACCAAAACAAACAAGCTAAACAATCTCGCACACCTAAACAATCATCTACAAACACTGAACACCCATCAATACTTAAAGTGCAAACAATCTCAAAAAACTTAAACGCCATCCTCATCGACCGAACACAACTGAAAACACAAGCATTGAAGAATAAACGTCTCAACATTGCATCATAGGCATAACAGGAAACTGTAAACGATCTCTGATAACCAAAAAGTCATCATCAGAGACCAAAGCACACTGAAAAAAAATTAAACAACATCAAAAGACATGAAATGAACCGAAAAGTATATAAATGCATATATAAACAGTCTCCGAAAACTAGACAGTAATCATCATCAACAAGGCAACAATAAACACACAAAATCCAACAAAATTTGAAACACATTTGTTACCCAAACTGCAAAACTAAGAAATAACAGTAAACGTTGACAAAATCGTATGAAAATCGTACACGTAAAATGAAACCATCAACAAAAACAAAGCCCTAACAACAAATAAACAACAAAAAAATGCAGACAATATTGGCACGACAATCATAATCGTAAATGACAACTAAGAGATAAAGGTAAAGCACCTGAGGTCGCCGGAGAATTGCCGAAAAATGTCGAAGAAAGCGTATGTAGTAAAAAAGAAAGAGGAAAGGTGTTTGCTGAGGGGCCTTGCGTAACAACCATGTTATTATTTAGCGATTTCCGTAAATAATTAGAAACTAAATGAGTATTTATATTCAAACATTCATGCTCAAGTACGGGTTTATTAAAACTTTTCTAAACTTGAAAGCAAAACAACATAGTGTAATTAAATTCGTCGTTTGAAAAAAAAATGGCGACAACTTGCGGAAGCTTGTTTCTTGATCATGTTCGGTTCTTCATCGGGCTCGATCGTCATCCGGTACTACTAGGCAACCTACATTCCATAAACATGAAATGATTTTAGTCATACGCGGTTTAAAACGTGTTCAACGGGTTCGCGAAACAAAACTCAACAAAATTGACTGGGCACTACCGTAGCTTACGGTAGCCACTGTAAGCGACGGTAGCCTCTGGGCAAAATGGGGCTGCCGTAAGGCAGTAGAGGACCAGCGTAACCACTTCAGTCACTACCGTAAGTTACGGTAGCTACCGTAACTTACGGTAGATGCTGCATTATCCTTGCTATCTTGTTGTTTTGACCCGTTAAGGGCATTTAAGCGCTTTCAAGCTTAAATCGCTTTCCGTTACTTCTAGCATTGCGGTACCATATTTCTTATCATAGAAATTTTCACCACGACTGTATTTATGGTGGGATTAATGTGGTGATCTATATAACCCGAGTTTAGCCCCTCGAATCATTAGTTTACGGCAAAGACTCAAATAGAGTCATTTGACTAAAGATTTATATCTTTCGATTTCTATACTTATTCTAAATATTTATCCAACCATAAAACTTGTTTCCAAACAACCTTTAAGGGTTGTTTGTTCAATTTAGCCTACAAGGGCGTTTTGGTCAAATTTAGTCATTCTTTTACGACGAAGGACTTTTAGATACTTGTTTGACCCAGAATCCGATCTTTTAACTATAATTTTGTTTAGAAACCATTATGTTTCTAAAACACCACGATTATAACTTAAATTATTCGGTTTACCTTTAAGATAACCGAATATCCAATTTTAACCTTGTTTAACTCTTAGAGAACCTCAAGTTCTAAATGATGAGTTGAACCATTTTACATACCTGACTCGGATCAATGCATTAACCCGTTTTAATACCTTGATTTAGAAATCGCTGAATTATAGCGATGCAAATACCTATTCTATATAGACTCTTGAAATCATATAACTCAACGATAATCATTAGTCGATATTGTCAAAGGGTGGTATTTTCACCTTTTGACCCGTTTGGTCTAAAAGACTATATATCTTTGCGAGATGGTATTTATTATCATATCGTCTACATGACTCACTCCGGTTGACACCGTATAGTCATTTTACTTATAAATCATTTATTGATTCTTTTGACCCATTATAACTTACGCTATAAAGTGTCTTTCACAAGCTAACGGTTATTGTCAACAAGTGACCAAAATACCGTTTTACCCTTATTATTTGCATTAGTTTACCTTATAAGTAATCATTAAAAACTCGTTATCTTTTAGTCATTTCATGACTAAATAATCGTATTAGCTCTTTTAACCATTAAACATAGTTTATGATCATTGTCTTTTGTTCTGAACCGCACATGTTGTGTCGGAACATCATATTTCAAACAAGACTTTTTATTCTTCATGATCTATAAAACCAATAGGTATTACAAAAAAAAGGTGTAAGCTTTACTTACCTCGCATCCAATTTACGCTTTTCTTTTCGTACTTGCTCCGTTTGACCCGCTTCATTCCCAAGCCTCCATCTAGCTTGTCAATAGTCAAACTATCATCATATTCCGTAATACAGTTAGATTAGTCATTATCACATACGACCATTCCATATTACGAATTCTATGTCGAAAATACCATTCGACTTCATGATTGGTTAATTTGACTTATAAAGGTTATTTACCCTCAACCATACAAAACAAAAGTTTGCGTTCAATAACTCTTTTAAGCAATCTAATCAATTATCACAAACACTTTATTCATTAGACAACATATATGGGTTTTCATCTATAAACGAAACCCCTTTTTATCATGATATTAGGCATTCCTACAGATGCCTAATCAAATCAAATTCCATTTTCAACCGAGTAGACGCGTGATTTCACTTAGGCATTTTAACAAACACTTAGTGGGCATAATTTTTTACACATTTACAAACTAGTTCTTAACTAGTTATTTCTACCAAGTTTAACATCATTTTCAATTTATTGTCATATTAAAACTTCAATATCAAAACTAACTTCATAGAATTCTAATAACACTAGTTTGATACTCATGATTCTAATGTTCATCATGTTTCTACAAAACCGATTAAACACACAAATGGATGACTATGATTTCATAACTTTGAACACTAATCTACCAAATCATTGACTACGGTTTACCCTTAGACATGATTTCATCCCTAATTTTGTTCAAACAATGGTCATGCAAAGCTAAATTTTCGATTTCACATTTTAACCAAAATTCAAGGCATAACCAAGAGATGAAATTTAACATACCTTGTGATCCCTTCACTTAGGTGATCACTAATACGAGCTTGGATTTCGATTTGGGACCGATTTGGCCTCTCAATTTCTTGGATTTAGACAAGTTAGGGTTGAACAAAGGAGTTCCTTTGCTCCTGTGGAAAATGTCGACCAGAACACACACTCAAGGTGTGTGTTTTGGTGTTGAGAGTTTTATTTAATTAAAACTTGTTTCTAATTTACCCAAGTTACATTGAGTATGTAACAATCCTCAATAAAACCGACACCCTCATAATTTTTCCGACACCCTAATATATTTTAAAATATTTCAAAATGTCCCAAAATACACCCCATACGCGAAAACGGGCCTCAAATACATTAAATAGTATTAAAAATAATTAAAAACTGAAAATATTAAGTTGAGGCGGGCCGCGTAAAGGACCTTTAAGCCTTACGCGGGCCGCGTGAACTTAAAAACCTGGCTAAGCCCGGTGCGGCCACGTGGCCCAACACCCGGCAGACCTATGTGATGACCCAGCCCAGCTACGCGTTGACCTGGTTTGACGCGGGTCGCGTAAGCTCTAGCTTACATTTACGCGGGCCGCGACAAAGTGAGAAATCAGCACTATATAAGCAGGCCATCGGGTTTCATTCGAATTCGTTCAAAGTTTCTTTCTCAATCTCAATTTCTGATAATAGGCTTTATTATACGGGTATTATACCCCCCTAAATAGCAAAGTCCTGCTCCGTTGTAAGTATTATAACCCTTGGATACGTATTAGATACGTTGCCCGATTGATCTAGGGTTCCGTAACGGCTGTCGTGGTTCTGACCGACGTAGTCGTTGGAATGCCGTCTCGGGGAGGGTATTACTAATGTTAAAATGGGTTATTATACTAACATGTGTGCTGTAACACCTCGAAAATTCACGTCCTATAATGTGTTGACACGTGTCATAAAGTTTGAACGTGTGAAAGAATGTTATAAAAGTACTAAAGTTGACAAACATGGAAAGTACGTGATTGTACGTATTCTAAGTGCCAACTGTGAATAAATATACTTCATGATAACTCTACACGATGCTCATACCTTCAAACGAATAAATCATGGATCATACGAAGCTAAAAGTGAGGAATTTCAAACTACAGGGACCAAATGTGTCAACATGTTAAATTTATACCTCTGAGTGACCTTTTGACAAACCCGAAGCTTTGTAAATATTAATTATGCTCACGAGAATGCACCATAAAAATTTCATAAAGTTTCGTTAACGTATGAGAAAGTTATGATCAAATTCGTGTGCGAAGTGTTAAAGCGTAAACATTGAAAGTTAGGACTTTTCGGGTGATAATAAAGTTACCCGGGGACTTGGCAAAGTGGGTATATGTTTTAAAGCCTAACTAGAACAATTATAAGGGTTTACCATGCAAGAATCAAGTGTCTAACCGGAGTTTGAAGGGCCAAGGATCAATTAGCAAAATCAAAAAAATATAAGATTTGCGGCTGAAGGCCTCGCGCCACGCGAGGGGTCCCTCGCGCCACGCGAGGGACTGCCAGTTCCAGAATTCTTGTTTTGGCTGCCTTTTTGCAATCTGCTCGATTTTGTCCGAGTTTCCTCATTCTTCTTGGCCCCTAGGCACCCCCTAAACACTAGGAACAAGTGTTGATCAGTTGTGGTGAGTTGTAGGCACACATGTCAAGGATTTGTGGTGGATTAAACACTATATAAAGGCATGTTATGCAACAATTGTTCTTCACACCTTCAAGTGCATAACTGATCAATTCTGGAGCTCCCAAGCAGGTCCAACTGATCATAAGTCGTGCATAGGACTCTTGTAAGTGTTCTAATCCTTCTTTAGTTGAGTTTAGCTTGTTTAATTAGCTAAAAGTCAAACCGTCGTAATTACGGTTTGACTTCGAGATTAGTCTATAATGGCTCAGGCATATCTCGAATTAAAAGTAGTTATGAGTTGGTATTTATGTGGGTAATAAAACCTCAAAAGGGTTTCCCCTGATCACCACTCTAACCAGGTCAAAGGTCGGGTCAAACTTTTAAGTAAAAAGTCAACAGGATGCTTAAAATGTTATTTATGCATAATTAGCTATCTAGAACCTATATAACCTGTTTGATCATTGTTATAACTTAGTAATAAGTGTAAGAACATGTCCGAACATGTTCAACCCGACTATTTCCTGTTTAGACCCGGTTCGGAACCGAAAGTCACATAGTTTGACTTTCACTTTGACTTTCAGTTCTGACCCGTTTGGGCATGTTTTAGGAATGCCTCAGAGCTTAAATTGGATTAGGTTACATGTTAGAACAACCCTCTGTGATTATACACCTTGGTTCATTAGTTATCCAATTAATATGCATGTTTCCGTTAATTGCTCATATGTTGACCGTTATGCCCTTATTACCTTAAAACGTGATTTATGGAAATGTAAAAGTGTAGAAACCTTGGTTACTGATATATAAACTTGTATGCAAAGTTTGACATCAGTTTGACTTGTAGATTAAGAGTTATGCTCAATATCGCTAAATGAATACTTTATGTTAATAAAATGGCGCAATTAGCGTATAGCCTACTTAGACATACTTTTTGATATCAAATCTTTTACCCACTAATGTAACATATTATTTTGAGATTTTTAAAGATTTTTAATTAATTTTAGGCTGAGCATAACTCATAGTCGTAGGCTTAATCCAGTAATTGTCGGTTTTGCCCTTACGGGCCATAAAATGAGTTTTACTTATCGAAACGACTCCAAACCTTTTGCTACTGATCACATATGTTAAATAAATTATTTTAAGCCTCCTGGAGATATAAAAATATCAGATTTAAGTATCAAACCCGGAAATGGCCTTTAATCGCCTTATTTAGCGTTTTTAACGCATAGTATTTTTAAAATCATATTGAACATACCCGGGTTGATACCTACTGATATAGGAGGCAAATTATGATATTTTAACAGTAAGAAAAGGTTGAATAACTCAGACTTCATTTTTGAGCTTTTCGGCTTATGTGAAATTACCAAAATACCCCTATGGGGCATAGTTTGGTTAAAAATGATAAATTTCACATATATGCTTTAGCCTACTGTTATAACTCATCAAACTGAGTATGTTTTCTGTTTACATCAGACCTGTAACTCAGTTAAACGACTAAACGCTTTTACAAACTTTAAAATGACCAAACTACCCCTACGAGGCATAGTTTGTGTTTAAATTAGTTCGGGGCATAATGAAAGACATCCTACTGATGTCCCAACATATTTGAAGCATATTAACTTAGGAAACCTGTATATGGCTCTTACGGATACCCGTTATGCTTATTACGCGTTCGGTTCGGTTTATGTAACAAGTTTACATAAATTAGCCGAAACGGGTCAAACCTTATCGGTTTTATCTCAAAATCCAGAATGTGTTTAGTTTACCCATATTATACAAGTCTCCAAACTTGTCGGGTCTAAATCACATCCTATTCCGGTCTTCGCTTAATCATGCGTTTTGAACCGTAAACCTTCCCTTAAAACTAACCGGTCTAAGTTACGACTTAAATAAGACCCGTTAGGAATTTAATAGGTTAATAAAACCTTCGTTCCAGATTAAGAGCCCCAGTAGAAGTACTTGTGCTTGCTGATTAAGATATACGGCTGAGTGTAAGTTGCATTGCTAGCTCAGGTAAATACTTTTAACTTATTTTCCCTTATACGGGCTTGGGATACGGTATTATATAAATACCGCTTGGTCGGGTGTAGAAACCTTTTAATCGGAGATGATTAAATTGCATAATCCCGTTTTAATCTGTATTGATTGATAACAAATAACATTGGGGGTTAATGACCGTGTCCTGGATATCCTTGGCTCATTTTAAAAAGTGAATGGCCACGACGTAAGCACAAGGTGTAGGCAAAACACCTCCTGTTGCATATGTATAACGTATACTCACTCGTAAGGGTATCTTCTTGTGAGATTATATTTGTGGTGTGTCGATTAATCTTGTCCGGCTTGTATTGTATAATCACCGGCCCTAAATGTTGGACAACCATGTAAACCGGATACAAGATTTTTATTAACAAAATTGTCCCAAGTATAAAAGATTAATTTTGCCTCTGTGCATTTTAATCAATGTGTCAAGATATTTTGTGCCGTTTGCACTCGAATCAATTTTCTTAAACTCTTTTTCCAAAATGAGTCAGTTAATTGTATTTACCAGTGTAAACTGACGTATTTTCCAAAAGGTTAAGTGACAGGTACTATGCGTAATTGGCTGGGAGCTCAGGGCGTCACTAGGGAATCTTGCAAGTTCTAGATGCCTAAAGTCTGTTGAACAGTTTTCTTTTATTAATCCTCCTGTGGATCCTTTACCTTCCGTTGTAATACTTTGACATTACTTATATTTGGAATGTAATAATAATTATCTTTTGCTTCCGCTGTGCATATTAAATATTGTGTTGTTTGACTATTATGTTGCCAACCACGTCACGATACTCCCCCACCGGGCCCACCGGTGACACGTGGAAAATCGGGGTGTGACAGGTTGGTATCAGAGCCAACATTGAGTGAATTAAACACTAGCTTTTTGTGTTTAATCTCAATGACACAATTGCACATTCCTAAATCTTCTGAGTCTAGACTTAACATAGGAATACTTTCAAACCTACTCTGGAAATTTTACTTCCAAAATTTTTGTTGAATACGTCGCCAAGCGAAGAAGCCGTAATAGGAGTCCTCCACACCCGGAGCCTAGAAATGCTGAGCTTCGTACCGCGGCTAGAATGAAACGAGCATCCAAGGAAAGAGCATTCAGAAATAACTTGAAGAAGAAAATCCTTTTACTGAAGATCGTTTCCTTAATAGTCCTTATAAGGACATATTTATCTTTCAGTCCCTTCGAGGACACATTATCCCTTCAAAGACCCGCTTAGGGCAACTTTGTACTTTTATTTTCATATAATGGATTGATTAAATTAAGTTTTCATTCTAAACATGAAATATGAAATGAATGGAAAATAACATCCCTTAGAAGGGAAGTGCCTACGGGCTATAATTAACGTCCTCTGAGACTAAAGACGGTGGTAGCCTACAGCTCCCTGTCAAGAAAAGGTAATGAACTTTGATTCACACCTAAATGCCTCGATCCCAGACGATCATGGTTTATAAATTAAACTTGTCCACGTGACTAAGCCTTTTGTGCTATTACTAGATGCCTCGATCCCAGATGATCATGGCTTATAAATTAAACTTGTCCACGTGACTAGGCCTTTTGTGCCATTACTAATTCATAAATTGCCCTGATTCTCTGAAATCTTGGCTTATAAATTAAACTTGTCTACGCGACTAGGCCAATTGTGCTATTATTAAATTATAAATTAGGATTTATGATAAAAATCCTGAATAAAATAAATATCCTTCTTTCCCTGCCGGTATGCATTTTAAAAAAAAATAAAAAAAAATAAATAAATAATCTTGAAGGTGAAACCTAGCCTACGCGGCCAAGATGGTGAAACCTACTCAAGAGATTCAAATCCTTGTTAACACCTAAGAACGTGTTAGCACTCTTGACAAATGTGACTCGAGAAAATCACAACAGTCATCCTTATATTAGATTCTTTCAATTTTCTTATCTAGCCTAGTGATTTAGAAATCATGGCTCGTGTCATCCTATAAGATGATCACATTATAAACATCCAGTAGTGATGAAGTGCCTACGGGCTAAACTTGTTGTCCGATAAGACGACGACGGTGGTGGTCTTTGACCTCCTGTCTAAAAAGGTTGGACCAGGTCCAAGCATAATAGTCGGTAGGATCCATACGACCTCGACTAATAGCATCTAAGAAGATGATCATATTATAACCATCCCTCAGAAGGGAAATGCCCACGGGCTATATCTATTGTCCTAAAAGACAAAAGACAGTTGAAGTCTACAACTCCCTGTCAAAAGAAGGTAATGAACTTGATTCAGACCTTAATGCCTCGATTCTCTGAAATCATGGCTTATAAAAATTTAGAACTGTCCTTGTGACTAGGCCTTTTTGTGCCACTTTAATATCCTTAATGTTTCATAACTAGGATAAATTATAATGGAAAATACTAATTAAATATAACAAACAAGTTAACCAATATGGTTTATATTACCATGGTTGATAAATCGTCAAAGATGATGATTCCATAATAATCTCTGAATAAATCATTGTTAATATTTATGTAGCAATCAAGCTACATGGCTGGATTAGATGAAGTTAACAGTCACTTGAAGGAGAGCAATGATATTACCAGAATTAATGTAACTGGAGCAGAACTGCATGCAATAATAGATTATGCTGTTACTCGAGCTCTTGATCGACAGTATGATGAATCAAATGATACCCACTCTGAGACTCTATCTGTGGCTCATAGTAAGCCCCCTCCTAAAACACATGAGTCAAGGGAGGACAATGTTCATGACGTGTCAGATCAAAGGAGTATTCCATCTAGACAAGTTGTGTTTCATCAAGAGACATCAGTTAAGACCTGTTCATATAAATATTTCGTCTCCTGCAAGCCCAGAGACTTTACAGGAGAAAAAGGGGCCATCGATTGCATGACATGGCTCGATGAGATGGACGCTGTTGTCGACATCAGCGGTTGTGCGGAGCAAGATGTTGTGAAATTTGTTTCACAATCATTCAAAGGGGAAGCGTTGGCATGGTGGAGATCATTGCTCCAAGCCACGGGAAAGGCTCTACTCTACAACTTATCTTGGGGTCAATTTGTTGCATTAGTCAAGGAAAACTATTGCCCTCAGCATGAAGTAGAAAAGATAGAATCGGACTTCTTGACTTTGGTCATGGAAAATTTGAATTGTCAGGTGTTGGATCGTTGTTTGACCCGACTGAGTCGTTCAGAAGAGTTTTACATCCAGTTTAAAGGCGGAATCAGTAAACCGGACACGAAAACAGCTTATACTCTTTAATCTGTTGCTTGTATTGATAATAACAATGTTTACAACCTGACAGAAAATCGGCAGCACTTCGTTACACTTTCGGAAGTCGCGTACCAAATGAAATAACAAGTGCCCTATATATATAGGTGAAGATTTCGCTTGAAAGAGACCAGAACATGTTCAAGCGAAATCTATTGTATCAATTTCTCTTGAACTTGTTACAAGTCCATCTGAAGCGAAATCATTACTTGAACCTCATTTCTCAGTTTCTCGAACATCGTGCACAGAATATCCTATTCTATCCTATTACATGATACAAGACGAAGTCAATAGACGTAGTGCACTAACAGACTCCCCCTCGGATATTGACGCAGTCTTCAGTGACTAATCTCTGTTATGACACCTTCTTCAGTCTTGATCATTTTGCCTTCTCATTTAAGTTGTAACATTGTAAGTATCTAATAATCTTTCTCTTCTTCTATCAGCTTCTGGCTCCCCCTTTCGTTAAGCTTCCATGCTTTGGGATCGACACCTAGCTTTCCATCAACAAGCTCTTCCATGTTTCAAGCTTGTCTTCAGATTCCCCCTTAGACTTTGCTCTCGGGATCGTAATCTGGACTATCATCTGCAATTTCTCATCCATTTATAAGTAACAACATTTTCATGATATCAATCAATCTTCTTTAATCTACTCCCCCTATCAACAAACTTTACTGATATGGCAGTGTTAAAGAATCCAACTCCCTCACAGTTTATCATCCAAGTTCAAGCTAATGACCTTGGAGATATCACAAACTGTTTTTGAAATTTTTGAATTTAAATCAAGTTTCAAATTAATGAACTTGTTTTATTTTCAGAAACACAATCAGCATACTTAGATTTTGAAACTCAGCACTCAGACATCAGTTGTCGAAAATAAAGCAGAATCAAAAATCTTTTTGTATTTTTCTGAAAATATAAAGCAGTAAAGAAATATGTACAAACATATTTACAAACAATATTTTTGTTTTGAGTATGCGTTAGAGGATCATATCAGTTAATAACAAGTCACAAGTACCGTTGAGCTTAATTTCACACTCAGACTTAAACAATTTACTTCGATTGTCGATATACTGATCCATCTTAAATTCTCACACAAATTTCAATTTACTCAGGATACAATTTAGATGAATTATGAACATAGATCATTCATGTGTTCCACCTCTTGAATATACTCCCGTATCCAGAATCCCAATAATCAGTCTTACAGGTGAGAATACTACAATGATATCTGTATATAAATTAGGTATGCGAGGGCCGAGGGATCTCAGGTCGATACTTCCGTATACGCAGAGAGTTATCAGCTTCGACTTTACGGTATGTCCCCTTTAGAGGATCTTTTTGCTTACAACAGCAGCGACTATCAATTTTATTGTTTCAGCATGCTGAGGGTTTAATGCTGTGTTTCAAGCATTTGCAAAAAGTATTAGCCAGGGACTAGGTCAGAACCACCGTTCAGCAGAAGTCCCGGAATAATACTCCAGACATCATTGAGTATAAAGACCTAGTATATCAGATTATGAGACCTTTCAAACAAGATTTCAGGGGTTACCTATATATCCAAGTAGTGTTCCCCACGAAATTCACCAGTTTGAATTTAGGTTTATATCCCGAATAAATCTACTAAATGTGCGAAAACCTATCGACACATCATCAGTAATATTGTTTAACTCTTTTATACTTTCCAAATCCTTAGCGTACTGTAACCGTCTACTAATGTACTATCATTTCCTCTTTTTACGCAAAAACTCAATTTTTTTAATTTTATCATGTTTTTGACTTTTTCAAATTTTTCAAATGTTTTTGTATTTTCTAACAACAATAAATCTCCCCCTAAAATGCAAAACCATTTAAAGAAAATTTGACAACCAACACTGATAGCTTTGTCTTGCCATCCATTTTCTGCTCCACATGCTCTGATATGCAGAAAATATAAGTGTTTCAATCTGATGAAAGTAATCATGTTTGTTCAGCCGTGAGGGTTTCGGCGTATTCAATCAACATACATTCAAACAAAATTAAAAACAACATATTTTTGGTTTTTCAAATTTTAACAAACTAAAAACATATTTTTGGTTTTTAATTTTTTTAAATTTTTAGGTTTTTTTTTTTTTTTTTTAAATTTATTTATGTACAAAAAATCAAACTAAACTCCCTGTTCAACCAAACCAGGGTTCAGCAACCTCTTCCTGTGCCAGGTTGCTCCAACTACCATTCTCACAGTCTTCAGCTTCGTTGAGCACCTGCACATTCAAACTTTATCAATCATTTGAACAATTTAGCCCAGGTCTGTTGAACCTTAGGCATTTCAATACAATAATGTTCATTCAATTTTGGAAACTCTTTGTCATTTAAAACTTGTTCAACTTTGACTTCAACTTTCTCATCTTTTACAGACGTCACTTGTTTCTTAATACTCCACATTTGACCTTCCGGAGTACCTCTTTTGTAAAAATTTGTCTCTTTTTGAACCTTTTGATTTTGAATAACATTTTTAGGTTTCCAAAACTCTTGAAGTTTTGTCATATCAACAGATGTTCTCCAACTCTGTGTTGTTCTCAATCTGGGTGTGTGAGAATTCCAGGTCTGTCTTGAATCAAACCTGTTCGGGTTTAATTTCCAATTTTGATTTGAAGCAAACTTGTTTGTATTATACCTCCAAGTTTGTTTCGAATCAAATCTGGTTAACCTCGATTTCACATCCTCAGATTTCTGTTTTTCAACATCAACAGGCTTTGGATTTGGACACTTTCGTGCAACATGTCCAATTTGATCACATTTAAAACACATTTTCTTTGAAACATCCTTGGCCTGTTGTTGTTTCTTTTTCATATCATCAAACTCTTCATTAGACTGTTGTCCAAATTTGAGTTTTCCTCTTCTTTCAAGCTTTTTCCTTGAACAAAATTCATCTTTTGTTGCAAATTTGGTTTTTTTACTTTGATTCCAATTCCGTTTCTTTTTATAACCCAAACCAGCCTTCATGTTTTTCTTCTTAAAACCAGGTTTGTTATAAAAAGATCTATGACCTTTACCAGCAAACTTTGGAATCTCAGACTTCCCAATCTCAACCATTTTGAAAACTTGATTGACCTTTTCTGAAATCACATTCTGAATCGGGAAAACAACATCTAAGAATAATTTGTCCGATCCAATCATGGTATAAACCAATCCTTTTGAATCATCATTCAAATTTTTCTCGGATTTTGTGTTTTTCGAATAACCATCATAAAAATTTCCTTCATCTTCATCCTGTGATTCAGACTTACCTTTTGTAGACTCATCTTTCAAAACACTTTCAACAACCTTACTTACCACCTCTGAATCATTAGCATCATCAGATTTGGAGTAAGTCACATCGATACTTTCAGGTAACTGATCAGCTATGTTCAAACCCTTTGCTACCTTTTCCTCATCATAAAAAGTATAATTGTTTCTCAATGGTGGTGGTACCTGATGAAATTCTGAACCAATACCCTTTTTGCAATTTTCAGTATCTTTGTCATCTGGTGTGATGTTGAAAATGCGTTCGAGAATGTACGAAGAGTTATGATAACTTTGAAGTTTTGTAACAACCTTTTCTTTTTCAGCCAAGACTTGTTTAAGATTTGCAATTTCATCAAAACATTTGTTTAATTCAATTTGCTTTTCTTTAAACTGTCTCTCATACATTTCTTTGGTTGTTAAAGTTTCAGACAATCTTTGATCAAAACTTTTGACTTGGCTCTTCAAAGTATCATAAGCTTCTTGTACTCTCTGACTCGACCACTTTAAAGAATCATACTGTTTTTGTAAATCTTGAAATTTCGATTCTTTTTCAATACAATCGACACATTTTGTAGAACATATTTGTCTATAAACATCATTATCCTTTTCAAGACCTTGACATTTCTGTGTTAATTTTTCAACTTTTAGTTTCAAAATTTCTTCTTTTTCAATCATTTCTTTACATTTCATTTTGAAAACATTTTCAAGTTTGCTTGTTTCAATATCTTTTGTTTTTATGATATCATCTTTTTCAGTACAGGCTTTGCACATTTCTATGCAATTCCTGCACTTGTTTTCTTTTTCATCAACCAATTCAACTTTTGATAAATCTGAAGATTTTCTAACCTCAGTTTCTTTCAGCACCGGTTCTTCTGACTCAACTTTCTGATCTTCCTTCTTTTCTTCTTTCTGAGCTTCTTCATTCTTCTGCGTTTCTTCAGCTTTCTGTTCCTCTCCAGCAAGCTCTGCAACAGTCTTCACTTCTTCAATTATCTTCTTCAGTTCTTCTTCTTTTCTCTTCTTCATCTCTACCACCTTCGGTAAACTTGCTTCAAAAACTTCTTTTAACTTGATCATCAGATTTGGCAAATAGCTTTTATCAGAAAGCCTTCTTGTGTTGAACGTGCCCTCACTTGGAAACACATTGGTTACAGCATCAAAATCCACTTTTGATGGATCAACTACTGGATTACCCTGTGGATCCATGTAACACTCTAGTTCTTCATTCCATCTCTTGGCTCTTTGTGCTTCCTTAAATGGTTCATACAATTTGCCAATCTCCCATCTCGCACTGTCTCTTCTCCACCATCTATCATGAGCACTTTCTCCTGACATTTTAAATCAGTCAAACACTTAGAAATTTTCAAAGTTATGAAAATTCAGCAACTTCAAGCGAAATACTTGAAATATAATCAGCTTCAAGCGAAATCAGCTTAATAAAACTGTTCAAGCGAAATCTGATATGAACTATTTCGCTTCAACTTCAAGCGAAAACCTGTTACAAAGTGTTTCAAGCGAAATCAAATACCAATTCTGATTCAAGCGAAATCCAGCAAAGTCAATTTCGCTTCAGATTAACTCAAGCGAAATTTAAGATCACAACACTATTTCGCTTCAGATGTTCAAGCGAAATAGTCCAAACAGTCTGATTTGAAGCGAAATCAATTATATCCTTCGAACACTATTCAAGCGAAATACAGTTTTAGGTCAATTTTAACATGTTTTAATCTGAATTTTAGTCCGAATCTTTGTAGGCTTTGTTAAAACTATGTTTTACACGATATACTCGAAAATCAAACCATTTCGACCGTTGAAACTTGTTCAGATCAGAAAATTATAAAAAGAAATGAGTAGAAAGAAGAGAGTCCGGTAGAATCAAGCTGTAGTAGTATGAACTCCTCGTCCTGAGCTCTGATACCACTTGTTGGATCGTTGTTTGACCCGACTGAGTCGTTCAGAAGAGTTTTACATCCAGTTTAAAGGCGGAATCAGTAAACCGGACACGAAAACAGCTTATACTCTTTAATCTGTTGCTTGTATTGATAATAACAATGTTTACAACCTGACAGAAAATCGGCAGCACTTCGTTACACTTTCGGAAGTCGCGTACCAAATGAAATAACAAGTGCCCTATATATATAGGTGAAGATTTCGCTTGAAAGAGACCAGAACATGTTCAAGCGAAATCTATTGTATCAATTTCGCTTGAACTTGTTACAAGTCCATCTGAAGCGAAATCATTACTTGAACCTCATTTCTCAGTTTCTCGAACCTCGTGCACAGAATATCCTATTCTATCCTATTACATGATACAAGACGAAGTCAATAGACGTAGTGCACTAACATCAGGCATATGTGACAAGTTTCAACACTATGTCCCGCCTAGTTCCTTATTTAGTCACCCCTGAACCTAAACGCATAGCGCGTTTCATTGGAGGCCTAGCACCAGAGATAAAAGGAAATGTTAAAGCATCTAGGCCAACCACATATAGGTCCGCGGTGGACTTATCCTTATCTCTCACCTTAAATGCAATTAGAATTAAGTCTGTTAAGGCTTCTGACGAGGGAAGAAGAGAAAGAGAGGAGGAAAACTCTCATCGATATAACAAGAAGAAGAAGGGAAACTCTGAGCGCGGGAAGGATTCCGAGTTCAGGAAGAACTCGAGTCAATCTGATAACAGACCCAAATGCAGTAACTGCAAAAAGCAGCATTTTGGAAAATGTACAATAGACCCACGCGCTAAATTGTGTGGAATTTGCAAGACCAAGGGTCACAAAACCTTAGATTGCAAGGGGTTAAAGAACGCCACATGCTACAATTGTAACGAGGAAGGGCACATCAAAACCAACTGCCCAAAGCTTATAAAGAAGCCGGGAAAGGCCAGGGAAATAAACGCATGAGTCTTCCGGGTGAACGCCAGGAGATGGTGCAGAAGGATAACTATATAGCAGGTACCTTTCCTTATCAAGCAGTTTATGCAGAAATTTACTTGATATTGGCACATATGATTCAATATTGAACAATAACTGTAGAGAACTGTTGTCTCCGCCTGATTAGGACTTCGGTCATTTAATACGAGGTAGAAACTGGCCGATGATACTTTAGAAAATGCTCCAACAAACCTTAGATGGATATTTTATATCTAAATAGGAATCACTCTTTTCTGATATTCCTATGGCAAACTTTCAAGCTACCTAAATTCTTTAATATAATAAAGACAGATGTGACGTTTTGATCCTCTGTCAGAAAAGTGATGGACTAGGTCCAAATCTTTAATGCCACTGATGGTCTTTTGTGACCTAGGCTAAGTAATATTAATATATTTTAAATAACGTTCATTAAGAATGTTAGTGCTATAATAGCCTGTATAGGTTATTGACACCATGGTTAGTATATATTAAGGCCATCAGAATAAAAATATAGTAGTTGTTGGATTTCAACTAAGAAATTGTTTTATTGGTATTAGGAACCAATATCGAGTATGGCAAACTCGGATAAGACAACAGTCAATCGCGCCATTGATGACGCGACGCATGCTAATGGTGCTGAAATTGTAAACCTTAGAATTTCCAAAGATGTTCTTCAAACTATGATAGACGCAGCCGTTGGAAAAGCTGTGAAGAGAGCTGTGAAAAAGTTAAAGGAGACCCATGTTGTTCGGTCCAAATTTTATCTAGGACCACATTTCCTTACTCTTAAGAAGGATCTCGTTCATGCCTCTGATGCAAAGGATGAACTAAAAAGAAAAAGGGAGGTAGATAACTCCCAGAGTTCTAAGAAAAAGAACAAACAAAAGTCCGACCAGAAACCAGTATGTGAGACCTGCATGAAGCGCCATTATGGGAAATGCAGGTTCGAACCAAAATCCAAATCGCAGCCCAGGGCTTGTGGGATCTGCAAGTCTAAGGGACATAAAACGTTGGACTGTAAGGACATGAAGAATGCAGTCTGTTTCGGCTGTAATGAGAAAGGCCACATCAAGACTACGTGCCCTAAATATGTCAAAGGAAAAGCGGCGGAGGAAGTAATGCCTAAAATTGAAAGCGCCTAAAATGCCTAAGTTAGCCCATAAATAATGACAACAGGTACATTCCTTGGCATTTTATCAGTAATTTAAATGCTAAGAGTTTTATTTTGGTTCGGATACCAGTAAATTCTTCATAAACTATAAGTATAACAAGTTAAATATTAAAAAAAATGGTGGAATTGGCCGTCCCCGGAATCGAACCTGGGTCTAGGCCGCACCCTTTCGCGCGCCTAGCCAACTGAGCTAGGTGCCTAGTTTGTGAAACTTCCATTATTGATTAAATATAAGCACTTGTACAATAAACTTCCTTATCATTTATCAATGATATTTTCTGCTAAGTGTCCTGTTTTTAATACAGGCAATAATAAATCTTCATGAACCATAAACTTAGCAAAATTTTTATTATCATCCACAAGGTATAACTACCAAGGAAACCATAGTAACCGATTCTTATAGATCGGCAAGAAATCCTTCCGAAAATCTAATAGCACTCTTTCTTTGCATAGAGTACGACAACATATGTTATTTTAATTATTTTTCTCATTGTTTTCTATCGCCTGCGAATGCCAAACTATGTGACTTTAGTGTCATATGAGGATTTGCGTATCCTAGTGTGTTCCATAGATTATTTCCATGTCTGATCAGCATGGAGGTTTAATACATGGAACCCCTAAGATATCCCAATGATCGTATTGTACTAAAGTCGACTAGTAGTATTCAAAGAAGATATCCATAATGGAGTTATCCAAATAAATATCCCCTGGTAACGGAAGATGAGGACTCATAACATGAATGTGTCACCTATTTGACACAAGCGTTGATGAGTGAACTGGAGCCTGAGATATGGAAATCTCTGTAACCTTCTTGTACCTTGATTATTTACTCATAAGATTACCCTGTTTACCCTAGGAGGCAGGAAAGATCAAATTTATATCTCTTTTAAAGGCTGTATTATTATGAGATCTCCAAGGCGGCTAGTACCGTCATTGGAAGAATCGAAACCTTGATATCTAAGTTTTTAAAATAGAGGGTTCACATAGCCTAGCTCGATACTTCGATAGTTTAATAAGAAAGACGGTTCATTTTGCTTATGCATTATTTACCGCAACCCTAACTAGGCAACGGTTGAGAATTTGCCATCAGCTAACCAGGATCGTCGAATTGTTCGACTAACGACAAGGATTAGCTATTCCTTAATATTAGTTAAAGGATGGTTGGAATAACCATCTCACCTTAAGATAAGCTTCTCTATAATATTTGATATATAAGTATCAAGGCTACTCCCTTGAAGACCTTGTATAGATAGAATGTTAAACGTCCATTGATAGGACAATAGGTTGGTAAGTCCAAACATTAAGATCTGAAAGTTGCATTATAGACAATCAATAAGATCACGCAAATTCATAATCATCAGTAAGATGCCAGTATTCGGCAGAAAATTAAGGATTATGAAAATAGCAAACCTCCTAAATTCTGGTTAAGGAATGAGGTTCAACAATAGATATCACCCTGGAAAGGAGTGATGAGATTTGGTAAGGAGGGCAAGCTAAGCCCGAGATACATAGGACCTTTCGAGGTTATCGAACGTGTCGGGTCAGTTGCCTATAAATTAAACTTACCGGGAAAGCTCAGTGGAATTCACAATGTGTTCCACATCTGCAATCTGAATAAGTGTTTCGCTGACGAATCACGGGTAATACCCCATACAGATATAGACGAGAGCTTAAAATTAGTTGAAAAACCTTTGTCGATTGAAGATCGACAGGTGAAGAAGCTTCGAAGGAAGCACGTACCTATTGTAAAGGTCAAATGGGATGCCCGTAGAGGCCCCGAATTCACGTGAGAGGGTGAATCCACGATGAAAGAAAAGTACCCTTACTTATTTCAGTAAATCTCGGGTCGAGATTTATTTTAAGGGGGTGAGGATGTAACACCTCGAAAATTCACGTCCTATAATGTGTTGACACGTGTCATAAAGTTTGAACGCGTGAAAGAATGTTATAAAAGTACTAAAGTTGACAAACATGGAAAGTACGTGATTGTACGTATTCTAAGTGCCAACTGTGAATAAATATACTTCATGATAACCCTACACGATGCTCATACCTTCAAACGAATAAATCATGGATCATACGAAGCTAAAAGTGAGGAATTTCAAACTACAGGGACCAAATGTGTCAACATGTTAAATTTATACCTCTGAGTGACCTTTTGACAAACCCGAAGCTTTGTAAATATTAATTATGCTCACGAGAATGCACCATAAAAATTTCATAAAGTTTCGTTAACGTATGAGAAAGTTATGATCAAATTCGTGTGCGAAGTGTTAAAGCGTAAACATTGAAAGTTAGGACTTTTCGGGTGATAATAAAGTTACCCGGGGACTTGGCAAAGTGGGTATATGTTTTAAAGCCTAACTAGAACAATTATAAGGGTTTACCATGCAAGAATCAAGTGTCTAACCGGAGTTTGAAGGGCCAAGGATCAATTAGCAAAATCAAAAAAATATAAGATTTGCGGCTGAAGGCCTCGCGCCACGCGAGGGACTGCCAGTTCCAGAATTCTTGTTTTGGCTGCCTTTTTGCAATCTGCTCGATTTTGTCCGAGTTTCCTCATTCTTCTTGGCCCCTAGGCACCCCCTAAACACTAGGAACAAGTGTTGATCAGTTGTGGTGAGTTGTAGGCACACATGTCAAGGATTTGTGGTGGATTAAACACTATATAAAGGCATGTTATGCAACAATTGTTCTTCACACCTTCAAGTGCATAACTGATCAATTCTGGAGCTCCCAAGCAGGTCCAACTGATCATAAGTCGTGCATAGGACTCTTGTAAGTGTTCTAATCCTTCTTTAGTTGAGTTTAGCTTGTTTAATTAGCTAAAAGTCAAACCGTCGTAATTACGGTTTGACTTCGAGATTAGTCTATAATGGCTCAGGAATATCTCGAATTAAAAGTAGTTATGAGTTGGTATTTATGTGGGTAATAAAACCTCAAAAGGGTTTCCCCTGATCACCACTCTAACCAGGTCAAAGGTCGGGTCAAACTTTTAAGTAAAAAGTCAACAGGATGCTTAAAATGTTATTTATGCATAATTAGCTATCTATAACCTATATAACCTGTTTGATCATTGTTATAACTTAGTAATAAGTGTAAGAACATGTCCGAACATGTTCAACCCGACTATTTCCTGTTTAGACCCGGTTCGGAACCGAAAGTCACATAGTTTGACTTTCACTTTGACTTTCAGTTCTGACCCGTTTGGGCATGTTTTAGGAATGCCTCAGAGCTTAAATTGGATTAGGTTACATGTTAGAACAACCCTCTGTGATTATACACCTTGGTTCATTAGTTATCCAATTAATATGCATGTTTCCGTTAATTGCTCATATGTTGACCGTTATGCCCTTATTACCTTAAAACGTGATTTATGGAAATGTAAAAGTTTAGAAACCTTGGTTACTGATATATAAACTTGTATGCAAAGTTTGACATCAGTTTGACTTGTAGATTAAGAGTTATGCTCAATATCGCTAAATGAATACTTTATGTTAATAAAATGGCGCAATTAGCGTATAGCCTACTTAGACATACTTTTTGATATCAAATCTTTTACCCACTAATGTAACATATTATTTTGAGATTTTTAAAGATTTTTAATTAATTTTAGGCTGAGCATAACTCATAGTCGTAGGCTTAATCCAGTAATTGTCGGTTTTGCCCTTACGGGCCATAAAATGAGTTTTACTTATCGAAACGACTCCAAACCTTTTGCTACTGATCACATATGTTAAATAAATTATTTTAAGCCTCCTGGAGATATAAAAATATCAGATTTAAGTATCAAACCCGGAAATGGCCTTTAATCGCCTTATTTAGCGTTTTTAACGCATAGTATTTTTAAAATCATATTGAACATACCCGGGTTGATACCTACTGATATAGGAGGCAAATTATGATATTTTAACAGTAAGAAAAGGTTGAGTAACTCAGACTTCGTTTTTGAGCTTTTCGGCTTATGTGAAATTACCAAAATACCCCTATGGGGCATAGTTGATAAATTTCACATATATGCTTTAGCCTACTGTTATAACTCATCAAACTGAGTATGTTTGCTATTTACATCAGACCTGTAACTCAGTTAAACGACTAAACGCTTTTACAAACTTTAAAATGACCAAACTACCCCTACGAGGCATAGTTTGTGTTTAAATTAGTTCGGGGCATAATGAAAGACATCCTACTGATGTCCCAACATATTTGAAGCATATTAACTTAGGAAACCTGTATATGGCTCTTACGGATACCCGTTATGCTTATTACGCGTTCGGTTCGGTTTATGTAACAAGTTTACATAAATTAGCCGAAACGGGTCAAACCTTATCGGTTTTATCTCAAAATCCAGAATGTGTTTAGTTTACCCATATTATACAAGTCTCCAGGCTTGTCGGGTCTAAATCACATCCTATTCCGGTCTTCGCTTAATCATGCGTTTTGAACCGTAAACCTTCCCTTAAAACTAATCGGTCTAAGTTACGACTTAAATAAGACCCGTTAGGAATTTAATAGGTTAATAAAACCTTCGTTCCAGATTAAGAGCCCCAGTAGAAGTACTTGTGCTTGCTGATTAAGATATACGGCTGAGTGTAAGTTGCATTGCTAGCTCAGGTAAATACTTTTAACTTATTTTCCCTTATACGGGCTTGGGATACGGTATTATATAAATACCGCTTGGTCGGGTGTAGAAACCTTTTAATCGGAGATGATTAAATTGCATAATCCCGTTTTAATATGTATTGATTGATAACAAATAACATTGGGGGTTAATGACCGTGTCCTGGATATCCTTGGCTCATTTTAAAAAGTGAATGGCCACGACGTAAGTACAAGGTGTAGGCAAAACACCTCCTGTTGCATATGTATAACGTATACTCACTCGTAAGGGTATCTTCTTGTGAGATTATATTTGTGGTGTGTCGATTAATCTTGTCCGGCTTGTATTGTATAATCACCGGCCCTAAATGTTGGACAACCATGTAAACCGGATACAAGATTTTTATTAACAAAATTGTCCCAATTATAAAAGATTAATTTTGCCTCTGTGCATTTTAATCAATGTGTCAAGATATTTTGTGCCGTTTGCACTCGAATCAATTTTCTTAAACTCTTTTTCCAAAATGAGTCAGTTAATTGTATTTACCAGTGTAAACTGACGTATTTTCCAAAAGGTTAAGTGACAGGTACTATGCGTAATTGGCTGGGAGCTCAGGGCGTCACTAGGGAATCTTGCAAGTTCTAGATGCCTAAAGTCTGTTGAACAGTTTTCTTTTATTAATCCGCCTGTGGATCCTTTACCTTCCGTTGTAATACTTTGACATTACTTATATTCGGAATGTAATAATAATTATCTTTTGCTTCCGCTGTGCATATTAAATATTGTGTTGTTTGACTATTATGTTGCCAACCACGTCACGATACTCCCCCACCGGGCCCACCGGTGACACGTGGAAAATCGGGGTGTAATAGTATTAAAAATAATTAAAAACTGAAAATATTAAGTTGAGGCGGGCCGCGTAAAGGACCTTTAAGCCTTACGCGGGCTGCGTGAACTTAAAAACCTGGCTAAGCCCGGTGCGGCCACGTGGCCCAACACCCGGCAGACCTATGTGATGACCCAGCCCAGCTACGCGTTGACCTGGTTTGACGCGGGTCGCGTAAGCTTTAGCTTACATTTACGCGGGCCGCGACAAAGTGAGAAATCAGCACTATATAAGCAGGCCATCGGGTTTCATTCGAATTCGTTCAAAGTTTCTTTCTCAATCTCAATTTCTGATAATAGGCTTTATTATACGGGTATTATACCCCCCTAAATAGCAAAGTCCTGCTCCGTTGTAAGTATTATAACCCTTGGATACGTATTAGATACGTTGCCCGATTGATCTAGGGTTCCGTAACGGCTGTCGTGGTTCTGACCGACGTAGTCGTTGGAATGCCGTCTCGGGGAGGGTATTACTAATGTTAAAATGGGTTATTATACTAACATGTGTGCATTTGTGTAAATTATAGATTGTCACCAGGAAACCCTTACGGAAAATCTAAGACAACAATGTGAGTTGATCCACTTTTTGTAAACCTTTTTGTTAACTGTTTTACAAAAACTTAAATATTTTTCCATGCGAATAACAGTTATTGAGTATTTGTAAGAATACAATTATCATGAGTATGTTGGGGGTTTTGTATACAAAATTTGTTACCACCTGGTCAAGGAGTAACATTTCCACAAGTCGGGTTCGACAGTACAATGGATGTTAATTGATATGTCTTGGAAACAAATGTAATTGCGGGATTGCCCTCAATACTGTACACTGGGTTTTACTTAAACTTGATTAAACAGGGATTCACTCACTAGTATTTCCGTTTCAGGTAAAACGCGTTTCAGGTAACAAACTGTGAAAGCCAAATAGAAGCCAGCTGGACAGCACTGAAGGCTTGGAAAAGTGGCAATAAAGTTACCTAAGATAAAACAAATGTTTTTATTAATAAAATATGATTTATTCCTATGAAAATGTGTGTACTACGAACTTGGGTTTTAACCCATTTGTTTAATGTTATGAAAATGTGGTATTTTACTCTGATCAATATTTCCTAACTACGGTCCTGATGAAAATTTCCGCTGCCAAATTAGACAATACAAGATACCACCGAAACTGGCTCGCGGCCGCCCGTTCCCGGGGATCAGGGATCGGGGGTTGCGACAGAGTGTATTTTAACCAACTTCTTTATTACTACAAGAATCGTAATTAACTAGGTTATTTACTTCCTCGTTATTTCATCTTGTTCATAACCGATATTCAATATATATACGAAACCTATATATTTTTGAGGTGTTACCTAACCCGTTTTATTTTAAGTCCCGTTAACTCGGGCCTCTTACATTTACCGGGTTTATTTTTTTTACCATTCATGGTATTTTACCCGTCTTTTAGTATTAACGGAGTTTGATTACCAAACTCATTTTCAGGGTGTTACAACTTGCCCTTTTAAAGCCCCCACCAACAACCAAGGTACAAACCAAAATAGCAAAGGAACAACCCACTTAAAGCATGGCTAAGCACTTAAAGCACAAGCTACAACCAACAATGTATAGAAATCTTGTAAATTAACATTATCTAAATTCTTATGGGAAGCTATGCCCTAATACAATTTGACATTAAATATATCGTTTAGTGAATGTTTTTTTTTTTGAATGACCAACAAAATACAAGCCCGGATACCTGGGGTAACCCAATGGCAAAAGACAACCCTATACTCTCGTGACTGCAGACAACTCTAGGTAGCCCAAGCCCACCATCCTAAGTTCTGGGGAAAACCCTCCACCCTAATGCCCATTATGGTAAAACCCGATTGGGATCATATTTGAACTTGAGACCTATAGCCTCAAACCCAAATCTTCACTTCCCCTCCATTGCCAATTGAGTTATAGCTTATTGGCGTTTGAGTTAATTATATGGATTATTAGTCTTTGTGGTAAACTCATATTACAGTTTCATTTTTAACTTTGAATTATTTACACTCATAGTCTGCATTATTTAGGCAAGTGGGTCTGTAGTGTTCACTTAAATGTAATACCTTTTGTCATTAAGATTAGCTTTTGTTAAGAAGAAAATAACTAACTTTGTTTGAAATATAAGAATGCAGCTTTGTGTGTTCAGTTAAATGTAATACCTTTTGTCATTAAGATTAGCTTTTGTTAAGAAGAAAATAACTAACTTTGTATGAAATATAAGAATGCAACTTTGTGTGTTCACTTAAATGTAATACCTTTTGTCATTAAGATTAGCTTTTGTTAAGAAGAAAATAACTTTGTATGAAATATAAGAGCCGCTTTGTTAAATGAACCGATGGTGATTCATGATTGCGCCATTACACAAAGATGGGAGGGTGGTGATGGTTTTAGGGTAAAAGTTGTAGGCAGAGTGCGTGTAGCATCCGACCTCTCATACCACCAATATTGTATGTTTTGTCCCTGATGGGTTGCTCATCCAGGAACTCACGGATTTGTTTTTGTTGCCTCGGTGGAGACTGCCCAGGATGTAACCCATCCTAGTACTACTTCCATCTGAACACGCTTAACTATGAAGTTTTCATGTGCTCCATAGTTAACTAAGCTCAAAACCCGTTGATGATTAAAGAGACAATGGATTAGTTATGAACAAGAATCTCTCCTAGCTATGGTCGATGTGGGATTTGCCTAGGGTGTTATGATGGTCCATGTTAATCTTCTCAACAGTTGGCAAGCAAACATGTACTATTTTTCTCCTCAATAGTCGGATAATGGAGATAAACATGTACTATGTTAATTTCAACAATGGTCCATGTTAATCTTATCAACTCCAAAGCAGCGATACATACATTAATTGATTGGTTTCCTTTAAAAGTGATTTTTTATTGAATAGAATAGCTACCAAAGAAGCATTAGCCAAAAGAATGGTGTCAATGTTGGATACTAATTGCTATCCATTGGAATCGGTGGATCACGTTTTACTGTCATTCAGGTTTGTCAAGACAATTTGAGAAATAATAAAAAATGTTGAAAAAACACGCTGACAAATGGAGACTCGATAAAAGAGTTATTACAAGATTCTTCATCATTGAAGGTACAAGAAAATGATACAAGCTATCGTGTTGTCTACGTTGTGGTTCATATGGAGAGCAAGGAATGACAAAATATTCAACAATGTTTATATAAGTCCGGAGAAGGTATTCGAAGACAATAGAATATACACGTTCTTATGGATTAAGGGTAGAGTGAAATTTCATTTATTAGATTGGAAGTAACGGTGTAACTTTGATATGTTTTGTGTAAACATTGTTATTCGGTTTCTAGCTTCCGGCTAGTACAACACTACAACCATTACTTGTTAGTTATATATGATGTTTTGTTACCGGTAAAAAAAAAGTAAATTTGAAAAATTAATCAGTGAAATTTAGTACTGGTTGTTTAGAAATGAAGCAATTAAATGGTAACTTGAAGAAGGGCGGGTGCTTTCATTATGCGTTGGTACCAACCCCAGCATTAGGTATATAGTTGGCCTCATACTAATAAAATGCATTTATTTGTTAAATAATTATATGTTGTAGAATTTTCAGAAACTTATCTTCTATAATAAATAATGGTGATTAACTAATTAATTGCATTAATACTTGATAGTCGTGAGGTTGGTACATGGGGACATCAAAATCTACATATGGACATGGATTAGAGGGCAAAATTTATAGAAAGGTTGAGAAGGAAAAAGTGTGTCAAGACCTATCCACATATTATTATATTAACTCTTAAGAAATAAAATAATATGAGAAAAAAATACATTTGTTAACCTAGCCATTGCTTAGAAAAAAAATGTAAATTCTCTAATATGTTATCACTTTACTACATAAATAATTTAATTAATGGTTGTAACCATCTAAAAAATAGAATAAAGAAAAATAATATAACTTTATTTCGGTTAGACTATTAGGGATGAGCAATCGATACTGTGTATCAATAAATACCGATATTGAACCAGTACTGAACCGTATCATACCGATTTAATCTCGGTACTAATCCAAAACCTGTTTTTGGCATTTTTTGAGATCATTAATTTTGACTCGATACGATATGGTAGTTTACCAACTTTTTACCTTTAAGTATACCGCACCATACCTGTAACGTATCAAGCATTTTCGGTACGAGTACCCATTTTTAACGATTTTCAGGATCGGTACCGGTACGCCACCGAGCTCATCCCTTTAGACTTTTATTAGCAATAGTTTTAATTATGCATTGAGAATGTTATTTACAATACTATTAAAAAGATTGGAGAATATTTTTAACTATACCAATCTAAATTAGATAGTTAATAAAAAAAGAAAAATAAATTAGATATAAAATATTATACGGGGATAAGTGATAATCATGACCCAAATGTGAAGTTGATGAATTACGTACATACGTATAAAGACTCGAGTTAACATACTTAGGCCATGGGTATGGGGCGGGGGTTTGGGGCGGGGGTTTGGGCGTGGGTTGGGGGAAAACGCCCAATTCACCACCCCGGGGGCTTGGGTTGGGGCTTGGGTTTGGGCGTGGCCCCCTTTGGCGTGGGTTTGAAGCCGGGTGTGGGGCGGGCTAGCAAGATGACATGGCGGGCTCTCAATGGCCAAACCAAACTAGCCATTTCACATGCCTCCATGTGTCAACCCAAGCCCCCAACCCAAGCCCCACCATACCCATGGGCGTGGGTTTTTTTTTCCCATTCCACGTGTCAACCAATGCCCAACCAAAGCCCCAACCCAAGCCCCACCATACCCCACGGTCTTATAAAGACTTAAGTTTAAATAAAATATAATTCATTTAAAAGCCGATGTTTACATGATGTGACAGTGTTATAGTTACAAATACTTTAAATAAAAAGTTTGTCATAATTCAATATCTAACTTTTACAAATCTAGTGTGTGAACGCTTGTCTTAATGACTCTTCCTAATCTCTAGAATTTGCTAAGACCATGCGTAGTGGTAAGGGCGAATAATACCTCCACCCTTAGGCGTTTTCCGCCATGTTGTGGTACAGTCAGCAAGTGACATTATTGGGCGTTTTTCTAAGATGGGTGCAGTGGGGATGTAGGCATTATGTTAAAGGGTGTAAAGAATTAAATAAAAATAAAAAAACAACAAAAAAAGCTATTGGACTAAAAGAAGGAAGATTAAATGCTATTGGCCAAGTTTTCTCCTTCAAAGCGTGATTCAAAACACGTCAGGGAGGTTTTTTTCGAAAAAACCGGATCACGCCCATGGGGGTGGGGGTTGGGCGTTTTCGAAAAAACGGCAGAGATCATGCCTACTACGCATGGTCTAAGTGTGAACATTATCCTTTTTTTCATTTTTGAATCAATCAGTAACTACAAATTGTTGTTAAAATAATAAACAAATGAAATATGATATAACGTCGTAGTTACATGTGTTCAAAAATCAGTTTTGGTTTATTGAGCTTTAGCTAGATAAACCATAAATTGTATAGACTGTAAACGTTTTGTCATTGGAGAGCTCTGTACTTTGTGGGGTTTTCATTTTGACGAAAATGGATATTTAATTTATATATTTTCTAATTTTAGATAAAATCAAAGGTTCTGATTCACATGATTTTAGATTTATTATTTGTGCTTTTCTAGTTGTTATTATCTCTGTGTTTTTAAGTTGTTTTTGACCCGTAAAATAATATTAAATAAACCCATAACGATGGTAGAAGTCATATCAAAGTTACTATAAATAGTTTTAGACTTAGTTTAAGAAAACAAGTCATAAACAAAACAAAGAGTAAAAAATAACTATTCTTCAAAGGTCAATAAATAAAACAAGTAAATTACGAAATACTCTTTAGGTCACTTCCTATGAGACTATACGATGTTGGTAGCGTCCTATGCCATGTGTGTATGATGGCGCCTCCAACACCAATACCGTTCCGCCTCGACCAAACGGGGCGCCACTGATGGCCTCAGCCAAAGCAATGATGGACATGAAAGGAAGGAAAGGAGGGGTCCCACATGGTTTAGTCAAACAAAATCCTTTTTATATTATAATTTCTTTTTTTTTAATAGTTAAAGGACGTTATCCCACACTATTTAAGTTAACGATAAAGCCATTCGCTTATGTGACACATACGTGACGCGATAAAGCCGCTAGGGGCTTTATCCCATTCCATATAACCTAAAATAATTTGAAAGTTATAGAACTGTGTAGATCTGAATTGAACTTAAAATTTCTTTTTCTAATAGTTTAAAAGGCATTATCTCACGCCGTGTAAATTAACAATAAAACTCATAGAAGCTTTATCACACACCATATAGTCTAATATAATTTGAAAGAAAGTTATAGATCTATGTGCATTTGAATTGAACTTAAATATAAAATTCGGATTGAAAATCATATCTATAAATTATATGTTTTTTCATCGGCAAACGCACATCCTTTAAAATTTACTTATTTGAAATACTTAATGCTCCTAAGTTAAGAAACCATTAACTAGAAATTATTTGATTATTCAGGGATTTAATCGAAGCTCATAATCACGTGGGGCTGAATGATCGGAAGAAAGATGTTGTTAAAGGTCATATTACGATCGGTTGTTGGAGCTTATGGAGAATGAGGAATGAAGTGAGGTTCAATAATAAAGCTGTTAATTTAGAGTATGTTATTAGGGAGGTTAAAAATTTAGGCTTTTTGTGGTATAACTCGAGATCAAAAAGAGAGGCTATTGTTTGGTCTGATTAGTGTAGTTTTGTAAATATGTAATATCTGTTGTTTGTGGCTGCCTCGGTTTGGAGGTAGCGGTTTGTTTCTAATGAAGTTTACCTTTCAAAAAAAAAAAAAAATTATTTGATTATAAATGTAAACTAGGGTTAAGACCCGCCCGCGTTGCGGCGCGGGTACATCGTAAATATTGAATGGATTAGTCCAAATGTTATATGATGCATTAACCATATGAAAACACATATTTCGACGGATCCAGTTGAACTCAGTGTAACCTGTATAAGCATTGTGATTGGATCAAACGTAAAGTAAATGGAATTCATATCGAACAATCATAACGTATTATATGTGACCCAACTCATACACAGAAAACGTAACAGGTATGAAGGAAAATATGCACATGTAATCGAAAGGGATTAATTAGAGCTTTCGAAAAAAAGGGAGAAAAAAAACCATAATTTGACTCCACTCGGTTCGAAACAAACTTTACGAAACATACATAAAATAAACACGAAAACATATTATATTTGACCTAAATCATTTCCCAAAAAAAGTTTACCTCAAAACGTAGAACAACTTGAATTTATACCAAAACGTACGTAAAAATATGCACGTAAAAATGGTTTCTTTAAACGAAAACGTATTATATTTGACCTGACTCGTCTATAAAAAAGTTTACGTCGGAATATAGAACAAATCATATTTATACATACCGGTACATAAAATATGCACACAAAAATTAGTTTTTAGGCAAAGGAAGAATAGGGGTAAACCGAAAGAAAATATTAGTAAAAAATTTAATAGGTTAAAAACGTTCGTAAAACCGTGCCAAGTAGTACCAATGCCACAACGACATCGACTCTCAACATCGTAAAAATAAAATAGATAAAATGGTAAAAATTACACAGAACGAAAAGTAGGCTAAAATCGTCGAACCATACACACCCGTTACAGTGTCTTAATGCGAAGAAATTAAGCAGAAACGTAAAATGTAGAAAATAATAACTTAGTTTATCTACGACCCGCCCGTTGCGACGAACTTTACAAAAGGGGAAAAATGGACGCGTTGCGACGGGTCTGTCAAATATAAAAAAAATAGAGCAAAAACGTTGAACCTCACATGCACGCTACGACATGTTAACTCGCAAAATTTAGAACGAAACGTAAAACGAAAAACTTGCAAAAGATAAAAAAGTATGGGGGACCAAAGTTGTAAATAACAAAGTGTTGTGTTAAATTATAAAAGATGGAAAACTTAGAGTTAAAAGTAAAAAAAAAGGGGGGTTAAAATGTAAAAGATAAAACTTTTAGGTTGAAAGTGGAAAATTAAGTTTTTTTTTTTGAAAAACTCATAAAGCATAATGTACAAGTGCTTATGCACAAAAAACTTGCAAACTTATATAGGTTTTAATATGTAAGTCATTAAAATGTTTCAAGTAGTAAGTAAGATAATTCCATCATCCCATGTGTGTTGGTTTTGGTGAGAGGGGGCATATGTATGTGGTTGACACTATCTAGACCTCATTGATGTCTATATTTTTGCCTAATGGCCCCATCTTTAACAATCATTTTTACCGAACCAACTTTTTGACTATATACAATCTTTGTAGTTCATACTAATCATGTTGAAGATCCTAGCTTTATCTGTTAGTATTAATTTATTTTCTTCGAGTATCTTAATTAAACCCATTTAATTATAAAAGCTACTTATATTTAATATTATTGTAGTGTTATGAAATTCTTCACATTTGTCTAAACCTGAATGACTAAATTAAATAGTTGTGAATAGTGACGGATCCAGAATATAAGGCGAAAATGCATCATGTTAATATGTTATAAATTGTTGGGATAAATAGCATGAAGACCACAACTGTCTAATTTCATGTTAAGCGCCTTAGTAATCAAATGATTGTACGACTCATCCTAATGATTCAAAGAGTGGTTCATATTTTGAAAACCTATAAACTAAATTTAATACATATTTTTATTCTAATCCTAAACTCCCAAGAATAATCTATCTAACATCTTTTCTTAAACCAAAATTGGAGATTAAGATTAAGAAAATTTAGAATCTAAGACAAAATTAGAAAAGAAGCTAAAGAAAATTAACTAAAGTTAAAGTTCCAATTAAACCAAAATTAGAAAAGAAGCTAAAGAAAATTAACTAAAGTTAAAGTTCCAAATTATGAACTATGAAGGATTAATATGGGCCATAAAACTACATTTATTTGAAAATATGTAGTGGGCCAGAAGAATTCACTAGGGGCCATAAACTAATTTTTTAGAAATTGGATCCGTCGGTGTTATGAAATTATATAATATTTAAAGATTATTTTTACCAATTTGTTATTAAACGTATTATATTAAAATAAAAGTGAATAATATTAAATTCAACTAAATAATAAATATTAAATTCAACTAAATAATAAATATTAAATATTACGTGACATATTTGACCCGAACTTTTTTTAGTTGAACTAAAACACCCTTTTTTTATGTGTCATGTTCTATCGTGACATGCTGCGACCCGATCTGAACAATACATATTATTAAACACCAACGTATTATTAAAAGAAAAATGAATAAAAGAAATTTAAATCTAAATATTAAATTAACTAATTAATAAATATTAAATATTATCTGACCTGTTCTGACCTTGAAATTGTTTTGACCGGAACCCGTTCTGACTTAAACCAAAATAACCCTTTTAATGTGCCATGTTCTGACGCAACACGTTGCCCGTCCCGACCAACATGTATTATTAAATACCAAACGTATTATTAAATGAAAAAATGAATAAAAACAAATTAGAATTAAAATATAAAATTCAACCATTAATGACACGAACCCGTTTTGACTCGAACCAAAATAACCCTTGTTGTGTGATCTGTTCTGATGCAACATGATGTCCGATCCGACCGATACGTATTATTAAAAGAGAAACGAATAAAAGAAATTTAAAGTTAAAATATTAAATTCAGTTAATTAATATATTTATTATTTTGTGACATGTTCTGACCTAGAATTGTCTTGACCCGAACTCGTTTTAACTCGAACCAAAATAACCCTTTTTATATGACCTGTTCTGACGTGACATGATGCCCGACCCGACCTGATCAATACGCATTATAAATACTAAACATACTATTAAAAGAAAAATGATCAAAAGGAATTAAAAATAAAATATTAAATTCAACTAATTAATAAATATTAAAGGTTATGTTATAAATAAAGATAAATAATAGTTATATTTATAGAATTTATGTCATTAAGTATCATGTTCATTAAACATTATGTTTACTGAATATTTCTTAATATCACAAGAGATATAAAATGATAAAGAGTAAATTGTCATTTTAGTCCCTGAGTTTTGTCCAAATTTGCCAGTTAAGTCCAAATAGTTTTTTTTTTGCATCTGGGTCCCTGACTTTTACATTTTGTTGCCATTTTGATCACAATGCCTAACTCCATCCAAAAACCCAGTTTGTAACAGGGGTATTTTGGGGATTTCCTTAAAAAATGTTTTCAGTTGCCATTTTGATCCAATTCCAAAAGATCAAAAAAATTCCAAAAAATCTAAAAATCAAAAAAATTCTAAAAATCATAAAAATTCTAAAAAAATCCAAAAAAAAGCTAAAAATCAAAAAAATTCTAAAAAATCATAAAAATTCTAAAAAATCAAAAAAATTCTAAAAAATCCAAAAATCATTAAATGTTTCGGCACGAACCGTTTCGACCCGTACCGTATCGAACGGAACCGTTTCGACGCGAACCGTACCGTTTCGACCCGTACCGTATCGAACCGAACCGTTTCGACGCGAACCGTTTCGAGCCGAACCGTTTCGACACGAACCGTTTCGACCCGTACCGTTTCGAACCCGAACCGTTTCGAACCGTACCGTTTCGACACGAACCGTTTCGACCCGTACCGTTTCGAACCCGAACCGTTTCGAACCGTACCGTTTCGACACGAACCGTTTCGAACCGTACCGTTTCGAACCCGAACCGTTTCGAAACCGTACCGTATCGAACCCGAACCGTTTCGACGCGAACCGTTTCGAACCGAACCCGTTTTGAACCCGAAACGGTTCGCGTCGAAATGGTACGGGTCGAAACGCTTCGCGTCGAAACGGTACGGGTCGAAACGCTTCGCGTCCGAAACGGTACGGGTCGAACCGTTTCGGGTCGAAACGCTTCGCGTCCGAAACGGTACGGGTCGAACCGTTTCGGGTCGAAACGGTTCGGCTCGAAACGGTTCGGGTTCGAAACGGTACGGGTCGAAACGGTTCGTGTCGAAACGGTTCTGCTCGAAACGGTTCGCGTCGAAACGGTTCGGTTCGATACGGTATCGAAACGGTACGGTTCGAAACGTTTCGCGTCGAAACGGTTCGGGTTCGAAACGGTACGGGTCGAAACGGTACGGTTCGATACGGTACGGGTTCGAAACGGTTCGGTTCGATACGTTACGGGTCGAAACGGTTCGGTTCGAAACGGTACGGGTCGAAACGGTTCGTGCCGAAACATTTAATGATTTTTGGATTTTTTAGAATTTTTTTGATTTTTAGATTTTTTTGAATTTTTTGGAATTTTTTTGATTTTTTGGAATTGGATCAAAATGGCAACTGAAAAACATTAGTGATTAAGTACAAACTGTTACAAACTGGGTTTTTGGATGGAGTTAGACAAAATGATCAAAATGGCAACAAAATGTAAAAGTCAGGGACCCAGATGCACAAAAAAAACTATTTGGACTAAACTGGCAAATTTGGACAAAACTTAGGGACTAAAATGGCAATTTACTCAATGATAAATTATAAGTTGTTTATACATGAAGACTTGTACAAAAGGTATTGTAGATTTTCTTAAATAACTTAAAATTAAAGTTAAATTGCATGGTTGTCCACAAGACTTCCTTTGTATAGTAGTAAGTATAGAATTCATGTGTGTTGAAATCGATCAGAGGAAATGGCAGAAGGTGAAAACCTTCACTTGACCTAAAATCATCAAATTGGAAGGCAATTGGGGCTAGAATTCATACATTTGTGTAGATTATCGATCATCCATACGTGATTAACACAAGGTATGTAGTAAATTTTGTTTTGGATGATGGTTGTTATGTAGAGAACTTGGGAAATTGAGTTTTTGGTGAAATTGTGGATAATGTGGCTTAGAGAAGGTGTTGTATGAACCTATGGTCTTAATCCTAACTGAAATTGTTAATGATTTATCAAGAAACGAGTGTTAGGATCATCATGTTATGCATTAAGGAAGTGGGTTTTAGTAAATAAATGTGAATGCATAAGTTATGATGGTTAATTTGTGCTTATGATATATGATAAACTGAAATAATGGATGTAATGACATAAGTTTGTTGAAATTGCATGTATAGGAATTAGAATGAGTAATTGAGCTTGATAAGTTGAGATTCTTGGTTAGCCAAGGTTTATTTAAACTAAAATGGCTAGCTAATATGAATGCACACAAGGTGCTTGACAAAACGCCTAAATGAATTGCCAAGTTTAATTAATGAACGAAAAATGTTGATGGAAACAGGAGGTAGTTTGTTTGGCAAATTTACATGACTTAGTTATGGCCGAGAGGTTCTAATGATATTTGGCTTGTACACTTTAGGCAACGCAAGTTAAGCGTCGAGAAGTCAAGACGGTGTGGACACACGTTTGAAGGGAAAGCTTTAAGGTACGTGACTTTATGCTTCGTAGGATTTCATTAATAGTTTGTATTGATATATGTTGATAAATGAAGTAATACTTGTGAAATTCGGTTCATTCATAAGTGATGGATTTCGCACGGATGAACCGAATGGATAAATAGCGAATAATGATGTGTTTGGTTGATTCGCAAGTGATGGATTTCACACGAACAACCAAACGGGTCAAAATAAGGGACAATAATATGTTTGGCTTGTTCACAAGTGATGGATTTCACTCGAACGACCAAAATTATGCAAATGCGTAAACCGGGCAACGAGAACGCAGGTTATAAATGGTAAATCTAAGATACGGATCAAAATAAGCTTCTTGTTTGGTTAAAATAACTAAACAGGTCAAAACAAAGCGAAAACGCAAGCCAGGTAACGGAAGTGTAAACGCAAGTTTAATAAACCCAGAGGAGGGTTAAAATCTGTAAGGAATTGATCCTTACCTTAAAAATGTGAATAATACGACTAAATAAGATAACGGGTCAAATAATGGCATAATTTAATCTTAAGCCGATAGCATAAAGTGTAAGAATTCATTATTTAGGATGGCGGATTTTGAGTCTAAAATGTGGGTGATTAATTTACGATCACGTAGAAACAAACTTGAGGTTAAACGAATAAGTATACAAAAAATTATGGAAGTTTTCGTGTTAAAGGGAAAAACAGGAAAACAAGGATTCGGCAGTGTTGTACCGTAACTACAACTGACTACCGTAGGCTACGGTGGAGTTAGAAAAGTCAGTAGAACAGAGCCGTAACCTACGGCAGAGTGCCGTAGGCTACATCAGGGCTTAACGGCCCCAATCTTCATGTTGTGTACCGTAAGCTACCGTATACTTACCGTAGCTTACGGCGGGTAATTCCTCAAAAATTTTATTTTGTTTAATTGGGTTATTTGGGTTATTAAATTACATTTTTAACATTTTATAACTAACGTTTAAAATGTTAAATGATACTTAGGTCATTGCTACAATTGAACGGATGGGATCAAGCTAAAGAAGAATCGAACACGTCAAAAAGTCATGTTTCCGCATTTTGTTATTTTGAACATCAAATCTATCTTTGATAATATGCTGAATTGTTTGGAAACCTTATGAAGTCCTTATGAGACTCTAAGGCTATAGGGTGTGGTCATGACCCTCATGGTCACCATGATCCTCCACATCGGCGCCATGTCATTCACTTCTAATCTATCATTCAAAACCACTACCCTAAGGGTGTGGTCATGACCCAAACCACTATCTTCCTATTTTAATTTATTTTTGTAGAAAAGGAAAATGAATCATTGAAAAAGGAAAGTAGGCTCATGGTTGCCATGGTTTAATCCATGCCAACCATGGTGGATGAAGGAATGGGATGGTGTAACAATCCATTAATGATCCTATGTGGCATTAATGACCCAACTCATGCTCCCCATACCCTTTAGCCTAAGTCACGAAATGATGTGTTATAAATTTTTTTTATCAAACTTGAACTTTTAAATGGATGTTATTTGCATTACTTTTATATAGAATAAATTGCTAAAATTGTCTTTGAGGTTTGGGCATGTTTGTCATTTTCATCCAAAACAATTCTTTTGTACAATATAGTCATTCACTTTTGGGATTTTTTACCATTTTCATCCAAACGTCTAATTTGCTTTATGTTTTCTATCTAACATTTGGATGAAAATGGCAAAAAAATCACAAATCTCAGGGACGATTTTGGCAAAAAAGTCAAACGTTTAGATAAAAATGACAAAAAAAAATCCCAAAAGTGAAGGACTATATGGTACAAAAATGTTGTTTTGGATGAAAATAGCAAACATGCCCAAACCTCAGGGACGATTTTGGCAATTTACTCCTTTTATATAAATGCAAAAAATTTATTAAATTCTCATTTAGTTAAGTACGGGTCTTACAGTTTTAATGTTCACGCTGCAAAACATGGGTTCTAAATACTTGTTACAAATAAGATATATATACAATATAAACCATTCGAATATCGAAAACGTTAAAATTTAAACTCTTGGTTCGGTTCGTTACGTAGGTGAATTCGATTGGTACTGGTTCGGTTCACTATAGTATCAATATGGTACTTGCACACGGTTTAGAGTCATGATATGTTCAGAAGAATGTATTTTGCATTGAAAATTGTATGTTAGTGCCGGTTCCGATAAGAAGTATATTGGTACCGATGTCGGTATCGAGTTGGTTCGTCACGGTACTACTTTGAATAGAACTCTTTTCCAACAAAGTTTATATAGGAACCTTGAGAAAAATAAATTTAACACAGTTGCGTTAGATTTATAAAAAAAGATAATGAACACGAGTTATCAGAGGAAAATTAAATTAAATAAAAACTAAATGGGTTAAAAACGTATGCATTTTAAAGTATATATCAATACCGGTTTCGATAATACTAATACCGGTATCACATTGTTGTTCGATGAAGTATTGGTTTCGTTTGTCATGTGACCATTATGACACTCGCACTTGATCTAGCCCACGACACCAAAAAAAGATTCTATTTCGAACACAACACCGTTTTCAATATAATTTATAAGTTTAAACACAAATACATATTTTTTTAATCAAATGAACGCAAGTCATAATAGATAACCCAAATTAGTAAAAAGAGTTAATAGCCAAAATGGTCCCTGAGGTTTGCTCAGTTTTGCCACTTTAGTCCAAATCCCAAATTTGTTAAATCTGGGTCCCTGAGGTTTGCATTTTTTTTGCCATTTTAGTCCAAATTTCAAAAAAGTCAATTTTTTTCAATTTTTCTGCTGGAATTTGTCTTTATCCTTAATTTCAGCCAAGGGTAAAATTGTCATTCTATATTATTCTTAACCAAACCCAGATCTTCACTCTCTTCTCTCTCTCTCTTACATCTTCATCATCTTCTCTCTCTCAGATCTTCACCAAACCCAGAACTTCAACATCCAGAACTTCATCTTCATCTTCCCACCACCACAACCATCCACTGCCACCTCCCACCTTTTCTGGTAAGATGTATGAGTTCAACAACGAATCTTAGCATAACAGATCCATAAAGGTTTGACAAAATCAGAACACCCTCAACCCCCAAATATGTTCTACGTTTGGCAGTTGGCACCGATATGTAACAATCATCCAAGCTAAAATCAGCTTGAGGCTCAGATGAGTGCAAAGTCAAAGTCATCATCACTTCCCTAAAGCCCCAAATACATTAGGGATTCGCTACCATATTGAACAACATAATCAAATAAAAGACATTAGGGTTTACCATCCATATTGTTGCTTAGATGAAAAGAACATCAGCATATGTCACCAGCTATCATATGGAACAACATAATCAAATCAAAGATTGTAGGGCTTCCCATCTATATCGAGGTTCCGATGAAGAAAACATCAACATATATCACCATCTCACCAAAACCAAAACCAGAACCAGAACCCCAAATTCTGAGAACAAAAGCCAGAGATAAAGAGCCATACAAAAAACCCCAAATCATCTACAACAATTAAAGCTCAACTAGTAGATTGACACCGTCGCTACCATCTACCGGCGATATCAGTACCAATTTTGGCACCAAAACAACCATTCATCTTGATAGGGTTGCGAGATCGCTCCTAGCGATCTCTGTGTGGGGTGGGTAGTTGGGCAGAAGCAACGGCGGCATGTGCGGTGGCCGGAGGTGGAGGAGAAAGGTAAGAGGATGAAGATTTGTGGTGGTTGAGGAGATGAATTAGATGAGACGGTGATATTAGAGAGAGAGTAGAGAGAGAGACGGTGATATTATAGAGAGAGTAGAGAGAGAGAAAGGGGTCTTTAGAGAGATGAATGAATAATGCAGAGGAGGGTTGGAGAAGAAAAGGAGAGGGGGTGGGGGTGGGTAGTTGGTAGGCAAAATGACCAAAATACCCTTCAGAAAAGGACAAAAAATCATGTTTTTTTTAGAAATCTGACATGATTTAAGATTTGGACCAAAATGGCAATAAAATGCAAACCTCAGGGACCCAGATTTAACAAATTTGGGATTTGGACTAAAGTGGCAAAAGTGAGCAAACCTCAGGGACCATTTTGGCTATTAACTCTAGTAAAAAATTATATGGGTTTAAAAGCGTATACTATACATATATAAGTACAGTATAGGGTAAAAGGATAATAATGAAAAAAAGTTACAAGATAACTATTGTGAAATATAAAATAAAACAAAAAAAATCAATATTATTAAAAGAAAAATCAAATTGATATTCATTATAGTTGCAAATTAACTAGTTGATGTTCCGTCCGTGTTGCGAGGCGGTATGCCGAATATTTCTCAATCAATTAAAAAAACACTACCATAGTTTTGCTAGAAAAAAAAAAAACTAAAACGATGACAAGACCGTAATTTTGAGCCCGGGGCAAAATTGTAATTTGTCAAAACTAATTAGCGAGTGTTAGGCAGCAGCTTGACATGAAAAAAATTAAATCGAGTCAACTAATTAAAACAAAACACTTGTATAATTTTGCTAAAAAAACTAAAACGATGACAATACTGTAATTTTGAACTGAGGGCAAAATTGTAATTTTTGGCTGGGGTAAAAGCGTAATTGTCAAAAGTTAAAGTGATGGCAATACTGTAATTTTTTACCATGGGTAAAATCGTAACTTTGAACAGGGTCACATTCGTAATTTTTAATTCGGGGTAAAATTGTATCATACCCGGGCCAATTGGGGGGGGGGGGGTTGTCAATTGCCTGGCACTATTCCCCCACACATCTTTAAAAAAAAACTAAAACAATTGCAATAGTGTAATTTTTAACTGATGGCAAAATTGTAATTTTGGGCTAGGGTAAAGTCATAATTTGCCAAAAGCAAAAGCGATGACAATACTGTAATTTTTAACCAGGGGCAAAATCATAACTTTAAACATGGGGTAAATTCGCAATTTTGAATTGTGAGGTAAAATCGTAATACATCCGGACCAACGGAGGGGTGCCAGGCAAAACAACTACCTGACACTGGTTTTGTTGGAGGGGAATATATAATATCTAAACTACGTAGAAATTGTTATAAATAAACTATATTATGGTGATTATCCACATTCTAACTCCCATCTTTTTATGTCCTTTGTATTAATGTAAGAACAATATATATATATAGGGGTTCTTTGTATTGCATGTCTACATCTTAATGAATAAGAATTTCTATTCACTTATTCTCTATAGTCTTGTTCTCTCATGTTTAGCAGGGGCGGACCTATGTGGTAGTTAGGGCTTGCCCGGGATACCCCTCAACTTTCTTGATGAAGTACAATTTATTTTTAAAATGTTCGTTTGTATGTATCGGGATACCCCTAAACAAATATTAGGATACCCCTAAGTGTAGGTGAAATTGAAATGAGACAATAATTTATGGTCAACGGAAACGAAATTTCCGATGGAAAGTTGAAGTTGCAGCGTATGAAGAAGATGAAGTTATAATATGAAGAAGATGAAGTCATAACTTGTTATTATAATAATATTTATCATTGGAAAAGTCAAAAAGTAAAGCCTGTAAAAGTGTTGAGTCAATTTTAAAATATTCTTACCATTTACCTTTTTTTCCGTTAAAGAAATGTTAATGCATATTTAACTATTAAATTTTTATTTTATTACTGTAAACGATATCCGTTTGTTTTTTGTTTTTTTACTTTTTTTGTTTATCATTTTATTAAGTATTATATCTCCTTTATTAATAATTTGCGGTCTTTTTTGTTGTTAAAAGATATTTTTATTACAAGCAAAATATTATCTATAGAACTTCCAAATAACATTTAGTGTTTTATAAAAAAAAATTGACAACGTTCTCGTGTGTGTTTGATACACCCATTAATAAAAAAATGATAATCAACGTATGTTCTAGAATATAAAAATAAATTTATATTTGGATCCTATAATTAATTAGTTTTCATTCTCTCATTTTATTAGAGAGTAAACTTAATTTGATTAACAATTTTACTTTAAAAATAGTTTTATAACACACCTATCTATACCTAGTCAATATGTAATTTTAATTATGTCTTATCTCATAATATTATATTATAATTTCTAAATTTTATTACTAACTTTTAAAATTTTTTTATTCAACGCGTGTAATACACGTGTTTGTTTCATAATAATTCTATATATTAAAGCTCATTTTTACAAGCCACCCGGGTCTTCTAAAGGTTGTCGATATCTCACGGACGGGCCTAGGTTAAAAAAATAATAAGGGCCCATTTTTACTAGCCGCACCGGTATCTTGAATTTTCAAGGGCGGCCTAAGGTAAAAAAAAATAAGGATACCCCTGAATTTTCCTTCTAGTTCCGCCACTGATGTTTAGTATAGTTGTATATTGGTTGCTAATAGACCATTGTTTTACAACACGTTAGCAGCACGAGTTGCTGCAAGATCTTCATATCCGTGATTTGATTTTTCCTTCATCCATTCAGGTAACTATACACAAAGCTCATATTTCTACTTAGTACTTGTTTTATTATTTTAGACATCTTGAATAAGGTTATGAAGTTTTGTTGTGACTAGTGGACACAATTTAAAAAAAATCTGAATTTGTAGAGTTAGTCGTAATGATTTATCGTATCCATGAAAAGTGAAATTAAGAGTATAAACAATTGACTTGCAGCCTTTCACCTTGGACTTCATGGCTCCATGTTTTGTCCTTATTTTATTGTTTTTGTATATAATCATAACTAGAAAATTTGGATCTAGTTTTGTGAATATTTTGATGGCATGAAAGTAACTGAGGAGAAAATGACCGAAAAATAAATTATATTTGATTTGTTTAAAAAAACTAATAAATAAATAAATAAATAACAACGTTTACAGCCTTTGAAGATTATTTTTTTTCATGCAATTGCTTACGTTCTTCATTAGCATCAAATCAAAAAGGTGCGACTTCTACTTTTTAAAATTGGCCCCTTGCATGCCATTTACTACATTGTAGATTTGTAATATTTTAGACTTTCCCCCAATATCATCATTAAGTCATCATGACTTGTGACCTCATTATTTTGCAATAAAAAACCTTTATAGATGATTCTTTAACCACTAAAATCCTTGTATGGTTTTAATTTTATGAACTAAAGAATTATTATCTGTCGATTAATGCTTTTAATAAACCCAGTTAATTTATTTTAATTGGTGATCCCATGCATTCTTTTACTTTTAATTTAGATGAAAATAGGTTTCTGTTTGTCGAGTTTACTGCCACTACCAAGCAAACCCAATTTCACACTGTCTAGTGGAACCCATTTGTAATTGGTCATTTAACAGTCTTCAAAATGAACCAATAGTTTTACAAATATAACTGTTATATGGCCATCATTAATTTTTTAATTTATTATGCAAATTATACTACATATTAAAAACCCACAGCTTTGAACAGTAGCAAAGCTTTGAACAGTAGAATGGTATAAGAGGGTATCTTCGTAATTTCAATTGCCTGTCACTTAAAAAGAGGAAAACGTCGTCATAACTCATAAGGTCAGACAGAGAGAGAGAGAGCGTGACAGTAGGGGGGTGGAGACGGTGGTTCCGTCTGCTCCGCCACTGCGCCGATGTGTAAACCAGCCGTCTCTCAAAAACGAGGGACTCTCCGGTGATGCCGTTAACGGTCCGGCGAACCTAGGGTTCCGCCATGACCTCATATGGCGGCGGTATTGATCGTCTTCTACTTCTATTTTTTTAGTCGTTCAAAGTCCAGATCAGAGAGACAGACCAACTATAGAACGGGAGAGAGAGAGAGACAGAGAGAGAGAGAGCGTGACAGTAGGGGGGTGGAGACGGTGGTTCCGTCTGCTCCGCCACTGCGCCGATGTGTAAACCAGCCGTCTCTCAAAAACGAGGGACTCTCCGGTGATGCCGTTAACGGTCCGGCGAACCTAGGGTTCCGCCATGACCTCATATGGCGGCGGTATTGATCGTCTTCTACTTCTATTTTTTTAGTCGTTCAAAGTCCAGATCAGAGAGACAGACCAACTATAGAACGGGAGAGAGAGAGAGGAGCGGCGGTGATGGCGGAACGACCATTGTCTCCCGCCGGCCACCGTCTTGGCCTTCGGTCAGACCGATGGTGGGTTGTGGTGGTTTGGACGCGTGAAACGATGGTAGAAGGCGGTGGTGGACGAGGGTTAAGCATGATAGTATCACGACAATAATGTTATCGGTGGTAGATGAAACCGACAATGACGGTTGTGGGTTCTAGGGTCCCGTCGTTGATTCAGATCAACAGCCGAAACCCTAGGTTTCCAGTGAACGTGAATGTGGCAACGACAAGGTAAAAGTTTTGTAGGTCTTAAAGTTGTGATTAGCAAAACCTAGGTTCAGATTAGAGTTTTTTTATTTCGTTTATGTTTTTTCCTCTTCACCGTCTCCTTTTTATGTAGGAGAAACAAGATGATGACGACGAAAGGCTTAAAATCTATGGGCATCTTAACATCCGAACTGCTATTGTTGGCTTGATCTTTGAGGTATGGTATATTTCTATTACGTTTGATTGTGTGGTTGCTGTGTTTTACTAGAATTAGGTTTATGTGAGGTAAGATTATGGGGTTCTGATCTGTAGTTTGTTGATACTTTCAGTTGGATGTGTTGTAGATTGTTTGTAATTCGTATCCCTTATACTTGAAATGTTTTTCCGGGAAAACTATATGAACAAGAAGACAAAGGTTCATAACTAGACTCTGCTCCGGAGCACAGTCTCTCAAACGTACGCCCATGACAAAACTACATAGTGTTGCAAGCACGATGTGTTTTGGGAGTTCAGCCACCATGAACATGTGTTCCAAAATCCAAATGCCACAAAGAAATGATATTAAAGCGGGAAAATGACATCATCAATAGTTGTTTAGGGAACAAAAAAAGATATACGATTGCCAGAGAGATATGGTGAAAGGAGAGAGCGCCAGGCACGACGGCGAGTGGCTAGGCTGTGGCGGAGCAACGGCGGTGATACCGATTTCTGTCGAGTGCTTGGTTGGGATTCACTAAACAGAAGAAAAGGAGGCTTATGGTAGATCCGTTCGGACACACAAGCGGCCGTGATGGTCGTACAATAAGTGACGGCGATGGTCCCATTAGCTTTACACAAGGAGAATTCTAACTATATATTATGATTGTAATAATATATTATTGGTTTTTAAATTATTACTAGGTTTAAATAGGCGATGCCAGCAGCTGATTGAGATTTGCCTCATGATATACCGGAGCATTGGTTAGCTAATTTTGTGGTGTGTATGGCTTTACAAAGGTTCTTTTGTCATTTTACATTTGCTACAATGGACCTGATTGTGATTTCTTTTTATCCAAAATTGCTACAGGTTGATTTAATGAAAATGTAGGTTTCTGATATTAGCTTTGATGCAATATATACACTTGATGCTACTTGCTATGCCCCAAATTCGGTATATTATTATAGATTTTAATATTGTTGGCATTTGTTATCTAATATGCTTGCTATATTTTGGTCTTATTTTAAGCGAGCTCATTTTTAATTTCTTAAATCTTCATAGTCATTCGTTATTGGTTTAGTCTAGCACGCCTCTTACTGTTAGTGTTGGTAGCACGAGCCTAACAATAGCTTTTTTACCGGGTTTACGAACTATGCGGAAGTTGTATTTTTTGTCGGTTTTTCAACAAGCGAACCACTACATTTAAATGTATTGTTTCATTGCAACCTGGTAATTCATACATCTTCTAACACGTGAAGTTTTTGCTAGATTTGGCCCTAAGATTTCATGGAAGCTGCAGGAAATGTGGTCCGATCTAAAACCCAGACGCGGTCCGTTTAGGGGTTGTTAACATCTGCTGAAGGCACCGCCTTAACCCCGGTCGGAGAAGACGATCCAAGTACGGCCATCGGAAAAGACAGATCTTGTAGATGTCGTAACGGGGCTATGGGTGCGCTGGTGAGTTCGGCGGATGAAGAACAAGATGGCTGAAGTAGAGAAAGAAAGTGTGTGAATGTGGGTGGGTGGTGGGTTCTGGTGCTGGTGTTATGGTGGTAGACTGGTAGTACTGGGAAATGATACAGAGAGAGTGTGTTGAAAGAGGTGAAGTGATAACATCGTTTATTGATAACTTTCCGAATTTTGTTAAGGTTCTGTTATGAACGCCGAACAGGATTGTTACCCTTTTGTTCTTTCTTTTTTTAACATATTAAAAATATACAATATTGTAAAAGTTTAGAAAAGGTTTTCACTAGCTGTGGTAGAGAAGCCTTGAGACTTGGAACAATAGTATGATGGATGGGTGTATTAGTGTTTTGAACATCGATGTCTTCGAGCATGCATGCTCATGATAGTGCTGTTATGTAATTTTTTCCCCTATAATTAACAAAACTCTGCAGTGAGAATAATTTTAGATAGGTGAGATGCTAGAAAATTAATATATGATTGTTTTATTAAATTAAATGGTACTTATGTCAGATGCTACAAAATTTGTACAGCAAAACATGAACTTCTTAAAAAGAATGTTAATAATTTGTGTGTTATTTTCTATAGTTTTATAAATTAGAAGACTTTACTATAACAATACATTAATCAATGCTATAACGAACCTAAACGATTTCAACTAAACTCCCGCGCGTAATAAACCAGTTTCCGCCACCGTAATGTACTCAATACCATAATGAAGCTAATCGATTTCAACAGAATTTCTCGCGTGTAATAAACCAGTTCGCCAATATAATGAACCGAATCGATTTCAACTGAATTTCTCACGCGTAATAAACCGAGTTTCCGCCGCAACGCGCGGCAGAAGTATACCACTAGTTTTATGAATAATTCAAGTTAAGTTTGACTCAAACTTCATGCTATATGGTTTTATTTTAATAATATATTTTCTTGAATTAGATTTATGTAGTGTAAAATCAACCGATGTTTTATATTATTTTCATTAATAAGTAAATCCTAAAGATAGACATAATTGTTGTTATAAATATTTATTCTGTTATGAATATATCATTTATAGTGACTCTTCATATCCTTAATTTCTCATTGTATTTACTCTTATGTTAATGTTGAGCCTATAAATAGAAACTTTGTATTTCATATTATATCGCGATGAGTTACTACATAACATTCATATTTCATAAATAAATACATATATCATAAAACTGATGAACGCATGTTATATCATAAGGTTGTGTCATAAGTCATTCCTCATAGTGACACAATATAAAGTGATGCATTGTATAATCATCACCTTTACATATTACCATAAACTTTTTTAATAGTGTTCTTGATATATTTTAATATTCAATCATGACAGTAAGTCAAATTAATTGTATGTATTTTATTATTTTGTATTTGATGAGAAGACATCTTATATCAATTGTATATTGTACAATTTGACTTTGTATATTATATTTAATTTGCCATTGTTTATGTATATAGATAGTCTTCAATTAAGCAGCTAAATTAAAGTTATTTATATGATCACACGTTATATACATGATTAAATAGTGATCAAGATTCATTTATAATATGACATTCGAAGTTTCAAACTCACTAAAGCTTATTGTAAATTTATTGATGCTTGTAAGATTTTGGACTGATAAATCTTAATGATTCGGTCATATAATTGATTTTATGTGGTGAAAAGATTAGTTATACATGTGGAATAAAACAAGTGCCATTATCAAACCTCAAATATGCTCTTGAAGAAGCAAGATTGTTAAAGAATATGTAAGGTTTGAAACGCCCACCATGAAAGTTGTGTGATTCTAATCCATTCATGAAGTGAATGTGATAATATAATGACTAATGTAAGGTCGTGATCATGTATATAACAACTAAGAAAATTGTAATGATGTCACCATGATAGTTGTTTGGTTATAATCAATTCCTTGAAGTGAATGTGATGATATAATAATTGGTGTAAAGTTCGTAATCATGGTAATTGAAGAAATTGTTATGATGCTCATGTAATGAGATCAACCATGTTAATAATGTGATGACTATACAATAATCGTTATAAATGTTGTAAGATATAAGATTGATAAATCTTATACGACTCAACTACTTCTTAATTAATGGTAAGCAAAGAGAATATTATTTACAAGGAAAAATCGATTAAATTCTTTGCATTTGTCACACTTGAGACATATGCTCCTAAAGTAGCAATATCATTATAAGAGTTATGAAAAAATGAAATGATTTTATTCTCATGTGAGCGAGTAAATAATGAAAAGCTATGAAGCTTGTTTTGGTTCTACCCCATTCCCAAAAGTGAATGTAATTATATATTAATCATTGTAAATATAATGATGGACCTATTTGAGACATTTGTAATGATGAGATTGACTATAAGAATTGTAATGATGGCCATTTTAATAATGAGATGGACCTCCAAAAGTGACAAACTAAGGAGTGATTGCATAACGTGATGGTTTTAACTTTGAAGTTATAATATATTCTCTCGTATCATACGTTTTGTATTACATACGAGCAAGTAATACGCATACGATCATAAACCAGAAGTTTATAGATCATAAATATTTAATTAGTTGGCATGACCTGTTAGACCACACCGACTCAATGATGATGTGAAACATAATGAAGAAGAACCAGAAGATTCTTCAAGATAATAATTAGCATGTAATGTTTGCTCTCAAGTGAATTATATATTTGCAAAATAAATGAGGGTGTGTATACCTAAATATTCTGGAAGCGATTAAAGGATATGCATATCCCAACATGATACCATTTAGTTTTTTTTTTCAAATCGATGCATCGTCTAAATGGTTATCAAATCTACAACCTGAAGCTTGTGTGATTGTGGCTTAGCTAATGTGATAGCAAGCACATTAATCCATATTGGTATATTTATTTGATAATAGTGAATTTGATTCCCAAGTTATTAACGATCATTGGAATAAGTGTTATTATTGAGATGATCACTAAACGTCTACTATTGGTTACAAAGCCAATGATCATGAGAGGAGCAAAAAATTCATTTAGGTACATGTAATTTTATATATAGTACCATCAATTCACATCAAGCCAATAAGTTATAGTTCTCCCCATATAGTTGGTTTTTGGTCAGGAACCAAAGATGTCTCATCAAAGATTTTAGTTGTGCGACATATATTGAAACTCATCCACCATACCGCACAAAGATGGGACTTCTAAAAAGTTTGAGAATATGTTGGGTATAAATAATCGTCTATGATTAAATACTTAAAGCCATTAGTGAGAAATTCGTTTATGGCTCACTGGTTTTCACTTTAGTGAATGAAAGTTCCCAACATTAGGGGAGATAACAAGCAGTTGGAAAGTGAAAATTGGAATGAATTATCATGTTATCTTGATCCTCATACTATAAACGGTGAACCAAAAGTTCAAAGGATAATTCATTTACCAATATTAAAAAAACAACAACTTACCAGACAAGTTCACTGACCTAAATAGAATGACAAGTAAGTCGCATTATCAACTGCTTATGCTCCAGTCATATTTGTATCCCAAGAGGACAACCACATATTTTGTAATGAGTCTATTGCACGCCTAAATCGTGGTAGACTAGGTGATTCCAAAAAAAAAATTCCTTGAAAATTGGAGCAAGTAATGAAGATGGTCAAGTCGAGGTTATAGTAAGAGGGTCTCCTAAAGAGACATTAGACATGATGGTTCAAGAAGAACCTCAGGTACCTGAAAATAAAGAGATCTCGATAAGTTGTATCATGTCTAAGATATGTATGGAATCAAAAAATAAAAATCGACGTCGTTATACTTTTGTATATAATGTAGCTCTTAAAATGATTAAATGATGAGGATCAAGATTTAAGATCTGCCTATGAATGAATATTAAGAAATGATTGGCCAAAATGGAAAGACGCAAATAAGGCAAAGCTGAATTCTCTAATTACATGGAAAGTATCTGGACCAACAGTACATACAACTGAAGTTGTAAAATATGTTAGATATAAACGGGTCTTTTATGCAAATTATGTGAAAATCAAATTGAGTGATATAAGGAAAAATTGGTGGCATAATAATTTTCGCAAAGACCTATGATTGTTTATGAGGAGACGTATTCTCCAGTGGTGGATGCATTGGCTTTTCAATATTTTATTAGTCTGGTAATATAAAGACAGAATTGATGTGCGTCTATGAATGTTATGTATCACTTGATACTAAAAGTGTACATGAAGGTCCCTAAAGGATTTGAATGATCAAAATCATGTAAGTTGAGTTCTCGAGAACAATATGATCGTTGTATATAGATTTATTTTTGTTTACGATTGAACTCCTGATGAGTTTTCTAAAGCAATTGAGTTCCCTAAAGGTAAATAAAAACATCTCAATGATGTAATTCTTGTGCACCAATAAACATAGATAGAAACTTATACCAAGTGATTGTGATATCTCAATAAATAGTGTACATGCATGGTACAATATGGATTTTGAAGATAAAAGCAAGTGTTCATGACATTTTTGCATATGATATAGATATCTATGTGTTATATGGGTAAGTTTATGTAGCAAAACTCATGAAGAGTGAATGCACATGTATATTTGGATAAGATGGACATAATTCCCTCATGGATTGATAATGACAGAAGCATTGATATAAAAACCTCAAGAACGTACTATATGAAGTTGACAAAATATGTATGGGCTAAAATAGTTGGGACGAGTGCTGTAAAACTCGAGATATTCGTATAAAGAGGGATATAAGTTTGACTAAATTAGTCATGTTCTATCAGCATTCTACTTTTAAAAGTTCACTATAATCGCAATTTACAGTAATGATGTCTAGGCGTCATTGAGAGAAATTGTCGAGCTTTTAGAGGGAGAATTTTTGAATGACCTTGGCACGGTCTAATTATTACTAGAACTTCGAGTATATATGTAATTATATTTTAGAGTTAATTACTGTTTTCGTCCCTATGGTTTGTCAAAAATCACTATTTCAGTCCATTAGTTTAAAAATTGCGATTTTAGTCCTTGTGGTTTCACTTTCGTAACCATTTCAGTCCTTGTGGTTTCACTTTCGTAACCATTTCAATCCATTATTATGTTAAGTACAGGGACTGAAATTGTTACGAGGTGGACTGAAATGGTTACGATAGTGAAACCACAAGGACTGAAATCGCAATTTTTAAACTAATGGACTAAAATAGTGATTTTTGACAAACCACAGGAACGAAAACAGTAATTAACTCTATATTTTACTAATCCCTCAAGTACATCTAGAAGATGATGTTTGGATATTTTAGTATGGACATCATTGAACCTTAAAGTATGTTAAAGGTTGTTAAGTCATTTGTTATAAGAAATGTCTATTATCATCTCCTACCAAAGTAGAGATTCTCATTCTAGAAGTACCATCGTTAAATGCATAAGTGCATTAATATGTTTTGCTAGCTATGGATGGTTATAATATCTTTCACTGGACCTTATTATCATGATATAACCTTTGTCAAGCGAAGAGAGATTGGAATGAGTTCAAAGAAATATTTCAGATGCAGGAATGTAACAAAACACAGTCGTGGACATATGATATTTTTTTGAAAGGAGACACCTAAAGTATCGTTAGAAGATTATACAACATTGATCAACAGGATTGCACATTAAGGGATTAAGAGACAAAATCATTCGCTACAAAATCTTTATTCAACTTTCAAGGAAGATGGACACACGTCACTTAAAGGATACATGTTAAAATGAGGGGGAGACTTATGCAAGTTGCACTCTTTTTCCCTTGACTAAGTTTTGTCCCATTGGGTTTTCTTAGTAAGGTTTTTAATGAGGCAACATACCTGATCCAAAAGTATCAGGGGGAGAAAATGCGCGCTGCACTCTTTTTCCCTTGGCTGAGGTTTTGTCCCACTGGGTTTTCCTAGCAAGGTTTTTAATAAGACAGCACCACCAAGCGTATAATACATTGTTTTCTTTTATCACGTGAATAGTCAAGGGGGAGTGTTATAAATAAACTATATTATGGTGACTATCCACATTCTAACTCCCATATCTTCATGTCCTTTGTATTAATGTAAGAACAATATATATATATATATATATATATATATATATATATATATATATATAGGGGTTCTTTGTATTGCATGTCTACATCTTAATGAATAAGAATTTCTATTCACTTATTCTCTATAGTCTTGTTCTCTCATGTTTAGTCTAGCTAATAGACCATTGTTTTACAACAGAAATATTTTTGTGTAGAATTCTCTAGAATGATGAATGTTTAACAACTAATATAAGTAGTCCAAGTAACACCAAGAATACCTGATTAGTTCACATTCTTGTAAGCTCATTTAGACTTTTTATTGTAGGTTTACTTAGCCTTTTACAATAGCATTGGTTTACATAATCTTAAGTTTTCGTTATAAACTTACACAATCACTTGAATCATTATTGCAAGGTTGAAATTATCAAATATCCAAGTGTGTTAGACGAAATGTTGGAAGCCCAACACAAATATATGAGGCTTGTTCTATTAAACGAATCAATAACTACCACAATTCATTGATCAAATCGATTATGAATACGAGACTTGTTCCATTAAACGAATCAATAACTACAACAATCTATTGATCGAATCGATTTTGAAAATTGAATATCATCATAATCAATTTATACAAATTATATATATAAAAGAGTATATAAATAAAAAAAATAACCATTAACTATTGAACAGAAAAATACATATAAATGGGTGAAATCAAAACTTGTTATAAAGAACTACTAAAATATAAATGATAGGAAACAAACAAAAAAAGAAAGTACGTGTGTGTCATGACATTTTCAGTTAAAGTTAGGGTTGTTAGAAGTCATGCAAAATGCATGCTTCCCCTTCTCATTTTAAAGCAATGATGGATTCAGAATTTTTTTTTTCACCGGGTTCTTTTTGGTAGATTTTCACTAATTCTCACAATTTTTTTTTTAAATCATATAAAATTTCCACTAATTTTTTCATTTTTTTCCAAACTTGGGGGGTTCCCAGGAACCCCCAAAACACCCCTGGATCCGCTAGTGTTTTAAAGCATTGTTCCATTTTCACTTGTTGATTGTCTTATTATACAGAAAACCCTACTCCCTCCCTTGGTTCTCCATCTTCACTTAAATCATTTCTCTATTGCCCCGAGTTCGACTTTATTGACTTCTAGATTTGTTTTCCGAATAGTATTTGAATCAATGTTTTTTTTGGCTTTGATTCTCTCGGAGGTATCCTTATGGCAGTTCTTAAACTGAAATCGAACCCATCCTGAAACTAGTTTAAAGCGAACCAGACATCCACTAGAGCGAACCAGACATCCACTAGAGCGAACCGGAAAAAAAAAACAGGTTTTATACTAAACCGATTCTTTTTCCACTAAAAAACTGGCCACATCCACTAAAAAACCTACTCTCTTTGACTAGAACCTAACCAGGTCCGAGTCCCAAAAAAATCGATTTATGCACCTGTTATAGTTTTAAGGCCACATCCCCTTGAAGGACAACAATACCAGCCCATCTTTGTAGCCCTTTTAGCACTCAAATTTCTGACTCCTCGTTATCCTTCAACTAGCTACTTGTTGAACGCTATTTATATGCAATATAATCTATTTATTTAGCACATTATTTAAGTGTCTAGAATTGACATTTTGTTAGAGTCTCTATAATTAAATTAAGAAATTATTTGCCTACTTTTGTTTTAGCTAAAAAATGTTTGGAAAAACAACATTAACATGGAACATTTTGCGATGTCTCAGATGTTATACTAAGGTTGTTTATTTTATCTTTTGATTGGTTTGTTTCACATTCAAAACAAATCAATATATTGTCTTCTCTTAGGTTTAAATTTTATTTTATTTACAGGGACTAGGGACTACTGACCACAATACATTGTTCTGAGTGTTCAATCAAACATGAAATCCTGATCACAAGACATCTAGCATCATCAACTGATCATTATTGGCAAAATATTAGAATTAACTGAACCAATGTCATTGATTCGGTTGATCCCTGCAAGCTTGCTTCGCACGTCATTGACAAGATTTTGACTTAATCCTCTTCTATCAGCCTAGTTTTCATTAGGGTCACAAATGTAGTGGCGCACATATCTGAAAAAAAGAAAACATGGACTCTAAGGTGATCAACTCCTTTCTCGAAATGAAGAAATCTACGGGGAGGAAAAAAGGGACATTTTGCTCTATGATGACATGAAAGGGCCCCTCTATACAAAGTGTTAATTTCTTTTCTTATTTCTAACGCTGTGTTCCAGAGTTAAATTTACTGAGAGATGAGAAGAGATTTGGGAGGAAAGAAGAGAGTAATGGTGTTCCAGAGATTTTTTTTATGGGAAGAAAGAGAGGAGGAAAGAAAGGGATGAGATTTTAGTGATTATCTATTTCCTTCAAAAATGAAGAGAATTAGGGAGAAAGAAACAGATATACATCATGTTCATGACCAAATTCCAAATTTACCCTCAATAAAAAAATTGGCGAGTATATCTCCCACAACCCCCATGTATTCAACCCACATCCGATCATCAATTGCAGAGCATCGTTGTCAGTTACCAAGAAGCCAATGAGACAAGAGTTTGATTCAGCACCCACTTTGATTCCTTGAGGTAATCACTTACCCTTTTATGTTTCTCAACTCACCAACTAACAATTTTTTTTCTTAGTTGAAGTCTATGTTCTGCTACATGTTATACCATGTATTCAACCCACACTTCTCGGTGCTGGTATTCGGCCTTGTTCACTGATGACGCCTCTACGAAAGAACACGTAGTCCATCTCCCTGTCGTCCCCCGACCCGAAATGAACGACTAAAAGGCAGTTCTGTTCGCATTTTTTCTATCTACCCTACATGCGGCACACGACGTTTTTGTGGTGTTCTTGGAGGAAGACGCTGCAACAAGAATATTATTGGGGTTATTGTAATTTACAGAAATCGATTAACCCACGAAACCCATAGCTAATGCCTTCTTACCCATTGTATTGCTGCTTTAGAAGAAAGGTTTCAGAACTTTAAATCCAACGTATTGTAACAAAAACTCTTGAACCTAAAAATCAACAAAACGATCAAGAACTTTATAGTTTGTAATAATAACTGCTAAACCTAATAATCAACAAAATGATCAAGAACTTTATTGTAACGTCATGCTTCTTCGTACTTTCCATTCATAGCAAGTCTTGTTTGTATTTCTATTTTTGGTAGTCTTGTGTTCTTGTAATCGTTCTTTCGTTGTAATCGTTGTAAAATTCGAGACTTGGATCATAAATAAAACTCATATTTCTTTAAACTTGTGTTATACGTACTTCATACATGCTCATACATTTAATTTCGTGAAACAATTGATGCTTATTCGTGATTCTTGGAAACTATGTGCTAAACTTGTAAATACGGGAAACTTATGCATAAAACGTGTTTGGATCATAAACGATACTTAAATACGACGTTCATACACTTAATTATACTTGGTTTATGTTCCTCATACTTGATTTATCCTTAAAATTTGCTTAAAGGTCGAAAACAACCCCCCAAAACCCTTAAAACCCTAAAACATAAACTACAGGGGGATAAAGTGTCAAGATTTAAACTTGATTTCAGAACATAGACCCGTCGCGTCGCGTCGCGCGATGGGTATAGGGTGTTGCTGTGGCGCGACGCAACGCCCTCAATCCGGCAGAATGTTGCAACCAGCTCATGGGTTGGTCTCTTTTGTGCTTTCTTGGTGTGTTGTCTTCCTTAATAACTCAACTAACCTCACCTAATCACCCCCTATAAAACCCAAATCAATCCCACACTTGATTCACTTTACAAACTCACTAATCCACTCTCTAATCACTCCAAATCTGGTGCAAAAACAGTAGTAAAAGTCAGAATCATTTCAAGTTGTAAAAGTGAGTTTAACCTCACTTATCTTCCATTTTCTTCATCCTTTCTTGCTTCTTAGTACTTGGAACAACCCTAGGGATGTTTCCGTAGGTTTCCTGATATTCACCAAATTACACATACTTTATTCCCCCATTTTATCCCCATTTTACGCGTTTTTGACCGTAAAACTGAGAATTGGATACTTAATCGGGTTTACTTTTGTTTACAGGCCTAAAACAGCGTGCCAAACAAGAAGATGATGAAAAAGAGGATTTTCTGGGCGAAACGGAAGAGCTGCGAAGATTCTGTGAAGAATTCTGATCTGGGCATGTTGCACGGCCGTGCAATGATTGGCACGACCGTGCGGATACGACAACAGGGCTCAGCCCGGCAATGCATGCGGGTGTGATCTAGAGTGTAGTAGGACCACGGAAACGAATGGTCGTGCGACTGGAGGCACTCCCGTGCGGATGCGACGACCAGACCCAGCTCGGACATGCATGCCAGTTCAGATGCTCGTGCCACCCATTTCTCGGAGATGCACGGTCGTGCAATCTGTGGAACGACCGTGCCGATCTGAAGACCGGTCAAGATTTGCTGATGTCATGCGGTATGGTGAACAGTAACCCCACGGGCATGACCGTGCACTTTATTGGCACGGTCGTGCGATCTGAAAAAGTTATAAAAACAGCAGGAAACATTCAGTTCGTAATTCTGGACTTTTGGGAGTTCATCAGGCGATTTTTAGGCTCCGGAGGCTTTGCTTTTCACCCGGATTCAAGCCACCTTGTGCCGATTAGCTCCGTTACTATCCGGATACTCAATCTTGTGCTTGTTTATGGTTTGATTCTTGAATCTTTCCATGTTTTTGTTATGTTTCAAGCATTTAGATTGATGATTATGTATTATTGTAAGCCTAAGGGCAAAAACACTAGTATCCCTTGCTTAATAACAACCATTAGTATGTTAATTATGTTTGTAATGACACTTTGAAGCATTTTCTATGTTAATCTTTGATGATTAGTTTGCAACCTTGTTTATTGATGTTGAATTCTTGATTATAGTTAATAATCTTGGATGATTAGTATGTGGTTAGTTGAGATATTTGCAAGAAGAAGCTTAATTAATCATGTATTTGTAGACTTTGAACTTGTTTAACTTGTTTAATATGTTTACACCATGATACTAGAAATGGTTAGTGGTTTAATAAGGGATAATTATTGCTAATCAAGAAGGCTTTCCCTCACGGAATGACCTTAACGGGTTAAATGGTGTTGTTATGAATTATTGACATAAATTGTTAGCTTAGCTAGTAGTTTAGGCCAAAATTGCTTGCTTGGTGAATTTATGTTCAAGATTTGTAAAATGAACTCGGTTGTGATTTAATCTAGTTTATGCTTGTCTCGGCGGTTGCATTGTGTTTATCGGTGTCACTTTCCTTGATTAAGTGAGGTTAGAAAACTCTTAACAGATGACTAACTTATCTTTAGGGGATTTTCATAGACATTTGTCATTTGAGCATTAAAGAACAATTTTAGGTGGTTAAAGTGTGTTTATCGTTTTAGCTTTCCGAAGAATTATCATGTTAGGATTCCCTAAAGGGATACCAATTGTCTTGAAAATGAAGAATTGACCAAGTGTTTCAAGTGACAAAACCGACTTAGTTCATATACTTTGGTTGTGCATAAAGCAATGCTATATATTTATTTTCTTATTTGGAGTCTATTATGTTTATGAAAGTTTATGTTTTAATCTTATTTTTAGTTTAAACAAATCACACATTTATCTTTCTACCGGTGATGTAATGACAAAGGTTTAGTATTATTTCTCCGCCCACGTCCTTGGATCGACACTTGGTTCTTACCGATACTTTACTACATATATGATGGGGTACACTTGCCCTTTCGTGTGTGTTTTAATGTTGAAGTACAAATCACTTTTATAAATTTAAAACCGAACCGTGTGTAAGATTCATTGTAAAAAATGTATATACGCGCACACGTCAAGTTTTTGGCGCCGTTTCCGGGGAGGTGGCGCTTTAGGAACGACCCGAGTCATTATTTTATTGGTGTACATACTTGTGAATATTTGTGAATATTTTCTTGATTATTTATTTGTTTATTTATTTATTAATATTTCTTGTTTTTCATTTAGTTTATTCATTTTCAAGTTTATTTTAAACACTTGTGAATTTTTATTCCATTTATTTGTTCGAACTCTTTATTCATTTATTCTTTGAGTTTTCGACTCCGAAAAATCATTTTTATACTAGCCGATTCGATTATTTTACTTGTTTTGATTTTTATAAAACTCCGGGCCCATTTTTGAATTTTTATAAAATTTTCAGCCCTTTTAAATAAAAATTATGTTTTATTACAACAAAAAAAGCCATATTATATTAATAAAATATTCATGTGTGTCAATTTTTCGTTTGCAGGTTGATGTCCTCAACCCTCGCTCCCGACGCTGTTGAGCCTTCAGACGAACCCGAACGTGATCTGAGGAGACGTCTTTGTGAGAGATCTCGCGCGGTTGCGCTGCAACTCGCAGCAGGTGAGGACGAGCAGGTGGTACCCGCTGAAGCCGATGGCTCAGGGGACGTAGGAAACATAAACATGGCGGACGACGAGCGACCACTGAATGAGTCGAATCAGCCCGGAGGCGCAGGCCTGGAGCCAAGCATTATTAGACCTACTATAGATGCACCTACTTTTGAAATTAAATCTAGTATTATAAATATGGTGCAGGATTCCGTGCAGTTTGACGGACGTGAGCATGAGGATCCCGGACGACATATCGCTGCTTTTCTCGAAGTATGCTCGACGTTCAAGATTAGGGATGTTTCGGAGGACGCTGTTCGGTTGAGGTTGTTTCCATTCTCGCTGCATGACAAAGCTAGAGCTTGGCTTATGTCACTTCCTGCAGGGTCCATCAGGACCTGGAATGAGCTGGCGGAATTATTCATGCAAAAATATTTCCCGCCTGAGAAAACAACCAAGTTAAGGAACCGGATTGTGACTTTTCGCCAGGACGAAGGAGAGTCGTTGCACGTGGCCTGGGAGTGGTTTAAGGATTTGTTACTTGATGTTCCACACCATGGTTTCTCCAAAAGACAGTTAGTTCTGACGTTTTACCAAGGGCTTAATTATGACACGCAGGAGAGATTAGATATAAATGCAGGAGGCGATCTGGGATGAAGACGCCAAATGAAGCCTATGATATCATCGAAAAGGCTGCGTTAAAATCTAGCTCGCGTCGAGACGGAGAGAGAGGCCAGACATCATCATCATCTCGCCCAGGAGTTCACGCTGTGGACGACTACACAGCCATTACTGCACAGATCTTGGCTCTTTCGGCAAAGTTTGATAAGTCCCAGATAGCTGCGCAAGTAAGTGCAGGGTGTGATCAGTGCGGAGTGTCACACAAGCTTGGTGCATGCTTTCAGGGAGTTATGTATGAGGGCCAAGAAGAAGTGGATTTCGTGGGAAATCAGGTGAGGCCGCAGAACAACCCTTACAACAATACATACAACCCGGGATGGAGAAATCACCCAAATTTTGGGTGGCGAGCGAATGTGGGTAATCAAAACCCACTAGGATTTGCCCAGCGGGCTCCAGCGCCACAACAGGCTCAAGGTCAGCAATTCCAGCCACGTCTGTACTCATATCAGAATCAGGGCGCTGGGAGTAGTTCCCAGCAGCAAGCCCCTCAATCAAGTTCCAAGCTGGAAGAAATGATGGCTCAACTTCTTACTAGCTCCACTAGTGTGAATCAATTAGCTGAAAAACGATATCAACAAAGCAAAGATCGTTTTCTAGCTCACGAAGGAGAAATGAGAAGTCAGAAAGCCTCGATTCAGAATATCGAGAACTAGGTTGCTCAGCTGGTGAAGATGATGTCTGAGAGACCCCCAGGTGGTCTTCTATGAAATACTGAGCCAAATCCACGCGGGCATGTAAATGCGGTTATGACCAGGAGTGGCAAGACTACCGGACCTAACATATCGGACTCACCACCGATCACTGAAGCGGTCCCGACTAATACACCGGACGAGGTGCAAGCCAGGCGAGGCCCAGCAAGTACAGCACAAGTCCAGGAGCCAGTCAAAGAGTACACTCCTCCAGTTCCATATCCGGGCAGGCTGAAGAAACAGAAAAATGAAGAACAGTACGGTAAGTTTCTTGAATTGTTTCAACAACTGCACATAAACATACTGTTTGTTGAAGCCCTGGCCCAGATGCCAAAGTATGCGAAATTCTTAAAGGACATCCTCTCGAATAAGCAGAAGCTCGAGGATATATCATGTGTGGTGATGAATGAAAGTTGTTCTGCCATTCTGCAAAACCGTATGCCCACGAAGATGGGAGATCCGGGCAGTTTCATGCTCCCTTGTTTCATTGGAAATATGTCTGTTAGCCATGCATTGGCTGATTTGGGAGCAAGTATCAACCTTATGCCTTATAAGGTTTTTACTAAACTGGATCTGGGTGAGCCTTCACCCATAAGAATGAGCATTCGACTTGCAGACCGTTCAATCAAATATCCGCATGGATTCGTTGAAAACATGCTTGTTAAAATCGATAAATTTGTTTTCCCCATGGATTTTGTTATTCTTGACATGGACGAGGATTCAAAAGTGCCATTGATACTTGGACGCCCGTTCCTCAATACAGTGAGGACGATTGTTGATGTGGCAGCTGGCCAAATCATGCTCCGAGTAAATGACGAGCAGTGACATTTGATATTAAAAGATCAATGCAACATCCACAGAGTCACGATGACATGCTTTATTATGTCGACATTGTCGACACATGTGTGAGCTCTCATTTCCAAGGCACTATTGAAGAGATTGATTCGGACACACATCTGTTATGTGGGGACCTGATTGGCATTACGCAGGAGGGCCACGATTTCGAGCAGCCAGTCTATCAGATTGGTGATGATGGTTCCCAGAGTTCGGATCGGTTTATAGAAATTGGCCATGTAGATGATGAGAAATCAAAACCTTCGGTTGAAGATCCACCGTCTTTGGAGTTAAAAGAACTCCCACCGCATCTTGAGTATGCATTTCTAGACGAGGAATGTCGCTTGCCGGTCATCATTTCGGCACTATTGGCAAAAGAGGAGAAGAGACAGTTTCTCGAGGTTCTGAAACTTCATAAGAAAGCTATGGCGTGGAAGATTATGGATATCAAAGGCATCAATCCTTCTTTTTGTACTCATAAGATTATGATGGAAGATGAGTACAAGCCCTGTGCACAGCCTTAGAGGTGGTTGAATCCGAATATGCAAGACGTGGTGAAGAAAGAAGTGATTAAGTTGTTAGATGCTGGATTGATTTATCCTATATCTGATTCTGTGTGGGTGAGTCCAGTGCAAGTAGTGCCCAAGAAAGGTGGTATTACTGTAGTTCCAAATGATAGGAATGAACTTATTCCTACCCGTACCGTCACTGGGTGGAGAGTTTGCATCGATTACCGCAAACTCAACGATGCTACTCGTAAGGATCACTTCCCGCTTCCATTCATCGACCAGATGTTGGAACGTCTATCGGGGAAGTCGTATTACTGTTTTCTGGACGGGTTTTCTGGATACTTTCAAATTCCTATTGCTCCTGAGGATTAGGAGAAGACTACCTTTACATGCCCTTTTGGCATATTTGCCTATCGACGTATGCCTTTCGGGTTGTGTAATGCACCGGCTACCTTCCAGCGATGCATGGTTGCAATTTTTCATGATATGATCGAGGACTCTATGGAGGTATTCATGGATGACTTTTCAGTAGTTGGAGATTCCTTCGATCAGTGTCTAGAAAATTTGAAGAAAATGTTGAAGAGGTGCGAACAAACGAATCTTGTCGTAAACTGGGAAAAATGCCACTTCATGGTGTAAGAGGGCATAGTTCTGGGACACAAGATTTCGCGAGCTGGTATGGAGGTCAACCCAGCTAAAGTTGACATCATTTCACGACTTCCACCTCCCACCTCTGTGAGAGCGATACAGAGCTTTCTTGGTCATGCGGGGTTCTACAGGCGATTCATCAAAGATTTTTCAAAAATCGCCAGGCCCTTGACCCGTCTGTTGGAGAAAGACGCTCCGTTTATCTTTGGAGATGATTGCTTGAAGGCTTTTGACCTTCTCAAGCAAAAGTTGAATGAGGCCCCTATTTTAGTCACACCTGACTGGAGTCTGCCATTTGAAATTATGTGCGACGCGAGCGATTTCGCTATAGGGGCCGTTCTGGGTCAAAAGAAAGAAAAGCACTTTCACCCGATCTATTATGCGAGCAAGACTCTTCACGACGCTCAGGAGAACTATACCACGACAGAAAAAGAGCTCTTGGCGGTTGTTTTCGCATTTGACAAATTTAGATCGTATTTGGTGCTTTCAAAAACAATTGTGTATACTGATCACGCAGCCATCGAATAACTGTTCAGTAAACCAGACGCTAAACCGCATCTCATCAGATGGATCTTATTGCTGCAGGAGTTTGATATCGAAATTCAAGACAAAAAGAGTGCGTTGAACGTAGCGGCTGACCATCTCTCTCGGTTGGAGCATGGAGTCGTTGATGAGCATCGAGGTATGCGATGAGTCGCCTTGGTTCGCCGACTTTGCGAACTATCTTGCTTGCGGGATTCTGATTAAGGGATTGACTCACCAACAAAAGAGGAAATTCTTTGCGGACGTCAAGCACTACATTTGGGACGACCTGTCACGGCCCCCGCCCCGGTGTTACCCGGTCCAGGAGCCGCGGGACAGAAGCCCGTGGTATTTATTAATTGAGTTGACAACGGAATATTTTACAGGATCTTTTAAAACTTGAAATGCCCGATTATTTTATTTCATAATTCGGGATAAACCCCGTAATTTACAATAGAGGAATTTCACGAGGAAATTCCCTGATTTATAAAACGTGTTTATTTATTTTAACTGAGCCACCTCTTCAAGCTTGTTAGTGCTCCGTAGCACGTTTTCCTTGATTTACAGCAGGTCGCCTGAAACATGTTTTAAAATATTTTATCAGCGGGGAAATACTGGCGAGTCACTCAATTTGATAAAAACGACACGTAGTTATAAATTAAAGCATAAGAGCGATTACAATGGCTTTTATCTTATTTTTATCTGGCGCTGTGTCACCTCCTGGTGACGATGGTCATACCACTATTGGGTCTTTCCCCAAGTAGTGATGATTATCACTGTTAGGATTTATTAGCCTAACCGTGAGAAATTTAGTAATGTGCACAATACCCCACTAGCCAGTGATTAAGATAACCACGACTTAATCCCTGTAATTATAACCTTTGAAAATAATTGGAGTATTGTAAAATACTTTTGATAAAAGAGAATGACTCACATTGCAGATTTAAACGGGCAGAGTTTAGCCTACTGATTAGCCTTGTAACCTAATTTAAATAACAATGCACACGAACTAGGTCAGTAACTAATACAGCTTTTACGATAACTCACGAGATTAAAACCCTCACAACGAATGACAAAGTGCAACACTTAAATATCCATCGTAGTCACAACGAATGACAAAGTATGGCCCTAATGTGGGCAGCACTTAAACATCCATTGGATAGTTTAAATCGATCGGACATTGAATCGTAGCAGCGATCGAGTTAATACCCTGTATCGTAGCAGCTCCTCGGTATCTTAAATTTCGAATTTGAGCAGTGAGAATTCGTTTTTGAGAATTGTTTTCGACACCAGTGAACATGCCATGATCAGTTCTATTTATAGGTGAAAAATGGGTCTCACGCGGCCCGCGTGAACCCTTGCTCGACCCTTACGCGGCCCGCGTGGCCACCTAGTCTACGTATAGGTTTGCTGGGTCACGCGTAGGGTTGCCAGGTGGATGCCATGTGCCTGGGCACGCTTATCCGGTCAAACACATGTTGACGTGACCCGCGTGAGGTTATGCTTAACCCTTACGCGGCCTGCCTGAAGACCAAATTTCTTGTTTTCTTGGTTTTCGTTATGGATCAGGGTTTCAGGGGTCTGGGTTTTCTCTTACGGTTTCTTTTAGGACATTTTTGAAGGTCCTTACATCCTCCCCACCTTATTTAAAATATCGTCCTCGTGATTTACTGAAATAAGTGAGGATACTTTCGCTTCATCTCTGATTCCAGCTCCCAGGTATATTCGGGCCCTCTTTTTGAATCCCACTTGACTTTGACTAGCACTAGTCGCTTGTGCTTGAGAAATTTGATCTTTCTGTCTTCTATTTGCAGTGGCTTCTCAACAAATTTTAATTTTTCATTTACCTCTACATCTTGAAGAGGTACTACCAAAGATTCGTCCGATAGACATTTCTTGAGATTGGATACATGAAATACGTCATGTACTCCAGCTAGCTCCTCTGGTAGTTGTAAGCGATAGGCAACTGGTCCTATTCGCTGTATTACTGGGAATGGTCCTACGTACCTTGGACTTAGTTTTCCTTTCTTACCAAACCGAACTACTCCTTTCCAAGGAGAAACTTTCAAGAGTACCTTGTCTCCAACTTGAAACTCTAGTGGCTTGCGTCGATTATCAGCATAGCTCTTCTGACAATCTCGGGCCGTCTTTAATATTTCCTTGATTTGAGTAATCTTCTCGGTAGTTTCTTGTACTATTTCAGGACATGATAATAGGCTTTCTCCTATTTCTGCCCAGCAAACTGGAGTTCTGCATTTGCGTCCATATAATGCTTCGAACGGGGCAGCTTCAATGCTTGAGTGATAACTATTGTTATAGGAGAATTCAATTAAGGGTAGGTGGTCATCCCAATTTCCACCAAAATCTATCACACATGCCCTAAGCATGTCTTCCAGGGTTTGGATCGTCCTTTCACTTTGTCCGTCTGTTTGAGGATGATATGCAGTGCTTAGCTTTAGTCGGGTTCCCATTGCTTCCTGGAAACTTGTCCAGAAATGGGAAGTGAAACGACTATCCCTATCCGATACAATGGAGAGCGGAACTCCATGTAAAGATGCTACTTCGTCTACATACAACTTTGCTAACCTTTCCATGCTAAAGGTTTCTTTCATGGGTAGGAAATGAGCTGATTTGGTTAATCGATCCACAATTACCCAAATCGCATCATTACCTTTTCTGGTTTTGGGCAACTTAGTAACAAAGTCCATGGTTATAAGTTCCCATTTCCATACCGGCATTTCTAATTGTTGTAGTAAACCTGAGGGTTTCTGGTGTTCTGCCTTAACTTGTGAACAAGTAAGACACTTAGAAACATACCTAGCTATGTCCTTTTTCATTCCTATCCACCAGAAGTTATTCCTTAAATCTTGGTACATCTTATTGTTTCCTGGGTGCATGGTATACCTAGATTTATGGGCTTCCTCTAAAATTTTATTTCTTAACTCTCCTTGCTTAGGTACCCAAATTCTTCTTTCATGGAATCTCCAACTTCCATCACTTCCTTGCTCTAATTCCTTTATTCGTCCTTTCATTCCTTCAGCATCATCCTTGATTGCTGTTTCTTGAATGTTTTTCAGTTGTTCCATTAAATCTAACTGTAGATTTAATCTAAGAGCACAAACCCGCTTTTGTTTTTCATGATACTTACGACTTAATGCATCTGCAAATACGTTTGCTTTTCCTTCGTGATATTGAATATCACAGTCGTAGTCACTTAGGATTTCCATCCATCTCCTTTGCCTCATGTTCAATTATTTTTGCCCAAATATGTATCTTAAGCTCTTATGGTCTGTATAGACAGTAAACTTACTTCCATACAAATAATGTCTCCAAATCTTAAGGGCAAAAATTATGGCTCCTAATTCTAAGTCATGAGTTGTATAATTTTCTTCGTGCTTTTTCAATTGTCTCGAGGCATACGCAATTACCTTTTTGCGTTGCATTAGCACACATCCTAATCCTAATTTAGAAGCATCACAGTAAACTTCAAAATCTTCCGTTCCTTCTGGTAAGGCTAGAATTGGGGCATTTGTTAACTTTTGCTTCAAAATCCTAAAGGTTTCTTCTTGCCTAGGTCCCCATTCAAACTTAACTGCTTTACAGGTTAGCTTAGTTAATGGTACAACTATCTTGGAAAAGTCCTTAATGAATCGTCTATAATATCCAGCTAACCCTAGAAAACTTCTAATTTCCATGACTGATTGCGGGGCCTTCCATTTGGTGATCGCTTCTATCTTAGCAGGATCTACGTGAATGCCTTCATGATTCACCATGTGACCTAAAAATTGCACTTCTTGCAGCCAAAATTCACACTTCGAGAATTTGGCGTAAAGCTTCTCTTTTCTTAACAAAGTTAAGAGTGCATGCAGGTGCTGACGGTGTTCATCCTGGCTTTTGGAATAAATAAGTATATCGTCGATGAAGACAATTACGAATTTATCCAGGTACGGTTTACAGATCCTATTCATCATGTCCATAAATGCTGCAGGAGCATTTGCTAGTTCGAATGGCATGATTGTAAACTCGTAATGACCATACCTAGTTCTGAAAGCAGTTTTAGGTATGTCCTCTTCTTGTACCTTCAACTGATGATATCCTGAGCGTAAATCTATCTTAGAAAAGTATCTAGCTCCTTGCAATTGATCAAAAAGATCATCAATCCTGGGTAAGGGATATCGATTCTTAATTGTAACCTTATTTAATTCCCTATAATCGATACACATTCTCATTGACCCATCTTTCTTTTTCACAAAACAACACTGGAGCTCCCCACGAGGATGAACTCGGTTGTATGAATCCTTTGCTTAATAATTCATCTAACTGTTTTTTCAATTCTAGCATTTCGGTGGGTGCTAACCGATAAGGTGCCTTGGCTATCGGTGTAGTTTCAGGAATTAGATGAATTCTAAATTCCACTTCCCTATCGGGAGGTAATCCAGGTAGTTCTTCCGGAAAGACATCCGGGTATTCTGATACTACTGGAATTTCCTTAAGTTCCTTATCTTTAGTGTTAATGATTATTGACATCATATACACCACTTCTTGTTTTCTTGAATAACTGGTCAATTTCATTACTGAAATGAATTTCAGTGGCTTTCGTGGCTTATCTCCTGTAATCACCACTAATTCTCCTGTGGGTGTATGAATTTCTATGGAATTCTTATCACAAAGAATTCGAGCATGGTTGGCTACTAACCAATCCATTCTTAATACCACATCGAATTCGGCTAAATTCATAGGTAACAGGTTTGCAGAAAATTTATGACCTAAAAGTTCTATCTTTTCCTCTCGCAAAACCTTATCTATGTTAACAGAATTCCCATCTGCCGTTTCTACCGTAAAAATTTGTCTAAGGTTGGTTAAGGGTAGGTTAAGAGCTTGGCAGAATGAAGTATTTATAAAACTTTGGTTTGCACCAGAGTCAAATAATACTTTTGCATAGACGTTGTGAACTAGGAACGTACCAGCTATCACGTCAGGAATTAGTTCTGCTTCCTGAGTAGTTAACTGGATGGCTCTTACGTTTCTCTTGGTAGCTCCTTCTGTAGGTTTGGCTTTATTATCAGCTGGTTTGACCAATTTTGGGCAATCTGGCCTAAAATGTCCAGCTTCTCCGTAGTTGTAGCAGATTGTTGCTTTCTTCTTCCTGCAATCTTCTTCTTGATGCCCTGGAATTTTGCAGAAATTGCAATACCCCTTGCATCTTCCAAAATGCTTCCTTTTACAGGCATTGCAAAATGGAACAGTGGAAGATTGCCCAGTTCCCTTTTTCTTGAAATTACTACGGTTACCCACACTGAATCCCTGGGTAATCTTTTGGGCCACTTCTTTTTTTCTATTTTCTTCTCTCGTACGCACGAGTCCGTCAGTCAAAGTGTTGGCTAATTCCACTGCATCGTCAATTGTGCGAGGTCTCGCAGCTTTAACGATATCACGGATTTCGCCAATCAATCCCCAAATATATCGGGAAATAAGCACCAGCTCTGGCGAAGCCAGGGTTGGTACCACTCTCGCATACTCGAAGAATGTCGAAGTATACCCTCTGTAGTCAACATCCACCATTCGGTGGTTCAAGAATTTATTCGCTATTTGTTCTTTTTCATATTCAGGACATAATTTTCTCTCCACCAGCCGCTTAAATTCTTCCCAGCTCAGGGCATAGGCCACATCGCTTCCCTTGGCTTGAAGTATCGTATTCCACCATTCTAGCGCCCCTTCTTTAAAAGGATGCGACGCGTACATGACCATGTCTTCCTTAGCACATTTACTTATTTTAATCATCGCCTCGGTTTTCTCTAACCAACGCAGTGCAGCAGTATCCCCTTCGTTGCCTGCAAATTCAGCCGGTTTACAGGCAAGAAACTCCTTATAAGTGCAACCAGGCGTTACAGCTTTTATTTTCTTAAGGAGTGGGGCTTGCATTCCATCGTTGTTGTTATTAGTATGGTTGCCGCCTCCGTTTACACTATTACTGAAATTGTCACCGTGTGTACGTTTACTAGGAATAATTTGTTGAGGTTCAATTGGATTTCGGGCAGCAGCAAGGATTGCAGGAATAGCATTGGCTATTCCTTGAGCAATGATATTCTCGATATCTTGCCTATTCAGAAATTGATCTTCATTGTTTTGCCCAGATTAATTAACTTTATTAACAGGTTCAATACCAGTGTGTTCCATCTGGTAATTAATATATATAAGTGATTAGCAGAAAAATACTTAACAATCTAATATAACAAAATAATCGCACATAATCACATCAACACGTATAGTCAAAATTGTCGATTTCTCGACTCTCGATATTTTATATATTATAATAGGCATCCGTACAAACTAGTTATCTTACAAAAGTTTTATTTTTAAGTTATTTCACATAAATATATTTTATTATTATATTATTATTAAACACATATCCTACAACCACACAACCACAGTCACACCATCCTCGTCAACTGGCATCTTAGAAACGACGTTCCCTTTCGTCATATTTCCAAGATATTCTTTCCCCTACTTCCCTAATTCGGTTTCCCACATCAATCAGCTCCTCGCCATAGTGGCGGAGTTCAGCCATATTTTCAGAGCTCATAGGTGGGTGTAGTGGAGGTTCAGTATCAAATTGGGGGAAAAAGGTATTAGGGTTATTTAAGAGGTTCTGAAACTGCCAGTCATTGGTCCACCATTCTTCCATTTATCCTAAAGGTCGGGTGTTGACAAGGGGATCTGGGATGGCTGGTTCCAAATTCATTGGAAGTTGGGTTTCAGCAGGATAAGTAAAGAGGTTTTCATTGACAGGCTTAAGGATATCACAGTCTGCCAGTTTGTGATCCAATTCTTCCCACAATGGCATTTCCTCGGCTTGCTTGGAGCTTTCTCCAATCTCTCTTCCTTTCCCTTTATCCATTGGGTCCTCCGTCTTGCCAACTTTTCGAGTTACTGGTTTCCTTCTGCGCACACGCCTCCAGCCCACAATTCTTCTTCTCTTCTTTGGCTTGGGTTTCTCTGGTGGCTGGGCTTGAAATTCCATAGGTTCCTCAACACCGGCACAGTAACCGGTAAAGTCTCTAGAAACTTCCACATTAACAGAATAGAGATTGAGATTCTGAAGAGCTTCAGATAACTCATTCATCCTGTTTAGCAGATATGAAGAAATACAAATTCTAGGTTAAAATTTTGCAAATTAAATAATTACAGAAAGGCACTCAAATATCTAACAGATTGATTAAAACAAAATATTACGATTTATATATATATTTATTACAAAATACAACTGAAATTTAAAAATATATTAGGGGATAATTTATTTTAATCTATCTTTTCTTACTAAGTTGTTTATTTAATGGGCAAAGTTTCTGACTTATAGATGATATAAGCTGGTACTAGTTTAGCGATTCAACTATAAGTTAGCATTTACTGCGGTAGTGGCTAACATATAGAGATTTGCCCATTTTTCATCTAATTCATCTTCTCATGGTGGGTTATTGCCTATTTCCTGAGTTTCCTTATTCATTACTCCTTTTGGTTGTGACTTCTTTATTTTCTCTTGACTTTTTCTAATAATCCAACTTCTTTTATTAGGGGTAAGTGGTTTCTCAAACTGTGCCTTACGAACAAATATTCCTTCCTCAGTATCTGCTGAGTATTTTGAGGAATCTGATTGGGATGAGGTTCCTTTATCTTTTGGTATACTATCTAGTTGACGAAAGATGTCCGAAATTCTTTGCTTACCCATACTGTAACTAACAAGTAGTCAGTAAGCAAAAACATATAATCACAAGATAGCAATTAGGAAAATTAAGTATTTCTAAATACTTAATGGGCTTAAATCAGTGGCTCTGATACCACCTTTTTCTGTCACGGTCCAGGAGCCACGGGACAGAAACCCGTGGTATTTATTAATTGAGTTGACAACGGAAGATTTTACAGGATTTTTTAAAACTTGAAATGCCCGATTATTTTATTTCATAATTCGGGATAAACCCCGTAATTTACAATAGAGGAATTTCACGAGGAAATTCCCTGATTTATAAAACATGTTTATTTATTTTAACTGAGCCACCTCTTCAAGCTTGTTAGTGCTCCGTAGCACGTTTTCCTTGATTTACAGTAGGTCGCCTGAAACATGTTTTAAATTATTTTATCAGCGGGGAAATACTGGTGAGTCACTCAATTTGATAAAACGACACATAGTTATAAATTACAGTATAAGAGCGATTACAATGGCTTTTATCTTATTTTTATTTGGCACCGTGTCACCTCCTGGTGACGATGGTCATACCACTATTGGGTCTTTCCCCAAGTAGTGATGATTATCACTATTAGGATTTATTAGCCTAACCGTGAGAAATTTAGTAATTTGCACAATAGCCCACTAGCCAGTGATTAAGATAACCACGACTTAATCCCTGTAATTATAACCTTTGAAAATAATTGGAGTATTGTAAAATACTTTTGATAAAAGAGAATGACTCACATTGCAGATTTAAACGGGCATAGTTTAGCCTACTGATTAGCCTTGTAACCTAATTTAAATAACAATGCACACGAACTAGGTCAGTAACTAATACAGCTTTTACGATAACTCACGAGATTAAAACCTTCACAACGAATGACAAAGTGCAACACTTAAACATCCATCGTAGTCACGCCTAATGACAAAGTATGGCCCTAATGTGGGCAGCACTTAAACATCCATTGGATAGTTTCAATCGATTGGACATTGAATCGTAGCAGCGATCGAGTTAATACCCTGTATCGTAGCAGCGCCTCGGTATCTTAAATTTCGAATTTGAGCAGTGAGAATTCGTTTTTGAGAATTTTTTTCGACACCAGTGAACAGGCCATGATCAGTTCTATTTATAGGTGAAAAATGGGTCTCACGCGGCCCACGTGAACCCTTGCTCGACCCTTACGCGGCCCGCGTGGCCACCTAGTCTACGTATAGGTTTGCTGGGTCACGTGTAGGGTTGCCAGGTGGATTCCATGTGGCCTGGGCACGCTTATCCGGTCAAACACATGTTGACGCGGCCCGCGTTAGGTTATACTTAACCCTTACGCGGCCTGCCTGAAGACCAGATTTCTTGTTTTCTTAGTTTTTGTTGTGGATCAGGGTTTCAGGGGTCTGGGTTTTCTCTTACGGTTCGTTTTTGGAAATTTTTGAAGGTCCTTACACGACCCTTTCTTATTTAGGGTTGGTGTTGATCAGGTGATTAGGAGATGCGTTTCGGGAAAAGAGGCGACTGGCATTCTGCACCACTGTCACGAGGGACCTACTGGAGGTCACCATGGAGCCAATTTCACTGCTAAGAAGGTGCTTGATTTAGGGTTTTATTGGCTGACAATATTTCATGATGCGCAGAAGTGTGTCAGAGCGTACGATGCCTGCCAGAGGGCGGCAAATATATTGGCACGCAATGAAATGCCTCAAAATTGGATACAAGTATGTGAAGTGTTTGATATCTGGGGGATAGACTTCATGGGACCATTCCCCCCTTCATGAGGAAACAAATATATTCTGGTTGCTGTGGACTATGTATCGAAGTGGGCTGAGGCACAGGCCTTACCCACCAATGACGCCAGAGTAGTCGTGAGGTTTCTGAAGAGTTTGTTTGCCCGGTTTGGTGCACCAAAGGCTCTTATCAGTGATAGAGGGACCCACTTTTGCAACACTCAGCTTGAGAGAGCTTTGTCCCGTTACGGTGTGCATCACCGTTTATCCACGCCCTATCATCCACAAACAAACGGGCAAGTGGAGGTCACGAACCGGGGGTTGAAAAGAATCCTTGAGCGGTCGGTGGGTGCAAACCGCAAGGATTGGTCAGACAAGTTGGATGAAGCACCTTGGGCTTTCCGTACGGCATACAAGACGCCTATAGGGACTACTCCCTTTAGGCTTGTTTACGGAAAGGCATGCCATTTACCTGTGGAGTTGGAGCACAAGGCGATGTGGGCTCTCAAAACAGCAAATCTGGATCTAAAAGCCGGAGGTGAAGCCCGGTTCCTTCAGATTCATGAATTAGAAGAGCTACGACAACACGCATATGAAAACTCCGTGTTATATAAAGAGCGCACCAAGAGATTGCATGATAAACGCTTGAAGGACCATAAACAATTCCAAGCGGGAGATCTTGTCCTACTCTACAACTCAAGGTTGCGTCTATTTCTAGGGAAGTAACATTCGCGTTGGACTGGTCCGTACGTGGTAAAGGAGGTATTTCCATATGGGACTGTCGCAATTGAGAACGCGGACGACGTAATTTTCAAGGTGAACGGGCATCGCTTAAAGCTCTATGTTGCCGGGCCGATTGAGTCGGCGGTGGAGGTTATCGAACTCCACACCCCGCATACACCAGTGTGGGGAGGAGAGTCTACGCTACTGACTCGAGGACCAAAAATGTAGCAAGGGCGTTTTGTGCGCTTTAGGGGTAAAATTGTCCATATTTGTGTTTTGCCGTTTTTACGTATTTTTGGCGTGTTTGGTAGATTTCGTAGTCGTGTACAGTTTTTAATCATGCCGAATGAAGGAGCTATGTTAGAATAATGTTAAAACAGTTAGCGTAGTGCAAAAATGGCGAAAAATGGTCAAAACGACAGCTAAAAATGAATTATGCAGCAAACAGTTTGATCTGCAGATTTGGCACGACCGTGCCACCAGTCGCACGGCCGTGCCAATTCGAGCCAGCACCCTGAGTCGCACCCCCAGTGCATTTCCGAGATCAGCGTGCCAGGGTCAGCCAATGTCGGAGACGCACGACCGTGCGAAAGGCCAAGGGCAGTTTTGTCATTTGCACTATATAAAGCCCTTATCTGCACCCATTCTCACATTCGCGAACGCTAACCGCACCAGTCATTCTTGGCCGACTTTTCCCCCAAAATCGCACCACTTTTCGCACGGTTTCTCAGATCCTTCACTCACGATGGACCATCCTTTTCTCCAATTCGACCCAAACAATGCTCGGGACAATCTTTGCATTGCAAAACTCAATGCGCTATGGCAAAGACGGAACCAATTCGGCATCCCTAGGAGATTGGATTGGGATGTGATGACGGAGTTGAACCAACGCGATAGGCTTGAAAATATGATAACAATTCCTTTGGCGCGTTTGGTCAACATTGACCGGCCAATTTATCTGGAGCTCACGTTGGAGTTTTTCGCTACATACTCTTATGACAAGCCCAAAGCGAGCAGAAATCCAGACTTCCGCTATAAGAAACGAGTAAATTTCAGGTTAGGCGGTCGTTGGCACAATTGGACCGTCGGAAGTTTGGGTAGAAGACTCGGTATTTACACCGACGAAGACATGAACTCCGAATGCTTCACCAATAAATCCACCTTCCCCAGCGAAGATGAGCGAGCTGCTTTTTGGGCGAGGATTGCGGTTGGCCCACCATACGATCCTCGGGTATCCAAAGCTTCAAGATTACGAGACCCTTTGCTTAGGGTTATGCGCCACATCTTCAGCCACACCATCACAGGGCGCATGGACAGTTTGGGAAACTATCCCACACCGGATATCATCTTTTTGTATGCGCTAGCGGAGGGGGTCCATATCAACCTCGCCGCGCGGATGGCTGAGTATTTTGTGCATAGTTCAGGGAGGACCCCTAACAGTCAGATCCATGGTGGTCAATACGTTACCCAAATCGCTCACGCCATGGGTATTGTAACGACTCTCATCAAAAGTCATAATTATTAAATTAATTTGACCAATAGGAAACCCTAATTGAGACACCCAAGTAATTCTGCACAAACCCTACAATTTTCATAATTTTCAGAATCAGGATTAGGGCCCCTAAAACTCAGGGGGGGCATTCCCTACTTGACGATTATCCGAATTACGTGCTCTCCAAGTTGAAATTTCAGAAAATGTCGACTCATCTGAGCTAGTCCCACACGTGGCAACAATATAGGCATTTTGTGAACCTTACGGACCGTAAGGTTGTCAAGCTTACGGTCCGTAAGCTAAGCCAAAATCTTGTATAAATAGCAGGCTTTGGGACAGGCTTCTGGGCATTCGTTCGACGAAGAAATTCACAAAATACACCGAGTTCTGTCCTATTTACTTCAAATAAAACACCCTAAACCCTAATTAAGTATAGCGGGGTGCTGCAGAACAAGGTATTAGCACAATCGCTGCTACGATTCACTGTCCGATTGATCTAAATATCCAATGAATGTTTAAGTGCCGCCCACATTAGGGTTATACTTTATCGTTCGTCATTAATTTGACGGATTGTCGTTAATTCGATAGGTAAAGTACTATACTTTATCGTTCGTTGTTAATTCAACGGATTATCGTTAATTCGATGGGTAAAGTATTATACATTGTCGTTCATTGTTAATTCAATGGATCATCGTTAATTCGATGGACAAAGTATTGCATTTTGACATTCATTGTGAGAATTTGATCTCGTGAGTTATCGTAAATGCTGGATTGATTACTAATTCCAAATTGTGTGCTTGTTATTGAAATTAGGATAAAAGGCTAATCAGTAGGCTAGGCTCTGCCCGTATAAATCTGCAATGTGAGTCATTCTCCTTTTCTCACAGTTTGTGAGTCATTCTCCTTTTCTCACAGTTTGTGAGTCATTCTCTTTTTATCAAATATTTTACAATACCTCAAATTATTTTCAAGGTTATAATTACAGGGACTAAGTCGTGGATATCTTGAATTACTGGTTAGTGGGGTATTGTGCACATTACTAATTTTCTCCCAGTTAGGTTCATTGACCTATTCGGGATAATCACTGTTGGGTTCATTGACCTACAGGGATAATCGTCACTATTTAGGTTCATTGATCTAAATAGTGGTATGACCATCGTCACCATTGTGACATGTCACCATTGTGACAGAATGCCAGATAATAATAAGATAGAAGCCATTGTAATCGCTCTTATGCTGTAATTGATAACTATGCATCATTATGCAAAATAGAATGATTCACTCAGTATTTTCCGCTGACAAAACCTTTTTCAAACATGTTTCAGGTGATCTGTTGTAAATCAGGAAAAGTGCTGGGGAGCATTTCAAGCTTAAGATAGTGGCTCAATATAAAATAAATAAATGATTTTGTAATATCACACTTTTATAGTAAAAATATAATATTGTAAATTATTGGGGTTTTATCCCGAATTGTGAAATAAATAATCGGGGAAAAATTTTAGCTTTAAGCGATCCTGTTTCCGCTGTTAAACTCAATTAAATCAATACCGCAGTATTTTCTGCCGCGGCTCTTGAAACGGGTCAAACCGGGTCGTGGGCCGTGACAGAAAAAGGTGGTATCAGAGCCACTGGGTTAAGCTAATTAAGTATTTAGAAATACTTAATTTTTTCCTGATTACTATTAGGTAATTATGTGTTTTATTAACTGGCTATTTGTTAATGTTAATATAGGCAGATTTTTATTTTGTTGCTCTATTATTGTTAATTGAAAAACATTATATATTTGATTAATATATGGAATTACCTAATATAGTATTACTATATTGTGGTAAAGAAATTATATTTTTATATTTGAAGTATATTTTTATTTAAAATTATTGTTTAGTTAATTATTATTAATAATTTTATTATTAATAATAATATATTAATAATAGTGGTATTAAGATTATTTTTAATACTAAGGTTATTATCAAAAGCAGATATTGGATAACCTAGCCTTAGTTAGGCATGGACTGATCACCTATGCTTAAACAAGGCAGCACTAACCAATATCCACAATGATAATGACTAGTTAATATATATAAATTAAGTCATCATACTTATTTAGTATATAGATTTTTATATATTAACTACTGTAATAGTAAATATAAATCTTTAAATATTCTGATTTAAAGTTTAGTATTTTTACTATCTACAGTCAAGAAAATTTATAAATAAATTACAAATAAAACCTAGTATGTTTTAATTTGTATTTGTTTTGGTAGTATGAAATACTATTTTTGTTCTATAAAATTTTGTTATGACTTAGTAATTGTATGTATGTTACTAAACAGCATGAGTGATTTGTCGGAAGCCCTTCAGAATTTAAATCTCTATCCAGTAAGAATCGAAGTTTCCAGAGATTTCAATAGGTATATACCAGATATAGAAGAACCTATAGAATTCAATGCTTTACCTTTCGAGAAACCTAAGCCTAATGGAAATTGGGGAAAGTTCTAGGCAAATGGAGGAATTACCATCTCAAGAAGAATTAGATTTTATAATGGCAACAGATGATACTATTGAGCCTGTTAATGAAAATAATTTTATGAACTTAGAACCATCTATTCCAAATTCTTCAAATAACTGGAATATAGACGAATGGTTGGATAATGAAATACTGTTACAAAACCATCCCTATAGGCTTTTTCCTAAGTACAATCCAGAACCTTTACCAAATTCACCAATAAGTAACAAGAATAGGACTGAACTCCATCATTTTGACAACATGGATGCTGGGAATAGGATCCAAGAGACTTTGGGACAAATCTCCTGGAAATACGATGAGAAGAAACGCCGCTACTAGAACATCATCTGACAAAGGATAGGGGATTATGAAACTGTGATTGTATAATAGTAACAGTAAAATCAGTATGTGTAAATAAAAAGAATAAAACGGGTGTATATAGAAACATGATATAAGGAAATATTAGAAAAGTTACAATTTTGTTTGTATATTCGATTATGTGATTATGTGCAACTAAATTGTGACATTGGATTATTTCCTTTATACTAATTATGTATCTATAAAATAGATATCAGATGGAAAACGCTAATAATGAACCAGTTAATGAGGGTAATCAATCTGAGCAACAATCGGGGAATCAATATGTGACTAGGCAAGATATAGAAAATATAGTTGCTCAAGGGATAGCCAACGCTATTCCAGGAATAGTTGCTCAAGGGATAGCCAATGCTATACCAGCAATCATTGCTGCTGTTAAAAATCCAATCGAACCTCAACAAGTTGTTCCTAGTAAACGCATTTCTGAAGATAATTTCAGTAATAGCGTAAATGGAGGTAGTAATCATGTTAATCATGATAATGAAACACGGCAAGCTCCGCTCCCTAAGAAAAGGAAAGTTGCAACGCCTGGTTGCACTTACAAAGAATTTCTTGCTTGTAAACCCACTGAGTTTGCAGGCAATGAAGGAGCGACTGCAGCACTGCGTTGGTTAGAGAAAACCGAGGCAGTAATTGCCATAAGTAAATGTGCTCAGGATGATCAGGTTATGTACGCTTCAAACCTTTTCAAAGAAGTAGCGCTAGAATGGTGGAATACAATGTTACAGGCAAAAGGAAGAAGGATGGCGTATGCTATGAACTGGGAAGAATTTAAGAGTCTTGTAGAAAGAAAATTCTGTCCTGAGTATGAAAAGGAACAAATGGCAAATAAGTTTCTAACCCATAGGATGGTAGATGTAGATTGTCGAGGGTATACTACGACATTCTTCGAATATGCTCGAGTAGTACCAACCCTGGCTTCGCCAGAACCGGTACTTATTTCTCGTTATATTTGGGGATTGATTTCCGAGATCCGTAATATCGTCAAAGCTGCAAAACCTTGCACAATTGATGATGCAGTAGAATTAGCCAATACTATGACTAACGAGCTAGTACGGACAAGAGAAGAAAACAGAAGGAAGGAAGTAGCCCAAAAGATTACCCAAGAATTCAGTTCGGGTAACCATAACAATTTCAAGAAAGGAGGGAATGGGCAATCTTCTACTAGTCCATTTTGCAATTTTTGCAAAAGGAAGCATTTTGGAATATGCAAAGGATATTGCAATTTTTGCAAAATTCCAGGGCATCAAGAAGAAGACTGTAGGAGGAAGAAATTTTCAGTTTGCTACAACTGTAGAGAAACTGGACATCTTAGGCCAGATTGTCCAAAACTGAATAAACCATTTGACAATCAAGTCAAACCAGCAGAAGGAGCAAAAAGGAATGCGAGAGCCTTTCAGCTGACTACTCATGAAGCCGAGATGATTCCAGATGTGATAGCCGGTATGTTCTTATTTTACAACGTTTACACAACAGTATTATTTGACTTTGGTACAAACCAAAGTTTTATAAATACTTTACTCTGCCAAACTCTTAACTTACCGTTAACCAGCATTAGATAAATTTCTATATTAGAAACGGCAGATGGGAATTCAGCTAAAATAAATAAGGTTATGCAAAACATAGAAATAAATTATGAGTTTTCTACAACCCTATTATCTATGAAATTAGTTGAATTTGATGTTGTGATCATTATCTGTGATCAGAATTTCTTAGAAATTCAATCAACCATCAGAGAAGTAATTAGAATTACCGGAGATAAACCAGGTAAGTTTATGAAATTCATATCAGTAATGGAAATTGCTAATTATGAACGAAGGCAAAGGAATAGTATATATGATTTAGTAATCATTAATACTAAAGATACAGAATTTAAGGAAATTTCTGTAAAATCCGAATACCCAGATATATTTCCAGAAGATTTACCTGGATTACATGAAGATAGAATTTAAAATTCATCTAATTCCAGGAATTTTACCGATAAGCCAGGGAACCTTATCGGTTAGCACAATATTGGTTATTAAGAAAAAGAAAAGCTTTACTCCCAAAATTTTTGAAGAATAAATTTTGGCTGAAGTGCAATTTTAGGTCATATGGTGAATCATGAAGGTATTCACTTAGATCTTGCTAAGATAGCAGTAATTACCAAATGGAAGATTCTGTAAACCGCAATGGAAATTAGGAATTTTGTAGGTTTAGTATTATAGACATTAAGGAATTTTCAAATTAACTATACCCTTAATTAAGATAACCAATACTATAAATTCTAGCCTTATCATAAGGAATTGAAGATTTTGGAGTATAAGGTAATACTTCAAAGCCATGATTTGGATATATTTTAATACAACGCAAAAAGGTAATTGCGTAGGCCTCAAGCCAAATTGAAAAAGTCCGAAGAAAACTATACCACTCAAGAGTTAGAATTAGGAACCATAATTTTGCCTTAAGATTTGGAGATATTATCTGTATGGAAGTAAGGATACTATCTATACAGATTATAAGAAGTTAAGATATATATAATTGTGCAAAAAGAATTTGAGGCAAAGAAGATGAATGAAAATCCTAAGTGACTACGACTGTGATATTCAGTATCACGAAGGAAAGGATGGAAACAACAAAAGATAGTCATAAGAATTATGCAGATAATAGATAAAAGCCGTTGGAGTTCGAGTTGGAGACAAAATATAAAGTATCTCCTTGGACAGGAGTTGTTAAATTCGGTAAGAAAGGAAAGCTAAAACCAAAGTATGTAGGATCATTTCCAGTAATTCAACATATTGGACTAGTTACTTACAACTACCAGGAAGGTTAGTTGAAACACATGATATATTTTATATATCCAATCTCAAAGAAATGTCTATCAGACAAATTTTTGGTAGTACCTTTCTAAGATGTAAAGATAAACAAAAAGTGTTAGTTTAAGTAAAGTAAGATTCAAACACAGGATCCTAATATACTTGGGAACTGGAATCAAAAAGGAAGAGAAAGTATTCTCAATTATTCCAGTAAATCTCGAGGACGAGATTTTTATTAAGGTGGGGAGAATGTAACGACTCTCATCAAAAGTCATAATTATTAAATTAATTTGACCAATAGGAAACCCTAATTGAGACACCCAAGTAATTCTGCACAAACCCTACAATTTTCATAATTTTCAGAATCAGGATTAGGGCCCCTAAAACTCAGGGGGGGCATTCCCTACTTGACGATTATCCGAATTACGTGCTCTCCAAGTTGAAATTTCAGAAAATGTCGACTCATCTGAGCTAGTCCCACACGTGGCAACAATATAGGCATTTTGTGAACCTTACGGACCGTAAGGTTGTCAAGCTTACGGTCCGTAAGCTAAGCCAAAATCTTGTATAAATAGCAGGCTTTGGGACAGGCTTCTGGGCATTCGTTCGACGAAGAAATTCACAAAATACACCGAGTTCTGTCCTATTTACTTCAAATAAAACACCCTAAACCCTAATTAAGTATAGCGGGGTGCTGCAGAACAAGGTATTAGCACAATCGCTGCTACGATTCACTGTCCGATTGATCTAAATATCCAATGAATGTTTAAGTGCCGCCCACATTAGGGTTATACTTTATCGTTCGTCATTAATTTGACGGATTGTCGTTAATTCGATAGGTAAAGTACTATACTTTATCGTTCGTTGTTAATTCAACGGATTATCGTTAATTCGATGGGTAAAGTATTATACATTGTCGTTCATTGTTAATTCAATGGATCATCGTTAATTCGATGGACAAAGTATTGCATTTTGACATTCATTGTGAGAATTTGATCTCGTGAGTTATCGTAAATGCTGGATTGATTACTAATTCCAAATTGTGTGCTTGTTATTGAAATTAGGATAAAAGGCTAATCAGTAGGCTAGGCTCTGCCCGTATAAATCTGCAATGTGAGTCATTCTCCTTTTCTCACAGTTTGTGAGTCATTCTCCTTTTCTCACAGTTTGTGAGTCATTCTCTTTTTATCAAATATTTTACAATACCTCAAATTATTTTCAAGGTTATAATTACAGGGACTAAGTCGTGGATATCTTGAATTACTGGTTAGTGGGGTATTGTGCACATTACTAATTTTCTCCCAGTTAGGTTCATTGACCTATTCGGGATAATCACTGTTGGGTTCATTGACCTACAGGGATAATCGTCACTATTTAGGTTCATTGATCTAAATAGTGGTATGACCATCGTCACCATTGTGACATGTCACCATTGTGACAGAATGCCAGATAATAATAAGATAGAAGCCATTGTAATCGCTCTTATGCTGTAATTGATAACTATGCATCATTATGCAAAATAGAATGATTCACTCAGTATTTTCCGCTGACAAAACCTTTTTCAAACATGTTTCAGGTGATCTGTTGTAAATCAGGAAAAGTGCTGGGGAGCATTTCAAGCTTAAGATAGTGGCTCAATATAAAATAAATAAATGATTTTGTAATATCACACTTTTATAGTAAAAATATAATATTGTAAATTATTGGGGTTTTATCCCGAATTGTGAAATAAATAATCGGGGAAAAATTTTAGCTTTAAGCGATCCTGTTTCCGCTGTTAAACTCAATTAAATCAATACCGCAGTATTTTCTGCCGCGGCTCTTGAAACGGGTCAAACCGGGTCGTGGGCCGTGACAGGTATTATGACTGACGAAGTGGTTGAGGGTCTTACTTTGGTTACTGAAGGTACATATGTGGATATCCGCTCCTTGAAGGCCATGGGGATTATAGTAGAGACCGAAAACGGGGATAGATTGAAAGGACTAGACAACGAGGTCTGGGACCCGTTGCCTCCAGAGCTGGCGGGTGATGAGGATGAATAAATGCACGACGAGGAGGAGGAGGAAGAAGAGCAGGAGCAGCCACCACACTCACCACAGCAACACCACTCCCCACAGTACCAGCATTGGCCGCATCCCATCATATCCTGAGTTTTATGGTTAATTCCAGCAGATGCAGGTTAACCAAGAGCAACAACAGGCCAATCTAGAGCAGCTGACAGCTAATCACGAGTAGCTGAGAATCAACCAGGATGCGATGCGGGCGAATCAAGATTTTATACGCAAGTGGTGTAGGCTGGGTTTTCATATCTTTTTGGGGGTCTTCATAATGCCTTCCCCAACTACTTTGGCGAGCCCCCACAGTTCCCATTCGGGAACACAGGCGACTATGGCGGGGCTGGCACGTCTGGCACCGGTGGTGGTGCCGACGACGATGACGAGTAGTGGTGGAAGTCTGAGCTGGTGGTGATGGTAGTATTCTAGTAGTTTATTTTGGGTGTTCATTTTGGTACTTATTGCAAACACCCACGGTTATGTATTTTGTTTTTCAGACATTTTAGTTTATTTGCTTCGTTTATGTATGAATATTTAGTATGCTTTGTATTTATTTAGATCATGGTTTGTGTTGCGATCAGATTGTCTTGCTTGCTGTTATGTTTTTGCTTTGCCTTGTGACATCCATACAGATCTTGGAAGCACATCTTGGACCGGAAGACACAACAGAATCAGCTTTGGAGCCTCATTTCATCTACAATAATCTTCAGGGGAGTGTTATTCTCCTTTTTCTCTATATTATGGGTTTCGCATTGGGGACAATGCGAAGTTCAAGTGTGGGGAGGGGGTTTAACATTTTGACTTTGTTTGTCCTAAAAAAAAAATCAGTAAATTGTATTTATTTTTAGTAAATAAAACGGTTAGTTGTTGTTTTAGAAAGCTTCAGATATGATAAAAACCCGACAAGCTAAATAAATTTTGAAAAAAGATAACTAGAAAACGTGACAAACAAAGAACGACTTGCATGTTAATTTTCGCACTTTTGCCCATTCCTTCCGTTATGTGAGCATGTTTGAGCCTTAGATTCTTTATATGTTTGTTTATTTCGGAGTAGGAGTGAGCCGGATGTCACGTGTAGTTTAGAACTTGTCACTAGCATACTTTTCGAGACCATAAACATGTGAGATTGTGTGAAAATGATAGAGGCACCTAGAAAACCCCTTTGTTGTTAGCCTTTTCCTTTGTGTTATGTTTCCCTAAACCCTACATTACCCATTAGGATTAACCATGTTGAGCCTTTCCCGTGTTTTCCTTCGTTTACCCAACCAATTAACCCACTTAGCCAAATTTAGCCTTTTTATTTTTAAACCTTTTGTGTTAAAACTCGGTTAAAAAAATCGTTTAACTAGCGTTTCTTGTAGTTAGTTGTTCATTGTACAAAGCTTTTAGATTACATTTATAAAAAAACAGAAAATAAAACACCCTAAAATAGGGTGAATTCGACAAAATTCGAGCAATTTTAAGTGCTAAAATGATGAAATCCCGTTAATGAGCTCGATATCACAAAAGTCGCCTTTTTAAGGCATTTAGTATGTATAGTTTTATAGTTCTATTGTTTTACGCTTGTTAAATGCTACTACCGAGTTTTAACCATTTAGTCATTTTAAAATTCCCATTCCATACCCTTCACCCAAGCCTTTCGTTACAACCCGTAAAGACCTCTTGATTTACACTTTTTCGCATGTTAGTTGGTGGAGATAAGATCTTGTGACAAGCTTATGATATTACACGTTTCATTGTCAAGGCATTGAGTGTTTACACATACACATTTTATGTATGTTTCACAAATATAACCGAGTGTGTGTGAACATTGCGAGGTGTGTGAAGATTAGCATGCTAAGTCAATCGAAAGTGAAGTCACGGCTTTTTGGTTATCTATACATATACTTGCATGTGCTTGTTTGGTTTGAATCACTTGACGTTGCGTTTCGAAAAACCGGCTAACCGTTTGTAGGTGTATTAGTAGGTAATTTGAAAATACTTGTTCTCGTTAGAATTTATCGTTTATTACATTTTAGTTTTAGCTTGTTTGAGGACAAGCAAGGTTCAAGTGTGGGGAGGTTTGATATTCACCAAATTACACATCCTTTATTCCCCCATTTTATCCCCATTTTACGCGTTTTTGGCCGTAAAACCGAGAATCGGATACTTAATCGGGTTTACTTTTGTTTACAGGCCTAAAACAGCGTGCCAAACAAGAAGATGATGAAAACGATGATTTTCCGAGCGAAACGGAAGAGCTGCGAAGATTCTGTGAAGAATTCTGATCTGGGCATGTTGCACGGCCGTGCAATGATTGGCACGACCTTGCGGAAACGACAACAGGGCTCAGCCCGGCAATGCATTTCCCATGGAAAACCAAGGATGAAACATCATCATAAAAGGGTTATAAGTGCAAGAAACTTTTTGTTTTGTACAAACACTTTGTTAAAACTTAATTAAACTTGAGGAAACTCATCTCAAACCTATGTCCTTATGCTTATAACCACTTCTATGGTTAGTTAGGCTTAAAAACAAGGTTGAGACATTCAAAATCAGAGGATTAATTCTCACAAACTTTCTGTTTTGTCAAGGGTTTAACCCACAAGTAATGTTTAAGTCCAAGACTTAATGTAGGTGTGATTATGGACTAACTTGCGTTGTTCAACATAAAATCCCCACATTACTTGATGATTTCTTATAGAGTAGTTGTTTATGTTCTTGTATTATTCATAGTTCATGACCCTCCTTGATTGTTTTTACATCAAGTGTAGTGGTGAACACTTAGAGGTATCTAAATGGAAGACTTTCTTCCTACCTCCTACATGATTTCCATGATTCTTAGAGGTACCTAAATGAAGATGTAAATCTTCTACCTCATGCTTGACATATTAATATATATATATTACATAACCTATATAATACATATACACAACCAACTGGGGTAGCCCAGTTGGCCACCGACACCCACCTCTTCCCAGAGGTACCGGGTTAGAGTCTTGGGAGTGGCATACGTCGTCCAGGATAAGGACTTGGCAAGGGAAATTCACCGCGGAGCTAGCTTGGTCGGGTAGTGGCTCCCGAAGTGGGATCTCTCCGGCGGTTGGGAGGACCGTGCACTATCCCCCTATATATACATATTATCCAAATAATCGAAACTTTGATGATGAACTAGTGTTCATATGTCAAGGTACTAGATTATATCATTTTAAACCTTGATAACTTGTCACGATTCTAATGGAACCTTGTTCCATGAAAACATTTAAACTCCTTTGAGTTTCATAGTGTCAAGACAAGTATCATGTGTGCTAAATGATTATTTTACTATGTTTATGTTCATACTTTTTTCATTCCGAATCTATAATCTTCAGTATTCCCAAACTCACACACCTATGTTTCCTTTGTGTAGAAGGACAAGGTGCTCCAACTAGCTAATCCAACAACCAACTTACTCTCGGATTCAAGTAGGAACAACTTGCAAAACCGTGAGTATACTCGAATTCCCCTCTTTACTTTTACCACTTTTTGGGGTGTAACATGTTTACTTAACAAAACTTACACATGAACATTCTACTTAAATGCACAAACATTCCTATAACATGCTTGTATACGTGATTGCTTGATACTTTAAACTTGGGTTAATTACATCTTGTGTTAGACTTATCATTAGCTTCGTACGAGCCTATCCGTGACATATAGTGCTATAGGATTAACACACCGCCCGTAGACTTGTGGTTATGTCATGAGCATATTGCGTTTCATCATTGGTTTGATATGTTAGACACATGCCGAATTTAAGGTTTATCTTGTATCACATGCTTGCTATAAGGAATCGTTTAAACTTATCTTTTGCTATGTATGTATCAAACTTGTATACTCGCCTTTTCTTTTGCATTGAATTGTATTTTTAACATGTTACAGGTTGATGATTGATGATGCTATGAAAAGAAGTAGCGTTGATGCCTAGATACACATATAGACGCTTAGGTTTAATATGTTGTAACAATTTTGCTTATGTTGATTATGTATTTCATTTGAACACGTTGTTCTTTGAATTTCTTGTAATGTTTTGACAATTTGATTATGAAATGAAATCGGTTGAATTAAATATTGTCACAAATAGTGTTATGAAGTCTCTTGCAATCTCGAACAAGTCCCGCTCCAATGATTCCGCCATTGGTTGGGGTGTGACAGATTGGTATCAGAGCCATAACTATAGGGAATTAGGAAAAGTAGGAATGCTTTTCCCTAGTCTATAGGTTTAGGAACTTTGACTCGTATTTGTTGTTTAAAACTTTTGTACTCTATCCTGCATGCTCCCTAGCAACACTTCCTATTTGTTAAACTTACATGCCTTTCCTAAGGCTAACACTAATACACTTTTGAAGACTTGAAGACACTCTTTATGCAAAAGAGACGAGTTTACCAAAATAGGCGTGAAACCCACAATTTGGTGAACGACTCTCATCCCGCTTATACTTTATTTTTGCACGAAATTACGCCATTAAGCTAGGAGTGAAATCCACATCTTAATGGTAAATTTCCAACTCAAACTCTAGTGGACCCTCGTCAAAGTGTCAAAATTATATTTTGACCCGATGAGTACCAACCACATTAGGGTATGGAATCGTCAAGTTAGGGGTGAAACCCGCACCTTGTTGATTAAGTCCCATTCCTCGATTTTCGATCTCGCCAAAGTTTTGATGGTTTCAATCAATTAGAGACGTGTAGCAATTGGAAGGGTAAGATACCGTTAATCGCTTCTCGATGAGAGTATCTTACCTATAGGCCAAAACACGTTTCTCTAATTTGAAAGGACTTTCGATTCACTTTGGAATAGTCAACGTTTCTCTACCCAAAACAATCCTATGTTTTATGAGCCTCTCTTTTATGTGATTCAATTTATATGTGAATTTATACTTGTTACCTCGTTCATTTCAAAACCGTTACACATTTCGCACGTCTCGCGCAATCAAAAACAATAATAACTCTCCTGAACAAACTAAATTTATACCCATTTTACGCATTCATGCGTGTTATACTTGTTGAATACATGTTGACAACTTGTGCTTTATGCGAATTATACATGATACGTGAACATTTACATGCTTATACATGCAAAAATCGTATTTTGAATTTATGATCAAGTTTCATCCTTTCCTTTCTTTCGAACTTCTAGATGGCATCTCCAAGCTCATCAAAGAAGACCAAGTCAAAGAAAGGTTCCAACATCGAATCCATCTCCAAACAAGAGCTAGTTGGGCTCATTGCTGAACAACTGGCCGCCCAAATGGCTCGAGTTATACCCGACATCGTTAGCCGCATTCAAACCGACACCGATTCGCCTCATGGCTCGGTGGACTCCAAGGTGGAGAAACCAAAGACACCCTTCCTCTTCAAACAATTCATTTTTTGCAAACCATTGGAATTTACTGGAAAAGATGGTGCTACCGCACTACTCTCTTGGTTTGATGCCATGGAGATCACCTTTCTTCAGAGTGGTTGTCCTGACGACCTACGCACCCAGAATGCCACAGGGGTGTTCCGATCAAGAGTTCTTGATTGGTGGACCTTTGAACAAGGCACAAGAGGTGAGGACGCCGCCCACGCGTTGCCATGGGCTGAATTGAAAAAGATTATGAAGGAAGAATTTTGCCCGCCTCATGAGCTGAGTAAACTAGAGAGTGAGTTTTGGCATCTAAAGCAAGTGGACGACGACAATGATGGCTTAACCCTTCGTTTCAAATAGCTTAGTATCCTTTGCCCCGACCAGGTTGATACCCCTGGAAACCTTTCGTTTAGCTGCCCGTTTGAATAGTAACCACGTTATGCGAAGAAATGCCATGAAAACCCCACTGAAAACCACCCATCAAGCCACCGTTGAACCCACTGTTGAACCCTCCGCATCCACCAAGAAAAACCGAGGCAAGAAGCGGAAGGCTTCGAGCCAGAATTGCGCGTTTGTCACTCCGCCAAACCCTCAAACCCTGCAATCTGTGCCTGCTGTTCCTAATGTTGATCCTACACACAAAGGTTACACTGGGACACAACCTAAGTGTGGCCAATGCCAGTACCATCACCCTCCTAATGTTCCGTGCCGCAAGTGCGCCAACTGTGGTTGATATGGGCACTTCTCTCAAAACTGCCGCATAGCACCTATGGCCAATCAAAACCAAGCTGTGGTAGCTCAGAACCCTGTCCCCAATCAAGCTCAGAACCAGTCGCCCCTGTGCGAGCGTGTTTCAAGTGTGGTGATCTCAACCATATGGCTGACGTCTGTCCCCAGCGAAACCAGCCTCAATAGCAACAGCAACAACAGGCTCAACAACCCGCTCGAGGCAGAGCCTTTCTTCTCACTACCGCGCAGGCTCAAAACGCGAATGACGTCATTACTGGTACGTTCCTTGTGAACCATGTTTATGCTTCGTGTTTATTTGATACTGGCGCCGATAAGAGTTTTGTGTCGTTAGAATCTAAATCTTTGCTTAAGTGTAAACACTCTAAGTTGCCAAGATCTTTCGCTGTCAAAGTCGCGGATGGTAAAACCGTCGCTGTCGATTCCGTTCTTTCCAATTGTTCTTTGATCCTTAACGATCATACGTTCTCAATCAATCTTATACCTATGCAAATGGGTTGTTTCGACATCATAGTAGGTATGGACTGGCTTAGGCGAGTTCGTGCTGAAGTTGTCCGTTCTGAGAAGTTTATTCGTCTTCCTCTCCCAAACGGTGATTACCTACACGTCTATGGCGAAAAACCTTCTCAAGCTCTTAAGCTCATGTCATGTATCCAAGCGAACAAATGCTTGTGCAAGGTTACCTTCGCCTTTCTCGCCCACATAAGCGATTTTCCCGTTGTACGTGACTTTCCCGATGTATTTCCCGACTATCTTCCTGGTCTGCCTCCTGCTCGTTCAGTCGACTTTCTCATCGATTTAGTGCCTGGCGCTACGCCCGTCGCTAAGTCCCCGTACCGTTTAGCACCCTCTGAGATGCAAGAACTCTCGAGTCAACTTCAAGAGCTTCTTGATAAAGGCTTTATACGCCCTAGTACTTCTCCTTGGGGCACTCCTGTTCTGTTCGTCAAGAAGAAAGATGGGTCATTCCGTATGTGTATTGACTATCGTGAGCTCAACAAGCTTACTGTCAAAAACCGATACCCACTTCCTCGCATTGATGACCTCTTTGATCAATTGCAAGGCACGACCTGTTTCTCAAAGATCGATCTCCATTTTGGGTATCATCAACTTCGAGTCCTTGAGGAAGATGTACCTAAAACCGCCTTTAGTACACGATATGGTCACTATGAGTTTGTGGTTATGCCCTTTGGTTTGACCAATGCACCTGCTGTTTTCATGGACTTGATGCACCACGTGTGCAAAGCACACTTGGAGCGTGTCGTGATCGTTTTCATTGACGATATCCTTATCTACTCTAAGACGCGAGGTGAGCATGAGCGACACTTGTGTCTTATCCTTCAACTTCTTCGTACTGAACGTCTATACGCCAAATTCTCCAAGTGCGAATTTTGGATAAAAGAAGTTCAATTCCTTGGCCATACTGTCAACGAACTTGGCATTCACGTTGACCCCGCTAAAATCGAAGCTGTGAAGAATTGGATTGCACCGAAATCTCCGTCCGAAATTCGTTCGTTTCTTGGTCTTGCTGGTTATTATCGTCGTTTTATCTCCAACTTTTCCAAAATCGCCGTTCTTTTGACCTCCTTGACTCAAAAGGAGAAACCTTTTGTTTGGAGTCCCGAACAAGAGGAATCTTTTCAAATGCTCAAGGACATGCTTTGTAATGCTCCTATTCTCGCGCTTCCTGGTGGAAATGACGAGTTCGTCGTCTATTGCGATGCTTCAAACCTTGGCCTTGGTTGTGTCCTTATGCAACGCGACAAGGTTATCTCTTACGCATCGAGGCAACTCAAAATACATGAGAAAAACTATATTACTAATGACCTTGAACTTGGCATAGTTGTTTTTGCGTTGAAGATTTGGCGACACTACCTTTATGGTACCAAGTGTGTGGTCGTCACTGACCATAAGAGCCTTCAACACATCTTCGACCAAAAAGAACTGAATATGCGTCAACGTCGTTGGTTGGAACTGTTAAACGACTACGACTGCGAAATCAAATACCACCCTGGTAAGGCGAATGTAGTGGCCGATGCTCTTAGTCATAAAACTCATGTGAAGAGTGCTCGTTGTCTCCAACTCGTTAACGATCTTCAATGTCGCATACGTGACGCTCAATATTCACCTGTTAACGAGGGTAACCTCTATGACGAGATGCGATGTGGTGCTGAGGAGAGCCTCGTAACCAAATCCGATGGTATTCAATACTATCTTGATCGTATCTGGATTCCCAATTGTGGTAACCTTCGAGAGTTCCTGATAAAGGAGCCACATCACACGAAATACTCTATTCACCCTGGTGCCGACAAGATGTACCATAATATGCGTGCATCCTATTGGTGGCTTGGAATGAAGAAGGGTATAGCCACTTTCGTCTCGAAATTTCTCACATGTTCAAAAGTGAAAGCTGAGCATCAACGTCCCTCTGGCCTGCTCGAACAGCCAGAAATCCCTGTCTGGAAATGGGAGAGCATCGCTATGGATTTCATCACTAAGCTCCCTAGTACGTATTCTGGTCATGACAGTATTTGGGTGATCGTTGATCGATTAACCAAATCAGCTCACTTTCTTCCCATTCGTGAAGATTTCAAAGTCGAGAAATTGGCTAGAATCCACACTGATGAGATCATCGGTCGTCATGGTATCCCCATTGACATCATTTCCGATCGTGATGCTCGTTTTACGTCTATTCTTTGGCAAACCTTTCAATCTGCTATGGGTACTGTTCTTAACCTTAGCACTGCTTTTCATCTTCAGTCTGTCGGTCAAACCGAGCGTACTATCCAAACACTAGAGGATATGCTTCGTTCATGCGTAATAGATTTTGGTGGCAACTGGGATTCACACTTGCCTTTGATCGAATTCTCGTACAACAACAGCTATCATGCGAGTATTCAAATGGCACCCTTCGAAGCATTGTATGGTCGCAAGTGCCGTTCGCCTATTTGTTGTCATGAGATTGGTGAAGTTCAAATCACTGGTCCCGAGCTCATACAAGAGACGACGGACAAGATTTTACAGGTTCGAGACAACTTACTGAAAGCCAGGAGCTGACAAAAGAGTTACACCGACAAGTGTCGCAAACCCTTGGAATTCGAGACAGGTGACTTCGTACTTCTCAAGGTATCCCCTTGGAAAGGCGTGGTTTGATTTGGCAAGAAAGGGAAACTCGCACCTCGCTATGTTGGTCCTTTCAAAATCCTTGAAAGGATTGGCAAGGTGGCGTATAGACTGAACCTGCCTGAAGAACTCAACAACGTTCATCCTGTCTTCCACGTTTCAAACTTGAAGGAGTGTCTAGCTGACGAAGGACTACAAGTTCCTCTCGAAGACTTGCAAGTCAATGAAATGCTTCACTTTATGGAAAAACCTGTTGAAATCATGGACCGAGGAATCAAGCAACTGAGGCGCAGTCGAATTCCTATCGTCAAGGTTAGATGGGAAGGAAAACGTGGCACTGAATTTACTTGGGAAATCGAGAGCGATAAGAAGACCAAGTATCCATACCTGTTCGACGTTGCATCTTCCTAAATTTCGGGACGAAATTCCCTAAAGGAGGGGAGACTGTAACGCCCTGCTTCTTCGTACTTTCCATTCATAGCAAGTCTTGTTTGTATTTCTATTTTTGGTAGTCTTGTGTTCTTGTAATCGTTCTTTCGTTGTAAAATTCGAGACTTGGATCATAAATAAAACTCGTATTTCTTTAAACTTGTGTTATACGTACTTCATACATGCTCATACATTTAATTTCGTGAAACTATTGATGCTTATTCGTGATTCTTGGAAACTATGTGCTAAACTTGTAAATACGGGAAACTTATGCATAAAAAGTGTTTGGATCGTAAACGATACTTAAATACGATGTTCATACACTTAATTATACTTGGTTTATGTTCCTCATACTTGATTTATCCTTAAACTTTGCTTAAAGGTCGAAAACAACCCCCCAAAACCCTTAAAACCGTAAAACATAAACTATAGGGGCTAAAGTGTCCAGATTTAAACTTGATTTCAGAACATAGACCCGTCGCGTCGCGCGACGGGTATAGGGTGTTGCTGTGGCGTGACGCCACACCCTCAATCTGGCAGAATGTTGCAACCAGCTCATGGATTGGTCTCTTTTGTGCTTTCTTGGTGTGTTTTCTTCATTAATAACTCAACTAACCTCACCTAATCATCCCCTATAAAACCCAAATCAATCCCACACTTGATTCACTTTACAAACTCACTAATCCACTCTCTAATCACTTCAAATCTGGTGCAAAAACAGTAGCAAAAGTCAGAATCATTTCAAGTTGCAAAAGTGAGTTTAACCTCACTTATCTTCCATCTTCTTCATCCTTTCTTGCTTCTTAGTACTTGGAACAACCCTAGGGATGTTTCCATAGGTTTCCCATGGAAAACCAAGGATGGAACATCATCATAAAAGGGTTATAAGTGCAAGAAACTTTCTGTTTTGTACAAACACTTTGTTAAAACTTAATTAAACTTGAGGAAACTCATCTCAAACCTATGTCCTTATGCTTATAACCACTTCTATGGTTAGTTAGGTTTAAAAAAAAGGTTGAGACATTCAAAATCAGAGGATTAATCCTCACAAACTTTCTGTTTTGTCAAGGGTTTAACCCACAAGTAATGTTCAAGTCCAAGACTTAATGTAGGTGTGATTATGGACTAACTTGGGTTGTTCAACATAAAATCCCCACATTACTTGATGATTTCTTATAGAGTAGTTGTTTATGTTCTTGTATTATTCATAGTTCATGACCCTCCTTGATTGTTTTTACATCAAGTGTAGTGGTGAACACTTAGAGGTATCTAAATGGAAGACTTTCTTCCTACCTCCTACATGATTTCCATGATTCTTAGAGGTACCTAAATAAATATGTAAATCTTCTACCTCATGCTTGACATATTAATATATATATTACATAACCTATATAATACATATACACATTATCCAAATAATCGAAACTTTGATAATGAACTAGTGTTCATATGTCAAGGTACTAGATTATATCATTTTAAACCTTGATAACTTGTCACGATTCTAATGGAACCTTGTTCCATGAAAACATTTAAACTCTTTAGAGTTTCATAGTGTCAAGACAAGTATCATGTGTGCTAAATGATTATTTTACTATGTCTATGTTCATACTTTTTACATTCCGAATCTATAATCTTCCGTATTCCCAAACTCACACACCTATGTTTCCTTTGTGTAGAAGGACAAGGTGCTCCAACTAGCTAATCCAATAACCAACTTACTCTCGGATTCAAGTAGGAACAACTTGCAAAACCGTGAGTATACTCGAATTCCCCTCTTTACTTTTACCACTTTTTGGGGTGTAACATGTTTACTTAACAAAACTTACACATGAACATTTTACTTAAATGCACAAACATTCCTATAACATGCTTGTATACGTGATTGCTTGATACTTTAAACTTGGGTTAATTACATCTTGTGTTAGACTTATCATTAACTTCGTACGAGCCTATCCGTGACATATATAGCGCTATAGGATTAACGCACCGCCCGTAGACTTGTGGTTATGTCATGAGCATATTGCGTTTCATCATTGGTTTGATATGTTAGCCACATGCCGAATTTAAGGTTTATCTTGTATCACATGCTTGCTATAAGGAATCGTTTAAACTTATCTTTTGCTATGTATGTATCAAACTTGTAAACTCGCCTTTTCTTTTGCATTGAATTGTATTTTTAACATGTTACAGGTTGATGATTGATGATGCTATGAAAAGAACTAGCGTTGATGCCTAGATACACATATAGACGCTTAGGTTTAATATGTTGTATCAATTTTGCTTATGTTGATTATGTATTTCATTTGAACACGTTCTTTGAATTTCTTGTAATGTTTTGACAATTTGATTATTAAATGAAATCGGTTGAATTAAATATTGTCACAAATAGTGTTATGAAGTCTCTTGCAATCTCGAACAAGTCCCGCTCCAATGATTCCGTCATTGGTTGGGGTGTGACATTTATAGTTTGTAACAATAACTGCTAAACCTAAAAATCAATAAAGACATAATCAAGAAAAGTCTATTTACCACTTCGAATGCGTAATTCAAGAAATGTAGATCTCTCTCTCAATCCTCTCATATCTTTTTCCTCAATCAACCTAGAGTTGAATCTAATTTTGCAGCAAAAATAAACAATCATTAGTTAACTAACGATTAAAACTGAAATCACCATATCTGGCAACAACTCCTAAACCTAAAAATCAACAAAACAAAGTAAATATGTAATAGTTACCACTTTGAATGAGTAATCAATCAAGAAATATAGATCTTTCTCGATCCTCTCGTTTCTCGATCAACAACGCATTTGATCCCCTCGTTAGGATCTGAGAGGAGGATCAACAAGAACCAGTGGCATGTTCGTCCTCCTCAACACTGCCCTCTTTGATTTCAATTTCATTTTCAGAATGATAAAAAAAGTTAATCTTGATAAAGAAACAAAATCTTGATTGAAAAAGATTGAATTTTATAACAAATTGGGATGATGGATATATGTGTTTTGTGTGTGTGTGCGAGAGAGAAAAAAAGAAGAAAAAAGAGAGAATTTTGGGTGTTTGATCAGATTAATGGAAGCAATGGGTGTTCTCCAAACAAATGCTTATATAGTTATAGGAAAAAATTTAGGTTGTACAATATATGAGTTTTATATGTATGTACATGCATAGCGTCTCCACATTTAAATTGCATACAACCACATTGAACATATATGAGGAACTGGTTGCAAGCTTTTGTAAGCTTTAGTTATATGCCTGATTAATTTCACAGAGTTAAATTATTAACACTAGCTTTTACATGCATTTGAAAACACTTCAACGTGTTCAGGTATTTAACAGTTCCATTCATAAGTCCGTAGAGATAATTATAGGTATTCCACCATCTCATTTGGCGGGTCCAGTTCAGTTACCATCTTCAACCTTAGAACTCGTCCAGGGTGGCTGCCACACACACTGTCCAATTAGCTAGAATATGCTATCTCAGATAGCAGATTCCTCTCATCACCGCCTCATCCTCCACCTAGGCTGCCAGTGTTGTTATCAGTCGTGATCCGCTATCTCAGATATCGAATTCACAAATTTCACTTAAGACAATTTGACACACCCCACAAACACTAGAATTTGAGGTCACCCACCAAAAATAAAAATAAAAGGTCCTGAGAATACATCAGCACAACAAGAGTGGTACTGTTGTGAGGTACCAGAACAAAACAATATATATATATAGGGAGCCGCTAGAATGAGAACCACCACGAGTTATGAGAACCGCGAGAACCACGTGCCACGGAGGGCCGTTGACCACGATTTTTTTTTTACAACTAGATCCGTATATTTTAACAACATTCGTAAAAAAAAAATTTCAAACGGCGCGCCCGAGGGGGTAGTTTTTTACACCCAAAGTTTGTAAAAAAAAAAGAAAAAACAAAAAAATAATAAAAACACCAAACTTTGGGTGTAAAAAACTACCCCCTCGGGCGCGCCGTTTGAATTTTTTTTTTACGAATGTTGTTAAAATATACGGATCTAGTTGTAAAAAAAAATCGTGGTCAACGACCCTCCGTGGCACGTGGTTCTCGCGGTTCTCATAACTCGTGGTGGTTCTCATTCTAGCGGTCCCCTATATATATATATATAGTGTGGGGTTCATTGGGGAACACTAAAAAAGTGAGGAACCGGGGAACACTCTTAAAAATTTAACTTAACATGTTAAAAATTAATTTTTTAAACATCTTTTTCGGCGCTTCTCCTTATATATACTTGTAGAATCATTTTTAATAAAAAAAAAATCAAAAACGAAAAATATTAAAAAAAAACAATTAAAAAAAGGCTAAAAATTTTTTTTTTAGAAAAAATATTTTTTTATCCGACTAGTTTCTCCTCCTTTTTATAAAGAAAAGCGCTGAAAAATTTTTAAAAAAAATTATTTTTAACATGTTAAGTTAATTCTATAAGATATAACTGTTTTTTAAACATTTTTTTTATATTTTTAGTTTTTGATTTTTTTTATTAAAAATGTTTCTACTTGTATTTATAAGAAAAAGCGCCGAAAAAAATTTAGAAAATGATTTTTTTAACATGTTAAGTATAATTTTTAAGAGTGTTCCCCCGTTCCCCACTTTTTTAGTGTTCCCCAATGAACCCTCCCCTATATATATATATAAGTTTTTTACACCCAAAGTTTGTAAAAAAAAAAAAGAAAAAAAAAATAATAAAAACACCAAACTTTGGGTGTAAAAAACTACCCCCTCGGGCGCGCCGTTTGAATTTTTTTTTTACGAATGTTGTTAAAATATACGGATCTAGTTGTAAAAAAAAAAATCGTGGTCAACGGCCCTCCGTGGCACGTGGTTCTCGCGGTTCTCATAACTCGTGGTGGTTCTCATTCTAGCGGCTCCCTATATATATATCAAACAGACCACCCAAAACCTACCCATTACCACAAGGGAAACTGAGCCATTTCTACATTGTTTTCAAATTTACCATTTTGACCCACCTACAATAACCATTGTCCAACTCATGGGCCAACAAATAGAGTCTACTACAAGCTTTACATAGTTAGTGAGAATACACTTAGGAAGTTTGACCTGTGCGAAAAGGTTAAGGCTTGTAGTTCCTAAGAAATAAGCTAGCAAGGTTTGGAAGAATGAAATTTCTGATTCGTGAATCCTACCATAATTTCATAGAACAAGAATTAACAATTTTCTAATCAAACAACAATTTTAACAGCAAGTAAAGTTGCAATGGATAATCATATACACAAGGCAATTGAAATTGTGCGAGCCAGACAATTGCAGGCAGTTAACTTGATCTCCTTATTGGTACTAGAGATGAAATTATACAACGACGATATGTACGAGAAAAGATGTTACGTGACCTTTCAAACAGTGGTAACTGTCACGACCTTATCCACATGAGTGAGAAAGCTTTTATGACATTGTGCAGTATCTTAAAGTGTGATGGTGGACTTCTACCTACTCAACACATGTCTGTTGAAGAACAAGTAGCAACATTTTTGCATATTGTAGGTAATGAGTTGAGAAATCAATTTACCTCTTGGCTATACTGCCGTTCTAGATCAACAACTAGGCGGTGCCTTCATAGAGTTTTATGAGTGATTATATCATTAGAAAGTCGTTATATTCAATAACCTAAAGATGATATTGTCCCAAAAGAAATTCAGGAAAAAAAGAGATTTTATCCTTTTTTAAGGATTGTATCGGTGCAATTGATGGAATACATGTTCACGTCAAAGTACCTAATAAAGATGCTCCTAGATATCATGGTCGCAAGGGACCCGACTATAAATGTATTAGCTTGATGTGTGTAAAATGCAACATATAAATTACATCAAATGAGGCATAAAACTAACCTTTTCTTAGTACTAATGTTGGAAAAGTGTGTTTTTGTCTTCCTTTTGTATTTTCAGGACCAAATAAGCTTAAATGAACAAATGGAACAAATATGTAGCAAAAACTAACATAAATACAAAGAAAAGGAATAAACGTGGCATGCCCGACCCCTCGACAACATCTCCCCAAGCAAAAACAAGAAACAGAAGGCTGACCACGGCCCACGCCCACTAGACACGGGGGCGTGGCCAGGTGTCTGCAGAAATAGACAAAGATGTGGAAGCTTCTATTCCCACCACGGGGGCGTGCCGAGCTCAGCACGGGGCGTGGTCAATGCTAAGATTCACACAATCTTGCAAATCTTGATACTACAGATACGCTTCTACACACGGGGTCATGCCCAGCGAACACGGGGCCGTGTGGAGCCTAATGCAGACAATTGCAATTAATGAAGAAAGAGAAAGGAGATGGCCACGGGGGCGTGTCCAGCGGACACGGGGCCGTGGCCGGGCTACCGTTTAGGCTATAAATAGGGGTGCTTGGTTCTCTTCAAAGGCATCCCTTGGCAAACCACCTCTCTCCCACCCCACCACCACTCCACCACCACTACAACACCCACATCCACCACCATCATCCATCATCCACCTTAGAGTGTGTGTAGTAGTCTCGGGATCCAAGACTGATCGTAAGAGTTCTTGTCAATCAAAGGCCATGTTTGGCTAAGTCTCTTACATCACTTGGTGAAGACAAGCATTTAATGTATTACTTTTGATTTTTAATCTTTTCGCACTTTTTATTTGGTTTTGTATTAATAACTTTAATAACTAGTTTCTTATGTTGAAGGTGAAACTTCTTTATCATTTGTCCGTGGTGTCTTGGCATTACTTTACTGTCTATATAAGTAAAAGATTTTCACCATTCATATATCTACGGTCTATATAGAGATATGTTGGCTACCTGGTCGGGGGTTAAGGGAATGGTTTAGTAAGGTTCTTGCCTTGTTCAGTGTATAGATCCTGCAAGGACCTGGGTCAAGCTTACTGGGACCTCCTTCAATACCCACTGGTATTGGATGGCGGGGGTGCGAATGGCTTGATCCCCTCATATGTCAACTACTATTAATACATTAAACCGGCTACTTGAGATTGTATCCCTGCTGACTCAACCACTTAGCCAAGGGTAACGTCACCTTCAAAAGAGGGGCCTACCACTTTACGCATTAGTAACTTAATTAATTATCTTTCAATATTCCGACCCTTTGGGATTATATCCTTGCTGACTCAAACCACTAGGTTGAGGGTAACGTCACCTTCAAAAGAGGGGCCTACTACTATAACTAAGATAATCTCTTAAAAAGTGCAAAAGTGCGGAAATAATCAAAGGATACATTAAAGGCGAGTCGGATCCAAGTGATTCATCTTGTCTATCTGTTTTTATTTTTATTTTTATTTCAGCATTTTTAGTTTTTAGTTTTCATAATTAAAAATCCTTTATTCAAAATTTTAGTTTGATTAGACGTTGAGGATAAACCGGTACTAAAAGCTCTTGTGTCCTTGGACGACCTCGGTATCTTACCAACGCTATACTACGCTCACGATGGGTGCACTTTCCCATGTGTGTGTTTAGTGTTAGTAGAATATCGTGTTTTATAAATTTAAAACTTGACTAATGCGTAAAAAGAGCTAAAAATATCAATAAAATCATAACACACTCGACATGCACCAAGCTGCTTGTACATTCAATTTAAAGTTTACATATGTGCTAACTGGATGGGAGGGTACAACATCAGACTCAAGAATTATAAAGAATGCATTTAGTAGAGCTGATAAACTAGTAATTCCAATAGGTAATTTCTTAAACCAAATTTATTTAGTTGTGTAATAATATATTACAATACTAACTATAACCTGTTTATAGGTAGATGTTGTTTAGTAGACGCGGGTTTGCCTCATACGGATTCCCTAATGACACCGTATAGAGGTGTTAGGTATCATTTGAAAGAGTACTCCACTCGTGCCCTTGTGAATGCAAAGGAGTTGTTTACCCTTCGTCATGCATCATTACGCAATACAATTGAACGAGCATTTGGCGTCCTAAAAAAGAGGTTTCCTATTATTAGAAGTACAAGTGAACCATTTTACTCTTGCGAAACACAGTCTGCCATCTTTTTAACGTGTTGTATTTTACACAACTTATTACTATAGGACGATCGTGATAAAGATCTTGAAGATGAGGGTATATAAGATGTGTTAGATGCACCACAGGAGGAAGAGTGCTATAGTACAAGAGACATAGGCGAGGGAAGTACCAGATCCGAACAACTAAGGAACTCAATTGCAAATGACATGCGGACTAACTATTTAATGTTCAAAACAATGAAATAGATATGTCAAAGTAGCTTTAGAAAGTACGATATGGTATTTTAATTTGATTTTGTATTGACTGTTATGATTTCAATTAATTAGTGATTTGGCATTTATTTTATTTGCGTGTACGTATAGTAATTCTATTTAGCATAAGCAACCTATCACACCTCATCGATGGCGGAAACATCATAGTGAGACGAAAACGAGACTGCAAGAGACATCACAACCACTATTGTGACAATAATTTAATAAGTAACTTTTCATTTCATTTCAAAAAGATTTAAGTACAATACATGGAAGCACATTATAACAAATTGAAATCTAACAACTTAACAACAAAACATAGAATTAAAATAGGTGAGTTTCTAGCCATCCTAATAGATTCTTTTAATGCACCATCATCACAATCCTGCAATATTTATTAAAGTAGCATGTCAACACAAAATGCATTGGTGAGCATAGACCTTTAGTGTACTAGCATATGTATAAAAAGAATTTAACGAGATCCACATGGCAAAAACGTATACTAAGGCATAAACATCATGAACTAACATGCATCACATACGTGTCATGTCACACCCCAACTGATGAAGGAAACATGAATTTAACGAGATCCTCATGGCAAAAACGTATACTAAGGCATAAACATCATGAACTAACATGCATCACATACGTGTCATGTCACACCCCAACCAATGGCGGAAACATCGGAGTGATCAAAACCATTTTCATTTCATAAATTTCAAATTGTCATAACAATACATGGAATTCAAATACAACATGTTCAATACAAGGAAACAACATAACAACAAAGACAAAATTGATACAACATATTAAAACCTAAGGCTTCTATATGTGTATCTAAGCATCATCGCTACTTCAATTTCATAGCATCGTTATCCTTAACCCGTAACATGTTTAAAATAAAGTTCAATGCAAAAGCAAAGGCAAGTATACAAGTTTTCATACATACATAGCATAAAAATGAGTTTAAACAATTCCACATGGCAAGCTATTGATACAAGATCAACAATAAAATCGGCATGTGTTTAACTAATCAAACCAATGATGAAACGCAATAAGCTCTAAACATAACCTCAAGAATACGAGTGGTGTGTTAATCCTATAGCGCTATATATGTCAAGGATAGGCTCGATCGAAGCTAATGATAAGTCTAACACAAAACGTATAACCCCAAGTTTAATGTATAAAGTAATCAAATATGCAAGCATGTATAAGGAATGTTTGTGCATTTACAATAAAGTTAAAGTTTAAGTTTCATAGATAAACATGTTACACCCCAAAAAGGTGGTAAACAAAAAGGGGGTTCAAGTATACTCACGGTTTTGCAAGCTTTCCACTTGTTAATCCGCGAGAGAGTTGTTGTTGTGGGAGGTTGGAACACCAAGTCCTTCTACACGAAGAAACGAAGGTGTATGAATATTGGAGGATAACGGAAGATTAAGGATTCGGAATCAAAGGAATATGGAAAGTAATTATATGAGAAAATAACCATCTAGTAACATGTTCTTAGATGGTGTAACCTACTATTTTGGCAAATAACAATTAGGTTATCATCAAAAGTTTGGTTATTATAAGTATTATATATCTTATATAGTTTATATTATAAGTTATTAGTCCAAGATTATCACAAGGATGTCATAGAAGTCATGTAGGAGATAGGAAGATAAATCTTCCATTTAGGAACCTCTTGTGTTTCACCAATGCACAAGTTGTCATGGACAACAAGGATGGTCATGAATACATACAATAAGAAATGGAAATACAAACTATCTAACTAAGAAAAACATCAAGTGATGTGTGGATTGAAGGTAGGATAGCCCATGCTATCCAAATAATCACACAACTTCAAGTGTAGGACTTGTTCATCACTTGTAGGTTAAAACCTTATCAAAACAGAATGTTTATGAGGATTAAACCTCTAGATTTACATGTCACAACCTTTTTTTTAGCTCAACTAACCATAGACTTGATTATGAGCATAAGGACATAGGAATGTGTATGAGAAAACCTCAAGTTTAAGTGAGTTAATCAAGTGTTTAATTAAAACTGAAAGTTTGGTGCCTTATATCATATGGTGATGTTTCAGCCTTGGTTTTCCATGGAAAACCTATGGAAAACATACCTAAGGTTGTTCCAAGTGTTTAGAAAGAAGAATCATTGAAAAAGATGAAGAAATGAGGAAGTTATGCTCACTTTTGTGAGTTGATATGATTCTGACTTTGTTCCTGAATTCAACTAAGTTTTTGAGAGATTGAGAGTGAGTTTTGAGTGTTTGCAAAGTGAAAAATGCTTGGAGAAGTGTTGGGTTTTATATGGGATGGATTAGGGTTGGGTTGGTGAGCATTTATGGAAGAAAACACACTTAAAACACAACTAAACCAACCAAAATGACCAATCCCATAAGCTGGAAAGGGGGAACTGCGGATCAGACTTGCTCGCGGGGCGCGAAGCCCATGGCCTGGCGGGTCGCGGGCCGTGAGCCTGGGTCTGGCGAAAATTATGTTTCAGATGTTGTCATTTATGGCCCCTTATGTTTATTTTGGTGGATTTAAGGTGTTTCAAGGGTAACTTATGACATATAAGCATATTACAAGGGGTTATTAGGCATAATTAACATAAAACAAGTATAATGAAGTATGAATTAGCATATGAATGTCATAAATAAGTATCATATGGATCCATATTACGTATGATTAACGTATATCATGAATTTGCAAGTTTAACACATAGTTTCCAAGAATTACGAACAATGTACCAATTGTTTCACGAAATTAAACGTATGAACATGTATGAAGTATGTATAACACGAATTTAAAGAAATACGAATTTTATTTATGATCCAAGTCTCGGATTTTACAATGATTACAATGAAAGAACGATTACAAGAACACAAGACTTCCAAAAATAGAAATACAAACAAGACTTTCTAATTATGGAAAGTACGAAGAAGCAGGGTGTTACACGTCAACCCAAAGATTCCACTAGCGTAATCTTGTCGTCGCAACAACAAGACCATTTGCAAGATTGTATTTCTTAACATAGACCCATCAACTGGCGGTGCCCTACTCCTATAGCGCTATACATGTTAAGGTAGGCTTGTACGAAGTTAATGACAAAGTTTAGTGTAAGTCCCCAAAATGGATCAAACAATGAGACCAAAAAAACACCAAGGATGAGCGGAATCCAAACTTGGTGTGATTCAAGAAAAACAGAAAATACGAAGAACACCGAGAATCACTTTAACACCTTGGACACGATTCTATTACTTTGATAAGCAAAAACGTCTGATACAAGATGAAATCATCAAATCACCTCACTCTAGCTCTCCCTAGGGTTTCTGTAACTTGTTGTAACAATGAGGTCTCTACCCTAAAACAAGTTAACAAGTTGTTTATATACCTAGGCAAGCTCACTTCCCTGCATGGGCTCCCCTTGGCCCACATGGCCAAAAGCTTGGCCCAAATGACCTATAAAAGTCTAAAACCTAATATAAACTAACCCGGCAAGGCCCAGTTCGTAACCATAGCCCGTTGTGTTAATTTGATGTGTCAGTCTCACACTTTAGGGCGTAACAATCTCCCCCTAGACTGATGCCATCAAATTATCTTCATAACATGAATTCAGCAACGTATTCAACGAATTCTATGGTTTTAGTTATGTTGTAGATGTTTTGGAAGTTCTTAACTTCTGAACTCTCAGCACTGGGTCTCTTTCTGCTTTTCTTATTAGCTTTATATTAGGATTACGATCAGCTTTGCTTCAACATCTTGCAAAAGAGGATGTGAGAGGAGGATTCTCAGCAACTCTTTTCTTGTTTGATCTTTCTCTCTTTCAAGTAGGTTCACGGTACTTCTTCAAATGTACTTTCACTATTAGACGACGTTTCGTATCCGTTTCTTCTGACTCAGGTACATCTTGTTGTTGTGTTGCTTCAGGCTTCTTCAGCAACTAACATCATCTCATTTTTTTTCAATCCCTATTTCTTGAGTGAAATCAAGTTCTTCACATGCTCAGAAATTCATAAGTAAACATTTATATGCAACAGAGAAACGTACCACATGAACACTCGGTACATCAAATTTCACAATTTTAAAATTCATTCAACTTTTTCTGATTAGTCAAATTTTCAAGAACGGTTATATTTTTTTTGAATTTTTCTAATTTTTAAGAACTAAAAACAATAAAAACTCAAAATATAAAAAAAATACCATAATATACAGTTTCAATTGCAATTGGATCAAAATTTGTTCTCAGCAGACTAAAGAACACTTTTCAGTACGAGTCTAATCAAACTGGTCTATGCGATTGCCAATATGTTTTTCCACTTAAACTTTAACGCTCAACTTTCAATTTTTCAACTTCGTGATATGCTTAAGGCATGGTTGTAAAAGTCCCGCCTAGGCCCCGAGTACTCCCCGAGTACTCGCTACAAGGTAGGCTGCCGAGGCACGAGTACTCTTCTCCCAGGCCAATTACACCCCGAGTAATCTCCGCCTAAGCCGAGTACATCCCGAGTACTTCCGAATCCGACTAGGGAGCGCCTAGCGACTTTTGCAACCATGGATTAAGGTAATATTATACTATTATACCCGCGTGTCCCATTCCAAAGCATACCCCTGCGATCTAGGTAGGCATAACGATTCATCGTAACATGTGATTATACTGATGTCATCCTTTTTTATTTAGAACGTTAGACCATTGGTGACAGGTCAGTACTTTCGTACAACAGAGCGGCCAATGATTGTGTCCAACGAGGGCGAGGCAAATACCATTTTGGTACGAATTCGACACTTTGAGCATTGAGAATTTTCTCATTTTGAGATTTGATTCCTTTGGGTTTTTGTCCTCTTGGGATCTTTTAAGATATCCTAACTGTGTCTAGGTCTACATATAATCTAGATGCAACAGAAGGACAACCAAGATAACCCCGGATGATTCAACAATATAAAGACCTAAAACCTCTGATGTTGGCTATCAATCAACGTAAGAATTAAGATCATAAAATCATACGCTGTTGGTATGTAACCCACAGGTACATAGTTCGTTATGTTTATATCACTTAGTATCTTTTATCAATTTGAGCATCAAGCCTATTGACATATCGTAGTAGATCCTAGTCTTTTCAGCTATGGCACCTGACATGTGTTAGTCAAACCCTTTATCACGAACATTTATATCATTTCCCATATCATGCATTTTTTATTTTTCTCCCCCTAAAACAATGCATATTTACAGTAAACTCTTTTTGGATTTTTAAGAGGTTTCTCCCCCCTAAAATATATATCTGTCTCTCTCTCCCCCTAAATTTTTGCATAAATCTTTTGCGCAAATTTACTAGAGAAAGGACGCTTTATGTACAAAGTTATGAACTAAGAAAAAGATTTTTTTTTGCTTAACCGTTCTGTCATTAGACTGAAGACTAATCAGTTTCAAATCCAAGTACTGAATTTAAACTGTACCTTTTTGTAACACCCCGAAAACGGGATTGGTAATTAAACCATGTTAATAATAATGAATGGGTAGAATACCGTTAGTGGTAAAATTAACCCGGTGAATATTATGATTTAAACAAATAATCCTAATATTAATTAAAAGGGGAATAAATGTTTTGAGAAAAACAAAGTTTATAAGAGGCCCAAGTTAACGGGACTTAAAACAAAACGGGTTATAACTCCACAAACCCACTAATTTAACTAGGAAAAAAATTAACCTAGCTAGTAATGTGTAATTAAGTGATAGACTATGAGTAATAGCTTCATTTAATCAAAATGAAACATGAGGGACTAATATGGCCAAGTGGGCGAACTTGTTTTATTAAAAATTAGAAATAAAACACAACACACACACTAAGTGTGTGTGTGTGCGTGATCGACCAGGAGCAAGAACAAGGGTGCAAACCCTAGTTCAACAAAATCTTCAAATTGAAGGGCCATTCGAAGACCAAATTTGGGTTGGAATGTATATTAACGATCATCTAGTCATGGGGATTGCAAGGTGTGTCAAATTTTGCAATTTGGTGATATCTTGAATTTTATGATGAACATCATAATCGAAATTCTGAAATGAATGTTGAATGTATGAGTGATATTGTGTTGAATTCATGTCTAGAAACAAACCCTAGTTGAAAACTTGATAAATTAGTTTTAAAAACTAGGGATTTGACGATTACCCATAGATGTGCTAAGTGGGTTTTTATATCATTGTGATGAACACATGATTTTGTATGTTAAATTGTGAGAAAACTGATGTTATGATGCAAGATAGTGATATTGTTCATGAATACTAGAGCAAGGGCTTGATTTTGATAATATAAACTTGGTTAAAAGTTAGTAAAGAACTAGATAAAAGTAGTATAAGAATCTTGCCCGCAAGGTGTTCGTTAAAATGCCTAAATGAATGTTGATATGTTGAAATTATAAAAGAAACACGTAATTGGATAATTTGACTAAATATGTGGGATAAGGAATAATAAGGGTTCTAAACATGATGTTGATTGAACTTAATTGTGCATATCATATGATCAAAGGTAGTTGACTTTTGAAAGTCAAACTAACCAATGATGAAGTCGAATAGTAGTTTCGACATAAAATCCGCAATATGGAATAGTCGTAAGTAATGATGACTAATCTAACCGTCTTACGAATTATGATGATAGTTTGACGCTTGACAAGCTAGGTGGAAGCTTGGGAAGGAGAGAAGTCAAACGAATCAAGCATGAAGGAAAAGCATATTTAGGATGCAAGGTAAGTAAAGCTTACACCCATTTATAAGATACGTATGTATTTTATAGGTTATAAATACGACAACGAATTATATCTGAAATATGGGTTTCAACACGAAACGATAAGAGTCGGAACGAATAAAATGATGAAAACCATGTTAATGGTAAAAAGGGGTTGAAATGGGAAATTAGTCATGAAATGACATATATAAAAAGAGTTTTTGGAAAGGCTACTTTATAAGGTAAGCCTAAACGAATAATAAGGGTAAATATAACAACCCTCATAAAACACCCTAAACGCTCTAATTGGAAACCGTATACTCGTAAACGAACCTAAATAACATTAATTTCATTAAAAATCAAATAAAACAAATAACATAGGTTCTCGCGAGCCGCAACCCAGTGCACCTGGGGTTCGCGGGGCGCGACCGAGTAACGGGTGGTGACACCACAGGCGACCACGTGTCCCTGTGCGTGTTGAAGCTACGACGTTGATTCACAAAGGCCAGAGCCTAGCCTACACCTCTCACGGGCCGTGTAAGAGAAGGAGTGGGGGCTCGCGGGCCGCGAGCCACCCCTGATCAGGCCTATAAATGGAGGTCGAAACGTCAGTTGTTCGTCACTCAATTCTTTTTCTCTCTCAGACAATATAGTGCTTTAATACTCGGGAATAATACCCCCTAAAAAGCGAAGCTCTGCCTCATTGTAAGTATTATAACCCCCGATCGCGTATTTGTTACCCTACCCGATTGATCTAGGGCTCCGTAACGCATGTCAAGGCTCTGCCTGACTCAGTTTGTTGGAGTTCTGTCTCGTGTTGTATGGCTAATGTTGTAACAACCCGCACTTTTGTGCGTTGTTACTACTCGATATACTCGTTACGCCTAGCACCAGAGATTCGGATCATAATGTAACTATATCGTATATATCGTTATTCGAAGGATAATCGCATATTTTCGAAATACAATATCACTATACTACACTATTATCACAAACACTAACACTCATGGAGGCATTGGGTGAGGACCTATTCTACCCTCCTCAGTGGCCGTGATGTGTCGAACGTAAACAATTAACGCTAACAAGGACTCTCGGGTGAGTGCTATAGCTCCAGTCTTCGTGACGATGATGACAATACGAGTGAATGGTACCCCGTCAGTCATTGTGGCACAACTCGCAATAACGTTCACGATGACGTCGAGAGAGGACCTATACTACCCTCCTTGATGGCCGTGAAACGTCGCTTATAATCACACACTCGAAACGGAAACCGATTGTTAATTATCGAAGCTTTGGATTATGGATACGTAAATACGACCCCTAGTGATATATATGTATATATAATAACAATATAATAATAATATAAAGTTACAATGAAAAGCGCGTACTTCGAAATCCGTCAAAACGATCAAAAACGGAGAAGTCCAACGCGTCAGGATAGCCATCCGGACGGATAGCAATCCGGGCGGATAGGCAATCCGGACGGATGGGCCATCCGGACGGATGGGCAATCCGGGCCAGGACTCCCTTCTTCTCCCCTGTTGCCTATAAACACCATGTCACATCACTTGAGCAGTGATGTGACAGCTCCCACTCAACCAAACACGCTCCAGGACCCTTTCCTCTCGATTTCCTCGCGATTCCGGTAAGATTTCAACCTAGAACCTTGTACTTCTATGATCTACACTCGAATCTATATCATTCTATCTTCCAAAACCCAATTTCTAACCGTGAAATCTGCGGATTTGATGCGTTTTGAGGTGATGTCACCAAGAGTTCTTATGAACTTCAAGATTGTGGCCTCATTTCACTATAAACGACTCAGATCTGGGTGATTTCCACATATTTTGATGACAAATCTCACCTAAATCTGTGCACCTAGCCAAGGAACTGTGCAATTTCAAGTTAACCATGAAGAACCATCACGAACGGCCAGATCTGATGGAACGGGGTGATTCCCGACCGTTAGAACGGGTCGGAATTGACGGAACTTCAAGTGTTAGGGCGAGATTACACTGTCCCGGTAACTTTACACGTTTTCCTTTCGATAAACACTCTGAAACAGTAATTAAAATGCGAATCAGGCGTATTGTCCGCACGGATCACATGTAGTCCGCACGAATAACATGAAATCCGCACGGATAACATGTAATCCTCACGGATACATGTCATCCGGACGGATACATGTCATCCGGACGGATACATGTCATCCGGACGGGAGACACAGCAATCTGCACGGATAACATGTTGATCCGCACGAATTACATCTGTCCGCACGAACCACCCCTTATCCGCACGGATGACACATTATCCGCACGGATCACACATCATCCGGACGGATAACATGTCATCCGGACGGATAACATGTTGATCACCTGTTATCCGGACGGATAACATGTCATCCGGACGGATGACTTGTCATCCGGACGGATAACATGTCAATCCGCACGGATGAGAACCATTCGACCTAATGAGTAACTTTTCAAGGCTAATCTCGCTTAACCGTATATCGTTTACTGTATTCTTCAAGGATCAATACAGACGTACTCGCAACCGACTCAATCAAGTGGTATTCTCGCTAAATACGCACAGTGAGTATACTTGAACCCCTTTTTAATCGAATTTTGGGTGTAACATACGTTTCTAACAAATCAAACTCATCAAGCGAAATATTCAATCAATCGAATTATCACTTGCGAATAACTGTTATGCATGAATATACGTGATGCTAGTTGCATATGTGCTAGGGCTGGTACTCGCGACGTCCCACCACGACTAGTATAGTACTATTGCGCCCGACGGGGTCTAGTTATGCCATCGTACATTCGAGCATCGAGGACTTAGTTGGTAGTATCAGTTTTGTGAGTATATATGTCGTGTATTACGTTTATGCATGTGGAAATTCGCAGCACTTTTAATCTATTATGCTACTTATCAAACCTGTATACTCGCCAATACTTTTGTATTGACAAATATTTTTAACGTATGTTGCAGGTTAGATCGCATACTATATCAAATCAAGCTAGGAGGTCTAGAAACTCAAATAAAATCTAGGTTCTCGGATTTGTATTGTTCGAGAGGACAAGAAATCTGTGATAACTTATGTGATCATGTTATTTGTTAGTATGGGATAACGAATGTATTAAATATTATCGCAATATAGTTGTTATGGATTCTCTTGAGCAATCTGATTCGCCTAGTGCCGCGCCCCGATGATTCCGCCATCGGTTGGGGTGTGACAGATTGGTATCAGAGCCATAACTATAGGGAATTAGGCCAGACTCGACCTAGTCCGGGTCGACGTCTTAGAAATTGACCTAGTCTATAGTCTAAGTACCAACAGGCCGACTCGTACAAACCCAGTAGGGGTTGTATCGGGCCTACTTGATACTCTCGATCGAAATTGCTCAAGCTACAACTTTGTGTGAACACCGCGTACTACAACTTCACACGAAGAAGCCTTTCCTAAGGCTAAAATACTACTTAGCCTTTCCTAAGGCCGACACAATACACATGTTTTCGAAAATACTCGCATAACGAAACCGAGCGATCCAGTCAAGATCAGGTGTGAAAACCAAGAACTCTCGATAGGATTGCTCACTCAGCGCATTTTTCTAGCACGAGAACCTTTCATCGAGTTAGGAGTGACATCCACATCTCGACGAAAGTCTCCATTTCAAAATCTGGTGGAACTCACGAATTTATTCGAAGAGCATAACCACAATTGGGAACGAAGTTGTTAAGTCAGGGGTGAAACCCGTACCTTAATGAGACGTTCCACTCTCTAAATTGGTTTTCAAAAGCTCTCGCCAAGGACTCGACTATCTTGATAACTCGAGCCACGTGATGGCTAGGAAGACGAATGCCATGAGCTGCATCCCAGTGGAAGCACGAAGTTTTCTAGGTCAACGCGCATGCTCGAACTTGTTGAATATAGTTGGGGCACCTTGGGTAGTCGACGCCTAAACACCCGAGGCATTCCGAATGTTTTACTAAACCTACGATTCGTTAATTTTACGCTTTAACGAACGTAATTACGCTTTATGTGTTATCGATTTCTCGATTTAACGATTTTCACTCCCTACTTTATAAACACACAATTCGCACAGCCATCGTAATCTAAAACGAAACCCGAACGTTCGCAACAAAACTAATGCATAATCTATCACCTTCGCTATCGTTTTCTCACATCAACGCGTCCTCGCTTATTCTAAATCGACCTTTATGAGTATGATTACAAATTACATATATATACGTATAAACAAGCAAGTCATTGTGTGAGAACTTAGGAACTTCGTGTCTCCTATTTGGCTCCTATGTGAATCGCATTACTATTATACTATCGCAACAAGTTTTGAACGCGCTCAATCGCATCGCGAAACTCAAAAATCATTATGATCGAATCTCATTCCAAGTCTCTTCCTGTTTAGATGCCTTCCAACAACTCTACCTCGAGACGAGTAGCCAGGAGAAGAGCCAAACGAAGCGCCGATGAGAGGATTGCATCACTTGTGACTAAGGAAGTGAGTAAGCTTATTCCTCAAATTGCCGCTCGAGTGCACTCTCTCAGCCACTCTCGAGCTTCGGAAGACGTTAAGACAGGAGAGCCGCAAGCTACTTTTCTCTACAAACACTTCAAAGCCTGTGACCCGATGGAATTCACAGGTGAGGGAGGTGTAACTCAACTACTCCAGTGGTTCGATTCTATCGAAGTTACCCTTCGTCAAAGTGGGTGTCCCGATAGTTTCCGTACTACTTGTGCTACCGGAGTATTTCAATCATGAGCACTCGACTGGTGGACCGCCGAACGTAACAAACGTGGGATCTCCGCAGCTTATGCTCTCTCTTGGAATGAGCTGAAAGAGCTCATAAAGAAAGAGTACTGTCCCCCTCACGAAATCCAGAAGCTAGAAAACGAGTTTTGGGAAATCAAGCAAGCAAGAGGTGACAATGCTGGCTACACCGCAAGGTTTAAACAGCTTAGCATAATCTGCCCAGGCCAGGTCAACACTTCGGAAAAGGCCATCGCGAAGTACATTCGTGGCTTGCCTGAGTGTGTGGGTGATTTTGTCGAAGCTGCAAGACCTGCTACCATCGAAGAAGCCTATCGCTTAGCCGCAGAAATCAACAACAAATGACTCGTGGAAGGGTTTTTCTCTAAGAATCCTGTCAAGCAAGCTCATCAAGCAATCACCAGTAATCCTTCAGGCGAACATGTTGACGAATCTTCTGATGAATCTACTGACGAATCTTCTGACAAATCTGCTGGCGATTCTTCTAATGAACCTGCTAACGATTCTTCCAACGAATCTGCTAACGATTCTTCAGACGAATCAGCTGCCGATTCTTCTGACAAATCTGCCGACGGATCTTCCGACAAATCAGCCAAAGATTCTGCAAGTGAGTCCTCAGACGAATCCTCCAACGACGACACCTCTTCACAAGACACCGACAAACCCAACCGCAAACGCAAGACTTAAAGCCCGAACTCATCAACCACCGAACTGCCACAGCCGAAGCCTCTTCATGCAGTTCCGATGTTTCCAAAACGAGCCTACACTGGAGCTCATCCTCAGTGCTACTCATGTACCTATCATCATCCAGTTGGGGCTGACTGTCACTATTGCAGTAACTGCAACCGTTACGGTCACTTCACCCGTAACTGCCGCATCAAACCGTGAACTCGAGTACAACAACAACAGCTCCAGCAAAAGTCTTCAGCATCAGACATCCAGCAAGCGCAGGATAAAGTTGTAATAATGCGATTTTCGACGTTAATTTCTAAGTTTTGAACCTGCTCTCTTATTCGAAGTTACCACTATGTGTAACAACAACTCTCGTTTTCGTTTCCTCCATCCCACTTTAGTCGCCGCATTTAGACTAAATTCACACACATACTATATACTAAAATACTATATCATGAAATAATGTGTTTTACCCTCACTACACTCTTAGAACGAGGTACGATAAACGTGCAAGGGACGATTAATCACGGGTGCACACGGGATTATTTGGGTCAGTGCACGGAGATCGTAGTGAATTCTAAGGTGCCATAAGCGTTTGAACGAAATACGACACCAAAACACGAGATTTAAGTAATAGGGGTAAAGCAAGGTGTGCTTTACCATACTACCGTAGTTTCGTGCAGAAAGTGCCGTGTGGAGTTGAATGTTATTAGACCTATTATACTATGGTGATTATTTTCGACACACTACACTCAATCGCAAGGCGTAACAAACCGTATCATCGTGAGACTTGTCGTAAGTCTGCAAACGCAGTGCAATCGCCTCATCAATGGACTCGGGGGAGTCTACCTCGCAGGACAATTGCATCAATGCAAGACTGGTCGTAATTCTATTGCAATGAACCCCATCAAGCACATAAACGCTCACGATATTGTTGAGTGAGGACCTATTCTACCCTCCTCGATAGCCGTGATGCGCCATAACGTAACGTTAAGCTCATTCGAAACAAGAATCGAACTCGACTAATCGCAATCGCTTACCTTGTGTATCTCGCAATCTCTATCGCTTATTATGTGGATCTATATCGTTTTCCGTGTATCAATCTATCACTATACCGTTAGCTGTGATATTCGTGTTAAGTTAGCACGCGTGACCTCGCTTCACGAGATGAAGCTCATATGGTTAAGGCAGGGTGTTTTAGTCATATCAGCGACCTTTCGTGGAAAAAGGCCATGTGGGGTCTAATGTTAGTCAAACTCTGTAGTGTTAATCAATCAAAATCGAACCGCATACCTTCATCGCTTGCACGCAACAACTACCGCTTATCGTAATTCGATTAACATCACCATCATTGCTAGTGTTTTGTTTGCATTATTCGTTTAATCGCCTAATCGCTTATCGCCTATCGTGTATAATCTACCGCTTGATCGCTCAGTGGTGTTTGTTACAGTCTGTATTAGTACGCATGGCATCGTTTCACGAGGCAAAAAACTAACCTAGTTAAACATGGTGTTTCGCCATGTTAGCAACCACTCGTGGAAACATGCCATGAGGGTTCAACGAGGAATCTAATCGAAAACGCGTTATTCAACTCGCCGGATTAACCTATTCGATTCTATCTTATGCTCGGTCCGACTCACTATTGATTGGGCCAAGTAAACGCAATTCTATCCGTGTCATATCGGCACACCTGACACTGCCTCACGAAACGGAAGTAATATGGGCAAAGCATGGTGGATACGCCGCTGGTACTTCCTATATATAAGTGTTTTAAACATATTAACAAACTTTCATGGTAAAGTGCCAAGCGGGGCTCGGTAATTAACTACCTTTTGTACTGATTAAAAACGTCTTTTTATAAATTTTGATTTAAAAACCGGTGGACAAATGAAATTTTCTCACGACGTGGAGTTAACATCGAATCAGCTTAACTCCATGTCCAAGAAAAGTTTCATAAGCCCAGTTTCTCCTTAAACCTTTACAACGTCAAAATGAAATCCTTCTTAAGACATTGGTTCGACATCGAGTTCAGCTTGAACCCATGTCATAGGAGAGTTTCGTAACCCTTGTTTTCATCTTCGAATTCCTTAAAATGCTTAGAAGCTCAAACTTCCTTGCAACATCGGTTAACATCGACTCTGTTGACCTCACGTTAAAAGGAAAATTTCCAAAGATTTTCATCCTAAATTCCTTTTAAACATCTAAAACGAATGTTTCTTGTAACGTTGGTTAACGATCGACTCAGTTAATTCAACGTCATGAGAAACCTTTTCAAGCCCTTAAAAATTGCAATCGCATCGAACTAACGAATTCTACGCAAGACAAGGTACTTTGGAACGCCAACTCGTGGGATATTACTTTCGTCTTTACGTCACTTTCCCGCTATCGCAATCGATCTCTCTTATTCGAAACGCTCTTGTTTGTCCACTCTCGGTCAAATCACTCGCTGTAGCGCTACTCATACAGGATCAACTCTCAGAAGTCTACCTATTGGATTAATTTCGGGACGAAATTTCCTAAAGTAGGGGAGACTGTAACAACCCGCACTTTTGTGCGTTGTTACTACTCGATATACTCGTTACGCCTAGCACCAGAGATTCGGATCATAATGTAACTATATCGTATATATCGTTATTCGAAAGATAATCGCATATTTTCGAAATACAATATCACTATACTACACTATTATCACAAACACTAACACTCACGGAGGCATTGGGTGAGGACCTATTCTACCCTCCTCAGTGGCCGTGATGTGTCGAACGTAAACAATTAACGCTAACAAGGACTCTCGGGTGAGTGCTATAGCTCCAGTCTTCGTGACGATGATGACAATACGAGTGAATGGTACCCCGTCAGTCATTGTGGCACAACTCGCAATAACGTTCACGATGACGTCGAGAGAGGACCTATACTACCCTCCTTGATGGCCGTGAAACGTCGCTTATAATCACACACTCGAAACGGAAACCGATTGTTAATTATCGAAGCTTTGGATTATGGATACGTAAATACGACCCCTAGTGATATATATGTATATATAATAACAATATAATAATAATATAAAGTTACAATGAAAAGCGCGTACTTCGAAATCCGTCAAAACGATCAAAAACGGAGAAGTCCAACGCGTCAGGATAGCCATCCGGACGGATAGCCATCCAGACGGATGGGCAATCCGGGCCAGGACTCCCTTCTTCTCCCCTGTTGCCTATAAATACCATGTCACATCACTTGAACAGTGATGTGACAGTTCCCACTCAACCAAACACGCTCCAGGACCCTTTCCTCTCGATTTCCTCGCGATTCCGGTAAGATTTCAACCTAGAACCTTGTACTTCTATGATCTACACTCGAATCTACATCATTCTATCTTTCAAAACCCAATTTCTAACCGTGAAATCTGCGGATTTGATGCGTTTTGAGGTGATGTCACCAAGAGTTCTTATGAACTTCAAGATTGTGGCCTCATTTCACTATAAACGACTCAGATCTGGGTGATTTCCACATATTTTGATGACAAATCTCACCTAAATCTGTGCACCTAGCCAAGGAACTGTGCAATTTCGAGTTAACCATGAAGAACCATCACGAACGACCAGATCTGATGGAACGGGGTGATTCCCAGCCGTTAGAACGGGTCGGAATTGACGGAACTTCAAGTGTTAGGGCGAGATTACACTGTCCCGGTAACTTTACACGTTTTCCTTTCGATAAACACTCTGAAACAGTAATTAAAATGCGAATCAGGCGTATTGTCCGCACGGATCACATGTAGTCCGCACGAATAACATGAAATCCGCACGGATAACATGTAATCCGCACGGATAACATGTAATCCGCATGGATACATGTCATCCGGACGGATACCTGTCATCCGGACGGGAGACATAGCAATCCGCACGGATAACATGTTGATCCGCACGAATTACATCTGTCCGCACGAACCACCCCTTATCCGCACGGATGACACATTATCCGCACGGATCACACATCATCCGCACGGATCACCTGTTATCCGGACGGATAACATGTCATCCGGACGGATGACTTGTCATCCGGACGGATAACATGTCAATCAGCACGGATGAGAACCATTCGACCTAATGAGTAACTTTTCAAGGCTAATCTCGCTTAACCGTATATCGTTTACTCTATTCTTCAAGGATCAATACAGACGTACTCGCAACCGACTCAATCAAGTGGTATTCTCGCTAAATACGCACAGTGAGTATACTTGAACCCCTTTTTAATCGAATTTTGGGTGTAACATACGTTTCTAACAAATCAAACTCATCAAGCGAAATATTCAATCAATCGAATTATCACTTGCGAATAACTGTTATGCATGAATATACGTGATGCTAGTTGCATATGTGCTAGGGCTGGTACTCGCAACGTCCCACCACGACTAGTATAGTACTATTGCGCCCGACGGGGTCTAGTTATGCCATCGTACATTCGAGCATCGAGGACTTAGTTGGTAGTATCAGTTTTGTGAGTATATATGTCGTGTATTACGTTTATGCATGTGGAAATTCGCAGCACTTTTAATCTATTATGCTACTTATCAAACCTGTATACTCGCCAATACTTTTGTATTGACAAATATTTTTAACGTATGTTGCAGGTTAGATTGCAAACTATATCAAATCAAGCTAGGAGGTCTAGAAACTCAAATAAAATCTAGGTTCTCGGATTTGTATTGTTCGAGAGGACAAGAAATCTGTGATAACTTATGTGATCATGTTATTTGTTAGTATGGGATAACGAATGTATTAAATGTTATCGCAATATAGTTGTTATGGATTCTCTTGAGCAATCTGATTCGCCTAGTGCCGCGCCTCGATGATTCCGCCATCGGTTGGGGTGTGACAAATGTATTGTAATGGAAACTTGGGTTTTATCCCATTTTATTATTATAAAAGTTTGGTGTTTTGAAACTCTGATACTATTTCCTAACTACGGTCCTGAAGTCTCATTTCCGCTACCAAATTAATAAACACTGATACCACCGGCTCTGTGTTGAGCTTGCGGCGCCCGATCCCGGGGTAGGGGTCGGGGGCTGCGACAAAAACCATGTTAATGGTAAAAAGGGGTTGAAATGGTAAATTAGTCATGAAATGACATATTTAAAAAGAGTTTTTGGAAACGCTACTTTATAAGGTAAGCCTAAACAAATAATAAGGATAAAATGGTGTTTTGGTCACATATGGATGGATAAAAGTGGAAGTTAAACGACACCATATGGCATAAGCCATGTTGGGTTGAACGCGTAAGAAACGGATTTAAAAAGATATAACCATATGGTGAGAAAGCCAAAATGGGTTAAATAATGAAATAGTAAATACATACCATTCAAATACAAGTGAAACTGTTTGGTCGTTTAGACCAAACGGGTCAAATGGAGATTTTTAGCGCCATTTGACAAATAACGACTATTAAGTATTTGTCGAGTCTAATGCTCAAAAGGTAAAACGGCTTATGGGATTTGCATTGCTATGAATTAGCAAATCATTAAGGTAAGGTATTAAAATGGGTCAATACTTGACCTGAGCCAGGTACGCGTAAATGAAATTATAGTTAAACGTGTGATTTTGGTCAAATGTCTTGTTGAAGGTCCTTCGTCGTAAAAGAAGGACTAAAGTTGACCAAAACACCCTTGATCGATAAATCAAGCAAACAACCTTTACGAGTTGTTTAGAAATAAGCATTTTGATCAAGTAAATCATTAGGATAAGTATAAAAACGAAAGGCATGATCCTTGCGTGTTAAATGCCTTAAAATGTGTCTTGTCGTAAAAAGGACAAACCGAGAGATAGAACTCGGAGTAAATGGTATACCTCATAAAATCCACCACAATAATAGTTGTGGTGGAAAACCATTTGATAAGTAATGTGAAAACATGATGCTAGAAATGAATGAGTGCGCTTTATGCTTAAAAGCGATTAAATACCCATAACGGGTCAAAATAAGCGTATAAGCGTAAACGGGTTAATGATGCATGAAAACCCATGATTTGAACCTTGTGTGATAGGAAACATTTAAAATATGATGTCCGTGAGAATTTAGATGTAACAAACAAGTCTGTTTGATAAAAGTATGATCGGGTCAAAAGCTTTGTCAAAAGAAGTTTAATAATTAAATTTATGCTAAGGGCTTAAAATTTAGAAAATTGTTAAATCCTGCTGGAAAAGGGTACTCCTCGCGCCACGTGACGGAAGAGACAATTCCTGGCATGACACGCGACGCCTCTCGCGCCTCGCAAGAGGAAGGATAGTTGTCTCTCGCGCTCCGCGAGGGACCTATTATCTGGCAAAAAAATGTTTATTGTTCGTTTTGATATTCGGACTTGATTTTAAATACGTTATAAGCTCGTAAGACTAATCATTTCATGGTTTATGAAATGTAGGAATATCATGGGATGCTGGATGACGATCAAACTTAATGAAGAACCGAACACAATCAAGATACAAGCTTCCACACGTTGTTTCGTCATCTTTTTAAACGACGAACTTACACACATTGTATTGCATAGTTTTGAATATGAAAATGTTTTAATAAATCCGTATTTTCTAATGTATGTGTACTTGTAAATACACATTTATACCCGAAACCAATATAATAAAAATAGTAAATAGAAGTAAGGGTCTTACACTTTTGCGCTGATCATTTCTTACCATTCTTTAACTCCTTCACAGGAAATATATCATCTGAAAAAAATTGAAATTTTTGCTAACAGTGAGATGTAATCCATAATATCCCTAGAACAATCGCTATCAACATTCCAGAGATTGTCAACAGCTCATCATTGGTTGTCCCTAAGACAATGGTACCCATGCCATCGTGGTCCTGGGATTTCTTGAAGCATCAAAATAAGACACTTCCTTCAAACACATGTCCGCTTTAGTTTCAAGGATTGGTGATGTTGCTGCTTTTTGTTTTGCTCTCCAAATTTGTTTAGGCTTTTCTAATTTCTTAGATGCCTTTGGCAAAACAGTTGGCTTTTCAACCTTGTTACTTTTCAAAACTTGTGTAGGTTTCAAAGCTTGTTTTCTTTTAGCTTTAACAGCATTCCAATCCCCATCAGATGGTTTAACCTTGGGATTCACATTCTTCATTGCCTTAGGTGAAGATACCTTCATTGGCTTAGAATGGTAGTTATCCTTTGGTGTAACCCTCTGATTTTGCATATAATAGGGTACATAGGGATGATGCGTGCAGTTTCTAGAAATATGACCCGTAATGCCACAGTTGTTGCCAGTTTATCTTTTCATCAGAAAGACATTTTGAGCAACTTAATTTGCTCTTGCAGGTCCTGAAGGACAAATCGATCCTTTTTGTGTTGGATGTACATGCACATTACTTTCAGACGAAGACAAATTTGGGTGCTTGTATTTGCTGTTTGCAGAAGTCTTGTTGCTCTGAGCACCATTCTGTGTCTTTTCTCCCTGATTGGAGCTTTCATTCACCTTGCTAAATTGTTTGTCAGAACAGTTAAAAGCATATTTTTCAGTGTTGCCCTTACTGTCTGACTTTACGAAAACGGTTCTTAAATCACGAGCCTTATGAGGACAATTGCTGCATGTTGATGATTTGGGAGATCATGATTGTCCTTGATGAGCAGACTTCTTATACCCTTGTCTTTGATCTGCTCGTTTTGGCTCCTTTTGCTGGTTGTGAACCGGCTCACAAACATCAGCACAAGAGTGAGTATTGGTATTACACGCATTCACACATCCATATTTCTTATTCTTAGGATTTTTTAAAATCTTAGAACAAGCAATTAATCCAGGTTCCTTGCTCTCAACATAAGATCCCACACCAAAATCAGTTTTTAAAGAAGCATTTGGAATAGCTGTGAAAGATGCATCACTAAAAACATCACATTCATCATCTTCACTATCCCAATCTTCAATTATCACTGCATCTGCACAAGAACTAGACGAGTTAGTATCATTCACACAGTTTTGTTTGACATCTACCGGTTTAGCATATTCTTCCTTGACTGGTTTACGAGGCATGTATTTTCTAACATTTCTTTCACTTGTGCCACTACAAGTCTTAGAATTACATGATTTAGAAACATTTGAAACATTTTCAGACATATTGACACTCTAATTTTCAGAAGGTTTTTCAACAACATTTTCACAAGTTTGTTCACTTTCAGAAATAACTTTTTCAAAAACATCACAACCATTATTAACCGAGTTCATATCATCACCACGCCCATTATTGTTTTCTTCCAAAACCTCAGGCCCAATATACATAGTACTGAGAATATCGAAAAGCAAAGTATTATCAGAAATAAATTTGTTCAAAAATTCATCAGAAACAGGTGCTTGTTCATCACCAATCACATCTTTAACATATACTTCATCTGTTCCAACAGATTTTTTGCTGGTCGATTTCATCGGGCCTTTGCCAACTGGTGTCTCATTAGTCTTGGGGCCATAAGACATGTTGTTGGAATTAGCTATCTCCTCTATGGTCATGGGCAAAAAGGTATAGTTGTGGTTGAATAGAGGAGGTACCTTATTGTAACCCAACCCGCCCCCTCTTCTTACTATACTCCAATTATTTGTCACATATATTCTTGACCAATTTACTAGAAGTGTCATATTTTTTAATATTTAACTCATTGATTTGGTATTTTTGTTTAATTTCTTCTAGCTCTTTGGTCAAGATGCGAATTGTTTCTTTCGTATCATCATGTACACAACTCTTTACGCTCAGATCTTGTTGGAGTTTAGAAATATCTTTTCTTTGAGCTTCAATCTTTTCTTTATAAAGTTTTTCATTTTTCGTTAAAGCAGAGTTGTGTCTTTTTATATCTTGAAGAACTGTTAGCAATTCTTAGTTGTGTGACTTGTAAATCGCAACTACAGTGGAACTACCGTTAGTACACAAATTTTGCACCAGAGAAAACATCTTTGAATTAAGACCGTGAATTAGAAGCTGGTAAAAAATTGATTCCTTTGTTCTTTTCCTGCAATCAAAATCTGAGAAAAAACACTAGCCTAAGCGAGAACCCGTGTACTCGCTAACACAAACACTTTGCAGTCGAATGAACCCGCTTTCTGAATCGCACCTCAAAACCTGTCAAAACTTATCACCAAAATAAAACAAACCCCCTTTTTTATTTTTTAATTTTTATTTTATATAATTTTTTAAACAAAATAACACTATATTATTATTATTATTAAAACCTCTTATTAATTAATATTACTATATTTTATTTTAAATATATACTAATTACTATTATAATTATTATTAATTATTATATTATTATTAATAGTTAAGTAACGATTACCTTATGATTAATATTATTATTATTAAAAACATAATTTAAAAACCTAACCAATTAAATCAAATGTCTGTCACTTCTTCTTCTTCGTTTCAAAAAGAACACATCCAAACCCTAAAACTCAGTTGCCAAAACACTCATCTTCTCCGTTATCAGAACTTGCAACACCGAAATGTTTCACCTTCTTCTTCGTTCAACAGGTGTAACAACCCGCTTATTGCTCTCGTTACTCTCGTTACGCCTAGCACCCGAGATTCGGATCATAATGTAACTATATCGCTTACTACGCTGCTTCGCATATTTTCGCATTTTAACGCATACTTTCAACAAGCTATATCGCACATCACAACGCATACACTAACGCTAACGATGACATCGTGTGAGTACTTAAGCTACTCCCCTCTCTTTTCGTGACGCAAACGCTAACGATGACCTCGCGTGAGTGCTTAAGCTACTCCACTCTCTCGTCGTGATGCGACGCAAATGCAACGCAACTTGAAACGCAGTTACTTATGCTAAGACCAATTTTATATATATATATATGTATGTATAAATATCAAAGTGTTAAAACTTGGTTGAAACGCGCACTCGCGGGCACGCACAATTCAACTTAACGCGCATAAACACACCTAAACACGACATAATGGCTATCTGAGTGCTGAAACCGTTGAAACGCGCACTCGCGGACACACGCAATTCAACGTATCGCACCGAAACGCCATACTACTTATCTCGCTAAAACGCTTAAAGTATCCACAATGGTTAACGTAACGAAACGCACCAAACGAAACAAAAGTCGGAAACTAACGAAACGCAGCTCAGCCGATCGAATGGACAATCGACCGGATGGACTACCGTCCGGATGACCATCCGCTCGGATGGCCATCCGACCGACAGGCCATTCGACCCAACACTCCTCATGCACAACCTAACTCACTCTCACCCTCTATAAATACCACTCATTCACGTCCCTTTCATTGATTTGACACTCCCATCCGACCAACTCGCCCCCAAGACATTCTCAGTCACTCTAGAGCAAGATTTAAGGCTTTTTGGTAAGCTTTTCTCTTCAAATCTTGTACAATCATCATCACTAATCACTTATCCATCATCTTCTTCATCAAAATCACTGGTTTTCTCTTTGAAATCGTCTAATTTGGACTACTTGAAGGTGGTTCTCACTTGGTTTCTTATGTAAACTGTTGCGTGACATCATCTCGTCAAGATTTTTCCAGATCTAAAGGATTTCCACACTATTCAACATGAATCTCAACATTTTTCAACCGTTTTCTACTTTTCTTCAAATTTTCTTCAACATTCTACACCAAAAACCGATGGAATCCATACTCAATCAAACTCTCTACTCATTCCTTAGTTGAGAGCCGGCTTGAAAACGGATTTCCATCGGAGAGATGACCGAGTAACAGGTCGAACATGAAACTCCGTCAAGAACAGTGAGTCTGATCGAATGGAGTGATTCCCATCCGATTGAATAAGCTGGACTTGGTGTGTTTTTCCATTATTGACACGTCATCGCGCCATCTCCGTTAAACCACAAACTTAAACAATTTTCAAACAATAGGACACCAACCCAAATGGCATCCGATCGGATGGCCATCCGATCGAATGACCATTCGACCAAGTGGTCTGACCCTTATAACTAATCCTTGTTCAAAATGATTTGACCAAACTTCAAATTAACGTTTTCTCACCCGAATAGCCATCAGATCGAATGGCCATCCGTTAGGATGACCATTCGACCGGATGACTTAGCATCTATACTTTCCATTGTTTAAATTAAAGGTTTATCTAAATTATGTATATCGGATTCGGTCATTCCCAACTTCTAAACAAACCTAGGAAGTCGGAAACGGGATTTGTCAAGTCCTATGGTACCATTACATACTACCGAGCTGCGTGATCAATGTTAATGAATGTATTATTGTCCCGATTGATCATACCAAATGTCATAACCAATGTAGCATGTGAAAACCATGTACAAGGTATGCTAAGTAAACACACCTAGTAGAAATGTTCATGTAAAACAATGTGCTAGTATGCTCAGTAAACATACAGAGCAGAAATGTTATGTAAAACAATGTGTCCATATGCTAAGTAAACATATGCAACAAGTGTGTAATAAATCAATGAGCTAGCATGCTTAACATACATAGCAAAACATAATTGAAAGCATGTACTAGATATGTACTAAGTGAAACTAGCATGTTTATGTCATAAAAGCAATGAAAAGCATGAAAGTAACAAGTATGCACATGTGTATCACCCCAAAGTATTTGAAAGCGGTAAAAGAGGAGAACTATGTACTCACTTGGGATTGCTTATTAGTCTTGAGAATAAGACCAACTAAAGCTCCAAGGATCACGGAATCAACAAGGCACCTAGTACGGGTAACTATGTTAATAAACAGATCCTAAACCGGGAGATAGGATAGAATGATTTAATAGAGCTAACATTCTGATTTAAAAGTCTACCTAAGTGCTTTTGACCCGTTTCGACCCATTATGGTAGTATTAGCCACTATAATGCGTCGTTTGCGTAAAACTATGGTCGGATGGTTATCTATGTGCTATGTCAAGTCTTATATGTCAAAACATGTTCACATATGCAAAATATGGATTTATGCTTCAAAAGGGTGTTTTGGTCATTTCTTATGGGCATACAAGCTACTTAACAAATAACTAACCAATCCTATGTGATCATAAGGTATAACCTCAGTGGTTATTCCCTATGCAACTATGATCACTAATCATGCTTGGTCGGATCCTAATGATCGACCAAACGGGTCGGGTTTGAAAGTTTAAGCGGTTGTCTAGACCGCTTAACTTACGACCCTAAATAAGCACTAAACTAATAGTGACGAGTTAAACATGTCAAAACATGTTTAACCTACTTAGAAAACTGATTTGGTATCAAAACAAAGTGTTTTGATACCTAAAAGTAGTTCCGTTGCAAAATGCGTGCTAAAACGCATTTTGACCGAAACTTTGACTCGTCACTACACCTAGTTAACGTGGTAATCAGTAGGCATAATCACTAAGGATTATAACCATCGTGATTACAATCACGTTGCAAAGTTCAATTGAACTTTGACTTGACCAATTGATGGTCAAAACCGAAAGTCAAACTGTTGGCCAAACTGTTTGACTTTCTGCTCTAAAATAAAGAACAAGCATGAAGGAATACTCACAAGAGTCCAAAGCTTGAAGATAGAAAATAAGAAAGCCAGAGAGGAAGTATCCAACACTTCAAATCAGAGCTAGAGAGGAGAATAAGAAGAATGAGCAATGAGCTAGAGAAAGGTTGGGGGTATTTATAGTTTTGGAGGATGAACAAGATCATTACATGTGTATTATGTATTGCCCAAGCAATAATCTTGTCCACACAAGTGTTTGGTGCAGGTTTCATGCCTTGGAGAAGGCTTAACTTGGTGATTAAGGTCCCAAAACAATCAAACTAAACCAAGGATTTCAGCTGTTTTGACAAAAAAAAACATTTCTCCCCAGCTCACAGGGTCGCGTGCCATGACAGGGAGGCCATAGGGCCGTCGCGCGACGCGAGGGTGTAGCTGGAACTTTCAGAAAATGACAGAAATGGTCCCTGCATGTGTTTAAACTTGTTTTCGACATTTTTAACCTCCGTTAAGCCATTTTCAAGGCTCTACAAGGTCATCAAAGTGTAGAGGACACAAAATATGCTCAGAAATATCATGGATGTCGGCTCGTTTGGTCGTACGGTCCCGTTGTTCGGTTATTTACGACGAAACGCGAACGGACGCGAAAAGATCCAAATTAAGCGACGAATTGTATTTTTGCATGCCGATCACTAAAATAAAATTATTTTAGTGTCTACAAAAATTTTGGATGTCCAAATGTGGTCAGAACGTAAGATATGCACGTAAATGCAAACTTACGTCATTTTTGACACTTTTAGTCCCTGTAAGATCATATAAGCATATTTTTGCACACCGAACCACTCAAATCTTATTTCTAAGCTATATTTAGGTTATTTATGGTATGTTTAGCTTATTATCATATTCCGGAATGTACGTTGTCTTACGAAACGGTAGACTTTTGCAAGTTGACGCAAATAGTCCCTGTGAGCAAATAAACTTGTTTTTGCCATACCAAACCCTTTAAAACTTATTTCTAAGTTATGTAAAGGTTATTTAAGGTATGTTAAGCTTATGTTGCTGTTCCGGAGTGTTTGCCGCATTAAACTGATTACGTTTACGCATCAGTTTGCGCATAACTTTCCAGAAAACGATATAGAGTTTAAAATCGATCAATAATCAAAATGTGCAAAATGTCAAACATAAATAACAAACATTGGGATTAAAACACATTGTTTTATTGATATCGGATTGTTCAGAGTTTGTACAATGATTACACAAGCACAGATTTCACAGTCTCCCCTACTTTAGGAAATTTCGTCCTGAAATTTATTTAGAGGAAACTTGTGAGAATAGGAGTGGATATTTCTCTTTCATATGATCTTCACGTTCCCAAGTAAATTCTGGGCCACATTTAGACTCCCAGCGAACTTTGACAATAGGTATGCGCTTGCATTTTAGCTTTTTGACTTCACGGTCCATGATTTCAACAGGTTTCTCAACGAAGTGCATCGTCTTATCAATACGAATTTCATCAAGTGGTATGTGGAGGTTCTCATCAGCTAAACACTTTTTTTTAGATTGGACACGTGGAATGTTGGATGAATATTTCCAAGTTTAGGAGGTAGCTCAAGTCTGTTGGCTACTTTTCCGATTCTCTCAGCGATCTTGAATGGTCCAACATAACGTGGTGCAAGTTTTCCTTTCTTTCCAAATCTAATCACACCTTTCCAAGGGGATACCTTGAGTAGAACGTGATCACCGACTTGAAATTCTAAGGGCTTGCGTCGTTGATCAGCGTAACTCTTTTGACGGCTTCTAGCTGTCTGAAGGTTATCGCGAATCTTCTTGACCTTATCTGTAGTCTCTAGAATGAGTTCAGGTCCAGTAAGCTGAGCTTCACCTATCTCATTCCAGCAGACCGGTGAACGGCATTTTCGACCGTATAAAGCTTCGAAAGGAGCCATGTTGATGCTAGTGTGATAACTATTGTTGTAAGAGAATTCGATCAACGGTAGATGCGAATCCCAACTACCACCAAAATCAATCACACATGCTCTAAGCATATCCTCCAGTGTCTGGATTGTTCTCTCAGATTGACCATCCGTTTGCGGATGATATGCTGTGCTCAAATTGAGTTGGGTTCCCATGGCAGATTGCGTGGTTCTCCAAAAGTGAGACGAGAATCGAGCATCTCTGTCAGATATAATGTTCAAAGGAACACCATGTCGAGATACAATATCATCTACGTATATCTTGGCAAGCTTGTCAGCAGATAGATCCTCATGGATCGGCAAGAAATGTGTTGACTTTGTAAGACGATCAACAACAACCCAAATGGCGTCATGACCTCTTTTAGTGCGCGACAGTTTGGTAATGAGATCTGTAGCAATGTTTTCCCATTTCCAAACTGGAATCTCTGGTTGCTCCAATAATCCAGAGGGATGTTGATGTTCTTCCATGACCTTAAGACAAGTAAGGCATTTGGAAACATATAAGGCAATGTCTTTCTTCATACCCGGCCACCAATACTGGGTTCGATGATCCTTATACATTTTATCTGTACCAGGATGAATAGAATAACGAGACTTATGAGCTTCATCCATTAGCAAGGTGCGAAGATCGTTTATACTTGGGACCCACAAACGGCCCATGAAATAGAATATCCCAAAGTGTTTTAGTTCAAGCTCGGGTTTGAGATGATATGGTAATTCCTTACTCATCAAGCCTTGTGTAACACAAGTATGTTGAGCCTGAGAAATGCGGGTTTGAAAGTCAGATCGAACTTGAACACAGTGAAGCTTGACACGTTCCTTACGACTCAATGCGTCAGCCACGACATTCGCCTTACCAGGATGGTAGCGAATTTCGCAATCGTAGTCGTTTAGGAGTTCAACCCAACGTCGTTGCCTCATGTTTAGTTCTTTCTGATTGAAGATGTGCTGGAGACTTTTGTGGTCAGTAAACACTACACACTTTGTACCATAAAGGTAATGTCTCCAAATTTTGAGAGCAAATACCACTGCACCCAACTCAAGATCATGAGTTGTGTAATTTTTCTCGTGTACCTTCAACTGTCTTGATGCATAAGCTATGACTTTGTTTCTTTGCGTAAGAACGCAGCCAAGGCCTAAGTTGGATGCATCACAGTACACGACAAAATCGTCGTTGCCCTCAGGTAAAGATAAGATAGGTGCATCACAGAGCTTCTGTTTCAAGGTCTGAAATGCTTCTTCCTGTTTGGATCCCCACTCAAAAGGTTTGTTCTTCTGAGTTAAAGTTGTGAGAGGAACCGCAATCTTGGAGAAGTTTTCAATGAAGCGGCGGTAATAACCCGCTAGACCAAGAAATGAACGAACCTCGGTAGGAGTAGTAGGTGTATCCCAATCCTTAATCGCACTGATTTTGGCGGGATCTACATGTATACCTTGTTCGTTGACGATGTGCCCCAAAAATTGAACTTCCTTAAGCCAGAATTAACACTTGGAAAATTTGGCGAAAAGCTGTTCTTTCTTTAGGAGCCCCATTGTAAGATGGAGATGTTGTTCATGATCAGCTCATGTCTTAGAATAGATCAAAATGTCATCAATGAATACAATGATGAACTTGTCCAAATAAGGCTTACAAACCCTATTCATCAAGTCCATGAAAACAACACGAGCATTTGTTAGACCGAAAGGCATAACAGTGAACTCATAATGCCCATATCGTGTACGAAAAGCTGTCTTGGGAATATCTTCTTCAAGCACTCGAAGTTGATGATACCCAGAATGTAGATCGATCTTTGAAAAGAAAGTAGCACCTTGTAGCTGATCAAAGAGATCATCAATGCGAGGTAGGGGATATCGATTCTTGATGGTAAGCTTGTTAAGCTCGCGATAATCGATACACATCCTAAAAGATCCATCTTTCTTTTTCACAAATAGGACAGGAGCGCCCCAAGCGGAAAAGCTCGGACGGATGAATCCTTTATCAGAAAGCTCCTAAAGCTGCTTAGATAACTCTTGCATCTCAGATGGTGCAAGACGATAAGGTGATTTAGCAATGGGATTTGCGCCAGGTATAAGGTCGATGCGAAACTCAACTTGGCGTACAGGGGGTAAACCAGGTAATTCTTCAGGAAATACCTTAGGATAATCCTAAACAACAGGGATATCTTGGATAGTCTTACCATTGCCTTTCTCCTCTACGACATGTGCCAAGAAAGCGACATATTTCTTTCGTATGTATTTTTTGTCTTGGGTACAAGACATGAGTTTAAGGCTACTAACAGGTTTCTCACCACGAACCTCTAGGATTTCACCAGTCGATAACGGTATGCGGACAATCTTCTCAAAGCAAACCACCTCAGCATGATACTTGGCTAACCAATCCATTCCAACTATAACATCGAAGCTCCCGAGTTGCATCGGTGTGAGGTCAATAGGGAAAAGATGGTTGTTAAGGTTCAACTGGCAATTTCAAAGAACGGAATCGAGTACAACGGGTTCACCACTAGCTACTTCTACTATTAAGGGCTTTCCTAGTTTTGTTCTAGTCATCGAAAGTGTAACACCCCGGCCGGAGGCGGAAAAGCCAAAGGTGTCACGAAACTTGATAGAATGCATTTGAGCACATGGAGATTATATTAAGTTGAAATATAATTTAAGTTCAATTCAATAGATTGCATTCACATCTGAGAATATTAGAGTACATAAACAAATACATCATAAATTGTTTCACAAATGATAAGTTCGGATTTAATATAAGGTAAAAGTCTTGATCAATCCTATGTATATATTCTTGCAAATCATGTCATCAAACATTGTCACCTGAAACATATGTTAGGGAAAATATTTGGGTCAACAAACGGTTGAGTGAATTCATAGGTTTTTGTGTGAGTATCAGATTCATGGCTCGTTTGTATGTTGAAACAACTTGTACAACTTCGTTAATTGATATTAGAAAACCTTATTTTGTAAAATGTTTGTATTGTAAATGAATAACCAAGTCAAAATAGATTGGTCAAAATTTATAACCCTTGCCATGAATCTCAACCCAAAATATTTGTTTATGTAAACCAAATCATAAATCGTTCTTATAATAAAACTCGTATGGTTTATATAGTTTCGTAAACATCGTTGTGTAATATTGTTTAACTCGTTCTCGTTATAGAACATCGTTCATTCGTTTAATTGAGAAAATTACTTTTGGTCGTCTTGCTAATAACATTCAAACCTTTGTGACTCGTTCATCGTTCAACTCGTTCTCGCATTAACAAACAACCAAAGGGTAAGTTAACAATAATCAGAAAATTACTTTTGGTCGTCTTGCTATATCAGTTGGTGGCAGTTGTTCTACTTCGCTCAACAGTGACTGGAAAGAATGTGGCAGTAATGGTGCTTGCAAACAGGGTTCTGATGCTAACTGTTCTTGAGTCATCATGTTTTCATCAAACCAAGTTCCTTGCATCGTTGAATTCTCCCCGAAAAACAACGGTGGGAAGCTTGGTAAGACGTTCGGTGTTAAAGGTTGAGATAAATTAGTTGTAATATGTTCTTGTATGTATGGCAGCGGTGGTTGCATATCAAACCGATAAAAAGACGGTTGAGGAAACTGCAAAAATGATTGTTGTAAATTTTGTGGGAAGGTATTCTCTAAGATAACTGGAGCTCCCTCCGACTGTGATGGTTGAGTTAGTGTACCAATATGAACAGGGGTTAGCCTCATGGTGTAAGGATTTACAATCCCAGGTGCCTTTGGTGGAGATAATCCCTGGATAATCTGATCACTTAAGACACCTAATGATTGTGCTATTTTTGTAATGTAAGACCCTCCCATGAGACTTCTTTGAGGATGTGATTGTTGACTAGAAAAATATTCAGCAAGCTCGTGGGCAATATTACAAGGAACTTGCTCAAAAATACTATACAAATAGAAAAGTTCGATTGTTCTAACCCTTTGTTGATTATGTTTGCGCCCCGTGATAGTGTGGGCTAAAACACGGTGCATATATTGATAACAAGGGTCTATGAAGTTCGCAGAATTATTGTGGACACACCATTCTTTTAATGAATGGCGTTGCCAATAATCTACCATATCCGCGGAGGAACCAGAGGTTGATGCCTCCGTAAAAATGGGTTGTTTGACTTCTTCATCTGCATATATGCCCAGATGAACTGCAAATTCTGTTAATGACATAGTATAAAGTTGCCCACAAAGTTGAAAATGAATGGATTCAATGGTAAGATTTTTATTATATATGTAATAGAAAGTGGACAATAACTCATACACCAGTTCATCGTATGATGGTTCTAGGATGTCAAAGAAACGGCGCCAGGGTGTATTAGGTTGTAGTGATCTTGCCAGCAAACCACTGGAATCAAACGTTCCCATTCGTTGCCAATCAATACCGCTAATAGTAAGAACCTCTTGATGCTTGAGTTTTTGATACCTCTCTCGATTGTGTAAGGTAGTAAACTGAAGGAAGGGATGAATTTTTGCTGCATTTGAAGATTCAGCATATGCTGCTGGGAGATTTGCCATTGGGATATGGGGTTTTGTTGAACTAAGAAAAGTTTGGGTATGGGGTATTGAATTATATCATAAATTGTAGTTCTTGTGTAGATTAGCTCGAGTAGTGAGTTTCTTATATAGATAAGGAGATTCAGGATTACACCATGTGATCGGTTAGAGCTTCCATGCTACGTTCTGCAGCTAGTTTGAAAATTTGAATCTGACAGGTATGGTCTCGAGAAAATTTTGAAACTTTGAAAAAGAGGGAATCATATCGTAATAAATTGATAATAGTACAACGTAGATCGATAAAAACTTGGATTGTTCTGAGACGGAGAAAAGAAAAAAAAATCCTTTTGAATTAGGGAAACATGCCTTAATCCTATAGGTATTCTGTACTCTCATCGGTAGTTCCCTAGGTGGGCAAACGTGTGTCTCGTCGTGGAGGTGATTTCATAATCGGGTAAAGTAGTTTCATAAAATCAATGAGGATCAAAGAAGACATGTAACAAGATGGATATCATTTATTCAACAAATAAACGACATCAATGACAAGTCAAAGTAGTTGGGTTCTTATAACTTGGTGAAGTCATGCTTTAGCCTATAAGTGGATACTCATCCCAAGAATTCCCAGGTAAGCACAACTGGTCTCGCGTCTGATGAGATTTATACGAAGTGCTTGCCTAGACAGAAAACTCAGAATACAGGCATCCACCCTTCCAGATTGCACGAGTTTGTTATTAGAGCCCAAGACTTTGATGAGAATTTAAAAATCAGAAGAGGTTTTGAAAATAATCACCTAAGGATAGGTGATGAGCATTTGTAAAATCTAAAGATGAGATCTGTGGTGACGAGGCATTGGTTACAAAAGATAAGAATAGGGATGAAGACAAGGCAAAGATAACGGAAGAGTTACTAATGGAAAGTGTCCTAGGTAAGTTATAGTCTAGGTCAAGAGTAATTTCTAATAACCTAAATCCCTATAACCATGGCTCTGATACCAACCTGTAACACCCCGGCCAGAGGCGAAAAAGCCAAAGGTGTCACGAAACTTGATAGAATGCATTTGAGCACATGGAGATTATATTAAGTTGAAATATAATTTAAGTTCAATTCAATAGATTGCATTCACATCTGAGAATATAAGAGTACATAAACAAATACATCATAAATTGTTTCACAAATGATAAGTTCGGATTTAATCTAAGGCAAAAGTCTTGATCAATCCTATGTATATATTCTTGCAAATCATGTCATCAAACATTGTCACCTGAAACATATGTTAGGGAAAATATTTGGGTCAACAAACGGTTGAGTGAATTCATAGGTTTTTGTGTGAGTATCAGATTCATGGCTCGTTTGTATGTTGAAACAACTTGTACAACTTCGGAAATTGATATTAGAAAACCTTATTTTGTAAAATGTTTGTATTGTAAATGAATAACCAAGTCAAAATAGATTGATCATAATTTATAACCCTTGCCATGAATCTCAACCCAAAACATTTGTTTATGTAAACCAAATCATAAATCGTTCTTATAATAAAACTCGTATGGTTTATATAGTTTCGTAAACATCGTTGTGTAATATTGTTTAACTCGTTCTCGTTATAGAACATCGTTCATTCGTTTAATTGTGAAAATTACTTTTGGTCGTCTTGCTAATAACATTCAAACCTTTGTGACTCGTTCATCGTTCAACTCATTCTCGCATTAACAAACCACCAAAGGGTAAGTTAACAATAATCAGATTCAGTCGTTATCCACTTAACCCACACATAACCATGGGTCTAGTTGATAACGGGATTTGTCGGATCCTATGGTACCATAACCTAATACTGGTCGGCTTGATCAATGCTAATGAAAGTCACTCGTTATGTAATTACCACCAACAAACTCGTTCACATTATTGAAATCGTTATTAGTTTAGTATAAACCATCTCAATCGTTTTGAAAGCATTGTTAGAATATCGAAATCATTTTGATACATATGAATCATATGTTTCATCCCAAAAATAATGTAAAAAGGGACTATGAACTCACCTTGATTTCGGGTAAGTCCAAACAAGTATGCAAAGTGTGAGAGTTCTTGGAATTAAGATTCCACGTCACTCTAATTGATTGAACATGCAACAATATGGAATATGTATAAACAATAATGTTTAATTGGATAATTGGAAATCCTAAATCTATAGGATTCAGTAGTGTTTTGTTTAAATGGTAACTATGTGGTTTGGATAACCTAACAAGAGGACTCGGAAAATGAATATGATGTAAAGGAATTACTTATGAAAAATATTTATTTCTCATAAATAATAAAATTGGAAAATTGTACAAATGATTTAATATAAACATTTGTAATAATAAATCAAATATATTTAACTAGTATAATTAAATAACATAATTAAATATAGTGATTATTGGCAAAATATTGTACAAGTGATATAATTAATTTATAAAAATTATAAATTAATTTAGACGGTTTAAAATAATTATTATGGCTTTGGAATCATTTTAAATAAATAAATTGAATTAAAATGATTAAGATAACAATAAATAAGTTTATATAAGGTTAATTATCTAAATAATTAAACATAATAAAAATTCAGATTCTAAATTTATATAAACTCATAATAATGCATCTTTTGTCATAAGAATAATTTTGGATCAAAATTATATAGTTATATAATTCAATTACATTAAATTAAACTATATAAATAAGTATAAATACTGATTTATTTATATAAATATCAAATTTATTTAAAATATCAGTAAAAATATTATTTTTGTAAAGTTTATCATTTAAAATAATTTGTATAAAAATTTTAGCATTTAATTCATAAAAACGGATTTATTATTAATTTTTAAATGTTACACTGTTTTAATATTATAAAAATTAGTTTTATAAATAATTTTACAGTTTTTATATTTTTAATAAATGCAACAGTATATTATAATGTTATAAAAATTAATGGAATGTAAAAATTGTCTAAAATAAAGGAATAAAATTTTTTTGCATGTGCCCGGGTTCGAACCCGGGTCTTCGGTTCAGGTCGTCTTCCCCAACAAGCCGGGTCAAAGTCAAACCCGAAAGTCAAACCTGCCAATTCTACGGGAATTCTACGTTTGTGACTAAATTCGATACAGGGATAGATTATGTAAGTGAATACGAACAGATTGGATCAAAAACAACTAACCGGTATTGGTTGAAACGTCATAACGGTAAACTTCCGGCGAGCTTGACTCCGGCGAGGTTGCAGGTTCTGATTTCCGATTAATTCGAAGTGTTTAAGTGAATGTGAAGGTTGTAATAGCTTAGTGGTGATCTAAGGAACTTAAATAGGGGTCTAATTCGATCTCTGATCCGACATTTGCTAGTGATTTCGATCCACTTTAGAATATTTAAGTAAAAAGCTGGTAACATGCTATTTGATACCCAATGTGTCGAATTAAAGGCGAATGCGAGTTGTAAAAGGACCGGTGATGTAGTGGGCAAATTTTGGACATGTATTAATCGATTAAACAATTAATTTGGATCATGTTCGGTTACCAGTGCGATCTGATTTGGTTTGAAATATTATTATTATTTTTTATTTCTAAAGTGTTGTTAAATATAATACAAGTCCAAGAAATAACCGGATGAGGGCTTAGCCCGACCGGTCACGAGTTCGTTTGTTGAATTGATTGTCCCGAGTTCGATCCCCCCCTGTGACCGGTTCATTAAGGTTTAAAACCTTTTTATTTAAATGAATGAGAATTTACACTTTGGCCCCCTGTGGTTCCATATTTACTATAACAGCCCCTGTAATACCCAGTTAGTTAGACTAACTGGGTTAATATTTGGAGAGTATTTCTTATATAAAAAGTTAACCCGGTTAGAAAGTTTAGTTAAAGTGGGTTTCTAAAAATCAATTTTAGTCCCTGAAATGCAAGTTTGAGAAAATGACTAATTAAACCTAGACTTTTATTATAAAAAAAATTCTTTTTATTTCTTTAATAAAACAAGTTTCAAAAATTACAAAGTGAACCCTAAACTTGTAGTTTGAAATAATTGCACTTTAACCCTTGTATTTCTATAGTTTCAACAATGACAAATTAGTCCCTGGACTTCAAAAGTAATAATTTCAAGCAAGTTTCAAAGAATGTCAAATAGGTCCCTCAACCTATTGTTTCACAAGTAGTCACAATAAATCTTTATAGTTTATGTAACCGTGTTTAATAGCATAAAAACTCAACAAATTTGAAATTGTTTCACGTGTTTGTATTGGTATAAGCACAAAGCAAGTATGTTCAAATAAGTTTCATTCCAAATACGGTATTTGTTACCATGCAAGTCAAAACAAATGCGAGTGTGAAAACCAGGGTGGTTACAGTCTCCCCTACTTTAGAAAATTTCGTCCCGAAATTTATTCGAAAGAGACCGCAGAATATAATTGTAATGATTAGAAAGATAATCAAATCATTGTTTAGTGCTGATAATTTTGAGGAATTTACGAGGATCATTGTATAGAAATTGTTTTGCATGGCACTATGTTATGCTGGATTTGTAATGTAAATATTAAGCAAACAAATGTGTGTACAAATAAGCAAATAATGGATAATCACATAACCACATAATGTTTTTATATGCCACCTTACTTAACAAGGCTTACTATGATTCTCATGCGTCGAACCCCGTAATTAAGTGTGCACCCAAAATTACGCGTTTCGTTGCATGGTCCACATAGCACTTCTAGTTAAGTGAGGAAAACAAATAAGATTGAGGTATTGTTTAAATCAAACAAGCATCAATATAACATAACATCAACTGAATTAAAACGTATTTTACATTAGCAATGATAGCATTTGTTTGTTTGACAGTCTATTGAACAAATTAACATTTGAAATAAGTCATGTAATGGATCAAATTCAGGATTATAAGGTGGTGGAGGTGGTAGAGGCAGTTGCATATGATCAGTTATTTGTCTCAGCATGCTTTCCAACCATTGATTTCTTTCTGTCAACCATTTTATTTGTTGAGACAAATTTTGAACTTGATTGTTTAACCTAGTCACTTCGACTCCCAATGAATCTGGAGGTAGTTTCATTTGAGGCATCGTACTTGGGCCTGCTATATCAGTTGGTGGCAGTTGTTCTACTTCGCTCAACAGTGACTGGAAAGAATGTGGCAGTAATGGTGCTTGCAAACAGGGTTCTGATGCTAACTGTTCTTGAGTCATCATGTTTTCATCAAACCAAGTTCCTTGCATCGTTGAATTCTCCTCGAAAAACAACGGTGGGAAGCTTGGTAAGACGTTCGGTGTTAAAGGTTGAGATAAATTAGTTGTAATATGTTCTTGTATGTATGGCAGCGGTGGTTGCATATCAAACCGATAAAAAGACGGTTGAGGAAACTGCAAAAATGATTGTTGTAAATTTTGTGGGAAGGTATTCTCTAAGATAACTGGAGCTCTCTCCGACTGTGATGGTTGAGTTAGTGTACCAATATGAACAGGGGTTAGCCTCATGGTGTAAGGATTTACAATCCCAGGTGCCTTTGGTGGAGATAATCCCTGGATAATCTGATCACTTAAGACACCTAATGATTGTGCTATTTTTGTAATGTAAGACCCTCCCATGAGACTTCTCTGAGGATGTGATTGTTGACTAGAAAAATATTCAGCAAGCTCGTGGGCAATATTACAAGGAACTTGCTCAAAAATACTATACAAATAGAAAAGTTCGATTGTTCTAACCCTTTGTTGATTATGTTTGCGCCCCGTGATAGTGTGGGCTAAAACACGGTGCATATATTGATAACAAGGGTCTATGAAGTTCGCAGAATTATTGTGGACACACCATTCTTTTAATGAATGGCGTTGCCAATAATCTACCATATCCGCGGAGGAACCAGAGGTTGATGCCTCCGTAAAAATGGGTTGTTTGACTTCTTCATCTGCATATATGCCCAGATGAACTGCAAATTCTGTTAATGACATAGTATAAAGTTGCCCACAAAGTTGAAAATGAATGGATTCAATGGTAAGATTTTTATTATATATGTAATAGAAAGTGGATAATAACTCATACACCAGTTCATCGTATGATGGTTCTAGGATGTCAAAGTAACGGCGCCAGGGTGTATTAGGTTGTAGTGATCTTGCCAGCAAACCACTGGAATCAAACGTTCCCATTCGTTGCCAATCAATACCGCTAATAGTAAGAACCTCTTGATGCTTGAGTTTTTGATACCTCTCTCGATTGTGTAAGGTAGTAAACTGAAGGAAGGGATGAATTTTTGCTGCATTTGAAGATTCAGCATATGCTGCTGGGAGATTTGCCATTGGGATATGGGGTTTTGTTGAACTAAGAAAAGTTTGGGTATGGGGTATTGAATTATATCATAAATTGTAGTTCTTGTGTAGATTAGCTCGAGTAGTGAGTTTCTTATATAGATAAGGAGATTCTGGATTACACCATGTGATCGGTTAGAGCTTCCATGCTACGTTCTGCAGCTAGTTTGAAAATTTGAATCTGACAGGTATGGTCTCGAGAAAATTTTGAAACTTTGAAAAAGAGGGAATCATAGCGTAATAAATTGATAATAGTACAACGTAGATCGATAAAAACTTGGATTGTTCTGAAACGGAGAAAAGAAAAAAAATCCTTTTGAATTAGGGTAACATGCCTTAATCCTATAGGTATTCTGTACTCTCATCGGTAGTTCCCTAGGTGGGCAAACGTGTGTCTCGTCGTGGAGGTGATTTCATAATCGGGTAAAGTAGTTTCATAAAATCAATGAGGATCAAAGAAGACATGTAACAAGATGGATATCATTTATTCAACAAATAAACGACATCAATGACAAGTCAAAGTAGTTGGGTTCTTATAACTTGGTGAAGTCATGCTTTAGCCTATAAGTGGATACTCATCCCAAGAATTCCCAGGTAAGCACAACTGGTCTCGCGTCTGATGAGATTTATACGAAGTGCTTGCCTAGACAGAAAACTCAGAATACAGGCATCCACCCTTCCAGATTGCACGAGTTCGTTATTAGAGCCCAAGACTTTGATGAGAATTTAAAAATCAGAAGAGGTTTTGAAAATAATCACCTAAGGATAGGTGATGAGCATTTGTAAAATCTAAAGATGAGATCTGTGGTGACGAGGCATTGGTTACAAAAGATAAGAATAGGGATGAAGACAAGGCAAAGATAACGGAAGAGTTACTAATGGAAAGTGTCCTAGGTAAGTTATAGTCTAGGTCAAGAGTAATTTCTAATAACCTAAATCCCTATAACCATGGCTCTGATACCAACCTGTAACACCCCGGCCGGAGGCGAAAAAGCCAAAGGTGTCACGAAACTTGATAGAATGCATTTGAGCACATGGAGATTATATTAAGTTGAAATATAATTTAAGTTCAATTCAATAGATTGCATTCACATCTGAGAATATAAGAGTACATAAACAAATACGTCATAAATTGTTTCACAAATGATAAGTTCGGATTTAATCTAAGGCAAAAGTCTTGATCAATCCTATGTATATATTCTTGCAAATCATGTCATCAAACATTGTCACCTGAAACATATGTTAGGGAAAATATTTGGGTCAACAAACGGTTGAGTGAATTCATAGGTTTTTGTGTGAGTATCAGATTCATGGCTCGTTTGTATGTTGAAACAACTTGTACAACTTCGTTAACTGATATTAGAAAACCTTATTTTGTAAAATGTTTGTATTGTAAATGAATAACCAAGTCAAAATAGATTGGTCATAATTTATAACCCTTGCCATGAATCTCAACCCAAAACATTTGTTTATGTAAACCAAATCATAAATCGTTCTTATAATAAAACTCGTATGGTTTATATAGTTTCGTAAACATCGTTGTGTAATATTGTTTAACTCGTTCTCGTTATAGAACATCGTTCATTCGTTTAATTGTGAAAATTACTTTTGGTCGTCTTGCTAATAACATTCAAACCTTTGTGACTCGTTCATCGTTCAACTCGTTCTCGCATTAACAAACCACCAAAGGGTAAGTTAACAATAATCAGATTCAGTCGTTATCCACTTAACCCACACATAACCATGGGTCTAGTTGATAACGGGATTTGTCGGATCATATGGTACCATAACCTAATACTGGTCGGCTTGATCAATGCTAATGAATGTCACTCGTTATGTAATTACCACCAACAAACTCGTTCACATTATTGAAATCGTTATTAGTTTAGTATAAACCATCTCAATCGTTTTGAAACCATTGTTAGAATATCGAAATCGTTTTGATACATATGAATCATATGTTTCATCCCAAAAATAATGTAAAAAGGGACTATGAACTCACCCTGATTTCGGGTAAGTCCAAACAAGTATGCAAAGTTAGAGAGTTCTTGGAATTAAGATTCCACGTCACTCTAATTGATTGAACATGCAACAATATGGAATATGTATCAACAATAATGTTTAATTGGATAATTTGAAATCCTAAATCTATAGGATTCGGTAGTGTTTTGTTTAAATGGTAACTATGTAGTTTGGATAACCTAACAAGAGGACTCGGAAAATGAATATGATGTAAAGGAATTACTTATGAAAAATATTTATTTCTCATAAATAATAAAATTGGAAAATTGTACAAATGATTTAATATAAACATTTGTAATAATAAATCAAATATATTTAACTAGTATAATTAAATAACATAATTAAATATAATGATTATTGGCAAAATATTGTACAAGTGATATAATTAATTTATAAAAATTATAAATTAATTTAGATGGTTTAAAATAATTATTATGGCTTTGGAATCATTTTAAATAAATAAATTGAATTAAAATGATTAAGATAACAATAAATAAGTTTATATAAGGTTAATTATCTAAATAATTAAACATAATAAAAATTCAGATTCTAAATTTATATAAACTTAGAATAATGCATCTTTTGTCATAAGAATAATTTTGGATCAAAATTATATAGTTATTCAATTTAATTACATTAAATTAAACTATATAAATAAGTATAAATACTGATTTATTTATATAAATATCAAATTTATATAAAATATCAGTAAAAATATTATTTTTGTAAAGTTTATCATTTAAAATAATTTGTATAAAAATTCCAGCATTTAATTCATAAAAACGGATTTATTATTAATTTTTAAATGTTACACTGTTTTAATATTATAAAAATTAGTTTTATAAATAATTTTACAGTTTTTATATTTTTAATAAATGCAACAGTATATTATAATGTTATAAAAATTAATGGAATGTAAAAATTGTCTAAAATAAAGGAATAAATTTTTTTTTGCATGTGCCAGGGTTCGAACCCGGGTCTTCGGTTCAGGTCGTCTTCCCCAACAAGCCGGGTCAAAGTCAAACCCGAAAGTCAAACCTGCCAATTCTACGGGAATTCTACGTTTGTGACTAAATTCGATACAGGGATAGATTATGTAAGTGAATACGAACAGATTGGATCAAAAACAACTAACCGGTATTGGTTGAAACGTCGTAACGGTAAACTTCCGTCGAGCTTGACTCCGGCGAGGTTGCAGGTTCTGATTTCCGATTAATTCGAAGTGTTTAAGTGAATGTGAAGGTTGTAATAGCTTAGTGGTGATCTAAGGAACTTAAATAGGGGTCTAATTCGATCTCTGATCCGACATTTGCTAGTGATTTCGATCCACTTTAGAATATTTAAGTAAAAAGCTGGTAACATGCTGTTTGATACCTAATGTGTCGAATTAAAGGCGAATGCGAGTTGTAAAAGGACCGGTGATGTAGTGGGCAAATTTTGGACATGTAATAATCGATTAAACAATTGATTTGGATCATGTTCGGTTACCAGTGCGATCTGATTTGGTTTGAAATATTTTTTTTTATTTCTAAAGTGTTGTTAAATATAATACAAGTCCAAGAAATAACCGGATGAGGGCTTAGCCCGACCGGTCACGAGTTCGTTTGTTGAATTGATTGTCCCGAGTTCGATCCCCCTCCCGTGACCGGTTCATTAAGGTTTAAAACCTTTTTATTTAAATGAATGAGAATTTACACCCGGTTAGAATGTTTAGTTAAAGTTGGTTTCTAAAAATCAATTTTAGTCCCTGAAATGTAAGTTTGAGAAAATGACTAATTAAACCCTACACTTTTATTATAAAAAAAAATTCTTTTTATTTCTTTTATAAAACAAGTTTCAAAAATTACAAAGTGAACCCTAAACTTGTAGTTTGAAATAATTGCACTTTAACCCTTGTATTTCTATAGTTTCAACAATGACAAATTAGTCCCTGGACTTCAAAAGTAATAATTTCAAGCAAGTTTCGAAGAATGTCAAATAGGTCCCTCAACCTATTGTTTCACAAGTAGTCACAATAAATCTTTATAGTTTATGTAACCGTGTTTAATAGCATAAAAACTCAACAAATTTGAAATTGTTTCACGTGTTTGTATTGGTATAAGCATGTATAAGCACAAAGCAAGTATGTTCAAAAAAGTTTCATTCCAAATACGGTATTTGTTACCATGCAAGTCAAAACAAATGCGAGTGTGAAAACCAGGGTGGTTACAGAAAGCAAAGGCTCCAATGCTAAGGACACCAAACTCTTATTGGCACCTGAATCAAATAGAACAGAAGTAGGATGGTTGTTAACAAGGAACGTACCGTTCCCCACTTCGTTATCTGTGCGTGCCTCATTTGCATTCAGATTGAAAGCTCTACCACGAGCCGGTGCCTGATTTGCGTTTGCCAACCTCGGGCAGTTGTTCCTGTAGTGGGTCAGATCCCCACAGTTGAAACATGAACCAGGAGGATAATGAGGTCGTGCAAGCTGTTGAGGAGGGTTTTGTGCATGGTTTTGTACCGCTTGGTTTTTGACGTGATGTCGTGGTCACAATCAAATTTAATCCCAATAACAACTATAGATAGTGGTAAGAGGGTATCGAACTCAGGGAGTATGTGGAAAGTGTGTTGATTTTATAGCTTTGAAATTAAACTACAATTAACCTAATTTGCAGAAAATAAAGATCAATGAATTGGATTGTTGTTTTAGAAAACTAAATTAATAACTAATTGCAAATCAAATGTTGGTTGTAAAACAGATTAGGAGAGAACAATGACCATCTTAGGATTCAGTTTCTTTAAACAATTGTGTGAAATTTCAACTAGAAAGAGTTACATAGACATAACTCGTGCATAAATAATTGAAGTGATAAAAGGGAACAAAGTACTCGGATTTATAAACGCGAGGTTGTTTCCCGATGATCAATTAATCAATAACCAACCCTAACCCTTCCCGTGATATCTCGATTGCCAACGACACCAAGAACGTACGATTGAGACTAGAAATTGCACTATTGATTAACAAGCTACAAACAATTATGCATACACCATGATATTCAAGCAACGCAAGTTATCATTCTAGAAATTCAGAAATAAACACACAAAAGTTCAAGAGAAACCTTCACCTAAGATGATCACCGAAAGTTTTAGCCACACATAGCTTGGTGAATCATCATAACAATAAGTTCAATGTTCATACGAATCAAAATCACAAACCGAATGATAGAAATTGTCTAGCACCAAGCAAGAACAGCCAAAATCGCCCCTAGTGTCTCCAATAACCGACCAATCATGAGAATACCTCAAAAGACACAATAAAACTGACTTAATGTTGGCAGTTACGGTTTTCGCGTCGCCTCCACCGTAAATTACGGTCTCACCGAAATTTACGTTGAACATCAATATGTTACGGTGATATTTGTCTGAGCTACGGTGAGTTTCAGGCAGAAATCAGGTCCACCGTAAATTACGGTGGGACCGTAATTTATGGTGAAAATCTGAGTTTTGTTCCTTGTTTCAACTTTTGTTCAATGCGCACGACCCGTTCAACTCCAAACCCTCCAAAGCTGCATTTTATCCACTTTAAGCTCCCGAACTGCACCTGAAACAAAAGCAACAATAGTTATCTAATTCAAGATAATTACACGATTAAGTAAAGGATTAATTCGTCTTTTAACATGATTAAGGGTTGTCCTATGGACCACCCGTCACATCCCCACACTTAACCGTTGCTTGTCTCAAGCAACTCATCAAATCAATTTCTCAACAAGTGATCAATGTAAACCAAGCTAAATGTGCCGTCCTTTTACTAACTTTCAATCATACCACAAGACACATCCCTCACAAAAAATTTCTCGGTTACAAGAATTATTAGCATAATGCTAAACCACTCAATGCGTGTGTGTGTGTGTGTGTGCGACAATAAGCTTGTATACAAATCAAGTTTCCTCCTAACAAATATCTAACATGCTTTAGAATCAAAGGGACTTGCGGGTTGTAACGGGGCTAGGTGTCAAGGTAGGAAAATGGTGGAATACATATGAAAGAGCTAATTGATTTGACCCGGTTTTTATTTCTACCCCTAAACAAAGCAACCATCAAATATATACACAACTTCTTCAACATTCTCAACTACTATTGCAACCAATCACTTCTTCTTATATTTTTCTCATATTTTTCTTCTTTTTTTTTCTTTTCTTTTCTTTCCTTTTTTTTTTATATAAGATATAAGAACTCACACAATATACAAAAACATCAACATTCACAACTAGACTCCTAAACCGGGTCATCTCAAAAGGTAAAGTTTTGTAGAAAGTAGGTTCGGGTCACAACCGAATGGTATAAGGCTCAAACATGGCTTTCTAAAGACCAAACCCCCACCCCTCACAATACCAAGCTCATATATGTAAAGTATGAGGTCCAACCCACCAATCCCGCACTCTCACACATCTAGACGAGGCCTTCCTAAAAGTCCCCCTATCATTTTCAAAAGCATGCTAATTCTAGGATTTAACAAGTATTCACACACAAGTTCTATTAACACACAACACACACCGCCACTCAAACAATGAAATATCAATAACAATCATGTGTGGCTCAAATCCTCACCAAGAAAAGACTAGGAATGGGTGTCAATGTGTCAAATGGCACAATATCAAGTTTTCAAATTTTAACAATTTTTGCTCGGATTTACAAAAATTTTTTAAACTCCCAAAAATTTCCCCCATCCCCACACTTGGAATACATTGTCCCAATGTATGGTTTTGGGAAGAGTTGATCGCTAAAACCCTTCAACATCAACAAAAGCTTTAAATCTCAAACCCCAAATTTCTTTTTTTTTTTATCATAAAGCAAACGAACTAACTACCAATATTTCAAAGCTAAAGAACATAACAAGACTAAGGAAAGAGTACATTGACCTGGTGAAGTTTGCTGCAACAGATGTTGTAGATAATCCGACTTCCTATCACCACCTTCACCCAAATATCCGCACATCTTCCCCACGCTTGAATGTCTCCATGGCCCTGAAACATAGAAAGATAAAAACAACAAGATCAATATAAAACCCCGGGTTGCCTCCCGAGCAGCGCTAAGTTTCGAGTCTTCAGCCAGACCGTGCCACCACCATTTATGGTGGCTCAAAGAATCGGTTCCTATCACCTCCCCCACTGTAGCTTGTCATTGGGCAAAATGCATCCGTCTCATTTTGACTCGGTGGGTAATCAAATACACTCCTGCTTGAACCCATATGTGTTTCTTCACGGTCAGGTGGGTGCTTTTTTCTCATTCTTTGAAACACATTTTTCATACAATCACTAGACTCACCACCCTTCCTCTCAATGGACTCATAACTAATCACTTTAGTTTGAACATCAAAGTACAACCTACGGTTCTTTTCGGTCATGGTAATAATCTCGTCTCTACAATTAATTTGAGCATTTGCTGTGTATAGAAACGGTCGACCTAAGATTACCCTTTGTTGTGCTGCCATGTTGGTAGAAGCATAGTCCAAAACTAGAAAATCCACCGGGTATTCAAACTCTCCCAACTGAATCTTAACATTCCTAACCATTCCCCGTGGACGCCTCCAGCTTCCATCCGCCAAGCTCACCATGGTGTCTATACCTTCAAGCGGACCAAAGTCGTACATATCGTATAGATCGCTTGGTAGCACACTCATGCTTGCCCCGTAGTCCAACAATGCGTGAGGGATTTTTAGTTTTCCCACACGGATAGGCACGATTGGCGCTTCATACTCTTTATCATTCTCTACTTCGGCATCTTTTTCCAAACCTGCATTCACTTGATACGAAGAAGTTAGCAATGTTTCATTAAATTTAGTATTTGGAACGGTGCTTACCACATTGATGTTAATGCTTTTTGTGTTTTTGGGATTTATCACCGTGTCACTTGGTAATTGACCTTTTGCTTTCTTCAATATCGCCACGTCACTCGCAAGTTGACCCATTTGAGTGGTCAACGATTGGATAGCTTTGTCACGGATTTCATCTTTTTGCATACGAACATCATCTAATTGATTTCTTCGTTGCATCTCCGCTTGCATCGCTTTCAACATCTCCATGAACTCATTCCCACTTGATGAAGTTTGACCCGAAGGACCACTTTGACCCGTTTGTTGAAATTGCCCTTGATAACCATAGTTGCTTCCACCCCGATAATTCCCTTGATTGTATTGTTGACGAGGTGCAAAGTTACCTTGAGCTCCTTGAAAGTTTGGGTTAGCTTGGTTCGACGGATTTCCATAACGGAAATTTGGGTGGTTCCTCAAACCCGGGTGATAGGTGTTGGAATTCATGTTGTTGTAATTCCTATCACCCCCTCCTTGTCCTTGCACAACATTCACCTCTTCATATTGCCCTTCCACCATTCCTTGGCGATTTTCAGCCGCATGACCTATTTCATTACACAAAGCACACACATCATAAATTTGGTTAGTAGTTTGAACATTACCATCATCTATTGCATGCACTTGAGGTCGGGCAATGGCCGGCCGCGCTCTCCTCGATGCTTGAGCCTTTCTCTTTGATGTAATTGCCATATTCTCTAAGAACTCCCAATCATCATTCTCATAGTTCGTGCCAAAAGTCCCACCGGTAATGGACATTAAATCACGAGCATCTTCGGCACTCAACCCCTCGTGGAAGGCATTCATCAACTCCCAAAGTTCAATCCCATGGTGAGGGAAATTTTTAATCATCATATTAAAACGTTCAAATGCCTCATGGAACATCTCACCATGTTGTTGTTGGAAGCTCCTCAACCCTTTTCTAGCATCATTAGTCTTTTGGGCGGTGTAAAATTCGTCTAGAAAAATTTGTTGCATCTCCGCCCAAGTATAAATAGATGCTGAAGGCAAAGTGTAGAACCACTTCTTTGCCTTGTCCTCCAAAGAAAATTGAAATAATACCAACTTGATATCATCGGCCGAAAAACCTTGACTCCCAAGAGTATTGCAAATTGAGTCATAGGCCTCTAAGTGGAAATACAGCTCCTCCGTTGCTAGCCCTTTGTATTTCGGCAAACTTTGTAAAGAATTAGTCCTTACTTCAAAAGTTCTTCCTTCATTGTTGTGAGGGATAACTACCGGTGAAGGGTTTTGAGTAATTATCGGCCTGAAATGCGCTTCTATTCCCCGTGCTTGTTCCCTAAGATGCCTTCTTGGAACACCCAATCGACCCCTTGGACGAATAGGACCCATAGGTCTTGATATATGCCCTTGTGGTGCGAACGGTGGTTGAAATTGTTGTTGTGGCATCGGTTGGTGTTGAATCGGCCTTTGGAATTGAGGTTGTACGTTTTGCGGCCGAACTTGTTGCAATGGAATAGGGCGTTGCACTTGTAGCCCTTGTAGTCTTGGCCGAATATGTTGTGGTAGGAGTTGTTGTTGTTGTGGCACTCCACCTACATTTGCCATTCCTTGAGATTGACTTTGCACATAACCAAACTCTCCTTGATCACCATAACCCCCATAAGCATACCCGTCTTCATCGTAGCCCTCAAAATCTTCGTATCCTTCCTCATATCCATCTCCCCCTATACCCGGAGTTTGCCCAAAGGGAAGAGTCGAGTATTGAAAGCCCGATTGGTTCGATGGTCTAAATGTTGAAGTTGCATGAACGACCGTTGAACCTTGGGGTATTGAATAATGTGACGATGACTGACCCGAAACTGGGAAGAAATGAGTGACTGGTGGAATTGTAGTGGAAGGGTTAAAGGAAAGATTGGGTTCACTTTGAGTAGTAATCGGTTGTGTGGTGTTAGATGGTGTAGTGTCATGAGGTGGAGTAGGAATTGTAGTGGAATTTGGTATGGTTGTGTTTGGTGATGGTTGTGTGGAAGTAGGTATAAATGATGAGGTCGTTTGACCCGTTGTGGGTGGTACTTGTGTTTCGTCCATGATATTTCTTGGTGTAATGGGTGAAGTGGGTGAACCGATGATTCTGTTTTCTCGTAATAAAACTCTGTTTTGCCTTAGCGTTCGTTCGATCTCCGGATCAAATGAAAATGGTGACGCTTTGTGAGAGCCTCTAGTATGCATGCACCTGTAGAACCTGCACACTAAACACACCAGTGTAAACCCGAAAATAACAAAGCAAAACTAACAAACTGACACACGTTGCGCACTACTCCCCGGCAACGGCGCCAAAATTTGACGTGATGTCGTGGTCACAATCAAATTTAATCCCAATAACAACTATAGATAGTGGTAAGAGGGTATCGAACTCAGGGAGTATGTGGAAAGTGTGTTGATTTTATAGCTTTGCAATTAAACTACAATTAACCTAATTTGCAGAAAATAAAGATCAATGAATTGGATTGTTGTTTTAGAAAACTAAATTAATAACTAATTGCAAATCAAATGTTGGTTGTAAAACATATTAGGAGAGAACAATGACCATCTTAGGATTCAGTTTCTTTAAACAATTGTGTGAAATTTCAACTAGAAAGAGTTACATAGACATAACTCGTGCATAAATAATTGAAGTGATAAAAGGGAACAAAGTACTCGGATTTATAAACGCGAGGTTGTTTCCCGATGATCAATTAATCAATAACCAACCCTAACCCTTCCCGTGATATCTCGATTGCCAACGGCACCAAGAACGTACGATTGAGACTAGAAATTGCACTATTGATTAACAAGCTACAAACAATTATGCATACACCATGATATTCAAGCAACGCAAGTTATCATTCTAGAAATTCAGAAATAAACACACAAAAGTTCAAGAGAAACCTTCACCTAAGATGATCACCGAAAGTTTTAGCCACACATAGCTTGGTGAATCATCATAACAATAAGTTCAATGTTCATACGAATCAAAATCACAAACCGAATGATAGAAATTGTCTAGCACCAAGCAAGAACAGCCAAAATCGCCCCTAGCCTCTCCAATAACCGACCAATCATGAGAATACCTCAAAAGACACAATAAAACTGACTTAATGTTGGCAGTTACGGTTTTCGCGTCGCCTCCACCGTAAATTACGGTCTCACCGTAATTTACGGTGAACATCAATATGTTACGGTGATATTTGTCTGAGCTACGGTGAGTTTCAGGCAGAAATCAGGTCCACCGTAAATTACGGTGGGACCGTAATTTACGGTGAAAATCTGAGTTTTGTTCCTTGTTTCAACTTTTGTTCAATGCGCACGACTCGTTCAACTCCAAACCCTCCAAAGCTGCATTTTATCCACTTTAAGCTCCCGAACTGCACCTGAAACAAAAGCAACACTAGTTATCTAATTCAAGATAATTACACGATTAAGTAAAGGATTAATTCATCTTTTAACATGATTAAGGGTTGTCCTATGGACCACCCGTCAGTTTTGGTTAGGAGTAAAGCGGCAGGTGTTCGCAAGATGACCAGACTTGCCACAATTCGTGCATATGCGGCATTGCACCTGTGGTTGATGATGACTGTTACATCTATTGCAAAAAGGTGCGTTACCAGCATACTGCCTCTTGGCAGCAGGTTGTGCAGGCTGATTTGGAGCTGCCTGTTGTGCCACCACAATGAAGTTCTTGGAAGCCTTTCGCTTCCTTGACTTCTTTGAAGACTCAACAACCTTTTTGCCCTTCTGTTTATCACTCTTGTCAGTTTGTTTCTTATCCCCCTTTCTGTGGAGTTTACCTTTTTTGACTTGCGATTCAGTAAGGGTACCAGCGAGCTCAATGGCCTGACGAACGGTAGTAGGGTTGCTGCCAGTGACAATATCCTGAACAGGATTTGGCAACCCGTCTATGTACTTCTCAATAGCCTTATCCAAAGGCGTGACCATTGTCGGACAGAGCAAGCTTAACTCCTCATATCTGTCTGTGTAAGCCCGGTGTTCACCACTGTCTTGCTTCAAGTCATGGAACTCATCTTCTAAAGCCCTCTGCTCGTGACGAGGACAAAACTCACTCATCATAAGGGCTCTAAGTTCCTCCCATGTTTGACCCAAAGCAACCTCAGCACCTCGATATCTCATTACCCCATTCCACCAGGTGAGAGCCCTCTTTTAGAATACACTCGAAGCAAACTCGACCTTACGATTGTTAGGACACTGAACATGGTGAAAAGTGCTCTCAAGACTCTCAAACCACTGTAGGAGCCCAGTTGCTCCTTCAGAACCACTAAACTTGAGTGGTTTAGCCGAGTTAAAACTTTTGAAGTTGCACGGAGCAAGTGCATTAACATTGTTATTGTTGGCTTGGTTTATTTGAGTGATGAGATTAGGTAGCATATCAGCCATCTGCTGTGCTATAATAGCCGCCAGTTCGGCATCAGGTTGTTTGAACGTTACGTCGAGGAGTCATTCTAAAAGAGGAAACATGAGAGAAAACGAGTGAGATGATGTGATGAAAATGAGATGTCATAAATATCGACAAAATGTAAGGATGGTGGTCATTTGTTTGTTATCACAAAGCAAACAAATGACACACAGTGACAAATCAAAGTAAATAGGTCATAATAATGTATCGCCGAAGACATGCTCGCCTATAAGTGAACACTCACCCCAAGAGTTCCCAGGTAAGAGTGACTGGTCCGATACTGCGGATTTGTACGAACACTCTAGCCTTAGACAGAAAACTCAGGGTACAGGCATTCACTCTTCCAGTTTGCACGTGTTCACATTATTTAGACCAAACTTTGACGAGATTTTGAAAACGCATAAGGCACAAAGCCAAAAATGAATCAAACTGGAAGGGTTCAAAACCTTATAATCAATCATCCAAGGATAGATGATTGATTTCAAAATCATTTTGGAAAGTTGTGTTCATGTTTTGGTAATCACCTAAGGATAGGTGACGTGTATTGTTTTAAGATCTAAACAGAAGAGAACTTGTGTTAGGGTCCTAGAAAGTTATAGTCTAGGTCAAAGCATTACTAATAACCTAATTCCCTATAACCATTGGCTCTGATACCAACTCTTCTGTCATACCCCGACCGCGTTAAAACAACAAAACCGCGGCGGAAACATCAGGGAGTGATGCGACAAAATTATTATTTCAACAACCAAGGTAATTAAAGTTTTGTATTATCGATTAAAGTTTTCATTGTCTTGGAATTCAAACAAAACATAACATAAATATCAGTCTTTTAAGTCACTAAGGCCCAAATCCGCCTAAGTGTAGCACAAACATTATCATGCATTAGCACCTGAAACACATGTAAAAATAGGTACGTCAGCATAAAAATGCCTGTGAGATACATAGGTTTTGTTTATGCAGGATTCATGACTTGTAGTTGAAAGAAGTGCTTGACAAAAGTAGTCATGAACCTTGTAAAACTGTTTTCCTTTAATAAATCATATGAAAATCGATGTGAAAATCAAATGATAATAAAAGGATGATGCATGGTTAAATGAATAACCAAGTAAAAATGAATTTGTGTACATATGTAATTTGGAAAACAATGCCATGTACTTGTAAAATGTTTCATGTTCTTATCAAAGTGGTTTAGATAACGCAACAATGTATAATACAATAAAAGCACTTATATATAGGAAGTACCAACGGCGTATCCACCATGCTTTTATCATATAACACATAGCCCCGTTACATAAGTCACTTATCCATAACCAACCAAATGTTTTGTTCAATGTCAAAATATTTATGTGCAAATCATGTTTAATGTCATGTGATAAATGTATCATGTATAATCAAATGTAATGCATAGCAAGTAGAAAATATCTACTCAAACTATGTGATAATGTCAATATGAGAACAAATGTCATGTATGGTGAATAACAAGTAATTACTCAACCCCATAGGAAAATGTACAAAACATTGTTTTTGAATAAACCTAAGTTTAAATCAAATGTTATGTTTTGCAGAAAACAATGCTTTATGATTACAAACATTTATGCAGTGATGTTAATCGCATCCATTCAAGCCTTGCGACTGTGGCGACAACCCCTTAAACAAATTAAAGGTTTATCTAAATTATGTATATCGGATTCTGTCATTCCCAACTTCCAAACAAACATAGGAAGTCGGAAACGGGATTTATCAAGTCCTATGGTACCATTACATACTACCGAGCGGCGTGATCAATGTTAATGAATGTATTATTGTCCCGATTGAACATACCAAATGTCATAACCAATGTAGCATGTGAAAACCATGTACTAGGTATGCTAAGTAAACACACCTAGTAGAAATGTTCATGTAAAACAATGTGCTAGTATGCTCAGTAAACATACATAGCAGAAATGTCATGTAAAACAATGTGTCCATATGCTAAGTAAACATATGCAACAAGTGTGTAATAAATCAATGAGCTAGCATGCTTAACATACATAGCAAAACATAATTGAAAGCATGTACTAGATATGTACTAAGTGAAACTAGCATGTTTATGTCATAAAAGCAATGAAAAGCATGAAAGTAACAAGTATGCACATGTGTATCACCTCAAAGTATTTGAAAGCGCTAAAACAGGGGAACTATGTACTCACTTAGGATTGCTTATTAGTCTTGAAAATAAGACCAACTAAAGCTCCAAGGATCACGGAATCAACAAGGCACCTAGTACGGGTAACTATGTTAATAAACGGATCCTAAACCGGGAGATAGGATAGAATGATGTTCTATAAATCAAATGAGTATTTGAACTCATATGGTATGATTTAATAGAGCTAACATTCTGATTTGAAAGTCTACCTAAGTGCTTTTGACCTGTTTCGACCCATTATGGTAGTATAAGCCACTATAATGCGTCGTTTGCGTAAAACTATGGTCAGATGGTTATCTATGTGCTATGTCAAGTCTTACATGCCCAATTATGCCTAAACATGTTACTAAATCAGATTATATGTCAAAAACATGTTCACATATGCAAAATACGGATTTATGCTTCAAAAGGGCGTTTTGGTCATTTCTTATGGGCATACAAGCTACTTAACAAATAACTAACCAATCCTATGTGATCATAAGGTATAACCTCAGAGGTTATTACCTATGCAACTATGATCACTAATCATGCTTGGTCGGATCCTAATGATCGACCAAACGGGTCGGGTTCAAAAGTTTAAGCGGTTGTCTAGACCGCTTAACTTACGACCCTAAATAAGCGCTAAACTAATAGTGACGAGTTAAACATGTCAAAACATGTTTAACTTACTTAGAAAACTGATTTGGTATCAAAACAAAGTGTTTTGATACCTAAAAGTAGTTCCGTTGCAAAATGTGTGCTTAAACGCATTTTGACCGAAACTTTGACTCGTCACTACACCTAGTTAACGTGGTAATCAGTAGGCATAATCACTAAGGATTATAACCATCGGGATTACAATCACGTTGCAAAGTTCAATTGAACTTTGACTTGACCAATTGATGGTCAAAACCGAAAGTCAAACTGTTGGCCAAACTATTTGACTTTCTGCTCTAAAATAAAGAACAAGCATGAAGGAATACTCACAGGAGTCCAAAGCTTGAAGAAAGAAAATAAGAAAACCAGAGAGGAAGTATCCAACACTTCAAATCAGAGCTAGAGAGGAGAATAAGAAGAATGAGCAATGAGCTAGAGAAAGGTTGGGGGTATTTATAGTTTTGGAGGATGAACAAGATCATTACATGTGTATTATGTATTGCCCAAGCAATAATCTTGTCCACACAAGTGTTTGGTGCAGGTTTCATGCCTTGGAGAAGGCTTAACTTGGTGATTAAGGTCCCAAAACAATCAAACTAAACCAAGGATTTCAGCTATTTTGACAAAACAACATTTTTGCCCAGCTCACAGGGTCGCGTGTCGCGACAGGGAGGCTATAGGGTCGTCGCGCGACGCGAGGGTGTAGCTGGAACTTTCAGAAACTGACATAAATGGTCCCTACACGTGTTTAAACTTGTTTTCGACATTTTTAACCTCCGTTAAGCCATTTTCAAGGCTCTACAAGGTCTTCAAAGTGTAGAGAACACAAAATATGCTTGGAAATATCACGGATGTCTGCTCGTTTGGTCGTACGGTCACGTTGTTCGGTTATTTACGACGAAACACGAACGGACACGAAAACGATCCAAATTAAGCGACGAATGGTATTTTTGCATGCCGATCACTAAAATAAAAATATTTTAGTGTCTACAAAAATTTTGGATGTCCAGATGTGGTCAGAACGTAAGATATGCGCGTAAATGCAAACTTACGTCATTTTGGACACTTTTAGTCCCTGTAAGATCATATAAGCATATTTTTGCACACCGAACCACTCAAAGCTTATTTCTAAGCTATGTTTAGGTTATTTATGGTATGCTTAGCTTATGATCATATTCCGGAATGTACGTTGTCTTACGAAACGGCAGACTTTTGCAAGTTGACGCAAATAGTCCCTGTGAGCGAATAAACTTGTTTTTGCCATACCAAACCCTTTAAAACTTATTTCTAAGTTATGTAAAGGTTATTTAAGGTATGTTAAGCTTATGTTGCTGTTCCGGAGTGTTTGTTGCGTTAAACTGATTACGTTTACGCATCAGTTTGCGCATAACTTTCCAGAAAACGATATAGAGTTTAAAATCGATCAATAATCAAAATGTGCAAAATGTCAAACATAAATAACAAACATTGGGATTAAAACACATTGTTTTATTAATATCGGATTGTTCAGATTTTGTACAATGATTACACAAGCACAGATGTCACAAGATGTAACTCGAAAACGAAAGTTGATGATGGTAACGAGGGTGTCGAGTGTTCTGATGAAGATGGTGTATGTTGATGATGGATGGAGGTGGTGATTGAGACTGGATTGGTGTCGAAATCGAAACAAAATAAAAAATTTTAAATTTTGTGGAAATCTCTTGTTATCCAATTATGCAAAAGTGATAACATGTGCAGTTGTTTCAACTTTCCTAAAAACAAGGTTTTTTTAAATATTTTTTAAAAATTTAATGATATTGCAAATGTGACATCCCACATTGGTTGTGAAGGGGAATGAAGGCTTCCTTATAAGGGGCTTGATACCTTCACCATAATGACACGTTTTAAAAATCGTGAGGGGCGGGCGTTGAGGGCGTGCTGGCTGCCAAAGCGGACAATATCATGGTGTGGTTACGCTGGGCTGTAACAGATGGTATCAGAGCCAGGGACCGGACTGGTGTGCCAGCGAGGACGTTGGGCCCCGTAAGGGGGGTGGATTGTGACATCCCACATTGGTTGTGAAGGGGAAGGAAGGCTTCCTTATAAGGGGCTTGATACATTCACCATCATGACGCCTTTTAAAAACCATGAGGGGCGGGTGCTGAGGGCGTGCTGGTTGCCAAAGCAGACAATATCATGGTGCGGTTACGCTGGGCTGTTATAGATGGTATCACGACATACGTAGACACTCATACATGATAGTGAACTAGGTTTGCATTAGAGAGTAGACTTAGTCTATAGCCTTAGACACTGCATTAGTCATACACCAATACATATATGCATACATGACATACACATACACTCATACATGATATGTATACGCACATGGCATCCAAACATACATTGCAATTACGGGTAACGTGGACATCATCCACATCCCTCTCTACTAACGAGAAACACATCAATCTCTTTGTGTCTTCATCCCAGTGGGGACATCCGTGGGATAGCCAACAACCAGTATCTATTCCTGTCCTAGGGCCATGAGACGGAACCTCCGGGGGGAGTTTCTCGCATCACAACCATCTGCACCTCTTCCTACACCACAGAGCTGAACAAGACACCAAATTGAGCCCACTGATGGTACTATCATGTTTGGCGAGCCTTCTTAGGTCTGTGCTTAGGACAAAACCCAGAATTGACTCATATCTCTTCGGAGTTCGATTCGTCGAAAGCGAGTCCATTCTCCACCTACCAGGGAGAATACCCCAACCTCCCAATTTTACTCAACATCAAGCCCGAGCCCGTGGGCCTCATGTGAGGCGCGAAGCGTTGAGGCAAACCCTTACACTCATTATTGCATAAATCCATTGACATTAAGATGTCATCATTTTTTTTAACCCTGATTCACATCTTTGGTTAATATTCTTTGCAAGATGGATTGACCACGTAGTTGGAGCACCTTGTTCATTGCATACTCGAACTCTCTTCTAGCTCGGATGGCTTGACGACTACTTTGTTTTTCTAGTGACATATGTCAATGAACAAATTTCATCTCATGGAATTGCATTCACGTGCATGCGTGTTTCATGTGTAACAACCCGACTTTACAAGTCAAAGTACAAGTCAAAGTCAAGATCTTATTTAGATCTGTTATTTCTTGCTTAATTATTGTTTTGTACTATCAAGATTCGATAAACGATATATTGGTTAACGATCCTAAGCGATATTTTAAACTATGGTTTACTAATAAGTGAAGTAACAATGCGATAAACGCAGAGATCACAACTGAACGTTATTTTACTTCATGCTATCACATCGCTCTCGCATCGCAAACTCGAAACGCAGATTGGTTATTTATTATTTGTGTTGATTATTATGTGCTTTACTTGTGTGTGTCTTATATATATATATATATATTGGTTATGGTTACTCGCAAACGCTACCACAACTCAACCTCAACGCAAACGCAACGCATGCTCGAAACACAGATTTACTTTATGTATTTTAGTTTATTCCGTTATTAGTTTCACATGATGTGGTTATTAACGCAACGTTCAACGCATGAAACAAAGGTCGGAAAACCAACTCGCACAAGCCGTCGGATCGAATGACCCTTCGATCGAATGGCCATCCGCCCGGATGACCATCCGATCGGATGGTCATCCGATCAACTGGCCATCCAACTACCTGCTTGCACAACCTCACTTTCTTCACTCAGCCTATAAATACCCCTCACTCATGTCACATCACTGATGTGACAGCTCTATCCGACCCAAACGCTCCCAACTCGCTGTCAAGCACTTTTCTCTCGATTCAAGGCCATTTTCGTAAGTATTTCTCCCTAAATCTTGTACTTCCATCATCACTACACACTTTCTCATCATCTTCTCCATAAAAAACACTTGTTTTCTCACTGAAATCACCTGATTCGGACCGTTTGAAGATAGTGTTCACTTAGGTGACGTCATCTCATCAAGTTGGTTCAGATACAAAGGATTTCCACACTATTAAACACAAGATTTTAACACTTTTTAACTGATTTCGATAAATTTCACTGATTACAACATATTTCACACTTTTTCAACTATTTCTTTCAACACTTTTACACTCATCTACTGTGACAACTGGCACAAAACCGATAATTTCCGTACGATTTTAATATTATTTATTATCTGCAATTATGTGCTTAAATGTCAACATTATCTGATTTCTTACTATACATATGAATTCATGCATGTTTTATACTTCAAATATTGCTTTGTGCATTACTTTAAGAATTGCGTCAGAAAGACTAGTAAACTCACCGGTAAGACACGCTGTGTCAGCATTCTGCAGAAAACAGTCAGACAATAGAATTAGGGCCTAGGAGTAGGTCCAACACCTAGTATACATTAAAACCCAACTACGGATACAAGGGTTCACTTACAAACTCCCCGGAAGCTAAACTGAGCACTAAAAAGCACCCGAAACACACTTTAAATGCTGAATTTTACATATTTCAGCAATAATTCAGCTCTAATCAGCATTTTAACATCGAAATATCATGCAGAATTCATGATTTATTATCCAGAATACCTTCCTAGGTGTCGGGAATCAAAACTGCCATGAAGGGGTACATAAAGAACACTAAACGGTATAATTTAGCACTTTAACGAAATGGTATCTAACCGAACAACCGGACACTACCCGAAACATCAAAATTATACTAGAAGCATTGTTCTAATATTTCTGAGCTAGTTATGATCCCCGAACACCCTAACACGCTATATAACACCATATTAACATAACATCTAACTAATACACTTAGAATTCTAGCTAATCACTTAACTTACCATTAAAAACTTACACTTTACCCCACCCCCCCTTTGTTGTGGTCGGTCACAAGGGTGTGGCCCCACCCTTGATTTCATTTGATTCCCCATGATCTTACTTGATTCACTTGGATTTGTTGAAAGATCTTGCTTTGTACTTAGAATACACTTTATACAATGGTTAAACATCTTAGATGGTTATAAGTATTATATAGAAGATCATTCCCTCATATCTCACACACTCAAAACACACACTACTCTTTCTCCCTCTCCTCCCTTGCTCACGGCCAAGAGCCACCACAACACCACCACCATTTTCATCCAACTTCCATCCATTCCAAGGTGTACACTAGGTGTTAGAAGCTAAGTTAAGAGGTGTGGAGCTTGTAGATCTTGAAGGACCACTTTCATTTGCTATTATCCATCACATTTTCCATCTTCAACTTCTTGTGTTCATCCTTAGCCATAGAGCTAGTAGTAAGGCTCTTATAATCCCTTGTTACTTCTAATTTTGTTGGTTAAAAGATAATGAACATTGTTAATCTTGAAAAACACTAAAGAACATAATCATGAAACTTTAGCATAAGCTTAAAAACATAAGAATACATAATGATTAAGTGTTGTTTTGCTTCTTGATGGTTGATTATTTGTGTTTATGATGTTAGACATCATAAGAAACCTACTAGATTGTGATTAAACACATGATCTAGTAAGTTAAGGTGATGATCTTGTGAAAGACCAAGATGATCATACTCCATGTTTCTCATGAACTTGAAAATGAAAATGATTTTGTGGATGATGAAATATGTAACATGTTACTAGTCATAAACTTGGATGATTTCAAAACTAATTTTCTCAAGAAACCAAGTTTATTTACAAGATTTACAAAGTCATGGTTTCTAAGTAAACCAATCATATTTTTAGTGTTAGATCAAGACTAGAAACATGTTTGTAACAAGAAAAGTACCAAAGAATTATTTTTGGAAAAATCATCTTACAAGTTGTAAATGACTAAATCTTTTAATAATGTGATTTACAAACAAATAACCATGTTTTAAAGGGTAACTAAACCTACTAAATAGCATGGTAAGTTACTACAAGTTTTTACAAAAACTTCAAGTTCATGATGTAATGTAATTTACATGATCTTGGCTTATGGTAAGTCTTGATTGTATTGTTGATGATTGATGTTGATTTTAAAAGAAAATGATATGCTTTGAAAGCATGGAAACCTCCATTTTTAAGGGGAAACTATGGCAAAATTTTTGTAAGAATTAAACACTTAGAAAAATATTTTTATACAAGTTCTATAAGTAAATTTTGAACATGGTTTTCATATAAAAGTTTGCCATAATTTTTATTTCAAAAATTACGAACATTGGAGGTTGATTTTTAATAAATAAAAGTGACTAAGTATATATATTTAGTTGTCACAATATGTGTGTTACTTGTATATTAGGTGTAGTAACTATATTATTTTAGAAACTCGAAAATAATATAACACACTAATATACCAAATTTTGGAATACAAAATATAACATATTTTGGGCAAATAGAAAATGTATCATTTTGATGGAGAAAATATATATTTTTATACAAGTTAAAAATATACTATTTTGGGTGAAAATTAGAAAAATATATTTTCTAAATCTAATCTTAAAAATATATTATTTTTGAGATTTATATGAAGATATACTTATTTATACCAAAATACACCACAAATTGTTGGCAAATTACACAAGTATGAATGTACACAAATACAAGCATTCCTATGCTTGGGATTATGTACTTCGGAATTATACAATACATCAAGGATGTAACACAAAATATACCAATGATTCCAAAATAAGTCTTAATAAACCACAAAGACTAATAGTCGTTACACGACCTGAGCGTCTAATAAGACATAGTACGTGTGTAGGTAGTGATACGACGCTCTAAGCAAACTCGGTGAAGTTACGACGCAGGAAACGCAAAATTGTGAGTTCATGTCCCCACTTTTAAACTTTTACTTATTTTCTAAACTTGGGGAAAATACATGTATAATGGTATGTAGCACACAAAAACTAAGGAATGACACATAGATCACGTGACGAATAGGGTACCATAAGCACCATTAGTCAACGTATACATTTAGACCGTGGAACAAAAGGGTTAGATCTAATGGGTTTCAGGCAACCCCACTCTTGGCCTACTTCTACCAATGAGTGCTTTTGTGTCTCAGTCGATCTCGACAAAAATGCCTAGGTTTGGTGGCTTCCTATGTCGTGACATATGTTAATGTCCTCGCGAAACATTAGCGATCTCGTATTCCTTACATTTACATTCACAGTGCAGATACGTTTTACAAATTGCATACCATATTTCCATTCAAGTATATAAACATTCCATTCAAAAACTGCATGAATTGACACCAACATTATGTTGACGTTTTTCCAAAAACTTACATATATTTCAGGTAACTAAGGTGGATGTATGCGCAGTTTCACTCCTGCTCTTGGATGTTGTTTGTGTTTTTAAGTTACTATGTGTCAAGACTCCTATGCCGTTTTGCTGGGTTTGGTTGTTCTGTCCCATTCTACGTGGGGATATAAGAACCAAAACCTTGATGTCTATCTTTTAATTAAAGTTGTAATCTTTTAAACAATATGATGTCTTGTGATGTAAACTTAAAACTTAACTTATGTTCTTAATTATGTAATATTATGGCATTTGGAGTTATTTTATGAGCATATAGTATGTTTACCATTCGTATGCAATGAGAACCTTTCAGGATCACACCACGTGCTTCCGTCTTCGAAAGGGGTGTGACATCTACTCAAAACCAATGGAATCTAGACTCATTCGGGTTGTCTACTCATTCTCTAGTTGAGGACCGACATGAAAACAGATTCTACCAGAGAGATGATCGGATAATGGGTTAAACATGAAACTTCACCAAAAGAACAGTGAGTACGCTCGAATGGGGTGGTTCCCATCTGATCGAATGAACTGACCTTGGGTGTTTCCATTGTTCGACACGTCATCACGCCATCTCCGTTAAGTTTCAAACTTAGAAAATTTTACGAAACTTCAAACAACCAGTTTCCTGATCGAATAGCCATCCGATCGAATGGCCATCCGGCCGGATGACCATCCGACCGGATGACTTGATAACTACACTTTGTTTTTGTTTAAAGGCTACAACGAAAACTTCACAAGTTTCCAACAATTTTACAAACACTCACACTCTCACTCGAATGGCCAACTGTCCGAATGGCTATCCGATCGGATGACCATCCGACCAGATGACTATCCGACCGGATAACCATCCATCCGGATGGGTTGTGCTCATCCGCTTAGCTACCATAAGACACGCTGTTTTATGCACTGTTCAACGCTTACCCTACTGTTCTATGCTCAGGGTAACTCCAAGCGCTCCCTTCAATCCAACCGACAGTGTTTTCTTATTAAACACACACTGTGAGTATACTCGAACCCATTTTCGTTTAACGCACTTTTGGGTGTTACATACGTTCCTTACATCAAAACACAACAACTCACAATGCAAACACTTTTAACGCTAACCACTCCCGCATGTTATACGTGAACTTTGAATGCTTGTTACTATGCTTAGACAGTGTTACACGGTACTGCCTCTAGCAACGATAGTGTTATAGTTTGGACTCAACATCTGTCGTGGACAGGGGTTGCTAGAGATGACATTACTCTACTTCACGTGTCCGTTTGGGCATGTGTCACGCATAATCTACAACGCAGTCTCGTGGTTAAGTGTGAACATAGTTGCTAGTTACTTGCTTCGCCTGTTACGTGATACATGCTGGTTATGCGTAAACGCTTTCTCATACTATATACTATGAAAACTTGTGTACTCACCTTTACACTTCGTGTATTGACTTTATTTTAACGTATGTGACAGGTTGATAGGATGCTATGCTGTCTTTTGTGGAATCAAGATAGGAGGTCTAGAAACAAACTAAATAAATCTGAGTTGTTGGAACAGTTTATTAATTTTTTTTTGAGAACTATATCTGTAATGACTGTTTGCTTTATATGTTTGATGGTATGGGAAGTTAAACAATTAAATATATTGCCATTAATAGTTGTTATGGATTCTCTTGAACAATCTGTTTCGCTTAGTGCCACGCCCCGATGTTTCGCTTAGTGCCACGCCCCGATGTGACAGATTGGTATCAGAGCCATAACTATAAAGAATTAGGAAACACTCGACCTAGTCCGGGTTGATGTCTTAGAATTGACCTAGTCTATAGTTTAAGTACGAACACACCCGCGCTGTGCAAACCGAGTAAGGGTTCCGCATGAGCCACTTGTTACTCTCGTTCGAACTCGCTAAACTATGTCTTTGTGCGAACACCACATACTACAGCTTCGTGTAATAGAACCTTTCCTAAGGTTCAAAACTACTTAGCTTTTCTGAAAGCTGACACAACACACACGTTCTACAAAAACCCTCGCATAACACAATCGAGTGAAGGAGTCGAGATTAGGTGTGAAAACCAAGAACTCTCGATACGATCACTCATTCTACGCGTATTTTTACTCTCAGCATGAGAACCTTCGTTAAGTTAGGAGTGACATCCATATCTTGATGAAATTCTCCATCTCTATCTCACTCTCAAGAGCAAGTTGTTAAGTTAGGGGTGAAACCCGTACCTTAATGACCCGTTCTACTCTTTACTATGGATTTTACAAAACTCTCACCAAAGTCTCGGTGGATTCCAATGACTTGAGTCACGTAGTAACCAAAAGGATGAGTGTCGTTCGCCATATTTGGCAAGAGGACAGTCTATTAGGCCGAAGCGAGTACTCGAGGGTAGTCAATGCCTAACACCTAGGGCATGCTCTGATTTTGATTCTAAGCCGCAACCGCTGATTTTAAGCGTTATCGATTTTATGTTTTTTGGAGATTTAATCGCCTTTCCGCTCATCGCACCACTAAACGCGCACCACACACACACACCGTTTCGCGAATCTCAATCACTAACTAATCACAGACAAACCAATCGCCCTCATACGCTATAGTGTTTGCTAATGTACGCTATGCTATTCACCTACGCAACTCGCTACTCGACTCGCCACTCTCGCACGCGCAACACGAAATATAGAGAATTGGGTTTTGTTTTGGAAGGTGAATATGTGCAAATATAGGCGAATACGTGCAAGATATGTGCTTACGTGGACTACGTGCTTATGTGTTTTTGTGCTTACGTGCTTATGTGGATTATGTGCCTACATGACTATGTGCCTACGTGATTATGTTCTTGCGTGTTCCTGAGCTTTACATAAAAGAGGATGTTATACGATACGTTAAAATTTTTCGAAGTCCCGATATAATCAAATCTCCTCTAAATCTTACGACGATGTCTGCTGCAAACAATGTCTTCCCTTGGTTCACACACTCGTCGGAACTCTCAGAGAAGCAGAGATGACAAGCGCATCGCTTCTTTTGTCGCCAAGGAAATGGCTAAGGCCATACCTCAGATCGTGAGCGAGAACAACGAGGTCAGCAGCAAGTCATCTGTCAAATCTAAGAACGACTCTTTAAAAGCGCCTTTCAGCTTTAAGCAATTCAAGGCCTGTGGTCCTGCTAGCTTCACTAGTGAAGATGGGCCCAACGCATATTTAAGTGGTTTGACTCGATTGAAGTCACCCTTCGTCAAAGCGGATGCCTAGAAGATGTGCGTGTAGGTCCCTTTGCACAGGATCTGATCTTAAGGAACAAGTTGAATCGACTTTGTCTAATGTGCGGAATCCATTATGACAAATCACAGATGATCAACACAGAATTCAACGATTAAACACGGTCTGTTCTTTCTATTATACATTCTGAAAATACAAAGTTCCAGTAGAAGACAGACACTCTGAACAGTTTCTCACTCGAGTCAAAAGTCTGTAAAGTGATACCCAGACGAGATATTTATAGGCAACTCAGAAAGTAGTAAGTGTTGTCCGCTCGGATAACAAGCTATCCGATCGGATGACATCCTGTCCGATCGGATAACATGCTGTCCTGTCGGATGAGTGCTATCCGATCGGATGACAACCCGATCGGATGACACAAGTCAACAAAAGTCAACACTTTACTTATAAGCCCCGTATCCTGAGTTGTCATTCTATCTACACACATACATTACATACTTGTTTACAAAGACACAAATATACAAAACATGACTACATGCTGACGGAAGCTACAGACGTATGTACTAACAGACTCCCCCTCGGATGTAGCTGTAGTTCCTTCCAGCATAGTCTTTAATTCCTCCTATTGCGCCTTCGTTCTTTCGCTTTCTGTCTTCTCTTTTCTGCCCTTTCATCAAGCATTCTTTTCCTTATATGCCTTCCTTCAGTTAACCACCATTTCCTGTAAACTGGATCACCATCACGCTTCCGATCCCATTTGGGAATCTTGTTCTCTTCTGATTCAATCGGCGTTTGATCCGTTGGTATTGACTTACCAAACTTGCGTTTGCCCAGTTCAGCTGCCCTTTTAGCAATAGCTTTTGATCTTTGTTCTCGTTTATACTTTTTCAGAAATTCATCAATCTCGAGATCTCTCCATTTTATCTTCCAATATCTTCCCGAGTTGATGTCTGGAGCAAAACACACATCCACTATAGATTGATATTGCATTGCTTGTTCTTTATCAGGCCTTTCGTAGACTATCTTGTTGTAGAATAGACAGTCTATGTCTTTCTTTGAACAATTAACCAGCCACATAGGATCTAATACGCAAATCCTTCTTGCTTCTTTAGTGGTCTTGTTGTATAATGATATAATAGCTTCAGCCTTCGTTTGATTATATAACCACCCTTCAAACTCTTCGTGGAAATCTTGCTCCATTGCCCGTAAAGGCATATTTTTCAAACAACTAGGAGGTTTGATATCCAGAGTAATATCCTTTTGACCATTTTCTAAGATTCTAACAATCTGATCTGGGTAGTGTGGTTTCCAATCAGGATACCTTGCTTTTGCTTGCATCTTCACATAGTTCCATAAATGTTGATCATGCTGCTTCACATCCAAACCATGGTAAAAATTCTTTAATGTTCTTTGTTTTCACCAACTCATCTATATCCCACCATGGAAGAGTTTTAATATCTGACAAAAACTCAAAGTACTGCACCCCTTATTCCCGTCTGATTGCATGAACTTGTAAATCTTCCAGATATCCCCAAGAAAGAATATCTCCCCAAGAAAGATCTTTGTTGTGAGTGAAGAACTGAAGTGCTCTAAGTTTCTTTCTCTCCTTTGGCATAACTTTGAACCATTTCTTTCTTTCTTTAGCAAGGTTTTCTCTGGGTATGGTTTCTGGAATTCCTTCAGTAGACACTTTCTCCACAATCTTTCTCCTGATTTCATCTACATTTCGGTCTTTGAATATTTCTGCCAACGAGGGAAATGTCTCATCAATTCCAGAATAATGGAAATCAATTGCATCATCAGATGAGTCTGAAGCATCTTCAATAATGACATCATCATAATGATCTGCTTCATGAGCATATCTTGGCTCGAAATCTTTCTCTGGAGACTGAGGAATCTCATCCTCAATATCAAACTTGAACTTTCCATCTTCTAAACCCAACTCTTCTAACATTTCAGCTCTAGTTCTTTGAACCTCAATTTCACCTTCATGTTTCTCATGTAGGTAGATAACAGTAGGATTTGATAGAAATACCTGGTCTGCATGTTGTTTTCCAGATGATGAGGCTTCATGTTGAGTATCATCTTCCTGTTCGTTAATTTCATCATTCATCAACTCTTCAATCCTTTCTTGAATATTAGGATTATTGATTAACAAGCCAGAAGACCCTTGATCATCATCATCGTTTTTCTTGTCATCATCATTTTTCTGAACAAACTCGTCTTTATCATCATTTTCATCTTCATTCTCTTCTTCATCACCATATATTTCAAGATCAGAATCACTAACATCTTCTCCACGTGCTTTCTTTGCTTCTTTTCTTCTTTCATTAATTTTCATTCTACGAACAATCTCTGGTATACTGTAAGGCACCGTAGAAGCATTACCAACAAGAACAAATTGTTGTGTCTTCCATTCTAGTAACAACACTTCTTTGGCCTTTTTCTTCTTTTGAATAGCAGCAACTCTTCGAATAACTTCATCAGAATCAATGAATAGAGAAGACTCACCAACCAGTATGAAGTCATGATCTTGTTCATTGTTGATATTTTCAGCATCTTGTTCTAAAATATCTTCAACAACTTGCTCTTGATCAACTTCAGCATCAACCATTTCAACATCAACTTTACTTGAAGAACCACCAGCTTCTTGAATATCTTCAACAACACTTTTGTTCTTTTGAGTGGCATCTTCAGCTAGTCGTCTTTCTCGTTCCATTCTTCTCTCTTCTACTTTTTTAACTTCAAGATCATTGAAGGCAGCATGAACATCAATCTTCAAATGACTTTCCATTACTGCATACAACATGTTGAGCTGGTTGTCTTTCATAACTTTATCAGCCTTCATTGCTTCCATCTCCAACTTCATAGTCTTCATTTCATTTGATGAAGCTTCACTCATTTCACTGAGAAGCTGATTAAGCGTCTGATTCACATCTTTAAGATTCTTTGTCTTCACATTTAATGAAGAAATTTCTGCAGTCAATAATTCAAATACTTTAGAATTATCACTGCTGTCATCCTTCAATTCATTTATCATCTTCTCTTTGTCTATCAGCACCATCCTTATTTGATCATGAGCTTTCATCAGCTGATTAACCTGCTTCTTTAAAACATCACGTTCTGCTTTAGCTTTGTCTTTAGCCTTTTCGAGAGCAGCAACTTTCTTCAGTAATTCTTTTACAGCTTCATTATTGAACATGTCGTAATCATCTTCTGGAATATCTTCACTAAAAATTCCAGTTGCTGGTGGAAGATTTCCAAAGAAATCATCTGAAACTTTTGGACGTGAGGATTCTGGAATCTCAATATTTTCAGGAATTGGTGGAAATTTTGAAGAAAAGTCTCCACCCTTAGTCACTTCAACATAATCATCGTGACTAACTTTCTTTTTACCCTCTTGTTCTTGAGCCTTGATTGATTCAGCATGCTTTTTGCCTTTGCCTCCTTGATCCTTTTGAGCTTTAGCCTCTCCTTTCTTTGCACGCACGCTTCTTGGAATAACTCCAGATTGAACAGCTTTGCGCTTCTTTATTTGTTTCTTTGGTTGATCAGGTTCAAAAGAAGAGTCTTCCTCATCTGATACTTTTTGTTTCTTTGTAGGCTTTTTCTTCAGTTGTGCTTTGCCTCTGCCAAGTGTAGTTGGATCAAGTTCTGATTCTGACTCAGTAGCTTTAGAATCTTCATCACTTGAAACATCTTGAACAAATCCTTCAGGTTCCTTGCCTTTGAAACCTTTAGTTTGAACACTTGAACTTTGATCTTTCTGAGCAGCAACATCTTCATTCTTTTTCAGAAAACCTTCAAAGGATTGTGACAGCAAATCAGCTCCTTCTCGAATAACTGCAGATGGTTCCAAAACTATGTCATCCTTCAATCTCTGCTGAGGTTCTGCAAAATAGACATAAAAGATGTTATTAGAATAATATAGCACTTTATCACTCTAACTTCTCTTATCACTCCCCCTTTCACTGTACCCTTAATAACAATTTTAGGAACTGGTTCATTTGGAATCGAAATTGAAGGAGATGACTTGGGAGTCCTCTTTCTTTTCCCGTCTTTCACACACCACCATCTAGTATTCTTTTCAGAAAAGAAACTCATTTTCTCATCTTCATTGTCAGAATCACTGTTCTGATGTCTCCATGCATCATTCTCTGGAGCAACATAATCTGGTTTACTAATACTACATATCATCCTTTTTGCTCATGTGTTCGGACCCTTAGTAAGTCAGCTTATAGTTTCTGCTATCATGTGTCTCAGCCCCAAAATATCATCATCACTCTTCTCAAGGTCTTTGAACTTATCATCAATCAACATTTGTACAAAACGAGGATACATGATGTACTTCTTGTTTCCTGCCTTTGCATTCTCAGTCATGTTGTCAAAGATCACTTGAGAAATATTATATGACCGGTTCAACACAAGGCAAGTGACAATGTTCATTATATAGTCAGAAGCTTCATCATAAGCACCCTTCCTCTGTGATAAAGCATGAATAACACAGTGTACCAAGAACTTGTAAGCATGACTGAAACTTGTTTTCAAGATCTTTCCATTTATACTCCCTGTGAAACCCATTCTGCACCACAGACCTTTTGCTAGACGTTCAGAGATAATGGTTGGATCTTCATCAGAATCTCCTAACTCTAACACACGTCTCACATCACCAACTGTTACCTTAAACTCTAAATCTACTTTCTTTCCCTTCTCATCTCTCTTTGTTACTGCAGAGTATATCGTTTTATCTTCCTCTTCATATCTTGCAGAGTTCCAAAAACGTCTGACATGTGATTCGTAAATTGTGGTTTTATCAGTTAAAGCCTTAGCAGTTCTGCTTTCTCTTAAGAATTTTGCAACCTTTTCGATTACTAATTTCTCAGTATATTCCTTTTCTAACAGGCAGTAAATGTTATGTGTTTTCTCCCAATCCTGCAGAAGAATACTTGAAATTTTATCAAAAATTTTCTAACACTGAAAATATCACTCTACCTAGTGCAAAGACTCGGATTGCTATCCGACCGGATGGTCATCCGTTCGGATAGCCTTATGCATAGTTTGAATGGTTATCCGATCGGATTGTCATCCGATCGGATTCCCTTCTGAATAAATTTGACCTTGCTATCCGAGTTTTAAGAATGAGATGATTGTCCGATCGGAAGGTCATCCGATCGGATTGTCATCCGAGTCAAGACAGAGTATGCACAGACTTCAAGAAACAAGTGATGAAACGAATTGCCATCCGATCGGATTGCCATCCGATCGGATTGTCATCCGATCGGATTGTCATCCGATCGGATTGTCATCCGACTCAAACAAAAACATAGATATCAAGAAACAGAATATGGAACGGATTATCATCCGATCGGATTGTCATCCGATTGGAATGCTATCCGATTCAAACAAACAGTTCAAGAACATTCTAGAAACTTCAAAAAATTTCTAAGGCAAATTCTCAAATTGAACACAGATCTACACAGAGAATCTCATCGTGATCAAAACCCTATGTTCAATGTTGTCTAAAACGTCCTAACCAGGGTTTAATTTGACAAAAACTACACCGATAGCCATAACATCTTAACCTCAGATCTACTTGATTTTAGCATGTTATAACACAAATTAAACCGGTAAAACTATAGATCTGAACATTCCGAACACAACCCTATGATTATTTCTCATCAAAACTGTTCAAAACTACCTAGATCTAGCCTAAAACCTCCGATAGTGACGTCATCGATAAAATCAGTCAATAAACATCGAATTTTAACAGATTTGAGTAAGAAATACATACCTTTGCCATTGTAAAAGTTGTGTAAACCAACGATCCAATGATTCGTGCAAAGAAATCCGAAGAAAAATGAGATCAGAAAATGAAAGTGTGTGAGAGAGAAAGAAGGTTGTCCGATCGGATAATCTTTGACTGACCTTTGACCCCCTATATATAGTGACACATGAGTCGGATGGTCATCCGAACGGATTGCTATCCGATTGAGGCACACCATTGACTTTTAAAACTTTGACTTTTTGACCTTTTGACTTTTTCTCAAATTTTATCAGTTTTTGGAAATCCACTTAAGTATCTAAGTCCAAGTTAATGACCCTAGATACTTAATTAGCCGACCAAGTCCAACTTAATGACCTTGGTTGACCCGATTCAAAGTGTACTGACATTTTCTTTATTCTTCTTCAACCACTTTTTCTGAAAATTTCAAGTTTCAACTTAATGAACTTGTTTTTGATTTTTTCAATTTTATGATTAGCATGATCAACTCCAAACTCATCTTCCAGCTCAGTAACTTCCTGCATCATTCTCAAACTGCGAATCTGAATATCAGGTTTCCACTTTGGTTTGTCGGAAAATAATGCAGAAATGAAAAATCTTTTTGGATTATGAAAAACATTCTAAACTAGAAAATGAAATACAGAAATAAAATGCAGTAAATGTAAACTATATACAAACGTATTTTTGGTGAGCGTGTTAGGGAATCATATCAGCTACCGACAAGTTACAAGTACCGTTAAGCTTGATTTCATACACAGCATTAAACAATTCACTTAGATTGTCGATATACTGATCCACTTAAATTTTCACACACATTTCAATCTGTTCAGGATACGAATTTAGTGTTTTAGCGACTTAGACTTATTCATGTGTCCCACCTCTTGAATATACTCCCGTATCCAGATCCCAATATTCAGTCTTACACGTGAGTATACCACAGATGATATCTGTAAGGGAATAAATTAGAAAAAATACGCAACCGTGAGAGCTAAGGTCAGAACTTCCGTTCAGCAGAGAGATGACGGTTCGACTTGGGTGGGTCCCCTTTAGAGGATCTTTTGTATTACAACAGCAATGACTATCAATTTTATTGTTTCATCAATTTGCTGAGGGCGGCGCTATATTTCAAGCATGCGGTAAAGTATTCTCTGGGGACTAGGCCATTGCTTCCGCAAAATCAGAAGTCCCGGGATAATACCCCAGATATCACTGAGTATAAAGACCTAGTATCTCAGAAAGAGGGATCTTTCAAACAAGATTTCAGGGGTTACCTATATATCCAAGTAGTGTTCCCCACAAAATAAGTAAGTAAAGATTTAGGTTTATATCCCGAACAAACCTACTAAATGTGTAAAAACCTATCGACACATCATTAGTGAGGCTGTTTAACGCATTAAAACTTTTCATTTCTTTAGCATACCGTAACAGTCTAGCTGATGTACTATCATTTTCCCTTTTTACACAAACTGTATTTGAATTTTATCATGTTTTTGGCTTTTTCAAATTTTCTAATGTTTTTGGGTTTTAGAATTTTTTATTGTTTTTGAATTTTCTGAAATTATAACCTATCTCCCCCTAAAGACCAAAACAAGTAAAAATTCGACAAACCATTGCAGATTGCTTTTCAACATTATTTTTACCGAAAATATCTCTCTCATCTTCTAAAATCTTGATTTGACTTTGAAAATCTTTTTCCATTTTTGATTTTTCATTTTCTAAAATTGTTACTTTATTTAGAAAAACTTTTTCTTTTTCTTTAAAAATTTTGTTTTCCAATGTCAAACTCTCCACATCCTTCAAGAGTTTGACATTGCCTGCTCTTGATTTATCACACTTTGAGCACACAATTTCAGAACTCGAAGATCCATTCTTCTTGGATTCTTCTTTCTCGGAAATTACTTCTTCAAGAACCTGCTGTTTTTCCGTAACAGCTTCTTTCACAACTTCTTCAGTCATCACAACTTTTTTTTCTTTGACTTCTGAGTACACTGGTTCAGAACTTGAAATTTCATTTGTTGATGTACTTTGTTCTTTATCTTCACCATTCTGTGATAATTCAGTTGATTCATCTTGCTTTGATTTTTCTGGGTGAGCACAAACAACATGTTTTATCTCAGATTCAACACTTTCTTCTACATTTGCTACCTTTTGATTCTTCTTATTCGCAGCAAGTTTATTCTGTAGCTTGTCAATTTGTTCTGCAAAAGATTCATTAACCATTTCAGACGAATATAACTGTTTATAAAACTCAAGTTTTTAAAATTCTTTGCTATCATCATTACACTCTTCATTAGATGAATATGAATGATAAAAAACTGGAGCTCTTTCTGAAACAGCTTCTGAAACTTTTTCATCTTTTTCAGAACCAACTTCTAAATTCTTTTCAGTTTTGTCTATAACTTTTTCTGGATCCTTCTTTATTGAAACTGTTTTGTTTGAAATTGAAAAGTTACTTTTGTTAGAAAAATAACATTTGTTAAAAATATCATCTTCAAAGGAACTTCCAAATTCATCATCACTATCCATGTTTTGGTAACACTTTTCCCAATATTAGACACTTTCAAACGAAATCAATCTTTAAAACGGAATTCCTCCTCAAGCAAAATTTCTTCCCAAGCGAAATAACCTGCAAGATAACCAACAAAATCAGTTTAAAAATATCAAACAACTGATCGAACGGGTATCCGAAAAAGTCAACACAAGTCAACTGTGAAAATAATCGCGTGACAACGCTGTCCGATCGGATAGTGATGTTGTCCGAACGGGTGACCTTTTCGTTTGATGGCACAAAAGGACAAACGATATGAGTGAGTTGTCCGACCGGATAGCCTGTTGACTCTTTGACCTAAAGAATGAACTTTAATTTTCAAAATATTATCACATGCAAACTGACAAACTCACATGCAAACAACAATAATGTCTTGCAATCAGAACATGAATTAATGCTTAACATATGTCATGAATCACTAAAGTATTATCTCATAGGACCTTAATTTATAACATCACATGAAAGCAATCAGTGAGACAAGCAATGACCAAATCACGTGACCGTCAAAATTAATTCACATGCAATCAGCAGTTTATTTTATTAGATCGATGATAATAGTCCCGATTGTCTTAACGTGAATAATGTCAATTTAATATCAATGATAATGGCCAACAAATTCAGATATATCTATATGCTTATTTGACCGAAGATATGAATTCTATCTATACTAGAGAATCACGTGACAGCAATTAATGAGGACGACACAGCTGTAATGAAGATCACATGCACAATGTTTTCAATGGTTATCAATGTTGACTAAGTGACTTGATCGGGTGAGATGTTGCAACTCGGATTGCCGTCCGCTCGGATAGTAATCCGAACGGATGGGTCAACAGAGGTCAAAGTGCAGTGACACGGATTGCCGTCCGCTCGGATAGTAATCCGAACGGATTGGTCAACAGAAGTCAAAGACTTTTAAATGAAGATGCAGTGCCTCGGATTGCTATCCGCTCGGATAGTAATCCATTCGGATAGGTCAATTAAAGTCAAATGTGTGAGTAGGGTGGCAACTCGCTCGGATTGCTGTCCGACCGAGTGACACAGCACCTGCAATCTGACAATTAACACTCAAAACAAATTCAACTTTAATTCTTCACATGCATTTGAACAATGGCCGACAATCTACTTAGCTCTCATTGGACCTCTAACAATCACATGGGTTATGAATAAAGTGCTTGACACTTTTGACAAAACAGTTCACATGCAAATGTTAATGTGAATCTATCTATTCGACAAAATCACGTGACCTCTGTTGCAGATTATTATTGATATCGAGAAATTTGCTGACTAAATGACACAGTTGGATGGAATACTTTGACTCGGATTGCCGGTCGACCGGATGGTAATCCGAGTGGGTGACAGTCAACAAAAGTCAATTTTTAAATGAAATTCAGTGCCTCGGATTGCTGTCCGAGCGAGTGGGTCAACAGGTCAACGCTTTTTAAATGAATTGTGAAAGGAGGTGACAATTGAATCGGATGGTCATCCGCTCGGATTGCCATCCGAGCGGTGAACAACAAGTATAACAGCAGCAACATTCAACATATTTCACAAACTTTCGAACCACAAAAATTCAAATTTCTCACAAATTACTTAGAGTTATGATTTGAAACTCTGTAGGCTTTTAGATCAAGTGTTTTCGCATAACATATCCGAAAATCAGCAATTTTTATCCGTAAAAAGCTGTTTAATTTGGCGATTTTCTGTTAAAAACGTGAAGATATGAAAAATATGAGAAATTCGACAAATCTGAATGATTTTGGCTCTGAATCTAATCAAATTTTGTACGAATCTGTGCATTTGATCTTTTCAACATCATCTACAGTGGTACCTTCATGGTCACCAACGATTTCCTCCCCATCCAATAGTAACTTCATACCATTAAGTTTCAAAAGATATTGAAAACGTGTTTTGTCAAATACTTTGGTATGTAAATCAGCTTTTTGTTCATCGGTATGGATTTTTTCTATTCGTATCAACTTCTTCTCGAAACAATCTCGGATGAAGTGATGACGAATTTCAATGTGTTTCGTTTTAGCGTGATGAACATGATTTTTTGTTATGTTTATAGCTGCCTCATTATCAACAAAGATAGGGGAGTTTAGAAATTGCAAACCGTAGTCTCGCATCTGTTGCTGGATCCACAAGATCTGAGAGCAGCAGCTGCTAGCAGATACGTATTCGGCTTCACATGTGGATAAAGCGACAGAGGTCTGCTTCTTGCATTGCCAGGTGACCAGTCGTGGTCCGAAAAACTGGCACCCCGCTGTTGTTGATTTAGCGTTCACTTTGCAGCATCCGAAATCAGAATCAGAATATCCTTTGAGCGTGAAATCGCCTACTTTTGGATACCACAACCCCAGAGATGGAGTTCCTTTCAGGTAGCGTAGAATCCTTTTCACAATTACCATATGCGAAGCTCTAGGATTTGACTGAAATCGAGCTGCGAGGCAGGTTGGATACATAATATCCGGTCTTGATGTCGTCAAGTACATTAACGAACCTATCATGGAGCGATACAACGTTTCATCTACCTTCTCTTCGGTGAGATCAGGATTTATCCCATGGTTCGTCGCTAATGGGGTGGACATAGGTGACATTCCTGACATTCCGAATTTCTCCAGAACATCATGAACGTATTTCGTTTGATGTATGAACGTTCCCTCAGGAAGTTGATCAACTTGAAGCCCCAAGAAGAACTTCATCTCACCCATTGATGACATTTCAAACTTCTGCTTCATAACTTTTTCAAAATCTTTGCAGAGTTGTTCATTTGTAGACCCGAAAATTATGTCGTCCACGTAAATTTGAACTATCAGAAGATGCCCGTCAACTTCTTTTGTGAACAGAGTGGCGTCTATCTTTCCTCGGATGAAGTTGTTGGCTATCAGATGTTGAGACAAGGTCTCATACCAGGCTCTCGGGGCCTGATGTAAGCCATATAACGCCTTATCCAGGAGATAAACTTTATCTTTGTGAATTGGATCGGTAAAGCCCGGTGGCTGTCCGACATATACCTCCTCTTTCACTTTGCCATAGAGAAATGCCGACTTTACATCTAGCTGGAAAACTTTAAATCCTTTCCATGAAGCAAAAGCTAGGAAGATTCTGATTGCTTCAAGTCTAGCAACTGGAGCATACACTTCAGTGAAATCTATACCCTCCTGCTGACTGAAACCCTGGACTACGAGTCGAGCTTTGTTACGAACAACAACCCCTCTATCATCCCTCTTACATTTAAACACCCATTTGGTGTTGATCTTCCGATGACCATCAGGGAAATCCACTAACTTCCACACCCCTAACTTCTCGAATTGGCTCAGTTCCTCCTGCATCGCATTGACCCAAGAGTCTTCAGTAAGCGCCTCTTTGTAAGTCCTTGGCTCAATCTGCGAGATAAAACAACTTAATGAGAAATCAGTTTGTAAAGGAGCAACTTTTGTATAGAAACATGTAAGCCCATGATCAAGTTGTCTTCGAGTGCGGACGCCTGACTGCAGTTCTCCGATTATCAACTCCTCTGGATGATATGAGAGAGTTCTTGGCATCTCCTCGCCTGAGACATCTACCTCACTTTCCAAACTTGTGACATTTTGATTTGCATCTTGTTCACTGACTGGAATCGTTTGATTTAAAATCTGAATTTGCTCCCCCACAGAATCTGAATCACTGTGATCGAAAACTGGCATGTTCTCATATTCTTGAATATCATTCTGTGCCGTCTGATTATCTTGAGTAACTTCATTTTGTTAGACATCATCATGTTCTCCAGCATTGCTTGGACCTGCTTCATCATCGTTAGAAGCTTGTTGTTTACGATAAGTTTCTGCTGGGAATCTTTCTTCTGGATCTTCATACTCTCTCAGAATATCCAGTTCATTAAAGAAATCTGGTTCTTCTTCAATGTTAAATGAACTCCACAAAGTATCGTAACTAAATCGCCATGAGTCACCAGGTTTCTGCAGAGGCATTGTATAACCTTGACATTCAACATTGTACGCTTTAATAATCTGCTTCAAGCTATGAATGAAAACACGCTTCAATGGGCTTGCATAACCCACGAATATTCCTTCAACACCTTTTTGACCAAATTTACCCTGAAAATCTAGAATTGTGCAGGGAGAACCAAACGGTTCAAGATATTCTAGATTTGGCTTGCGGTTGTTTATTAGCTCGAAACATGTCTTGTTGAATTTCTTCACTGTAAGAACCCGGTTAAGCGTATAGCATGCGGCTGCAACTGCTTCTGCCCAAAAGTTGATAAGAAGTTTAGAATCGGCAAGCATCGTCCTGGCTGTTTTGATTAGTGTCCTGTTCTTTCTTTCAGCTACTCCATTCTGCTGCGGAGTGTAAGGAGCACTAAATTCATGCAATATACCTTTCTCATCACAATATTCTTCCATCTTATTGTTCTTAAACTCAGTACCATTATCACTTCTGATTCTTCTGATACGCCTTTGGTACAGGTTTTCAATTTTTCTGAACAACGCCATTAAGCTTTCAAACGTCTCATCTTTAGACTTCAAAAATGATACCCACGAAAATCTGGAATAATCATCAGTAACCACAAGACAGTAGAGATCCCCTGTAATACTTTTGACGTTTACTGGACCAAACAAATCCATATGAAGTCTCTCTAATGGTCTGGAAACTGAATTGACTTTCTTTTGAGGATGTGATTTCTTCTTTTGCTTGCCTTTGATGCAACTAATGCACTCCCCTTCCAGATGAAAACCTTTGATGTGAACACCCAGAACTAAATCATTATGTACCAAGTGATTCATTTTTCGTAGGTGAATGTGGCCCATCTTGCGATGCCACAACTGTGATTCTTTCTCCGTTGCTCTAGACACAAAACAATGAGCCTGAGCCGTTGTTGTAGTTGCTACACTCTTGTCTAATACATACAGGTCATTGACTCTTGGTGCCCTCATGATAATCCATTCTTCAGGGATAACAAATCCTGGTTTTAAGATCAAACATTCTTTGTGTGTGAAGTGAGTGGTATACATGCTGTCACAAATCTGTGAAATACTTAGTAGATTATTTTCCAGCTCAGCAATGTAATTAACTCTTTCAAACGTGACAATCCCATTGGATAGCGTTCCTTCACCAACAATTCTACCACCTTGGTTACCTGCGAACCCTACATATCCTCCATTGAAATTTCTAACATCATACAGCAACGCTGTCTTCCCTGTCATGTGCCGAGAAGCTCCACTATCCATAATCCAACGTGAGACGGATCTAGGAAGCTCCTGCACATGTCACAAACATTTAATGAGATTTTGTTGCCACCCAAGCCTTTTTCGACTCGGGTAACTCGACATTGATGTGAGATTTAGTAGTGTAAAGTGGCGGAAAATTTTTGTCATTTATCTTCAAGCTCTCTTCAGACCTAATCTCAACCTCTTTTTTTAAAGATGAATCTTTTTTCGGAGGTTGACTGGATGATTGGTCTTTCTTTACTACATACTTCTTTTCAGAAATCGATTTTTGTTTCTTAAGTTTCTCATATAAATCCAAAGGTACATACATCTTCTTGGTTGAAGATGATGATTTTTCAGTCTCAGACACCTTTGGTTTTGGAGAATTTGCTTTCTTTTCAACAACTTTTGGCTTCCATGTTTGTTGAGGTGACGCAACCCGTTTGTAAAATTTGTCAATTTTAGTTACCAAATTCTTAACAGGTTCAGTTTTGATCTTGGTGTTTTCATTTTTCAAAACCTTTTTCTCAACAATCAATGGAGCTTTTCCTTTAACAACATCTTTCTTGATTGAATTTATCACAACTTCAGTCTTAGGCTTCAAGTTGATACACTTTTGTGCAATATGTCCAACTTGATTGCATTTGAAGCATGTTCGGGTGTCAGCTACCCGACTTGTGCCTTCAAACTGAGGCTGTGAGGCCTTCTTCTCAAAGAACTCTTTGTTTGATTTTGAAAAAATCTCAGATTCCTCATCTGAAAGTGAACTTGAACTGTTCACAAACACCTTTTTCTCAGCAAACTTCTTGTTCTGAACATTCTTTTTCTGATAATTCTTACCACCCTGATATCCACCCGACCATTTGTTTCGATTGTTGTTAAAAAACATGGTGGAATGACAGGTTTTTTGTAGTAATCTTTATCTTTCTCAAAATTTAATTGCCTCTTTGAATTTCTCGATTCTTCAATTTCTGATATATCAATCTCAATCAGTTTAAAAACATTTCTCAATTTTCCCACATTCACATTTTCTAGAGGAAATTCAAGATCCAAATACAACTTATCAGATCCCGCCATCTTATACATCACAACAGCAGGTTCATCATTTAAGTTGTTTTCGGATTTTGATTTTGGAATGTATTTGTCCAGAAAACATTCATCATCATCAGTTGAATCATTTTCACACTTCAAAACACTTTCAGCCATGCTTTTAATAATATCAGTTTGAACACTATCATCATATAATGATGAAGAAAATGTTACATCAATTGACTCTGGAAGTTTTATCTCATTTGTTTCATCATTAACCAACCCTGATTGTTTCTTTGAAAAATTGTTTAGAACTGGTGGTGGAACTTGATGAAACCCTACCCCAGTTCCATCAGCATATACATCTTCGCCTGCTTTGTTCTTCCCAATGGGTTTGGGAACAATGTGTTGTAAAACAAAGCTTGCAGAGTTGTAACTATTCAGCTTCAACTGGATGCGTTCATTTTCAATTTTAACTTCTTGAAATTGAAGTTTCAACTTAGCAATCTCATCCAAATGTTGGTTGATTAATTCTTCTTCAACCTTAAAACACCTTGCAAATGACAATTTTCTTTGTATGTTTTACCGTTTCTATCATCAGAATCTTTCACCGTGCGTTTTAGCTTCTCAAAACTTTCAGAAATTTGACGATTTTCAAGAATTAGTTATTCATTTTCTTTCCTAACTCTTTCTATGTCAATTTTATCAGTTTCGATTTTGTCAGTTAAATCTTTTAATCTGTCATTCGAAGCTTTCAGCATTTTGTCACGGTTCAAGATCTGATCCTCCACCTCTCTGACTCTGTTTGTCAGATCCTCAACTTTCTTACCATTGAGATAAGTGATTGTACCACAAACTTTGCACTTTTTCATGCAATTTTTGCAGTTAATATCATCATTAACATTCTTACCTAACTCAGTTGTTGACGCGTTTGAACTGACCTGGCTTTTAGACTCAGAGATGGGTTTAGACTCTACCTCAAGTGCCTTAGCAGCCAGCACCTTGTTAGCCATCCTTCCCAAGTTTTCAGCATTCAACTCTTGAGTTGTATCAATGATCCCATTATCAACCTTCTTCGGCTTTTCTTCCTTTTCTATCTCTTTCTCTTCTTCACTCCCCACCATTTTCTTTGCCAACCCTCTTCTTCTTCTTCAGCAATTTGTTGAATTATGGTTTCAAGATCGAGGGTCTTGCAGTCAATAGCAATGTTTCCCATTGGGTCATGTAACGCTCCGCGTTTTCATGACTTTCCTAATTTAGAAATCAAGTCTTAGAAATCTATTTTTAGAAGCTTGCCTCTTGCAAAATTATACTACGTCGTATCGTCGGAAATCTTTTATCTCTATTTTAATTCGTTATAAATATGGTTAACTTTTCATCGTTTAATTAATTAAATTAATTAACCTTACAATTTTAAAAGTTAATTTTTTTTTTTATAATCTAGTTAGTCTCGTTAAAGTTCAAAGTTAGTTTAAGATAATGCAAGTTAACCCAGTTAGTTTTGTTGGATTAATCTAGTTAGATAAGCAAGTTAGTATTGTTTAACCTAAGTATATAAGGGTAGTGAAACCCTAGACTCTCATTTTAATCAGCCGACACCCACACTCTTGTTCCCTTCCAAAATCTCTAAAACCCCATCTTCTCCAAAACTCACTCCCTGCCTCTTACTTCTCTCTCTCTCTCTCTCGATTAGATGAGCAAACAACACACAGACCCAATCACCTCTACTCCCCCATCTATCCCTCTATTAACAACCTCTGCAATTAAATCTTATACACACATATAAAGATCCTTATTCCTCTCAAACAACAACACAGTGTCCTCACCTCACATTCTGATGCTCATAAACATTTCCCCTTAAACCCCTTGATTCCGAAGAACATCTGGCGGCGGCGGCGTTGCCGTCCGACACGTTTTTTTCGATGATGATGATGGTTATCGTTTTCCGTCGGAGCTCGCCGGCGACGACAACAACATCAGCGAAGGGTTTTTTTCTGTTGGTTCATCCCAAATACGGGTACGGTTGTTTTCGTTTTCGGGTTCGAGTCGGTCGATTTCAGTTCAACCGGTCCCAGTTCGAGTCTCGATTCAGGCCCGGAGAAGACGACCCGAGACACACGGCTCTTTCTTTTTTGCTCGGTATGCCACCTTTCCTTTCATTTTATTTTTACCTTGTTTGATTCATGAGCAAACCAAAGAAATCAATGGGTGTTGTTTGTGTGTGTGTAACCAGCGAGGGTCTCGGGTTCGATCCCAGCCCTTGACTATTCGCGGACCTTTTTTTTAAAACAAAGAACCTCTATTACAAAAGCAATAAGTGATAACCAGTAGTTTATGTATAAAACAAATTTTAAATCAGTTTATAGTCGGGTGCGGGCTCGGTCATACTCAGATTCATGCGGGGGTTTTGTTTTGGTTCGGTCAGATTCGGGTCAGATTCGGTTCAGTTTCTGTTCGGGTCAAACTTGGTGAAACCCGGTCAACACACGGTCAAACCGGTTGACTGATCGATACGGGTTAAACTTGAGGCTTGGTTTAAAAATGCGCGAATACTAACTATATTGTTTCATGTTTATTTAATGTATAATCGCGGAATCGAACTAATTGTAATTTTAATTTTTACATAGAAATCTTATATTTATACATCATGTTATTGAATTGGTTATTGGATTTTGAATATAATAATCGACACTTTGGTGGTCGGGATCGTCCAAAAACAGAGGAAACTCTGCCCGTTTTTCGTAAAATTCCGTAAAACGAAACGTGTAAGTTTTATAAATCGAAACCTATCAAATTCTATTAATTTTTATAAAATAGATAAATGTGTGTTTATTTTTAACGATACTTCTATAATAATTTCGATAAACTTAATTTATAATTATTACTTAAACTATATAAAAATATATATATATATTTTTTATATATATATTTACATATATATCACTAGATATACTTTAGTATCCACTTCAAATCCACCGTCGTAATTTCGATTACTCACGCGCCATCGTTTGCCCATATAGGGTGACCTCGGCGTTCCATCCTCCTAATCTTCTCCACTCGTTCTACTTGGATAATCGGAAGACTTGCAACCACCGTGAGTATACTCGTATTTCCCCCTTTTTACTTTTACCACTTTTGGGGTGTAACATGTTTACTTATCAACAACTTACACATGAACATTTTGCTCAAACACATGAACATTCCTATAACATGCTTGTATACGTGATTGCTTGATACTTTAAACTTGGGTGAAACTTTATGTGTTGAACTTATTATTAACTTCGTACGAGCCTAACCGTGACATATGTAGCGCTATAGGATTGACGACCCGCCGCCCGTAACTTGTGGTTATGTCATGAGCATCTTGCGTCTCTTTTGGTTGATATGTTAGACACATGCCATATTTATTGTTTATCTTGAATCACATGCTTGCTATGAGGAATTGTTTAAAACTTATCTTTTGTTATGTACGTACCAAACTTGTATACTCGCCTTTGCTTTTGCATTGAATTGGATTTTAAACATGTTACAGGTTGATGAAGACGATGCTATGAAAAGAAGTAGCGTTGATGCCTAGATACACATATAGACGTTTAGGTTTAATATGTTGTATCAATTTTTGCTTATGTTGTTATGTATTACTTTTGGAACTTGTGGTTATTTGAGTTTATGTAATGTTGACAATTTGAAGTTATGAAATGAAATGGGAATTATTTAAATATTGTCACAAATAGCGTTATGATGTCTCTAGCAATCTTCACACTTCGTCTCATCCCGATGTTTCCGCCATTGGTTGGGGTGTGACAGGTCAAGATAACACTCTCTGTCAGGATCCCATCTCTTTGCCCTTTTTGCTTCAGTGTATATATCAGATATTCTGATCATTCTGTTTTGAGCTATCATTTTTCTGTTGACATACTTTTCTTCATCATTTCTGTTGTCTTTAAAAGGAACAGGTTCAACAGACTTTGCCATAAAAGCGTATCCAACCGCATCCTTCTCTGGTAACAACTCGTTCCAGTCAAACCCTTCATCGTCATGAATCACTGCAAAAGCTCTGGATTTTTCTTTATTATCTTCAAGTTGTTTCATTCTAGGTGGTTCTGATTTATTCTGATGATAAATCGCTCTCTTGTAGTAATCTTCTTTGAACGGATTCTCAGAATCATCAGCATAGGCATTCCGGCACTCTCTCTTAAAATGACCTTTCTGTTTACACTTGAAACAGGTCACTTTTGTCTTGTCAAAGCCTAACTTGGTAGATGGTCCACCAATAGACTTTCTTCCCATGATCTCCATAAAACGCTGTGCCCTTCTTACTGCGCTTGCCATACACCACCTTATGTCGATCAATTCCATCTCCTCAGGATCTATTTGATCGTAATCTTCTTTTGTAAGGTTGGTGTTGCCTATCTTTCCAGCCACAAGACTCTCATACGACTCTAGCACAGAAGCTAAGAAAACCATCTGTTGCTTTGCAGATTCCTCGCTGAAGTTTTGAGCGCTCTTTAAATCTACTGCGATGTTGCATTTAAATAAGTTTTTGGCCGCAGATTGGTTTGAATTTGATGAAGAACCACTGTGAAAACCATTGCGTGGACTTTCTTTGCTTGTTTCTTTGCTTGATGTGTTGGAATTTTCAGCAGAAAAAGCTATCTTGGGAGAAGTATTCTTTGGAATCATGCTTTTTGGATAATACAAATCCAAGTTCTGCTGATATGACGAGTGATTCACTTTGTGTGTTTTCTTTATCTCCAGCTCGTGACTCTCTAATCTTTCGATAAGTAGATCCACTATCAATTCTTCAGATTTGATAGTATTCTTCAACATCAAGGCAAAGTATTGCCAATCCATTTCATCTGGCAATGAGTCAAACAATTTGTCGACTAACTCTTCTTGAGAATATATAATTCCATGTCGAGCCAGCTCCAACTTCAAGTGTCCAAACCTCTCAATCATCTTACAAACTGATTCATTTTTTAGACAACCAAATAAATCAAACTCTTTTCTTAGCAGTTTCTTTTTGTTTTTCACTATTTTTGTACTACCCAAACATTTCACTTCTAACTTTTTCCACAGATCTTTAGCATTGGTATACTCAATTAAAGATATTATATCTTCTCGAACAGACTGAAACAGCAATGCGATGCACTTTTGCTCGGCAATGAAAACTTCTATTTCTTCAGTTGATGTCAAATTTTCACCATGTCAAATGCCTTTAGCCATTCTTCAAATTTCTTTACCCACCGACTGTACTCTTTAATCGCCATTAACTTTGGTGGTTTGTTATATGTTCCGTATGCACTTTCCACACCTAAAACATCCGTCAAAGTTTTCTTTGCATTTGATGTGTTCTCATTGGTCAAAGTTCGCTGGGAAGCTAAACGCGGACCCGAGTTTACTTGGGAACGCGAAGATCAAATGAAGGCAAAATATCCGCGTCTTTTCCCACGAGTTTCCTCTAAATAAATTTCGGGACGAAATTTCCACAAGTAGGGGAGACTGTAACATCTGTGCTTGTAATCATTATGAACAGTACCATTATCAATAAAACAATGTCATTTGATCCCAATGTTTGTTTGGTTATGTTTAACATTTTTCATGTTTTGACTTTTATTCAATTTCAAACTCTATATCACTTTCTAGAGAGTTATACGCAAACTGGTGCGTAAACGTAGCCAGTTTAACGCGAAAAATACTCCGGAACATCAACATATGCTTAACATACCTTAAATAACCTTTACATAACTTTGAAATAAGTTTTAAAGGCTTTGGTATGGCAAAAACAAGTTAATTCGCTTACAGGGACTAAACTTGACAAACTGCGAAAGTATACCAATTTGAACTGTAACGAACATTCCGGAACATGACCATAAGTTAAACATACCATAAATATCCTTTACATAGCTTAGAAATAGGCTTTGAGGGGTTCGGTATGCTAAAATAAACTTTTGGGTCATTCAGGGACTAAAAGTGTCAAAAAGTGCACAAGTTTGCATTTTCGCGCATAACTCACGTTCTGAATACATCCGGACATCCAAAAATTTATGTAAGCATGACTATATTATGCTTTAGTGTTTGGCTTAAGAAAAATCCATTCGTTGCGTCATTTGGATCGTTTTTCGCACTTATGCGCATTCCGTCGTAATTAAGCGAACATCGCGTTCGTACGACCAAACGAACCAACACCCGACATATTTTTGAGCATGTTTCATGTCTATAATGTTTAGGCATCATTTTAGGGCCTTAAAGTTGTCTTTACGGGCCTTAGAAGTGTCGGAAATGGCCTTAAACGCGTGCAGGGGCTGAAACTGTAACATTTGAAACTTGTTTTCTGATCAGAAGTGCCAGGCGGCCCGCCTACGCTTCTGGTAATCCTGAAGCGGGCCACGTACACCTCCCATATGAGATAAGATCGAATAGTCAGCTGATTCCAGCTGTTTAATCCTCAACCACATGCTCACACTTGACCTTTCAGCTGATTAAGAGCCCTTTTTAGGCACCATAACTTTCCGACACTTGTGCGGTTGCGATTAAGGCACGATATTCGACAAACGATCTTAACGGTTACCCGAAAACTATAAATACCCCAACCCCCATTACTTCAAACCCACTAGAATCTGATCTTAAAGACTCTAAGTTGGAACCTTTGTTTCATACCTGAGTTATTTCGATCTAGATTAGCATTCGGGGACCCTTCGTAAGTATTCTTTCGTTCTTTTATTGCTTTTCGAGTCCGAAAGTCAAACTTTGTTTGACTTTCTGCATTGACCAGTTTATGGTCGATGCGAAGTTCGTTTGAACTTCATAACGTGAGCGTGATCACGATGGTTATAGTCCCTAATGACTATACCTACTGATTACCACGTTATCTAGGCTCAGTGACGAGCCGTAGTTTCGGTCAGAATACGTATTCTTGCGTATTTTGTAACCAAACTACTCTTAGGTATCACAACCGTTTGTTGTGATACCAAACCTGATTTTCTAAACTTAGTTAAGCATGTTTTAACATGCTTAGCTCGTCACTTTTAGTTTAGTGCTTATATAGGGTCGTCAGGTAAGCGATCTAAACAATCGCTTATACTTTCGAACCCGACCCGTTTGGTCGATCATTAGGATCCGACCAAACACATTAGGTGACCATAGTATATAGGGAATAACCTTCTGAGGTTATACCTTATGGTCGCTTCGTTTAAGTAGTTGTATGATAGGTAGTTTATATGCCTTAGGTAAATTACCAAAATACCCCTTTGATGCCAAAATTCGTTTTAATCATATGTAACATAACTTTTGACATCTAAACTGGTTTGACAACCATATTAGACATGTTAAGGCATATTTTACTTATCATAGGACTAGTTAGGCGTTCCGAACGCGTTTTACGCGAACGACACGTTAAAGTAGCATAAGCTACCTAAACGGATCGTAATGGGTCACAAACACTTAGGTTAAGTTTCGTTTTAGTATGTGGGCTTTGTTAAACCATGTCACACGAGTCTCCATACTCGTTTGGTTTACGAACCCTCATTCTATCCGATCTTCCGATCTAGGTCCGGTTTATTAACATAGTTACCTATATTAGGTGCCGTTTGATTCCGAGATCTCTAGCATTGCTTGGTGGTTATCTTAGTACTTCTGAGCAATCTCAAGTGAGTACATAGACCCCTCTTTTACTGTTTTCCAAACTGTTTTGGGGTGAAACACATGTGCCTACTTGTTACTTTCATGCTTTCCTGTTTTCACATCATATACCGGCTATGTTTGTTAGTACATTATAGTACATGATTTCATTACATTTCATGCTATGTATGTCCATTGTGTGCATACTTAGTACATTGTTTTACTTTACATTTTCTGCTATGTATGTTGACTGATAGCATGCTAGCACATTGATTTACATGACTTTCTGCTTTGTATGTTAACTTAGCATACTTAGTACATTGCTTTCATATAACATGTTCACTTTTGCTATGACATTTGGTTTGCACAAACGAGACTATTATACGTTCATTAACATTAGCTACGCCGCTCGGTAGTAAGTACTGGTACCATAGGACTTGACAAATCCCATTCCTGACATCCCGGGTTTGTTTGGATGTAAGGAATGACTGAATCCGAAAACATTTCTTTTGATAACCTTGACTGAAAGGGTTATCCGACTGTCTCAAGGCTTGAATGTATGCGTTAACTTACCACATAAATGTTTGTATCAATGTAACATGCATTACTTTACAAAACATAACTTTTTGATATATTCAAATTACTTTGTTTTGTACATTTCTACATTTGGACTATTTGACAATACTTTACTTACAAGACATAACATTTGTTACACATTACTTGACTACTTTTGGACTATCAACATTTGACATGGTTTATACAAGGACTTTTGACAATTGGTTTAAACATAGACATTATACATTGTTGGTTGGTTAAGTGACTTAAGTAACGAAATGTGAGTAATATGATACAAGCATGGTGGATACGCCGCTGGTACTTTCTATATATAAGTGTTTGTATTATTTTACATATCATAGCGTTATTTAAATCATTCATTTTTGGACTTATACATTTTACACAAGTAACATGTTTTCACAATACTTTGTTTTACAATACGGTTTATTTTATACAACTTATTTTACATGGTTATCCATTTAACCATACATTATTCTTTTACTTATACATATCATCTGAACTTATTGTTTTTCAAGCGATTTACAAAACAAATCAAAATACAGGGTTCATGACTAAACATTTTCTTAAACTTAAGTCATGAATCTTATTTTTCACAAACCTATGTATCTCACAGGCATTTTTATGCTGACGTACCTATTTTCACATGTGTTTTCAGGAGCTTTTCCATAGGATGAAGATCGTGACACTAGGGCGGACCTGTGCCTTAGAGACTTAAAATGATGAAAGACTTAGTTTAATTATGTTATAAACTATTTAATTTCTGTTTAAGACAATGTAACTCTTATGTTTATAAATAAAATACAACTTGAATGCCATGGTTATGAAACAATTAATTCTGTTACAACACTCCCCGACGTTTTTCGCCACGTTTTGTATGTTACACGTGGTCGGGGTGTGACAGAAGAGTTGGTATCAGAGCCAATGGTTATAGGGAATTAGGTTATTAGTAATGCTTTGACCTAGACTATAACCTTTCTAGGACCCTAACACAAGTTATCTTGTGTTTAGATCTTAAAACACGCACATCACCTATCCTTAGGTGATTATCAAAACAAAAACAAAATTTTCCGAAACGATTTTTGAAAAACAATCATCTGTTTTTGGATGATTTATTACAAGGTTTTGAACCCTCTTTTGTAAGGTTTTGAACCCTTCTAGTTTGACTAAATTTTTGGCCTTGTGCCTTCAAATTTTCAAAAATCTCGTCAACGTTTTGGGTTTTAAATAATGTGAACACGTGCAAACTGGAAGAGTGAATGCCTGTATTCTGGGTTTTCTGGCTAGGCAAGCACTTCGTATATATCTCATCAGACGCGAGACCAGTTGTGCTTACCTGGGAAATCTTGGGATGAGCGTTCACTTATAGGCGAGCATGTCTTCGCAATACATTGTTTTTGATCCATTTACTTTGATTAGTCACTGTGTGTCGTTTGTTTACTTTGTGATACGGACGAATGACCACCATCTTTGCTTTTATTGATTTTGTTTCATCTCATTCTTTTCACCCAATCATCTCACTCGTTTCCTTTCAGGTTTCCTCTTTTAGAATGCCTCCTCGACGCGACAATCTGATTGCGACTGCCGAACTGGCAGAAATTATTGCGGAGCAGATGGCTGCTCAATTTCCAAATCTCTTTGCTCAATGGCACCAAGCCAACAACAACAACAATGCTCCATGCAAATACAAGGATTTTAACTCGGCTAAACCACTCAAGTTTAGTGGTTCTGAGGGAGCGACTGGGCTTCTTCAATGGTTCGAGAGCATTGAGAATACTTTCCGCCACGTGCAGTGTCCGGATAATCGCAAGGTCGAGTTTTCTTCGAGCGTGTTTCAGAAGAGGGCTTTGACATGGTGGAACGGGGTTATGAGAGATAGGGGTGCTGAGATTGCCTTGGCACAGACATGGGCTGAACTAAGAGCTCTTATGATGAGGGAATTCTGTCCTCGTCATGAACAACGAGCGTTGGAGAAAGAGTTTGATAACTTGAAACAAGATAGTGGTGAGCACCGGGCATATACTGACAGGTTTGAGGAGTTGAGTCTGCTTTGCCCAACTATGGTTACCCCACTCGACAAGGCTATCGAAAGATACATCGACGGCCTACCTGACTCGGTACAAGACATCATTACTGGTAGCAACCCTACCACACTCCGTCAGGCGATCGAGTTATCAGCGACATTGACCGAGTCGCAGATTCAAAAGGGAAAGCTGCACAAAAAGGGTGACAAGGGCAAGAAGCAGGCGTCTGATAAGGAAGATAGCAAGAAAGGTCAAAACAAGAAGGGAAAGAATTCTGGAGGGTCTAGGAAGCGAAAGGCTTCCCAAAACTATGCTGTTACTGCACAGGCTCAAGTTGCACCAAATCAGCCTGCGCAACCACTAGCCAAGAAGCCTTATCTTGGTAATGCACCTTTGTGCAACAGGTGTAACGGCCATCATCAACCACACCTCCAGTGTCGTCAGTGCACCAACTGCGGAAGACCTGGGCATCTTGCTGCTACTTGTCGCATTCCTGCTAATCAAAACCAGGCAGTTCAGAACCAAGCTCAACAGGTTGCTCAGCCTTTTGCTCAGCAACAAGGTCAAGCTGCACGACCTCATTTTCCTCCTGGTTCATGCTACAATTGTGGGGATCTGACCCACTACAGGAACCGGTGCCCAAGGCTAGCCAACCAGAATCAGAATGCGAACCCGAATCAGGCTCAGGCTCGAGGACGAGCTTTTAACTTGAATGCCCAAGAGGCACAGGCGGACGATAATGTGGTGAACGGTACGTTCTTTATTAATAATCAGCCTGCATCTGTTCTTTTTTATTCGGGTGCCGACAAGAGTTTTGTGTCATTGTCTTTTGAGCCATTACTTCGCTTGTCTAGAACAAAACTAGGTAAACCTTTGACAGTAGAAGTTGCTAGTGGTGAACCCATTGTTCTTGATTCTGTTCTTCACAACTGCCAGTTGAACCTTAACGATCATCTTTTCCCTATCGACCTCACGCCAATGCAACTTGGAAGCTTCGACGTTATAGTGGGTATGGATTGGATATCTAAGCATCGCGCAGAGATAGTTTGTTCTGAGAAGATTGTTCGTGTGCCGCTTTCGACAGGCGAGATCCTACAGGTTCAAGGTGAGAAACCTGCCGGTGGTCTCAAACTCATGTCTTGTTTTAAAGCTCGGAAGTATCTACGGAAGAACTATGTGGCTTTCTTAGCACATGTTACAGCAGATAAAGGCAAGGGTAAGTCTATTTCAGATATTCCTGTCGTTCGGGATTATTCTGAAGTTTTCCCTGAAGAGTTACCTGGTCTACCTCCAGCACGCCAAGTCGAGTTCCGCATTGATCTCGTACCTGGTGCAAATCCCATTGCCAGAGCCCCATATCGTCTTGCACTGTCTGAGATGCAAGAGTTGTCTAAGCAGCTTCAGGAGCTCTCTGACAAAGGTTTTATCCATCCTAGCTTTTCACCCTGGGGTGCTCCCGTTCTTTTTGTCAAGAAGAAGGATGGATCTTTTAGGATGTGTATCGATTATCGTGAGCTTAACAAGCTTACCATCAAGAATCGATATCCCCTACCTCGCATTGATGATCTCTTTGATCAGTTACAAGGCGCTTCTTATTTTTCGAAGATTGATCTACGTTCCGGATATCATCAACTTCGGGTGCATGAAGAAGATATTCCCAAGACAGCGTTCCGCACTCGTTATGGGCATTATGAATTCACAGTCATGCCATTCGGTTTGACTAATGCTCCTGCTGTTTTCATGGACTTAATGAATAGGGTCTGCAAACCTTATTTGGATCAGTTCGTCATTGTTTTTATTGACGACATCTTGATTTACTCCAAGACGCGAGCTGATCACGAGCGACATCTTCGTCTTACTTTGGAACTCCTAAAGAAAGAGCAACTGTTTGCCAAATTCTCCAAGTGTGAATTCTGGCTTAAAGAAGTTCAATTTTTGGGGCATATCATCGACGAACAAGGTATCCATGTAGATCCCTCCAAGATCAGTGCGATTAAGGATTGGGATACGCCTACTACTCCCACTGAGGTTCGTTCTTTTCTTGGTCTAGCGGGTTATTACCGCCGCTTCATTGAGAATTTCTCAAAGATTGCAGTTCCTCTAACTGCTTTAACTCAGAAGAACAAGCCCTTTGATTGGGGATACAAACAAGAGGAAGCTTTTCAACACTTGAAGCAGAAACTTTGCGACGCGCCTGTTCTGACTTTGCCTGAGGGCAATGATGATTTCGTTGTTTATTGCGATGCATCTAAACTGGGTCTTGGCTGTGTTCTTATGCAAAGGAACAAAGTCATAGCATATGCATCGAGGCAGTTGAAGATACATGAGAAGAACTACACCACTCATGATCTTGAGTTGGGTGCAGTTGTTTTCGCTCTAAAGATCTGGAGACACTATTTGTACGGTACAAAATGTGTGGTTTTCATGGACCACAAAAGTCTTCAGCATATCTTCAACCAGAAAGAACTCAACATGAGGCAACGACGTTGGGTTGAGCTTTTAAACGACTATGACTGCGAAATTCGCTACCATCCTGGTAAGGCGAATGTCGTAGCTGATGCATTGAGTCGTAAGGAACATACTAAGCTTCATTGTGTACGTGTTCAATCTGTTATTCAAGCTCAATCCGATATCCAAGCACGCATTTCTCAGGCTCAACAATCTTGTGTTTCACAAGGTTTAATGGATAAGGAATTTCCCTATCACATAACGCCTGCTTTGGAACTGAAGGACAATGGATCGTATTACTTCATGGACCGTTTGTGGGTCCCAAGCCAGGATGATCTTCGTACCTTGCTTATGGATGAAGCCCATAAGTCTCGTTATTCTATTCATCCGGGCTCAGATAAGATGTATAAGGATCTTCGTATTCATTATTGGTGGCCTGGTATGAAGAAAGACATTGCCTTATACGTATCAAAATGCCTTACTTGTCTTAAGGTTAAGGCTGAACATCAGCGTCCTTCTGGTTTATTGGAGCAACCAGAGATCCCGGTTTGGAAATGGGAAAACATTACTATGGATCTTGTTACTAAACTTCCGCGCACAAAGAAAGGTCATGATGCCATCTGGGTAGTTGTTGATCGTCTTACTAAGTCAGCGCATTTCTTGCCAATCCGTGAGGATTTTCCTGCTGACAGACTTGCTCAAATCTATGTGGATGAAATTGTAGCTCGACATGGTGTTCCTTTGAACATCATTTCTGACAGAGATGCTCGTTTCACTTCTCATTTTTGGAGAACCATGCAATCTGCTATGGGGACCCAACTTAATCTGAGCACAGCTTATCATCCGCAGACGGATGGTCAATCTGAAAGAACAATCCAGACTCTGGAGGATATGCTTAGAGCTTGTGTGATCGATTTTGGTGGTAGTTGGGATTCACATCTTAAGTTGATTGAATTCTCCTACAACAACAGTTATCACACCAGCATCAAAATGGCTCCTTTCGAGGCTCTTTATGGTCGAAAATGTCGTTCACCAGTCTGCTGGAATGAGATCGGCGAGGCTCAACTTACTGGACCTGCCCTCATTTTAGAAACTACTGACAAGATCAAGAAAGTTCGTGATAACCTTCAGACAGCTAGAAGCCGTCAGAAGAGTTACGCGGACCCAAAACGCAAGGCCTTGGAATTTCAAGTCGGTGATCGAGTATTACTTAAGGTCTCACCTTGGAAAGGTGTGATCAGATTTGGAAAGAAAGGAAAACTTGCACCTAGATACGTTGGACAATTCAAGATCGTCGAAAGAATCGGAAAGGTAGCCTACAGACTTGAGTTACCTCCTGAACTTGGAAATGTTCATCCAACTTTTCACGTGTCCAATCTCAAGAGGTGTTTAGCTGATGAGAACCTCCACATACCGCTTGACGAAATTCATGTTGGCAAAACACTGAAATTTGTTGAGAAGCCAGTGGAAATCATGGAACGTGAAGTCAAGTGGCTTAAACGCAAGCGCATTCCTTTGGTCAAAGTTCGCTGGGAAGCTAAACGCGGACCCGAGTTTACTTGGGAACGCGAAGATCAAATGAAGGCAAAATATCCGCGCCTTTTCCCACGAGTTTCCTCTAAATAAATTTCGGGACGAAATTTCCACAAGTAGGGGAGACTGTAACATCTGTGCTTGTAATCATTATGAACAGTACCATTATCAATAAAACAATGTCATTTGATCCCAATGTTTGTTTGGTTATGTTTTACATTTTTCATGTTTTGACTTTTATTCAATTTCAAACTCTATATCACTTTCTAGAGAGTTATACGCAAACTGGTGCGTAAACGTAGCCAGTTTAACGCGACAAATACTCCGGAACATCAACATATGCTTAACATACCTTAAATAACCTTTACATAACTTTGAAATAAGTTTTAAAGGCTTTGGTATGGCAAAAACAAGTTAATTCGCTTACAGGGACTAAACTTGACAAACTGCGAAAGTATACCAATTTGAACTGTAACGAACATTCTGGAACATGACCAAAAGTTAAACATACCATAAATATCCTTTACATAGCTTAGAAATAGGCTTTGAGGGGTTCGGTATGCTAAAATAAACTTTTGGGTCATTCAGGGACTAAAAGTGTCAAAAAGTGCACAAGTTTGCATTTTCGCGCATAACTCACGTTCTGAATACATCCGGACATCCAAAAATTTATGTAAGCATGAATATATTATGCTTTAGTGTTTGGCTTAAGAAAAATCCATTCGTTGCGTCATTTGGATCGTTTTTCGCACTTATGCGCATTCCGTCGTAATTAAGCGAACATCGCGTTCGTACGACCAAACGAACCAACACCCGACATATTTTTGAGCATGTTTCATGTCCACAATGTTTAGGCATCATTTTAGGGCCTTAATGTTGGCTTTACGGGCCTTAGAAGTGTCGGAAATGGCCTTAAACACGTGCAGGGGCTGAAACTGTAACATTTGAAACTTGTTTTCTGATCAGAAGTGCCAGGCGGCCCGCCTACGCTTCTGGTAATCCTGAAGCGGGCCGCGTACACCTCCCAGATCAGATAAGATCGAACAGTCAGCTGATTCCAGCTGTTTAATCCTCAACCACATGCTCACACTTGACCTTTCAGCTGATTAAGAGCCCTTTTTAGGCACCATAAATTTCCGACACTTGTGCGGTTGCGATTAAGGCACGATATTCGACAAACGATCTTAACGGTTACCCGAAAACTATAAATACCCCAACCCCCATTACTTCAAACCCACTAGAATCTGATCTTAAAGACTCTAAGTTGGAACCTTTGTTTCATACCTGAGTTATTTCGATCTAGATTAGCATTCGGGGACCCTTCGTAAGTATTCTTTCGTTCTTTTATTGCTTTTCGAGTCCGAAAGTCAAACTTTGTTTGACTTTCTGCATTGACCAGTTTATGGTCGATGCGAAGTACGTTTGAACTTCATAACATGAGCATGATCACGATGGTTATAGTCCCTAGTGACTATACCTACTGATTACCACGTTATCTAGGCTCAGTGACGAGCCGTAGTTTCGGTCAGAATACGTATTCTTGCGTATTTTGTAACCAAACTACTCTTAGGTATCACAACCGTTTGTTGTGATACCAAACCTGATTTTCTAAACTTAGTTAAGCATGTTTTAACATGCTTAGCTCGTCACTTTTAGTTTAGTGCTTATATAGGGTCGTCAGGTAAGCGATCTAAACAATCGCTTATACTTTCGAACCCGACCCGTTTGGTCGATCATTAGGATCCGACCAAACACATTAGGTGACCATAGTATATAGGGAATAACCTTCCGAGGTTATACCTTATGGTCGCTTCGTTTAAATAGTTGTATGATAGGTAGTTTATATGCCTTAGGTAAATTACCAAAATACCCCTTTGATGCCAAAATTCGTTTTAATCATATGTAACATAACTTTTGACATCTAAACTGATTTGACAACCATATTAGACATGTTAAGGCATATTTTACTTATCATAGGACTAGTTAGGCGTTCCGAACGCGTTTTACGCGAACGACACGTTAAAGTAGCATAAGCTACCTAAACGGATCGTAATGGGTCACAAACACTTAGGTTAAGTTTCGTTTTAGTATGTGGGCTTTGTTAAACCATGTCACACGAGTCTCCATACTCGTTTGGTTTACGAACCCTCATTCTATCCGATCTTCCGATCTAGGTCCGGTTTATTAACATAGTTACCTATATTAGGTGCCGTTTGATTCCGAGATCTCTAGCATTGCTTGGTGGTTATCTTAGTACTTCTGAGCAATCTCAAGTGAGTACATAGACCCCTCTTTTACTGTTTTCCAAACTGTTTTGGGGTGAAACACATGTGCCTACTTGTTACTTTCATGCTTTCCTGTTTTCACATCATATACTGGCTATGTTTGTTAGTACATTATAGTACATGATTTCATTACATTTCATGCTATGTATGTCCATTGTGTGCATACTTAGTACATTGTTTTACTTTACATTTTCTGCTATGTATGTTGACTGATAGCATGCTAGCACATTGATTTACATGACTTTCTGCTTTGTATGTTAACTTAGCATACTTAGTACATTGCTTTCATATAACATGTTCACTTTTGCTATGACATTTGGTTTGCACAAACGAGACTATTATACGTTCATTAACATTAGCTATGCCGCTCGGTAGTAAGTACTGGTACCATAGGACTTAACAAATCCCATTCCTGACATCCCGGGTTTGTTTGGATGTAAGGAATGACTGAATCCGAAAACATTTCTTTTGATAACCTTGACTGAAAGGGTTATCCGACTGTCTCAAGGCTTGAATGTATGCGTTAACTTACCACATAAATGTTTGTATCAATGTAACATGCATTACTTTACAAAACATAACTTTTTGATATATTCAAATTACTTTGTTTTGTACATTTCTACATTTGGACTATTTGACAATACTTTACTTACAAGACATAACATTTGTTACACATTACTTGACTACTTTTGGACTATCAACATTTGACATGGTTTATACAAGGACTTTTGACAATTGGTTTAAACATAGACATTATACATTGTTGGTTGGTTAAGTGACTTAAGTAACGAAATGTGAGTAATATGATACAAGCATGGTGGATACGCCGCTGGTACTTCCTATATATAAGTGTTTGTATTATATTACATATCATAGCGTTATTTAAATCATTCATTTTGGACTTATACATTTTACACAAGTAACATGTTTTCACAATACTTTGTTTTACAATACGGTTTATTTTATACAACTTATTTTACATGGTTATCCATTTAACCATACATTATTCTTTTACTTATACATATCATCTGAACTTATTGTTTTTCAAGCGATTTACAAAACAAATCAAAATACAGGGTTCATGACTAAACATTTTCTTAAACTTAAGTCATGAATCTTATTTTTCACAAACCTATGTATCTCACAGGCATTTTTATGCTGACGTACCTATTTTCACATGTGTTTTCAGGAGCTTTTCCGTAGGATGAAGATCGTGACACTAGGGCGGACCTGTGCCTTAGAGACTTAAAATGATGAAAGACTTAGTTTAATTATGTTATAAACTCTTTAATTTCTGTTTAAGACAATGTAACTCTTATGTTTATAAATAAAATACAACTTGAATGCCATGGTTATGAAACAATTAATTCTGTTACAACACTCCCCGACGTTTTCTGCCACGTTTTGTATGTTACACGTGGTCGGGGTGTGACAGTTGATGCCTAGATACACATATAGACGTTTAGGTTTAATATGTTGTATCAATTTTTGCTTATGTTGTTATGTATTACTTTTGGAACTTGTGGTTATTTGAGTTTATGTAATGTTGACAATTTGAAGTTATGAAATGAAATGGGAATTATTTAAATATTGTCACAAATAGCGTTATGATGTCTCTAGCAATCTTCACACTTCGTCTCATCCCGATGTTTCCGCCATTGGTTGGGGTGTGACAGATTGGTATCAGAGCCATAACTATAGGGAATTAGGAAAAGTATGAATGCTTTAACCTAGTCTATAGTTTTAGACATTTATTCTTACGTCTTGCTTGAAACTACTTGCATGCTACTCTACTTGCTTTTATTTATTCGCTTTGACGTTTTAAACATATATGTCGCTTGTGTGTTAATACATGACGTGCTATTCTTATGTGACAATACTTGTCTTATTATGTGTCGATACTTGATCTATTGATCTATTCTTTGTGTGTTATTCTCGACATGCCTTTTATGTGCTTATACTTGTTCGTTATTTCCTTTAGCATACGCCTTTTTCCAAGGCATTATACTCGATTTTTGTCAAACACGAAAACACTCATATTATACAAACGAGACGAGTTTGCCAAAATAGGCGTGAAACCCACAATTTTGCAAACGAATCTCATCCCGCTTGATTCTATTTTTCGTACGAAATTCACCATTAAGTTAGGAGTGAAATCCACATCTTAACGGAAATTTCAAATTTCAAATTCTAGTGGACCCTCGTCAAAGTGTCGAAATTAAATTTTGACTCGACGAGTGTCAACCACACTTAGGTTACGAAATCGTCAAGTTAGGGGTGAAACCCGCACCTTGTCGACTAGTTCCGCTCCTTGATTTTCAAAAGTCCCGCCAAGTCTCGAAATTTCGATGGATTGGGAACATGTAGTAACTGGAAGGGTGAGTACCATTAGCCGAGATATCGGCGAGAGTATTCCACCTATTAGGCCAAAGCATGTTTCTCAATTTCAAAAGATCTTTCGACCACTTTGGTTAGTCAATGTTCCGTTTTGGAACCATCCAAGATTTTTTTTATCAAACTTACGCTTTATTATTTCCGATCTTTATGATAAAATTCTCTCTTTGTCAAGTTTGAACCATTCTTGAGATTTCACCTTTGCGCATACATCATACTATTACTTTTCATACGATTATACATAATTTTATTTACACTTCTTGCAACAACAAATGGAGACATGTCACACCAAGATAGGAGTGATTCCCTTACCTTGACGACTAACTCCGTTTTATTTCTCACCTTACAACGATCTCACCAACGAGTTTGGGGTGATTCCCTTACCTAGGTGATCGTTACTAACGCTTTCTTTTAATAGGCTACATTATGTAAACACGATCATGTTTATACCTAAATCATTTATCATGTATTTCAAATGCATCATTTATTTAAACGTACCTCTTATTCTATAATCTAATTTCACATCACTCGCATACACAAAATTTTAATGTTACCAATAAACGCGCGTTCCTCGATTTTCAAAATTTAACGAAATACTACTTGTCAGCCTAGTCAGTTTAATAAATCCGTTGCCCACAAATTCACCAATCAACGTAAACATTGAAACACGCTCCTCTCACACCATTAAACTAGAGATTGTTATTCTCAATTGAGAATCAAATCACCTTTTTCGCACACACCTATAAAATATTACCAATATTCTTTAATCATTTACTAAAATTCCTTTTCAAAACCAATGAAACACTTTTTAACAATCACTAAGTTCATGTACCAAATTCCTTTTCTAAGGATCAACTTTTCACAAGAAGCTTTTCTAACACAAAGTTACTTAAAACGATGCAAACTTATTAATCTCTAGAAATTTTTCAAAACCTCACTCGATACGCCAATTAAATTCAAAACACGTGGGCAAGGAAACTTCATAAGAACCGACAAATTTTCAACTTATGTGAACTCTTTTAAAACCGCAGTAGCATATCCTTCCTTTACAAAGTACTTTCCACATAACCAATAGACGTTTTATACTCTCTTACGTTCATAAACTAGAGTCTATATTTCGTGACAACTCAATCTATTTTAACTTCACGTTTTGCGCAAACAACTATATATGCATATCATTTTACACGTTTAAGTCACAACAATCTCACGCGCATCACTCATTCCTTTTCTTTCATATTCAAAACTCTTAATCGTTACGCGCATAAACTCGTGTAGTTCGATTTATACTATGAACAAAATCATTATTTCCTACATCCATACTTGTACATTTTATGCCTTCACTTATGTTCACATTTACACATTTATGTTATACCCATGATTCATACATTCGTACCCGTACGCGAGCGTAATCCGAGTGATTTGCTTACGTGGGTCCCATACATACTTAAGCATGGACTTGCTTACATACTAAATTCTTACACTTACACATTCTTAATTTTTAAATTATGTATACCCTGATTCATACACGACTAGTACAAGCTGTGCGGATCATGCGACGATCAATATAATCGCGGGTGCACACGGGATTATAGTGATAGGCGTATGAGAACCATAGAGTGTACTATTGTGTATGGTAAGACACGGAACGTAACATGACACGAGTAACGAAACGGACATAACATGGTCAAAACATGGTGGATACGCCGCTGGTACTTCCTATATATAAGTGTTTTCACCATGTTACCAAACTTTCGTAAAACGTGCCATGAGAAATTCGGTGTTTTGCAAGACCTACTTAGACCTAATACATAAACTTTAACAACTCACAAACGCATTATATCCGATTATCCATGACGAGACCTCATTCTTAACGCACTACTTTTGTCTATCCGATACGTATGCCATTCTTATACTTGTAATCGTTTATTAGATCAATCGTTCACTCTTATACCTCAATTATTCTTTGTTGTTTCAAACTCCAAAGCCTTAATTTTAAACAGTCCTCTTCGGTTTGCCAAAAACCCTTTCGGGTCCTTCTCTTGAATAAATTTCGGGACGAAATTTCCTAAAGGAGGGGAGACTGTAACGCTCCGCGTTTTCATGACTTTCCTAATTTAGAAATCAAGTCTTAGAAATCTATTTTTAGAAGCTTGCCTCTTGCAAAATTATACTACGTCGTATCGTCGGAAATCTTTTATCTCTATTTTAATTCGTTATAAATATGGTTAACTTTTCATCATTTAATTAATTAAATTAATTAACCTTACAATTTTAAAAGTTAATTTTTTTTATAATCTAGTTAGTCTCGTTAAAGTTCAAAGTTAGTTTAAGATAATGCAAGTTAACCCAATTAGTTTTGTTGGATTAATCTAGTTAGATAAGCAAGTTAGTATTGTTTAACCTAAGTATATAAGGGTAGTGAAACCCTAGACTCTCATTTTAATCAGCCGACACCCACACTCTTGTTCCCTTCCAAAATCTCTAAAACCCCATCTTCTCCAAAACTCACTCCCTGCCTCTTACTTCTCTCTCTCTCTCTCTCGATTAGATGAGCAAACAACACACAGACCCAATCACCTCTACTCCCCCATCTATCCCTCTGTTAACAACCTCTGCAATTAAATCTTATACACACATATAAAGATCCTTATTCCTCTCAAACAACAACACAGTGTCCTCACCTCACATTCTGATGCTCATAAACCTTTCCCCTTAAACCCCTTGATTCCGAAGAACATCTGGCGGCGGCGGCGTTGCCGTCCGACACGTTTTTTTCGATGATGATGATGGTTATCGTTTTCCGTCGGAGCTCGCCGGCGACGACAACAACATCAGCGAAGGGTTTTTTTCTGTTGGTTCATCCCAAATACGGGTACGGTTGTTTTCGTTTTCGGGTTCGAGTCGGTCGATTTCAGTTCAACCGGTCCCAGTTCGAGTCTCGATTCAGGCCCGGAGAAGACGACCCGAGACACACGGCTCTTTCTTTTCTGCTCGGTATGCCACCTTTCCTTTCATTTTATTTTTACCTTGTTTGATTCATGAGCAAACCAAAGAAATCAATGGGTGTTGTTTGTGTGTGTGTAACCAGCGAGGGTCTCGGGTTCGATCCCGGCCCTTGACTATTCGCGGACCTTTTTTTTAAAACAAAGAACCTCTATTACAAAAGCAATAAGTGGTAACCAGTAGTTTATGTATAAAACAAATTTTAAATCAGTTTATAGTCGGGTGCGGGCTCGGTCATACTCAGATTCATGCGGGGGTTTTGTTTTGGTTCGGTCAGATTCGGGTCAGATTCGGTTCAGTTTCTGTTCGGGTCAAACTTGGTGAAACCCGGTCAACACACGGTCAAACCGGTTGACTGATCGATACGGGTTAAACTTGAGGCTTGGTTTAAAAATGCGCGAATACTAACTATATTGTTTCATGTTTATTTAATGTATAATCGCGGAATCGAACTAATTGTAATTTTAATTTTTACATAGAAATCTTATATTTATACATCATGTTATTGAATTGGTTATTGGATTTTGAATATAATAATCGACACTTTGGTGGTCGGGATCGTCCAAAAACAGAGGAAACTCTGCCCGTTTTTCGTAAAATTCCGTAAAACGAAACGTGTAAGTTTTATAAATCGAAACCTATCAAATTCTATTAATTTTTATAAAATAGATAAATGTGTGTTTATTTTTAACGATACTTCTATAATAATTTCGATAAACTTAATTTATAATTATTACTTAAACTATATAAAAATATATATATATATTTTTTTATATATATATTTACATATATATCACTAGATATACTTTAGTATCCACTTCAAATCCACCGTCGTAATTTCGATTACTCACGCGCCATCGTTTGCCCATATAGGGTGACCTCGGCGTTCCATCCTCCTAATCTTCTCCACTCGTTCTACTTGGATAATCGGAAGACTTGCAACCACCGTGAGTATACTCGTATTTCCCCCTTTTTACTTTTACCACTTTTGGGGTGTAACATGTTTACTTATCAACAACTTACACATGAACATTTTGCTCAAACACATGAACATTCCTATAACATGCTTGTATACGTGATTGCTTGATACTTTAAACTTGGGTGAAACTTTATGTGTTGAACTTATCATTAACTTCGTACGAGCCTAACCGTGACATATGTAGCGCTATAGGATTGACGACCCGCCGCCCGTAACTTGTGGTTATGTCATGAGCATCTTGCGTCTCTTTTGGTTTGATATGTTAGACACATGCCATATTTATTGTTTATCTTGAATCACATGCTTGCTATGAGGAATTGTTTAAAACTTATCTTTTGTTATGTACGTACCAAACTTGTATACTCGCCTTTGCTTTTGCATTGAATTGGATTTTAAACATGTTACAGGTTGATGAAGACGATGCTATGAAAAGAAGTAGCGTTGATGCCTAGATACACATATAGACGTTTAGGTTTAATATGTTGTATCAATTTTTGCTTATGTTGTTATGTATTACTTTTGGAACTTGTGGTTATTTAAGTTTATGTAATGTTGACAATTTGAAGTTATGAAATGAAATGGGAATTATTTAAATATTGTCACAAATAGCGTTATGATGTCTCTAGCAATCTTCACACTTCGTCTCATCCCGATGTTTCCGCCATTGGTTGGGGTGTGACAGGTCAAGATAACACTCTCTGTCAGGATCCCATCTCTTTGCCCTTTTTGCTTCAGTGTATATATCAGATATTCTGATCATTCTGTTTTGAGCTATCATTTTTCTGTTGACATACTTTTCTTCATCATTTCTGTTGTCTTTAAAAGGAACAGGTTCAACAGACTTTGCCATAAAAGCGTATCCAACCGCATCCTTCTCTGGTAACAACTCGTTCCAGTCAAACCCTTCATCGTCATGAATCACTGCAAAAGCTCTGGATTTTTCTTTATTATCTTCAAGTTGTTTCATTCTAGGTGGTTCTGATTTATTCTGATGATAAATCGCTCTCTTGTAGTAATCTTCTTTGAACGGATTCTCAGAATCATCAGCATAGGCATTCCGGCACTCTCTCTTAAAATGACCTTTCTGTTTACACTTGAAACAGGTCACTTTTGTCTTGTCAAAGCCTAACTTGGTAGATGGTCCACCAATAGACTTTCTTCCCGTGATCTCCATAAAACGTTGTGCCCTTCTTACTGCGCTTGCCATACACCACCTTATGTCGATCAATTCCATCTCCTCAGGATCTATTTGATCGTAATCTTCTTTTGTAAGGTTGGTGTTGCCTATCTTTCCAGCCACAAGACTCTCATACGACTCTAGCACAGAAGCTAAGAAAACCATCTGTTGCTTTGCAGATTCCTCGCTGAAGTTTTGAGCGTTCTTTAAATCTACTGCGATGTTGCATTGAAATAAGTTTTTGGCCGCAGATTGGTTTGAATTTGATGAAGAACCACTGTGAAAACCATTGCTTGGACTTTCTTTGCTTGTTTCTTTGCTTGATGTGTTGGAATTTTCAGCAGAAAAAGCTGTCTTGGGAGAAGTATTCTTTGGAATCAAGCTTTTTGGATAATACAAATCCAAGTTCTGCTGATATGACGAGTGATTCACTTTGTGTGTTTTCTTTATCTCCAGCTCGTGACTCTCTAATCTTTCGATAAGTAGATCCACTATCAATTCTTCAGATTTGATAGTATTCTTCAACATCAAGGCAAAGTATTGCCAATCCATTTCATCTGGCAATGAGTCAAACAATTTGTCGACTAACTCTTCTTGAGAATATATAATTCCATGTCGAGCCAGCTCCAACTTCAAGTGTCCAAACCTCTCAATCATCTTACAAACTGATTCATTTTTTTAGACAACCAAATAAATCAAACTCTTTTCTTAGCAGTTTCTTTTTGTTTTTCACTATTTTTGTACTACCCAAACATTTCACTTCTAACTTTTTCCACAGATCTTTAGCATTGGTATACTCAATTAAAGATATTATATCTTCTCGAACAGACTGAAACAGCAATGCGATGCACTTTTGCTCGGCAATGAAAACTTCTATTTCTTCAGTTGATGTCAAATTTTCACCATTTTTCCCTCCATCACTGTATCCATTCTTTAGACTTTTCCAGCTGGTATACGCAAATGCCTTTAGCCATTCTTCAAATTTCTTTACCCACCGACTGTACTCTTTAATCGCCATTAACTTTGGTGGTTTGTTATATGTTCCGTATGCACTTTCCACACCTAAAACATCCGTCAAAGTTTTCTTTGCATTTGATGTGTTCTCATTGGTGTTGCTAGAAGTACCATCATCTCCAGAGTTTCCAGCAAAGGCATACATATCACTGAAAGGATTCATGAATTCATCCATCTTTCAAGTACCTGAAAAAAATCAACAAACACTTAGAAAATTTTTGCAAATTTCAAAAATTTCAAAATAGAACTTCTGAATCGGATGGTGATCCGATCGAGTCGCTATCCGAACGAGTAACACAGGCTATTCGACCGGATGATAATCAGCTCGGATGGTCGTTCGTTCGGGTGACAAGTTTGACTTTGAAAGTTGACTTTTCAACCTCTCACCGCTCGGATGGTGATCCGACCGGATGACAGGTTAGAATTGTAAAAGAGATAAAGAACTTTCAAATCCTATCCGATCAGATTGCTATCCGATCGGGTGAGATGATGACGTAAGCAGATGTTCTAGAACAAACTGAATCACACCACTTCAGATAGTAATCCGAGTGAGTAACAATGATGATGTCAGCAAGCAACTAACATACACAAACTAATCCAATCCGTTCGGACAGCTGTCCGAGTGAGTGGATGACATCAGCACATATGAACAGTTGAACATGGTTTTTGATGAATTTGAACAAGTTTTAGGTTGAATTTGATTATGAAACTTAGTAGGATTATACTTTGATTGATTGCGAATCAATTGATATCAATTTTATCAATTTTTAATCGTAGATTCACATTCAATTTTAAGTTTTTCTGATTTTATGGTGACGAACTAAGAAATAATGCAAGAAATGAGTAGATAGAGAAGAAATATGTCAAATCTCCGGTGAAATTTGACTCTAATTGGCAAGAAATGTCAAATCTCTGGTGAAATTTGACTCTGATCGGTAGAAGAAGCTCGAATTCCGGTGAATTCGGTGTCGTTGATCTCGATTCAGCTCCCTGAAAGCTCTGATACCACTTGTAGGTCCCTTTGCACAGGATCTGATCTTAAGGAACAAGTTGAATCGACTTTGTCTAATGTGCGGAATCCATTATGACAAATCACATATGATCAACACATAATTCAACGATTAAACACGGTCTGTTCTTTCTATTATACGTTCTGAAAATACAAAGTTCCAGTAGAAGACAGACACTCTGAACAGTTTCTCACTCGAGTCAAAAGTCTGTAAAGTGATACCCGGACGAGATATTTATAGGCAACTCAGAAAGTAGTAAGTGTTGTCCGCTCGGATAACAAGCTATCCGATCGGATGACATACTGTCCGATCGGATAACATGCTGTCCTGTCGGATGAGTGCTATCCGATCGGATGACAACCCGATCGGATGACACAAGTCAACACTTTACTTATAAGCCCCGTATCCTGAGTTGTCGTTCTATCTACACACATACATTACATACTTGTTTACAAAGACACAAATATACAAAACATGACTACATGATGACGGAAGCTACAGACGTATGTACTAACAGTGCGTACTGTTAATGCTACTGGGGGTTTTCAGTCTAGAGCTATGGACTGGTGGACTGCTGAGCGCAACAGGCACAGTAATGATGCAGCTTACGGACTTTCATGGGATGAGCTCAAGGAGCTTATGATGAAGGAGTTTTGTCCTCCGCATGAGGTGCAAAATCTGGAGAATGAATTCTGGCATATCAAACAAGAAGGTGGTGACAATGCTGGTCTCACCGCTTGCTTCAAGTAGCTTAGTATCATCTGTCCTGGTCAAGTGACAACTCTAGATATCACAATCAAGAAGTACATTCGCGCTCTCCCCGATTGTGTTGCCGATTTTGATCAGGCAGCAAAGCCTGCTACCATTGAGGAAACCTTCCAACTCACAGCTGAGATCAACGACAAGCGAGTTTTAGCTGGTTATTTCAAAACCTCAACCAAGAACCTCAACCAGGTTACCGCTACTCCCGCTTCTGAAACCACAGAACCTCAAGTCTCGAAGTCTTCACACCAGAATCGCAAGCACAAGGGTAACAACAAGAACTGTGCTGCAACAATCGCTCCTCTCAACGTTGTACCCGCCCAACCCAACCAGAACTAGAATCGCCAAGCTGCAGCTCCTAACCCCAACGCACCGCCTACTAAGCGTGCATACACCGGTTTCCACCCGCTGTGTCCAACATGCACCTACCATCACCCTACAGGGGTGAATTGTCGTTTCTGTGCCAATTGCAATATCTATGGGCACTTTACCTCTCACTGTCGTTCAGGCCCACATCAACAAGCTCAAGCCCAAGCTGCTCCAGCTCCACCCGCTCAACCTCTCGCTATTCAGGGTAACCAAGCAGCTCCTGCTCCCGCTGCACATGCACTAGCTTCCTACTCATGTGGTGACCCGAATCATTTTGGAAATGTCTGCCCAAACCGCATGGTGAAACAAGAACCATAGCAACCACCGCAGCAGCAACAACAGCAGCAGCAGCTGCAGCAACCACAACCAGCAGCCCGCGGAAGAACTTTCAATATCAACGTCCGCAAGGCTCAAACTGACAACAATGTTGTCAATGGTACCTTTCTCGTTAACGGTGTTTATGCTTCTTGTTTATTTGATACTGGAGCCGATAATTGTTTTGTGTCGTTTTAATTCGAAAAAGCTCCTAAAACGTAAAAGCGCAAACCTCCCAACTACTATCGACGTAGAAGTTGCTACCGGAAGAACCGTCACCGACAACTCCGTTCTCCCTGATTGTACTCTCAAACTCAACAATCACGTCTTTTGGATTGATCTTATTCTGATGCAGCTTGGTAATTTCGATATTATAGCGGGTATGTATTTTCTTCGTGAAAACCGTGCTGAAGTTGTTTGTTTCAAAAAGATGATTCGTTTCTCTCTTACTAAAGGCGACCAACTCTGTGTCTATGGCGAAGTATCTTCGAAGGAACTGAAACTCATGTCATGCATTCAAGCAAGCAAGTATATCCGAAAGGAATATATGGCTTTCTTGGCACACATCATAGTAGCGGAGAAGGAAAAGAAAGGGAAGCCAATAGAAAAGGTACTTGTGGTTCGTGATTTTCCTAGTGTCTTTCTGACGATCTACCTGGTCTACCCCCGTCTCATGATATCGATTTCTGAATAGATCTCATTCCTGGAGCAAACCCTGTTGCTAAAGCTCCATATCACCTCGCACCCTCTGAAATGCGTGAACTTTCCAGTCAACTCCAGGAACTACTTGATAAAGGCTTCATACGCCCTAGCACATCGCCATGGGGCGCACCTGTCCTTTTCGTGAAAAAGAAGGATGGATTCATTCCGTATGTGCATCGATTATAGGGAATTCAATAAGCTTACAATAAAGAATCACTATCCTTTTCCTCGAAACGATGATTTATTTGATCAACTGCAAGGTGCTACGTGTTTTTCTAAGATCGATCTACGCTCTGGTTATCATCAGTTACGAATTCAGGAGGAAGATATCCCTAAAACCGCTTTTCGAACCCGCTACGGCCATTATGAATTCATAGTAATGCCTTTTGGTCTTACCAACGCACCTGTGGTCTTCATGGATTTGATGAACCGTGTGTGTAAACCATTCCTTGATCGCTTTGTTATTGTGTTTATTGATGATATCCTCATTTACTCGAAGTCAAAAACTGAACATGCGCAACATCTTCGTTTAGTCCTCGAACTTCTCCAAGGAAATTGCCTCTATGTCAAGTTCTCCAAGTGTGAATTTTGGCTTGAGGAGGTTCAATTTCTCGGTCGTATTGTTAATAGTCAAGGTATTCACGTCGACCCCGTGAAGATCGAAGCAGTGAAAATTTGGATTACACCGAAAACTCCGTTCGAAGTTCGTTATTTTCTTGGATTGGCTGGTTATTACCGCCGATGCATCGCTGATTTCTCGAAAATCACCGTTCCTCTCACCTCTTTGACGCATAAAGACAAGCCTTTCGTTTGGGAAACCGAACAAGAGGAAGCCTTTCAAACCCTAAAGCATATGCTCTGCAATGCTCCTACTCTCACTCTACCCAACAGTAACGACGATTTTCTCGTTTACTGCGATGCCTCTAACCTAGGTCTTGATTGTGTCCTTACGCAACGAGGCAAGGTTATCGCGTACGCATCTCGACAGCTCAAAGTCCATGAGAAAAACTACACGACCCGTGATCTCGAACTAGGTGCAGTTGTTTTTGCGTTAAAGATTTGGCGACACTACCTTTATGGTATTAAGTGTATGGTCTTCACTGACCATAAGAGCCTACAACACATATTGAACCAGAAAGAGCTAAACATGCGCCAACGCGGATGGGTTGAACTTCTCAATGACTACGACTGTGAGATTCGCTATCACCCAGGCAAAGCAAATGTCATCGCTGATGCTCTTAGTCGCTGAAGCTATGTATATAGTGTTCGCGATACTCAAACCCAACACAACCTTGAAGCTCTCATTGGTGACGCTCAATATGCATGTTTTCTCGAGAACACCCTGAAGGAAGAACGAATTCTTGGAACCGAAAATCAACTACTGAACAAACCAAATGGTATCTTTCACTACCTCGATCACATTTGGATACCTAGTCGCAATAATCTTCGAGAGGTTTTGTTGACTGAAGCCCATAAGTCACGATATTCCATTCATCCAGGCGCCGACAAAATGTACAAGGACCTTCGCTCCAGGTACTGGTGGCCGGGAATGAAGAAAGATATCGCTCTCTATGTTTCGAAATGCCTGACTTGCTCGAAGGTCAAGGCTGAACATCAACGGCTCTCTGGCTTGCTCGAACAACCCGAGATCCCGATGTGGAAGTGGGAGAGTATAGCTATGGATTTCATTACGAAACTTCCGCGTACGCTATCCGGTCACGATAGCATTTGGGTTATCGTTGATCGTCTTACGAAATCTGCTCACTTCCTACCGATACGAGAAGACTTTAAGGTCGAACGATTAGCACGAATCTATACCGACGAAGTCATTTGTCAACATGGGACCCCTCGTTACATCATCTCTGACCGCGATGGTCGATTCACTTCGCGCCTCTGGGAGACTTTTCAATCTGCTCTTGGTACTACTCTTAATCTCAGTACCGCATTCCATCCCCAGACTGACGGTCAGACTAAACGCACGATTCGCACCCTTGAAGACATGCTTCGTTCGTGCGTCATAGATTTTGGTGGTAATTAGAAGAAAATGTCCATCGCCTATTGTATGGAATGAAATCGGAGACACGCAAATTACCGGTCCTGAGTTATTACAAAACCGACTGACAAGATCCTCCAAATCCGAGACAATCTCTTGAAATCTCGGAGTCGCCAGAAGAGTTACGCCGATAAACGACGCAAGCCCCTTGCGTTCGAAGTTGGCGATCACGTACTCCAAAAAGTTTCACCTTGGAAGGGGGTGATCCAATTCGGCAAGAAAGGAAAGCTTGTGCCTCAATACGTTGGACCCTTTAAGATTCTGGAAAGAATTGGCAAAGTGGCCTCCCGACTCGAATTACCGGAGGAACTCAACAACGTACCTCCGACTTTCCACGTTTCGAACCTCAAAAAGTGTCTAGCCAAAGAAAACCTGCATGTCCCTCTCGAGGATTTGCAAGTGAACGAAACATTACACTTCGTGGAAAAGCCAGTAGAAATCATGGACCGAGAGACCAAGAAACTTTGACGCTCTCGCATTCCCGTAGTGAAGGTTCGCTGGGAAGGCAAACGAGGCGCCGAGTTCACCTGGGAACTCGAAAATGATATGAAGGCTAAACATCCACATCTTTTCGTTACGCATGCGCCTTAATTTCGGGACGAAATTCCCTAAAGTAGGGGAGGCTGTAACAACCCGACTTTACAAGTCAAAGTACAAGTCAAAGTCAAAGTCAAGATCTTATTCAGATATGTTATTTCTTGCTTAATTATTGCTTTGTACTATCGAGATTCGATAAACGATATATTGGTTAATGATCTTAGGTGATATTTTAAACTATGATTTACTAATAAGTGAAGTAACAATGCGATAAACGCAGAGATCACAACTAAATATTATTTTACTTCACGCTATCACATCGCTCTCGCATCGGAAACTCGAAATGCGGATTGGTTATTTATTATTTGTGTTAATTATTATGTGCTTTACTTGTGTGTGGCTTATATATATATATATATATTGTTATGGTTACTCGTAAACGCTATCATAATGCAAACTCAACGCAAACACAACGCAGGCTCAAAACACAGATTTACTTTATGTATTTTAGTTTATTCGGTTATTAGTTTGACATGATGTGGTTATCAACGCAACGTTCAACGCACGAAACGAAGGTCGGAAAACCAACTCACACAAGCCGTCGGATCGAATGACCCTTCGATCGAATGGCCATCCGACTACCTGCTTGCACCGCCTCACTTTCTTCACTCAGCCTATAAATACCCCTCACTCATGTCAAATCACTGATGTGACAGCTCTATCCGACCTAAACGCTCTCAACTCGCTCTCAAGCACTTTTCTCTCAATTCAAGGCCATTTTTGTAAGTATTTCTCCCTAAATCTTCTACTTCCATCATCACTACACACTTTCTCATCATCTTCTCCATCAAAAACACTTGTTTTCTCACTGAAATCACCTGATTCGGACAGTTTGAATATGGTGTTCACTTAGGTGATGTCATCTCATCAAGTTGGTTCAGATACAAAGGATTTCCACACTATTCAACACAAGATTTTAACATTTTTCAACCGATTTCGATAAATTTCACTGATTACAACATATTTCACACTTTTCCAACTAGTTCTTTCAACACTTTTACACTTATCTACTCAAAACCGATGGAATCTAGACTCATTCGGGTTCTCTACTCATTCTCTAGTTGAGGACCGACTTGAAAACAGATTCTACCGGAGAGATGACCGGATAACGGGTTGAACATGAAACTTTACCAAAAGAATAGTGTGTACGCTTGAATGGGGTGGTTCCCATCCGATCGAATGAACTGACCTTGGGTGTTTTCGTTGTTCGACACGTCATCACGCCGTCTCCGTTAAGTTTCAAACTTAGAAAATTTTACGAAACTTCAAACAACCAGTTTCCTGATCGAATATCCATCCGATCGAATGGCCATCCGACCGGATGACTTGATAACTACACTTTGTTTTTGTTTAAAGGCTACAACAAAAACTTCAAAAGTTTCCAACAATTTTACAAACACTCTCACACGAATGGCCAACCGTCCGAATGGCTATCCGATCAGATGACCATCCGACCGGACGACCATCCATCCGGATGGGTTGTGCTCATCTGCTCAGCTACCTTACGACACGCTGTTTTACGCACTGTTCAACACTTACGCTACTGTTCTGTGCTCAGGCTAACTCCAAGCACTCCCTTCAATCCAACCGATAGTGTTTACTTATTAAACACACACTGTGAGTATACTCGAATCCATTTTCTTTTAACTCACTTTTGGGTGTTACATACGTTCGCTACATCAAAACACAACAACACACAATGCAAACACTTTTAATGCTAACCACTCCCGCATGTTATACATGAACTTTGAATGCTTGTTACTATTCTTAGACAGTGTTACACGGTACTGCCTCTAGCAATGATAGTACTATAGTTTGGAATCAGCACCTGTCGTGGACAGGGGTTGCTAGGGATCACATTACTCTACTTCACGTGTCTGTTGGGCATGTGTCGCACATACTCTACAACGCAGTCTCGTGGTTAAGTGTGAACATAGTTGATAGTTACTTGCTTCGCCCGTTACGTGATACATGTTGGTTATGCTTAAACGCTTTCTCATACTATATACTATGCAAACTTGTGTACTCACCTTTACACTCCGTGTATTGACTTTATTTTTAACGTATGTGACAGATTGATAGGATGCTATGCTGTCTTTTGTGGAATCAAGATAGGAGGTCTAGAAACAAACTAAATAAATCTGAGTTGTCGGAACAGCTTATTTGTTTTTTTAGAACTATATCTGTAATGATTGTTTGCTTTATATGTTTGATGGTATGGGACGTTAAACAATTAAATATATTGCCATTAGTAGTTGTTATGGATTCTCTTGAACAATCTGTTTCGCTCAGTGCCACGCTCAGTGCCACCTCCCGATGTTTAATAATGTACACATGTTAGTAAAATAACCCAAATCACATTAACCGTACAACTCGAAACAGAACTCCAATGACTGATTCAGGCAGAGCCTTAACATGTGTAACAACCCGACTTTCCGGGTCATTACTTGTTATCTGTCAATTTCTCGCTTAATTGACTTGTACTATCGAGATTCCGATTATCGCTATGGGTCAACTATTTCAAACGCATTATTAAACGCATGATTACAACGCTTATTCAAAACGCATACTATATCGCTTGTTTAACGCTACTTATCGCATTTAAACGTTGGGTATCACAATGCTCAACACAACACAACACAACACAACACAACACAACACAACGCAAACTCAAAACGCGGATTGATTATTTATTTACTTGTGTTAATTGTGTGTTTACTTGTTTACTTATGTGTGCTTTATATATTGTGTATGGTTACTCGCAAACGCTATTGCAACGCAAACTCAACGCACAATAAACGCAAACTCGAAACGCAGATTTACTTTTATGTATTTTAGTTATTTGTTTAAACGTGATGTAGTTATCAACGCAACGCTTACACACTCGAATGCTTACTCGCAACTTGACTAAACGCAATGCTTGACGCACCAAACAAAAGTCAGAAACTAACCAATGATCGAATGGACTACGGTCCGGATGACCATCCGAACGGATGGCCATCCGATCGACAGGCCATCCGCCACAACTCCCACCACCTTACTCCCTCTCTCACACTATAAATCCTCCCATACTCCACTGTTCACTGATGTGACAGCTCCATCCGACCAACTCGCTCCCAAGTCATTCTCAGCATTATTTCACTCGATTCAAGGCCATTTCGTAAGTATTTCTACTCAAATCTTGTACAATCATCATCACTACACACTTCTCCAACATCTTCTCCATCAAAATCACTGGTTTCCTCTTTGAATCGTCTGATTTTGACTCCTTGAAGGTGGTTCTCACTCGGTTTCTTATGCAAACTGTTGTGTGACATCATCTCATCAAGATTTGTCCAGATCTAAAGGACTTCCACACTATTCAACATGAATCTCAACATTTTTCAACTGTTTTCAAACTTTTCTTCACTTTTTACTCAAAACCGATGGAACCTAGAATCATTCAGGCTCCCTACTCATTCTCTAGTTGAGAACCGGGTTGAAAACGGATTTCCACCGAAGAGACGACCGATTAATAGGTTGAACATGAAACTTCATCAAAAGAACAGTGAGTACGATCGAATGGGGTGGTTCCCATCAGATCAGATGAGCTAAGATTGGTGTGTTTCTGTTGTTTGACACGTCGTCATGCCATCTCCGTTAACGCAAGGCTCGATACTTAGAAAATTTTACGAAAAACTACAAACCACCATTTTTCTCACTCGAATAGCCATCCGATCGAATGGCCATCCGTCCGGATGACCATCCGACCAGATGACTTGGCAACTATACTTTATTTTGTTTAAACGCCACAGCGAAAACTTCAAAACTTTCAGAAACAACTTTACAAACAAACACTCTCATTCGAATGGCCATCCGTCCGGATGACCATCCGTCCGGATGACCATCCGTCCGGATGGATTATCCTGCTCGTTCAGATCACCATTCGACACTCTATTTACACGTTGTTCAACACTTACGCTACTGTTCTATGCTCAGGCTAACTCCAACGTGCTCCCTTCAATCCAAGTCCGTGTTTACTAGCTAAACACGCATTGTGAGTATACTCAAACCCTTTTTCGCTTAACGCACTTTTGGGTGTTACATACGTTCTCTATATCAAAACACAACGCACACTATACTAAACGCTTTACAAATGCTAACCGCTCTCGCATGTTATATGTGATTCGACGAATGCTTGTTTGTTATGTTTACACATTAATTACTATCTGCCTGCCTTAGCAACGATAGTACTATAGTTTGGACTCAGCACCTGTTTACTTAGGGGTTGTTAAGGTTATTTACTTCATGTGTTCATAGTGGTGAACATGTGTCGCGCATACTACAACTCGCAGTCATTGGTATTGATAGTATCTTTGTCGATAGCTTACTAGCTTCACAACTCAACGTGTTAGATGCTGGTTATGCGTAAACGCTTTCTATACTATTATCTATGCAAACTTGTGTACTAACCTTTACATTTTATGTATTGACTTTTATTTTAACATATGTAACAGGTTGATAGGATGTTTGCTGTGACGAATCAAGTAGGAAGTCTAGAAACTCCACTAAATAAAATCTGAGTTGTCGGGACAGTATTTGTTTTTGAGACACGCTATCTGTAATGACTATTATTACATTATATGTTAGTAGTATGGGATATTAACGTTAAATATATTGTCATTAATAGTTGTTATGGATTCTCTTGGACAATCTGTTTCGCTCAGTGCCACGCCCTGATGATTCCGCCATCGGTTGGGGTGTGACAACATGCATTACGGAGTCCTAGATCAATCGGGTGTAACACAAGACAGAACTCCAACGACTGAGTCAGGCAGAACCTTGACATGCATTACAGAGCCCTGTTCGATCGTGTAGGGTAAGCAGGGTTATAATACTTACAACGAGGCAGAGCTTCGCTTTATAGGGGTATAATACCCGAGTATAATAATAACTATCAGAAAGTTGAGAGAGAATTTGAATTTTGAACGAATTAAAAATGAAGCCGATCTACCCTATTTATAGGCCTGAAGTATGGCGGCTCGCGGCCCGCAAAGCACATCACTAACTCTCTCGTAGCCCGCGAGAGAGTAGACTAGGGTTTAGGGTTGATTGGTCATCGGGTATAGCCTTGCCGAGTCACTGGACACGTGGCACTATGCCTTATCCGACAAACAAAGCCAGTCGTGGCCCGCGACTCATGAGGCTAAGGGGGTCGCGCCCCACGAGCGACTCCCAGACTTTGTTTTTCTTGGTTTTTATAAATATAAGGGTATTCTAGGTCCGTTTCTCGCATACGGGGTATATTTTAAGACGTATAGGGTCACGCTTAAGGGTTTTAGTAGGGTTGTTATATCCTCTCACCTTGTTTTAGATCTCGTCCTCGAGGTCTACTGGAACAGGTGTGGGTATTTCTTCTGCATTTCTGACTCGAGCTCCCAAGTGAATTCTGATCCTCTCTTAGAATCTCATTTCACTTTGACCAGAACTAGTCTCTTGTGTTTGAGATTCTTGATCTTTCTATCTTTAATCTGAATGGGTTTCTCTACAAACTTAAGTTCCTCATTTACCTCAATGTCCTTAAGAGGTATCACTAATGATTCGTCTGCTAAGCATTTCTTGAGATTACATACATGAAACACATCATATATTCCTACCATTTCCTCTGGAAGTTGTAGATGATAAGCTACTAGTCCTATTCTTTTGATAATCTTAAAAGGTCCAACATACCTTAGGCTTAGCTTTCCTCTTTTAATGAATCTGACAACTCCTTTCCATGGAGAAACTTTTAACAATACCTTATCTCCAACTTGGAATTCTAACGATTTTCGTCTGTTATCTGCATAACTCTTTTGATGATCTCGTGCTGCTTTTAATCTTTCCTTGAATTGAATAATCTTATCCGTTGTTTCTTGCACTATCTCTGGTCCAGATAGTTGCTTTTCTCCAATTTCTGCCCAACAGACTGGAGTTCGGCACTTGTGTCCATAAAGTGCTTCAAACGGTGCAGCATTGATGCTAGTATGATAGCTGTTATTGTAGGAAAATTCTATTAATGGTAAGTGATCATCCCAATTTCCCCCGAAATCAATTACACAGGCTCTAAGCATATCTTCCATTGTTTGTGTTGTCCTTTTGCTTTGTCCGTCCATCTGTGGATGAAAAGACGTGCTTAGATTTAACCTGGTTCCCATTGCTTTTTGGAAACTTGTCCAAAAATGAGAAGTAAAACGGCTATCTCTATCAGATACGATAGATAAAGGAATTCCATATAATGAAACTATTTCATTTACATATAACTTGGCTAACTGTTCCATACTGAAAGTTTCCTTCATTGGTAAGAAATGAGCAGATTTGGTCAGTCTGTCTACAATCACCTAGATTGTATCATTTCCTTTTCTTGTCTTGGGTAATTTGGTAACAAAATCCATTGTTATCAATTCCCATTTCCATATTGGCATTTCTAATTGTTACAATAATCCTGAGGGTTTCTGATGTTTAGTTTTAACCTGTGAACAGGTCATACATTTAGCAACATAGTTTGCTATATCCTTTTTCATTCCTATCCACCAGAAATTCTTTCTTAGATCTTGATACATTTTATCACTTCTTGGATGTATCGTATACTTAGACTTATGGGCTTCTTCTAGAATTCTGTGGCGTAGGTTTCCTTGTTTAGGTATCCACATCCTTTCCTTATGGAATCTCCAAATTCCATCTGTTCCTTGTTCTAATTCCTTAATCATACCTTTTAATCTTTTAGTATCATCCTTGATTACTATTTTCTGTACCTCTCTAATATGCTCATTTAAATCTATCTGTAGATTTAGTTTGAGAGAGCATACTCGTTTCGGCTTTTCGTGATATTTTCGACTTAAAGCATCAGCTACTACGTTAGCTTTTCCAGCATGATACTAGATATCACAATCATAATCACTAAGACTCTCCATCCAGCGTCTCTGTCTCATATTCAATTCCTTTTGCCCAAAAATATATCTTAAACTCTTATAATCTGTGAAGACAACAAATTTACTTCCATATAAATAGTGTCTCCAAATCTTAAGGGCAAAAACTATGGCTCTTAACTCTAGATCATGGGTTGTGTAATTCTCTTCATGTTTCTTAAGATGTCTAGAGGCATAAGCTATAACCTTTTGACGTTGCATCAACACACATCCATATCCTAACTTAGACGCATCACAATAGACTATAAAATCTTCAGTTCCTTCTGGTATTGCGAGTATAGGTGCGTTGGTTAACCTTTGCTTAAGAATCTTAAAAGCTTCTTCGTGTTTTGATCCCCATTCAAACTTAACTGATTTGCAAGTCAGTTTGGTTAATGGAATGGCTATTCTAGAGAAATCTTGGATAAATCGTCTATAATATCCTGCCAATCCAAGAAAACTTCTTACTTCCGTTGGCGATTCATGGATTTTCCATTTGGTAATCGCCTCGATCTTTGTGGGATCCACATGAATTCCTTCATGATTGACCAAATGTCGAAGGAATTGCACTTCTTCTAACCAGAATGCACATTTTGAGAATTTAGCATAAAGCTTCTCTTTTCTCAATAATGTCAGAAGTGTATGCAGATGCGCTGCATGTTCCTCTTTACTCTTAGAGTAAATTAGAATATCATCTATAAAAACAATTATGAATTTATCCAGGTGTGGTTTACATATCCTGTTCATCATGTCCATGAATGCGGCTGGGGCATTGGTTAAACCAATTGGCATGACTGTAAATTCATAATGATTGTACCTTGTTCTGAAAGCAGTTTTAGGAATGTCCTCTTCCTGTACTTTCAGTTGATGATATCCTGAGCGTAAATCGATCTTAGAAAACAATCAAGCTCCTTGAAGTTGATCGAACAGATCATCGATTCTCGGTAGTGGGTATCGATTCTTAATCGTAACCTTGTTCAATTCTCTGTAATTAATGCACATACGCATTGATCTGTCCTTCTTTTTGACAAATAACACTGATGCTCCCCATGGCGATGAACTAGGGTGGATCAAACCTTTGTCGAGTAGTTCGTCCAACTGTTTCTTCAGTTCCTGCATCTCCGTTGGTGTTAAACGGTATGGTGCTTTGGAAATCGGTGCTGTCCCTGGTATTAGGTGCATTCTAAATTCAACCTCTCTATCAGGCGTTATTCCAGGTAACTCTTCTGGGAAAACGTCTGAGAATTTAGATACTACAGAAATATCTTTTAATTCTATTCCTTTAGTGTTAATGATTATGGAAATCATATACACTATTCCTCCTTTACTTACATAACTTGCAGCTTTCATCACAGAGATGAATTTTGTCGACCTGGTTGGCTTATCTCCTTTAATTGTGATCCTTTCACCTGTTAGTGTACTTACTTGCACTGACTCTTGATCACATAAAATACTAACACGATTGGCTACCAACTAATCCATTCCTAATACAACATCGAATCCGGCTAGATTCATTAGATAAAGGTTAGCAAAGAAATGATGGTTCAAGATTTCTATTCTTGCTCCCTGCAAGATTTGACTAATCTTAATGGATTCTCCGTTTGCTGTCTCTACCAGAGAATCTTGTTGAAGTTTGGTTAAGGGTTGGTTGAAAAGTTTGTAGAAGGAAGTGTTGATAAAACTTTGGTTTGCACCAGAGTCAAATAATATTTTGGCAAATATATTATTAACTAAGAACGTACCGGCAATCACATCCGGAATCATCTTGGCTTCCTCAGCTGTCAGAACAAATGCTCTGCCATTTTTCTTAGGTGCTTCAGTTGTCTTAGCTTTGTTGGTTGCTGCTAGAGCTAGTTTCAGACAGTTCGATTTGATATGCCCAGTTTCTCCACAATTAAAGCATATCCTATTGTTAGGCTTCGATCGACATTCTTCTTCCTTATGTCCGGGTTTCTTGCAAAAATTTCAAATCCTTGCACACCTTCCATAATGCTTTTTTTTACAAGTCTTGCAGTAAGGTATAGAGGAAGAACCTGTTCCTTTTCCACCGTTGGAATTACCGTAGCGGAATTCCTAGGTAAGCCTTTGAGCTAAGTTTTTTCTCTGGTTTTCCTATTGTGTGCGTACCAATTCATCGGTCAGGGTATTGGCTAGTTCTACTGCTTCTTCTATGGGTTGGGGTCTAGCTGCCTTGAGTACGTGTCTAATCTCACTAATTAATCCCCAAACGTAACGAGAGATTAACACTGGCTCAGGTGAGGCTAATGTTGGCACTATCCTAGCATATTCGAAGAATATGGTAGTGTAACCTTTGCAGTCTATTCCAGTCATTTTATGATTTAGGAACTTATTGGCGATTTGTTCCTTTTCATGGGGAGGACAGAATTTTCTTTCGACTATCTCTTTAAAGTTAGTCTATTCCATATTATAAACTCTGTCACTTCCTCTAGACTGGAGAATAGTATTCCACCATTCTAGAGCTGCATTCTTGAAAAGATTAGAAGCAAACCTAATCTTATCTTCATCTGCACATTTACTTATTTTTATGACTGCTTCTGTCTTTTCTATCCAACGTAAAGCTGAAATGGCTCATTCATTGCCTGAGAATTCAATTGATTTGCAGGCCAAGAATTCTTTATAAGAACAACCGTAAGAGGCGGTTCTTCTTCTTTTAGGATTTGGAGCTTGGATAAGGGGTCTGTGATTTCCGTTCACATTGTGACTTGGTTCCGTGTGTTGTCGTTTATTTCCAGTTACAGATTTATTTTTTGCTTCTTTAACACTCTTGATAATATATGGCATAACATCTATAATTCCTTTTGCTACTATTTGTTGGATGGCACTGTTATCTATTTGGTTTCCGTTATTTTCATTATTCTGGTTTTCTTGATTTACTTTGTTGTCCATCTGAATTGGAAACATTTATCAGGTATCACAGAATAAAATTTTAGTACAAATATTTATACACAATCACACCAACAGATTGATCAAAAACGTTGAACATTGCGACTTTTACTTTTTTCATATATATGCGTCAATTACAAAATACAACTGAAATTTAAACACTCTAGTAGTTATGCACTGATATCTATTTTAGTCTTATTTTTTTATCAAAATGCAAAATTACACATATATCTAGGTATTATTCTAGGTATCGTGTATCCAGTCATGTATATCGCGCTTGACATGCTTCCACATAAGTTTTTTCTCCTGTTTGACGAATTCTATCTCCTTCTTCTACTAATTCGTCACCATATGAGCAAAGTTCTTCCAAATTTTCTTGGCTCTTAGGTGGCATGGGTGCTGGTACTAGATCAGGGTGTCGAGGGATAGGGTGTCCATAAGTGTATGGATTATGTATCACACTCTGCTTCCACCAGTCGCTGTTCCAAAAGGGGTCTAAAGGGTTAAGGTCAGTACACTAGGCTATGGGGTTTGGTGGGGGAATTCTGGGAATCTCATAGGGATCTATATCCGGAATTGGAAACTGGTCTTCCTGGTCGGGTTCTAGCATTTGTTGATCTGGAAATAAGGGTAACGGTGGTGGTTCAACTATTTGGTTAGAGTCTACTGCTGTAGTGGCTAGCTTATGGAAATCTGCCAACTGTCTATCTAGTTCCTCTTCTCACGGTGGTCTATTGCCTGCTTCCTGAGTTTGGGCATTTACTTCCCTATTAGCTCTGACTATCGCTCTTTGTTGTTGTAAGACCCTTAGGTTCTATTTATATTCTATACAATATATAATGCATTTAAAATGCATTCATTATAAAAACATCAACTTTATGACCTTTATATAAAGTTCAAAACATTCAAAGTGCGTTTACTAAAGTTTCAAACCATATTGTCATAACTAAACTTACTTAGCTTGCAAAACATTTAGACAATATTTACATAAGTTGAACAAAACAACCCCAACGAGTTTAGTAACAACGGTCTTGATTTAGTTGCGGAAGCTTCATATAAGTGTGTATTCGGTTCTTTCATCGCATGATCGTCATCCGCATAATGGCCTTAATTACCTACAATCAAACACTCAATATTGTTAGTTACAAGAGTGTAAAAACATGTTTATAAGAGTTCCTATGACCCATACAACCAACAGCAACAAAATGCTTATCTGGGGACCCGTCGCGTGCCTCGACAGGTGTCGCGTACCGCGACCCCTTGTGGTCTCTTCCCTCGCGTGACGCGATGAGTACAATTCGACAGCAGGTTTTGTTTCAAACCTGCATTTTTCCAGCCAAACTTGTTTTTACGAAAATGGCCATAACTGGTCCGTTATTGACCCAAATTAGGTCCCGTTTCTTCCTACGTGACCATAATTCAACCCTTTATAACATGAATTCAAAACCGGACATCTGAATATACAAGATTCTTAAATTTATGCTCTCGACATGATAATAAATTTCAAATTCTTCGACCCATTCCAATTTAGGAACAATAGACTTGGTTTATAACATTCAAACTTCTATGAGAATGACATATGTGAACATATGTATCTTTAAGGGGCGTTATAAGGGAAATTTATACGCTGTTATCCATATGTATATCTTTTTATTCGACCCGTTCAACTTTAACTAGTTAAACGAATTTAACCCGAATCCTTTATTTGGAATTCGCCATTCTAATCATACTCACACCTGAGCTTATGACTTATAATCCGCGTTACCATTTCTCGGCTAACGACTATAAGGTTTATTAATTTAAAATCCGACATCTTTTCAACATTTTTAATCATGCAAACTTTCCGGTTTGCATCAAGACATCCTTTTGACCCGTTTATCTTATATTAGCGAAATCCTTCGCTTTATTTTCACCAAAGCTTCATTACTTTGGTTATTTTGACCTATTTGGTTTCATTAGCGACATCTGTCACTTTATATTACCAAACACTCATCGTTTTAGTCAAGATAACCCATTCAACTATTATAGTGAAATCCATCACTTTATATATATCTTCTAACTTTTCGTTAGAATTTAAGTAATCCGTTTGATTTATTACGACCTCCATCGCTTTATCTCACCAAACATTAATTATTCGAATCAATTTGATCCATTTGTCTATTATAGTGAAATCCATCACTTTCACTTTCTAAAGTCAAGTAATGTTCTCAATTATTTTATCCGGTTTAGTCTTACGTAATCCACCGTATTATATCAAACGAACTTCACAATGATAATTCTATCATTCAATATAATAGAACATAACATAATAACAAAATTTACGAAGCGTTTAGCCACGTACCTTTAAAGCTTTCCTTTCAAACGACTATCCGTTCTGCCTTGACTACTTGACGAACCACCCAATTTGCCTAAAGAATTCCATTCGAAGATATTGCTTAGAATTTATATTTCAAGATTTCGACACTCAATGCTTCTAACTTAGTTAAATAAGTGATTTCTTCATAATTCTCACTTATTTCAAGTTCATGTAAGCATTTTATCAAACATCTTATATGCGTAGTTAGTCTCCTAACATATCAAGTTCATGATTAATAATTTTAACCATGTTAAATCATAATATTCCAATTCATATGTCAAGAATATCAATTTAACACTTAAACCTATATCATATCTATCAAATAACACTAAATCATCACTATGATTCCAGTGTTCTTCATATTATTCACAAAACCCACATATGATAAACATTGAAATTACTAGGTTATGCCATGAATTCATAAATTTCTTATCTAGGAGTTGTTCCTAGACATATAATCATACTACTTTAGTCATAACATCTAACTTTTATTCAAGATTTTAAGTTATGAGAATTCATAACCATTCAAGTTATCATCAAAAATCAGAATTAGACATACCTTGTGATTATCTAGGTGTAGTAATCACTTAATTGACATGGAATTGATCTTTAATCAAGTTCCTTATTTGATTTTTGAGAGAGATTTTGGTGAATTAGGGTTTTGAGTAGGAGCCCTGTTCTTCTGGTGTTTTGATCGATCCCAGCTCACACACAGAAGTGTGAGTTTGGTGTTTATCCAGTGTTTTAAAACACTGGTTTCGAAATGACCAACTTTAGCCCCTTTAGTTTACATTGTGTACAATTATTCAAAATCCCTTAATTTCCTATATTTTTATAACAAAAGAGTAACTAGGTTAGACATTCCTAGTTTTAAATTTCTCTATTTAATTATGAATGTGATAACTTATACATGTACACAAACATACATAATTTAGAAATTTAGGGGTGTTACAAGTCTACCCCCGTTAAAGAGGATTTCGTCCTCGAAATCGTACTACGTACCGAATAAGGAAGGGTATAAGTGTCTCATCTCTTCTTCGGACTCCCAAGTGGTGTCCGATCCCTTCCAATGTTCCCATTTAACTTTAACTTGATTGATTTCTTGGTTTCTTAAGCTTTTAACTTTTTGATCAAGAATTGCGATAGGTTTTACGACATAGTTAAGTTTATCGTTACTTCAATGTCGTCATAGCTTATATAGACTGTTTTATCAGCTAAGCACCTTCACGGATATGAAACATGTAAAGTGCGGTGTATACCGCTCAATTCTTCTGGCAGTTCGAGTCAGTAAGCTACCTTACCCACACGTTCCATTATTTTAAATGGCCCAATAAATCTTGGACTTAATTTTCCCATTTTTTTCGGAATCGCATGACCCCTTTTCAAGGAGATACTTTGAGCATAACTATATTACCAACCTTGAACTCGATTGATTTTTCACATAAGACTTCTGTCTATCTTGGGCAACTTTTACATGAGCCCGGGCCATTTCAATCTTTTCATTAGCGATTCTGTCTACATCTTTGTGGGCTAATTCTCGTCGACTACTTCACCCCAATACACCGGGTTTTGATATTTTCTGCCGTAAAGCATCTCGTACGGAGCCATTCCAATGCTGGAATGATAGCTGTTGTTATATGAAATTTCAACTAGTGGTAGATAGATATCCCAGATACTGCCAAAATTAGTAATATATGTTCATAGCATGTCTTCGAGCATTTAAATTGTTCTTTCGCTTTGCCCATAGGTCTGCGAATGATATGCGGTACTAATGTACCACTTATTACCCATTTGCTCTTGGAATTCACACCAAAATTTTGAAGTAACCCGTGTATCTCTATCCGATACGATAGACACCTGTACTCCATGGCGAGATATAATTTAATTCATGTATACTTCCGACATCTTTTCGGAAGTGTATATTTCACATATTGGAATAAAATGAACACTTTCAGTTAATCTATCAACTACTACCTATATGGCATCAAATCCGCGCGTTGTTCTTGGTAGTTTATTTAATAGATCCATAGTGATGTGCTCCCATTTTCCACCCCGGAATGTCTAACGGCTGAAGTTTACCGTATGGCTTCTGGTTCTCTGCTTTTACTTGTAACCAAGTTACGCATCTTTCAACATACTGGTAATGCCTCCATATCTTTAAGGCAAAAACCACTATCGCCAATTCCAGATCATGTGTCGGATATTTCTTTTCATGAATCTTTAATTATCTTAAAGCATACACGTTCACTTTTACTCGTTGCATAAGTCCACACCCGAGACTAAGCTAGGATGCGTCATAATAGATGATCATATCTTTGGTCCCATCTAGTAATGTTAATATTGGAACACTGATCAACTTTCCTTTAGGTATTCGAAAGGCATCTTCTTGTGCGCTTCCTCATACCGATTTCCCATCTTTACGGGTCTATCTGGTTAATAGCGTTGGAGAAGTCTTGTATAAATCTCCGGTAATAATCCGCAAGGCTTAAGAAATTCCTGATCTCTGATGGATTATTCGGAGATTTCCATTTAAACACAACTTTTATTTTGAGCAGGCCCGCCGATACTCCATCGGCACTGTTAATATGCCCCAGAAACTGTACCTTGCGTAGCCAAAAGGCACATCTAGAAAGTTTCGCGTAAAGTCCTTTACGCCTAAGCGTTTCAAGTACTTCACGCCATGACACTCGTGATCCGTTGCGTTCTTTGAATACACGAGAATATTGTCAATGAATACTATCATCGATTTGTCTAGCGTCGGTTTGCAGACGCGGTTCATGAAGTCCATGAAAGCCGCAGTTGCATTTGTTAATCAGAGAGACATTACTAAAAATTCGTAATTTACATAACGCGTTTGAAATCCCGTTTTTAGTATGTCTTCATCTTTCACCTTTAACTGATGATAACCCGACTATAAATCGATCTTTGAAGACCAACTTGAGCCTCACATCTGGTCGTACAAATCGTTAATCCTTGGAAGCGAGTATCGATTCTTTACCGTGAGTTTACTTAACTCCCGGTAATCAATACATATTTGCCTGCTTTCATCTTTCTCCTTTATGAATAATACCGGTGCTCCCCACGGCGAAACGCTCGGCCGTATAAATCCCTCATCGAGAAGATCTTGCAATTGTGATAACAATTCTTGTAGTTTCGATGGCTCCATCAATAAGGAGCCTTGGCTACCAGTGTCGCGACCGGAAGCTAATTTAATGCCAAACTCCACCTTGTGTTCAGGTGGTATCCCTGGTAGATTTCCGAAAAAACATTCTCTACTCTCGTACAACTAATATGTCTAAATTTTCTAAAGACTCTTTAGTTGAATTATGTATGTAAGCCATATACGCCCTACATCCATGTTGAACAAGCTTATAAGCTTAAATAAATAAACAATTTAGGAGACTACAACTTTTCTCCCCATAATTAGTAATATGTTTTCAGCTCAGAGACATTAGTTGTATCTCCTTACAGTTGCATATTACTTTCGCGTGATATCAAGCTAGTCAATCCCTCCCGACAACCACTTGAAATTTTCACATTGACTTAGGAATTAGGTCGACGAAGTATTCTTCATTGTTAATACGAAAATTGTAGTTTCAACACATATCATAACACTAAAACTTTTTATTATTACCTATTTCTACTTCTAGAAACATAGGTAATTTCATTAACGTGAATATACGGTATTGAATAAATCGGTGTAAAACAAAAGATTTATTTGCACCCGTAATCATTTAAATTTGTACTGAATTTAAATTTACAAGAATGTACCTGAAACAACATCAGGTTCAGTTTTAGCCTCTGTGGCTATCATGTGGAAAGACCTTGCCCTTGCTTTCTGTACATCAGGCTTTGCATCAGTTGTGTCTTTAATTCTAACCAACTCCGGACATTTAGACTTCTTATGTCCCAGCTTATAGCATTTGCCCTTGTGAAATTTTCCACATGTATTACACTGATGTAACCCCCATTTTGTAACTCCTTTCTTGGGAGCTTTATTAGACTTTGATTTCTTTACGTGACTTGGATTCACATCCAGCACCCTCCTTTCATCTCTTGCTTGTAAAATACTGTCTTTCAATTCAGTTATCATATCATCCACCACCGGCACAATTGTGGTTTGTAGTCTATCGATAAACTGCGATAGACTATTTTCTAAAGCCTTTACGACTTCCTCGGAATTCTTAGCTTTCATTTGTTCGGTTAAGTGAGATGTCGCTTCACCTCCAGTTATTCCAGACATTTCTTTAACTGAAATGTTCATAATAGTTAATCAATAACTATTTAATTCATTTCCATCTTATTATATGGAAATTTATATCACACATACTTAATCATAAGTAATGTGTTATTCTTTTTCGGTTCGGTCAAGTATATAACTTGCCTTACCTTTCTTGCTTAGTGTATTTCCCGGGTTCGAGCGTAATAATACACTCCTCCAATACACTTTTTCACATATTTTGCATCTTTTAAATCTATAAATCTAGACTCATTTATAAGTAACTCTTACCGAATGTCTTGATCAAGCTTTGAACCGAACACACTTTGTCTTAACGACGCTCTGATTACCAACTTGTAAGACCCTTACATTCTATTTATATTTCATACAATATATAATGCATTTAAAATGCATTCATTATAAAAACATCAACTTAATGACCTTTATATAAAGTTCAAAACATTCAAAGTGTGTTTACTAAAGTTTCAAACCATATAGTCATAACTAAACTTACTTAGCTTGCAAAACATTTAGACAATATTTACATAAGTTGAACAAAGCAACCCCAACGAGTTTAGTAACAACGGTCTTGATTTAGTTGCGGAAGCTTCATATAAGTGTATATTCGGTTCTTTCATCGCATGATCATCATCCGCATAATGGCCTTAATTACCTACAATCAAACACTCAATATTGTTAGTTACAAGAGTGTAAAAACATGTTTATAAGAGTTCATATGACCCATACAACCAACAGCAACAAAATGCCTATATGGGGACCCGTCGCGTACCGCGACATAGGTTAACAAACCTATCACGTGCCGTGACAGGTGTCGCGTGCCACGACCCCTTGTGGTCTATTCCGTCACGTGACGCGGCAAGTACAATTCGACAACAGGTTTTGTTGCAAACCTGCATTTTTCCGGCCAAACTTGTTTTTATGAAAATGGCCATAACTGGTCCGTTATTGACCCGAATTAGGTCTCGTTTCTTTCTACGTGACCATAATTCAACCCTTTATAACATGAATTCAAAACCCGACATCTGAATATACAAAATTCTTAAATTTATGCTCTCGACACTCAATGCTTCTAACTTAGTTAAATAAGTGATTTCTTCATAATTCTTACTTATTTCAAGTTCATGTAAGCATTTTATCAAACATCTTATATGCGTAATTAGTCTCCTAACATATCAAGTTCATGATTAATAATTTTAACCATGTTAAATCATAATATTCCAATTCATATGTCAAGAATATCAATTTAACACTTAAACCTTTATCATATCTATCAAATAACACTAAATCATCACTATGATTCAAGTGTTCTTCATATTATTCACAAAACCCACATATGATAATGTAACACCTCGTAAAATCACGTCCAATGATGTGTTGACATGTGTAATAAACCCTAATAAAGTTAAACATTGACTATTAGGGACTAATTTTTGCAAAAAATCAAAAACTTTGAATATGGAAGGACCAAAAATGTCAACATGCCAGACTTGTGCCTCTGATTGACCTCATATGATGTCCGTATTCTTTATTGAATAAATTGTCGAACACAAGAAGTCGTTTGTGCTTAAAACCAAAAATTTACAAACCACAGGGGTTAAAAGTGTCAAGATGTTAATTCTTACCTCTGAATGACCTTTTAAACGATCCCGTGGCTTTCTAGAATCTTTTTTTTATACTATCACGATTGTCGGATAATGATTTCGTGGAGTTTCGATGCAAATAAACGATTTAGATTGCAATTATCAAGAAGATGGGTTAAAAGTGTCAACATGTTCAAATTAACCTCTGAGTGACCTTTTAACAAACCAGAAGCATCGTGATGTTTGATAATAGTCTCGAGAATGCCTAATATGGATAACATAAGGCTTTGACGCAATAAAATGATAATGCACGCAAGTTATGCATTAAAGGGGCCAAAAGCGTCAAACTATAAAATTACACCTTTGAGCGACCATTAAAGCGAACTGGAGTAAACTGGAGTGTCGTAATATCCCATCATACTCTTGGGAATCCTCGTTATTGATCTTGAAAGGCTTTTATGCCATTTCGCGTTAAAACGCACAAGTTCGCAAATTAAAGGGTTAAAAGCATCAACAAGCAGAAACTAGTGTTTTTGGTAATCATTTAACTAAACCGGACCTAACGGTGTTTGGTTATACTCCCTAGATCATTTACAAACTAACTACAAGGGCCCATTGTGCCTAAAATGAAAGTTACTAAGCTTATAAAGGTGCAGGGACTAAAAGTGACAAGTTCAAAACTTCTTTGCTGAGATGTGGGGTGGTAGCGCGACGCCACAGCCTACCCCTTTTGCTGTGGCGTGCGGCGACGACCTAATTTGGACAAAATCTTACCTACAATTGTCAGTTCTTCTTCCTTGTTCACCAATTTTGATTTTCTAAAACCATTTGATCATTCTAGGGGATTGCTAACTGAATTACAAGTCTGGTATACACCTGTAATGATCTCATTACATCCCAAGAACACTTGTCATGATCATAATTCATTCCAAAAACTATAAATAGGCCATCTTTTTTCTCATTGATCACTTGCATCTCATTCAATCTGCTCTCTTTCTCAATTCAATGAGGATCCTGATCATTTTGGAACCTCTCTTGAGTTCAATTCAGTCCATTGGACCATTTGTAAGTGTCCTTTCGTGACTAGTTATTTTGTTTGGCTTTTAAAGCCGAAAAGTCAAGCGTTTTCGATAAACGCTATGACTTTTAGCTAGACCATAAACGGTCAAGCCATTGTTCGCAACGAACATGGCTACGTGATCGTCATTAGGTAGGTGTTAAACCCTCAAAAGGGCACCTCCTAATTACCACGTTTACTTAGTTAATTGTCAGGTCAATGTAATTAAAATAAAAGCCAAACGGGTCAGTTTTAAATAAAATTCATAACTGATATTGTAGAAGCTATAAAATTAGTTTTTTCACTTTAATAACCTAGTAAATATTAATTGAACATGTCTAGGCATGTTCAACCCGGCAATTCTGAGTTTAGGATCGGTTCGCAACCGAAAGTCGTAAAATTGGACTTTTGCTTTGACTTTCAGTTCTGACCCGAATTAGCTTAGTTTAGTTATGCCTTAGGGTTCCTTTGTGACCATATTATACGCTAGTATAACCCTCTAAGGTCATACTACATGGTCCCTTAGAAATCTGAATCATTTACATGTTTCCGTTAAATGCTTAAAAGTTGACCATTTTGCCCTTATGTTATAAAAATGAGATTTTTGAAAATGTGAGAGGACAAAAAGCTTTATTAATGATATATAAGTATGTCCTAAAAATTTCACATCAGTTTCTGGTCTGAAATAAAAGTTATGCAAGATATCGTAAAACAAAAGCTTTTTGTTAATTAAATGGCATTTTTGGCATAAATCATATTTAAACCCATTTTTTGGTGCCAAACTTTCTACCCACTGTTATAATATAATATTTAGGGATTTTTAGAAATTTTGTCCAAATTTTATACTAACCATAACATAGAGTTCTTGTGTAATTCGGTAATTGACGATAATGCCATTTTCATCAATAAAATGAGTTTTACATATCATTTACATGCCAAACCTTTTCCTACTGATGTCATATGTTAAATAAAATATTTTTAACATTAAAGACTGATCAAAACTTCAGAATTTTATAAACACCTTGAATGTCGTTAATTACCGACTTTTATGCTAATTAGGCGCATAGTATGGTTTAAAACCATATTTAACGCCTAAGACTTGTTACCTACTGATCTTATAAATAAATTTTTATACTTTAACAATAAGTATAAGTCTTGAACTCAGATTTCCAAATTTGACCTTAAAAGCATATGTGAAATTACCAAAATGCCCCTACGGTGCATAGTTTGGCCATAAATTATAAACCTCACATATGTATGATATCTTACTGATGTAACTTGATAAAATTAATATTTTTACTGTATATTTTAGATCAAAACCTCAGATTTGCTATTTAACCTCTTTTATAAACTTTAAAATGACCAAAATACCCTTACGGGGCTTAAATTGGTTTTAAATTCGTTTTGGGCATAATGGAAGATATCCTACTGATATCACAACATAATTTAAGCATAATAACTTATGGAACTTGTACATGACTCATTCGGTTACCCGTTATGCATATACGCGTTCGGTACGGTTTATGTAACTACTTTGCATAAATTAGCTGAAACGGGTCAAACCTTATCATTTTTACTTCAAAATCCAGAATGTATTTAGTTTACCCATTTTATACAAGTCTTCATACTTGTTGGGTCTAAATCACATTCTAATCCGGGCATCGCTTAATCTCGTGTTTTGCACCGTAAACTTTTCCTTAAAACTAACCGGTCTAAGTTAAAACTTAAATAAGACCCGTTAGGAATCTAATAGTTTATTAAAACCTTCGTTCCAGATTAGGAGCCCAGTAAAAGCTACTTGCACTTGCTGATTAGAATATACGGCTGAGTATAAATTACATTTTAGCTCAGGTAAATACTTTTAACTTATTTTCCCTATACGGGCTTGGGATACGGTAAATTATTACCGCTTGGTCGGGTATTGAATATTTAATCGATTAGTGGTTAAATAATTGAGATAACTCATTTTAATCTGTCTTGTTTGATACAAAGCATTTGGGGGTTAATATGACCGTGTCCTGGATATCCTCGGCTCATTCATTTGAAATGGCCACGACTTAAGCACGGGGTGTAGGCATACACCTGACAGTTGCGTATGTAAAACGGCATCTCACTCATGAGGAAACTTCTTGTGGGCTTATACTAGTGGTGTGTCTATTAATCTTGTCTCGGCTATTCTAACCGGGCACTAAACGTACGACAAACATATAAATCTGTATACAAGATTATTTTTATATAATTGTCCCAAGTTATAAAAGATTTTATGCCTTGTGCATCCAAACCAATTTTATAAACACTTTTCAAAAGAGTCAGTTAATTGTATTTACCAGTGTAAACTGACGTATTTTTCAAAAAGATTAAGTACAGGTACTACGCGTAATGGGTTGGAAGCTCCTGAGTATTAGATAAAGAGTCTTGCAAGCTCTTAATACTTTAAGTCTGTCGAACAATATTTTACTTTATGTTTTTAGATCCGCATGTGGATCCACATACAACCGCTTGTATAATATTTCATTATACTTTGTGTTTTGGTTTGTATTAATATTTTACTTTCAAGACTTCCGCTGTGCATTAAACTGTGATTATTTGACTATGATGATATCAACTACGTCACGATACTCCCCACCGGGCCCACCGTTAATACGTGGAAATATCGGGGTGTGACAGGTTGGTATCAGAGCCAACGTTTGAGTGAATTAAACACTAGCCTTTGTGTTTAATCTCAAATGACACAGTAGCATATTCCTTAGACTTTCTGAGTCTAGACTTAACATAGGAATGCTCTCATCCCTATTAAGTAAACATTGTTTTTGAGTTTATGTGTTTTAAATATGTCGCCAATCAAAGAAGCCGTTAATGGAGATTTTTCCCGTTCGAGGCTAAAATATGCTAAGCTTCATACCACAGCTAGAATGGGCGTGCGACCGGGTTGGAGGAAGACCTTTATGGACTCATTCCTAAAACCAAACCCATTGAATTCTTTTAAACAAACTGTGGAGTTCATACCAGGAGATCACTAAGGCTCCCATATTGAAGATGATACATGTGGATGCTATTAATCCCTATTTTCTACCTCCAAGTTTTGAAATTCCAGACTTGGACTATACCAGTCAAGACCTAATCCGTGATCCATGTCATTTCTTTAACCATTGAATCTTTGGATTCTACTTCTGCAATGGATCCTGGTTTGAAATGTTTACTTTATTCGCTAAAATCTTCAGAGTCGCTACTGCGCACGATGAATAAAGAAGGAGAAACAATCAGAATAAAGCAAGGAAGACATTAGAAACCCTTCTTCCATCACATTTAAATTTTTACCTTTAAGTCCTTGTATGGGCATTTGATTACTAAAGTCCTTTGTGGACATATTATTTCATCATAATCCTTATGGACCTATGTCGCCTAATAAGACTTTGTATATACGTATGTTTATCATAGTCCCTTCGAGGACATTATATTTCAAAATAGTCCCTTCGTGGACATTATATTACAATAAAATCCCTTAGTGGACGTCATATTTCTATATAGTCCCTTCGTGGACTTGGTATTTCAAAATAGTCCTTTCATGGACATTATATTTCAATATAGTCCCTTTGTGGACATTATAATCCAATAAAGCCCCTCGGTGGGCATGCTATTTCAATGTAGTCCTTTCATGGACAAGTGATTTTATTAAAAATCCCTTTTGTGGATACACTATTTAAATAGTCCCTGTGTGGACATACCTTTTGACTTAAGACCCTGTATGGGCTTTTGTTATATAGTCCTTACATGGACATGTTATTTCAATAAAAAATCTTTTTGTAAACATGTTATTTCATTAAAAATCTTTTGTTGACATATTATGTCATCAAAGTCCGCTGGCGAATATAATAATTCATAATAGTCCTTTCGAGGACTTATCATTGCACTATAGTCCCAATGTTAATATAACTTATAGTCCCTATAAGGACTTATATTTTCCTTTCAATTCCCACATGGACTAGTATCGCTTCAAAATCCCTATTAGGACCTATCTCTTATATATAGTCCCAGTATGGACATTTGTATATTATAATCCCAATATGAACATATCTTTCGATTTAAGTCCCTGTGAGGATATCTGATCAACAAAGTCCTTTTGTACGCACGCTATATCAATATAGTCCTTTTATGGATATGTTATTTCATTAAAATCCCTTTTAGGATATACTATTTCGAAATAGTCCCTTGTGGACATGAGATTTCACTATAGTCCCTTAGCGGACATGACATTTCATTATAGACCCTTCGTGGGCAAACTGTTTTAATATAGTCCCTAAACGGACTTATAATATTTTATAGTCCCCAAACGGACTTATAATTTTCTTTTAGTCCTCTGTGGACAAATATGATAATAAAAGTCCTGATTATGGCACTATTGTAAACTTCCTAATGATTTGGGAAGCTTTGAAAATTTTATATAGGTATTCATTTCGTCCTTTATCTAACAATAGTATCAATTTTATTCGAACTTTATCGATCTGCTGAATAATTTCAAAAAGATATTCTTAATGATGTACCCCTGCCATGTGGCAAGTCCACATTAGTTGGCCAAAACTTTTTGGTAGTTAAGGATGATTATTCCTTCTACTATGATAGTTAAGGGAGATACCCCTTCTATCCAGAGGTGGTGAACTATGTTCAAGCCTCCAAACCTATATGATCAATGCGATCATGGTAATATTGTGTAATCATTAAGACAAATTAATCCTTGTTAACATCTAAGAACATGTTAACACTCCTGGCAGTGTGACTTGACAGACCACACCAGCCGTCAAGCTATTTTAACTATGTCCAAGCCTTAAAGCTTATATGATCAACTTAGGTCATGGCAAGTATCATCATTGTGATGATCATAATATAAACATCCATTAGTGATGAAGTGCCTACGGGCTAAACTTGTTGTCCAAAAAGACAACGACAGTTGTGGTCTGTGACCCCCTTGTCTCAAGATATTGGACTATGTCCAAGCATAATAGTCTATATGATCAATGCGATCATGACTAATATCATCTGATATGGTGATCATATTATTAAACATCCTTAATGATGTTTTGCCTACGGGCCATAACATATTGTCCATTTGAGACATTGACATTGTGATCTTTATGATCCCCTTTTCCAAGGTAGTGAGCTATGCTCAAGCCTAATAGTCTATATATGATCAATGCGATCATGACTAATGTCATCTGAAACGATGGTCACAATAATTAACATCCTTTAGTGATATTTCGCCTACGGGCCAAATACTATATTGTCCATTAGTGACATTGACAATTGTGACCGTTATGGCTATTGTCCAAGGTGATGGGCAATGCCCAAGCCTCATACTATACAAGATCGATAAGATCTTGACAGATATCTTAAATTACGATAATTATATGTATATATATATAAACATCCATTAGTGATGACCAATTAGTAGCCTATGTGGCAAAAATAAATCGTCCTTCAAAATAATGACAGATGTACTCTATGACTCTCTGCCAAAGGTGAAGAACTATGTTCAAACCTTATAGTCTCTGATCAAATAAGATCGCAACTTATATATTAAAATGTCCTCCGTGACAGGCCTTTTGTGCCATATCCTATATGTCCTTTGCGACAAGGCCTTTGTGCCATACGACTATTAATGTCCTTGGTGGCAAGCCTATGTGCTACGTTTATATGTCCTTCATAACGGACTTATGTCCCATATCTTAAAAGTCCTCAAGGCGAGCCTTTGAGCTATCCAAAATTGTCAACATAACAAAGACAGTTGTGACATTTGATTCCCTGTCAAAAATATAAGGGACTCGATCCAAACCCTAAATGCCATTGATGGTCCTCTTATGACCTAGGCTAAATGTAATTGATAAACATACAAATAACATTCATTAGGAATGTTTATAACCTATTAGCCTATATGGTTTAATGATACCATAGCTAATGTATGTTAGGTCGTCAGGACGGTGACTAACTATTGTAATGCAATTAAGAAATTGTTTAATCTGATGTTTAGTATCAAGCTTCGAGTAAGGCAAACTCGGATCAGACAAAACAATAGTCGTGATACTACAGATGCGACAAATGCTAATGATGCAACAAATGTGAACCTCAATGTTAATGGAGTTAATCTCCAAGCTGGGATTGACGCAACTATTAGAAAGGCCATGAGAAAGGTCATGAAAAGGTTCAAAGAGCCAAATGCTACTTGCTCTAAATCACATTCCTCTGCTTATAAGAAGAGCTTTATTCGTACTTCGAATGCAAAGAATAAACCAAATAAGATCATATATGACAAGAAGCCACGTTCCTCTAAAGGATGTACTTAAAAGAACTTTGTCTCTTGCAAGTCAAGAGACTTCAATAGCGAAAAAGGGGCCATTGATTGCATGAAATTGTTGGATGAAATAGAAACCATTATGTGTATCAGCGGTTATGCTAGAAAGGATGTTGTAAGTTATGTATCACAGACATTCAATGGCAATGCCCTTAGTTGGTAAGAACATTAATAAAGTCCACAAGAAAGATACCCTCATACAATGTGGGATGGTCCAAGTTTACGGACCTTATCAGAAAAACCTATTGTCCGCAACATGAAATGGAAAAGGTGGAATCAGAAGTTTTTGACTATCACCATAAAAAGTTCTAGGCTGTAGACAGTACGTTACAGACTTTAATTCATTATCTGAAATAGTGCCCTTTTCGGTTAACCCAAAATCTAAGGTTAAAGCATAAATTATTTGCAGTTTAGCATCGGAAATAAGAGGGCATATTAAGGTTTCAAAGCCTGCTTCTTGTAAATCCATTATGGATCTATCTCAGCCACTCACATTATATGGGTTAAGAAATAAACCAGTCAAAGCTGAGACTACCAGAAAAGGAGAAAGGAGGATAACTCCCAGAAATCTAAGAAAAAGGGGTGTAGTTAAGTTAGAAAGACTAAGAATGGAGGCGCCTAAACCCTCCTGATGAATGCTTGAGGCAGTTCGTATCAATAATGGCACCAGGTACACCCTTATCGTGAATTAATTGATAAGAATTCTGTTTTGATTCAGGAACTATTAGGTCTTTCATAGATCATAAGCATAGCAAACTTTTAAAATTTTTCCATAAGAACTCCAGATATTAAGTGTAAGGTAAAACCTACCGACGAAAATCATAGGAACCATTTCTTCTATTCTTATCGGAAATCTTCATTCATAAGATCTGGAGTACTCTATCTTCAGATGGAGTACGACAATATATGTTATTTTATTTTTGATATCTCATTGATTTCTATCAACTGCGAATGCCAGATTATGCCTGATAAAAGCGCCATATGAGGATTGGCATATCCTAGTGTGTCCCGTAGATTGCTTCCATGCCTGATCAGTATAGAGGTTTAATGCACGGAACCACTGAGATATCCCAATGGTCATATTGTACTAGAGTCAGCTAATGGTATTCAAAGAAGATACCCAGTATAGAAATGTCCAAATCACAAGTTAAGGCATCTATGCATTCATAAAGAAAAAATGAGTCATTTATATGGCACGGATAACAATAGATGAACTGAAGCCTGAGATTCAGAATATCTCTGTCAAATCTGTGAATCTCGATTGTCTTCCTCATAGAACTACCATGTTTACCTCTTGAGAGGCAAATAGAGTTGAGATTAATATCCCACTTAGGGCTGCATCTATTGAAAAATCTCCATATCGGTTAGTACCGACGGAAATGGAAGAACTAAGAACCAATTAGATAAGCTTTTAGAGAAGGTTTCATAAAGCCTAATTCAATTCTGAGAGCTTCGGTATTATTAATTAAGAAAGATGGTTCATTATGCTTATGCATTGATTACCGCAACCCTATTTAGGCAACAATTAAGAATCGCCATCAGCTGCCCAGGATTGCCGATTTGTTCGACTAACAGTGGGGTTAGCTATTCTTTAAAGATTGGATTAAGCAGTTATTGGAATGACTATCTCGCCTTAAATAAGCTTTCCTAGAACTAATAGTTAGTATGAAAGCATCAAGGATGCTCCTTTGGAGACCTTGATGGAATGTCAAATGTCCGTTAATGGACGCAAGTTTGGTAAGTCCGATTATCAGTATCTGAAATTACCCTGAAGATAAAGGATATGATCATACAAATCCGTGATCGTCTTAAAGTTGCCAATAATCGGCAGAAAAATCAATATTTGATGAGAACCGCAAACCTCTTAAGTTCTCCCTAAGGAACAAGATTCAACAGAAAGTACCACCCTAGAAAGGTGTGCTGCATTTTGATATAACGGACAAGTTAAACTCTAAATATATTGGATCATTCGAGAAAAATCGAATATGTCAAGATCGGTAGCTTATAAGCTGAAACTTACCTAAGGAGCTTGACGGCAATCACAATGTGTTTCACACTGGTGATTTCAGAATATGACTAGCTGATAAGTCGATAGCATTACCACATTAATGTGTAGACTAACAAAAAACTTATGGTTTGTTAAGAAACCAGAGTCGAATACGGATCGACAAGTTATGAAGCTCCAAAAAGAAAACATGTACCTATTATAAAGGTCAACTGGGGTGCCCGTAGAGGCCCCTGTAATGCTCCGCTCTTTCCATATTTCCATTTTTAGAAAATACGTGTTCGTTTTCTTATTTTTGGAATCACAATCGAAATCAGATCGGAAAACGGATTTAAAACGACAAGCAACACATTTTTACACGATTTTTACCGTAACCGACGAACAGACGCGCAAACAACGTCTATCGACACTATTTTACGCCTTTTAAATCTAAAAATTTTAGTTACAAGTTACAAAGTGTTCGGGTATTGATAACGGGTCTAGGAATTACGGGCCACTTAAACACGGGATTGGGCTTGTGGGCCTTGGGCCCAAGCCCACAAAACAAAACCCTACCTACATAAGACTAGTATAACCCTAACTGTTCTTTATTTTCAGCCGTTTCATAACCTGTTCCCTCCCAAAATCTCTAAAACCTCATATTCATCAAAACTCAGTCACTGCTTCTTATCTCTCTCTCTCTCTCGATTTGATGAACAGACAACACACGCACACAAAGATGGATATAACTTCATCTCCTTCATGTCTCTTACAAACAAACCCAAACCCACAATCAGACATTCCTTGTTTACAAATCTTGACCCTATTCTAGATTTCAAACAAAATAAACCAAACATTTACGGACTTCCAAAACAAGATTTATGGGTGATAAAAGTTCAATCATTTGGTTCATAACATTACTGTGTCGACACCACAAAACGTTTCGGACACCTTTCACAGTTGCCGGAGAAGAACTAGAAGTCGTCGGAGGACACGTGCTCGCTGGAACTCACCGGAGACCTACAGACATCAACGGGAGTCAGCTCCTCCTTTTTATTTCGCGCGGGTTCTCGTCGGAAGCCAACCGAAGACCTACGGTCATCGTGAAGGGGATCATTTCATCTCGTATCGGTATACCCTTCTACTTCGTTTGTTTTTTTTTTTTTTGGGTTAAAACTTTGTTGAAATTCTATACGTTATGTTGTTTAATCATTCATACAAAGGGAGTGTTTGGAAAATGTTATAACAGTATGTCCAAATGAAGAAGATGATAAGCAGCGCAGATGTTTAAAAAAACTAAAACCAATCAATTATTAAACAAAAACACATGTAGTCCAGTGGTGTGTTGATGTTGATGAGAGGCAGAGGTCACGGGTTCGACCCGGCCTCCTGTTTTTATCACTGCCGTTTTTCTTTTCTTTATTTAAAACTGAAATATTGGATAAATGGATCTATTGTATAAATTTAATAAAAACACAGATACAACACAAATCCTCAGCAGCCCAGTTGGTTGTTGCCGTTGTTAAGATGTAGGAGAACACGGGTTCGATCTCGGTCTTCTACGAAACCGTTGCATCTTTTGATTCCCTTTTTATAAGTGTTTTTTTTTTTGTATTTATAATTCATTTTTCTTTCTCAATTAAACCATTAAATTTGATAATAACTTAAATAATTAACAAATTTGTATAGTCAGTTAATAACACTAAATATTTAAATATGAGATAAATTTTAATATCTAAGCAACTAAATCGTAAACAATAAATCATAGGAATCATATTTAACCAATAACTAATAACGAGATCGTCGTGTGATATTGTAAATATGTAGGTTAAACGCTTTTGTCCATTCGGAATCCTTTTCCCTATCTTTTATTCGTGCGTTATTTTACAAGGAATCGCAAACGCAACCACTCGTGATCTCGAGACTCCACCAACTTTCCTCGCTGTTTAAGTGTACTTCCTACGCAAAACTGTGAGTATACTTGACCTATTTTACCGTTTTCACACTTTTGGGTGTAACATGTTTTATATACGAAACACACTTATTATACATATTCTTTTGCAAATACATAAACAAACAATCCAATACATGCTTACTATTTGTTATGCTTGATTCGTGTTTTCTAGGTGATTCTTATGTGATGAACTTGTCATTAGCTTCGTACAAGCCTCCACTTAACATGTATAGCGCTATAGGAGTAACGCACCACCCGTGAACGAGAGGTCATGTTAGGTTTATTCATTCATACTTGCGTAAACAGAGGGTTGACTTGTAATTCGCATGTCAGTTTATACGTTAATCTTGATAATTAGGTTTGCCATGTGGATTGTTCCTAATTATTTTTTATACTTATATACTACGCACCAAACTTGTATGCTCGCCAATACTTTTCATATTGAACTACACTTTTAAAACATGTTGCAGGTTTAGCGATGATGTTGGTGATGCATGGAATCTAGTAGGATGCTTAGATATACACACTTTAATTTGTATTCTTATTGTATTGTATTTCATTATTCATGATGTTGTATTTACTTCAATTTCTTGTAATTGATTCTTTAGAAATGAAATGAAATTTATTATTTAAATACTTGTCACAATTATTAGTGTTATGATGTCTCGAGCAATCTATTTGGTCTCACTCCGATGTTTCCGCCATCGGTTGGGGTGTGACAGATTGGTATCAGAGCCATAACTATAGGTAATTAGGAAAATTGCCATGCTTTTGACCTAGTCTATAGTTAAGCACCAAATTCGACCATACTTGCTTCACATGCCACTTTTATGAAACATCTTTGTGTGTTATCCTTGAAATGTCTCTTACGTGTTAATTTCTTGAAATGCTTTATGTGCTCATACTTGTTATTATTTCGAACAAACGTCTTTTACTCGTTCATACTAAACTCGCAAACACTCATATTTCATAAACGAGACAACTTCACCAAAATAGGCGTGAAACCCACAATTTGGTGAAAGACTCCCAATCCACCTATTCTTTTTACACAAAATCCACCACCAAGCTAGGAGTGAGATCCTCACCTTGATGGAGAATTTCCATTTTCAAATTCTAGTGGACCCTTGTCGAAGTGTCGAAATTAAATTTTTGACCCGACGAGTACCAACCACACTTAGGGTACGAAATCGTCAAGTTAGGGGTGAAACCTGCACCTTGTCGACTAGTTCCGCTCCTTTATCTTCAAAATCCCGCCAAGTCTCGAATTTTCGATTGATTTGGAACATGTAGTAACTGGAAGGGTGAATACTGTTAACCGAGATATCGGCGAGAGTATTCCACCTTTTAGGCCAAAGCATGTTTCTCAAATTCAAAGGAATTTTCGACCACTTTGGTTTAGTCAAAGTTCCCTTTTGGAACAATCCAAGTTTTAATCAAACTTGTGCTTTACTATCAATCGCTTTTGTATGATACAATTCTCTCGTTTCAAATTCAAATTTATTTTCGAGATCATTTTTTTTCTCACACACACATCATACTAAATCTTTTCATGAATTTATACATATGCATGATTTCAAAACACCACTCGATTTTGTTTACATTCTTTGTAACACCAAAAAGGAGACATATCATCGAGATAGGAGTGATTTCCATACCTTGACGATTAACTCCACTCCTTCTTTTCTTAAGACGACCTCACCGACGAGTTAGGGATGATTCCCTTACTAGGTGATCGTACCAAAATTTTCTTTCAAAAGAGACTTCATCATACAACACAATCATATTTTACACCTAAATCGTTTATCATTCGTCAAAATCCCTACTTATGCGAATTTCAAAATTTATTATTCTATCAAAACGTATTCTTTATCTCATAATCTATTTCACGTAAATCATAATACACGAAAACTCTTAATCATGCTTAAATTCGTTATTTTTCAATTTATACTATTAACGCAATCTTTATTATTCGTACCTACACTCATACTCATACGTTTTATATTTATACTTACACCCACATACGTATTTATACTTACACTTATACTTATGCTCATACTTTCCTTCATACTCATGATTCATACATTCGTACCCGTACGCGAGCGGAATCCTAGGGATTCGCTTACGTGGGTCCCATACATGCTTAAACATAAACATGCTTACATATTACGTTCTTATACGTACCCGTCCTTATTTTCCAAATTTATGTATACCCTAATTCACACGCAACTAGTACAAGCTATGTGGATCATGCGACGATCAAGATAATCGCGGGTGCACACGGGATTATAGTGATAGGCGCATGAGAATCATGGAGTGTACTGCTGTGTATGGTACGACACGGAACGTAACATGACACCGAATATGAAACGGATGTAATGTGGTCAAAACATGGTGGATACGCCGCTGGTACTTCCTATACATAAGGGTTTTCACTATGTTGCCAAGTTTTTCGCAAAACGTGTCATGAGAAATTCGGTGTTTTGCAGACCTTTTAGACCCAATACAAAACTTTAGCAACTCACAAACGCATTGCTAAGCGCGCGATATCCGATTATGCATGACGAGACTTCATTCTTAACACGTTTCTTCGTTCGTCCAATACACTTACCCTTCTCATACTTGCATTCGTTTATTAGATCAAACATTCCCTCTCCTACCTCCGTTATTCCCCGTTATCCATTGTCTTTCATACAAGCCTCGTTACAAAAAAAATATGTTTACACGTGCGAAGTCTAAAAGTACTTTCTTGGTTAAAGTTATCTTTCTATTCCTTATTTATGTGCAAACATACTTAATTGGCCGTTACCTCCAAAATCGTTTTACTTAAAACACCTAATGTCCTCGTTCCTCGTCAATAAATAAATTCTTAAAGTGATTTATTATTTTGAAAGCAACGAAATTCTTCTTACAATTTGCAGTGCGGTGACACTTTTCATCGAAATGCTAACCGTTTCAAACGAAAGTTTTACTCCTTGGATATCATAGTTTAAAGTTACCTCTTCATTTTGGGTCATTCGAACTTGTTTAAACTCGTTTGCCCCTACACACACATGCACATTTTATTTATAACTAATGCCTTAAATCATTTTAGTCAAACAACCATTTTTTTTACAAACCTAACTTTTCGTTCTTAAAAACTTCAAACTTTTTGGCTCGTATCCAAACTCCCGAGTCTCGATTTCAGACGACCATTCCTTACCAAATCCTTTATTAAGTCTTCCTCTTGAATAAATTTCGGGACGAAATTTCCTAAAGGAGGGGAGACTGTAACGCTCCGCTCTTTCCGTATTTCCATTTTTAGAAAATACGTGTTCGTTTTCTTATCTTTGGAATCACAGTCGAAATCAGATCGGAAAACGGATTTAAAACGACAAGCAACGCATTTTTACGTGATTTTTACCGTAACCGACGAACAGACGCACAAACAACGTCTATCGACACTATTTTACGCCTTTTAAATCTAAAATTTTAGTTACAAGTTACGAAGTGTTCGGGTATTGATAACGGGTCTAGGAATTACGGGCCACTTAAACACGGGATTGGGCTTGTGGGCCTTGGGCCCAAGCCCACTAAACAAAACCCTACCTACATAAGACTAGTATAACCCTAATTGTTCTTTATTTTAAGCCGTTTCATAACCTGTTCCCTCCCAAAATCTCTAAAACCTCATATTCATCAAAACTCAGTCACTGCTTCTTATCTCTCTCTCTCTCTCGATTTGATGAACAGACAACACACGCACACAAAGATGGATATAACTTCATCTCCTTCATGTCTCTTACAAACAAACCCAAACCCACAATCAGACATTCCTTGTTTACAAATCTTGACCCTATTCTAGATTTCAAACAAAATAAACCAAACATTTACGGACTTCCAAAACAAGATTTATGGGTGATAAAAGTTCAATCATTTGGTTCATAACATTACTGTGTCGACACCACAAAACGTTTCGGACACCTTTCACAGTTGCCGGAGAAGAACTAGAAGTCGTCGGAGTACACGTGCTCGCCGGAACACACCGGAGACCTACAGACATCAACGGGAGTCACCTCCTCCTTTTTGTTTCGCGCGGGTTCTCGTCGGAAGCCAACCGAAGACCTATGGTCATCGTGACGGGGATCATTTCATCTCGTATCGGTATACCCTTCTACTTCGTTTTTTTTTTTTTTTGGGTTAAAACTTTGTTGAAATTCTATACGTTATGTTGTTTAATCATTCATACAAAGGGAGTGTTTGGAAAATGTTATAATAGTATGTCCAAATGAAGAAGATGATAAGCAGCGTAGATGTTTAAAAAACTAAAACCAATCAAATATTAAACAAAAATACATGTAGTCCAGTGGTGTGTTGATGCTGATGAGAGGCTGATGCGTGTGAAGTGTCGTATAGATTTAATGTATATTTTAAGCCCTTTAACACTTTTTTAGTCAAGTTTTAAATTTATAAAACACGATATTTACTAACACTAAACACACATATGGGCAAGTGCACCCATCGTGAGCGTAGTATAGTGTTGGTAAGATACCGAGGTCGTCCAAGGACACAAGAGCTTTTAGTACCGGTTTATCCTCAACGTCTAATCAAATCAAAAGTTAGAAAAAGGTTTTTAAACTAGAAAAATAAAACTAACTAAAATGCTGAAAAATAAAATAAAATAAAACACAGATAGACAAGATGAATCACTTGGATCCAACTCGTGTGTAGTGTAACCTTTGATTATTTCTGCACTTTTGCACTTTTTAAGAGATTATCTTAGTTATTGTAGTAGGCCGCTCTTTTGAAGGTGACGTTACCCTCAACCCAGTAGTTTGAGTCAGCAAGGATACAATCCTAAAGAGTTGGATTATTGAAAGATAATTAATTAAGTTATTAATGCATAATGTGGTAGGCCCCTCTTTTGAAGGTGACGTTACCCTCGGCTAAGTAGTCTGAGTCAGCAGGGATACAGTCCTAAGTAGCCGGGTTAAAGTATTAATAGTAGCTTACATATGAGGGGATCAAAGAGTTTGGACCCCCGCCATCCAATACCGGTGGGTATTGAAGGAGGTCCTACTAAATTTGACCCAGGTACTTGCAGGATCTATACACTGAACAAGGCAAGACTCTTACCAAACCGTTCCCTTAACCCCCGACCAGGTAGCCAACATATCTCCATATAGACCGTGGAGATATGAATGGTGAAAATCTTTTATTTTATATAGACAGTAAAATAATGTCTAGACACCAATGACAAACGATAAGGAAGAATCACCTTCAACATATGAAACTAGTTATTAAAGTCATTAATACATAACCAAATAAAAAGTGCGAAAAGATTAAAAATAAAAAGTATTACACTAAACACTTGTCTTCACCAAGTGATGTAAGAGACTTAGGCAAACATGGCCTTTGATTGTCAAGAACTCTTATGATCAATCTTGGATCCCGAGACTACTACACACACTCTATGATGGATGATGGAAGATGGTGGTGGATGTGGGTTGTGATGGTGGTGGAGTGTGGGTGTAGTGTGAGAGAGGTGGTTTGCCAAGGGATGGTTTGCAAATGAGCCAAGCACCCCTATTTATAGCCTAAACAGCAGCTCGGGCACGGCCCCGTGTCCATTGGGCTCGGCCCCGTGTCCATATTCCTTCTCTTTCTTCATTAATTGCAGTTTGTCTGCATTAGTTGACCATGCCCCCGTGCCCGTTGGGCACGACCCCGTGTGCAGTAGCGTATCTGTACTATCAAGATTTCCTCAGATTCTGCGAATCTTAGAGTTGACCACGGCCCCGTGTCTGCTGGGCACACCCCCGTGGTGGGTGATAGAAGCTTCTACAGCTTTGTCTTTTCTGCAGACACTTGGGCACGCCCCCGTGCTCACTGAGCACGGGGCTTGTTCAGCCTTCTGTTTTCTTGTTTTTGCTTAGGAAGATGTTGTCGGGGGGTCGGGCATGCCACGTTTATCCCTTTTCTTGTATTTTTGTTAGATTTAGCTGCCTTTTTGCTTCTTTTGTTTATTTGAGCTCATTTAATCCTGAAAATACAAAAGGAAGACAAAAACACACTTTTTCCAACATTAGTACTAAGAAAGGGTTAGTTTTATGCCACAATTGATGTAATTTATATGTTGCATTTTGCACACATCAAATACCCCCACACTTGAATCTTTGCTTGTTCTCAAGCAAAACTCTTTATAATGTGGCTTTACACTCCCAAATGGAATGGGTATAAGAGAAGGTTTTTGGGCTTGTCATAGAGTGTCGGGATTTCCAAGATTCTTTATTGAGTTTTATTTTTATTTATTTACAATCCTATTCGTCATGATTTATTTAAAACATTACATAAGATAAATTACTTATTAGGGCATAACATGCCTTTTTAAAATTCCATTTATATACAAGTTCACATACCTCACGGGGGATCACTCAACACTCGGCCGAAGATGTATTTTTGTGAAACACTCGAGAGCGACATGGAACTTACTTCTACCATAAGCTTGCCAAGCAATCAATCCTCCTCCTTTTTTAACTAAATACCTTTGTAAATATCAAGAGGACTTTTGGGGTGAAGGGTTAGGCTTGGGTTAAAGGTAGGTGGTTGGGTTAGTGGTTAGTAAAAAAAAAGGCGAAAAAAGCGTCGGTTTTTGCAAAACATATTGTTTTTGTGACCTTTTATTCCAATGAAGTATTATTCAAACAAACCTTTTTGATGAGCTTTGTTTGTTTATTGCAAACTTCATTTTTCTTTTCTTCTTTATCAAAGATATATTTTTTTTAACATAAAAGAGTCACACAAAAACCGAGCTTTGTTACTAAAATAAAAGGATTAAAATGAAAAAGGGTTTTGGTGGGTAAAATGGGTGTTTGTTTTGGGTTAAGAAATGAAAAGGTTTAGGCTCAAAGGGGTTAACTAGGGGGATTTTGGGTAGGTAGTAAAAAAAGAAAATAATGGTGTAGAAATAAAAAGGGTTAGTCCTAATGCCTCCATCATTTACTTACTCGGGTTTAAGTTGGTAAGGACCGGGAATGTATCGTCATGGCAAGTTCTTGATTCGTAAGAACCAAGCGGCTATTCACACAAGAAACGAAAGATAAGCATTTAGTTTAAAGATGTGTATTTGTATGCTCAATAAAGGCTCAAAACTCACTTTTTATGGGAATGGGTTTTTATGTGATCAAGTATATATAATCAAATTTTAACTAGGTTTGTCATGCCGTTTCATAATTTTCTTATGTTGGTTCTTTTTATCACGGCGCTATCGGTTGTAAATTTGTAAAAATATCACCTTTTTAGAACTTGAAATTCCCAACTTAAACCTAGACAAGTAAAAAAATGAAAATTTTTGAAAAAATTTGGGGTGATTAGCGGTTCCAATAGAGTTTTGTGTAAGGCTTGTAATTATGACTTGCAAAATTCAAGGTTTTAGCATCCCCCCCCCCCCCCCACACTTAAATTACACATTGTCTTCAATGTGTCCCAAAAATAAGTTTTTAGGTTGATTGGACGTGTAAAAAGGTGTGTAAAAGCAAAATTTCATGTTACTGGGCGTCTGGACATGGCCCCGTGGTGTCCGGGCACGGCCCCGTGTTCAGATCGACAGTAACAGAAAATGAGTAAAAAGAAACAGAAGCCTGGGCACGGGGGCGTGCTGGGTGAGCACGGCTCGTGTCCAGTTACCTGAACTGGGCAATTTTCTGCAGATGGTTGAGCACGGGCTGTGTTGGGTGAGCACGGCCCCGTGCTGAACTTGTTGTAATGAAGAAAAATCTGTCGGATGGCCCTGTTTTTGTGCATGGGGTGTTGGTGCAAGTTTCCCTTAGTATCCTTCACCATCCCGAGTGTGTTTTATTCCTGAAAATTAAAACTAAACTAGAAAACATAAAAATTAATCTAAACTAAGCTAAGGATAGTTCCGCGGAATGCCTCCGTGGTGCGCCACATTTATAAGGGTCCTTGGCTAGACCCAAAGCCTGGTCATATGTCACCCAAGTGGGATGTTTTGCATCCCATGCTACACCGTCGGAGAGCATCATCCAAACTTGAGTCAATGACCTTCATGTAGTTGACCGGGTCGCCGTCTTCTACTCTTTTTCCAACTCCAAACTTCATTTCCTCGTCCCCAATTTTCAATGTTAGTGTTCCATCATTCATATCTACCACTGCTTGGGCCGTAGCTAGGAATGGCCTCCCTAGGATGAGTGGTACTTCGGCATCTTCCTCCATATCTAGTATGACAAAGTCGGCCGGAAATACAAATTTACCGACTTTGACCAATAGATTTTCAGCGACACCTTGTGGATATTTGACGGATCTATCGGCGAGTTGTATGCTTATTTTTGTAGGGCTTGTTTTTCCTAAGCCGAGTCGGTTGAACATTGATGAAGGCATGAGGTTGATGCTTGCCCCGAGATCGGCTAGTGCATTATGAATGGGGGATTCCCCAATCGAGCAAGGAATTGTGAAGCTTCCGGGGTCAAACTTATTTTGCGGGAGTTTGTTGAGTAGTAAGGCGGAGGATTCTTCGCCTAAGTTAACTAATTGCAATGATTCAATTTTCCTTTTATGAGTGAGGAAGTCCATCATGAATTTGGAATATTTAGGCATTTCAGTTAGGACTTCGATAAATGGAATATTAACATGCAATTGTTTTAGTAAATTTTTGAACTTTGCGAATTGTTCATCGGTCTTTTGACGACTTAACCGACCGGGGTATGGAACCGGAGGAGTCTTAGTAGGCTCTTGAATTGGTGGATAAGCCTTCTCTTGTTGGGGCGTGGGTGGAGTTAAGGTTTGGCTAGATTGGCTTCTTTCAGTTGGTGGTAATGGAGCCTCCTCGGGACCCACGGTTCGGTTTCTCAATGTGATGAGATGTACTTGTGCCTTTGGATTGGTTTCGGTATTACTCGGTAACGCACCTTGTGGTCTCTCGGAGAAATTTTGCGCTATTTGATTTAACTGTTTTTCAATGTTATGAATACTAGCTTGTTGATTTCTAAAATTCAATTCCAATTGTTGAAATCGATCCGAGTTTTTCTTTTCAGTGTCGGAGATGAGACGAGATAAAGTATCTTCAAGCCTTTCTCGTCCACCTTGTTGTTGAGAGAAATTTTGTGACTCGATTCTTGGTTGTTGAAAGTTTGTTTGTTGGTTTAGATTTTGTTGGTTACTACCATTGCCGGGTTCTCTCCAACCAAGGTTAGGGTGGTTACGCCATCCTTGGTTGTAGGTACCCGTTGGGGGACCCGACGGCCTAGGTCTATTATCAATGTAGTTTACCGATTCTGTTTTATCATCAACTTCTTTCATACAACTCCAATTTTCATGTGGTCCACCACACCCCTCGCAAGTCATAACCGAGACCGTTTTTGCCATTTCTAACTTTTTTTAATTTTTGAAGAGAGGGCCTCGATTTGGGCTTGCAAGGAAGTGCTTTCATCAACCTTATAGGCACCCGGGGCAACGGATTTATTGCCTCGGGGAGTGTGCCACTGAAAATTGGTTTGAGCAATTTCCTCAATTTGATTATAAATTTCATTTGGGCGACGATTACCTAAAAGTCCCCCGGAGCTAGAGTCAAGTGTTTGTCTTGTGTGTGGCGACAACCCATTGTAGAAAGTGGATACTTGTTGCCATACCGCAAGACCATGATGAGGACACTTTCTTAGTAGCTCCTTGAATCTTTCCCAAGTTTCATATAAAGATTCCCCATCCTCTTGTGAAAATGTATTAATTTTAGTCATTAATTTAGTCGTTTTAGCAGGTGGGAAATATTTATATAGAAACTTTTGGGCTAGTTCATCCCAGGTGTTTACCGAGCCAACTGGGAGGGTATTAAGCCAAGCCTTAGCCCGGTCTTTTAGTGAAAATGGAAACATTCGAAGGCGGATGGCATCGTTTGATGCTCCATTGATCCGAAAAGTATCACATATTTCTAAGAAGTTAGTGATATGTAGATGGGGATCCTCGTCCGCAAGCCCATGGAAGGTTGCGGAGTTTTGAATCATTTGTCTCAAATGCGGCCGAAGTTCGAAGTTGTTGGCTTCGACATTCGGTGCATTGATAGCGGCGCCAAGATTACCCACGGTGGGTCGTAGGTAATCCATGAGGGTACGTTGATCCGCCATTGGAAGTGGGTCCCCGTAACTTTCTCTTGGTTTTTAGCTTTAAGTCTTTTTCTGAGAAAGCGTTCGGGTTCTTCTAAGGGTTCTTTTATGTCTCTACTAGAACTGGAGCTCATACACTACGTAGAAAGTTCAGATGTGGCGCCTGGGTTCCAAGTCCAGCAATAAAAACAGAAAAGAAAGTTGGTCAGAAGGTTCACCACGGCCCCGTGCTCAGGTGAACACGACCCGTGGTCGGAAATGCAGTAATTGTTTTCCGGATCCCTGTTACTGGGGAGTTTGACACGGCCCCGTGCTGCACCGACACGGCCCCGTGCTCAACTCACTGTAACTCGGAAAATATAAACTGCCAGTAATGACGCTGAGCACGGCCCCGTGTCCACTGAAAAACTAAGAAAATCCTAAAAAAAACAGAAAAATAAGAAAAAATGATTAGGCCGTTGATTCCTAACTTTCTTAAAATCCTTGTGTCCCCAGCAATGGCGCCAAAAAACTTGATGCGTGTGAAGTGTCGTATAGATTTAATGTATATTTTAAGCCCTTTAACACTTTTTAGTCAAGTTTTAAATTCATAAAACATGATATTTACTAACACTAAACACACATATGGGCAAGTGCACCCATCGTGAGCGTAGTATAGTGTTGGTAAGATACCGAGATCGTCCAAGGACACAAGAGCTTTTAGTACCGGTTTATCCTCAACGTCTAATCAAATCAAAAGTTAGAAAAAGGTTTTTAAACTAGAAAAATAAAACTAACTAAAATGCTGAAAAATAAAATAAAATAAAAAACAGATAGACAAGATGAATCACTTGGATCCGACTCGTGTGTAGTGTAACCTTTGATTATTTCCGCACTTTTGCACTTATTAAGAGATTATCTTAGTTATTGTAGTAGGCCCCTCTTTTGAAGGTGACGTTACCCTCAACCCAGTAGTTTGAGTCAGCAAGGATACAATCCTAAAGAGTCGGATTATTGAAAGATAATTAATTAAGTTATTAATGCATAATGTGGTAGGCCCCTCTTTTGAAGGTGACGTTACCCTCGGCTAAGTAGTCTGAGTCAGCAGGGATACAGTCCTAAGTAGCCGGGTTAAAGTATTAATAGTAGCTTACATATGAGGGGATCAAAGAGTTTGGACCCCCGCCATCCAATACCGGTGGGTATTGAAGGAGGTCCTACTAAATTTGACCCAGGTACTTGCAGGATCTATACACTGAACAAGGCAAGACTCTTACCAAACCGTTCCCTTAACCCCCGACCAGGTAGCCAACATATCTCCATATAGACCGTGGAGATATGAATGGTGAAAATCTTTTATTTTATATAGACAGTAAAATAATGTCTAGACACCAATGACAAACGATAAGGAAGAATCACCTTCAACATATGAAACTAGTTATTAAAGTCATTAATACATAACCAAATAAAAAGTGCGAAAAGATTAAAAATAAAAAGTATTACACTAAACACTTGTCTTCACCAAGTGATGTAAGAGACTTAGGCAAACATGGCCTTTGATTGTCAAGAACTCTTATGATCAATCTTGGATCCCGAGACTACTACACACACTCTATGATGGATGATGGAAGATGGTGGTGGATGTGGGTTGTGATGGTGGTGGAGTGTGGGTGTAGTGTGAGAGAGGTGGTTTGCCAAGGGATGGTTTGCAAATGAGCCGAGCACCCCTATTTATAGCCTGAACAGCAGCTCGGGCACAGCCCCGTGTCCATTAGGCACGGCCCCATATCCATCTTCCTTCTCTTTCTTCATTAATTGCAGTTTGTCTGCATTAGTTGACCACGCCCCCGTGTCCACTGGGCACGACCCCGTGTGCAGAAGCGTATCTGTACTATCAATATTTCCTCAGATTCTACGAATCTTAGAGTTGACCACGGCCCCATGTCCGCTAGGCACGTCCCCGTGGTGGGTGATAAAAGCTTCTACAGCTTTGTCTTTTCTGCAGACACTTGGGCACGCCCCCTTGCTCACTGAGCACGGGGCGTGTTCAGTCTTCTGTTTTCTTGTTTTTTCTTGGGAAGATGCTGTCGGGGGGTCGGGTGTGCCACGTTTATCCCGTTTCTTATATTTTGTTAGATTTAGCTGCCTTTTTGCTTCTTTTGTTTATTTGAGCTCATTTAATCCTGAAAATACAAAAGGAAGACAAAAAACACACTTTTTCCAACATTAGTACTAAGAAAGGGTTAGTTTTATGCCACAATTGATGTAATTTGTATGTTGCATTTTGCACACATCAGAGGCAGAGGTCACGGGTTTGACCCGGCCTCCCGTTTTTATCACTGCCGTTTTTCTTTTCTTTATTTAAAACTGAAATATTGGATAAATGGATCTATTGTATAAATTTAATAAAAACACAGATACAACACAAATCCTCAGCAGCCCAGTTGGTTGTTGCCGTTGTTAAGATGTAGGAGAACACGGGTTCGATCTCGGTCTTCTACGAAACCGTAGCATCTTTTGATTCCCTTTTTATAAGCGTTTTTTTTTTGTATTTATAATTCATTTTTCTTTCTCAATTAAACCATTAAATTTGATAATAACTTAAATAATTAACAAATTTGTATAGTCAGTTAATAACACTAAATATTTAAATATGAGATAAATTTTAATATCTAAGCAACTAAATCGTAAACAATAAATCATAGGAATCATATTTAACCAATAACTAATAACGAGATCGTCGTGTGATATTGTAAATATGTAGGTTAAACGCTTTTGTCCATTCGGAATCCTTTTCCCTATCTTTTATTCATGCGTTATTTTACAAGGAATCGCAAACGCAACCACTCGTGATCTCGAGACTCCACCAACTTTCCTCGCTGTTTAAGTGTACTTCCTACGCAAAACTGTGAGTATACTTGACCTATTTTACCGTTTTCACACTTTTGGGTGTAACATGTTTTATGTACGAAACACACTTATTATACATATTCTTTTGCAAATACATAAACAAACAATCCAATACATGCTTACTATTTGTTATGCTTGATTCGTGTTTTCTAGGTGATTCTTATGTGATGAACTTGTCATTAGCTTCGTACAAGCCTCCACTTAACATGTATAGCGCTATAGGAGTAACGCACCACCCGTGAACGAGAGGTCATGTTAGGTTTATTCATTCATACTTGCGTAAACAGAGGGTTGACTTGTAATTCGCATGTCAGTTTATACGTTAATCTTGATAATTAGGTTTGCCATGTGGATTGTTCCTAATTATTTTTTTATACTTATATACTACGCACCAAACTTGTATGCTCGCCAATACTTTTCGTATTGAACTACACTTTTAAAACATGTTGCAGGTTTAGCGATGATGTTGGTGATGCATGGAATCTAGTAGGATGCTTAGATACACACTTTAATTTGTATTCTTATTGTATTGTATTTCACTATTCATGATGTTGTATTTACTTCAATTTCTTGTAATTGATTCTTTAGAAATGAAATGAAATTTATTATTTAAATAATTGTCACAATTATTTGTGTTATGATGTGTTGAGCAATCTATTTCGTCTCACTCTGATGTTTCCGCCATCGGTTGGGGTGTGACAGCCCCGAATATGCTATAGGGGTTAAGACCATTAATCGACAGAAAGTACTTCCATCTTTTGAGCAAATCTCGAGGTCGAGATTTCTTTTAAGGGGGTGAGGATGTAACACCTCATAAAATCACGTCTAATGATGTGTTGACACGTGTAATAAACCCTAATAAAGTCAAGCATTGACTATTAGGGACTAATTTTGCGAAAAACCAAAAACTTTGAATATGGAAGGACCAAAAATGTCAACATGCCAGACTTGTGCCTCTGATTGACCTCATATGATGTTCGTATTCTTTATTGAATAAATTTTCGGACACAAGAAGCCGTTTGTGCTTAAAACCAAAAATTTACAAACTACAGGGGTTAAAAGTGTCAACATGTTAATTCTTACCTCTGAATGACCTTTTAAACGATCCCGAGGCTTTGTAGAATCTTTTTTTATACTCTCACGATTTTCGGATAATGATTTCGTGGAGTTTCGATGCAAATAAACGATTTAGATTGCAATTATCAAGAAGATGGGTTAAAAGTGTCAACATGTTCAAATTAACCTCTGAGTGACCTTTTAACGAACCAGAAGCATCGTGATGTTTGATAATACTCTCGAGAATGCCTAATATGGATAACATAAGGCTTTGACGCAATAAAATGATAATGCACGCAAGTTATGCATTAAAGGGGCCAAAAGCGTCAAACTATAAAATTACACCTTTGAGCGACCATTTAAGCGAACTGGAGTAAACTTGAGTGTCGTAATATCCCATCATACTCTTGGGAATGCTCTTTATTGATCTTGAAAGGCTTTTATGCCATTTCACGTTAAAACACACAAGTTCGCAAATTAAAGGGTTAAAAGCGTCAACAAGCAGAAACTAGTGTTTTCGGTAATCATTTAACTAAACTGGACCTAACGGTGTTTGGTTATACTCCCTAGATCATTTACAAACTAACTACAAGGGCCCATTGTGCCTAAAATGAAAGTTACTAAGCTTATAAAGGTGCAGGGACTAAAAGTGACAAGTTCAAAACTTGTTTGCTGAGATGTGGGGTGGTAGCGCGACGCCACAGCCTACCCCTTTTGCTGTGGCGTGCGGCGACGGCCTAATTTGGACAGAATCTTACCTACAACAGCCAGTTCTTCTTCCTTGTTCACCAATTTTGATTTCTAAAACCATTTGATCATTCTAGGGGCTTGGTAACTGGTAACTTAATTACAAGTCTGGTATACACCTATAATGATCTCATTACATCCCAAGAACACTTGTCATGATCATAATTCATTCCAAAAACTATAAATAGGCCCTCATTTTTCTCATTGATCACTTGTATCTCATTCAATCTGCTCTCTTTCTCAATTCAATGAGGATCCTGATCATTTTGGAACATCTCTTGAGTTCTATTTAGTCCATAGGACCATTTGTAAGTGTCCTTTCATGACTAGTTATTTTGTTTGGCTTTTAAAGCCGAAAAGTCAAGCGTTTTCGATAAACGCTTTGACTTTTAGCTAGACCATAAACGGTCAAGCCATTGTTCGTAACGAACATGGCTACGTGATTGTAATTAGGTAGGTGTTAAACCCTCAAAAGGGCACCTCCTAATTACCACGTTTACTTAGTTAATTGTCGGGTCAAAGTAATTAAAATAAAAGTCAAACGGGTCAGTTTTAAATAAAATTCATAACTAATATTGTAGAAGCTATAAAATCAGTTTTGTCACTTAAATAAACTGGTAAATATTAATTGAACATGTCTAGGCATGTTCAACCCGACAATTCTGAGTTTAGGATCGGTTCGCAACCGAAAGTCGCAAAAGTGGACTTTTGCTTTGACTTTCAGTTCTGACCCGAATTAGCTTAGTTTAGTTATGCCTTAGGGTTCCTTTGTGACGATATTATATGTTAGTATAACGCTCTGAGGTCATACTACATGGTCCCTTAGAAATCTGAATCATTTACATGTTTCCGTTAAATGCTTAAAAGTTGACCATTTTGCCCTTATGTTATAAAAACGATATTTTTGAAATTTTAGAGGACAAAAAGCTTTATTACTGATATATAAGTATGTCCTAAAAATTTGACATCAGTTTCTGGTCTGGAATAAAAGTTATGCAAGATATCGTAAAACAAAAGCTTTTTGTTAATTAAATGGCATTTTTGGCATAAATCATATTTAAACCCAATTTTTGGCACCAAACTTGCTACCTACTGTTATGATATAATATTTAGGGATTTTTGGAAATTTTCAAATTTTATACTGACCATAACATAGAGTTCTTGTGTAATTCGGTAATTGACGATAATGCCCTTTTCATCAATAAAATGAGTTTTACATATCATTTACATGCCAAACCTTTTCCTACTGATGTCATATGTTAAATAAAATATTTTTAACATTAAAGACTGATCAAAACTTCAGAATTTTTTAAACATCTTGAATATCGTTAACTACCAACTTTTACGCTAATTAGGCGCATAGTATGGTTTAAAACCATATTTAACGCCTAAGACTTGTTACCTACTGATCTTATAAATAAATTTTTATACTTTAATAGTAAGTATAAGTTTTGAACTCAGATTTCCAAATTTGACCTTAAAAGCATATGTGAAATGACCAAAATGCCCCTACGGTGCATAGTTTGGCCATAAATTTTAAACCTCACATATCTATGATATATTACTGATGTAACTTGATAAAATTAACATTTTTACTGTATATTTTAGACCAGAACCTCATATTTGCTATTTAACCTCTTTTTTGAACTTTAAAATGACCAAAATACCCTTATGGGGCTTAAATTGGTTTTAAATTCGTTTTGGGCATAATGGAAGATATCTTACTGATATCACAACATAATTTAAGCATAATAACTTATGGAACTTGTACATGACTCATTCGATTACCCGTTATGCATATACGCGTTCGGTACGGTTTATGTAACTAGTTTGCATAAATTAGCCGAAACGGGTCAAACCTTATCATTTTTACTTCAAAATCCAGAATGTATTTAGTTTACCCATTTTATACAAGTCTTCATACTTGTTGGGTCTAAATCACATTCTAATCCGGTCATCACTTAATCTCGCGTTTTGCACCGTAAACTTTTCCTTAAAACTAACCGGTCTAAGTTAAAACTTAAATAAGACCCGTTAGGAATCTAATAGATTACTAAAACCTTCGTTCCAGATTAGGATCCTAGTAAAAGCTACTTGCACTTGCTGATAAGAATATACGGCTGAGTATAAATTACATTTTAGCTCAGGTAAATACTTTTAACTTATTTTCCCTATACGGGCTTGGGATACGATAAATTATTACCGCTTGGTCGGGTATTGAATATTTAATCGATTAGTGGTTAAATCATTGAGATAACTCGTTTTAATCTGTCTTGTTTGATACAAAGCATTTGGGGGTTAATATGACCGTGTCCTGGATATCATCGGCTCATTCATTTGAAATGGCCACGACTTAAGCACGGGGTGTAGGCATACACCTGACAGTTGCGTATGTAAAATGGTATCTCACTCGTGAGGAAACTTCTTATGGGCTTATACTAGTGGTGTGTCTATTAATCTTGTCTCGGCTCTTCTAACCGGGCCCTGAACGTATGACAAACATATAAATCTGTATACAAGATTATTTTTATATAATTGTCCCAAGTTATAAAAGATTTTATGCCTTGTGCATCCAAACCAATTTTATAAACACTTTTCAAAAGAGTCAGTTAATTGTATTTACCAGTGTAAACTGATGTATTTTTCAAAAAGATTAAGTACAGGTACTACGCGTAATGGGCTGGAAGCTCCTGAGTATTAGATAAAGAGTCTTGCAAGCTCTTAATACTTTAAGTCTGTCGAACAATATTTTACTTTATGTTTTTAGATCCGCCTGTGGATCCACATATAACCGCTTGTATAATATTTCATTATACTTTGTGTTTCGGTTTGTATTAATATTTTACTTTCAAGACTTCTGCTGTGCATTAAACTGTGATTATTTGACTATGATGATATCAACTACGTCACGATACTCCCCACCGGGCCCACCGGTAATACGTGGAAATATCGGGGTGTGACAGATAAACATTGAAATTACTAGGTTATGCCATGAATTCACAAATTTCTTATCTAGGAATTGTTCCTAGACATATAATCATACTACTTTAGTCATAACATCTAACTTTTATTCAAGATTTTAAGTTATGAGAATTCATAACCATTCAAGTTATCATTAAAAATCAGAATTAGACATACGTTGTGATTATCTAGGTGTAGTAATCACTTAATTGACATGGAATTGATCTTTAATCAACTTCCTTCTTTGATTTTTGAGAGAGATTTTGGTGAATTAGGGTTTTGAGTAGGAGCCATGTTCTTCTGTTGTTTTGATCTATCCCATCTCACACACAGAAGTGTGAGTTTGGTGTTTATCCAGTGTTTTAAAATACTGGTTTCGAAATGACCAACTTTAGCCCCTTTAGTTTACATTGTGTACAATTATTCAAAATCCCTTAATATCCTATATGTTTATAACAAAAGAGTAACTAGGTTAGACATTCCTAGTTTTATATTTCTCTATTTAATTATGAATGTGATAACTTATACATGTACACAAACATACATAATTTAGAAATTTAGGGGTGTTACAGTTGTTGTAATTTCTTCATCCTTTTCCTCCTCTCATGTGCTCCTCTTCTAAACCAACCTCTCTTTTTAGTAGTAAACAGTTCCTCAGACTGTGCCTTAAAAATAAATATTCCTTCCTCAGTATCAGCTGAGTATCCTGAGGGATTTGACTGAGATTGTAGGACCGGTTTTGACACCGTTCGATTGCGTAACGAACGTTCGACGTGCGGAATCCGTGAACGTACGTGACCGAACACACAATAACGTACAAATGACGTGATTCTATTGAATAATATGTCGTGTACAATAGCCGAGAATCACACGGAGAGACTTTCTCTCTCTAGACTTTCTCTCTCTAGGATTAGGTCTCTAAATCTCCAAATGAGCCAAAAGTCTTAAACTTTACAACTAAAGCTCCTATTTATAGGCACAAGGTTATAATGAGAAATCTCATTATTTACAAAATTGCCACCTTGCCTTTACTAACTAATAACATCATCAAGTCTTGCTTTCTTCGGTTTCTACTACGATTTTGATTGACAGAGGCGATAGACATTTAATGCACTAACAGACTCCCCCTTGGATATTGCCGTAGTCAATCTCGTAGCATCTTGTCTTTCTCTATCTTGAACAGAATCCCCGTGGATCTGTCTTCAACTCAGTTGCTCTCCCTCTCACTAGTCTTTTTCTTTAGGCTCCCCCTTTCGTCAAGCTTCCGTGCTTTTGGGATCGTCACCTGCCTTTCCGAATACAAGCTCCTCCAAGATAGATATCTGGCTCTTTGAATCCACGCTTTCTCTTGCGTTGAGCTCATCTTTAGACTCCCCCTTAGACTCAGCTGTCGGGATCGTAGTCTGGTTTTCACAAGTTCACAAATTCAGGATCAATTCCTGGCTTTGTTCTGCATCTGCTCAGGATTTGAAACCTGGTTAACCTGCACATCCTCTACCTCAACATAAGTTTCACAAATTTATAACAGTTAGATCTAAGAAACTTACTGGTAGAAATCATTAATTCAACAATCATACTAGTTACATCAAGTTCAAATGAATGACCTTGATTAACTAAAACACACAATCTTTCAAAACATTTGTATATGACATTCAAAGTTTTCAACATATTCTCCCAATCCAATTCATCATGTTTAGCACTTGGAATTTTGAATATCAGTCCTTCAACATCAGTTGTCGAAAATCTTTTTGAATTTTCAAAATTTTATGCTAAAACACTCCGAAAATCTTTTTGGATTTTTAATCTTGACTGAAATGCAGTAAAGAAATATATACAAACAATATTTTTGTGAGTTTGTGTAAGAGGATCATATCAGTTTATGAGACAAATCACAAGCACCGTTAAGCTTTTAACATTTTAAGTTCTAAACGATTCACATAGATTGTCAGTATATTGGTCCACTTAAATTTTCACACAAAGTTCAACTGCTTCGAGATACGAGTTTAATGTCTTAGATACTTAAACTTAATCACGTGTCCCACCTCAGAATATACTCCTGTATCCAGATCTCAATATTCAGTCTTACAGGCAATTATAACACAAATGATATCTGTAAGGGGTTAATAATTTATGAAGAATCATGAGAGCTCAGGTCAGAACTACCGTTCAGCAGAGAGATCATGACTCAACTTGTGGGTGTGTCCCCTTTAGAGGATCTTTTTTACAACAGCATTGCTAAGCAATTTTATTGTCTTATCATTTATGCTGAGGGTGATGCTATGTTTCAAGCATTTGCAGAAAGTATTATCCAAGGACTAGGTCAGAACCACCGTTCAGCAGAAGTCCCAGAATAATACCCCAGATATCAACTGAGTATAAAAACCTAGTATATCAGAATACGAGACCTTTCAAACAAGATTTCGGGGGTTACCCATATATCCGAGAGATGTTACCCACGATATAAGCAAGTTTGAAATTTAGGTTTATATCTCGTTACAATCTACTAAATGTGCAAAAACCTACTGACACATCATCAGTGAGACCATTTATCACATTTGACATTTCATATCCTTAGCATGCTGTGATAGTTCACTGATTTACTATCATTTCCTCTTTTTCACAACAAAACTCATTTTTGCTTTTTCAATGTTTTTGAAATTTTCAAATTTTCTAATTTTTTTTTTAATTTTTCTCCCCCTAAAATCAAAATATGTTTCAATTTTGATTTTCAAGGAAAATTTGAAAACAAACTATACAAGAAACGTGACAAACTGATATCGAATCGCTTCAATTCGCCATTCTCTTGGCTTAACAATCAGAACTCCCCCTGACAACAAACTATTTTCCCATTTAGATTTCAAAACACTTAAGTTTGTCTTAATCAAATGGTTTTTTTTCGGAAAATTAGTTTTGTTTGTCTTTTCACAAACTCGGGGTTTCATCACATTGTTCGTTTTCAACCATTTTAAAGAATTAACAATTAAGACCCTTGTCAACAACAAACACTAGTAGAAAATCAAGTACAACTTAATGTCCCTGATTTACCACTTGTAAATCGAAATATCACAGTTACCATCCTGTGAATTTCTCAAGAATGATGCCGATACCTGCTTCACGCTTACCAACCTGGAAGCTCCGACAAGTCAGATTTTTCTATTTGAAAAGATTCACCCAAGCCTGACCAGCCTTGGGTGATTTTGAATTCTTGTTCAACAATGATGGAAAATTTGCATCATCCATTGTTAAACCTGAATTCTCCATTTTTACCTCAAACAAAAGCTCTTCTGGCTTTGACGAACCAGAATCATTGCCTGAATGTGGCTTGTCTGACTTTAACACATCAGATTCATCGCCGACAACTTTCTTTTTCTCCTTTTTCTCTTTTGTCCTCAGATTTGCATTTGAAGAATTCAATTTACTTGGCTTTGCAGTCAAGTTAGTTGATTCATCAGAACTCTTATTCAATCTGTCCGGTGAACCCGAAGACAAAATTTTCTCGAGATACTCTCTCGCCTTCTTCCTTTTCTTTCGCAGTCTGTCTTTCTGCCCTTGTGAAAGTTTAACTTTCTTTTCTTGAATTGTCTGATCCTGAACGTTAGGTTTTAGAACCTTCTGTTCATGGAGCTTGACGTTGACTGGCTTCTTTGCCATTCTTTGAGATTCAACCCTCAATCTTCCCATCGATCTCCTCGGGCAATCTCTGGCAATATGTCCTCTGATTTGACAATTATAGCATCTTCTTGTCTCATAATTCCAATTCTGGCAGTTAACAGCAATGTGTCCTCTCACACCACAGGTGTAGCACACTCTGTTATCGTACCATCCACTTCTATCAGTCCAAACCTTCAAATCATAACATTGTTTGGCTTGGTTATAGTCATTTCTCCTCTTCAATGCTGGATTTGGCTTTTGAGCACTGTGGTCAAACCTGCACCACTTATTACCAACATTTTGTGAGTTTTCATTTTTAGATTTTTGTGATTTTTTACAATGATTGGATGACTTATCTGATGAGCTTTTATTTTCAATTTTAAAATTTTTCAAATTTTTAACTTTTTGTTTCTGTTCTACACTCTTCTTAACAGGTTTTTGTTTAGAACATTCACCTGTTTCAGTAGATTGCAAAACAATATTTTTAAATTTTTCTTGTAAATCTAAAAATATTTTTCTTTTCTTTTCTTTTTCATCATCAGATATTTCATCACAATCTTCAATTTTGACTTTGTCAAAATTTGTGACATTGTCACTTATTGGAACAGAATTGATCGGTTTTGGACATACAAATGGTGCCGAAGTTACAAAACCTTTCAATTTATTCTCAAGCTCTTTGATTTTAATCCGAGCTTTTTCAGCTTCTTTTTCAAGCTGAATGATTTTAGCAAGATGAGAATTGATTTCAATTTGTTTTTCAAGATTATCTTTACCAAAAACATCTCTCTCATCTTCTAAAATCTTGATTTGACTTTGAAAATCTTTTTCAATCTTTAATTTTTCATTTTCAACAACATTTTCTTTTTCTTTAAAATTTTTGTTTTCTAATGACAAACTCTCAACATTATCCAAAAGTTTGTCATTTTCAGATTTTAGTTTTTCGCAGTTCAAGCGCAAATCCAAAATCTGTTCATCATTAGCTTTCTTCTCATCTTTCAAAGCTTTGTTTTCCAATGTCAAATTCTTCACATCTTTCAAGAGATTGACATTTTCTGCTTCGGATTTTTCGCATTTCAAGCATTTTCCATTCATCTCTCCATTATCAGCTTCTTTCTTTGTTTCCATCTTGTATGTTCCTGCACAGAAAATTTTAACAAAATCAAGAGGATTCATATTTTCATCAATATAACAACCCCTCTTAATATCGTATCTCATAACATTTTTTGCTGCAAGACACACAGTGATTCGTTTTCTCATTTCAATGATCACATCCAAATCTATCTTTCCTGATTCTCCTTTTATTTCATCCAATAACTCTCTTTTTCTTGAATCTTTATGACTCCTATGATTTGTTATTGAATTGATGAAACTTCTTAAATCAAAACGTGATAAACTAGAATCCCGTCTCAGTCCATTCACGAATTTCTCCCATTCCAAAGGTAAAGCATCAACAAATTTTGAGATTCTTTCATCTTTTGAATGATATATCTTATGTCTTTCTAACTTGATGATTAGATCATAAAACCTTTCTTTCAACTCCTCCACTGATTCATTCTTCTTACATAAAAAAATTTCGAATCTGTTAACATAAACATCCTTATCACCTAATCTCCCACACCAAGATTCACAATGCCAATCATTTAAATTTTCAAGTTTCTTGTTTTCCTTTTCGTCAAACATTTTGATTTCTTGGTATTTGTGCCTTGTAAAATCACCTCGAATCACCTGTAATCAAACAAATACACAATCAGTTTAAAACGAACTGAATATGTAAACGTGCGTGTTTGTGAAATCAATCTAAGACCCGTGTCAAAGATTCTCGAATTTGTTCACTGTTGTTTTAGTGAAATCAATACTTAATGAATGAACTTGTTCGGAACACAATTTGGCCTTCACTGATCAGACTGTAAACTTTTGTACTTGATTTAATTTGATCTACAAACCCTCTAAACCAACAACCTTTGATTGAACTAAAACTTTAACAAATGATTATTAAACCTTCATCAATATTCGACAATTTGAATTTTCATACTAAACATTATTTGGCCGCACATTTTAATCAAACTTTGCTCAATAATGTTTCACACCAATCGATATATCACTCAGCACATGGTATATGATCACTAGCTAATTATCAATACACTCAATCAGATCACGTGCAACAAGATACTATCACAAACACTTTTAATTGGACCTCACTTAAAAGAAATTAATGATCGACAAAATGATAATGATCTGACAACTTTGACTTTCTAAATGGCCGTCAATATTTTGTGAAATAATTTCTCATTTGACCTCAATGTCCACTAAGCTGTCACCATATTCTTGATATTAAGAAAATCAATTGTCCGACAAAATCAATTACCAACTAAAATCCTATTGAACCAATTATCAAGTGAATCTGTTTGTTTTAATTTGATTGAGCCGATGAATATTAATCACATGAACTGATAACCACTTTCAAACAGACATGATTCTTCAAACGGTCAGGTGCTTGATTTCAAACTGTCATGTCCTCAAACGGACAACTCTCAAACTGTCATGTCCTCAAACGGACAACTCTCAATCTGTCATGTCCTCAAACGGACATCAATTTCAAACAGTCACAGGTTCAAACGGTCAGGTCTGTTTCAAACTGTCAGGACTGTTTCAAATGGTCATGTGCTAGTTCAAACGATAGTTCAAACGGGATGTCCTCTTTCAAACGGGATGGACAGTTTCAAACGATAGTTCAAACGGGAGGTTCACTTTCAAACGATAGTTCAAACGGGAGGTTCACTTTCAAACGATAGTTCAAACGGGACGACCTCTTTCAAACTTTCAACTTCAAACTATCACTCCCTCAAACGGTAGTGTCAGTTTCAAACGGGAGGGTCACTTTCAAACGATGTCGGACACAAAAACTCAGATTTCTCCTAAACGGCTAGGAATTAGGATCTGAAACTTGGTAGGGTTTTAAAACTAACAATTTCGCACACAATATCAAAAATTCAGACAAATCAGACCGTGAAAACACGTTCAATTTGACTAAAAAACCGTGAAAAATGTAAGAAATAGGTAGAAGATGAAGAAATAGATGAAATCGGATCTGAATCGGCTGAAATCTGGTACGAAAACGATGTGTTTGATCAAGCAATCGAGCTCCTAGCTCTGATACCACTTGTAGGACCGGTTTTGACACCGTTCGATTGCGTAACGAACGTTCGACGTGCGGAATCCGTGAACATACGTGACCGAACACACAATAACGTACAAATGACGTGATTCTATTGAATAATATGTCGTGTACAATAGCCGAGAATCACACAGAGAGACTTTCTCTCTCTAGACTTTCTCTCTCTAGGATTAGGTCTCTAAATCTCCAAATGAGCCAAAAGTCTTAAACTTTACAACTAAAGCTCCTATTTATAGGCACAAGGTTATAATGAGAAATCTCATTATTTACAAAATTGCCACCTTGCCTTTACTAACTAATAACATCATCAAGTCTTGCATTCTTCGGTTTCTACTACGATTTTGATTGACAGAGGCGATAGACATTTAATGCACTAACAGAGATGAGGTTCCTTCATCTTTTGGGGAACTAGCTAATTGACGATAAGCGTCGGATGTACCTTGCTCACCCATACTGTAAACTAACAAATAGTCAAATAACACAAAACAATATTTACACATAATTACATAAATTATTTCCTAACACATAATTTAAGTATCAGCAGAACACTTCATTGGCTTAAACCAGTGGTTGTAGCTCTGATACCACCTTCTGTCGCAGCCCCCGACCCCTGCCCGGGAGCGGGTGCCGCAAGATCAGATCGATGGTATCGGTGTTTACTAATTTTGCAGCGGAAAACTTTCATCAGGTCCGTAGTTAGGAAATGTTTTATCAGAGTTAAAAACAACAAACTTTGTATAATAAACAAATGGGATAAAACCCAAGTTTTCATTACAGTATATTTATAGGGATAAACCCTAGTTTATCAAAAGACAAAACTTCTTTTTATTTAGGTAACTTTTATAGCAACTTTTCCAAGCCTTCAGTGCTCTCCAGCTGGCTTCTAATAGCTTCACATTAAGTTACCTGAAATGCGTTTTAAAAAGTTTTATCAGCAAGAAATACTGGTGAGTGCATCCCAGTTTAATCAAAACAGTTTTATGACTTCACATCTTTACAACTTTACAGTATTGAGGGCATCCACAATTACATTTGCTTATATCTATCTAATTACCCCTTTTCTGGTATTGTCAATCTTGACTTGTGGTCATGCTACTATTCTAATAGTAACGAGTTTCAAGTAATGTATACAAAACCCCAACATACTGGTAGTAATTGTAGAATTACAAATACTCAATTATTGTCAAGTGTAATTTAAACATTTGTGGTTTTGGTAAAGCATTTTGACTCATGAAAGTAATTTACAAAAATGTGACAAAAAGAGAATGTACTCACATTGATCACTTAGGTAAAACTAAGGCTTCTTGGTGCATCTTCTGGTTATTATCTATTAAAATTTAACAATGCACACGTGTTAGTAAAATAACCCAAATCACATTAACCGTACAACTCGAGACAGAACTCCAATGACTGAGTCAGGCAGAGCCTTGACATGCATTACGGGGTCCTAGATCAAACGGGTGTAACACGAGAAAAACTCCAATGACTGAGTCAGGCAGAGCCTTGACATGCATTACGGAGCCCTAGATCGATCGTGTAGGGTAAGCAGGGTTATAATACTTACAACGAGGCAGAGCTTCGCTTTATAGGGGTATAATACCCGAGTATAATAATAGCTATCAGAAAGTTGAGAGGGAATTTGAATTTTGAACGAATTGCAAATGAAGCCGATCGACCCTATTTATAGGCCTGAAGTATGGTGGCTCGCGGCCCGCGAAGCACATCACTAACTCTCTCGCGGTCCGCGAGAGAGTAGACTAGGGTTTAGGGTTGATTGATCATCGGGTATAGCCTTGCCGAGTCACTAGACACGTGGCACTATGCCTTGTCCAACAAACATAGCCAGTCACGGCCCGCGACTCATGAGGCTAAGGGGGTCGAGCCCCACGAGCGACTCCCAGACTTTGTTTTTCTTGGTTTTTATAAATATAAGGAGTAAATTACAAGTTTTGTCCTTTATGTTTGTCCCAAATTTCAGGCGCTGTCCTTTACCTTTAAAATTGATGAGTTTTGTACTTAATGTTTCAAAATCCTGCACGTTATGTCCTTTAGGCCAAACCCAGTTAATTTTTTTTGTTAAAACTGATCATCCAAGGATATTTTTGTCTTTTTATCTATATATTTAATATTAATATTAAAAAATACTATTATTATTACTATTATATATATATGAAATCATTAATCATAATCTTCCCCAACTCTCTCTCTGCAATTCATATTTCTCTCTCTAAACTCAATCTGCCATCACCCACCAGAACTGAATCAAACACCCACCACTACCACCATTATCGTCACCAAAGGGTTTCGATTCCACCACTGGCCACCACCTAATGAACCTAAAACTTTCCACCGTCACACGTCATCGCCACCGGAACTACTGTGCTCAACTACCACCACCACCATCATCATCGAGTCCTCCCCAAAAACCCTAGCGCCGCCGTGAAACGCCTACCGTTATCTCAGAAACCACCATCATCAACGGAATTAAGCATCGTCGTCATCATTCTTCACCATTGGTTCCTTTATCATCGAAACCATCATCATCAATCACCACCTCCCCACCTGCGATGATCCACCATCACCGTTTACATCTTCAAAAGATAGGGTTTTTGGGGATTTTGGGGGTTTTTGATTTTGTAGGTTTTAAGGTTTTTGATTTTGTGGATTTTGGGGGTTTTTGATTTTGTGGGTTTTAAGGGTTGTGGTGGTGTCGACGGTTGTTCTTTATTTGGTGGTGGAGGTGGAGGGTGGTGGTGAAGACCGGTGCAGGGGAGGCAGTGGGTGGATGGTAATGGTGGTTATGGTGGTGGTGGTGGGAGGTGGCAACAGGTGAGAGAGAGGGAGAGAAGAGAGAGAGTGGGAATTTAGAGACAGAGAGAATGCAGTGGCGGTGTGTGTGGTGACGGTGTGCTCTTCCGTCAATCGGAGACCTTACCACAGTCGATCGACTATCACAATGGTGGTTTGCAGGTTCTTGGGGTTAGGGTTCCAGTGGGGGTGGTGGGTTTAATGGTGTTGGTTGCTAATTTGGATTGTTGCAGGTTGGGGTTGGGGTTGGGGTTAGGGTTCCGGTGGGGGTGGGGATGGTGGAGACAGTGGTGGTGGTAATCTGGTAATCGATGGTGGTGGTGGGTTAATCGATGGTGGTGGTGGGTCTGCAGAAGATGGTGGGTATTTATTTTAAGTTAATTACATAAATTTCCCTAAAAAATGAAATTACAAAAATGCCCTCATGTGCCTTGCACATGATCAGTTTTAACAAAAAAATTAATTGGGTTTGGCCTAAAGGACATAACGTGCAAGATTTTGAAACATTAAGTACAAAACTCATCAATTTTAAAGGTAAAAGACAACGCCTGAAATTTGGGACAAACATAAAGGACAAAACTTGTAATTTACTCTAAATATAAGGGTATTCTAGGTCCGTTTCTCGCATACTGGGTATATTTTAAGACGTATAGGGTCACGTTTAAGGATTATAGGAGGGTTGTTATACAATATGTTCAAACCCAAGTATACAACGCAAATTTGCCTTTCCCAAGAGACTAGCGGGATGCTAACATGTTTGACTTAACAATACCCCAAGACTAATGGGCGGTGCGTTAATCCTATAGCGCTATAATTGTTAAGGTAGGCTAGCAAAGTTAATGAGCATATATTGACACAAAAGTTTACATAGCATACAAGATTAACAAGCATCATATAGTTTCATGTTTAAGCATGGATAGAGTGTGATGAAATAAGTTTCAAGTGTTGTGTAATTTGTATAAAATACATGTTGCACCCAAAGTGTTTAAAAGTAAAATGGGATCGAGTATACTCACGGTTTTGCAAGCTTTCCACTTGGTAATTCTGCGAGTGTTTGTTGGTTGATTAGAGTGGAGAACCAAGTCCTTCTACACGAAGAAACATAGGTGTGTGAGTATTGGATGTTAACGGAGGAGTAAAGATTCGGAGTTTAAAGTACATGGAAGTATACATATGAGTAAGTAATCATCTAACACATAATAATTTTTTTGACACTATGAAACTCAAAAGAGTTTAAATGTTTTCATGGGTCAAAATGGCCATTAGAATCGTAACAAGTACTATGGTCTTTAGATGATGTAACCTAATATTTTGACAAATAATCACTAGGTTATCATCAAGGGTTTGGTTACTTAGATAATATATAGGTTATATAGTATATAGTATAGATTCTAGTCCATGAAGTAATACAAGAACATCATACAAGTCATGCATGAGGTAGGAAGATAAATATTCCATTTAGGAACCTCTTGTGTTTCACCAATGCACAAGTTGTCATGGACAACAAGGATGGTCATGAATACATACAATAAGGAATGAAATAACTGCAACCTAACTAAGAAAACATCAAGTGATGTGTGGATTTTCAAGTAGGATAGCCCAAGCTAACCTTATAATCACACAATCTCCACGTCTTAGACTTGTTCATCACTTGTGGGTTAAAACCCTATCAAAACAGAATGTTTTTGAGGATTAAACCTCTGGATTTACATGTCACAACCTTGTTTTTAAGCTCACATAACCATGGTTTTGATTAGTGGCATAAGGACATAGGAATGTGTTGAGAAATATATATTTAAAGTGTGTTAAACAAGAGTTTATACAAATCAGAAATGTTTTATTGCACTTGGGAGCCTTTTATGGTGATGTTCCAGCCTTAGTTTTCCATGGAAAACCTGTGAAAACATACCTAAGGTTGTTCCAAGTGATTAGAAAGAAGAATCAATGAAAAAGATGGAAGAATGATGAAGTTATGCTCACTTTAGTAAGTTGTAACGAATCTGATTATCTTCTGATTTCCAGCTGATCGAGAGTGTTTGAGAGTGAGTTTAGATAGTTTGCAAAGTGAAAAAGGTGTGGAGGAGGCTTGGGTTTTATAGGTAATGAATTAGGGTTGGGTTTGGTGAGCATTGAATGCAAGAAACACACATAAAATACAACAAAACACAAGAAATGGTCCAATAATCGCGTCTGATTAAGGGAGCTGCGGATTCAGCCGCCTCGCGGGCCGCGAGCGGGTAGAGAGAAGGGGGTCGCGGCCGGTGAGCCGCCCCAATTGTGGTTTTTGTTTGATTTTTGGCGATTATGGTCCCTATACTTTCATTATTCAATGTTTTTAGTTGTTTTCAAGATGTTTTATGTATAAGGAACATAAGTAAGGGTATGTCAAGTAAATGAATCATAAAAACAAATAGAACTAAGTATAAATAAGCATGTTTGTAAAGTTTAAGTATCGTATTCGCATAAATTGAGCACATATGTCATGTGTTTGTAAGTTTAACGTATTTTGCGTAAATTAAGATTAAAGTATCACATGATTAATTTATTCGAGCGTATGAACATGTATGAAATGTGTATAACATGAATGTAAGGAAAATACAATTTTTTTTTATTATGATCCAAGTCTCGGATTTTGCAACGATTACAACGAAAAGACGAATACAAGAACACAAGACTTCCAAAAATAGAAATACAAGCAACGCTTTCTAATTATGGAAGGTACGAAAAAGCAAGGCGTTACATAGAAGATGAGTACAAGTGTTCTAGAACGTGGCAAGACCTGCTAGAGAGCTCATGGTTTCGAAAAGTGGTAAACTTGGAGCCCAAACAAAATATTTGTTGTTGGCAATCCTCTACGGACCGTAGGGGGGTACCCTTTGCGGTCCGTAAAGACCATGCGCTCACCTGGTTCTCCGTTCCTTTGCGGACCATATAGACTACGGTCTACAGTCCGTATACGATCGTAAATACCAAAAATAAAAAGGCGCTGCGGACCGTATAGCATCAAGCTTGCGGTTCGTAAAGGGTCACTCAGATGCATGATTTGAGCATGTTGACACCTTTAGTCCCTCAACATTCATACTTTCATTAATTGACAAAATTAGTCCCTCCCGGCCAACATTAGGCACATATGGGAGTATGTACACGTGTCAGTACATTACCGGACACAAATTTACGAGGTGTTACAGATTAACAACCAAAAGTTAAGTAAGCATGCGGCGACACCATCTAGAGTTGAAGAATGTCGCGACGTCTGGTATCAGATTTATATCTACAGCCGCTGATTTCGTTATGATTAAGGGTGATGGTTCCGACATCACGACTAGTTCTGGTTCGATTGTTCATGGATTTGTATCCCCGACGGTGGTTGTTGGTGGTGGACGGTGCCATGGTGGTAATAGTGGTGGGCCGAGCAATTATTTGGTGGTCTGAGCGGTGATGTGGTGGTTCAGTGGTCTGAGGTTATGGTGTGGAATGGTGATGCTGAGCAGTGGCTGAGGTTATGAGTGTAAGAAAGGGGTTCTCGGTGGTTATTTCGGTGAGATAGGTGGTTATTACAGTGGTGGTTGACGTCTTGACGATGCAGAGAGGTGGTGGTGGTGTGGTGTGGTGGTCATGGTCGTGGTGGATGTGGCCGGAAAGTTACGGTGCCAGTTATTTAGAGAAGTTGGAAGATGAGTGTGTGCATATATATTAATATTATTAAGAGTTTTTTTGTTAATAATAATAAGAATTATTATTATTTTATTATTATAATAAATGATTAAAAGAATATAAATATAGAAATGAGTTTTGGATGAAAATGGTAAAAAAAAGAAAAGATAAACGTAAAATGCCAAAAATACCCCTGGTTAAAACTGGGTTTTTTAGACGGAGTTAGACACTGTGATTAAAATGGCAAAAAAATGGAAAACTTAGAGATCCAGAGAAGAAAAAAACTATTTGGGCTAAAATGATAATTTGGGACAAACCTCATGGACTAAAATGACAATTTACTCTAAACTCAATAATCATACAACTGTTATGAATTTGCAATGGGTTTTAATTGTTAAGCTTTTTTTTTTTTTTTTTGGTTTACCTGTTTAACAATTTAAATGGATTAGTTAACATTCACACTTAGCACATAAATTGTTGTTTTTATACGGTGACATCTTTTTATCCTTAAACTCGTTACTTATTTCGACTAAAAATATACAAGTTTTCATAAGAAATATTTGTACCTTATAGGTTCTTACAACTTGTAACTTCTTAAAGCTAACATTTAAAGTAATCAACTTTGAAAAGAGGGTATAATGGTTTAACCGTTATGCCTAAATGTCACAATCTTGAGGCTAATATGTTTCAAATGTGAAACTCAAATCATTTAGGGTTTATCTGAGGTGGTGTTTAATCATGTGTCCAGGACTCCAACTTACAAACAATATGACTTGAGGAGACTTATTATTTTCATTTGTTCTGCTCCATCCTCTTATTTGATATGCGATAATAATGAAGGGTATTTCTATATGATTTAAGACCGGTGTGAGCGTGGCCAAGGGGCGTTGCTGGCCCTTTAACGTCGGGTACACCACCCCGGTTTGGCGTTTTGGTGGGCGTTGCCCGTTTGGCGTGGTAATAGTGCTTGGTGTGGGGCGCTGGTATGGGGTGACGTATCTGGCAATGGTTGGCTGGGTGTTGATGACCGTTTGGCTAGCTGACTGAAGAAAGAGATGGAGGTGCCACATGGCACCCCAACGCCAACCTGGCCACGCCCCTTCCACACCCCATTTTTTTGGGTGTAGACTGGTGGAGCTCACAACTGACACGTGTCGAGCAATGCCCCAAACCCAACCTCCTCCACACCCAATTGTGTAACATTTAAAAGCACGTAACTTATTGAGTTAGTGGTATTTTCTTTTATCCAAATCCACTTATTAAGCTATGAACTCTCATCTTGTTAGGTCTTTTGTTTTATCCAACTCTTTTCATTTCGCAATGATTAACAAGAAAACAAGTAGAGATTTACAAAGAAACGAGTTTGGATATCCAAACCGGTTCCTAACTATTTGAATGTCTCAAAATCGTGCGTACATTCTCATTGATACAATTTTTATATCAATACAATATTGATACTTTACTATACGACCACATCAAATGTTCACATAATATTCCTAGTCTAATACTAACACGACCCGATACCACACCTGAAACTTGTTTGACCCAAACCAATTCCAACCCAACCCAAACCTCTCAGTCTATATATCGATTCCTACTTTCATTACTAAAAACGCTTTGGCGTGAACCGGTTTGAAAAACCCGGTCCAACCCGACCCAAACCAATTTGTGTAATAGGGTTCAAATATTTTCCTCATAACCAATTTCGACTCAACTTGGTTTTCACCAAAGTTAACCAAACTGATTTGCTCTACAAACCAAACCAGTTTCACAGAAAATCCAAAACATACACCTCTAAAATAGAGGTGTACAAACCGGTTAATTTCAATAACCAGTTCGGTTAATTGGTTATACCGGTTAATCAGACTTTTTGACTTTAACCGGTTATTTTTTATAACTAGTCCGGTTAATTACTTTAACTAGCTTGGTTAATTAACCAGTTATTTTCGGTTAATAACTGGTTTTTTGCTTTTTTTAAACTTTTCAGTTTTTGTTTCGGTTAACCAGTCTACCGGTTAATAACCGATTCCTATACTAAATACTTATAACCGGTTAGTATCTGGCGGTTAAAATTAAACATTAACCGGTTAATCACATGTTCCGGTTTCGATTAATAACCGTTTCTGGTTAACTAACCGGTTTTTCTGCCCACATGACTCATGAGTCTAAAACAACAAACAAGTCTCACTATTTGGGCTCAATTGGGCCAAAGCAAACCATCAATCAAACATCCATGATTCAAACAAGGGTTTTACTTTTTTTACCAATCTTGACTTGGACAACAAACCAAGTCCATGTCTAAAACCCTCCTTCCCCAACCTTCTCTCACTCTTAACCGACAATGGGTAGCAACCAACCAGCCATTTCCTTCTTAACCAATCTAGCACGCGCCGCCTTAGGCCTCGGCGCGTCCGCCACCTTCCTCAACTCCGCCCTCTACACTGTCGACGGCGGCCAACGCGCCGTCCTCTTCGACCGTTTCCGCGGCGTCATCGACGACACCATCGGCGAAGGTACTCACTTCCTCATCCCATGGCTCCAAAAACCCTACATATTCGACATCCGTACAAGACCCCACACTTTCTCTTCAATCTCCGGCACTAAAGATCTTCAAATGGTTAACCTAACCCTTAGGGTTTTATCTCGCCCTGAAGTCAACAAATTACCCTCCATTTTCAAAACCCTAGGGTTAGAATATGATGAGAAGGTGCTTCCGTCTATTGGAAATGAGGTTTTGAAAGCTGTTGTTGCTCAGTTTAATGCTGATCAGTTGTTGACTGAGAGGCCACATGTGTCTGCTTTGGTTAGGGATAGTTTGATTCGTAGGGCTAAGGATTTTAATATTGTGCTTGATGATGTGGCGATTACGCATTTGTCGTATGGGGCGGAGTTTTCGAAGGCGGTAGAGCAGAAGCAGGTGGCGCAGCAGGAGGCGGAGAGGTCGAAATTTGTTGTGGCGAAGGCGGAGCAGGAGCGGAGAGCGGCGATTATTAGGGCGGAAGGGGAGAGTGAGAGTGCGAAGCTGATTTCGGATGCGACTGCTGCGGCGGGTATGGGGTTGATTGAGCTTAGGAGGATTGAGGCGTCGAGGGAGATTTCGTCGACTTTGGCGAGGAGTGGGAATGTTATGTATTTGCCTGGTGGTGATAGTCAGATGCTTCTTGGGCTTAATGCGACTCGCTGATTCGGTAATGTTGGTTCTGTTTTGCTTAATGGTTTATGAGTTGGAACAATTCAAGATATCGTTTTATAACTGTTTGATTACGTTGTAATTGAACTGTTTTGTTGGCTTTTGATTACACTCTTTCATTTCATCATGTCTTGTCCAATGTTTGGCTTCTTTTACTTGATTTATTTGTAAAAGGATTTGAGCATGAGAAAAGGCGGTCACAATAAGGTGTTGTTTGTTCAAGTTTGTGAAATTGTTGATAGATTATCTCATTGAAAATCACATTATTTATAACTAGGTTAGTGTTTTGTAGGTGTGATGATAGTTTCGTAAGTGTTTAAAACATGTCTATAATCTCATTTCTCACGAAGTAGTAGTTCAATGCAATGCCAGCGTTAGCCCCTAAACTTGTCGACCCGTTTAATATGATTGATGATCCATTACGCATCTGTCAGTATAAGCTACTTCATTACCGAGAATAAAATTCTCAAATGTAAAATTCAGATCTGAAAGCGATGATAGTAAGAATGCTGATGATTTGTTATCCAGTTTCAAATGATGGCCTTGTACCAATGGAGGAGATTTTCAATGCATCGATCAAACAGAGATTCCATTAAAGAGCATTGAAACAATCGCGAATTCAGCAATTGGCAATGGATTACAGACTAACTATTCATTCACCATCAACAATGCTTTTTTTAATAAACAGAAATGACCGAGTTTAAAACCACTTCTGGAACAAAAACGCGCAAAGTTGAATAATCTTATTCTAAACTCATTGGAATAGCGAAGCATGGGTCCATTCCGCTTTTGATGCGTAATCTCTAACTTTGACAGCATGAGGTAGTATGTAACTTATGCCATCAGCGCCGTTTCAACGCTACATAAAAAGAGTCAGCAAAGTTTTGTCACACCCCGATATTTCTACGTATTACCGGTGGGTCCGGTGGGGAGTATCGTGACGTAGTTGATATCATCATAAGTCAAACAACACAATATATAAATGCACAGCGGAAGCAAAGATAGATTCATTTCAACTTTAATAAATTGTAATATTAAATATCACGAATTAGTTGAAACGGATCCACAGGCGGATCAAAATAAAAGAAGATATTGTTCAACAGTTTTATTGACATCCAAGCTTGCGAGACTTATTGTGGACGCTAGAAGACAGCCAGCCTAGTACGAGTAGTACATGCACTTAACCTTTTGGAAAATACGTCAGTTTACACTGGTAAATACAATTTAACTGACTCATTTTGAAAAGGTTTGAAAATTGATTTGAATGCTCGTGGCACAAAACATTTTATAACTTGGGATAATTATGTGAATATAATCTTGTAAGTGAATTACATGTTTCTTATGCGTTCAGTAGCCCGATCCGTAGACCGGGTTAAAGATTAATAGACACACCACATTATTTGGTTAGGCACTGACGGGTGTACGCCTACACCCCGTGCTTAGGTCGTGGCCATCTCGTAAGATGATGCCAAGGATATCCGGGACATGGTCATTAACCCCCCAAAGGCTTTAAGCAAACAAAACATTTCAAAACGTAGCATATCAATGATTTAACCTCTATTCGATTAAAGATTCAATGCCGGACCAAGCGGTATTTTATATACCGTACCCCAAGCCCGTATAGAGAAAATAAGTTAAAAGTATTTACCTTTGTAAGTATAAATCACAATTAATGAGTGCGGGTATCTTTTACTGGTTCTTCTATTCTGGAACAAAGGTTTATAATAACCTATTAGATTTCTAACGGGTCTTTATTTAAGCTTAAGCTTAGACCGGTTAATTTTAAAGAAAGATACGGTTCAAACGCACGATTAAGCGAAGACCGTACAAAATGTGATTTAGACCCGACAAGTTTGAAGACTTGTATAATATGAGTATACTAAACACATTCTGGATTTTGAGACAAGGATGATAAGGTTTGACCCGTTTCGGTCAATTTATGCAAACTAGTTACATAAACCGAACCGAACGCGAAAAGGGCGTCACGGGTAACCATAAGATTCATATGCAAGTTCCCTGGGTTAATATGCCTTAAACATGTTGTGATATCAGTAAGGTATCTTCTATTATGCCCCAAACGAATTTAAACTCAATTTATGCCTCATAAGGGCATTTGGGTCATTTAAAAGATTATAAAAGAGTTTAATTAGTAATCTGAGTTACAGGTCTGATTTATACAGTAAATACACTTAATTTAATAAGTTATAACAGTAGGGTATGACCTATATGTGAAATTTATCACTTAAAACCAAACTATGCACCTTAGGGCTATTTTGGTAATTTCACTTAGGCTTAAATGGTCAAAACTGGAAACCTGAGTTTAAAAACCTTTTATTACTGTTAATATATGAAGGTATACTAAAAATATCAGTAGGGATCAACCTTATATGTTTAATACGGTTTTAGCACACACTATGCGTTAAAAACGCTTAAAAAGGCGATTTGGAGCCATTTCCGGGTTTTCAAAGGAAAGCTGATATTTTTATAATTCCAGAAGGCTCAAAATATTTTATTTATCAAATAAAATCAGTAGAAAAAGGTTTGGGGTCAAAAGGATTTGTAAAACTCATTTTATGGCTTAAAAGGGCAAAACCGTCATAAACCGAATCAAACTTAGAGACCTATGTTATGCTCAGCCAAAAATTAAATAAAAATCCCAAAATATTATATTACATCAGTGGGTAAAAAGTTTGATATCAAAAAGTGGGTTTAAATAGGCTATACGCTAATTACACCGTTTAATTAACATAAAGCTTTCAAATTACGCTAATGAGCATAACTCTTAATCTAGACCTCAAACTGATGTCAAATTTTAGGTGCAAGTTTATAAATCAGTAACTAAGGTTTCTACTTTTTTACTTTTTCAAAAATCACGTTTTATAGTCAAAAGGGCATAATAGTCAACATTTAAGCATTAATCGGAAACATGCATATGAATCGGATAACTATTGAACCAAGTTGTATAATCACAGAGGGTTATACATATATGAAACCTGGTCCAAATGAAGCTCTAAGGAAAATCTAAAACATGCAAAAACGGGTCAGAACTGAAAGTCAAAGCAAAAGTCAAATTATGCGACTTTCGGTTCCGATCCGGGTTTAAACTGAAAATTGTCGAGTTGAACATGTTGGGACATGTTCTTACATTAGTTACCAAGTTATTTTAATGATCAAACAGGTTGCATGTATCCTACATTGCTAATTATGCTTTAATTTGAAAATAAACATTATGTTGACTTTTTAAAGTAAGCTTTGACTCGACAATTAACATAGTTAGAGTGGGAATCTGAAAGTACCCTTTTAAGGGTTTATTACCCACACAAATACCTACTTATAGGTACTTTCAATTCGAGAAATGACTGAGTAAATTTCATTTAATCTCGAAGTCAAACTTAAATTACGACGGTTTGACTTTTAGCTAATTAACTAAGCTAAAACGAATTAGAAAGGGTTAAGAATACTTACAAGAGTCCTAATCACGACTAGAGAGCCTAATGAATCCTTGTTGCTGACCAGAGAGCTCCAGAATAGAGAATGCAAGTGAATGTGCAAAATGGTTGCAACTTGAACTTCATATATAGCCAATTTAATCTCACAAGATGATGCCACAATGGTCTACAATTGTTACTAGATGTGTACAGGTGCCCCTATGCATGAAAAACCATTGGAGGGAGCCTCTGGTATAAGAAAACAACTGATCAAAGTCGGTTTCAGGGCTGTTAACTGGCATCTGCGCGTTTTTGTCGCTGGCAGGTTGTACGCGGGGCGCGAGAACCCCCTCGCGGGGCGCGTACAAGTGCGCAACAGGTTAACAAGTTTCAATCTTTTACATTTCAGTCCCTGGTCCTTTGAAACGTGGTTTTGATTGTTTTTCTTGCACTTTTGACCCTCATACTTGATTTTTAAGGACCCTAGGACTTTTACAAACTTGGTTAAGTCCTTGGTTAACTTTGTGCTTACCCGAAAAGTCACAAATTTCAACGTTGACGCATTTAACCCTTCGTGCACGGATTTGATCATAACTTTCTCATACGATAACGAAAATTTATGAAATTTTTATCACATATTCTAGTGAGTATATTTTATCGTTACAAAGCTTCGGGTTTGCTAAAAGGTCACTCAGAGGTATACTTTCAACATGTTGACACATTTAGCCCTGTAGTTTTGTAATTCCTCACTTTCTTTTATTTTCAGCTTCGTATGATCCATGATTTATCCGTTTAAGATTATAAACACCATGTAGGGTTATTGTAGGGCCTATTTATCCATTGTTGACACTTTGGACCCTTATATTCACATAGTTTCACTGTTTGTCAACTTTAGTCCTTCTAAAGTACTTTTTCACATATTCAAAGCTTATGACACGTGTCAATACATTGTTGGACGTAAATTTTCGAGGTGTTACATACTCACCCCCTTAAAAGAAATCTCGACCTCGAGATTCACTGGAACAAATGAGGGTACTTTTCTTTCATCGTGGATTCTACCTCCCATGTGTATTCGGGATCTCTACGGGCATCCCATTTGACCTTAACAATAGGCACATGCTTCCTTCGAAGCTTCTTTACCTGTCGATCCTCAATCGACAATGGTTTTTCCACAAATTTCAAGCTCTCATCTATATGCATATCCGTATGTGGTATGACTAGCGAGTCATCAGCTAGACATTTCTTCAGATTGCAGATGTGAAAAACATTATGGATACTACTGAGCTCTTCAGGCAAGTTCAACTTATAAGCCACTGACCCAACACATTCGATAATCTCGAATGGTCCTATATGCCTTGGGCTTAACTTACCTTTCTTACCAAAATGCATCACCCCTTTCCAGGGTGATACTTTAAGCAAAACTTTATCACCAACCTCAAACTTTAGAGATTTACGCTTTGGATCAGCGTAGCTTTCCTGCCTATCCCTGGCAGCTTTCAAGCGATCGCGAATCTGGACAATCTTGTCCATCGTTTCAAAGACTAACTCAGGTCCTGATAATTGAACTTCTCCTACTTCCGCCCAACAAATAGGGGTTCTGCATTTTCTACCATATAATGCCTCAAAAGGCGCAGCCTTAATACTAGTATGGTAGCTATTGTTATAGGAGAACTCGATCAATGGTAGGTGGTTATCCCAACTGCCACCTAAATCAATCACACATGCTTGAAGCATGTCTTCCAGTGTTTGGATGGTACGCTCACTCTGTCCGTCCGTCTGTGGATGGTAAGCCATACTAAAATTTAAGCGCGTGCCCAAAGACTGTTGGAAACTTTTCCAAAAATGAGAGGTGTATCTCGTATCTCGGTCAGAGATAATCGACACTGGTACACCATGCAGAGCTACAATCTTATCTACGTACAATTGAGCTAACATGTCGGAGCTGTAAGTTTCCTTAATGGGAAGAAAATGTGCTGACTTGGTCAGTCTATCTACTATGACCCATATAGTATCGTTTCCCTTCCTTGTCTTTGGCAACTTGGTAATGAAATCCATTATCACCATCTCCCACTTCCATGTGGGAAGTTCATGCTATTGTAACAAACCTGACGGCTTCTGGTGCTCAGCTTTGACTTGCGCACACGTCAGACATTTAGCTACATAGGCAGCTACAGACTTTTTCAAGCCTATCCACCAATAGTTTGCCTTTAGATCCTGGTACATCTTATCAGCTCCAGGATGAACGGAATATTTGGAACTGTGGGCTTCCTGGAGGATAACATCCCGAAGTCCTCCATAGACTGGAACCCATATTCGTCCATTCAATCTCAGCATTCCGTCCTTGTCATAGGATAACTGCTCCTCAGTTACTCCTAGCTTTTTGATACACTCTAATTTACACATATTTTAGTCCCCCGTTTTACCCCTATTTTATGCGTTTTTGGCCGTAAAACCGTCATTCGGATACTTAATTATCTACACTTTTGTTTATAGGCCTAAAACAGCATACCAGACAAGATGATAGCGAAAACGAGGACTTTCCGGACAAAACGACGAAGCTGCGGACATTCTGTTAAGGAAACTGACCTGGGCCTGTGGAACGGTCGTGCGACCTGATGCACGACCGTGCATCTCCGACAGTTGTTGATTATCCCGGCAATGAACGAGCAGTGCGACTAGGCGTGCCAGGAAAACAAGGCCAGACCGGTGATGCACGGACGTTCCATCCGAAGAACGACCGTGCGACTCCGAAGATCAGCCTGATCTCGGTGATGAACGCCCAATCCAGCAGCTCGTGCAACAAGAACCCGGAACTGAACGACCGTTCCATCCGAAGAACGGTCGTGCGATATCGTATCCGGTCAAAGATCTGATGACGTATGCAGCATGGTGACCCATCCCCAATAATTGCTTAAAGTGCACGGTCGTGCCACAGGAAGAACGACCGTGCAACAGCGAAAAAATATAAAAACAGAACAGAAACATTCTGTTCGTCATTCTGGAATTTTGGGAGCTTCACTGGCGATTTTACAGGCTCCGGAGGCTATGCTTTTGACCCGGATTCAAGCCACATCGTGCCGTTTAGCTCCATTACTATCCGGATTCTTAGTCTAGTGCTTGTTTATGGTTTGGTTTTCTAATCTTTCCATGATTTTGTTAATCTTTCAAGCATTTAGATTAAAGTTCTTGTATTATTGTAGCCTTTGGGCAAAAACACAACAATCCCTTGCTTGATTATAGCCATTAGTATGTTAAACTTTGTTTGTTATGACATTTGGAAGTATTTTCTATGTTAATCTTTGATGATTAGTTTGCAACCTTGTTATTGATATTGATTTCTTGATTATAAGTAATTATGTTGGATGATTGATGCTTGGTTAGTTAAGATAGTTGAAAAATGAAGCTTAATTAATCTTGTATTAGTAAACTTTGAACTTGGGTAACTAGATTAGCTTGGTTTAAATGTGTGCATCATGATACTAGAAATGGTTAGTGATTTAATAAAATGTAATTATTGTTAATCAAGAGAGCTTGCCGTCACGTAAGGACCTTAACGGGTTAGATGGTGTCGTTATAAATTCTTGCCATGATTGGTTAGCTTAGTTAGTAGTTTAGGCCAAAATTGCTATCTTGGTGAATTATTGTGCAAGATTTGTAAAATGAACTCGGTTGTGATTTAATCTAGTTTATGCTTGTCTCGGTGGTTGCATTGTGTTTATCGGTGTTGCTTTCCTTGATTAAGTGCGGTTAGAAAACTCCTAACGGATGACTAACTCATTTTTAAGAGATTTTCATATACATTTATCAATTGCACGTTCAAGAACAATTTTAGGTGGTTAAAGTGTGTTTATCGTTTTAACTTTCCGAATGATTGTCATGTTAGGATTCCCGAAAGGGATACTAATTGTCTTAAAATGGAATATTGACCGAATGCTTCTAGTGCCAAAACCGACTTAGTTGACATGCTTTGGTTGTGTATTAAGCAAGGCTTTTTATCTATTACCTATTATGTTTTTATTATGTACTAGTTTATAGACCCATGTGTTACATGGTTTGAGTATAGAAAATTAGAAAATGAAAAGCTTTAAGATAATCATGGAGTTGATCGAGTTCTTGGGAAAATAAATGCGTGTTTCAGTTTATACAAACTTGAATGAGTTTTTGAAAAATAAATATCTTATTGTTGAGGTTGGTTGCGTTTGAAAGATATAACAATTATAAATTTGAAACATAACAATTATAAATTTTGATTTTTCGTATATTTCATATTATTTCTTGCATCACACATAATAAATATAAATTTTGATATGAATACATATAACCCTAATATGAATTATACATACAAAATTAAAGAAAAAAAAATACATTGCTCATTTTAAATGATGCGTTTACGAAGTAAGAATTTTGTTTTTGAATACAAAAGGATTAGTATATTTTATTTCAAATTAATATTTTGTTATTTTCAAAAGTGTTATCAAAGTAGAAGATAGAATGGAATTAGTTCATTATCTAAGATTATATATATATAGTTTACATATATGTTTAACATTTGTGAAAATTATAATAACAAATTATAAACATAATGAGGTTTGAAAGTTTTGGTAACATCAAATAGTGATAGATGGATGTATATATTTTTAGTTATCCCATCTTCTTTTGATAAATATGTTTTAATTTATTAATGTAGAGATATTTTATTAAAGTATAGGTAAATAAATAACTAATATTAAGAATATTAAAGAGAAATCATGAATATAAGATTATTTTAATATATATTAAATTCAATCATTTAATACACTTTATATTAATTTACTTATTATTTATTATGATTGAGGTAACATAATAAATTGACACATGGCCTTTAGTAAAATCTTTTGTTACAGAAGAATGCCATGTGGCATTAAGGTGACCTTTTTATTAGTATTAGATTTGTTTACGCTTACTTTAGTTTAGTTAAAATCAAACAAAACCTATGTTTTTACCGGTAGTTTAGTGATAAATGTCTAGTATTATTTCTCCGCCCATTTCCTTGGATTGATACTTGGTTCTTACCGATACTTTATTACATATGTGACGGGGTACACTTGCCTCTTTCGTGTGTGTTTTGATGTAAAAATAATAATCACTTTTATAAATGTAAAACCAAATCGTGTGTAATTTCATTGTAAAAATATGTGTAGTCGCGCACACGTCAAGTTTTTGGCGCTGTTGCCGGGGATATGGCGAGTTTTAGGAACGACCCGAGTCATTGTGTTATCGGCGTATATACTTGTTAATATTTGTGTATAATTTCTTGATTATTTATTTGTTTATTTATTTGTTAATATTTCTTGTTTTTATTTCATTTATTCGTTTTCCAAGTCATTTTTGTACACTTGTAAATTTTTGTTCCATTTATTTATTTAATCCGGATTTATTATTTATTTATTCTTTGATTTTTCGGCTTCGGGAAACCATTTTTGTATTAGCCGATTCATTAATTTTTTATTGTGTTGATTTTTATAAAATTTCGGGCCCATTTTCGAATTTTTATAAAATTTTCAGCCCTTTTATAATAAAATTCTGCTTCTATTCAGCTGAAAAAAAAATATTATTATTTTATTAATAAAATATTCACTGTGTCAATTTTTCGTTTGCAGGTTAATGTTCTCGACCCCCGCCCCAGAAGTTGTTGAACCGTCAGACGAGCCCGAACGTGATCTTAGGAGACGTCTACGCGCGAGAGGTCGAGCGGTTGGGCTACTACTCGCCAGTGGTGAGCCGGAGCCGGTGGTACCTGCTGAAGCCGAGGGCTCAGGAGGAGACGTAATCATGGCAGACGATGAGCGACCGTTGAATGAGACTAATCAGCCTGGGAGGACAGGCCTGGAGCCGAGTATCCTTCAACCTACTATTGGTGTACCTACTTTTGAAATTAGATCTAGTATTATTAATATGGTACAAAATTCAGTACAGTTTGACGGACGTGAGCACGAGGACCCCGAGAGGCATATTGCTGCTTTTCTCCATGTTTGTTCCACGTTTAAGATTACAGGTGTTTCGGAGGATGCAATTCGGTTGAGGTTGTTTCCGTTTTCGTTACGTGACAAAGCTAGAGCTTGGCTTATGTCACTTCCAGCCGGGTCCATCAGGACCTGGAATCAGTTGGCGGAGCAGTTTATGCAGAAATATTTCCCACCTGAGAAAACGAACAAGCTACGGAACCGAATTGTATCTTTTCACCAGGACGAGGGTGAGTCGTTGCATGCGGCGTGGGAGAGATTCAAGGATTTGTTGATTGATGTGCCACATCATGGCTACTCCAAGAGACAGCTGGTTTTAACGTTCTATCAGGGGCTCAGTTACAATACACAGGAGCGATTAGACGTGAACGCGGGAGGCGATCTCGGAACTAAGACGCCGAATGAAGCGTATGATATTATTGAGAAAGCCGCGTTGAAATCCAGCTCGCGTCGGGAGGGAGACAGAGGCCGGGCATCATCATCATCATCATCTCGCGCAGGAGTCCATGCTGTAGACGACTATACGGCTATTACTGCACAAATCTCAGCTCTCGCATCGAGATTCGACAGGTCCCAGATGATTGCGCATGCGGGCTCGGGATGTGACCAGTATGGGGTGTCACACGAGCCTGGGGCATGTTTTCAGGGAGTCGTATACGAGGGCCATGAAGAGGTAGATTTCATGGGTAATCAGGTAAGGCCGCAAAACAACCCTTACAGTAACACCTATAATCCCGGTTGGAGAAATCACCCAAATTTTGGGTGGCGTGCGAATACAGGCAATCAAAATCCTTTGGGATTTACTCCGCGCGCTCCAGCGCAACAGCAGGGTCAAGGTCAGGGTCAGCAGTTCCAGCAGTACAACCAATCGTACCAGCAGCGTTCATACCCGTATCAGAATCAGGGCTCTGGGAGTAGTTCCCAGCAGCAGGCCCCTCAGTCTAGTTCTAAGCTGGAGGATATGATTGCCCAGCTTCTTACTAGCTCCTCGAGCGCGAATCAGTTAGCTGAAAAACGCTACCAGCAGAGCGAGGATCGTTTTCTCCCTCATGTGGGAGAAATGAGGAGTCACAAGGCCTCGATTCAGAATATAGAGAATCAGGTTGGTCAGCTGGCACAGATGATGTCAAAGAGACCCCAGGGTGGTCTTCCGGGTAATACCGAACCTAACCCGGGCCCGCACAGAGATGTGAATGCTGTGATGACCAGGAGTGGAAAACCTACCGGACCCGTCATATCGGACTCACCACCGATCACTGAAGCGGTCCCGACCGACACACCGGATGAGGTGCATGCCAGGCTACGCCCAGCAAGTACAGCACAAGTCCAGGAGCCGGTCACAGGTTACACGCCTCCAGTGCCTTATCCAGGAATGTTGAAGAAGCAGAAGATTGATGAACAAAACGGTAAGTTTCTCGAAATGTTTAAGCAATTGCATATAAACATACCGTTTGTTGAAGCTTTGGCCCAGATGCCAAAGTATGCCAAGTTTCTGAAAGACATCCTCTCAAATAAACAAAAGCTCGAGGACATGTCTTGCGTGGTTATGAATGAAAGCTGCTCTGCTATTCTCCAGAATCGCCTGCCTACAAAAATGGGAGATCCAGGCAGTTTCACGCTTCCTTGCCTCATTGGCAATCTGTATGTCAGTAATGCGTTAGCAGATCTAGGAGCGAGTATAAACCTTATGCCCTATAAGGTTTTTACAAAGTTGGATCTAGGTGAGCCGTCACCTACGAGGATGAGTATTCGACTTGCGGATCGTTCTGTCAAGTATCCCCGCGGGTTTGTAGAGAATATGCTTGTTAAGATTGACAAGTTTGTATTTCCCGTGGATTTTGTTATCCTGGACATGGATGAGGACTCGAGAGTGCCTCTGATACTTGGACGCCCGTTTCTGAATACCGCCCGGACGATTGTGGACGTGGCGGCGGGCCAGATCACACTCCGAGTAGATGATGAGCATGTGACGTTTGACATTAAACGTTCTATGCAGCATCCTCAGAGTCAAGACGACGCGCTCTATTATGTCGACATCGTCGACACTTATGTGAGCACGCATTTCCAGGGTACGATCGAGGAGATAGATTCGGACACACATCTGTTGTGTGGGGACCTAGATGGCATTACGCAGGAGGGCCACTATTTAGAGCAGCCAGTCTATCAGATTGGTGATGATGGTCCCCAGAGTCCGGATCGATTCACAGAAATTGATCGAGAAAGTGAAGTGAAGTCGAAGCCTTCAGTGGAAGATCCTCCTACCTTGGAGCTTAAAGAGCTCCCACCGCACCTGGAGTACGCATTTCTGGATGAGGAGCGTCATTTGCCTGTCATTATTTCATCTGGATTGGCGGGAGAAGAGAAGAGCAGATTGCTTAATGTGTTGAAACTTCATAAGAAAGCAATCGCCTGGAAAATCTTGGACATAAAAGGAATAAATCCCTCCTTCTGTACACATAAAATTCTCATGGAGGATCAGTTCAAGCCGTGTGCGCAGCACCAGAGGCGGCTGAACCCAAACATGCAAGAGGTCGTTAAAAAGGAAGTGATTAAGTTGTTAGATGCTGGTATGATCTATCCCATTTCCGACTCTGTTTGGGTCAGTCCTGTGCAGGTAGTGCCCAAAAAGGGGGGCATGACTGTGGTCACAAACGATAGGAATGAGCTCATTCCAACCAGGACGGTCACTGGATGGCGGGTTTGCATTGATTATCGCAAACTCAACGACGCCACTCGCAAGGACTACTTCCCGCTTCCATTCATTGATCAAATGTTGGAGCGTCTGTCAGGGAAGTTATATTATTGTTTTCTGGATGGGTTCTCTGGTTACTTTCAAATTCCTATCGCTCCTGAGGACCAGGAGAAGACCACATTTACCTGTCCCTTCGGTACATTCGCCTACCGGCGTATGCCGTTTGGGCTGTGTAATGCACCGGCTACTTTCCAGCGATGTATGGTCGCCATTTTCCACGACATGATTGAGGATTCCATGGAGGTGTTCATGGACGACTTCTCGGTATTTGGGGATTCCTTTGATCAATGTCTGGAAATTTGAAAAGAATGTTGAAGAGGTGTGAGGAGACTAATCTGGTCCTGAACTGGGAGAAATGCCACTTCATGGTGAAGGAGGGCATAGTTTTGGGACATAAAATTTCTCACGCGGGCATGGAAGTCGATCCAGCTAAAGTCGACGTTATATCACGACTTCCGCCCCCCACCTCTGTTAAAGCTATACGGAGCTTTCTCGGTCATGCCGGGTTCTATCGGCGATTCATCAAAGATTTTTCAAAAATCGCCAGACCCATGACTCGTTTGTTAGAGAAAGATGCTCCGTTCGTGTTTGGAGATGATTGCTTGAGGGTTTTTGACCTCCTCAAGCAAAAGTTGGTTGAGGCCCCTATTTTAGTCGCACCGGACTGGAGTTTGCCGTTTGAAATCATGTGCGACGCGAGTGATTACGCTATAGGGTCCGTTCTGGGTCAAAAGAAGGAAAAGCACTTCCATCCGATCTATTATGCGAGTAAAACTCTCCACGACGCTCAAGAGCATTACACCACGACTGAAAAAGAGCTCTTGGCGGTCGTTTTCGCATTCGATAAATTTAGATCGTATTTAGTGCTTTCAAAAACCGTTGTATACACTGATCATGCAGCCATTAGATACCTCTTCAGCAAGCAGGACGCTAAACTGCGTCTAATCAGATGGATCCTGCTGCTGCAAGAGTTTGATATCGAGATACAAGATAAAAGGGTGCTTTAAATGTAGCGGCTGACCATCTGTCTCGGTTTGAACACGGAGACATCGAGGATTCGCGTTGGGATTCAATCAATGACAAGTTCCCACACGAATCTTTGATGGGTGTTGAGATATGTGATGAGTCGCCATGGTTCGCCGACTTTGCGAACTATCTTGCTTGTAGAATTCTGATAAAAGGGTTGACTCACCAGCAAAAGAGGAAATTCTTTTCAGATCTAAAGCACTACATATGGGACGACCCTTTCTTGTTCAAAGTTGGTGCTGATCAGGTGATTAGAAGGTGTGTATCAGGGACTGAGGCGACCGACAATCTGCGCCAGTGTCATGAGGGACCTACCGGAGGCCACCACGGAGCCAACTTCACCGCGAAGAAGGTGTTGGATTCCGGGTTTTACTGGCCGACCATTTTCCGTGACGCGCAGAGTTGGGTGAAAGCGTGCGATGCTTGTCAGAGGGCGACGAACATATCGGCACGCGACGAAATGCCCCAGAACTGGATACAGGTATGTGAAGTCTTTGATGTTTGGGGGATAGACTTCATGGGACCATTCCCCCCTCACGTGGAAACAAGTACATACTCGTGGCTGTTGACTATGTATCAAAGTGGGCGGAGGCGCAAGCCTTACCCACTAACGACGCCAGAGTAGTTGTGAGGTTTCTTAAGAGTTTGTTCGCCCGATTTGGCGCTCCGAAAGCGCTCATTAGTGACCGAGGGACTCATTTTTGTAATACACAGCTTGAAAAGGCTTTGTCCCGATACGGTGTACATCACCGTTTGTCCACGCCCTATCATCCGCAGACAAGCGGGCAGGTGGAGGTCACGAACCGTGGGCTTAAGCGCATCCTTGAGCGGTCTGTTGGAGCGAACCGCAAGGAGTGGTCGGACAAACTTGAGGATGCATTATGGGCATTCCGTACAGCTTATAAGACCCCTATAGGGACCACCCCCTTTAGGTTGGTATACAGAAAGGCATGCCATTTACCGGTAGAGTTGGAGCACAAGGCTATGTGGGCTTTGAAAACCGCGAATTTGGACCTGAAAACCGGAGGTGAAGCCCGGTTTCTCCAAATTCATGAATTGGAAGAATTGCGGCACCAAGCCTACGAAAGCTCCGTGCTCTACAAAGAGCGCACGAAGAAACTTCACGACAAACGCTTGAAGGACCATAAAGAATTCCAAGCGGGTGATCTTGTTCTTCTGTACAATTCAAGGCTGCGCTTATTTCCTGGGAAGCTTCATTCACGCTGGACAGGACCATACACGGTTAAGGAAGTATTTCCGTATGGTACTGTTGCAGTAGAGAACGCGGATGGCGTTACATTCAAGGTAAATGGTCACCGGTTGAAGTTGTACGTTGCCGGGCCGATAGAGTCGGCGGTGGAGGTAATTGAACTCCAAACCCCGCACACTTCATAAGTGTGGGGAGGAGAGAGTCTACGCTACTGACTCACGGATCAAAAATGTAGCAAGAGCGTATTTTGCGCTTTAGGGGTAGTTTCGTCCTTTTTAGTAATTTTTCTAGTTTTAGCTTTGAGTCTTGCTATCGACTCGTCAACAAAAATTTAGCATGAGTCTACGCTACTGACTCGCCGACAAAAATGTAGCAGGAGCGTCTTTGGCGCTATAAGGGTAAAATAGTCCACTTTTTTGTTTTTTGTAGTTTTAGCGTAATTTAGGTTAGTTAGGTAGTCTACGTTAGTTTGTTTTAGTTTCGTACGTGCCGAGCGAAGGTTCTGTATTGCAATATTGTTAGAACAGTTGGTGTGTCGAAAAACTGGCGAAACACGGCCGAAACAGTTGCTGGAAATAGCTTCTGCGGAAAAAATCTGATCTGCACCTGATGCACGACCGTTCCTCGGGTCGCACGACCGTGCGTCTCCGAGGACGGGCACGGTAGATCGCACCCCGGTGCATTTCCGAGAAAAGTGGCTAGGATTTGGGCGATGTCGGCGACGCACGACCGTGCGACACGGCGAACGACCGTGCGTCAGGCTGAGGACAGTTTTGTCTTTTGGCACTATAAATACCCTCATCTGCAGCCCCCATTCACAATTCGCGAAACCCTAGTCGCTGCAGGGCGTTCCAGAGCGATTCTTCATCATTTTCGCACGGTTTTTCACACGATCTCACACCCTTCTTCGCACGGTACGTTCCTAGTTGTAGATTTCTTGTTTTCTTGCTTTCTAGGTTAGATCTCTTCCGATTCTTTAAGGAAATTTTTAGGGTTCTCTTCATAAACAAATCGAAACCCTAACCCTTGTTGAATAGTAGTATCGTGAACATCTGGTGCATTTTTCTGACCCCCGTTTATGTAAAAACTTGAAGATTTGTGAAAAAATCGGGCTACTTAGAGCCTGGGTCAATAATCTGCAGAAAACACTGTGGCACGGACGTTCCTCGTAAGGAACGGTCGTGCCTCGCCTATGTTTCACGATAGTTGGTTGTTGGTCGGAGTTGCACGGTGGTGCCGTTGGTCGCACGCCGTGCAGTTCCGACATCTCTGGGCAGATGGTGCTTGTCATCGGCGATGCACGACCGTGCGTCTCGTCGCACGACCGTGCCATGTGCCCAGATCAGTTTAGACAGTTTCTTCATAATTGGCTGCTCGCTTGTTTGTGATTAAAATTTCTCCTGTTTCCATCTTTCTAATGTTTTTCCTCATACAGATGGACCATCCCTTCCTTCAGTTCGATCCCAATATTGAGAAAGAAGCTTTGTGCATCCCGAAACGAGACGCATTGTGGGCGAGACGGGGGCAGTTTGGAGTCCCCCGATGGTTAGATTGGGAAGTGATGCGAGAACTCAATCAGTATGATCGACTGGACGACATGATGAGTCGCCCGCTTGCAAATCTGGTCGCTTGCAACCTGTGACAACCCAAATTTCGGGACGAAATTTCTTTCAAGTTAGGGATGATGTGACAACCCGAGATTCCAAGACCTTTCCTGTACGCGTCATCTGTTTTACAATCCTGTTTGACATTTCGTTGTGCGTTGTATCGCGTACACTATTTTTAAAATAGTTTCAATTTATGTGGGTTATTTGGTGAGTTAGGTGTGATCTTTGGTGATGGCGGCTACCCTTTGAATACGTGATGATATATCTTAGGTTTAGAGATAATAATATTAATGCCTCATAAAAATAAACTATAATCATGAGATATCTTACTCATCTAAAAGTAATGGTAGTTAAATAAAACTTATTATTATATAAAGGGTGCTCGACGAAAGACTGAGTTTCGCCATGACCCAAGTTTCGCCATCACCTAGGTTTTGTCGAGATGGGCTTAGGCCCAAGTAAAGCCCAATCGTTACCAGTGACACTTACGTTATATTTGGACGCGAACCATAATCCGTGAAAACCCTAGCACACCCTGACTTCTCTTACGGATTGATGGTAACCCAGCTTTCATCGGAGCTCTCATTCTTGTGAAGTATCATCTCTCTTTTTCATACTAGTAATCGGTAAGTAGGTTTATCGTTTTTTGATTGTGACTGGACTCGTGATTTTATGTGATTGATTGGGATATCGCAATGAAGTAGGGAATATATATATATATATATAAATATATGCGCTTGATATCGATGTGAGTGTGCATGAAATCAATATGTGGTTCATGATCAATGTTGATATAACAGTAGTTGTATTGGTCCAATAGAATTGAGGGCGCATGGCTTAATAAAGTTGATGATCTCGAATAAAATAGGGGCGGCTCATGGGTGGATCTAATCAAACAATATGGACATGTTAATAATGATTGTCAGTAAGAATATGATGTGTATTTGATGATATAATAAGTACTGAAATCGAGGTTGAATTTATGAATCTTTGTTGCATGATTAAATTATTCGATTATATATATGATGGATATGTGAGACCTGTTATATGAATCTATCACATGAATAAAGTTGTCAACCCACTACATGAATTGGTCCAATGGTAACTTGAATACATTAATATTGGTCGGCCATTGTTGTTTGTTTAGATAAGGATAATGATGTTGTGAACATTACTTTAATAATGGTGGCATAGCATGAATCGATAAACTGGACTACATGTTGTAAGGATTTTATGCGGTTTATGGTGACTGTGATTATTAGAATTATGATGATCAGTCCGTGCGTATGATAATGATATTGTTATGTATGATCTAGAGAGTTATGTTTATACATGAGATATTGTGATGAAAAGAAAATAGGATGAACACTTCAACAGATCTTATACATGTTGTTGGGCTGGTTGGGGATTTAATGCTAACCGAATGGACTTGGGCCATCCGGGTCGGTTCAAACAATTAATGAATAATCCGATTAGGGTTGAGTAATCGGATTGGGGCTTGTCAAGTTGATTGGACTACAAGAAACTATGTGCTAATTGGATCAACTGTTTGAATAATCAGTGTACTTGCTTGAACTGTTGCTTAACTGTTTTACGTGCCTTATGTGATAACCACCAATGTGATTTACGTGCAAGCAAACTGTGAAACTGATCGTTACCAAACACTATTCTAGGTCTTGAGTATTGAACCTATAAATCAAGTAACTTTTCTAAACCGAGCAAACCTAAGGTGAGTTCATTGCTATTTTCTCAAGCATGGATCCCAGGGAAGGGATAACGGGTAACGTTCCGAGGAGGAATGCATGTGTAATGGGATGTTGGTTATCGTACTCAGTTTCTATCATTGTAAGACCACAATATCTACCGACACGTTGCTTGTAGGGCAACGGGGGTTATTAGTTGATAGCGCTATTAGGTTTGATACCTCGCACCGGGCCGTAAGGACGGGCGCTAACTAATTATCTGGGCATCATTACCAATGCTTGGTTAGGGGCATTGGGGACTGGACACACTTCCAGGTTATTAAGGGACACACTTCCCGGATACATATGGGCACACTCCCTAGGGTATCTCAACAAGTCATAAACAGCATCATATCACAACGTTGAATTGGCTTAACATACGTCTGGTAACAAAACACGTTAACAAAACCTTGAACTCACCAGCGTCGTCTGACACACTTGTCTGCATGCTTGCAGGTCTATAGGCTTATATCATTTGGAACTTGCTGTCTGGGAGGCTGGACTGGTCATGGGTCGAGATATGTGGAATTGCAGTACAAGCTTAACGGTTTATATACACATGTTTTACGAAACACTTAACAAATGAATTATGCTTCCGCTGTATACAATGAACGACATGTAATGTTTGTAACACTTTATGTTAATGAATGAAAGTTTTATTTAAATACATTTATGAGTTCAATGTGATTGGTGGCTTGAATCCTGGTACGTCACATGCCTCGCGCGGGTTTCCGCATGTGGTATTTTGGGGGTGTGACACAACCGACCCGTTTACCTGGAGACAACCATTGAGTTCTTCGCATCTTATGCTTATGAGAAGCCGGTTGCTCACCGGAGACCCAAATTCCGCTATAAGAACCGGGTAACTTTCAGGTTATGTGGGCAATGGAATACATGGTCGGTTGGTCGTTTGGGTAGAAGACTAGGGATTTATACTAGGGACGACATGGATGATGAAGATGTCTTCACTGAACAGTTCACCTTCCCCTCTGATGCAGCTCGGGATGAATTTTGGGCAGAAAACGCTATTGGGGAGCCCTACAACCCGAGGATGTCAAAGGCCTCGCGACTCAGAGACCCTTTGGTGCGAGTGATGCACCATGTATTTAGCCATTCGATATGCGGTCGCATGGACAGTCTCGGTAACTGTCCAACACCTGACTTGATCTTTTTATATGCGTTGGTTGACAAAGCACCTATCAACCTGGGCGCACGAATGGCTGAATATTTCGTCAAGAGCTCGGGGCGACATGCGAACAGTGAGATACATGGCGGTCAGTACGTGACCGAAATAGCGTACAACGAGCGCCTTATGACTGAGGAGGTGCTTCAGAGTCTCACTTTGATTACTGAGGGGGTTCATGTCGATATGAGGTCACTGAAGGCCATGGGGGTGATTGTAGAGCTTGATAGGGGGGATAGGTTGAGAAGGCTGAATAACGAGGTCTGGGACCCGTTACCTCCAGCTGTGGAGGAAGTTGAGGACGTTGAGATGGGAGAGCAGCACCAGCACCAGCCACCGACACCACCACACTCGCCGCAGCACCATGCATTTCATCAGCATGAGGACTGGCCCACGTTCTACCAGCAGTTCCAGGATATGCGTGTGACGCAGGAGCAGCATGGTACCTACTTCGACGAGATCAGATCTAGCCAGGACGAGATTCGGGCCACTCAGGCTCAGCTTCGGGCCACACATGACCAGCTTCAGCAGCGCCAGGATACTCTATATCAGGGGGTCAGTGAGGGGTTTTCTTATCTTTTCGGGGAGATGCGTCACGCATACCCCGACTACTTTCAGCACCCTCCGCAGTTCCCACCGTGGAACCCCCCTGGTCATGGCGATGCCGGCCCGTCCTATACGCAACACGATGATGATGGAGATGAGTAGTTGGTAGTGGTGATAGCAGTTGGTGGTGTTTCTTTTTCAGTACTTTATTTATTTTTGGGTGTTTATTTTGACTGTTATTTTCAAACACCCCGGTTATGTATTTCAGACATTTTACTTTATGTTCTGTTTGGATTTTAGTATTTATGTATATTATGGTTGTTTTGTGATTTTTCTGTTTCTGTTATGTTTTGGGTGCACATGTGACATACTAGCAGGTTTTAGCTATCGGATCTTGGACCGGAGCACATACCAGATACAGCTTCGGAAGTCTCGTGGCATCCACATCATCTTGAGGGGAGTATTTTTTATCCCTTTCTCTATATTTCGGGTCTCGCATTGGGGACAATGCGAAGTTCAAGTGTGGGGAGGGGGTTAACTTTGTTAACTTTGTTTGTCCTCTTAAAAAAAAATCAGAAAAATCATTCAAAAATACTTGTATTTTGTATGTATTTTAGTAAATAAACCGGTTGGTTGTGTTTTAGAAAGCTTCGGACTTGATAAAAACTCGACAAGCAAAATATTTTTGAAAAAAGGAAACCGGAAAGCGTGACAAACAAAGAAAGACTTACATGATAGTTTTCACACTTTTACCCATTCCTTTCCGTTACGTGAGCATATTTGAGCCTATTGTTATATATTTGTTCATTTCGGATATAGGAGTGAGCCGGATGTTATGTGTAATTTAGAACTTGTCACTAGTATACTTGTTAAGACCATGAACGTGCGGATTTGTGTAAAAGTGATAGAGGCACTTAGATTACCCCTTTGTTGTGTACTTGTTCTTTGTGTTGTGCTTCCCGTTCACCTTATATTACCTTTTAGGATTAACCATGTCGAGCCTTCCCGTTTACCTTTGTTTACCCACATTATCGCCCACTTAGCCAAATTTAGCATTTTTTATGTTTTTAAACCTTTTTAGTGTTGAAACTCGGTCAAAAATAATCGTTTAACTAGCGCTTATTATTGTTTATGTTTCATTGTATAGTTTAGTATGTTATAAAAAAAAACAGAAAATAAAACACCCTAAAATAGGGTGAAGTTGATAGAAATCGAGCAATTTTGAATGCTTAAATGTTGAAATTTTGTTGACAAGCTCGATTGCGCTTTAGTCGTCTTTTTAAGGCGTTTGTATGTATAGTTGTATATTTTGTTGCTAGTTAAACGCAACTACCGAGTTTTAACCATTTTTCGCCACTTTATATGTCCACTTCCATACCCTTCGCCCTAGCCTAACGTTACAACCCGTAAAGACCTCTTGATTTACACTTGTTCGCATGTTAGTTGGTGGAGACGAGATCTTATGACAAGCTTATGATATTGCACATTTCATTGACTAGGCATTGAGTGTTTGCACATACACATTTTATGTATGTTTCACAAATAAAACCGAGTGTGTGTGAGCATTGTGAGTCGTGTGAAGATTAACATGTGAGTCAATTAAATGTGAAGTCATGGCTTTTTGGTTGTCGCTTTTTAATAGCATATGCTTGTTGGGTTTAAGTCTTTTGATGTTGTCTTTCGACAAACCGGCTAACCGTTTATAGTAGTTTTCAATAAAATAGTGTGTAAATTATCGTTCTTGTTTGTTTATGTCTTTTATTGCTTTTTAGTTCAGCTTGCTTGAGGACAAGCAAGGTTCAAGTGTGGGGAGATTTGATACACTCTAATTTACACATATTTTAGTCCCCCGTTTTACCCCTATTTTATGCGTTTTTGGCCGTAAAACCGTCATTCGGATACTTAATTATCTACACTTTTGTTTACAGGCCTAAAACAACATACCAGACAAGATGATAGCGAAAACGAGGACTTTCCGGACAAAACGACGAAGCTGTGGACATTCTGTTAAGGAAACTGACCTGGGCCTGTGGAACGGTCGTGCGACCTGATGCACGACCGTGCATCTCCGAAAGTTGTTGATTATCCCGGCAATGAACGAGCAGTGCGACTAGGCGTGCCAGGCAAACAAGGCCAGACCGGTGATGCACGGACGTTCCATCCGAAGAACGACCGTGCGACTCCGAAGATCAGCCTGATCTCTGTGATGAACGCCCAATCCAGCAGCTCGTGCAACAAGAACCCGGAACTGAACGACCGTTCCATCCGAAGAACGGTCGTGCGATATCGTATCCGGTCAAAGATCTGATGACGTATGCAGCATGGTGACCCATCCCCAATAATTGCTTAAAGTGCACGGTCGTGCCACAGGAAGAACGACCGTGCAACAGCGAAAAAATATAAAAACAGAACAGAAACATTCTGTTCGTCATTCTGGAATTTTGGGAGCTTCACTGGCGATTTTACAGGCTCCGGAGGCTATGCTTTTGACCCGGATTCAAGCCACATCGTGCCGTTTAGCTCCATTACTATCCGGATTCTTAGTCTAGTGCTTGTTTATGGTTTGGTTTTCTAATCTTTCCATGATTTTGTTAATCTTTCAAGCATTTAGATTAAAGTTCTTGTATTATTGTAGCCTTTGGGCAAAAACACAACAATCCCTTGCTTGATTATAGCCATTAGTATGTTAAACTTTGTTTGTTATGACATTTGGAAGTATTTTCTATGTTAATCTTTGATGATTAGTTTGCAACCTTGTTATTGATATTGATTTCTTGATTATAAGTAATTATGTTGGATGATTGATGCTTGGTTAGTTAAGATAGTTGAAAAATGAAGCTTAATTAATCTTGTATTAGTAAACTTTGAACTTGGGTAACTAGATTAGCTTGGTTTAAATGTGTGCATCATGATACTAGAAATGGTTAGTGATTTAATAAAATGTAATTATTGTTAATCAAGAGAGCTTGCCGTCACGTAAGGACCTTAACGGGTTAGATGGTGTCGTTATAAATTCTTGCCATGATTGGTTAGCTTAGTTAGTAGTTTAGGCCAAAATTGCTATCTTGGTGAATTATTGTGCAAGATTTGTAAAATGAACTCGGTTGTGATTTAATCTAGTTTATGCTTGTCTCGGTGGTTGCATTGTGTTTATCGGTGTTGCTTTCCTTGATTAAGTGCGGTTAGAAAACTCCTAACGGATGACTAACTCATTTTTAAGAGATTTTCATATACATTTATCAATTGCACGTTCAAGAACAATTTTAGGTGGTTAAAGTGTGTTTATCGTTTTAACTTTCCGAATGATTGTCATGTTAGGATTCCCGAAAGGGATACTAATTGTCTTAAAATGGAATATTGACCGAATGCTTCTAGTGCCAAAACCGACTTAGTTGACATGTTTTGGTTGTGTATTAAGCAAGGCTTTTTATCTATTACCTATTATGTTTTTATTATGTATTTGTTTACGCTTACTTTAGTTTAGTTAAAATCAAACAAAACCTATGTTTTTACCGGTAGTTTAGTGATAAAGGTCTAGTATTATTTCTCCGCCCATTTCCTTGGATCGATACTTGGTTCTTACCGATACTTTATTACATATGTGACGGGGTACACTTGCCTCTTTCGTGTGTGTTTTGATGTAAAAGTAATAATCACTTTTATAAATTTAAAACCAAATCGTGTGTAATTTCATTGTAAAAATATGTGTAGTCGCGCACACGTCACTTTTCTTCAGGATAGTTAGCTTCCAACACAACTTCCTTCTGTGCAGCTAACAACCTCTCATTCAAACTATTCTTTATTTCAATGCTCTTGGCATTGATTCTTATCGGCTTCACTCTTTCCTTCCTGCTTAAGGCGTCAGAAACTACATTTGCCTTGCCTGGATGGTATCTTATCTCACAATCATAATCATTTAGAGTTTCCATCCAGCGTCGCTGCCTCATGTTCAAGTCCTTCTGATTGAACAAGTGTTGAAGGCTCTTGTGATCTGAATAGATCACACACTTGGTTCCATACAAGTAATACCTCCATAGTTTTAATGCAAATACAACGGCACCCAGCTCCAAGTCATGGGTGGTGTAGTTCTTCTCGTGCACCTTTAGCTGTCGTGAAGCGTAGGCAATAACTTTGCCTTTCTGCATGAGAACACAGCCCATACCAGTGTGTGATGCATCACAATACACCACGAATTCTTCTATACCATCGGGCAATGTTAACACTGGTGCATTGCTCAACTTTTTCTTAAGAATGTCAAAGGATTCCTGCTGCTTAGGGCCCCAATCAAACTTAACCTTCTTACGTCTCAACGAAGTTAGGGGCGCAACAATCCTTGAGAAGTTTTCGATGAATCGCCTATAGTATCCTGCTAAACCCAGAAAGCTGCGAATCTCAGTAGGCGTCTTTGGCTCTTGCCAATTCATAACTGCTTCTACCTTAGCAGGATCCACTTGGATACCACGCTCACTTACCACATGTCCAAGGAATTGGACTTCTCGAAGCCAAAATTCGCACTTCTAAAATTTGGCGTAGAGTTTCTCATGATGTAGAAGTTTAAGAATACAACGAAGGTGTTTCTCGTGGTCAGCTTGGCTCTTCGAATAGATGAGAATGTCGTCAATGAAGACGATGACAAATTTATCTAAGTAAGGCTTGCAGACGCGATTCATGAAATCCATGAATGCGGCCGGTGCATTAGTGAGCCCAAACGGCATCACTAGAAACTCGTAATGATCATAACGAGTCCTAAATGCAGTCTTGTGTACATCTTCATCTTTAACCTTCAACTGATGATAGCCTGACCTCAAATCGATCTTAGAGAAGTAGCTTGCCCCTTGTAACTGATCGAACAAATCGTCGATCCTGGGCAAAGGATACTTATTCTTGATAGTGACCTTATTAAGCTCACGGTAATCGATGCACAGACGCATCGATCCATCCTTCTTCTTGACAAACAAGATCGGCGCTCCCCAAGGAGACGAACTAGGTCTAATGAAACCCTTTGCTAGCAGATCATCTAACTGTGTCCTTAACTCCTTCATTTCTGTTGGTGCCAACCTATAAGGTGCTATGGAAACAGGTGCTGCTCCAGGGATGATGTCAATTCGGAATTCTACTTGTCTATCTGGTGGTAAACCAGGTAGTTCTTTAGGAAAAACTTCAGGATATTCCGAAATGACAGGGATGTCTTCAATCTTGGGTTTCTGCTCATCAATAGTAACCTGTGCCATATAAATAACACAACCATTCTTCAAGCATCTAGATGCCTTGAGAATGGATACTTGCTCAGGCAATCCATGCTGGGTATCCCCCTGAATGGTAACTGACTCACCAGACGGAGTTTTGACTACCACTTGCTTTCTGTTGCACACAATCTGGGCTTGGTTATGCGATAACCAATCCATACCTATAACTATATCAAAACCGGCTAGCTTAAAGGGAAGTAAGGACAAAGGAAAAGAGTGATTCCTAATGGATATAACACATCCATCTAACACAGTTGAGGCGGTTTCTATGGTTCCATCAGCTAATTCCACCTCATATTTCACACTTAAGGCTTTTACAGACAATTTCAACAACTCACAAAACTTATTATCCACAAAAGACTTATATGCTCCAGAATCAAACAATACTCTAGCATAAACATCATTTATGAGAAAAGTACCTGTGATCACGTTGTCGTCCTGAACAGCTTCCTTTGCGTCCATCTTGAAGACCCTAGCATTGGTCTTTTTCCCATCCTCGGTTTTCTTGGTGATCTTTGGGCAATTGGACTTAATGTGCCCTTTTTCATTGCAACTGTAACACGTTGCATCTTTCAGCTTTTTGCACTCCAGAGTCTTATGTTCTGAAGATTTGTAAATCCCACAGGGCCTCGGCTGAGACTGGGATTTCGACTCAAGTCGGCACCTCCCAAAATGGTGCTTCTTGCAAACCTTACATTTGGGCTTATCTCCAGATTGCTGCCCATCCTTCTTAGACCCCGACCCTTTCTTGTGGTCATTACTTCCTCGGTGCTTTTTATCTGATCTTCGTGAGGTATCGTCCTCACGCTTCCTCTTACCTTCTTCTGAAATCCTGAGCGATCTCAACCTGACTACGTCCAAGGTAAGAGATAGAGATAGATCAGCTGCTGATCTGAAGGTAGCAGGCCTTGATGCCTTAATACTGGCTTTAATTTCTGGGGCTAAACCCCCGATGAAGCGAGCAATCCTTTTGGGTTCCGGGGTTACCAAGTACGGAACCAGCCTAGATAGGGTATTAAAACTGGTGAGGTAAGCCTGACAATCTAAATTCTTCATCACCAATGATAAGAAATCTGATTCGATTCTTTCAACTTCGTGCTGCGGGCAATAATTCTCCTTAATGAGAGCAACGAACTGATCCCATGACAAGTTGTAGAGTGGGATCTTTCCGGCAGCTTGAATGAGTGACTTCCACCATGCCAGTGCTTCTCCCTTGAAGGACTGGGATACATACTTCACTACATCCCTTTCAGCACAACCGCTGATGTCTACTACCGTGTCCATTTCATCCAACCAGGTCATACAATCTATTGCTCCCTTCTCCCCGGTGAAGTCCCGAGGTTTGCAAGAAACAAAGTATTTATACGTACAGGACTTACTACACGGATCCTGTTTAAGCTCGATCTTCCTTGACGGGACACTGTGTTGGTTTGAGGAGTGATGATCGTCATCATCCTTCTTTGGCTTATCTAGCTTAGATGGTGGCTTACTATGAGCCTCAGAATGTGTTTTTGGCTTAGAGTGAGGTGCAGATCGGGTCCTGCTTCGAGTACTACTCGATTCACTATATTGCCTCTCTATGGCTTTAGTGACTGCATTGTCTATTAGTGTTTGGAGTTCTGCACCAGTGATATTGATTCTGGTGGCGTCATGATTCTCTATTGGCCGACTGTTAACCTCGTCAGACTCGGCCATGTAGTTGAACTGCTACATAAGATGATGGCAATGATTCATGTAAGGAATTATAATAGGTCTATCATCTTGATAATTTATTAACTATGGTAATTAAAAAGCCATACTAGTTAATTTATTCAATAATTTCATTCGGGATTTTTACTAGTAACCTTTTAGAATGAAATATTGGCATAATAGGCCTAGTCACGTGGACAAATTTCTAAATTATAAATTTAGATCTTATAGGATTTAGTTACTAGGGTTTGAATTAAAAATTCATTACCTTTCTTGGCAGGGAGTCTATAAACTACGACTGCCCTTTTGTCTTATGTGACATTAGTTATAGCCCATAGGCATTACATCATAATTAGATGTTTAAATAATAATACAGAATTTAGTTAATTTATTAAAAGGGTGACATATGTGATTTTGAGGATCACATTAGCCAAGAATGTTAACATGTTTGCAGATGTTAACAGAGATTTGAATCTTTTTAAACAGGTTTTACCATATTGGCTAAGTCTTATGATAACATACCAGCTAGGTTTTACCTTTTAAGATTCTTATTATTTTATTAAAATGGTAAATCAAGAAAAATGTTATTTTTCATTTATTCATATATTATATTCATGCCCATAATTTAAAAATGAAAAATTTGAACTAACCATTCCAATTAAAATTAAACTAGTACAAGTTTGCCCTAAACGGGACTTTTACATAAATAAGACGCCCACGCAGGAGCTAAACTAACAAACACACCCACGCAGGGGTTAACAGGAAAAACATGCCCACGTAGGGGCAGAACATAAAAATATGCCCACGCAGGGGCAGAGTACAGAAACAAATGTCCTCGCAGGGACATGATTACAACACTAAAACAAACAAACAAACAAACAAGGATTTAACGATCCTTCTTGCCTTTTCCCTTGATCAAATTCACCATCTTCTTGAACATCCCTTGGTTATGCCTACGGTCTTCCCGCACCTCCTGCCGCACCTCATTTATCCCTTGAAGGATTTCTTGAAATTGCGGCGGTGACATTACCGGCGTCTGCGGTGGTTGCTGATAATGCGGAGGTTGAGGAGGCGGCGGTTGCTGATACCCATATGGTGGGTATCCATAAGTCGGGTGTCCCGTAGTCCAGGGACCTCCATAGGGACCTTCCGGATGGAGAGCGTTGTAGTTCGCAGCTACCCAGTAGGGATCCTCTGCATAGTTGTAATTTGTGTGGATCGGCTGCTCGAAGGGATTGTATGCCGCCGCGCCAGTGTAAGCAGGGATTGGGTCTCCAAAACCCAGTGGTGGTGGTGGCGCGACTGGCGCAGAGTTTACTTCTGAGACGGGGTGTGAAGATTCTCCCATCTCTGGTTCTTCGTGAAGTGGCGAGTATCGGCTGCCACTTGAAAGTGGAGGGGTGCTGATGCGCACTCCCCCTCGCGCGGATATCCGTGCGTTCGTTCTTCTTCGCCTCGGGGGCGAGGGAGGCTGAAGCTGAGGTGGTGGTGGCGGTGGAGTGACCGCGACAAATCGGGAATCCTCGGAAGGATTCTGCTGCTGCTGTGGCTGCTGCTGGTGGTGCAGGGGAGAGTTGTGGTAACTGGGGGTAAACGCCCAGTCACACTGCCGGAATCTCTCCTCGTAGTTGTCGGGACCATTATACGGTGATCCCACAAAAGGTGACCCATCTGAAATTTCAATGGGGTGGTTAGGAGTTCCAGATGGTGGCTCGGCAGGATCGGTGTCCTCATCTATATCCATCGCGTTGCCACCGGAAAAATGATCTTCAGGTCCAAGTGGGTTAAAACCCACTGGTGCTCCAAGGTAGTCGGCAGGGTTGAACTGGCCTTGGAAAACAGGCGACAGGTGGTCGAAAGGTGAGTTATGTCCTTGAAGAGGAATGTAGGACTAGTGGGAGTAGTGGGGCTCATTTTCAGAATGAGGCCCGAAAGAGTGTGGGATAGAAGGGGAGGTACTCAGTGAAACTGAGCGCCTAGCTGGCTCAATGTAGGTCCTCCATGGCTCTTGAGGACCCGGGTTGTTGGGATCAGATGGTGTTCGCCGGTGCGAAGGTCCGGCTTCATGATCATTTGGGGCGACAAGTGACCCTTTTCCTCTGCTTCTTCCCCTCATCCTTGGTGGCATTTTGTCAACCTGTCAAAAAAAAAAAAAAAAAAAACAAGTGATACAACAAGAAAAATATATAAGACAAAGTTAGAAGTAAAACAAATTTGGATAATTCCTAAGTTCTTTGTCTAGACTCGAGAATCGAGGAATGTGCAATTGTGTAACTGAGATTAAACACAAAAGGCTAGTGTTTAATTCACTCAGTGTTGGCTCTGATACCAACCTGTCACACCCTGATATTTCCACGTATTACCGGTGGGCCCGGTGGGGAGTATCGTGACGTAGTTGATATCATCATAAGTCAAACAACACAATATATAAATGCACAGCGGAAGCAAAGATAGATTCATTTCAACTTTAATAAATTGTAATATTAAATATCACGAATTAGTTGAAACGGATCCACAGGCGGATCAAAATAAAAGAAGATATTGTTCAACAGTTTTATTGACATCCAAGCTTGCGAGACTTATTGTGGACGCTAGAAGACAACCAACCTAGTACGAGTAGTACCTGCACTTAACCTTTTGGAAAATACGTCAGTTTACACTGGTAAATACAATTTAACTGACTCATTTTGAAACGGTTTGAAAATTGATTTGAATGCTCGTGGTACAAAACATTTTATAACTTGGGATAATTATGTGAATATAATCTTGTAAGTGAATTACATGTTTCTTATGCGTTCAGTAGCCCGATCCGTAGACCGGGTTAAAGATTAATAGACACACCACATTATTTGGTTAGGCACTGATGGGTGTACGCCTACACCCCGTGCTTAGGTCGTGGCCATCTCGTAAGATGATGCCAAGGATATCCGGGACATGGTCATTAACCCCCAAAGGCTTTAAGCAAACAAAACATTTCAAAACGTAGCATATCAATGATTTAACCTCTATTCGATTAAAGATTCAATGCCGGACCAAGCGGTATTTTATATACCGTACCCCAAGCCCGTATAGGGAAAATAAGTTAAAAGTATTTACATTTGTAAGTATAAATCACAATTAGTGAGTGCGGGTAGCTTTTACTGGTTCTTCTATTCTGGAACAAAGGTTTATAATAACCTATTAGGTTTCTAACGGGTCTTTATTTAAGCTTAAGCTTAGACCGGTTAATTTTAAAGAAAGATACGGTTCAAACGCACGATTAAGCGAAGACCGGACAGAATGTGATTTAGACCCAACAAGTTTGAAGACTTGTATAATATGGGTATACTAAACACATTCTGGATTTTGAGACAAGGATGATAAGGTTTGACCCGTTTCGGTCAATTTATGCAAACTAGTTACATAAACCGAACCGAACGCGAAAAGGGCGTCACGGGTAACCATAAGAGTCATATGCAAGTTCCCTGGGTTAATATGCCTTAAACATGTTGTGATATCAGTAAGGTATCTTCTATTATGCCCCAAACGAATTTAAACTCAATTTATGCCTCATAAGGGCATTTTGGTCATTTAAAAGATTATAAAAGAGTTTAATTAGTAATCTGAGTTACAGGTCTGATTTATACAGTAAATACACTTAATTTAATAAGTTATAACAGTAGGGTATGACCTATATGTGAAATTTATCACTTAAAACCAAACTATGCACCTTAGGGCTATTTTGGTAATTTCACTTAGGCTTAAATGGTCAAAACTGGAAACCTGAGTTTAAAAAACTTTTATTACTGTTAATATATGAAGGTATACTAAAAATATCAGTAGGTATCAACCTTATATGTTTAATACGGTTTTAGCACACACTATGCGTTAAAAACGCTTAAAAAGGCGATTTGGAGCCATTTCCGGGTTTTCAAAGGAAAGCTGATATTTTTATAATTCCAGAAGGCTCAAAATATTTTATTTATCAAATAAAATCAATAGAAAAAGGTTTGGGGTCAAAAGGATTTGTAAAACTCATTTTATGGCTTAAAAGGGCAAAACCGTCATAAACCGAATCAAACTTAGAGACCTATGTTATGCTCAGCCAAAAATTAAATAAAAATCCCAAAATATTATATTACATCAGTGGGTAAAAAGTTTGATATCAAAAAGTGGGTTTAAATAGGCTATACGCTAATTACGCCGTTTAATTAACATAAAGCTTTCAAATTACGCTAATGAGCATAACTCTTAATCTAGACCTCAAACTGATGTCAAATTTTAGGTGCAAGTTTATAAATCAGTAACTAAGGTTTCTACTCTTTTACTTTTTCAAAAATCACGTTTTATAGTCAAAAGGGCATAATAGTCAACATTTAAGCATTAATCGGAAACATGCATATGAATCGGATAACTATTGAACCAAGTTGTATAATCACAGAGGGTTATACATATATGAAACCTGGTCCAAATGAAGCTCTAAGGCAAATCTAAAACATGCAAAAACGGGTCAGAACTGAAAGTCAAAGCAAAAGTCAAATTATGTGACTTTCGGTTCCGATCCGGGTTTAAACTGAAAATTGTCGAGTTGAACATGTTGGGACATGTTCTTACATTAGTTACCAAGTTATTTTAATGATCAAACAGGTTGCATGTATCCTACATTGCTAATTATGCTTTAATTTGAAAATAAACATTATGTTGACTTTTTAAAGTAAGCTTTGACTCGACAATTAACATAGTTAGAGTGGGAATCTGAAAGTACCATTTTAAGGGTTTATTACCCACATAAATACCTACTTATAGGTACTTTCAATTCGAGAAATGACTGAGTAAATTTCATTTAATCTCGAAGTCAAACTTAAATTACGACGGTTTGACTTTTAGCTAATTAACTAAGCTAAAACGAATTAGAAAGGGTTAAGAATACTTACAAGAGTCCTAATCACGACTAGAGAGCCTAATGAATCCTTGTTGCTGACCAGAGAGCTCCAGAATAGAGAATGCAAGTGAATGTGCAAAATGGTTGCAACTTGAACTTCATATATAGCCAATTTAATCTCACAAGATGATGCCACAATGGTCTACAATTGTTACCAGATGTGTACAGGTGCCCCTATGCATGAAAAACCATTGGAGGGAGCCTCTAGTATAAGAAAACAACTGATCAAAGTCGGTTTCAGGGCTGTTAACTGGCATCTGCGCGTTTTTGTCGCTGGCAGGTTGTACGTGGGGCGCGAGAACCCCCTCGCGGGGCGCGTACAAGTGCGCAACAGGTTAACAAGTTTCAATCTTTTACATTTCAGTCCCTGGTCCTTTGAAACGTGGTTTTGATTGTTTTTCTTGCACTTTTGACCCTCATACTTGATTTTTAAGGACCCTAGGACTTTTACAAACTTGGTTACGTCCTTGGTTAACTTTGTGCTTACCCGAAAAGTTACAAATTTCAACGTTGACGCATTTAACCCTTCGTGCACGGATTTGATCATAACTTTCTCATACGATAACGAAACTTTATGAAATTTTTATCAGATATTCTAGTGAGTATATTTTATCGTTACAAAGCTTCGGGTTTGCTAAAAGGTCACTCAGAGGTATACTTTCAACATGTTGACACATTTAGCCCCTGTAGTTTTGTAATTCCTCACTTTCTTTTATTTTCAGCTTCCTATGATCCATGATTTATCCGTTTAAGATTATAAACACCATGTAGGGTTATTGTAGGGCCTATTTATCCATTGTTGACACTTTGGACCCTTATATTCACATAGTTTCACTGTTTGTCAACTTTAGTCCTTCTAAAGTACTTTTTCACATATTCAAAGCTTATGACACGTGTCAATATATTGTTGGACGTAAATTTTCGAGGTGTTACAAGTTTGGTGGGTTTTGTTATAGTTTTACCAAGTTATTATCACCACTTCACCAGGTTCTGCACCAACCCCTTTCCCAAAGTAACGATCGATACGGTAGATATGCGACTTATTAAACCGTTATCCTATGTGTGTGCTCAATGCTTTAGATCATCTTATGAATTCAGATGCTTCATCACTTAGTGACAGGGTCGGAAACGAACTAAACGTTCAATGAGCAATTCATGAAGGGAAGTTCGTTTGTGTTACTTCGTTCAATAAATGAACGAACACGAATAAGAAATTTCGGTCATTTAGTTAAAGGAACAGACATGAACAAAGGCCGTGTTCGTTCATTTATGTTCGTTTGTGTTCAATAGTTCATTAGGGTTTTTATTTTTTATATTTTTTAAATACTTCAAAATTCCCGCTAGTGTTCGTTTGTGTTCGATAGTTCATTATGGTTTTTAATATTTATATATTATTTAAATACTTCAAAATTCTCACTAATAAAATTTTTAATTGTATTGTATGTTAAACACCTTTTGACAATTTAGGGTTCACAATCTTTGCAAATTTCTCGTCACCTACATTGGCGTTGTCATCTTCTCGAGGACCACCAGCTTCGTCTTCTGGCCACTTATATGTTCGTTTGTGTTCATGAACACTTGTTTGTGCTATGTTCTTGAGCGTTCGTTTATGTTCATGAACGTTAGTTTGTATTCGTTTGCGTTTGTTTGTGTTCGCCACTTAAAATTAACGAGCTAACACAAACTAACACGAACACGTTCATTTCCATTTCCATTTCCTTAATGAACGAACACGTTCATTTCCATTTCCTAACACGAACCGGGCCTCTAAATAAAAATGAAAGCCAAGAGAATTTCTTTCTACCTTAAATTCTCTTTTCTATCTCAAAAATAAATTAAAAACTCTATGCTTATCTCAAAACCTATCCTTCCTTCTTAAAATAAACCACTTTCAACAAATACAAAACTCTCTCATAACATACCGGAGACCTCCAAGCAACCACCAGCAACCCTTTATCAAGACTAAGGGGGTGTTTGGCTTAGCTTTTTGAAACTTATTGGCTTTTTCAAGCCAATAAGTCAAAATAATGTTTGGACAGATGAAAAAGACTTTTTGAAACAACTTTTTGTATAAGGTGGAAAAGTCATTTTGAAAAGTCAAGGTTTTCTAGATTTTCAAAATGATTTTTCCAACTTATACAAAATGTTGTTTCAAAAATTTTTTTCACTTATCAAAACATTATTTTGACTTATTGGCTTGAAAAGCCAATAATTTTCAAAAAGCTAAGCCGGACACCCCCTAAAGTAAATTCTGAAAACCATTTTCTTTTTATCGTTTTAAATATTACTAACGGTAACACTTGTATTAATAGTGAAAATAAAGAACTTAAAAATATACATGTTAAAAGGGTTATTCATGTTGATAAAACGATATAAATACTCGTGACATTCTTCTACAACACCATAAAGTAATAATAATAATAATAATAATAATAATAATAATAATAATACCATGCAAATTTAGATAGTTTATAAACTTGTACTAAAATATAATATCTTTTCATCTTGTCACTAAACTGATAAACTGAGATTTTGAATGATGTATTCGATTAATAGCAATACTTTTCCTTTAAGGGTTTTGGTAGTTCAACCTCTTCCAGGTTGACTATTTATATCAAAAAGTCAACATGCTAGCTAGCTCTTAGTTTGATCAACTACACCCACCAACCAACACCATGCATCAAAGACTACTTATATCCTCCAGTGTTACATGTAAATCATCCAAACCATTCAAAGAAACATCTAAGACAAAGGAAACACAAAGATCAAAATGAAGATGTTGTTAAACAGCATGCATGCAATGATACTGATGATAACAATGTCAGGGGCATTTTGGGCAAATGCACAGGTACAAGGGAACAATGGTGGTGGATCAACATGTGTTAATCAGCTTGTTCCATGCCTTAGTTACCTAAACAACCAGCAACAGGGTCGGGATCCACCGGACAGCTGTTGTGATCCGCTAAAATCGGTGATTAAGTCTAACCCAGAGTGCTTATGCAGTATGATAAGTAATCAAGGTACTAAAAATGCTGAGAGGGCTGGTATCAATGTCACGCAGGCCCAAGAGTTACCAGCCAGATGTGGTCAACGGGTCAACCCTATCTCGTGTGTAACCACCACATCTAAGAATACTCCAGGTTCAAGTGACTCACAACAAATGAGATGTTCTAATATCTACTTATTCTTGCTGGTTGCAGCTCTATACTGTTGGTTCATGTGAGTTCATGAATCATCATCTTTTCTTGCAAGTTTCTTCTTTGTTGTATCTTGATTTTTATTGTTATTATTAATTATTAATGAAACACCGTTTTGTGCTATCTATGTACCTTCTTTTTGTGTACATGCAAATATGCAATGGGTTCGGCTTTTGTGCTCGGACTTAAATTAATTCGAGTTCTGAATTTTTGGTTCGGGTGGTTTGGTTGGGTCACATATATAATGATAACTTGTCGTTTAAACCGATAAAAATAAGAGATTAAGAGCTACAATAAGGTTTTTCAGGTAATTATGACTGGGAAAAGGTAATAAATCGTTCAATGATAACTTATCGTTGTAACCGATAAAAATAAGAGCTACAATGGGCCGGTTTTGGGCCGGTATTGGTAATTCTAGGCCCGTACCCGGTTAAACGCGCGTAAATGAATCTCATACGTATGTGTCATAAATGCTTGTTATGAACGTGTGTCATTAAAAAGTGTTATAAAATGAGTGTCATGAATGTGTATCATTAAAATGTGTCATAAAATGAGTGTCATAAATGTGTGTCATAAAAACATGACACACAAATGCATGTCATGTTAATTTTATGACTCCTCAATCAACGACACGCTTTTGCGTGTCATAATTACCGTTTTATGACGCAAAATGTGCGTCAAAAAATGTGTATTTTGTACAAAGAACAAAAAACAATTTAAAGTAGGAAACATAACCTTACTAAGACCGTAGGGTGTGGGATTGGGTTGGGGGCGTGGGTAGCCAAGCAACGCTGCTTTAGCCACACCGGGCTAGCGTGGGTAGCAGCGTTGCCCTGCTGGCGTGGGACGGGTTGGGGAGATGATGTGGATGGCTGGGATTGCCTGGTTAACTAAATGAAATTTTTAATAGGGCTGACCATGCCCAGCTAAAAAGAGTCACGCCACCCCACACCCAAAAAAAGCCACGCTCAGTCAAGGCACACCATGTGGAGTCCACCTCCGCCACATGTCAACCCAAGCCACACACCCTCGCAGTCTAATAAAAAAAACTCCATAATAATTCAGTAATTATTATGATTAGTTGATTACCCCTTTTGACTTTACCCGGATTCACTCATGTTGGTGTTGCAAGTATTTTCACAAACACAATGTTCTATGAGTAAAGTGGAGTTTGGAAATTGCATGTATATAAATGTACGTATATTTAAAGCCATAGAGGTCATTCAACTATTGTAAAACCAATAAATTCAGTATTTTCTCATTTAAAGTGTCATGAAGAATTTTTTTTTTTTTTTTAAAGTAAACTTCATTCACAAACAGCCGACCCAAACCGGGCCAACCAACCAAACTACAAACGAAAGAAAATTAAATATTTACAAAAGAGACCCAGTCACCCCATTCTATCTCTTTATGTTTGGACCTCTTTGAGAACCAGAAAAACCCCAAAGCCTTGATCTCGCTAAGAATACTATCTATTCTAACCGGCATGTTAGAAAAGACCAAGTTATTTCTAGCTTTCCACAAGCACCAACACGCAATCCTAATGATGCCTTGAACCGCCAGTTTCTTCTTATCCGACCCATTGATAATCAAATGAAAGTCCAGAAGGTCCTTAATCGAGAACGCGAATATGATGGGAACCTTGCACCATGTACTTATAGCGTTCCAGACATTAGAAACAGCGCTGCAAGCAATAAACAAATGGTCGATTGTTTCTTCATCCGAACCGCAGATTCTGCACAGTGAATCTCCCACCGGAACGTTCCTTTTTTTCAACGCAACACCCGTAGCAATTCGATCCAACTCCATTCTCCATGCGTGTATATTAATCTTAGCCGGTAACCATTTGCACCATTCCATCTTGTAACCGATATCCATAACTGAATCAGATTGCAATAACATTTTGACAGCTTTAACCGTGAATGAACCAGAAGAATCCGAAGCCCATCTCCAGCTGGCACTAGAATCCGAAAGCTGAACTTGATCCAACAAAGATTGGAGCTGCTGAACGTTGTTTATAAGGCCCGGGTCGACCACCGAAGACTTCCAGCGCCATGAGAACTCTCGCTCAGCACCATTGTGACTAAACCTATCCGCCAAACGACACCTCTTTTCCGACTCCAACTGAAACAAATCAGGAAAAAAGTTGTTTAAGAGGAACCGAAGCAACCCAATTATCTAACCAGAATGAGATCTCATTGCCGTTTCCGACTTCTCCTATCATGAAGTTCCGCAGCGAGAGACCTCCAACTTTAGTTTTTATAAACACTTTCGCTATATTGTTCCAAGCTCCACTAAACGACTTCTTGAAAGGGATACATTCCCACCCGACACGGCTATAATGAAACGCATCGACGACTCTCTTCCACAAATTATTTTTTTCCGTTTTGTAACGCCACCCCACTTGGCCAAAAGAGAAGTATTAACCTCGTTAAGTTTATTCAATCCAAGCCCGCCTTCTTTCTTATGACGAGACACACGTTCCCATTTAACCCAAAGCATCTTTCTATCTTCAAGAGATCCTCCCCATAGAAATCTTTTTATCATGGACTCCAAATCGGAAATCACCTTTTTAGGCGCTTTATAAAGAGAGAAGTAGTAGCAAGGGAGGCTTTCCAACACCGCTTTAATTAAAACCACCCTACCCCCTATCGACAATAGATGTGATTTCCACTTAGCAAGTCTTGCCCGAAAAGTCTCGTACACCGGTTGCCAATTGTTAATCCGGTTCATATTAGCTCCCACCATAAGCCCCAAGTATTTAAAAGGCGGAGAATCCGGCCTACATCCTACCTCTTCCACCATTTCCCCAATTTCTTCATTAGACACCCCTAAACCGAAAAGATTAGATTTGTCTATGTTGATTTTTAAACCCGAACACGTATAGAAGCACCGAAGAATTCTAACTATATTGACCACTTCCCTTTTAGACCATTCCCCCATGACGATAGCATCATCCGCATACAATAAGTGTGTAATGATCGGCCCATTATTTGGAGTAGCAATACCTTTTATAGATCCAACCTCTCTAGCCCGATTGAGCATACACGAAAGAGCCTCCATCACTACTAGAAAAAGAAATGGTGATAACGGATCCCCTTGTCTCATGCCTTTTCACATTTAAATTTGAAAGTTGGGGCACCATTCACCAGAACTGACGAGTTTGCCGAAGCAAGGATACCCGAAATCCAATTACACCATCTATTCGGGAAACCCATTTGAGCCAACACATTAGACACGAAGGTCCAGCTCACGTTATCATAAGCCTTCTCAAAGTCAATCTTGAGGATGAAGGCTTTTGATTTCTTCTTCCTGATCCAAGAAATTAACTCGTTCACTATCAAAGGCCCATCCAAAATGAATCTTCCTTTAAGGAAAGCCGATTGGGATTCTGAGATAACACCATCCAAAACCGTCCTCATCCGATTCGCTAAAACTTTCTAAATCGCCTTACTAATAATCCCGACCAAGTTAATCGGCCTGTAATTGTAAGGGACACAGGATCTGAAATTTTGGGGATAAGAGCAATAAAGGATGACCCACTTCCGATACTAATATCTCCGCTATAATAAAAATAATCAAAAATTCTTTTGAAATCATCTTTAAACAAATCCCAAAAATGTTTGATGAACTTGAAACTAAAACCATCGGGACCCGGAGAACGATCATCACCACATTCGAAAACCGCGTTCTTGATCTCAATAATCGAAAATGGCTCAACCAACCATCCACTCTCAGTTTCCGTGATCTTCTTAATGTTGGGACAAACCAATTCCGGTCTTGCCGAAATGGTTTCTTTGAATTTATCTCGAAAAAACGAGAACACATGTTTCTTGATTATACTCGGTTTAGAACACCATTCTCCGTTGATTGAGAGACCGTGAAAACTATTGGAAACTTTCCTATTATTCACCAAAGCATGAAAGAACTTAGAATTCTCGTCACCGTCAATGGCCCATTTAACTCGAGCTCTTTGTTTAATATCCAAGTTCTTTCTTTCACCAATCTCGGTGACGATTCTCCTATTTTCAGCCATCGACCACTCTTCTTCTTCCGAAAGATCCCTCGCTTCCATATCCAGTTCCAATATTTCAAGTTCTGCCATAGCTAAATTTTCGGATTCATTTTCCTTGGCTAAAAAATCATCCCTCCACTTCTTTAAACAAGATCTAATTTTGGCAAATTTAGCAGTGAGACACGAATCCGGAGGGTCGAATTGAACAAAGCCTTCCACTGCCTCTTTGACAGCATCCTCAAAGCCTGGTTTCCCAATCCAAGAGTTAAAAACCCGGAACGGACGGGGACCGAATTTTAGATCGACCACTTCTAGAATAATCGGGCAATGATCGGAGAACCAGAACGGCATAGCTCTCACACACGCCGACGGCCATTTGTTAAAAAATTCTGGGCAAACTAGAAATCTATCCAGTTTGCTAAGTTTTCTCCCGTTATCTCTCACACATGTAAAACTCCTTCCCTGAAGCGGATATTCGAGCAAATCATTATTAAAAATAAAGTTATTGAAATTCTCAGTGCATACCGGCTTAAACTTGGATCGTTTCCTTTCCTCTTGAGTTCTCCCGTTATCTCTCACACATGTAAAACTCCTTCCCTGAAGCGGATATTCGAGCAAATCATTATTAAAAATAAAGTTATTGAAATTCTCAGTGCATACCGGCTTAAACTTGGATCGTTTCCTTTCCTCTTGAGAACGGACCGCGTTAAAGTCTCCAACTATAACCCATTGCCCGAGAGAATGATCAATGATGTTTGAGAGCTCGTTCCACAGGAGAAGTTTATCCGAGGAGTTTTGGGGAGCATAAACATTAATCATGTTAATCGCGTCTCCAAAACCCGCAACCGTTCCTTTAATGAGCAAAAAAAAACCTATTCTGAACCACAGACGAAATCTTCAACATTTTTGGATCCCAGATCCAAACAAGTCCCCCTGAGATTTGAAACTGTAAATATATATTTTCTTGATCTTGCACAGTAATTAGAAATCATATTCAATTAATGCAACTATTGTAAAACCAATAAATTCAGTATTCTCTCATTAAAGTTTTTATTTCCAAAATCGTTAATAAAACACATCTAATCAATTTTATAGGTCTACACATATATGTATATAAAGAACTGACAATTTCAGAACTGATTCATAAAATCATGACAAGAGTAACCTTCTCATTATGCTTTATAAGTTTCTTAATCTCCATTGTGTGCCCCAATTACGCACAGGTCAAATATTTATTAGACAATGAAAATAGATATAAGTTATATGATGATTTTAACATGGTTTCCTGCTTTTTTTTCTTGTTAAAATGTATGTATAGGAGAAAAAATGGTGTATAGCTCAAAGCCATCTTTCAGAGTCAAAGTTGCAAGAAGTTCTTGACTATATGTGCGGGATAGTCGACTGCAAGGAGATCCAACCCGGCGAGTCGTGCTTTCAACCTGATACTCGGCAAAATCATGCGTCTTATGCTATCGATCTTAACTATCGTATAACCGGCGTTTGCGATTTTAGTTATGCCACTACTATTATAACAGATCCTTGTAAGTTGCTTTATTCATCCTTAATTAGCTCACTAGCTTATTTCATATGTCGTTATTGGTTTGTGATCAAACATATATTGTAAAGCAACGCTGGCCCAATATCTTTAAAAAAACATTTTCTTTTATAAAAGTCTCTTGAGTCTAGGTCATTTTTGCCACTTTGATCAAAAAATGAAACATTTTGTATACGGGTCCCTAAGGTTTCATTTTTGTTGCAATTTCATACTGTTAACTTCTTCCCCTTTTGTCTTTTTCCTCATTTAAATGAATGGTATATTCATTATTTTATGCTATAATATATTTTAAGTAAATGAGTAAAAAGACAAAAAGGGACAAGTTAACAGAAAATTCTAACCCAGTTTGCCAATTGGATGAAAATGACAAGAAAAATGAAACCTTAAGAACTCAGATACAAAACGTTTCATTTTTGGACTGAAGTGACAAAAATATCGTAAACTCAATGACCATTTTGATCTTTTACTCTTTTATGCCATAAATAGTTTTTTCTTTTACCCAAATTTGTTCCTTCACCGACATTGGAAGGATGAAAATGTTTTATGAACATTTTCTTTAACACTATTTTTATTTTCTTCCTCTTAATGTGAGATAGAATATATATATATATATATATATATATATATATATATATATATAGGGAGAAGATCATGCGAGAACCACCTCTTATTGTGAGAACCGCGAGAACCAATGTGAAAACAATCAAAAATGCTTAAAAATAGCTAAAAATCACACAAAATTTTTTTTTTGAATTTTTTAATATTTTTTATAAAAAATCGCTACTTTTCGAAGCCAAAAAAAAATTTTATTTTTTTAAAAAATTTTTTTTTTGCTTCGAAAAGTAGCGATTTTAACATAAAAAAATATTAAAAAATTCAAAAAAAAATTTTAGATTTTTTTTAGATTTTTTTAGGTTTTTTTGGGGTTTAGTTTTTAGCATTTAAGGTTTTTTTAGCTATTTTAGGTTGTGTTCACATTGGTTCTCGCGGTTCTCACAATAAAGATGGTTCTCGCATGAGCTCCTCCCTATATATATATATATATATATATATATATATTTTTAACTTTTTTAAAGTTCATCATTGTTGTCTTATTTTTTAAACTTTTTTGAAGTTCATCATTGTTTTCTTATTAACAAATTTAGATAACAAGTTATAGATTTACTAGAAGAAATTGATAACAAAATTTATCTATAATAAATTTCATTTATTTATTTTTATTTAAAAATTAATTAAAAAATAAATGAGTTGACTCGTGCATTATCAGTACATGTAGTAACCTTTGCATCAAACTGATTTCCTGTTCTTCGTTACTGCAGCGCGCAGGACATGTGTCTACCCATAAGCTTGCTCGCCGGGGTCAAGTATTGAAATGTATAAAATTGCTATCTGATTTTCCAAGGGAAGAAAGATTGTACGATGCAAACATAATTTTGTTTGGACTTATGTTTCATGTTTGATATGTTCGGTGTGTTCAAGTTGAGAATAATAAAAGATATTCACAAAACATTTGCTCTTTAAGAATAAGATAAGATGTGAGTTGCACTTTCTTTAGAGAGCACATTGTATGTAACAGAGTTAATGTCTAAGAGCTGAAATTTTGGTCAAAATTACACAGACAAAAGTGGTAATTTATTCCTATTTATATATTATATATTGGTTATTCACTAATATGCAGGATTACCAATAATTATTTTGATGAATTTACCAATATGCAGGTAAGTTACAAAAGGGGATTGTGATTAATCTATTGGTTTTAAATCTCATAATCATATTTTATGAATTTAAGAATTGATATTATATTTGTATCTTTTGTTAACCACAATTACATTTATGACCAACCAATATAGAATTTCAAAAAGCGTTATGGTCTAACATCCCGTGTGAAGTAGCAACATCAAAATGTAACTCAGGTGTGACACACCGTCCCAGGAGCGTGGAAGGCGTGGTTCCTTCATGCCGGTAAGATGAGAGTGATGCATGGGACCCACTTCCTTTTCTTCTTTCAATCAATAACAAACCAACAAATCACCACCATTTTATTTTTTAATTTAGAATTTATTTGATTTGAACATTATTGTATCTGGTGAGGATAGTGAAATCATTACACGACTAAAGAAAAAAAAAAGTGAGTGAAAGTCCTTTGATGATATGACAGTCACTTTTTGACATAGTAGTGAAAAAATAGAAACATAACACATAACCTTATGGATATACCTAATATGGTCCCAGTTGAGGAAAGACCCTCACTCAACATCAAGAACAATATAATGTTTATGAGAAAAAAATGGTTAGGCCTCTTGACAACATTTTTGGTAGAAGTGAACTGTAAGTCTGTAACTAGGAAATTGAAGGAACAAAGGTAAGATTACAGTTCGATCACATGTTCGGGTCGATAACCAGATGATTCAAATGGGAATGGTTCAAACACACTTACACGAACATGTTCTATAGTTGGTTCTTAGTTTGACCGACCGATCCAGTCAATATATGAAAGCATTACACATATTATCACATGATAGTATTAACCAGTATGATTTATGTTTCTTTTTTTGACTAACAAATAAAAAATATTTAATACTTATATTTAATACTTATCGTTGATTGAAACTGAAAAAGGCTTGTACAAATTGTACAACACGTAAAGCGCGAACCATCATACCAAGCAAGACGTGCGACGTATTGTATCATTACCTTCCACTAGCAGCATCACATTATCCCATCTTAATTCAAACAAACAAAAATAAAAATAAGAGTTAAATGTCATTTTAGTCCATATGGTTTGGTCTATTTTACCAGTTTTGTCCAAAGATTTCATTTTTCGTCTGTGGGTACAAAAAAGTTTCACCGTTGCCATTTTAAATGGCCGAATTGCCCTTCTAGTTAGAAGAATTACATATAAAATGACCGAATTACCCTTCTCGTTAACTGAAAAAATGGATAAAATTAACGCAGTGGACTAAAATGGCAACGGTGAAATCTTTTTGGACTTACAGGCAAAAAATGAAACATTTGGACTAAACTGCCAAAATGGCCAAACCACGGGGACTAAAATGGCATTTAACTTTAAAAATAATTAGATAGTGTAGAAAAGTTGTTCTAACAGTTATTCACTTGGTTTTTCTCCTTGGTGGTGATTGTGAAGTTTAGAACTAGGCTTCTCTGAAGGTCGCCAGTTTAAAATCGAGCCGAACCGGGTTTTACCGGGTGGGCCTTCAGGCGGGTGGGTTTTCCCGAAATTGGTGGCTCGGATGTGAATCGAACTCTGACTGTTATAAAAGAAGGGATGCATTTGCTCGACTGAGTGCATTGCAGATTTGGAGGGTACTTGTCTAATGATTTGGTTAAAGTGATTTAGTTGATTGTAAAAAAAATAATTAAAAAAATAATAATAATCCCCAAAAATGCCAAAACACAACACAGCGCAAATGTGTGTGTGCTCAGTGCTCACCTGGCACCATCATTTGCACCTTTCATCCTCTCTCTCTACCTACATTCTCTCTCTACATCCGCCATTGAAGAACCTCCATTATTTCTCACAACCTTCATCACTCAACAACCAGCCAGTAAATATCATCACTTCCACGTAATCAATCTCTCCACATTGTTTCATTTCTCATGAATTGATCTCAAAACACGTAACTGTAAACTCTAGGGTTTCTCCAAATAAGGAAATGCCTAGTGTTTCCGTCAAATTATACAGTCTATTCTTCAAATTAATATTAAAGCGACGGTTACACAACCGAATCCAGAACCCTAATTTAACCGATGAGATGACCACCTCATTCGGCGTCACGTCACGTCCCGAAGAAACCATCGCCGCCGCTAATCCGTCCTTCACCGACGGCGTTGCCACCAAGGACATTCACATAGATCCTGCTTCATGCCTCTCAATTCGAATATTCCTTCCTGACACGTGTCTCGCATCGCCAGATTCCGTTGCCGCTAGGGTTAGAACTGTTGGAACGAATAGATCTGAACTTGAATCTAGATCGTTTCATAGGCGTAACAGTTACGGCTCACCGGAAACGTGTAATGTTGTTGGAAGTGAGAGTAATCGGAGGAGTAGTTATAGTAATGGTTTTAGTACGGGTGGTTTGAGTGTGGAGTCAGAGAATTGTGCGTATAGAGGTTATTCGCCGATTAGTAAGAGGTGTAGGAAGCTGCCTGTGATGGTGCAATTTCATGGAGGAGGATTTGTGGCAGGGAGTTGTGACTCGGTGGCGAATGATTTGTTTTGTCGGAGGATTGCGAAAGTGTGTGATGTGATTGTGGTGGCGGTTGGGTACAGGCTGGCGCCTGAGAGTCGGTATCCGGCTGCGTTTGAGGATGGGGTGAAAGTGCTGCATTGGCTGGCGAAACAGGCGAATTTGGCCGAGTGTGGGAAGTCGTTGGGGAGGAAGGTTGATTCAAGGAAGGCGGATGTGCAAGGGCATATTGCGGATGCGTTTGGGGCTTCGTTGGTTGAGCCTTGGCTGGCTGCGCATGGAGATCCGTCCAGGTAGCTTTTTGTTGGTTTCTTGTAGTTAGTAGTTGAATTTGATGTTACTGATATTGCTTGATGTTGAAGAGTGACTTGAATGATAGCAGAAATTAAATATAGAACACAAGTTATGTGAAGGACAGATCAAGGTTTAAAAAAACGGAAACGAGTTTCGAGGCGTTTCCACTTCGCCTCACGAGGCGTAAGCCTCGAGGCGAACCGAGGCGTAAGCCCGAGGCGGAATTAAAAAATAAATATAAATATTATATACCTTATAAAAATAGTAATACTAACTAAATTCATCATCAAATTCATCAAAATAATCAAAAAACACATAAAAAAGACATAAATTGCTTGAAATTGACACAAAAACGCAAAAACATCAAAAACAAATATCTAAAACCCCTGAGGCGCAGCCTTTTTAGCGCCTCAGCCCCTCTGAGGCGCACAAACAGTAGAAACCCCCTGAGGCGCGCCTCAGAATCGTTTTTTGGCCGTTTCGCCTTGAGGCGCGCCTCGAGGCACACGCCTCAACCGTTTTTTAAAACCATGGGACCGATAATTTTTTTTTTCCTAGGCAGGTTAGATTCTGTGCGGATTATGTATCTTTAAATAGTCAAATACCAATAATGCCAACTGCTGTGGACAATTCAAGTCATGTTCATATTGCCTTTTCTTGTCTAATTGTTAAAGCCTCTTTTTAATCAATGAAAAGAACCCTCACGAATATATCCGTCCACAACCTTTGAAAAACTAAGGGGCCTTGGTGAACCTAAAATCTGCACCTAGTAAATGGAAAGCAAATTGTTGGTGTAGTTTTCATCTCTGTTACTGCATGTGGTGATAGTGAAAGTGATGTTATCATGTTAAAACTTCAATTATGGTAATAAACAGTGAGTGCTAATGAAGTAATTATAAAAAATTATTCTAAATTGGCAATTTCATATATTAGTAATAACTTGAATTTGGTACTATAAATCCACGTCCAAACAAAGCCGGCGGTTAAACAATGGTTAACTGTTACTACCGAATCGAATGGTTATGAAACTATAATAACTGAACCAAAACATGCTCTCTCTTACTACATATTTCACCCATTGGTGAGTATGCACTTTTAAATAGTCAAATACCAGTACCTTAGCTGATGTCGGCAGTTAAAGCCATGTTCATATCGGCTTTTCCTGTCTAATCTTTCAAGCCTCTTTTTAGTCAAGGAATACAACCCTCACAAAGATAACCTTTGTAAAATGAAGGAGCCTCGGTGACCTTAAGATACGCATGTAGTATACGAAAAGCAGATATTGTTGGTCTAGTTTTGTATCTCTGTTACCGGATGTGGTGATACTGAAAATGAAGTTTTATTTAATATAATATTCTTTGCAACAAGCAATGATTCTAAATTTGATATTTCAAATATAAGAAATCATATAAAATGATACTACCAAGTTTGTTTTTTCTACATGACCATCAGTGGCGGATCTAGAAAACTTTCATAGGGGTAACGTCTTAAAAGAAAGGGGTAACGAAATCGAAAAAACGTAAAAAAAATGTCAAATTTTTCCAAAATTTACACTACCGCCGGATCGCCAAGGGGTAGCGGAGGCTACCCCTTCTCATATGGTACATCCGCCCCTGATGACCATTGAAGTTTTAAATCAAGATCTTTCATTGCTGATTGTGATTTCAATTTTTGATGAACATTGTATGCAGATGTGTTCTTCTTGGGGTGAGTTGTGGTGCAAACATTGCTGACTATGTGGCTCGAAAAGCAGTCGAATCTGGTACCCTACTGAACCCACTTAAAGTGGTGGCTCAAGTGTTGATGTATCCATTCTTCATTGGAAATGCTCCCACACGCTCTGAGATAAAACTATCAAACTCGTATTTCTTTGACAAGTCAATGGGCATACTAGCATGGAGACTCTTCCTCCCAGAAGATGAGTTTAACCTGGACCATCCTGCAGCCAATCCCCTGATTCCCAACAGAGGTGGGCCCCCTTTGAAGCAAATGCCCCCTACTTTGACCGTTGTGGCAGAACATGATTGGATGAGGGACCGTGCCATTGTATACGCGCAGGAGCTAAAGAAAGTGAATGTAGATGCACCAGTTCTGGATTACAAGGACTGTGTTCATGAATTTGCTACTCTTGACATGCTTCTTAGGACACCAGAAGCTCAGGCGTGTGCAGAAGATATTGCCATATGGGTCAAGAAATACATCTCGCTTAGAGGTCATGAGTTCTCATATTAAGCAAACGAATTTTTTGAAGGAAGGATACAGAGGGATTGAGTATAAACCGAAATACATCCTTCGGGTTTTGTTCTGCTTTTTGTACAATACACGGTTATGTTAGAATATAGTTGAGTTATGAGAGATATCCACCCCCATGTTGATTGATCCCCCTGTGGACATATTTGTTCTTTCCCTTGTAACAACAATATTGTAACATTTGTACTGATGGATTTATTTTCAATGAATCTCTCAACTTGTATTGATGTATTTGTTTCTCTTTTAAATGGTAACGCCATTGAGTTTTATGTTACCTTTCAGTATATGAATACTGATGGTGCACAAAATCATATAACATCTGACCCATTATACTACTAATGTCCGCTTAAAAGATATGGTTTGTTTTTACCCACTCTTTCTGAGATTGCTTTCACCCAAACACGTTTTAACTATGAACTTCTCATTTCATCGGCAGCTAATGCACCAACAAACGCATCCACTGAGGGCGGTATGATATTCGATTTGCTTATGATGTGATAAATCTTAAATATTAATGGAATTCCAGCAAAAATAAGAACATACCAACCAAAAATCCTAAAGATGGTGATTCAATCAACAGTTTTTAGTATGCTTGACTCATTACGGTTAATATCATAAACTAATAGCATAACTCCAAATGAAATTATCACAGAAATTGTGACCAAACCAACTAGTGAGTCTTAAGTTCAGCGGCCACGAAGATTACGAAGATTAATAGCTCGAGATGCCATTGCCCTCAGATTACTAGAGGCTGCTGCCACAGAGCCTCTTCTCTGTTGCTCTCGCGGTTGTTCTTCAGGCCCTCTAAACGCTCCCATAAACTCCTCTCGCTGCAATCTCAGAGCCAAAGTAGCATCGTCATCTTGCACTTGTGGCGGCCTCCTCCTCCTCCTGCTCACGCTATTATCTCCAGCTTCTCTGCTGTTCAGTAACACAACAGAAGCAGGACGGAAACTTTGGTGTCTCAAATTGTGGGTGTGGTTGTTACTGGTCCTCCGCCTCCTTTCCAAGCTTAGCTGTTCTCCTTCAGGACTATTTAACGCTTGAATTACGCTCCGGTATTGGTTCCTCCGCCTTGATGGCGGGCTTAGGAGATCAACAGATTCCGAGGCGTTTGAACCTCCAGCCGACACCTTTCTTGCCTCTATCTCTTGTGGAAACAAGAGCTGTATTGTGTTCCATAGAACTGTATTGACGGTGCAAGATCTTCCATTGCTGAAACAATTCATCAAACCAAAGATTTACCATTAATTCGTTATAAACATTTTAAACGATTTAATCATCTACTGCATAAACAGGGTTTACAGTAGTATACCTGATGAGCTGCCTGCATTTCGGGCAACGCTTGCCGCACTTATCAGCAGCAGATCTCAGACATTTCTTACAAAAACTGCACAATTTCAAAGTCAAATTAAAACCCTAACTTTAATCGGGTCAATTTTATCAAAGCCACAAAGCAAATTATGAACTGTACCTGTGCCCACAGGAAGTCGTACTCGGTTCAAAACAAATATCCAAACAAATCTGTAAAAACAACACACACTCCAGTTAAACCATATAGAAAACCAAATTATTTCTTTTCATTAAAGAAACCGAATCGCACTTACCGCACAAGAGAGTTCTTCACGAAGCCGATCCATACAAGGAATCAACGCGTTTCCAGAACTCGATTCATTCGATTTCTCAACCTTTTTACCACTAACAACCGCATCAATCTTCTCTTCTTTCTTCTCTTCTAAACTTTCTATCACCACATTACACCAAATTAGGGTTCAATTTTGAAAAAAAAATACCAAATAAATGCAAAAAATAAAAACAACCAACCTTTTTTAGAACCTTCCTCTTCAAGATCAAGAACAGCCACGAAACTCGAAACCGGACTCTTCCTCTGATCTCTACGCTTCCTAATTTTTTATAAATTATATTAATTATTCAACAATTTAAAAACATATATAAGTTATAACAACTAATTGAGAAATTAGGGTTTGGTACCTTCTGGAATGAGTAGGTGGAGTTTTGAACATCGGATCGGTTCGTCTCTTCTGTTTGGAATCACGAACAGGCGTATCTTCAACGATAAGCGAAGCCATCAGCAGTGCTTCTTCATCCCAACCGGCCATCGCTGCCGCAGATCTAAACCCTGGGCTGAATACACAACTCGCATTCCCTCCGGTTTCGGGTTGTTTCGGAGGGCTTCGTTTTGGTTCTTCTTCCACCATTTTCACAAACTTTTGAATTGTCTGTGACAGAGAGATGGGGGGGGGGGGGGGGGGGGGGGGTTAGAGAGAGACGAGGGGAATTGATGACATAACGGCTGGATTTTTGAATTTGATTGTTGGCTCTTATTACACTGTTTTCAAGAGGGCTCAAACGGCTACTATTTAGGGTTTTGATTCTGTGTAGCACGTGTTGGAGGACTTGTGGTGAACCTGCATCCACGACCGTTGACTTTATTGGGCTGCAATATGGGTTTGCCCAATGCGTAGAATTCAGGCTGTGAGACTCATAGCGCATAGTAATAAGCCCAACATTTTTTTTTAACGGCCAACAAACTCAATCCCGAGCACTCTCGGGGCACCCACTGGACAAACGGAGTACTCCGAGAGTAACCCGAGTCCACCACCAATTCCGGGAAAAACCCGGTAACCCACCCGCCCGTAGGCACCAGTGCCTCACTCTGCACCAAGTGGGAGTCGAACCTGCATCTCTCAAGAGAAATGCAAGCTCTCCACCACTTGATCTAGAGATCATTGACAGTAATAAGCCCAACATTAAACACATTCTTTATATTTTCAAATTTTGAAAGTAATAATTTATATTTCGAAAGAGTTTTATTATAACCTTTTAATAAACATGTAAGTCGGTGTAAAAAAATGTGATTTTTTATGTGGAGAGTCGAGATGACTTCCCACTAAAACAGTTTTGGCTCTGAGGAATGTTTAGTCGGTCTGCAGAGATGTGTGTTTTGTGATTCAGAGGATGAGTCGACCGATCATCTATTTATATCTTGTTTGGTGGCTTCGGTGGTGTGGTAAACAGGTGAATCGTAGTATTCTGAATCTTTGTGCTTTTTTGTTTAGACTTTTTGAAATTCATAAATCCATTAGCGTAGAGAAGAGGTATAAAGATGTTATTCATGGGCTTGATTATTATTGTTGTTTGTTGGTGCATTTGGAAAACTAACAATGAGATGGTTTTTTCGAACAAAGTGGTGAACAAAGGGTAGAGAAGAGGCATAAAGATGTTATTCATGGGCTTGATTACTAAGCGAAAAGTTCGATGGATCGGCTGCCCTCTCCCGCCCCTTAAAAGTTTTGCCTATGCATGCAACCACTAATACGAAGTCACAACCCTTTACTCCCCTAGAAACGTGCCAAACCCTGATAGTGTCATGTCTTGGTGAAATATTTACCTGATTACGTTACGTGTCAGCCTATTGTTGGTCCGAATGGTCAATGTTTGTGAGAGAAATTTGATTAGTCGATATCATTTTGATAAGATACATGAATAAAATGTTATTTCTGCTATTTTCTTTTGAAATTAATAATTTACATCAAGCTCCTAAACTAAACGAAACGACAATGACTACATGACACGTAGTTTCAAAGATTCCATGTAATGATTCCTTCATCCATTACCCAATAATCATTGGTTTACATTGTAAGGGTAGAGGGTATAGAGTGCGGGGAGTTGAGCGGGTAGTATAAGTCACCGATCGGTGGCTATACCGAGTGATTGAGGGTGTTCGGTGAGTTGGAGAGAGGGTAGGGAATTCGGTGAGTGTTTACCGAAAAGGGGGAGAGTGATTGATTGAGAAAATGGTGGGTCCCAACCCCTTTTAACCAATCACAATTTTTTTATTTTTTAAACTACTCAAACACCCTAGGGTGATTTACTATACCCCCTGATTGAGTGCAAAATGAGAAGTGGAATAGGGAGTTGACATGGTATAATATTATTGGGTAGGATTTCACTCAAACACCCTAGGGTGATTAACCATACCCTCCACCCTAAACTCAGAAAGCAAGTTGCTTAGACCATGGGGTATGGTTTGGATAGTCCCCAAAGAGACTACCAGCCATGTAAGCGTCACATCACCACGGGAGGAGGACCATCCACTTAGGGACTACCCAAGGGTGTGGGGGGACTACCCACTTTAATAAAAAAATCAATATATATTCAAGGGGAGAGAGAGAAACATGAATGATTAATGAAGGGGGCCCACAATTTTCAAACTTTTGGTCCGTCTACAACGTCTCGGAGAGGACGGAGGTGCCGCGACGTGCCCCAGGGGGCGGTGTGGGACGACCCACGACGAGGGGGACGGGCCGGCGACGTGCCCCATACCCGGTGGTCTTATGTGTTTTTAATGCCTAATCCTTGCATTTAGTATTCCATTATGTTTCATAACTTTTGGAAATCATTACACAAATCAATCTAATGAATGTGGTAAACCATGAAAAAAAACTTAAGAGGATTAGGATTTATGGAAATCATGAGAACTAGGGTACGTTTGTTTTTAGGTATTTGGATTTATGTTAAAATTATTAAAACAAAGAGTAGTGCATTATAGCAAGTTCTCCCTAAAGGTAAGTATGATGGATGTTGGTCATTGATGGTGCTTCCTTGGTCGTCAAAGGAAAATTGGGCATTGTTGACACTAATATTATCCACCTAAGGGTCCTAATCTATGGTTTTAGTTTCTTATTTGCAACACTACACATCTTTACATTTAAAGTTAACTGAAACACCACAGGGGATACAAAAAAAAGTATTATCCACTCATTGCTAATCCAAGAGCGATGTATGGTTTTTAGATAACACATGTCCTAAGAAAACATCACATGTTTTAGGCCTTATGGTTGTGGATGAGAGGAAAAATTCACAGTTACGCGTGTATGGGTGAAATAAATTCTAGAATGGGTGGCCTTTAGAAAGTTTTCACCCCAAGTGTTGATGCGTCAAAAAGCAAAGTTGTGAGATCTTGGTTGTGAACTCATGTGAAACAAAACATGCAATATTGACCGGTATGAAAAGTCAAATGTTACAAGTGAAATCGGAGCAACTTTAGTGGCTTTGGAAAGAATTATTCACACATTCCTGACCCACGAGGGGGTGATGCTAGGTTCATAATAATAATAGACCTCAAATATCATTTGTGCCTTGTATGCGCAATTGTTGTAGATGATAGGATAGCTCAATTGTTGGAGTTACACACTTATAAAACTCGAACGAATCTTGGAATCACAAATTGACACACACGAGGATATCACTACCGATCTACAACCCAATGCTAGACCTTTATACATAATAACATAAGTTGGCCATAGTCTCATAGACCTCGTCAAGAACTTGGTAGATAAGATATGCATTGCTAATGTCGACGATGGGTCCACAAACTTCAATGATCTTGTAACAAATCGTGAATCCCACGATTGCCTTAACCCATCTTACTGAGTAAAGATGGTGCAACCCGCCCGAGAGTTTTGTTGACCCAATGTATTCTAATTAACAAAAATGAGCACGCTTAAAAAGTCCATTTATGAAACGAAGAAAAATTCAAGAAGTTGTATCTTTGATTAGAGGGGAGGGGGTGGTCATCACTTGCAAAAATTTCATCACTCACAACATCCAATCAAATTCCGCCATGTCATCAACCATTATTTCATCACTCACAACTTTTTTTAGTGGCAATGGTCATCACTCACAACACCCAACAATAAACCCTCACATCCAATTATCACATAATAGCCCATGACGCATGAAATATATCACGGAATCCTTCCATTACTCGTTGAATTATGATGGTGGTGGTGGTATGTTGCTATCCATCACTCGTTGAACTTCTCCATCGCGGACAAAAAGTGTCCCACCCCCAGTCCCCTTAGACTAAGCGGTATGGGGGCCGGCTTAGGCCCGGCGAGGCGCGGCGCCGGTCCCCCACACCGCCCCCCCCCCCCCCCCCCCCTCTTCCCGTCCCGGCGTATCCGGCTCCCCACAGACGAAGTCGACGGGCCTCCTCCTCCCTTCTCTCACATATACCTATACATACATACATATATATACATAAAGGGGTTCATCCCCCACCCCCCTAGGTCCATCCCCTCCAAGCCACTCCTACGTGGCGCCGACGTGGCGGCTCATCCCCTTAGGGATGAGGCTCTCCATACCCACTAGTCTTAGAAAACCAATAAATAAACAAAGATGAAGCAACAGAGAAAAATAAACTGAAATCCTGATGGAGACTTTTTCTCTGTCGGATTTTTATTAATACGTAGACGTCTAAAATTATACATCAGGAATTTAAATCATATGAGTATTTAATTGAAATAAATTCAGAAAAGCATTTTAACAAGTGACCTGAATTATTTTAAAAGGGTCAAAAGGCTAATTACAAAAAAAAAAAAAAAAAAACGAATGTTAATTTTTAAAAAGTCAAGAAATTATATATCAAGCTGTGAGATTTCTACGAAAATGATAGATATCCATCGTATGCCCTTTCAGAACCGCGACATCATATTTGTTCCCAACAAGAATTTGATTTCTCGACTCGATCAAAGAGATAAAATCTTGATCATTTGGTTCTTCAATTCATAATTATAGTTAGTAATAAGTAATAATCAAATCCTATGCTCATTTGGATTAGTGTGTTATGAAGGAAAATATTGAATCAATACCATTCAACTTATTGCTCGATGTAACAGAAAAGACAACATTCAACTTTATAGGTTATTGCTCAACGTTGTCGATGGACTTGGTTCTCGAATCTCGATCGAGAGGAAATGCATGAATATAAGACCAAGTGTTTGAAATACTCTTATTCGAACCACTATTTTGTTACGTTCATTTTCTTTTCTTTCTATCTCTATCGTATGATGCATATATGTTATTGGCTTAATATTGCTTGATGTTGTTTTATTTGTTGAAATATCATATGATCAAGTGTCAATAACCTATTAATTGTTTTATTTGTTAAAATATCATATGATCAAGTGTCAATAACCTATTAATTATTGAAAAGTTCAATAAATGATTGGCAAATAACCAGTTAGACTTGACAAGCACCAACTGGTAACAAGTTGAATTATAGTAATGCACCACATGTCAACACACGGCCCATTCATGACATGTCTTTTCGTCCAATATTTCTGGCTTTTCCCATATAGTATTATCTGTTCACCAAAGAACATAAGTACTTAGTTTATTTAAGGGTTCATTTCATGCCTGTCTACTTCATGTTCAATATATTTTTACTCCATGTGAAACATTAGTCAAGACATTAATAAACCAAAATTCGACCGGTTTTCACCACTTAAAAACCATTTTTTGACTTCGAATATTGACCAAAAAAATGTCATCACTCCACTTGTGTCCCATTTCTATCAAGAAGCTATAAAGAACAACATGTTAATCGACAAAATTAAATAATTAATGATTATAAAATTAATGCACGAATCAGGAAGTGCAAAAATGGCATCTATGAGGTATGAAGAGTTTGCCTTCAAAGACAAAACTGGCCAGCTCTTTTAAGGGGCCAAAATAATATATACACTCATCAACCCTAATCTTATTGGTTTAATATTCTCCATGCTTTAGAATCTCAAACTTAGAAAAGTGTTAACGGAAGACTTTTGAGCTTTTGTTGCATAATAAATAAATGTTGTTTATGTTTTCACACCATTAGATAAAGATTCTAAGTTTATATCTGAGTACGTCTCAATCTCATATATAATTGATTTTAGAGTAAATAACAACCGGTATCAAATTACAAGCGGTGTCCTTTAACTAAAGAAATTACAGGCTCTGTCCTTTATGTTACCAGTTTTTAGCATGTTATGTCTTTTAGCCCTAACCTCGTTAATTTTTTTTGGTTAAGTCTTACCATGTGCCTCTCACATGAGGGCAACATGGTCTTTTCATCTCAATTTAACATGAATTTCGATTTTCCCCTTGCATCTCATAACACCTGATTGTTCATATTCATCTCAAAAACCATCAATACTGGCTATGTCTCTCAAAAGTTTGATAAAAAACTCTATAGAAAAAGGAAGGTGAATTAAACCTTGCAATGGGTGCCTTCTACATACAACAAGCACTAGAACAAAACGACAACGATGAAACTTATTGTAAGCTTCCAACATCATCGTAGCTTTATCTATTAATCTCAACATAGTTTTCATAAGAGGTTGTTTGCATACGAGCCGACGGGGCCGGCTCAACCATTTTAAAGGCCTAAACCAAGTTTCAAAATTGGGGCCCTTCTTGCCTATTTTTTTTTCTTATCCAAAAAGAATAAAAGACGGTCGATCGGCCTAAACGAGATTCGAACCAGCCCCCTTAAGGTACACAGATGACATGCGCGCTAACTGGGCTACAACCTTTTAATGACAAGGCTCATACCCATATAATATATAATTTTTTTTAAATCTTGAGGCCCTATAGATTTGGTGGCCCAAGGCTCAAAATACTTGGGCTTGGGCCGGCCCTGTGAGCCGACCGAATGGTCGGCTCGTATGCAAACAACCTCTTATGAAAACTATGATGGGATTAAGAAAACAATGGTTAGTTCTTTTGATTGGTTTGATAAGAAAACAAAGATTAATTCCAAAATATTGTTCCATTATCAACAGGTAATTAAAAGATAAGACTACTCATTATTTAAATATGTTGCTTTGATTTTATAATTCCAATTCCAAACAATGCATTATATTTATGTTTGGATTAAATGAAAAAAAAGGAGCGATCAACTTAAAAATGGAGGGGATAAAAGAAATTTATTTATTTCGTTTTAATATAAAATTAAGATGAAAAGACCATGTTGCCCTTATGTGAGAGGCACATAGTAAGACTTAACAAAAAAAACTTAACTAGGGTCTAAAAGACATAACATGTTAAAAACCTAAAAACCGGTAACAAAAAAGACAGAGGTTGTATTTAATTAGTTAAAGGACATCAGTTGTAATTTAATGCAAACGTAAAGGATACCGGTTGTAATTTACTCACTGATTTTAAATAGCGAACTGTGCACACTTGCACATTTTGTTAGAAAATGTGATATGTAAGACGTTAAGTTATTTCTATCTCTCAATATATTTATCAAGGATTATGTACAAACGCATTACACGATTCTCACAATTTAAAACTTTGTACTACTTATTATTGAATGCTACATTGAAAATTTATCTTTGTATATGATTATTATATATGTTGTTATGGTTATCCGACATAACTATTTATAAAGTATATGTTGTGGCCCTTTGAAGTTAATTAATATAGCATCCATAACTTTCATGCTATATATAAAATGATACAATAATATAAATTAGCTGTATTATTTAGTAATATTTACCAAATTACAAACACAAAGAACCCAAAGTGACAAAAACTAAAATAAAAAAAGAGTGGGTGACCATATTTTTTTGGGTTTTCCTTAAGGTGTCATGTATACAATATTCATCAACATCATCAACCTCTATCCAACCAAACTGTACTTGTTTTTTAATATTCATAAATTGCCTTACAAAGGGAATCTTAACTTTGTTTATAAAGGGGTTTGTTTGGTTTGGGTGTGTACGGTAAAGAAGGAGACCAAGAACACACAACGGTTCTAGTATGGGAAGACAACCTTGTTGTGATCGAGCAGGATTGAAAAGAGGTCCATGGACAATGGAAGAAGACCGAAAGCTTATGAATTTCATCGTCAATAACGGCATCCAATGTTGGCGAATGGTTCCTAAGCTTGCAGGTTTATTCTCCTTCTTGTAACTAATGGCGGGTTTGTAAAATGTCCATAATAAATAAACATCATTACTTAAAATAATGAAGGTTTGTTTATATGTTTTATTATTGAAGGTTTGCTAAGATGCGGGAAAAGTTGTAGATTGAGATGGATTAACTATTTGAGGCCGGACCTCAAAAGAGGTACATTATCCGAAGCTGAAGAGGATCAGATTATTGAACTTCATGCTCGTCTTGGTAATAGGTAAACTAGCTAGTTGTTTATCTTCGTGTATGTGGTGTTATCTTTAATGCAATTAAGAATTTATCTAATAAATGACATTTTTACTTTTGAACTATTTTAGATGGTCTAAGATAGCCTCACATTTTCCTGGGCGTACGGATAATGAAATCAAGAATCATTGGAATACTCGAATCAAGAAAAAGCTAAAGCTTCTTGGAGTAGACTCAAATACCCAAAAACATGTTATGGAAGACAAGAAACAACATGTGGAAGCCATAAATCATGAAGAATGCGACATTGTGTCAACTAATGAAAATACCCAAGTGGATTTTGCGAGGATAGATGAATTTAGACTTGAAAAAGACATGAACTCCAAGGAACATAACGATAGGGTGTGCAAGATCTTCGACGTGGATTCATGTACAAACACGAACCAAGATAAACCAACATCAAATTCAAAAAGTGATTCTAATTCACTTTCTTTTGAACATTCAAGTTCCATCAACCCTAACTCTTTCCTTGGAGAATCCTTTTTAGTTGAAGGAGATGATTCTTCACAACAATGGGTTGATGGTGTAGATTCATTGTTGTTATGGGATTGTTTCAATCAACAAGATGACCTATTTTTCCTTTTAGATAACAGTTCTTTGTAATCTGTAAATGTTATATTTTTGTCATCCATTTTGTACTAGGTCATTGTTCAAGAAAAATTAATTGAAAAAGGAAAGGATCGAGCTTAATTGTGTTACAAACTAGCATTCGAATAGGGAACAAGTAGAATGTTATGATTTAATGGTTAGCTACTTAGCTTATATACCTTTATACTTGATTACCCCTTTTCTGACTTTGTAAGTCAACAAACACATACCCTATCTATATGAGGGACGGACCTATGTGTTCTTTTGGGTGGGCAGGCGCACCCCATGAAAAAAAATAGTGTATTTTTAGATCCATCATGGCTTCTTTCATCTCCAAGTGTCTCCTTATGTATAATATTCATCAGAATCACTCATTATTATTTTTTTGCCCAGCTTTATTCTAGCTTGAATCAAATAAACATTGTTTGGTCAAGGACCGCATCCCTACTGAGGCAGAGACTACAGGGCTGATGTGGACTAGGAGTTGATATTTTATGTTATTCGTAAGCCAATATTGAAATCCAATGTGATTGTGCATATCAAAATATATCGTGTTTGTGTGTTTCAAAGGTTGGTGACAGTGGTGGTGTTAAAGCCTTGGAGAATTCATTATAGTTTTTTAGTTTTTGGTACATGTTAAGTGTTATAATAGAGAACGGACACAACATTAATAAAGTTCTAATAATCTGCTATAATAAATAAAAGTTTTTTTTTTGTGTCGTGGGTCATTCAGTGAGGCAAGTTTCTGCCTCCGGTTCTTGCCCAAAGTTTTTCACCCTACTCGCAACCCTAAGTAATGACTACAACTTTCAATTCAAAACAATTATAAAACAAGTTTGTTCGCAACCCTAATGACTACAACTTTCAATTCAAAACAATTATAAAACAAGTTTCTGACATAGTTTGATTAATATAAAGTAAATTTCCCTACCCGCGAAGTTCGCGGGTGATAACCTAGTATACCTTTATACTTGATTACCCCTTTTCTGACTTTGTAAGTCAACAAACACATACCCTATCTATATGAGGGACGGACCTATGTGTTCTTTTGGGTGGGTGGGCGCACCCCATGAAAAAAAAAATAGTGTATTTTTAGAAGAAAAAAACAGACGGTACCCCTCATCCACACCCCCAACAAATAATTCTTGGGTCTGCCACAACCCTATATGTGGGTAGGGATGGCAATGGGTCGGGTTTGGGACGGGTTTAGGTAATCCCAAACCCAAACCCGGTTAGATAAGCTTGTCCCAAACCCGTCCCAAGACTCGTCGGGTTTCTAGCGGGTAAATACCCATCGGGTAGGGTGTAACAACTCGTATCAAAAGTCCTATTTATTTTATTCAATAGGAAATCCTAATTGAGACACCCAAGTGATTCTACACAAAACCCTAAAATTTTCAGAAACATCAGAATCAGGATCAGGGCCCCTAAAACTCAGGGGGGGGGGGGGGGTAAACCCTAGTTACGATTATCTAAATAACTTGTTGTCCGTTTTGAATTTTACGATTTCGTCAACTCAGCAAGCCTACAAATACACGTAGCTACCCTATGAAACTAGGTTACCCTTCGCGTCACGCGAAGCCTAGGGAGGTACCCCTCGCGTCACGCGAGGGGGGTCAAAATTTACCTATAAATAGAGGGGTTTGGGACTGGAATCTGGGCACTTGAACGACGTAAATTCTCATTACGTACACTGAGTTACGTTCTGTTTACTATCACAACACACACGGATCACTAATCGTTGCCGCAATACAGGGTAATAACTCGATCGCTGATACGATTCAATGTCCGATCGATTAAACTATCCAATGGATGTTTAAGTGCTGCCCACATTAGGGTTTATGCTTTGTCATTCGTTGTTAATTCAATGGATGTTTAAGTATCGCACTTTGTCATTCGATGTGAAGGTTTAATCTCGTGAGTTATCGTAAATGTTGTATTAAGTTACTAACTGAATTGTGTGCCTGTTATTAATTTAGGTTAAAAGGCTAATCAGTAGGCTAGGCTCTGCTCAAATTAAATCTGCAATGTGAGTCATTCTCTTTTTATCAAATTGGTTTACAAAAGTATGTTTATTTTCAAGATTATAATTACAGTGATTAAGTATATGTAGTCACCAAATTACAGCCGGTATGTGGGGTATTGTGCACATTACTGCTGTTTTATCACTTTAGGTGGGCGAACCTAAGTAGTGATATTCGTCACTATTGGGTGAACGGACTCAATAGTGGTATGACCATAGTCACAGATCCGGTCGAGTGACAAATACTGTGGGTATTTGGTTGAAATAAACATTGTAATCTCTCTTAATACTGTGAATTATAACAAACGAGTCGTTTTAGCAAAAAAAAATATGAATGATTCACTCAGTATTTCCCGCTGACAAAACCTTTTTCAAACATATTTCAGGTGATCTGTTGTGATCCAGGAAAAGTGCCGAGAAGCACTACAAGCTTAAGGAAGTGACTCAATATAAAATAAAGAGTTAAATGCCATTTTAGTCCCTGTGGTTTGGGCCATTTTGCCAGTTTAGTCCAAAGGTTTCATTTTTAACCTGTGGGTCCAAAAAGGTTTCATAGTTGCCATTTTAGTCCACTGGGTTAACTTCATCCATTGTTTCTGTTAACGAGAAGGCCAATTCGGTCATTTTATATGGCTGAATTGCCCTTTTAGTTAACAGAATTACATACAAAATGACCGAATTGGCCTTCTCATTAACAGAAAAAATGGATGAAGTTAACCAAGTGGACTAAAATGGCAACTGTGAAACCTTTTTGGACCCACAGGTTAAAAATGAAACCTTTGGACTAAACTGGCAAAATGACCCAAACCACAGGGACTAAAATGGCATTTAACTCTAAAATAAAGAAACATGTTTTGTAAAATAAAAGATTTCTTCGTGAAATCTCAAGGTTGTAAAATACAGGGTTTTATCCCGAGTTGTGAAATAAATTAATCGGGAAATATTTCAGTTTTAAAAAGATCCTGATGAAAACTTCCGCTGTTAAATAAATACCACGGGATTTTCTGTTCCGCGGCTCCTGAAACGGGTCAAACCGGGTCGGGGGCCGTGACAGAAAAAGGTGGTATCAGAGCCACTGATTTAAGCCAATTAAGTATTTAGAAATACTTAATTTTACTGATTGCCAATTATGTGATTATGTGTTTTATTAATTCAATATTTGTGTACAGTATGGGTAAACAAAAGCTGTCAAATATCTATCTTAAATTAGATAGGTCATCCAACGAGAAGGGGAGTTCATCCCAAACCAAATCCTCAAATCACTCTGTAATTCCTGAAGAAGGAATTTTTGTGCGAAGGGCACAATATGAGGAACCACTTTCTCCTAGTAAAAGAAGTCTGATTATTAAGAAAAGTCAGGAGAAAATAAAGAAATTCCGAGAAAATAAGATTAAACAGGAAACCCAGGAATTAACCAGTAAATCACCTTGAGAAGACAAGTTAGATGAAAAATGGGCAGATCTTTATATGCTAGCTACTGTAGCAGTAAATGAAAATCTCTAAATAACTTGTTTCAGTTTTAGCACCCTTAGCACTTATAAGCCAGAAACGTTCTCCAGTAAATAAATAAATTTACTGTAAAACATAGTGTGTTTTAAATTTTAGTTGTTTATGCAATAATATTTGAAGGTTATCTTTTAATAAAATTTTAACTTATTATTTTTACATATATGATAAACAACATGAATGAGTTATCTGAAGCCCTAGAGAATCTCAATCTCTACCCTGTAAACATAGAAGTTTCTAAAGAATTTACTGGATACTTTCCTGATGTGGAACAACCTATAGAATTCAATGCTCCACCTCCAGAGAAACCCAAACCCAAGAAAAAGAAAAGATTCATGGGATGGAGGCGTGTGCGTAGGAGGAAACCCGTCACTAGGAAAATTCCTAAAATAGAAAATCCCTTAGATAAAGGGAAGGGAATTGAAGTCGGGGAAGAATCTAGGCAGATGGGAATACAGTTTGAAGAATATTCTAAGCAGATAGAAATGGAATTGGGAGGAGATTCTAGGCCACCGGGAATGGAATTGGGAGAAAATTCTAGGCAAACCCAGAGGGAAGTTGGGGAAAGTTCTAGACAGGTTGAGGAATGACCTTTTCAGGAGGAATTAGATCGGGCATTGGCGAGCTGTGATGTCTTCAGGCCAATTAATAATAATCTATACCCTTCTCTTGAAACACAACTACTAATGAATTTGGACCCCGCAATCCCAGAACCTATAATCCACACCCAACCTTTAGGAATGGATGAGTGGTGGACGAATGATTGGCAGTTCCAAAACCTGATCAACAGTCCTTATTCCTTTCTTCCTCAGTTCGACCCGGAACAATTACCAAATCCACCCATGAGTAACGAGAATTTAGCAGAACTCCGCCATTTTGGCGAAGAGTTAATAGATGCGGGAAATAGAATCCGGGAGATAGGGGGACAAATTTCCTGGAAGTATGATGAAAGGGAGCTTCATTTTTAGGAAGACAAATTGTAACACCTCGTAAAATCACGTCCAATGATGTATTGACAAGTGTAATAAACCCTAATAAAGTCCAATGTTGAATTTAAGGGACTAATTTTTCGAAAAATCGAAAACTTTGATAATAAAAGGACTGGAAGTGTTAGCATACCTAAAATAAGTTTCCAAATAACCTCTCACGATGTTTATATTCACAAATGTGCCACTTTATGAATAAGTGTAGTCGTCTGCGTATTTAATTGAAAGTTTGCGCAATAAAGGGTTAAAAGCGTCAACATGTTAATTCTTACCTCTGAGTGACCTTCTAACAAACCGGGAGCTTAATAATATTTAATTATACTCTCGGGAATGCCAAATAATGGCCATCTAAGGTTTTTATGCCTATAAGTAAAGTTACGCGCAACTTTGCAAGTTAGAGGGGCTAAAAGTGTCAATATGTTTAATTATACCTCTGAATGACCTTTTAGCGAATCCGAAGCATCGTGATTTTAATAATACTTTTAAGAATTCCTAATATGGATTTGATGAGGCTTCAATGCTAATAAATGATGAGATGTGCAAGTTTGCGCAATAGAGGGGCCTAAAGCGTCAACTTCTGAATCTACGCCTTTCGGTGACCATCTAAGCGAACGAGAGCGTATTAATATTTAAGTATATGCTTAGGAAGGATAAATATGGGCCATGGAGGGCTTGGATAACATTAAATGGCATTTCGCGCTACAATGCGCAATTAAAGGACTAATTGCGTCAAACTGCAAAAGTATGTCGATTCGTACGGGCGTTTGAACCGTATCATCCTTAAAACTAACCGGTCTAAGCTTAGGCTTAATTAAAGACCCGTTAGGAATCTAATAGGTTATTAAAAACCTTTGTTCCAGAATAAGAAGAACCAGTAAAAGCTATCTGTACTTGCTTGGTGGTATACGGCTGAGATTGAATTTATATTTAGCTCAGGTAAATACTTTTAACTTATTTTCCCTATACGGGCTTGGGTTACGGTATATAGAATACCGCTTGATCGAGCATCAAATCTTACATTTCTGAATGGTTAATTGAATAATTTGATCGGCTCGTTTAAACAGTCTTGTTCACTTAAAGCCTTTGGGGGGTTAATGACCATGTCCCGGATATCATTGGCATCATCTTACGAGATGGCCACGACCGAGCACGGGGTGTAGGCGTACACCTGTCAGTGAATAACTCAATAATGTGGAGGGTCTATTGATCTTTAACCCGGACAAGATCCGGGCTACTGAACGCACAAGTAACATGTAATACGTTCACAAGATTACATTACATAATTTTCCCAAGTTATAAAATGTTTTGTGCCACGTGCATTCAAATCAATTTTCAACCTTTTCAAAATGAGTCAGTTAAATTGTATTTACCAGTGTAAACTGACGTATTTTTCCAAAAAGATTAAGTGCAGGTACTACTCGTACTAGGCTGGCGGTCTTCTAGAGCGTCCATAATAAGTCTCGCAAGCTTGGACGACAATAAAGCTGTTGAACAATATCTTAGTTTATTTTGATCCGCCTGTGGATCCGTTTCAACTATTTGTGATAATTAATATTACAATTTATTAAAGTTGAAATGAATCTATCTTTGCTTCCGCTGTGCATTTATATATTGTGTTGTTTGTCTATGATGATACCAACTACGTCACGATACTCCCCACCGGGCCCACCGGTGACACGTGGAAAATAGGGGTGTGATAGGTTGGTATCAGAGCCAACATTGAGTGAATTAAACACTAGCTTTTTGTGTTTAATCTCAATGACACGATAGCACATTCTTTGACCTTCTGAGTCTAGACTTAACATAGGAATACTCTCGTCTCTTTGGAGGATTATAACTTTCAATTATATATTTTAATATGTCGCCAAACGAGAAGATGTAATGAAATTCTCCCCATTTGAAGCCTAGGAAAGGCCGAGCTTCGTGTTGCGACTAGGATTAACGTACGACCAAGGAGAGGACATTCAGAACTAAAATGAAGAAGAGACTCCTTTTACTGAAGATCGTTTCCTTAAAAGTCTTTATAACGATAGTTATCTTTTGGTCCCTTTGAGGACAACATCATTTCTTTTAAGTCCCTTTTAGGGCAATTCTATACCTCTTTTAAAACCATTGGGATGTTTTATCTAAATTTCAATTATATCATTATATATGAATATAATATATAAAATAAATTAAAATAATATTTCTGTTATAAGATCTACCATTATAATAAAATGGCAAAATCTAAAAAGGACAAGACCTAGCCTCGTGTCATTATTGAGACCCGGCCAAGACGGCAGATCCTCAATTTAGGTTCAGATCCTTATTAACATCCCGAGTTAGGATTGTTCTGCATTAATTATTAAAAAGGAATCTTAAGGGTAAACCTAGCCTATATGACGAGGCCAAGATGGTAGGACCTATTCAAGAAATTCAAATCCTTGTTAACATCCGTAATATGTTAACACTCCTGGCAAACGTGGTTCGATAAAATCACGTAAGTCATCCCTAGAATGGGTTATTCCAAACCTTCCTTATTAAAATAATCATTCCTTAAGGATGAAGTGCCACGGGCTATAATACATTGTCCGATTGCGACATCGACAGTTGTGATCTTTTTAGATTCCCCGTCCTAAGGGGGTGAGCAATGCTCAAAGCCCTCTAGACGATAATCTGGTCGTCATGTCATTATTATGACCGCTGAACGACAATTGATTTAAATTAAAGTACTAATCCTGTCGTTATGTCATTATTATGACCGCTGAATGACAGTTGATTTAAATTAAAGTACTAATCCTGTCGTTATGTCATTATTATGACCGCTGAATGACAGTTGATTTAAATTAAAGTACTAATCCTGTCGTTATGTCATTATTATGACCGCTGAATGACAGTTGATTTAAATTAAAGTGCTAATACTGCCGTCATGTCATTATTATGACCACTGAACGACAGTTGATTAAATTAATGGCACTGGTCATGTCGTCATGTCATTACTGTGACCGCTGAACTTATCATCAGTGCAATGACTATATGTCTTAACATCTTACGAGATGTTAATTGATAGGCCCACGGGCCAGAAATTTTAATAAAGACAATCGTAGCCTACAACTCCCTGTCAAGAAAAGGCAAGAACACGTTCAAGCCTAAATACCTTAATTCTACAAAATCAAGGTTGATAATATAAAGTTGTCCATGTGACTTGGTCTTTTGTGCCATAATTATATTTTATTAAATTTAGGATAATTATAATGAAAATCCTGAATAAAATAGATATCATTCTTTTCCTGCCAATATAAATATTAAAAGAGAATCTTAAAAGGTTTGACCTAGCTTGAATGTCATTGAAGACCTAGCTAAAATGGTAAAACCTGTTTAAACGAGATTCAGATCCTTATTAAACACTTGAAAACGTGTTAACACTCCCGACAACAGTGATACGATAAAATCACGATTTTCATCTTTATATTAGGAGTTTCCAAACCCTTTATTTAGCCTATATAATCAATAGGAATCATGGCTAATAAACGTCGAACATGATGTACACATCTAAACATCCACCTGGGATGTATACCTACGGGCAAAGATGCATACATGAGAACGATAGTTTTATTTCATAACTTCTTGTCAAGACAATGAATTATGAAATTTTCCGATCCAAAGGAATCATTGATTATGTTTTAAAATTTCCCTAGTGACAAGGCATCTGTGCCATCGAAGAGTCCTCTGGAACAAGCTCTTGTGCTATATAAAATGTCGATACGACATTGACAGTCGTGATTTAGGTCCCCTGTCTAATAAACATAAAGGATTTTATTCCGTTTAAACGCCAAAGATGGTTTATTTAAAAACTTAGGCAAAATATAATCAAATAAATTTAATACTATCTATTCACCTATATGGTTGATCTACACCATGGCTATTTAATCATCAAGTTCGACAAATCAGCAAATTATTACTACATGGTCTGTAGCCTTCAAAGCTTCACCATGGCTGACCCATCTGAAGCTCACACTCATCCAATTGGTCAGAATAATAATGCAAGACTGAGCTTAACAGGCTTAACTGATTGTCCGATAAGACAACGACAGTGGTGGTCTTTGACTCCCTGTCTAAAAATGATGGACTATGTCCAAACATAATAGTCTATATGATCAATGCGATCGTGCCTAATATCGTCTAAAATGATGATCATGCTAATTAGCATCCTCTAGCGATGAAATTCCTACGGGTTATACTCTATTCAATAAGAATTAAGACAAAGTTAGTGGTGGTCTTTAAGATCCCCTGCTTAAAGTGGTGTATACCCAACCTTAACAGTCTATATGATCAGAGTAATCGTAACTAAAATTGTCGGATACGATGATCATATTATCTTATAGGATAATTGCAGTACGATCTTAAGTCTTCCTATATTCATAAGTAGGATCTCAAGAAGTACTTTCCGACTAAATGATTATGATTATATGTATCATGACGGTGATTTAGATAACAAAACTAGAGTAATACAATAAACGCATGGTGGATACGCCGCAGGTACTTCCTATATATAAGTGTGTTTATTGTATTACCCTTCGTGGCGTTATCCTGAATCACCGATAGGGTCTATATCGCCTACGGGTTTTATATTATATTGTCCATTAGAAACATTGCTAAATATAACCGTTATGGTACATCATCGGAGGTAATGGGCAATGCCTAAGCCTTATAGTCTCTGAGATCGATAAGATCATGACTGATTTACTCAATGACGATGATAATATATATATACATATATATATATATGTAAGCATCCGCTAATGATGTCCTAGTTTCCGTTAAAATATAAGGACTCAATATAGTGATAAAAATCGATTGGTTGTCTTGAAAATCAAGCCCATATTGTGTATAATAAGAAACAAATAGTTATCAAGACTCCTTATGAGACAACCCTCATAATTACATGTATCCGTACGTTTAAATTAATATTAAACAATATAAAAAAATGGTGGAACCGGCCGTCCCCGGAATCGAACCTGGGTCTAGGCCACACCCTTTCGCGCGCCTAGCCAACCGAACTAGGTGCCTAGTTTGTGAAATTTCTATTTTGATTGAGTATAAGCACATGTACAATAACTTCCTTACTTCTTACTATAAGTCACCTACTTATCCTCCTTATGTTGACTAAGTATTAGAATCCAAGATTTTACCTCTATGTTTTGGTTACTCTTGGCTTGCTTATGTTGACTAAACACTAGAAAGGATGGAGTAGAAACCATTAAGTATATCAGTGGTTATACTAGAAAGAACATGGTAAGGTATACGTCACAATCATTCGGTGGTAATACCCTTGATTAGTGAGGACACTAATGGAGTCCACAAGAAAGATTCCCTTATACAGTATGGGATGGTCCAAATTTTAAGGACCTTATTAGAAAAACCTGGCATCCGTCTTGCGAAATGGAAAAGATGGAATAAGAATTTTTCCGACTCCCCCATAAGAGCTATACACTATCGGCAGTAGGTTGCAAACCTTGGTTCATTGGTTGAAATAGTGCTCTTATTCGGTTAACCTAGAATTTAAGCATAATGCACTATATATATATATTATGATTTAGCATCGGCAATAAGAGGGCACCTTAAGGTTTCAAAGCCTGCTTATTAAGAATCCATTATGGATCTACCTCAGCTACTCACGTTATATAGATTAAGAAACAACCAGTCAAGGCTGAGACTGCTCTAAATTTTGTCAAAGATTTTGTAGCTAAGTTTAAAAGGATTAAGAATGGAGGCGTTTAACCCTCCTGATGAATAATTAGAGGCAGTTCACATTAATAACGATGCCAGATAAACCCTTATTGTGATTTTTTTTTTGGCTAAGAGTTACGTTTGGATTCAGGTACTGCTAAGTCTCTCATAAGATTTTAAGCTTAGCAAATTTTTAGAAATCTTTCCCGTAAGAACCCCAGATATTAAGTATAAGGTAAAACTTACAGGCAAAATCATAAGAACCATTCCTTCTGTTCCTGTTAGAAATCTCTAATTATGGAATTCTAGAAGTATCCTCTCTCTAGAAGATGTGCGTCAACATATATAGTGGATATCTCCTTGATCTCTATCGATTGCGAAAACCAGACAGTATGATAAAAGCGCCATATGAGGATTGATGTATCTTAATAAGTTCCATAGATTGCTTCCATGCCTGATCAGTATGGAGGTTTAATACATGGAACCGCAAGGATATTCTAATAGTCATATGGTACTAAAGTCAACTAATGGTATTCAAAGAAGATATCCAAAATGGAATGGTCCAAGTAAATGTCTTCAATTAAGAAATTCATGGACTCGTAACATATAGGTGTCACTCATTTGACACGAGCAGTGTTGGATAAACTGGAGCCTGAGGCTTGGAAAATCTCTGTAACCTCATTGTATCTAGATTACCCTGTTTACCTCCTGAGAGGCAGGTAGAATTAAGATTTATATCCCATTTAGGGTTGTATTCTTATGAAATCTCCAAGACGGCTAGTGCCATTATTGGAAGAATCAAAACCCCAATTAAATAAGTTTTGAAAATAAAGAATTCATATAGCCTAACCCTATATTTTAAGAATTCGGTATTGTTAATTAAGAAAGACGGTTCATTTTGCTTATGCATTGAATACCGCAACCCAAATTAGGCAACAATTAAGAATTTCCATCAGCTGCCCAGGATCGTCGATTTGTTCGACTAACTGTGAGGATTAACTATCCCTTAAGATTAGTTTTAAGTAATGGTTGGAATAACCATTTCACATTGAGATAAGCTTTTCTATAATAGTTAATGTATAAGTATCAAGGCTGCTCCTTTGGAGACCTTGCTTAGATGGAATATTGAATACCTATTGTTAAAAAGAAGATTGGTACGCCCAATCATCAGGATCTGAAAATTGCCTTGGAAACAACGAATAGGATCATACAAATCCATGATCATCTGTAAGATTGCCAGTTTTGGCAGAAAATCAAAGATTAATGAAAATAGCAACCCTCCTAAGTCCTTGTTAAGGAATAAGGTTCAACAAAGATATCACTCTGGAAGGGTGTGCCAATTTGTTAATTACCAGACTAGTTAAGCTCTGAAAATATAAAATCATTCGAAGGAATCGAATGTATCAAAGATCAAATAACTTATGAGCTAAAACCTATTTAAGGAGCTTGGCGGAGCCCGCAATGTATTACACCCTAAGGATTAAAAGGATATGTTTCGCCAATAAGTCAAGAAGCACTATCACATAACGGTTGGCAGATTTGTGATATAATGATAAACCTGTATCGAATGCGGATCGACAGGATAAGAAACCTCAAAAAGGATACATGAACCTATTATATAGAGGACAAATTGGGAGCTTGGAGAGACTCCAGATATGCTATAGAAGTTAAGTCCGTTATGTGACAAAAAGTACTTCCAGCATTTTAGCAAATCTCGAGGTCGAGATTTCTTTTAAGGGGGTGAGGATGTAACACCTCGTAAAATCACGTCCAATGATGTATTGACACGTGTAATAAACCCTAATAAAGTCCAATGTTGAATTTAAGGGACTAATTTTTCGAAAAATCGAAAACTTTGATAATAAAAGGACTGGAAGTGTTAGCATACCTAAAATAAGTTTCCAAATAACCTCTCACGATGTTTATATTCACAAATGTGCCACTTGATGAATAAGTGTAGTCGTCTGCGTATTTAATTGAAAGTTTGCGCAATAAAGGGTTAAAAGCGTCAACATGTTAATTCTTACCTCTGAGTGACCTTCTAACAAACCGGGAGCTTAATAATATTTAATTATACTCTCGGGAATGCCAAATAATGGCCATCTAAGGTTTTTATGCCTATAAGTAAAGTTACGCGCAACTTTGCAAGTTAGAGGGGCTAAAAGTGTCAATATGTTTAATTATACCTCTGAATGACCTTTTAGCGAATCCGAAGCATCGTGATGTTTAATAATAATTTTAAGAATGCCTATTATGGATTTGATGAGGCTTCAATGCTAATAAATGATGAGATGTGCAAGTTTGCGCAATAGAGGGGCCTAAAGCGTCAACTTTTGAATCTACGCCTTTCGGTGACCATCTAAGCGAATGAGAGCGTATTAATATTTAAGTATATGCTTGGGAAGGATAAATATGGGCCATGGAGGGCTTGGATAACATTAAATGGCATTTCGCGCTACAATGCGCAATTAAAGGACTAATTGCGTCAAACTGCAAAAGTATGTCGATTCGTACGGTAACGGACCTTCCAGAAATTTTCCATGAGTTAAACATGCCCTAATTATCATTTCTATTTCTTAGATATAGGCTTAGAGGTGTTTGGTGCGCAAAAATAAACTTTCAAGTCCACCAGGGACTAAGAGTGTCAAAAAGTGCACAAGTTTGCATTTTCGCGCATATCTCACAATCTGAATATCCCCGGACACCCAAAAATTTATGTAAGCACTAAAATATTTTATTTTAGTGATCGCCTTGATAAAATTCCTTTCGTCGCGTCGTTTGGTTCGTTTTTAGCGTCCGTTCGTGTTTCGTCGTAAATAGACAAACAACGTGACCGTACGGCCAAACGAACCGACATCCGACATGTTTTTGAACATGTTTCATGTCCCCTATGTTTAAACTTCATGATGGAGCCTTAAATTGAGGTTAACGTGCCTTAAATGACCTTAAAGACCCACAGGGACCATTTCTGTCAATATATGAAAGCTGTTTGCTGTTAAGAACTGTCAGGCGGGCCGCGTGAGTCTGCTGTGTTCCCTACGCGGGCCACATGGCCTGATCAGAAGTGGAAAACAGCTGATTACAGCCTGTTCGTTGCTGTTTTCATGTCCAATATGTTTCCAACACCCACAAAATCGATACTATGGGCAGCCCATAGAAATTTATAAATGGTTTAACACCTGGCAACATCTAATTCGTTCCAGGGATCCTATAGATACATGTCCTCTTCATTAGTTGCAACATTTTTGCAACTTCAAACACTCAAACATGTTCCAATCCGATTTGCACAACCATCTTGGATCTTTCTGGTGTTCTTTGATCATTCACTCAGTGATTGTAAGTGCTCCTTTATGTATTGATCCTTGTTCTTGATTTATTTTAGCCTAGAACACTAATATTTGACTTTTGTTTAACTTCTAGAATTGATCAGTTCTAAGTCCAATTGAATCTTGTAATTGTTGGTATTGATGCTTGTAATGATCCATCGAAATCATGCTTGTTGATTTCTACAATTTCAGGTCCATTTGTTAAGTCAAAGTTAGTAACAAGAAAAGTCAAACTGACCAGATTCTTAATTTAATCAAATCTGATATAACAGAGGTTATGGATCAGGTTTCGTCACCTAAATAACTTGGTAATTGTTACAAGAACATGATAAACTGATCAATTTGGTGAAATTGCTTGTTTGACTCAAAAAGTCTAACAGTTTGACCAAACCTTTGACTTTCAAATCTGACCCGATTGACCTTGTTTTAGAAATACTTTAGGGTCTCTTTTGGACCAAATTATAAGTTAGTATAACCCCCTGAGGTTATACAACTTAATTCCTAAGTCAATTGCAAATTTCCATTAATCACTTAAAAGTTGACCATAATGCCCTTTTGATATAAAAACGAGATTTTCGGAAGTATGAATGGACAAATGACTTTGCTACTGATAATTATACATGTCCTTAAAATTTGACATCAATCCGAGGTCTGGATTGTGAGTTATGCTCAATATCGCAAATAAAACAGTTTTTATTAATTAAACGGCGTTATGAGCATAACGCCTATCAAAACCTAATTTTGACATCAAAGTGTATACCTACTGTTGTTATATAATATTTTGGGATTTATAAGGGTTTTTAATAATTTTTAAACTGATTGAATCATAGAGTTTTAGCCTTAAATCGGTTATTGTTAGTTTTGCCTTTTGGGCTATAAAATGAGTTTTACATATCTAAACGACTCCAAACCTTTTGCTACTGATTCTAAATGATAAATAAATTATTTTAAGCCTTCTGGAAATATAAAAATATCAGATTTATGTATCAAACCCGGAAATGGCCTTTAATCGCCTTTTTAAGCGTTTTTAACGCATAGTATGTGTTATAACTATATTAAACATACAAGGGTTGATACCTACTGATATTTGAGGCAAATTATAATACTTTAACAGTAAGCAAAGGTTGATAAACTCAGACATCAGTTTTGAGCTTTTTCGGCTTATGTGAAATTACCAAAATACCCCTAAGGTGCATAGTTGGTTTTAAATGATAAATTTCACATATAGGTCATATCCTACTATTATAACTTATTAAATTAAGTGTATTTACTGTATAAATCAGACTTGTAACTCAGATTACTAATTAAACTCTTTTATAATCTTTTAAATGACCAATGCCCTTATGAGGCATAATTTGTGTTTAAATCCATTTTGGGCATAATAGAAGATACCTTACTGATATCACAACATGTTTAAGGCATATTAACTCAGGGAACTTGCATATGACTCTTATGGTTACTCGTTACGCACTTTTCGCGTTCGGATCGGCGTATGTAACTAGTTTGCATGTATTAGCCAAAACGGGTCAAACCATATCGTTTTTGTCTAAAAATTCAGAATGTGTTTAAGTTACCCATATTAAAAAAGCATACAAGCTTGTCGGGTCAAAACCACATTCTAAACCGGTCTTCGCTTTATCGGGCGTTTGAACCGTATCATCCTTAAAACTAACCGGTCTAAGCTTAGGCTTAATTAAAGACCCGTTAGGAATCTAATAGGTTATTAAAAACCTTTGTTCCAGAATAAGAAGAACCAGTAAAAGCTATCTGTACTTGCTTGGTGGTATACGGCTGAGATTGAATTTATATTTAGCTCAGGTAAATACTTTTAACTTATTTTCCCTATACGGGCTTGGGTTACGGTATATAGAATACCGCTTGATCGAGCATCAAATCTTACATTTCTGAATGGTTAATTGAATAATTTGATCGGCTCGTTTAAACAGTCTTGTTCACTTAAAGCCTTTGGGGGGTTAATGACCATGTCCCGGATATCATTGGCATCATCTTACGAGATGGCCACGACCGAGCACGGGGTGTAGGCGTACACCTGTCAGTGAATAACTCAATAATGTGGAGGGTCTATTGATCTTTAACCCGGACAAGATCCGGGCTACTGAACGCACAAGTAACATGTAATACGTTCACAAGATTACATTACATAATTTTCCCAAGTTATAAAATGTTTTGTGCCACGTGCATTCAAATCAATTTTCAACCTTTTCAAAATGAGTCAGTTAAATTGTATTTACCAGTGTAAACTGACGTATTTTTCCAAAAAGATTAAGTGCAGGTACTACTCGTACTAGGCTGGCGGTCTTCTACAGCGTCCACAATAAGTTTCGCAAGCTTGGACGACAATAAAGCTGTTGAACAATATCTTAGTTTATTTTGATCCGCCTGTGGATCCGTTTCAACTATTTGTGATAATTAATATTACAATTTATTAAAGTTGAAATGAATCTATCTTTGCTTCCGCTGTGCATTTATATATTGTGTTGTTTGTCTATGATGATACCAACTACGTCACGATACTCCCCACCGGGCCCACCGGTGACACGTGGAAAATAGGGGTGTGACACAAATGATGAGAGATAGTGGGTTGGTGAAGCTGTGTTTGTATAATAAACAATAATAGTAATAAAAATCAGTATGTGTAAAATAAACAATAAAACGGTGGTAAGATAAAAATGTATATGGAAGCATAATATAATCTATAAAATAAAAGAAAATTTACAATTTTGGTTGTATATTTGTTTACATAATTATGTGCGATTAATTGTTATATTGGATTGTTTCTTATTTTATACTAATTATTTATAAATTAATTATCAGATGGAAAACGCTAATAATGAACCAGTTAATGAGGTTAATCAATCTGAGCAACAACCGGGGGATCAATATATGACTAGGCAGGATATAGAAAATATCCTTGCTCAAGGGATAGCTAATGCTATTCCAGCAATCGTTGCTGCTGTTAAAAATCCAATCGAACCGCAACAAATCGTCCCTAGCAAACGTATTTCTGAAGATAACTTCAGTAATAGCGTAAATGGAGGCAATGATCATGTTAATCATAATGAGGAACCACGGCAAGCTCCGCTCCCTAAGAAACTGAAAGATGCAACACCTGGTTGCACTTATAAAGAATTTCTTGCTTGTAAACCCGCTGAATTTGCAGGCAATGAAGGAGCGACTGCGGCACTGCGTTGGTTAGAAAAAACCGAGGCAGTAATTGCCATAAGTAAATGTGACAAAGATGACAAGGTCATGTACGCGTCAAATCTTTTCAAAGAAGGGGCGCTAGAATGGTGGAACACGGTGCTACAGGCTAAAGGAAGAAATAGGGCCTACGCCATGAACTGGGAAGAATTTAAGAGTCTTGTAGAAAGAAAATTCTGTCCCGAATATGAAAAAGATCAAATGGCAAATAAGTTCTTAAACCATCGAATGATAGGTGTAGATTGTCACGGTTATACTTCGACATTCTTTGAATATGCTAGAGTGGTACCAACACTGGCTTCGCCAGAACCGGTACTCATTTCTCGTTATATTTGGGGACTAATTAGTGAAATCCGCAATATCGTTAAAGCTGCGAGACCTCATACTATTGACGATGTTGTAGAATTAGCTAACACCCTAACCGATGAATTGGTACGCACGCAAGATGAAAGCAGGAAGAAGGAACTGGCTCAGAAAATTACCCAAGGATTTCGTACGGGTAATAATAACAGCTTCAAGAGAAAAGGAACAGGGCAATCCTCAACTCCTCAGTTCTGCAGAAATTGTAAAAAGAAACATTATGGAAGATGTAATGTAACCTGCAATTTTTGCAAGGTTGTAGGACATCGGGAAGAAAACTGCAGAAAGAAATTCACAATTTGTTACAATTGTGGAGAAACAGGACATTTCAAAACAGAATGTCCTAAATTGATCAAACCAGCAGACAACAAAGCTAAACCAGCAGATGGAGCTACAAAGAAGAATGTCAGAGCATTTCAGCTAACTACTCAGGAAGCAGAACTCATTCCAGATGTGATAGCTGGTACGTTCTTAGTTCACAACATTTACGCAAAAGTATTATTTGACTCTGGTGCAAACCAAAGTTTTATAAATACTTCATTCTGCCAAGCTCTTAATTTACCTTTAACCCAACTTAGGCAAATTTTTACAGTCGAAACGGCAGACGGAAATTCTGTTAGCATAGATAAGGTTTTGCAAAAAGAGAATATAGAACTTTTAGGTCATAAATTTTGTGCAAACCTATTACCTATGAAATTAGCAGAATTTGATGTTGTGTTAGGAATGGATTGGTTAGTAGCCAACCATGCTCGAATTCTTTGTGATCAGAATTCCATAGAAATTCAAGCACCCACTGGATAAATAATTAGGATTACAGGAGATAAACCACGTAAGCCCATGAAGTTCATATCAGTAATGAAAGTTGCTAGTTATGAACGAAAGCAATGAATAGTGTATATGATTTCGGTAATCATTAGCACTAAGGGAAAAGATCTTAAGGAAATTCCTGTAGTCTCAGAATACCCAGATGTATTCCCAGAAGAGTTACCAGGGTTACCACTAGATAGGAAGGTAGAATTTAGGATTTATCTAATTCCAGGAACTATACCGGTAGCCAAGGCACCTTATCGGTTAGCTCCCACAGAAATGTTAGAATTGAAAAAGCAATTAGATGAATTACTAAGTAAAGGTTTCATATAACGTAGTTCGTCCCCGTGGGGAGCTCCAGTGTTGTTTGTAAAGAAGAAGGACGGGTCAATGAGAATGTGTATTGATTATAGAGAATTGAATAAAGTTACAATTAAGAATCGATACCCATTACCTAGGATTGATGATCTTTTCGATCAACTTCAAGGAGCTAGATATTTTTCTAAGATCGACTTACGTTCCGGATATCATCAATTGAAGGTACAAGAAGAAGACATACCTAAGACTGCTTTCAGAACTAGGTATGGTCATTACGAGTTTACAGTCATGCCCTTTGGATTAACGAATGCACCTGCAGCATTCATGGACATGATGACTAGAATCTGTAAACCGTACTTGGATAAATTTGTAATTGTCTTCATCGACGATATACTTATTTATTCCAAAAGTCAGAACGAACATTGTCAGCATTTGCATGCACTCTTAACTTTGTTAAGAAAAGAAAAGTTGTATGCCAAATTCTCGAAGTGTGAATTTTGGTTGCAAGAAGTACAATTCTTAGGTCACATGGTAAATCACGAAGACATTCATGTAGATCCTGCTAAGATAGAAGCAATTACTAAATGGAAGGTTCCACAATCCGCAATGGAAATTAGAAGTTTTATAGGTTTAGCTGGATATTATAGACGGTTTATTAAGGATTTTTCCAAAATAGTTGTACCATTAACTAAGCTAACCTGTAAAGCAGTTAAGTTTGAATGGGGACCTAAACAAGAAGAAGCCTTTAGGATTTTGAAACAGAAATTAACCAATGCTCCAATCCTAGCCTTACCAGAAGGAACTGAAGATTTTGAAGTATATTGTGATGCTTCAAAACTAGGATTTGGATGTGTGCTGATGCAACGCAAGAAGGTAATTGCGTATGCTTCAAGACAATTGAAAAAGCACGAAGAAAACTATACGACTCATGATTTAGAATTAGGAGCCGTAATTTTTGCCTTGAAAATCTGGAGACATTATCTGTATGGAAGTAAGTTTACTGTCTATACAGATCATAAAAGTTTAAGATATATATTTGGGCAAAAAGAGTTAAATATGAGGCAAAGAAGATGGATGGAAATCCTAAGTGACTACGACTGTGATATTCAATATCATGAAGGAAAGGCAAATGTAGTTGCAGATGCCTTAAGTCGTAAATACCATGAAAAGCAACGACGAGTCCGTGCTCTTAGGTTAAATCTACAGTTAGATTTAATGGAACAATTGAAAAATGTTCAAGCCACAGCAATCAAGGATGATGCTGAAGGAATGAAGGGACGAATAAAAGAATTAGAATAAGGAGATGATGGAATTTGGAGATTCCACAAAAATAGAATTTGGGTCCTAAGCAGGGAGAATTAAGAAATAAGATTTTAGAAGAAGCCCATAAGTCTAGGTATACCCTACACCTAGGAAACAATAAGATGTACCAAGATTTAAGAAAGAATTTCTGGTGGATAGGCATGAAGAAGGATATAGCTAGATATGTTTCTAAGTGTCTTACTTGTTCACAAGTTAAGGCAGAACACCAGAAACCTTCAGGTCTATTACAACAACTAGAAATGCCTGTATGGAAATGGGAACTCATAACAATGGATTTTGTTACTAAGTTACCCAAAACCAGAAAAGGTAATGACGCAATTTGGGTGATTGTGGATCGATTAACCAAATCTGCTCACTTTCTACCTATGAAAGAAACCTTTAGCATGGAAAGATTGGCAAAGTTGTATGTAGATGAAGTCGTATCTCTACATGGAGTTCCACTCTCCATTGTATCAGATAGAGATAGTCGTTTTACTTCTCATTTCTGGAAAAGTTTCCAGGAAGCAATGGGAACTCGACTAAATCTGAGTACCGCATATCATCCACAAACAGATGGGCAAAGTGAAAGGACGATCCAAACTCTAGAAGACATGCTCAGAGCATGTGTGATAGATTTGGGTTGAAACTGGGATGATCACTTACCATTAATTGAATTCTCCTATAACAATAGTTATCATTCAAGTATTGAAACTGCCCCATTCGAGGCACTGTATGGAAGAAAGTGCAGAACTCCAATTTGTTGGGCAGAAATAGGAGAAAGTCAATTGTCAGGTCCCGAGATAGTACAAGAAACTACTGATAAGATTACTCAAATCAAGGAAAGGCTGAAGACGGCTCGAGATCGCCAGAAGAGTTATGCAGACAATAGATGCAAGCCGTTAGAATTCCAAGTTGGAGACAGAGTTCTGTTGAAAGTTTCCCCTTGGAAAGGAGTTGTTCAGTTCGGTAAAAAGGGAAAGCTAAGTCCAAGATACGTAGGACCATTTCCAGTGATCCAACGTATAGGACCAGTTGCTTATCGTTTACAACTACCAGAAGAGTTAGCTGGAGTACATGATGTATTTCATGTATCCAACCTCAAGAAATGTCTAGCAGACGAATCTTTGGTAGTACCTCTCCCAGATATAGAGGTAAACGAAAAGTTAAAGTTTGTTGAGAAACCTCTTCAGATAGAAGACAGAAAAGTGAAGTTTCTCAAGCACAAACGACTAGTACTAGTTAAAGTAAAGTGGGATTCAAAGAGAGGAGCTGAATACACTTGGGAGCTGGCATCAGAAATGAAGCGAAAGTATCCTCATTTATTCCAGTAAATCTCGAGGACGAGATTTTTATTAAGGTGGGGAGAATGTAACAACTCGTATCAAAAGTCCTATTTATTTTATTATTTTATACAATAGGAAATCCTAATTGAGACACCCAAGTGATTCTGCACAAAACCCTAAAATTTTCAGAAACATCAGAATCAGGATCAGGGCCCCTAAAACTCAGGGGGGGGGGGGGGGTAAACCCTAGTTACGATTATCTAAATAACTTGTTGTCCGTTTTGAATTTTACGATTTCGTCAACTCAGCAAGCCTACAAATACACGTAGCTACCCTATGAAACTAGGTTACCCTTCGCGTCACGCGAAGCCTAGGGAGGTACCCCTCGCGTCACGCGAGGGGGGTCAAAATTTACCTATAAATAGAGGGGTTTGGGACTGGAATCTGGGCACTTGAACGACATAAATTCTCATTACGTACACTGAGTTACGTTCTGTTTACTATCACAACACACACGGATCACTAATTGTCGCCGCAATACAGGGTAATAACTCGATCGCTGATACGATTCAATGTCCGATCGATTAAACTATCCAATGGATGTTTAAGTGCTGCCCACATTAGGGTTTATGCTTTGTCATTCGTTGTTAATTCAATGGATGTTTAAGTATTGCACTTTGTCATTCGATGTGAAGGTTTAATCTCGTGAGTTATCGTAAATGCTGTATTAAGTTACTAACTGAATTGTGTGCCTGTTATTAATTTAGGTTAAAAGGCTAATCAGTAGGCTAGGCTCTGCTCAAATTAAATCTGCAATGTGAGTCATTCTCTTTTTATCAAATTGGTTTACAAAAGTATGTTTATTTTCAAGATTATAATTACAGTGATTAAGTATATGTAGTCACCAAATTACAGCCGGTATGTGGGGTATTGTGCACATTACTCTTGTTTTATCACTTTAGGTGGGCGAACCTAAGTAGTGATATTCGTCACTATTGGGTGAACGGACTCAATAGTGGTATGACCATAGTCACAGATCCGGTCGAGTGACAAATACTGTGGGTATTTGGTTGAAATAAACATTGTAATCTCTCTTAATACTGTGAATTATAACAAACGAGTCGTTTTAGCAAAAAAAAATGAATGATTCACTCAGTATTTCCCGCTGACAAAACCTTTTTCAAACATGTTTCAGGTGATGTGTTGTGATCCAGGAAAAGTGCCGAGAAGCACTACAAGCTTAAGGAAGTGGCTCAATATAAAATAAAGAAACATGTTTTGTAAAATAAAAGATTTCTTCGTGAAATCTCAAGGTTGTAAAATACCGGGTTTTATCCCGAGTTGTGAAATAAATTAATCGGGAAATATTTCAGTTTTAAAAAGATCCTGATGAAAACTTCTGCTGTTAAATAAATACCACGGGATTTTCTGTTCCGCGGCTCCTGAAACGGGTCAAACCGGGTCGGGGGGCGTGACCTAGGGGGTATACCCATGGGTTTCGGGTAAACCCGTTAATTTAAAAAGATTACTCGTTGGGTATACTCGTCTCAAAACCCATTGGGTATCTATCGGATAACTATTAACCGGTTACATTTTGTATCGTCATTATAAAAATATATATCAAATAACTACAATGTATACGGAATAGAATACCTATATGTGTAAAAAATGGATGTATCATATATATACATCTTTAATAATATAAAATAAATTATATTGGGTAAACAATCGGGTAAACGGGTACACTTTATCAGGTAATTGGGTCGGGTAAACGGGTATATCACTAAATCCCAAACTCGTCCCAAACCCGCGAAAAAAATAAAAACTATTCCCAAACCCGATTAACCGACCCCTAACCCGTCCCAAATGTGTCGGGTTTTAGATTTACCGAGCGGGTTCGGGTTTGATTGCCATCCCTATATATGGGTATGTGTGAGTTTTAGGGTTAGACAGTCCTATATATGGGTAGGTTATAGGAGGCGACACATACACATGTGTGAGTTTTAGGGTTAGACAATGTTACATACCAAACGAAAGAACTTAACCCAAAAGACTAGTCTGGTGGGTGAGAGAGTCCGTTTGGTATATAAACCCCACATCAGTTGCCCATACAACCGATGTGGGACAAGTCTCGTACCTTGTAATGATATTAGTCCATAACAGACAGGTCTTTGAATGGGGGAAGGGTATTTGCATGATAAAAACTCATTACAACAATGGTTAAATCAAACTTAGAAAGTTCAACGTACTTTTGTAACGGGTTGGTGGAAACCAAATTTCTATCAGTTATCTTATATAACACCTAAGATATAAAATTAAAAGGATCGAATAAAAAAATGGAATGTAAGTTTAACTTTACATGTGAAAGTTTTGTTTAAGTTCGCGAGTCTGACTTGGCTTCAATATGAAGAAATTTCGTTATAAGCAGTCATTATGTGTGCGTTTGTGTGCAGTGGCGGACCCAGGATTTTATTTCAATGGGGTCCATTTTCGGGTCGGTCCTCGTTCGGGTAGAGTTAAAGTGAGGTTTGAACTAGATTTTTAAAAAAAATAAGAAAAATGGGCTTATCAAGGATTGAACCCATGACCTCTTGGTGGAAAAGAGGGAGATTTACCACTACACCAACTTTCTTTTTATTTCTATGGTGTCCACCTAATTGTATTTATGGGGTCCATATACAATTTAATATACCGAATCTACTATTTTTTTAAAAAAGATTGGGGTCCGGGGACCCCGGTGGCACTAATGTGGGTCCGCCCCTGTTTGTGTGTAACATGTACCTGAAAGGAAAATACAAAGTAAAGAGTACATTCAGGAGAATAGAGACTTGTTCCACTCAATACACGTTTTTTTATAGTGTGTGTGTGGTGGGGGGGGGGGGGGGGGGGGGGGTGTGGGTCGGATTGAGCTTAATGAGTTGATCCTTATCTCGACTCAAATCCATACATTGAGCCAGGCAAAGTAGAGGTGCACAAATCGAATTAAAAAAAAAAGTAATCGGATTTTTATCTGATTTGGAAAAGTTAAATGATGGTCAAAACTGGATTGAGAAATAGCATGCGGATCGGATTATCCAAACCCGATTTTTCTAAAAATCTGCAAATTAATCGGAATTTTGGATTACAAAACAAATAAAAGAAATGATAAATATATAAAATAAGTGTAAAGATCAAATACAAATGGGTCTTAACGTAAGAAGTGAAGGAAGATCTTACTTTTTTTTTTTTTTTTGAATTTTTTCTCATCTACTTAAGTATAATGTTCAGTTGTAAAATGCCAAAAAACAAATCGTGTATTTACTCTAGTAAAGTGATTATGTGGAGTAATTATAATTACCCTGCTAGTGTAAATACATGATACTTTTTAGATTCTTGGACTAAAATACGTGCCTGAAATAAACATGAAAAAAAATAATATATACATATAATAAAAGAAACCAATTGATGGACACGTGTCGATACGAGAGACATCTATTTTTTAGTTTTCTTGCAATATATTTATGTTTATTTTTATCTTAAAAATTACAAGTTTTAAAACAATTTATCAAGTTATCCCGTATTTTAAGTCGACGCTTATCTATAACTATATCTCTATATTTATATTTATCTTCTAATATAATCTTTATACTTATCTTTAGTTTATTATTTTGCGAGTAAATTGCACAAAACGTCCTTTAGGTTTTCTCAAACTTGTAGGTTCCAGCCTTAATGTTTAAAATTTGCTAAAAACATCCTTTAATATTATTTTTGTTGTTGGTTTAATCCTTTATGACTAACCAAGTTAATTATCTCAGTTTATTTCCCTCACATGCCTAACATGTGAGGATCCCACTATCGTTTGATGACCGACATCAACTGACTCGCAAAATGGAATGGGGATGTGGTGCAAACGCAACTGCCTGAAACCCAAGCAAAATTGCCTCTGTTTTCACCGGAGATGTAGTCCAAACACAATTGGATCTCTTAAATTTATGGGGTCATTCACATGGAGCAAGCCCCTTTTCATTCCGAGCTATTAACATCCACTCGGAGGAGAGATCAAGCCCGCGTTTCGCTGACTAAATGCCAAACAAGCCATATTTGGAGGTTGATAGCCTCATGTTAGTTTTGTATGTGAATTCAAATTAAAAAGTGCATATCGTTTTTTGTAATTGTTTTCCTCTTTAGTTTTGATTACTTGATTGAGATTACATGTATTAAGTAGGGTAGAATAAAAACTAATATTTAGGTACAAAGCAATGGGTCATGAATGGAGAAAGAAGAAATAAGTGGATTTAATGGACTTTTGTAATACACAAGTTTATAACCTAATAATAGAAAAATAAAAAAACAAAGTAAAATGTTGTAATAAAATAGTATATCAAAGTTCTTTTTACCAAAAACGTATTTTGACGACTGTGTGTGTTAACTGATTACATTATATTTATTCAACATGTGTAGTACACTTGCTTATTCAACTCATGTTATACAAGGTTAATTAAAGATGTAACTTTTTTATTATATAAAAATATATTTAATCAACCCGTGTAATACACGGGGTTCTAACCTAGTAAATAAATAAAATAAACTCACTAAAATTTATATTTATAGATTTTACAAGTAACATAAAATAACTTGATAAAAGAAATACCAAATTAACAAATAATAAGTATATAAGATAAACTCAGTAAAATCCATATTATGAAAAGAAAAAGAAACCGGATTTTTTTTTTAAATACACACCAAAAGAATCCGGATAGTATCCAATGTGAGTAGATACAAAAAAAAACTTGGTGGGTTGAAAAGTTTGAAATTTGAATTGGATCCTACGGATCATGTTGGATTGTACCCAGTTTCAAAAAATCTGATTTCCTATCTAATCAATTTCAATTTATTTTTTAGATAGATTTTGAATTAGGATTTTTTGTACACCTCTAAAACAAAGGACACTTCTTAGTAGAGGTGCACAAATCGGGTTTTTTTTTAATACCGGGTTCAGGGTATGAATTCGGTTTTGGATATAATAAGATATTGGAAAATCGGGTATTGAGAGAAACCATGTAGGGGTCTAGTACGAGTATTGAGGAAAAAACATACCCTATGTACCTGGGTAGAGTATGATTGAGTTCAGGTATTGACCGGGTATTGGAACTGGGTATGGGTTCGGGTGTTAATACCCGATTTTAAATAATAAGTTTTTCTTTATTATTTTACACAAAAATAAATTATTTTAAAAATTAAATTTTGTTTGTAATTTATAAAAATAATTATAAACCTATAAATTAGTAACTTATTTATGCTTAAGGATGTTGTAACTTTAGCTTTGGGAGTTTTTCAAAAAAAAAAATGAAATTTTCCTTTTCAAACCTAAAGTTTAAATATTTGACAATTTAAGTTTAAAGTTTTAATCTTTGTTTCCTTTTTAACCCTAAACTTTTAATCTTTGACAATTTAAGTTTAAAGTTTTAATCTTTGGTATTTAACCCATTTGATTAATTTGATTTTTCACTTCTAATTCAAATTCTAATTCAAAAGTTTTCATCTTATACAATTTAACCCCTTTGATTAATTTGATTTTTCACTTCTAATTCAAAAGTTTCCATCTTTTGCGATTTAACCACTTTGCTTTTTTTACTTATGTGTTGTAATCTTGCCTTTGAGGGTTTTTCAAAGAAAAAATGGTTATGCATATGGTTGTTGTAACCTTGGCTTTGGCGGTTTTTCAAAAAAAAATTGATTTTTTTTTTACTTTTCACCCAAAAGTATTCATAAATTACTTTTAACCCAAAACTATTTGTTTTTTTACTTTTACACAAAACTTTTTATCTTTGCAATCTATCCTCACAACTTTTTTTACTTTCAACTTTGGTCCTTTATAGTTTTCATTTTCCGCAAATTTTTCGCTTTATGCTTCGTTCTAAATTTTGTGACTTAACACATCGCAACATGCGTTTTTGGTTTAACGTTTTTACGTTTCGTTCTAAATTTTACGAGTTAATACGACGCAACGTACGTGTGTGGGTAAACGTTTTTACATCTGTAAGTCCCGTTGAACCGGATCTTTCAATGATATCAAACACTAGTTTGTGAAAGTGCGGAAAACAATCACAAACCGATTCAGGAACTAAAAGATAATCAAAAGAATAATGATCAAATACAAACCGAAATATCTTGCATTCAAAGTTGAACAATGACTGATACAAGACACCTTTGAGTTTTCGGCCAGCCTTCCTTAGTCGCAACTACTGATCAATCAACCTTAACCAAATGGTTAAGATTTACTTAAATACAAAACACATGGACTCTTAACCTAGGCCCGCTAGAAACCGGCCAAACTAGCCCAACCCATACATATCGACCCAAAATATAAACTAAACAATTACAAGATCAATCCTTTAACTAATCAATCCTTCATGTATAAACCTTCAGGTTCCAACAATCTCCCCCTAGGTTTATGCATGGAGGTTCTTGAAACTTCAATTTTCACGATCACCATCCAACCGATCCTTGAGAGCACCAAAACCTTTTGTGCGAATATGAATAGCTGAAACCACAGCAGCAGTCCATGCTTTTGCAATCTCTTCGTACTTTTCAGTAGCTCTAATTTGATGACGAGCTAACACTTCCAGATCTTCATGAGCAACATTCAGCAAATCAATTTGATCCACCAAGCGAAAACACACATCATCATCACAAACAATTACTGCCTGCCCTAGACGCTCATCATAAGACCAGAAATGCAAGGACTTCAGAGCGCCCTTTGGAATCTTTTTTACCAATGGAATCACCTTTTCTTTATCAGTTACAGGCCAGTGCACAATCTTCATCCGCTTGTTCGTGTATGGATCTCTAATGCCTTTAGCTGGTCTAACAAAAGACTCTGCAGTACGCATCGAAGGAAAGTTACGAAGAACTTCCCTCTGCAATCTCTCGAAAAACATATATCCAGCACCTCCAGGCTTATCATCCACATAAGGTGCTTTAGACAAGTTTGTCAAATCCACCTTAGTGAAAGACTGAAACTGGCCTGGATGTTTGTACCACTCGACAGGACCAATTTTTCTCTTTATCCACCATCTTTTGCGATCATGATCATATCCCCAGCTAACTACACCAGAACGATTTCCAACCTGATCATAGAGAGTTTCACCAACATCCATTAAGTGGTGAGTTGCATGAGCATCATCATCATCTGGATTTAGATTCCGATTTTTCAAAATTACAAACTCTCTTTTCTTCTTAATTCTTTCAGCCTTCTCTTTATCTGTAACAGGATCAATAACTCTTTTAAAGTATTGTTCCATATCAGCACTTCTTTCAGCATCATCCTTTTCAAAGGCTTTTCTTCTGTTTTCAACATCAGTTGGATCAGAGAACTCTTGTCCAAATTTCTTCTCCAACTTCCCACGTAAATCATAAACCATATTGAACAACAAACTAACATTTCCTTGAAGCTGCTCAATCTGTTGATCTTTCTTCACAATAGTATCTTCAAGTTGGATAATCTTCGCATCTTTATGAATTGAATCTTGCTCAAGTACAACCATTCGTTTCTTCATATCTCTCATGCTAATAAACTCATCTTCATCACTAGAATCATCATCAAATGGCATTCTAAATGGCTCTTCAGGTCTCTTACCACTTGAACTACTAGGTACATCAAGAACAATTCTAGAAGGACCTGCAGATTCAGAAATACCAAGTGGCATAGTATCAACAATGGGATCTGTATCAACATTTGTAACCTGAACATCAGCAGCAGTGGTCTCCAAAGCAATTCCTTGAGTGTCAGTGTTGAACTCAAAGATATCTTCAGTAGTGGTGGTGGTATCAGCAACACTTCTCTCAAAATCGAAATCATATAAACCGTCATCATCTTCAGCAATATTCATGGATTGATCTTTGTTTTGCTCAACATACATTCCGAGTCGAGGATCCCTCCTTTTCCGCTTCAATGGCATGGAATCAGAATCCTTTGGATTTTCACTAGGCTCTTCACTTGATACTGAAAGATAAGAAGGAGGATTTCCCATCTTATCAGTTACAGATTTTAATAGCAAAGCCAAACTTTCAGCAGTAATCACAGGTGGAACAGCAGAAACAGCAGTATCAACTTCAGCTTCAGGAGGAAGCTCTTCATCTTCCCTAGAATCACACATAATCTCAATGCCTTCATCGTCAGAGTCAATCGTTAAAATCTCTGTCTCAGGCTCATCTTCAACACCCATTTGAATATCATGTTCTTCAGCAACTATAGCATTTGCATGCGCATCATTCACTAGAACAGGTTGCACAATGACTGGATTAGCAACAACATCTTCAGTCTCTGCAAATTAACCAAATTTCTCTAACGGAATTAATCCTTCAAACTTCTTTTCAGTACCCTTCTTTGGAGTGAGAGCACCAAAACAAGTTGGACCCATGGGCTTCATGTCACACCCCGATTTCCACGTGTCACCGGTGGGCCCGGTGGGGGAGTATCGTGACGTGGTTGGCAACGTAATAGTCAAACAACACAATATAATAATGCACAGCGGAAGCAATTTAAAAATAAGATACAACCGAATTTATTTATTGTAATCAAAGTCACAATATCCGGTGTTTATCCACAGAACGGATCGAAACAAAATAACATTTATGGTTCAACAGACTTCTGGCATCCTAAGCTTGCGAGACTTTTATTGATGCTTAGGAGACAATCCAGCCAAATTTCGTTTAGTACCTGCATTCAGTCTTTTTGGGAAAATACGTCAGTTTACACTGGTAAATACATTCAACTGACTCATTTTGGAAAATGATTGAAAATTGGTTTGGATGCACGTGGCATAAATCATTTTATTTAACTTGGGAGAATTATTTAATATTATAATCTTGTGAACGAATTACATGTTACTTATGCGTTCAGTAGCCCGAATCAAATCCGGGTTAAAGATCAATAGACACACCACTTTAAGTGAGTTATACACGGGAGTACGCCTACACCCCGTGCTCAGGTCGTGGCCATCTCGTAAGATGATGCCAGGGATATCCGGAACATGGTCATTAACCCCCCAAAGGCTGTAAAGTAAACAAGACTGTTTAAACGAGCCGATCAAATTATTCAACTACCCACTAAGCGTGGAGATTTGATGCCCGATCAAGCGGTACGCTATGTACCGTAACCCAAGCTCGTATAGGGAAAATAAGTTAAAAGTATTTACCTGATGCAAGTATAAATCACAATAAGCAGAATAGCAAGTATCTTTTACTGGTTCTCCTAATCTGGAACAAAGGTTAAATATAACCTATTAGAATCCTAGCGGTTCTTTAATTAAGCTTAAGCTTAGACCGACTAGTTTCGGAGATACGGTTCGTACGCACGATTAAGCGAAGACCGGATAGAATGTGAATTAGACCCGACAAGTTCAGAGACTTGTTTAATATGGGTTTATTATTCACATTCTGGATTTTGAGATAAAACCGATAAGGTTTGACCCGTTTCGGCTAATTTATGTAAACTTGTTACATAAACCGAACCGAACGCGAAATAAGCGTAACGGGTATCCGCAAGAGCCATATACAGGTTTCCTAAGTTAATATGCTTCAAATATGTTGTGACATCAGTAGGTTGTCTTTCGTTATGCCCGAAACTAATTTAAACACAAACTATGCCCCGTAGGGGTAGTTTGGTCATTTTAAGGGTTGTAAAAGAGTTTAGATGTTTAACTGAGTTACAGGTCTGATGTAAACAGCAAACATACTCAATTTGATGAGTTATAACAGTAGACTAAAGCTTATATGTGAAATATATCATTTTTAACCAAACTATGCCCCGTAGGGGTATTTTGGTAATTTCACATAAGCCGAAAAGCTCAAAAACAAAGTCTGAGTTAATCAACCTTTGCTTACTGTTAAAATATCATAATTTGCCTCATATATCAGTAAGTATCAACCCGGGTATGTCCAATATGATTTTAAAACATACTATGCGTTAATAACGCTAAATTAGGCGATTAAAGGCCATTTCCGGGTTCGATACTTAAATCTGATATTTTTATATTTCCAGAAGGCTTAAAATAATTTATTTATCATAACTAATCAGTAGTAAAAGGTTTGGAGTCGTTTAGATATGAAAAACTCATTTTATGGCCCGTAAGGGCAAAACCGACAATTACCGAATTAAGCCTACGAATACGAGTTATGCTCAGCCTAAAATCAATTAAAAATCTTTAAAAATCCCAAAATAATATATTACATCAGTGGGTAAAAGATTTGATACCAAAAAGTATGCTTAACTAGGCTATACGCTAATTACGCCATTTTATTAACATAAAGCATTAGTTTAGCGATATTGAGCATAACTCTTAATCTACAAGTCAAACTGATGTCAAACTTTGCACACAAGTTTATATATCAGTAACTAAGGTTTCTACACTTTTACATTTTCATAAATCACGTTTTAAGATCATAAGGGCATAACGGTCAACATATGAGCAATTAACGGAAATATGCATATTAATTGGATAACTAGGGAACCAAGGTGTATAATCACAGAGGGTTGTTCTAACATGTATCCTAATCCAATTAAAGCTCTGAGGCATTTCTAAAATATGCCCAAACGGGTCAGAACTGAAAGTCAAAGCGAAAGTCAAACTATGCGACTTTCGGTTCCGAACCGGGTCTAAACAGGAAATAGTCGGGTTGAACATGTTTGGACATGTTCTTACACTAATTACTAAGTTATAACAATGTTAAAACAGGTTATATATGTTCTAGATAGCTAATTATGCATAAATGACATTTTAAGTATTATGTTGACTTTTTAAATAAACGTTTGACCTGGTTAGGGTGGTGATCAGGGGAAACCCTTTTGGGGTTTTATTACCCACATAAATACCAACCTATAACTACTTTTAATTCGAGATATGACTGGGCCATTATTGACTAATCTCGAAGTCAAACCGTAATTACGACGGTTTGACTTTTAGCTAATTAACTAAGCTAAACACAACTAAACAAGAACTAGCAGACTTACAAGAGTCCAATGCACGAATTTTGATCAGATGGGAGAGTTCCTTAGCTCCAGAAATGCTCCAATGATCAGATGCAAGTGTGGAGGATGTTGTGATCTTGGAGTTCCTTTTATAGTGCATTAGATCACCACAATTGGTTGACAACAAAGTCTACAACACTCCACAACTGATATACACATGTCTCTAGTATGTAGGAGGTGCCTAGGGGTCGTTTACAAGTGAGAAAAACCGGTGGAATAGGTCACAATCGCGAAAAACAGGCTGCTGCAAGTTTCTGGTCGCTGGGCACTAGCTTACGGACCGTAAAGGTTTTTGGCTTACGGTCCGTAAGCCTCTGGTCAGACACAAAAATCGTTTGTTCTTTCAGATTTCGAAAAGGTAACCCACTTGCACGACTTTGGGGCCTCAATTTACATCTAGGGACCTTCACAAAGTGCCTAATACTGTATGATACCCCACCACATTGGTTTGTTTGCTTTGGATCCAATAACAAGACCCGAAAACAAAGGTTTATCGTTGTTTTTCTTCGTGAGATCTTATCATGCTTTTGCAATTCCTTTATTTACAATAATTCTCTGAATTGAGGGCATAAAAGATGTGTAGTAATTATTATATCGGGTCTTGGGATTTATAATTGGGGTCGTTCAGAGGTAACAATTTAACATGACGCCACTTTAAATCCTACCGAAACATCTTTATTAAATCCTTTTTCAACGCGTTTTTGTCTTACATGACACGTGTCGTTTTAATATTAAACCCGAAATTTGCGAGGTGTTACATCCTCACCCCCTTAAAATAAATCTCGACCCGAGATTTACTGAAACAAGTAAGGGTACTTTTCTTTCATCGTGGATTCAACCTCCCACGTGAATTCGGGACCTCTACGGGCATCCCATTTGACCTTTACAAAAGGTATATGCTTCCTTCGAAGCTTCCTTACCTGTCGATCTTCAATCGGCAAAGGTTTTTCAACAAATTTTAAGCTCGCGTCTATGTGCACATCTGCATGTGGCATGACATGTGATTCGTCAGCGGAACACTTCTTTAGATTGCAGATGTGGAACACATTGTGAATTCCACTGAGCTCTTCTGGTAAGTTCAACTTATAGGCAACTGACCCGACACGTTCGATAACCTCGAAAGGTCCTATGTATCTCGGGCTTAGTTTGCCTTTCTTACCAAATCGCATCACTCCTTTCCACGGTGACACTTTAAGTAGGACTTTGTCACCTACTTCGAAGTGAAAATCCTTACGACTTGGATCCGCGTAACTCTTCTGTCTATTCCGGGCAGCTTGGAGATTGTTACGAATCTGGACAATCTTGTCCGTCGTTTCGAACACGATCTCTGGTCCCGATAACTGGACTTCTCCAACTTCCGCCCAACAAACTGGCGATCTACACTTTCTACCGTATAATGCTTCAAAAGGCGCAGCCTTTATGCTGGTATGGTAGCTATTTTTGTAGGAGAATTCGATCAATGGTAGGTTCTTATCCCAACTACCTCCCAAATCGATCGCACATGCACGCAGCATGTCTTCCAACGTTTGAATAGTACGCTCACTCTGACCGTCAGTCTGAGGATGGTAAGCCGTACTGAAGTTCAAACGTGTGCCCAAAGATTGCTGGAAGCTCTTCCAAAAATGTGACGTTTACCTAGTATCCCGGTCAGAGATAATAGCTACAGGTATGCCGTGTAGGGCTACAATCTTATCAACGTATAACTGGGCTAACATATCGGAGCTATAAGTCTCCTTGATGGGTAAGAAATGAGTTGACTTAGTCAGTCGGTCAACTATAACCCATATCGTATCATTGCCTTTCCTCGTCTTGGGTAACTTGGTAATAAAATCCATAGTTACCATTTCCCACTTCCACGTTGGAAGTTCAGGCTGTTGTAGGAAACCTGACGGTTTCTGATGCTCGGCCTTGACTTGCGCACGTGTCAAGCATTTTGCTACATGGGCGGCTACAGACTTTTTCAAGCCTATCCACCAATAATTTGCCTTTAGATCCTGGTACATCTTATCGGCTCCAGGATGGACGGAGTATTTGGAACTATGGGCTTCTTGGAGGATTACATCACGAAGTCCTCCAAAAATTGGAACCCATATTCGTCCATTTAATCGCAGAATTCCGTCCTTGCTAAGAGTTAACTGCTCCTCAGTTACTCCTAACTTTTCATTAGGATAGTTAGCTTCCAACATAGCTTCCTTCTGTGCAGCTAACACCCTTTCTATCAAACTGTTCTTTATTTCCATGCGCTTGGCATTGATTCGAATGGGTTTAACTCTTTCCTTTCTGCTCAAGGCGTCAACGACTACATTCGCTTTGCCGGGATGGTACTTGATTTCACAATCATAGTCATTCAAGGTCTCCATCCAACGGCGTTGCCTCATGTTTAATTCTTTCTGATTAAACAGATGCTGGAGGCTCTTGTGATCAGAATAGATCACAAACTTGATTCCGTAAAGATAATGCCTCCACAGTTTTAGTGCGAACACAACGGCACCCAACTCCAAGTCATGGGTGGTGTAATTCTTTTCGTGCACCTTTAACTGTCGTGATGCATAGGCAATAACCTTGCCCTTCTGCATAAGCACACACCCCATGCCAGTGTGTGATGCATCACAATAAACTACAAATTCTTCGGCGCCTTCAGGTAAGGTAAGTACAGGAGCATTGCTCAACTTTTGTTTCAAAACATCAAAGGACTCTTGCTGCTTCGGGCCCCAAACGAATTTTACTTTCTTCTTGGTCAAGGAAGTTAGGGGTGCAGCAATCCTTGAAAATTTTTCAATAAAACGCCTGTAATATCCTGCCAATCCCAGGAAGCTACGAATCTCCGTAGGCGTCTTTGGCTCTTGCCAATTCATAACATCTTCAACTTTAGCGGGATCCACTTGGATACCACGCTCACTGACCATGTGTCCAAGAAATTGGACTTCTCGTAGCCAAAATTCACACTTAGAGAATTTGGCGTAGAGCTTCTCCTGACGTAGAAGTTTGAGAATACAACGAAGGTGTTTCTCGTGGTCAGCTTGATTCTTAGAGTAAATAAGGATGTCATCGATGAAGACGATAACAAATTTATCTAAGTAAGGCTTGCAGACGCGATTCATGAGATCCATGAATGCGGCTGGTGCATTAGTGAGCCCAAAAGGCATCACTAGGAACTCGTAGTGACCGTAACGAGTCCTAAATGCAGTCTTGTGCACGTCTTCATCCTTGACCTTCAATTGATGGTAGCCTGACCTCAGATCAATCTTTGAGAAGTAACTTGCCCCTTGAAGCTGATCGAACAAATCGTCGATCCTGGGCAATGGATATCTATTTTTGATCGTGACTTTATTAAGCTCGCGATAGTCGATGCACAGACGCATCGACCCATCCTTCTTCTTAACAAACAGGATTGGCGCTCCCCAAGGAGATGAACTAGGTCGAATGAAACCTTTAGTCAGCAATTCATCTAGCTGCGTCCGCAACTCCTTCATTTCTGTGGGGGCCAATCTGTATGGTGCTCTAGCAACTGGTGCCGCTCCTGGGATGATATCGATCCTAAATTCAACTTGTCTATCTGGTGGTAAACCAGGTAGATCTTCCGGAAATACTTCTGGGTATTCAGAGATGACAGGGATGTCTTCTAACTTCGGTTTGGGCTCATCAATAATCACCTGTGCCATGTAGATGACGCACCCCTTCTTCAAACACTTTGAATCCTTGAGCATGGTCACGTGCTCAGGTAGTCCATACTGGGTATCTCCCCGAATGGTAAGTGACTCACCAGACGGGGTCTTTATCACTACTTGCTTCATGTTACAGACGATTTGGGCCTGGTTATGAGATAACCAGTCCATACCCAGAACTATGTCAAATCCGGCTAACTTAAACGGGAGTAGAGACAGAGGAAAAGAATGGTTCTTAATGGATATAACACATCCATCTAACACAGTAGAGACGGTTTCTATGGTATCATCTGCTAACTCTACTTCATAGTTTGCGTTTAAGGTTTTGACAGGGAAATTCAACAATTTACAAAACTTATGATCTACGAAAGACTTATCTGCGCCTGAATCAAAAAGTACTCTTGCAAAGACATCATTTACAAGGAAGGTACCTGTTATGACATTATCGTCTTTCACAGCTTCTTTCGCATCCATTCTGAAGACTCTGGCATTAGTCTTCTTAGCCTCTTCAGGCTTCTTATTGTATTTTGGGCAGTTAGTCTTGATGTGCCCCTTTTCGTTGCAACGGTAGCACGTTGCATCCTTTATTTTCTTGCAATCCACGGTTTTGTGATCCGTGGACTTGCAAATACCACAGGCAAAAGGTTTTGACTGAGTCTGCGAGTTCGACTCCAGTCTGCACTTTCCAAAGTGTTGTTTCTTGCAAGTTTTGCATGTGGGCTTCTCACCTGAACGATGCCCGTCTTTCCTCGACTCCGATCCTTTCTTTTGATCACCGTTCCCCCGGTGCTTCTTGTTTGATCCTCGCGAACCATTATCTTCCCGCTTCCTCTTCTCCGCCTCCTTATTCCTCTGCGATCTCTGTCGGACCGCATCCAGAGTGAGGGATAAGGAAAGGTCAGTTACAGACCTGAAGGTAACTGGCCGAGAAGCTTTTACACTGGACTTGATCTCGGGTTCTAATCCACCAATAAAGCGAGCGATTCTCTTTGGCTCTGGGGTTACCAGGTAGGGAACCAACCGGGACGGCGTATTGAAGCTTGTCAGGTAAGCTTGGCAATCGAGGTTCTTCATCACCAACGATAGGAAGTCAGATTCTATCTTTTCCACCTCATGTTGAGGGCAGAAATTTTCCTTGATCAGGGCAATAAATTGATCCCACGACATGCTATACAACGGGATCTTTCCGGAGGCCTCCATCAGAGATCTCCACCATGCCAATGCTTCACCTTTGAAGGACTGCGACACAAACTTAACTATATCCCTTTCAGCGCACCCGCTGATATCCACCACCGTGTCCATTTCATCCAGCCAAGTCATACAGTCGACGGCCCCCTTTTCCCCAGTAAAATCCTTGGGTTTACAAGACACAAAGTACTTATAAGTGCAACCCTTGTTGCGGGGTCCCTGATGCAGTACCAATTGCTGAGATGGGATACTTTGATTGTTGGTGGACTGACGGTCATCACCGTCTTTCTTGGGTCCATTCTTTTTGGGAGGAGGCTTGTTATGAGCCTCAGAATGTGTCCTGGGCTTTGAATGTGATGCAGAGTGGGTCCTACTCCGAGTACCACTGTATTCCTCATACTGCCTATCCAAAGCCTGTGTAACAGCGCCGTCTATGATTGCTTTTAATTCGGCACCTGTTAATGTAATCTGGGCGTTCACATTTGGCTCCGCTGGATGGCTGTTTCCTTCATCTGATTCAGCCATTTGAATTGAACTGTTGCAAAAAACATGGTCAATATTTTATTTGGGAGTTTATTATGGAATTACCCCTTAGGGTAACTCGTTAACCATGGTAACAGAGACCACATGTGGTTAACTTATTAATCGTATTAATTTAGGATTTCAATTAAAATTTATCCTAAATATAAACAATAACAATATATATTAGCACATAGGCTTGGTCACATGGACAATTTTAGTTATAAGCTATGATTTCAGAGAATCAAGACTTTTAAGGTTTGAACCTAGTTCATTACCCTTATCAGACAGGGAGTCATAGCTACCACTGTCTTTTAACTCATGTGGAAGTGAGCTAGGCCCGTAGGCATCATAATACTACGTATGGTAAAATATGATCATCTTAATTGATGATCTTAACCCATGATTCAGATATCATATAACTGGGTTTGGAATCTTCTAAAGAATCCTTATACATATATAAATGACATGTGATTTTAACGAATCACTTCTGCCAGGAGTGTTAACATGTTTTAAGATGTTAACAGGGATTTGAATCTTTTAAACAGGTCTTACCATTTTGGCCCGGTCTTATATTTGACACGAGGCTAGGTTTCATACTTTAAGATCCTTAATTAAATAATTACATAGGCAGATTAATTTAAAAGGAATGATTTTAATTTATTTATTTCATTTATAAATTATATATGCACAGTTGGCAATCATGAAATTTATAAAACAAACATTCCATTTATTTATTCAAAGCATTACACACTTGCCCTAAACGGGTCTTTCAAATTACAAATTTACCCATGTAAGGGTTAAATAACACTCATGCCCACGCAGGGGCCAAATATCACACATGTCCACGTAGGGACTACATAATATAATAGTCCACGCAGGGACTTACACTAACAATACACCCACGTAGGGGTTCAAACAAACAAGCATGCCCACGCAGGAGCTCAAAGCAACATACCAAAATACACCCACGCAGGGGCTCAACAGTAAAATACAGGAGAAAATAACTGTGGAAGGATTCAACGATCCTTCTTGTTCTTCCCCTTGATCAATCCCACTAATCCCTGGAAGAATGTTTGCCTCTCCCGGCGGTCTTCGTGAACTACTCGTTCAACTTGATTTATCCTTTGTAGGAGTTCTTCATGTTCGGGTGGTGAGAATCTAGGTGGCTGCGATTGAGTCCGGATGATGGGTCTAGGAGGTATCGCGTATCCCTGTGTCGGGTAACTCACCCCCCATGGATCCCCATAGGGTCCTTGGGTGTTGTAGTTCGCTGCTAACATGTACGGATCAGCCTCCGCGTACCCATAGTCGTGATGCGTTGGGGGTTCAAACGGGTTGTATCCCATGCCACTCGTATATGCCGGGATTGGGTTATCAAATCCCATCGGCGGTGGTTGTAATACAGCAGGGTTGGAGGGTCCACCCATTTGTGGGTCCTCCTGGTATGGCGGGTAGTGACTAGCACTCGACTGTCGTGGGGAGCTAAAATGAAAGTCCCCTGGTCGCACCGACATGCGGGCACCGGTTCTCCTACGCCTTGGCGGTTGAGGAGGTGCCGGCTGAACTGGTGGTGGTGGAGGTGGTGGCGTAACTGCCACGAATCGGTGATCCTCGGATGAATCTTGATGATGCGGCTGTGGCTGTGGCTCCTGCTGCTGCTGAGACTGCTGCTGCTGATGCTGCCCATGAGACGACGAGTGGTGTGATGGTGTATAATACCACTGGTGCTGATTAAAGAGGGCTTGGAAACTATCTGGACCACCATAGGGTGATCCGTGAAAAGAAGATCCATCCGAGATCTCTATCGGGTGGTTTGGAGTACCACTTGCTGGCATGACGGGGTCCGTATCCTCGTCCATATCATCCGCGTGATCCTCTGAAAAGTGGTCCTCTGGACCCAGTGGGTTAAAACCCACGGGCTCTGGGATAAATCCTACCGGGTTAAACTGTCCCCGAAAGATAGGTGTAGGGTCTCCATATGAATGATGAGATAGGGATCTCTGAAGTGGTATGTATGAAGGCAGAGGGTTGTTAGGCTCGTCTTCTGAATGTGGTCCATATGAGTTATGGACCGGAGGGGTAGAGCTGTGCGAAACGGATCGCCTTGCTGGTTCGAACTGGTTGCGCCTGTTTCGGCGGGGGTCCTCGCTTTCGTCGCAGCTGGAGCTCGTGTATTAGACGGCCCTGCTTCATGGTCGTTGGGGGCTGTAACTGGCCCTTTTCCTCGTCCTCGTCCCCGTGTCCGGAGAAATCTTGGAGGCATTTTGATATTCCTGTTAATAAAGCATAAGATAACAATAACAAAATATAAAATTTAAAGGACGAAACGAAAACCGAATAAGGTGGAATTTGTCCTAGGTTATAAGTCTAGACTCGAAGGTTTAGATATGTGCAATTGTGTAACTGAGATTAAACACAAAAGGCTAGTGTTTAATTCACTCAGAGTTGGCTCTGATACCAACCTGTCACACCCCGATTTCCACGTGTCACCGGTGGGCCCGGTGGGGGAGTATCGTGACGTGGTTGGCAACGTAATAGTCAAACAACACAATATAATAATGCACAGCGGAAGCAATTTAAAAATAAGATACAACCGAATTTATTTATTGTAATCAAAGTCACAATATCCGGTGTTTATCCACAGAACGGATCGAAACAAAATAACATTTATGGTTCAACAGACTTCTGGCATCCTAAGCTTGCGAGACTTTTATTGATGCTTAGGAGACAATCCAGCCAAATTTCGTTTAGTACCTGCATTCAGTCTTTTTGGGAAAATACGTCAGTTTACACTGGTAAATACATTCAACTGACTCATTTTGGAAAATGATTGAAAATTGGTTTGGATGCACGTGGCATAAATCATTTTATTTAACTTGGGAGAATTATTTAATATTATAATCTTGTGAACGAATTACATGTTACTTATGCGTTCAGTAGCCCGAATCAAATCCGGGTTAAAGATCAATAGACACACCACTTTAAGTGAGTTATACACGGGAGTACGCCTACACCCCGTGCTCAGGTCGTGGCCATCTCGTAAGATGATGCCAGGGATATCCGGAACATGGTCATTAACCCCCCAAAGGCTGTAAAGTAAACAAGACTGTTTAAACGAGCCGATCAAATTATTCAACTACCCACTAAGCGTGGAGATTTGATGCCCGATCAAGCGGTACGCTATGTACCGTAACCCAAGCTCGTATAGGGAAAATAAGTTAAAAGTATTTACCTGATGCAAGTATAAATCACAATAAGCAGAATAGCAAGTATCTTTTACTGGTTCTCCTAATCTGGAACAAAGGTTAAATATAACCTATTAGAATCCTAGCGGTTCTTTAATTAAGCTTAAGCTTAGACCGACTAGTTTCGGAGATACGGTTCGTACGCACGATTAAGCGAAGACCGGATAGAATGTGAATTAGACCCGACAAGTTCAGAGACTTGTTTAATATGGGTTTATTATTCACATTCTGGATTTTGAGATAAAACCGATAAGGTTTGACCCGTTTCGGCTAATTTATGTAAACTTGTTACATAAACCGAACCGAACGCGAAATAAGCGTAACGGGTATCCGCAAGAGCCATATACAGGTTTCCTAAGTTAATATGCTTCAAATATGTTGTGACATCAGTAGGTTGTCTTTCGTTATGCCCGAAACTAATTTAAACACAAACTATGCCCCGTAGGGGTAGTTTGGTCATTTTAAGGGTTGTAAAAGAGTTTAGATGTTTAACTGAGTTACAGGTCTGATGTAAACAGAAAACATACTCAATTTGATGAGTTATAACAGTAGACTAAAGCTTATATGTGAAATATATCATTTTTAACCAAACTATGCCCCGTAGGGGTATTTTGGTAATTTCACATAAGCCGAAAAGCTCAAAAACAAAGTCTGAGTTAATCAACCTTTGCTTACTATTAAAATATCATAATTTGCCTCATATATCAGTAAGTATCAACCCGGGTATGTCCAATATGATTTTAAAACATACTATGCGTTAATAACGCTAAATTAGGCGATTAAAGGCCATTTCCGGGTTCGATACTTAAATCTGATATTTTTATATTTCCAGAAGGCTTAAAATAATTTATTTATCATAACTAATCAGTAGTAAAAGGTTTGGAGTCGTTTAGATATGAAAAACTCATTTTATGGCCCGTAAGGGCAAAACCGACAATTACCGAATTAAGCCTACGACTACGAGTTATGCTCAGCCTAAAATCAATTAAAAATCTTTAAAAATCCCAAAATAATATATTACATCAGTGGGTAAAAGATTTGATACCAAAAAGTATGCTTAACTAGGCTATACGCTAATTACGCCATTTTATTAACATAAAGCATTAGTTTAGCGATATTGAGCATAACTCTTAATCTACAAGTCAAACTGATGTCAAACTTTGCACACAAGTTTATATATCAGTAACTAAGGTTTCTACACTTTTACATTTTCATAAATCACGTTTTAAGATCATAAGGGCATAACGGTCAACATATGAGCAATTAACGGAAATATGCATATTAATTGGATAACTAGGGAACCAAGGTGTATAATCACAGAGGGTTGTTCTAACATGTATCCTAATCCAATTAAAGCTCTGAGGCATTTCTAAAATATGCCCAAACGGGTCAGAACTGAAAGTCAAAGCGAAAGTCAAACTATGCGACTTTCGGTTCCGAACCGGGTCTAAACAGGAAATAGTCGGGTTGAACATGTTTGGACATGTTCTTACACTAATTACTAAGTTATAACAATGTTAAAACAGGTTATATATGTTCTAGATAGCTAATTATGCATAAATGACATTTTAAGTATTATGTTGACTTTTTAAATAAACGTTTGACCTGGTTAGGGTGGTGATCAGGGGAAACCCTTTTGGGGTTTTATTACCCACATAAATACCAACCTATAACTACTTTTAATTCGAGATATGACTGGGCCATTATTGACTAATCTCGAAGTCAAACCGTAATTACGACGGTTTGACTTTTAGCTAATTAACTAAGCTAAACACAACTAAACAAGAACTAGCAGACTTACAAGAGTCCAATGCACGAATTTTGATCAGATGGGAGAGTTCCTTAGCTCCAGAAATGCTCCAATGATCAGATGCAAGTGTGGAGGATGTTGTGATCTTGGAGTTCCTTTTATAGTGCATTAGATCACCACAATTGGTTGACAACAAAGTCTACAACACTCCACAACTGATATACACATGTCTCTAGTATGTAGGAGGTGCCTAGGGGTCGTTTACAAGTGAGAAAAACCGGTGGAATAGGTCACAATCACGAAAAACAGGCTGCTGCAAGTTTCTGGTCGCTGGGCACTAGCTTACGGACCGTAAAGGTTTTTGGCTTACGGTCCGTAAGCCTCTAGTCAGACACAAAAATCGTTTGTTCTTTCAGATTTCGAAAAGGTAACCCACTTGCACGACTTTGGGGCCTCAATTTACATCTAGGGACCTTCACAAAGTGCCTAATACTGTATGATACCCCACCACATTGGTTTGTTTGCTTTGGATCCAATAACAAGACCCGAAAACAAAGGTTTATCGTTGTTTTTCTTCGTGAGATCTTATCATGCTTTTGCAATTCCTTTATTTACAATAATTCTCTGAATTGAGGGCATAAAAGATGTGTAGTAATTATTATATCGGGTCTTGGGATTTATAATTGGGGTCGTTCAGAGGTAACAATTTAACATGACGCCACTTTAAATCCTACCGAAACATCTTTATTAAATCCGGGTTTTCAACGCGTTTTTGTCTTACATGACACGTGTTGTTTTAATATTAAACCCGAAATTTGCGAGGTGTTACACTTCAACTCCAATGTGTTACCAGATCTATCCAACTCTGGATAACGAGCATTAAAAATCATTTGCAAAAACCTTGGATACATGAGAAACTTTTCCTTTCTAACTCCAAACACATTCCTCTTCATTGCTTCCAAAATATACTTTGAATAATTGAAAGGCTCATTTGTTATCACACAAACAAGAGCAGCAGACTGAGTAATGTTTAACTGATATGTGCCTCCTCTGTTCTCTGTCATACATAAAACAAACATGTGCAACAAAAGACGCCAATATGGATGCACAAACTTCTTAACCAGAGGTGGATACTTCCCTTCATAACTCAATCTTGGCAATATCGCTTCAACTATACCAGCAGGAAGTTTAATTGAATCTGTTTCTTGATCATTGAACTGTAAAACTTCTCGAATCATCTGTTCTGTCACAGTAACAACCTTCTTTTGAACTTCAGAAACAATAACTCCCTTTCCTTCAACAACTTCAATTTTCGCATTTTTCCAAAACTCTTGAATAAGATTTTCGTAAATAATTGGATTTTCTCGTAGTGCGTGAACTATACGACAGCTGTTGAGACCTTTCATCAATGAAGTATACACCTTCTTGTGTTTCTCCGGAGGTGGTGCTAAGTATCCTGCTTGATTGTGTGTTGAAATAAACTTCAAATCCATATTCTGCATAAAGCACAAGTTTATTAGGGACATGAAAATTCAACAAACACTTGAATCAAATTCAGAAATCTCAAATTTTAAAATCAACAATCTGAACAAATAAACAGCATCATGACCCAGATAACAACAATTTCAATTCAAAACTATCACTGTTGACTCGAGACCATGAGTCGAGACCATGAGTTCTCGAGTCGAGACCATAAGTTATTGAGTCGAGACCATGAGTCAAGACTATGAGGTCTCGAGTCGAGACCATGAGTCGAGATCTTGAGATCTCGAGTCAAGACCATTAGATTGCGACTCGTAACCACCAGTCTCGAGTCCTTATGTTATCTGAGTCGAGATCTCAAAAACACTTTATCTTCTCAGCTTTTTGGATCAAAAACCCATAACATCCTATGATCCTTCATGAAGACCAAAATATATTAAAACTAGGGTTCTTGGTCATCTTCAAATCTTCATCAGATCATCATCACATCTTCATAACATCTGCAAAACTTCAAACAAATCATCATCATACCTTTAAAAACAATGAATCGAGACCAGAAAACTGAATATGATGAATCGAAACCGGAGAATCACGTCGGAAACACAAATAACTTGCCGGAACTTTGTGAGAGAAAATCAGAGGGTCTCGAGTGAGAAATGAGGTCTCGACTCGAGACCTGTGATTTATACCTCAAATCCAAGTAAATGGGCCAGTGACTTTTGGGCCGAGACCAACTGTTTGGGCTAAATATGATATTTAAAGGACTTAATTAATTCAATTAAATCATTTACAAAAATCATCCTTTAATTTCAGATATAATTTAAATAATCCACCAAACCTTCTGAGCATTATTTACAAAAACAAAACCTAAAACAAAAATAAATAGTAAAAACTATTATTTACAAAATAAAATAGGAAATAAACAAAATTACTCAGGGATCAAATCCCGAGGTTTCGGGCTTGACGTCACTTATCAACACTGATCTACTACTGAAAGATCTAGACGATTGTCAGTATATTTGTCCACCTAAACTCATCTCCCTAGACCTTTCCATATAACTGCCTGTAACAAATTTTATCATGTTTTGATTTTCTTAACAATGAACACCCAAACAAATACTAATCAAATCCCGGAAATATAAACATCACACTCTATCATGCAAGTAGCTTCCCTACCACATATTTCACAAGTCCAATCCAGATCTCTGAAATCTTAACTGGGAATAGATTAAGAAGAGAACAGAATAGATCTTAAGCAGAGATGGTATAATATACAGATCAAATGAGTTTTTCTCAATTTGATATAGGTTTCTCGGGTTTCTTTTGGGCACTTGAGGGCCTCTTTCGGGTGTTTAATTGATCTACAGAGCGACAACGTACAGCTAGGTCAGCATGTATCTGGATGCAGCAGAAGCTGACGTTGCCTAGCACCTCCAGGTCAGCATATATCTGGATGCAGCAAAGGAGATACACGACTTTTTCAGAGAAGATTTCAGAGTTAGACCAAAATTGTGTGTATCGGGACAACATACAGACATTCAAATAAAAATGAGCTAATTCCAAGTGATTTTCTTTCCTGAGGTCATCTACTATTTTAGTTCTGAACAAAACAGCCAATGTTTCCAGTCTTAAGGATAGAGCCTACCAACACATCATACTAGAGTCAAACTATTTCGATACTGGTCTTACATGAGTCAGCCCTCGACCATAATGTGAAAATTCATTTCATTTCCCAGTCATGCAACACCTCTTTTTGTATTTTTCAATTTTTTAATGTTTTTGTATTTTTCATTTTAATTTTCTCCCCCTAAATTTGAGCATAAATAAAAACTACCTAAGAATAGAAAACTTTATGAACAAATTTACCTACGAAATAAAACAAAAACATGCTCAGTCAGTAAAGCGGATCATTTTCAGAAAATCCACAAGCACTTGAAATTTCGAACTGCTGACAGGTTTGGTGAACAAATCGGCAGCATTTGCATCTGTGTCGATTTGCTCCAGTTTAATAAGACCTCTATCAAAACAGTCTCGTATAAAATGAACTTTAATATCAATGTGCTTGGTTTTTGAGTGGAAAACAGGATTTTTCACAATTTGTATGGCAGCATCATTATCACAGTATATGGTAGTCTTAAGATAAATCAAACCGTAGTCCTGCAATTGATGTTGCATCCACACCACTTGAGAGCAAGACGCCGAAGCTGCCACATATTCTGCTTCGGCTGTGGAAATAGCTACCATTTGTTGCTTCTTGCATTGCCAAGAAATGAGTCTGTCACCCAAAAATTGACAACCAGCAGAGGTGGATTTCCTGTCCTTGTCAGTGCCTCCAAAATTACTGTCAGAAAACGCAAACAGGTCATAATTCGAATCCCTCGGATACCACAGACCAAACCTGGGTCGGCCTTTAAGGTACCGAAAGATTCGTTTAACAGCAGTAAGATGAGAAGTTTTAGGATTAGCCTGATATCGTGCGCAGTTGCAGACAGCAAACATGATGTCAGGACGACTAGCTGTCAGATACATCAATGATCCAATCATAGACCTATAAAGTCGCTGATCAACAGAGGATCCTTCAGCATCTTCAGTTAACAACGGTCTTTCCGCCATTGGAGTTTCTGCCGGTTTAGCGTCAGTGAACTTGAATTTCTTCAGCACATCGTCCACATATTTCCCTTGATGAATTAGAATGCCCCATGAATCTTGTTTAACTTGTAAACCCAGAAACAATGTCATTTCACCAAGTGCACTCATCTCAAACTTCTTTTGCATAACTCTCTCAAAGTCCTTGCAAAGCTCCTCACTTGTAGACCCAAAAATAATATCATCGACGTATATTTGAACCAAGATTTGATCCTTGCCCACTCTTTTGATAAACAGAGTCTGATCTATTGTGCCTCGTGTGTATCCATGAGTCAGAAGATGTTCTGTCAGAGTAGCATACCAAGACCTAGGTGCTTGATGCAACCCATATAATGCCTTGTCAAGCTTGTATGCATATTCTGGATGATCTGGATGAACAAAACCCGGTGGTTGCTCAACAAAAATTTCTTCCTTCACTTCTCCATACAAAAATGTCGTTTTGACATCCATCTGGTAAACAGTGAATCCCATGAAGGATGCGTATGCTAAGAAAATCCGGATTGCTTCAAGTCAAGCGACAGGGGCATAGACTTCATCGTAATCCAGTCCCTCTATCTGTCTGAATCCTTGCACCACTAATCGTGCTTTATTTCGAACAATGACTCCTTCAGAATCTTGTTTGTTTCTGAAAACCCAGCGAGTTCCAAGCTTGCGTTTTCCTTTTGGCAATTCCACAAGTTTCCATACTCCGAGCTTCTCGAACTGGTTTAGCTCTTCGTGCATAGCATCTACCCATCCTGGTTCCTGCAACGCTACATCAATAGTTTTAGGTTCAATTTGAGAAATGTAACTAGAATATAAGCACAAATTAATGGTTCCTGATTGGCTTCTGGTCTGAACTCCTGCATTCACAGGGCCTATCACATTCTCAATAGGATGATTTCTTTGAACACTTGTTGGAATGGCAAATTCAGGTAACGTCTCGTCTAGAGATGTGTGTATGTTGCTTGACTCCCCCTCATTAGGTACTACTGGACTATGACTCACAGGAGTGGTAACAGTATATTCTTCAGGAATAGGATCAGCAAACAGTTCAGATCCAGCTGCATTAGTTGAAATTCCACTGGATTGTGCACCTTCAGGAGATTGATGAGACATTTGTTGAGGCAGAGGATGCTGTGTAAACACCATTCCTGGCGGATCAATAGTATGATGTCTGAAGCTTCCATCTGTCTGTTCTTCTTCTTCAGTATCCCCAAAAGACAACGGTTGTTTTGGAATAGACACACCTGCATCTGAAAAATTACTTGACAAGATATTAAATGATTTAAACAATTCAGCATAATCATATAACCAATCTGGTCCAACTCTAGCATCCGTAGCGTTTTCTTCAAGCCATTCAATGTTGCACGACTCGACGACCTTTTTAGTTACTTTGTTGTATACCCTATAGGCAGAGCCTTTTGCATATCCAACAAAGAAACATTCGTCCCCTTTGACCTCAAACTTTCCATTAGAGTCCATAAGTAATAATACACATGGACATCCAAAGATACGAAAGTGTGAAACCGAAGGTTTACGTCCTTCCAGAATCTCATAAGGAGTTTTCATATGACGTTTATTTACTAAAGCATGATTCTGGACGTAACAAGCCGTGCTAACAGCTTCGGCCCAAAAGAAACTAGGAAGCTTCGAGTCAGCCAGCATAGTTCGTGCAGCCTCGATAAGAGTACGATTTCTTCTTTCAGCTACTCCATTCTGTTGAGGAGTTCGTGGTGCACTATACTGACGGTCAATTCCTTTTTCAGTGTAGAATGTGTCCAAAGTAACATTCTTGAATTCTGTCCCATTGTCAGATCGAATGACCTTCACCTTGGTACTTGCTTGATTTTCAGCCAGAGTGATGAATTGTTTTACTAAGACTGCAGTTTCATTCTTGTGACTGAGAAAATACACCCAAGTATAACGAGAGTAATCATCAACGATTACAAGACAATAAGCTTTCTTGCCAATACTCAACACATTCACTGGACCAAAAAGATCCATGTGAAGTAATTCGAGCACTGCTTTCGTTGAGGGTGCAGGTTTAGCCTTATGAGGTTTTCGATGAGCTTTTCCTTTCGCACAAGCAACACATTTTTCAACCAACATGAAATCTTTTATTTGAAGATCGCGTACTAGTTGACCTTTAGCCAGTCGGTTCAAATTCTTCATGTTCACATGCCCAAGGCGACGATGCCACAGTAGACCATCATGTTCTGAAATCTTCGAGAATAGGCAAGTAATTTCTTCACACGATTTCTTGTTCATATCAATCACATAAGCGTTTCCTCGTCTCTTTGCTGACATTAAGAACCAATCTTCTGGAATTACAATACCCGATTTAAGTACATGACATCCTTTCTTTGTAAAGTGAACTGAATTTCCTCGATCACAAATCTGAGAAATGCTCAACAGATTGTGTTTCAGTTCTGGAACATAGTTAACATTCTCGAAGCTTAACACGCCGTTTCTTACGGTTCCTTTCAATGTAATCCTTCCTGATTCTCCTCCCGCAAATGAGACATATCCACCATTAAATTCTTTGACATTCACCAGTTGGGATAAGTCTCATGTCATGTGCCTGGAACAGCCACTATCCATGTACCAGAGGCGCACGGTAGTCCTCCACAGCTGTTCCTGCACGATTAGCGGGATTAGTTAGATTTAGGAACCCAGCCCATAGTGGATCTGGGTTTTCCTTGTGCATCAATGTAAGTCACTCTCTGCCACACTAAATTGTCTTTATTTAAAAACTTCGAAGTGTTTCTAATAGCAGAATTTCGATAACATGTATGAGACGGATTGAATTGCGTGGCCTTAGCTTTAGGTTTCCAATGCTTGTTTGACCAGTTAGAATTGTAGTTACCAAAGGCATTATGTTGATTTCTTCGAAAATCATTTTGTTGATTTTGATTTTTGCGTTTGGCTGCATTCCAATCTTGATCAGAAGGTTTAGTCTTGCGATAGTTGTTTTTCATTGTCTTAGTCTTTTCAGTCGTCATTGACTCTGAACAACGATATCGGTTAGACTTGACCTTCTGATCTTGCACAAACTTTCTCTTGTACGTTGCCCTTGGGAGTTGAACACAATTTCTGGCAATGTGGCCCGCGATACCACAGTTAAAACATGTTTGACGTTTCATTTTGTGAGTATTTTGAAAATTTTGACAAGATTTGCTTGATTTTGAATGATTTGGCGTTTTAGTTTTCTGAACATGTTTGGCTTGTGGTTGTTCTGAGCATTTTGGTGGCTGTTGATCTAATGACTCCTCATTTATCTCAATTCCCTTTTCTTCATTTCTAAATTCAGATTCATTATTTGAACACGTAGACGTCTCATCAATATGCATTTCCTCAACGCATTTATCATGTGAAAGTAATTCAGGTTCATTATTAGAACATGTAGAAGTCTCATCAATATGCATTTCCTCAACGCATTTATCATGTGAAACTAATTCAGGTTCAATTTCAACTACAGTTTCCAATGGGGTCCCACTAGATTCGACATTAGGGACACCCACTGAGACAGTTTCAGAAGAAGAATCAGGATACTCTTGATTTTCTTGAGAAGTCGTTTCAGTGGTTTCACTGAATGCGTCCTGAGGGACCTCACCTGTAACACTTTCATCAACCAAAGGGTTAGAAACATCAGATTCACAATCATTAACTGAAGAAAAACCATCATCAGACATATTGTTCAAAGGTTCAACACAAACATTATCAGTTTTGCCCAAAACATCAGGCTCACAAGACGAAACATAAGCAGAAAATGACGCAAATAAAGACCGACCAAAAGCAATAGCAGATTCAGTTTGTTCAAAATAATTTTCAGAAATATTAGTATGAACAACTGGTTCACTCCCAAGAACTTCTCCACATTTTACTTCAGATACTTTTTCTGCACATGAAGACGAAATGTTAGGATCAATTGCGCCTTTAGAAACAAAATTTATAGGAGCAGACTTCTTTTTCTCAATTGATCTGTCATTAAACGATGACTTATTATTTTTGGGACCATAAGTCATTTTACTTTCATTAATCATCTCCTCCTCAGTCATGGGTAGATAAGTATAATTATCATTATAGGGAGGAGGAGCCTGATTAAAACCCAAACCAAGCCCTTTCTTTTCCTTATATTCGAGCTGTTGATCACACAAATTTTTGACTAATTTACTGGAAGAATCAAATTTCTTAATATTAAGCTCATTTATTTTATATCTATCTTTTATATCCTCCAGTTCCTTAGTCATAGCGCACGGTTTCTCCTTAACATAGAAGAGTTGAGTTGATTTCACACTTACATCGTCCTTGAGTTGGACAATGTCTTTTCGCTGAGCTTCAATCTTTTCTTTATAAAGTTTTTCATTTTTTGATAAAGTAAAGTTTTTATTTTTGATATCTTGATAATCTTGAATTAGCTCAGCATTGTGTATTCTATAGACTTCAACTCTTTGTCTACATTCAGGAGTACAGAAAGCAGAAAGTACCTCTTCTTTGGTGAGACCTTTGACTGGAGCTGAAAGAATCTGAGTCATGAGAGCTAGGTTTTCAGCAGTAGTCTCCTCCTCAGGTGCTGGAGCCTCATTCTCAGAAACGGAAACTTGATCATTTGAAGTCATGAAAGCAATGTTATTTGAAGCAGCTTGATTTTCTGGAGCTGAAATGTTCAGTCGCTCAATTTCTGAATTCCAATCAAAGTTGATGTTGGGCTGAACCACCAAGGCTTGTGCTAATCCCTGTGGTTGAGGACTTCCAGTAGCAGCACTATCAGTTAAACTTGATGTGGTCACAAGAGCTCTTTCACGATTAGGTGTTACGGGCTGGGCAGGAGTCTGTTCTCTATTAATTAGAGGCTTTGTGCAGTTTCGAGCATAATGTCCTTCTTCGTGACAGTTGTAACAACGTAGTTTAAAAGGCACTGTAGACGCTCCTGTAAATGAAGCACCCCATCTATTTTTTACCATTTCTTTGCATAAACCTTGTTGCCCTGAATGCAGCCATAGCCATCTGCCAAGTGATATCCATTTCTTCAACATCATCAGGATGAATCTGATGTAAGTCATCGCCACACCATTTAGGAGGGTCAATTTTTCCAGCAACAAATGCATTTAAACAGTTTATAACAGAGGCTGCAATATCCAGATTTTCTTTAGACTGTTGTGTAAAGAAAGCAATCATCTCATTTTTCACAGAGGAAGTAATAGGAGCAACCGAGGATACATTCACAGTGGAAGCAGAAAGAGCAGCAGCAGAAGACAATGATGGAGCAGCTTGTGTGGAAGACCCAGAGTAGTAGACATTTGCTGAAGTAGGAGCAGCCTTAGCAGATGCTGCATTGCTAAACATTTGAAATCCTCCTTGAGACAAGAGAGCTGCATTGTTATTGTCTGACGAAGAAGGAACAACAGAGAATCCTGCAGCTAGCATGCTGTTCTTATGATTGGTTTCTCTTTGTTTATCATCTAGTTCACATGCTTTGATATGAGAAATCATTTCTGACAAACGGCATCTACCAAGATCTTTTGTTTTCTTGATCATCGCAACATGATGATCCCAGCTCTTAGGTAACGCATTCAACAGTTGTCTATTTGTCGAAGCATTTGAAACATGTATTTCTTCCATCTGCATTTGAGTGACCAGTTTGACAAACCTCTGAAGTTGGTTATCAACAGTTTCTCCATAAATATGATTGAAATTGTTGAAATTTTGTCTCAACAAGTTTCTTCGACTCTCCTTCATGTCCTCATTACCTTCATAAACATCGATCAGAGATTCCCACAGTTCCTTAGCAGATTTACAAGTACGAAAACCAATAGCAATATCTGGACCCAGTCCCATGGTCAAATAAGACAGTGCTCTTTCATCTTCTTCAACTATATTGAAATCATCTTCAGTATAATCACTTTTGAGTTTCTTTACTTTTACTCCTGGTTCAGTAGGACTATCTGTCATGATCTCTCTTGGACCTCTGAGAATACATCTCCAAATTTTAGAATCCTTGACCTTCACATGTTGTTCAAAACGCCATTTCCACTCAGGAAAATCATTTGCATCAGTCAACCTTGGAATACGAGTAGTGGTTCCAACCTTTGAATCCAGTTCTTGTTGTTTGTTAAGGGCAGCCAAGTCAACGTTATTTGTAGACATAATTAATTAATCAATTAATTATTTTAAGTCCAAAAATTTTGTTAACAGTTCAAAGTCCAAGTCCAAATCACGTTGCAAAGTGTCGTTGCGAGTCGAGACAATAACAAGATGACTCGAGACCTCAGTTGGTTGCGAGTCGAGATCAAATGATGACAAGTCGAGACCGTAGTTGATTACGAGTCGAGACCAAATGCAGACAAGTCGAGACCTTAGGTGATTGCGAGTCGAGACCAAAAGCTGACAAGTCGAGACCAAAGATGGTTGCGAGTCGAGACCAAATGTTGACAAGTCGAGACAGCTGATGGTTGCGAGTCGAGACCAGAACCAGACAAGTTGAGACCACTGGTTGATTGCGAGTCGAGACCTGCAAAACAAATATGAGATAAATCTGTTGATTCGTAATCCCTGATTTTCAGCACTTTTCAAAAATTCAAAGATATCGTAATCTTTGAATTTTCTTTGATCACCAAAACTCCGAGAAATCAGCTAACAATTTTCTGAAATCACACAAACCAAAATCAGTAATTTCTATCGATAATCTCTAAGAACAGTTTGAAGATTGAATGTTATCACTGCAAAACAAACACTGAAAAACCAGATCAGTAGCATAAGATGTTCTTGAATCCGAATGATATCAAAACCGAACCAAGATTGGTTTCTTGGTTCTGATACCAATTGTAAGTCCCGTTGAACCGGATCTTTCAATGATATCAAACACTAGTTTGTGAAAGTGCGGAAAACAATCACAAACCGATTCAAGAACTAAAAGATAATCAAAAGAATAATGATCAAATACAAACCGAAATATCTTGCATTCAAAGTTGAACAATGACTGATACAAGACACCTTTGAGTTTTCGGCCAGCCTTCCTTAGTCGCAACTACTGATCAATCAACCTTAACCAAATGGTTAAGATTTACTTAAATACAAAAACACATGGACTCTTAACCTAGGCCCACTAGAAACCGGCCAAACTAGCCCAACCCATACATATCGACCCAAAATATAAACTAAACAATTACAAGATCAATCCTTTAACTAATCAATCCTTCATGTATAAACCTTCAAGTTCCAACAACATCGTCTATTTTTTTCCCGTTTGACAGGTTCAACATAACGTGCACGTCCTAAATCAACTTAGTTATAACTAAAGAATCCCCGCCGCATTGCGGCGGGTCGTAATTCTAGTTAAAACAGATTACAATAACATAAATTCACTCAAGTATAAATTATTTGATTTATAATATACATTTTTAAAAAACTTAAATACAAAAGTTGTAAAGTAAACATACAAATATAATTTAAAAATTTAGGTATTCTATCAGGTATTAAGAAAACTGGTATTGGGTATAGGGTATGGGTTCAGAATAGGGTATGACCGGTTCCGGGTATTTTCGGGTATTAATCGAGTACGAGTATTGATCTCAAAATGTATACTCTATCCATACCCTACGGGTAGAGTCGGATTCGATTACGGGTACAAAATACCCAGGTAAAAAATAACCGGTTTCATGTTTTTTTTTCTCGGGTCCGGTTCCGCGTACAATTTTTTTTACACCTCTTACTTTATGTTTCATACTGTTCTCACTAAGTAGTAAGCACAACGAGAAAGCCCAAAAAAATTACTCGAAGAAGACATTTCCAACAAACAGAGTCCCAACGGGCTGGCCCAAAAGGATAAACCTGCACTTCACCGGCACCATTCGAGGTTTTGGAACAACCTTCACATCGAACGATTCCACTGTTTGGCGTATAATCTTCTCCATAAAGTTGCCGGAATTGACACCGGAATCCATTTGAGAGTGATCTCTTAACACGTAGGGCAAATAAACTGCCGTTTGTTAGCAATAGAGAGAGATATCAAGAGCTTTGGTGGAGTTGTGTGCAAAAATGTCTGCCGTATGGAGAGCCAAACGGAGCTTAAGCACGACGGCCGGAGACTGTCCTCGATTGCTCAGATTTGCTCTCCATCCTCCAAAGCATGTATTTTATTCTACTTTAATTTCTCTTCTTTGTCTCGTTTATACAGTAGCTACATATTAGATACACATGAGTGCCTATTTAGTAAATTTAATTAATTTTTGGGATGTTGGAGTTAGGTTGAGGTTGAATTTGCTGATGGAAGTCTGTACAAGTTGCAGGCTGAATATCTCAGGGTCTTCAGCCCTGCTGTGGATAGTAAGATCAGATCAATTGCTGGTCAAAAGGTAATCTTCTTCAACTTTCAAACCTACACTTTTTGGTCATCCAAACTGGATAAACAGCTATGCCTTTTGATCCAACTCAATCTAGGGGCGTCCATTGTGTCGGGTTACTATCTGAGCGTCAAACGGGTTGGTGAGTTGTAATAAATGGGTTAGTGGGTCGTCTTTTTAATTAAATGGGTTAAACATGTCAACCCATATGAAATGGGTTAGTGGGTTGTCTGTGTGAACACGTCAACCTAAACTTGGGCCGTTTATTGAAGGTTTTGATTATCCATTTCTTGAAGCTATAAAATGTGGTCATTACTTGAATAGTTTCTGATGGACCATCATATCAAACATGGATTTGCATATCACTATGTTCTGATACCAGCGTCAAACCTTTTTGAACCAGGTCATTTATGGGCGCCGGCATGTAGGGATCATGTCTGCAGAACCCATAGGTAACTACGGGGTAAGGTAGGTATTGACGATTAAATGATAGTCTAGTGACAGCCGCTACAAATATTAAGTTGAGTAGTTTTGTTTTTGGTGGTTAATTTAGGTTGCTTTTTGATGACTTGCATAAAACTGGGATATATACATGGGACTATTTTTATTATCTTGGAAGCAACAAATTCACCCTCATGAGAAGTTACATCGACACGTTGAGGAAGCATGGTCTTAGCCGTGACCCGCGTTCCAAAAAATAAGGTGATTTTCTATGCATATTGTTGAATCTCTTAAATGACATGTTCATACTTCATAGCGCATAGAGGTGATAGTTTCGACCCATGTACTTGTGAACAGGATGATTTTGTATCTCTAACAGGTTAAATAGTTTAACTAGAAATGAGTCTTCAGCTGCTTAAGTTGTTTTTTAAATGCAGACTGGAAATGAGCAATTCTGTTGTGACATTTTGTTTTGAATTTCTTGACTGCAATTTGTAGTTACAGTTATTTATGGAAATACTGAAAGGTACCTGATATATTCTTTGTTTATTTGCTATTTTATAATTTTGAAAGTTCATATTTTTTTTATATAGAACCATTAAATAAGTTGGAACCAAAACATCACTTTAATCCTAGAAATCTTGAATCATAGTTTCATTGGTCATGATTTCTATTTATATAAACAGGGTTGGGGTTGTTGATGTACAAAGTGATTTTTGTGTGCACGCGTACGCAGTATCCACAATGTGACACATGTAATTTTTTAGGGGTGAGGGTGTATGTATCCCTTACATTACAAGTAGTTTTAGATGCACCAATATAATGGCTCATCGATTTTGCATTCGAGAACACCTTAATCAAGTTGGCGTGAATGAATTATATGGTAATTGAATGCAGAGCCGATGCGCTATCTTGGGGGCAAAAGTGTGAAATTGGGGTTTACCAATTATCAAAATGATCGTTCATATGACTTGAAGAGGGAGAGAATGAGAGCGTGGCTCTTATTTCCGATTAAGAGATGGGGGTAGGGCTGTAAACGAACCGAACGTTCAGCGAACAGTTCGTGAACCGTTCGGCGGAAAGTTCGTTTATGTTCGTTCGATTAGCTTAACGAACGAACACGAACAAAAAAATGCGTTCGGTTAGCTTAGCGAACGAACACGAACATAGGTCTCGTTCGTTTGACTGCGTTCGTGAACGTTCGGTAATATGCTCGGTTACGTTAGTTCATGTTCGTTCGTTTAATTATATTAAAAAATAATAAATAATAAACCTTTTATCTAAACATATTGAAAACTTGAAACTCTATTTTTTCTAAGTTAGCTAAAATTTGGACATTCTAAGACATTTTTTGGGATAATTATGTCTAAGCTAGTTAAACTTGATTTATCGTTTGATGATTGTAGTAGACTTCTTGTGTTTTGTTTATCATTTGATGGTTGTATTTAACTATTTATTTTCATTGTTTAAGGATAACAATGTTTTTATTTATTAATTTCAACTTAAATATTCGACTATGTTCGTTTTTATTTGCTTGTGTTCGTTTGTGTTCGAGACTCGTGTTCAGAACTGTTCGTGAACAATTGAATTTCCTTAACGAACAAACACGAACATAAACTTTTGTTCGGTATGCGTTCGTGAACAGTTCACGAACATGTTAATTTCCTTAACGAACGAACACGAACATGGCTTTGTTCGTGTTCGTTCGGTTCGTTTACAACCCTAGATGGAGGTAAATAGATGACCTTGCCCTCATTTGGGTGGCGCATGCCTTCGTTAAACGGCACACCTGTTAGTCAAAAGGGTTTTGTGTTTCAATTTTTGTACTAAAAGCCTCTGTTGAAGGACAACACCTTTAAGTTGGTATAGACAGACATAAAGAATGAAAAGTGTAGGTTATTTTAAAAACTATTTGAATGTAAATTTCTTTAGTGAAACTAGATTTAAATATAAAAAGGTAAATAATGGAAGTTATATTGTTCATGTGTGTAAATATGTTACTAACAAAAATCACCTAAGGTGACTGTCCGCAAGGCAAATTGTTATATTAGATAATGGATAGTAAGGGTAAAATAAGAAAGTTTGCATCTTTTGTGATTTTTTTTTCTTTAGATTTAGTTCGACAGTTTTATATTCAAATATGGGTCAGGATATACTAGGAAGTTTATTTGGATAGAAAGTCTAGCAAGTAATCTTGACCATCTATTAAATAATCAATGGCTAAGATTAAATGGTGAAATTGAACAAAAAAAAAGGCGCGTGAATTAGTTTGAGGGTATTCTAGTTCATTCACGTCAATAATTTCTCTATCTTCCAATTCCCCATTGTTTTTAAAATGTTAATAACTTTTTTCACACGACAATATTTTTCTATAAAAATTGCACAAAAAATAGAGTGTTTTTTTATCTTTAAAACGAGCACACTATGTTGTACTTTTGAAAAAAAAAATCGAAAACCCAGATGCGTAAAACGCAATGGATAGAACAACACACTATAACCCAGGTTCTAAAACGCAATCGGGTTTCTTATGGTCGTGATTATGTTTTAACATGGTCATGCCTCTATTCTAACATGATCATGTTTATGTTTTAGCTTGATCATGTTCTTTGTACTCAAATTACGAACAAAATGTACCTAAAACGCAATGGGTTTCACATGGTCATGCATTTGTTTAACATGGTCGTGCCTCTGTTTCAACATTCAGGTTCTAAAACGCAATGGATTTTAACATGGTCATGTCTTTGTTCCAACATGATCATGCTTCTAACCATTGGGTGTCAGCCCAATGGCCACCGGCACCCAAGTTAAACCGGTTCGAGGCCTAAAGTGCTCGGGTTCGAATCCTGCTTGCAGGCTCTTCGCTCCCCTCGAAACGGCTGGGTAGTTACCGCCAGGCAGCGTTGCCGGGTCGCTAGCTTGGGGAGGGAGATCCCTCCCACGGTCAGGGGTACCGTGCAATTACCCTTTTTTTAACATGATCATGCTTCCCTTTAACATGATCATGTTCTTTGATGTTCTTTTACACTCCAGTTCTAAAACGCAATGAAACCCAAAATCAAGATTTTGCACTACAGATTCTAAAAAGCAATGAAGTTTTAACATGGCCATGCTTTTGTTCCAACGTGACCATGCTTCTATTTTGGCATAATCATGTTCTTTGCACCCCAGGTTGTAAAACACAATGAAACCCAAAATCAATATTTTGCACTGTAGGTTCTACAAAACAATGGAGTTTTAACATGACCATGTTTATGTTTTAACATGGTCATGTTTTTGTTCCAACATGACCAGGCTTTTATTTTAGCATGATCATGTTCTTTGCTTGTAAAACGCAATGAAACCAAAATCATTATTTTGCACTGTAGGTTCTAAAAAGCAATGGAGTTTTAACATGACCATGTTTATGTTTTAACATGGCATACTTTTGTTCCAACATGACCATGCTTCTATTTTAGCATGATCATGTTCTTTACACTCCAGATTGTAAGACACAATGAAACCCAAAATCACACTGCGTGTTCTAAAAAGCAATGGAGTTTTAACATAGGTTCTAAAAAGCAATGTAGTTTTAACATGGGTATGCCTTAGTTCCAACATGATCATGCCTCTGTCTAAGCATGATCATGTTCTTTGCACTGCAGGTTTTAAAACGCAATAAGTTTTAACGTGGTCATGGCTTTATTCCAACATGATCATGCTTCCATTTTAGCATGGTCATGCCTCTGCTTTAACATCCAGAAGAACAAAAATGAAAAGAACTCTAACTAAAACATAATGGATGAAAAACACAATTGAGGTTTGATAACCTAAAACGCAATGAAAATAAAAAATAACACAACTTACAAAAGAACTCTGATTAACGACGGTGGACGGAGAAAGAACTCCGATACACCGTGGGGAAACTGGTGGCGGTGGATGGTGGAATGGTGGTGTCAGATCTGAAAAACCCAACATGTGGTTGAAGGTGGTGGTGGTTTAAGATCTAGTTTCTTGCAAGATGGTGGCGATCGTAGGTGGTGGTGGTGGTGGTTGTGATGTAGTAGTTTATGGTTTTGAAAATGGTGGATTTGAGTATACGGGAAGAGAAATGAATTGCAGATGCTGGGTTTTTTTTAAGATGGTTAGTTTTGACCAAAATGCCCTTCCTTATGTTTTTTCATCTTTGCCACATGTCATCCTCTTATTCTTCATATCCTTCATACCCAAACTAAACTTCTTATTTGATATTTTCCCTTCCAATATGTACTTCATTATTTATTCAAGAAACTTATAAAATATAATCGAGAATTTTCTTTTCTTTTCTTTTAATTTGAGTAAAGCATTATTATACTTTTTAAAATAATGTGATGGTGTAACGCATTGTGCAACAAAAGAGTATGTACGCACCATTTACCCGCATGAATGTAATCCATTTACACATTGCAAATGTGATCTGACCTATTTAAGCATGATCATGTTCTTTACACTCCAGATTGTAAGACACAATGAAACCCAAAATCACACTGTGTGTTCTAAAAAGCAATGGAGTTTTAACATGGGTAAGCCTTAGTTCCAACATGATCATGCCTCTGTCTAAGCATGATCATGTTCTTTGCAATGAAGGTTCTAAAACGCAATAAGTTTTAACGTGGTCATGCATTTATTCCAACATGATCATGCTTCTATTTTAGCATGGTCATGCCTCTGCTTTAACATCCAGAAGAACAAAAATGAAAAGAACTCTAACTAAAACATAATGGGTGAAAAACGCAATTGAGGTTTGATAACCTAAAACGCAATGAAAATAAAAAAGAACACAACTTACAAAAGAATTTTGATTAACGACGGTGGACAGAGAAAGAACTCCGATACACCTTGGGGAAACTGGTGGCGGTGGATGGTGGAATGGTGGTGTCAGATCTGAAAAACCCAACAGGTGGTTGAAGGTGGTGGTGGTTTCAGATCTAATTTCTGCCAAGATGGTGGCGATCGTAGGTGGGGTGGTGGTGTTGGTTGTGATGTAGTAGTTTATGGTTTTGAAAATGGTGGATTTGAGTATACGGGAAGAGAAATGAATTGCAGATGCTGGGTTTTTTTTTAAGATGGTGAGTTTTGACCAAAATGCCCCTCCTTATGTTGTTTCATCTTTGCCACATGTCATCATCTTATTGCTTCATATCCTTCCTACCCAAACTAAACTTCTTATTTGATATTTTCCCTTCCAATATGTACTTCATTATTTATTTAAGAAACTTATAAAATATAATCGAGAATTTTATTTTCTTTTCTTTTAATTTGAGTAAAGCATTATTATACTTTTTAAAATAATGTGATGGTGTAACGCATTGTGCAACAAAACAATATGTACGCACCATTTACCCGCATGAATGTAATCCATTTACACATTGCAAATGTGATCTAACCTATTTAAGCATGATCATGTTCTTTACACTCCAAATTGTAAGACACAATGAAACCCAAAATCACACTGTGTGTTCTAAAAAGCAATGGAGTTTTAACATAGGTTCTAAAAAGCAATGTAGTTTTAACATGGGTATGCCTTAGTTCCAACATGATCATGCCTCTGTCTAAGCATGATCATGTTCTTTGCAATGCAGGTTCTAAAACGCAATAAGTTTTAAAGTGGTCATGCATTTATTCCAACATGATCATGCTTCTATTTTAGCATGGTCATGCCTCTGCTTTAACATCCAGAAGAACAAAAATGAAAAGAACTCTAACTAAAACATAATGGGTGAAAAACGCAATTGAGGTTTGATAACCTAAAACGCAATGAAAATAAAAAATAACACAACTTACAAAAGAACTCTGATTAACGACGGTGGACGGAGAAAGAACTCCGATACACCGTGGGGAAACTGGTGCCGGTGGATGGTGGAATGGTGGTGTCAGATATGAAAAACCCAACAGGTGGTTGAAGGTGGTGGTGGTTTCAGATCTAGTTTCCGGCAAGATGGTGGCGATCGTAGGTGGTGGTGTTGGTTGTGATGTAGTAGTTTATGGTTTTGAAAATGGTGGATTTGAGTATACGGGAAGAGAAATTAATTGCATATGCTGTGTTTTTTTTGAAATGGTGAGTTTTGACCAAAATGCCCTCCTTATGTTTTTTCATCTTTGCCACATGTCATTCTCTTATTGCTTCATATCCTTCCTACCCAAACTAAACTTTCTATTTGATATTTTCCCTTCAAATATGTACTTCATTATTTATTTAAGAAACTTATAAAATATAATCGAGAATTTTATTTTATTTTATTTTATTTTAATTTGAGTAAAGCATTATTATACTTTTTAAAATAATGTGATGGTGTAACGCACTGTGCAACAAAACAGTATGTACGCACCATTTACCGCATGAATGTAATCCATTTGCACATTGCAAATGTGATCTAACCTATTTAAGCAATGCATATGTTGATAAACTCATTTACACGGTGCAAATGCACGTCTAGCTTTGTAACGAGTCCTGATTACACATTACATGATATTTTTAAACTGTGCAAATGTGATGGTTAGGGTTTTAGGGTTAGAAAATTAGGGAAAATGAAGTGTATATGCGTTTTTTTGTTTTATTTATTAAACATTTAAATAAAAACATGAATTGACCAAAATACCCTTAAGTGAATAAACTTGACTGAAAATTTTAACCTGATTAGTACTAATGGACGTAGAGTGTAACAATTTTTGCAAATAAAGGATTGTGACTGTAATTATTGAAGTTAAAGGCTATCCGGTACAAACATAAAGGACAAAAAGTGTAATTTACCCAAAAGTTTATTATAATGGTGAAGTCTAATTACATTTGTCTCGTCTAACAAAAAAAAATTGTACACATGCACAAAGGGATAATGACATTTGTTTTAGAGAAAAATGCCCGGATAGTCCTTGTTGTTTGCCCATTTTTCACCTTTAGTCCATAACTTTCTAAAATTACAGCTATAGTCCCCAAATTTTGCAATTTCATTCCCAGAAAGTCCCTGGTGCAGATGGGGGTTAGTTTTTGGTGTTAGGTGGGTGCGAAATGACTAAAATACCCTTACTATTAAAAAATGTTATTAATTATCTATTTAAATATCTAATTAAAAGAAAGTAGGGTCCACTTATAGTTTATTTAAATATCTAATTAAACTAATACACCTGTCCTTCTTCTCCCTTCTCTCTTCCAACCACCACCACCACCACCACCACCCAACTCCCCACCTGCAACTTCTCCACCACCATCACCACCCACACCCAATTGAAAGAACTAGAATAGATCAAAGCAACACACCAATTACATAGCACATATTTGTTTTCTCCGAAAAGTGACATATACATTGATTTAACGACATAATGAACAAACATGAAGCATGAATGACAACTTGTCTAGCACTTTTGCAGTATGTAAGATAATTCTTTATTACTACACCAAGCGAAGAACTAACAGATCCTATCATCTCTGAAACCACCGACACAAAATCGTAATCAAAATTAGATCCGATAATCTCTTAAACTGCCGGAACAAGATCAGAATTAACAAATCCGATCATCTATGAAATCGTTGTTGATCAGTTCTGTTTAAACATGAGGGAAAACACGAAAACATACCTGTTATAGCAGACATTGCAGAGGAGAATCCAGTGAGAGACGATGCCATCGAGTTCGACATGTTTGTCAGTGTGATCTGGTTCCTCCTTAGGGTGCACAATAATGATGGTGATGATGAAACCGAATAAGGAGTTCGGTTTTGGAGAGGGAGGCCGAAATTGATGTTAAGATAATTAGGTTATGTGTCTAACCTTAGAACCTCTACATAAGTCTCCTTATATAAGCACCCAAGAGGAAACCTAATTAGTTAATAAGGGTAATATGGTCCATCAACAATTACCAACTAATTATTTAATAGGTTATTATATATTTTGATCTATATAATGTAAATGATTATAATGGCTATTAAATTAAATATTAAATCATAATATATTAGATAAGCCTGATCAGGAGTTAACACTCATTTTAGCCTTAAACAAGAATTATAGCAGAGAAATACAGCCGTTGAATCATTATGCGTTAGGACCCCCATTAGTCATATTATAGCCTTAATTTAAAACCTAATCGTTGTGATCAAAATACGCATAAGCCCTTTGTTTGATTTGTAACTTTATTTGTCTATATGCCATTATACCGGTTGAACATATTCTAAGAGACATACAAAATCAAACTGAGGAAATTTCATTAATCATAAAACATAAGCTAGTACAATATGCTAAACAAGGTCTTTACTAAATCCCATATTCCGAACATGTTCTTCGTAAACCTTAGGAGGGAGACCTTTAGTCATCGGATCCACAAGCATATCTTTAGTACTAATATACTCAATACAAAGATTATTTTCCTCAACTTGTTCACGTACGAACAGATATTTTGTATCGAGATATAAACCAGCTCCAGTCGAATTGTTACTATTCGAGAAACTAACGGCAGCTGAATTATCACAGTAAAGCTTCAATGGTCTAGAAATGGAATTAACGATTCTGAGTCCAGTGATCAGATTTCTAAGCAACATTCCATGACAGGTTGCGTTATAAACAACAATGTACTCTGCCATCATTGTGGAAGTTGTGGTCAACTGTTGTTTATGACTCTTCCATGAGATAGGTCCGCCTGCTAACATAAAGATATAGCTCGAAGTGGATTTCTTGTCATCTTTGCATTTGGCAAAGTCAGAATCAGAATAGCCTACCACTTCTAATTGATCACTTCTTCTATAAGTCAGTTTATATTCTTTTGTCCCTTGCTGATATCGAAGTACCTTCTTAGCTGCTTTCCAGTGATCTAGGCCATGATTAGTCTGATAACGACCTAGCATTCTAGAAATATAAGCGATATTTGGGCGAGTACAGACTTGAGAATACATCAGGCTCCTGACTACTGACGCGTAAGGTATCTGGCTCATTTGCTCCTTCTCAACCTCTGTTGTCGGACACTAGAATGAACCGATAACATCTCCCTTAACTACTGGAGCGACAGAGGGTTTGCACTGTTGCATGTTGTAACGTGTAAGGACACGATCTATGTAAGCCTTTTGAAACAATCCTAAGAACCCTTTGTGTCTATCTCGGTGAATTTCGATGCCAATGACGTAAGAAGCATCTCCAAGATCCTTCAAGTCGAAGTTATGCGAGAGTAACCGCTTCGACTCATGCAACATGTCTAAACTATTACTTGCCAATAGAATATCATATACGTAAAGGACAAGTATAGTAAAGTTGCTCCCACTCATCTTGAGGTAGGTGCATTGATCCACTTGATTCTTCATAAAACCTTGTTTCTTCATGACTTCATCAAACTTGAGGTACCACTGACGTGATGCTTGTTTTAACCCATAAATGGATTCCTTCAACTTACAGACTAGATGCTCCTGACCCTCAGGTTTAAAGCCTTCAGGTTGTTTTATGTAAACATCTTCGTCTAAGTCTCCATTAAGGAAAGCGGTTTTAACGTCCATCTGATGCAACTCTAAATCAAAATGAGCTACTAGGGCCATGACGATCCTTAATGAATCTTTACGAGAGACAGGTGAAAACGTCTCTTGATAATCAATTCCCTCTTTCTGAGTGTAGCCCTTTGCAACCAATCTCGCTTTGTAGCGTTCAACGTTCCCATTCGGATCCAGTTTTGTTTTGAACACCCATTTACATCCTACGGGTTTGACACTGTTGGGTAATTCTACCAAATCCCAAACATCATTTTTCTTCATGGATTCAAGCTCATCAATCATTGCTTTATTCCATTCAGAAAACTGATCACTTCTAATGGCTTCATTATAAGAGATAGGATCATTGAGCTTTCCGGGATCCATTTCAGTCAGGTAGGTAACATAATCATCCCAATTAGTAGGCCTTCTTTGCCTAGATGACCTCCTGAGTTGATTATCGGGTTCAGCATTGTCTTGGTTTTGAGCGTTTGATGTGCCTTCGTCATGAGGTATAATGGGTTCTGATTGTAGAGGTAAATTTGGAGTTGGTGCAGTAGCTTCAGGTACAGTAGTTGCATTGGGTACAAGAGGAGTAATCGGAGTAATGGTAAGCGACGAGTCTCCCCCCCCCCCCCGCGTCTTGTACTTCTTGCAATTCTTCATAAGGGTTGGTACTGCTCCCACTGATCTTGAAATCCTCCAAGAACGCAGCACGCTTGATTTCAACAATACGGGTGACATGGGAAGGACAATAGAAACGGTAACCCTTTGAGTTATCAGGATACCCGATAAAGAAACATGTAACTGTTTTAGGGTCAAGTCTCCTTAGGAAAGGATTGTAAAGTTTTGCTTCAGCAATGCAGCCCGATACTTTCATATATTTAAGACTCGGTTTCCTTCCTGTCCAAAGTTCATAAGCAGTTTTAGGGACATACTTAGAAGGAACTCTATTGAGTATATGAACAACTGCTTTTAACACTTCAGTCCAGAGGAATAATGGTAAATTAGTGTTGGCTAACATACTGCGCATCATGTTCATAAGGGTACGGTTTCTTCGTTCAGTGACACCGTTCTGCTAAGGTGTACCAGGCATGGTGTATTGGTTCACAATCCCCTGGCCCTTACAAAACTCATAAAATGGACCAGGAGCTTGACCCACATCAGTATGTCTTCCATAATATTCATCGCCTCTATCTGATCTCACAACTTTAATCTGACGATCTAATTGCTTTTCAACTTCAGCCTTATAATCTTTAAAAGTTGTAAGAGATTCTGATTTCTCCTTAATAAGATACAAGTACATGTAATGATAATAATCGTCAATGAAAGTGATAAATGAAGTATGTCCTGTTATGCCAGCGATTTGGTAGGGACCACTAATGTCAGTGTGAATGAGTTCTAATAAATTAGAGCTCCTAGTGGCACCTTTCTTATTCGCTAATGTCATTTTACCTTTAAGACATTTGACACATGTTCCAAAATCAGAGAAATCGAGAGGAGGTAAGACTTCGTCCTTTACGAGACGATGTAATCATTCTCTTGAGATGTGGCCTAAACATTGATGCCACAACATGGACGAAGTCTCTAAGTCTCGTTTCTCTTTCATCTTTGTGAGTGATTCATTAATGTTATATGACAACAAAGATTTGGAAAAATTATCATCTAGTTCTAATTTATAGAGACCACCATCCAGAATACCAGTACCATAAAGAAAAGAATCATAGAGGATTGAGAGTTTGCGATGACCATGGGAAACAATAAAACCATCCATGTCTAACTTTGGTCCTGATACAAGGTTCCGAGTTACCTCAGGAACATATAAGGTATCATAAAGTTTAATACATAAACCAGTTTTCATAAATAATTGTAATGTTCCAATGGCCTTCACTTCTAATTCTCGATCATCCCCAACCTTAAGCGTTCTTTGGTTTCTTTCCAGCTTCCGGATTGTAAGGAATCCCTGAGTTGAGTTGGTAACATGAACCATAGAACCAGAATCAAACCACCAAGAATTAGCAGGAACATTTAAATTATAGGACTCAAGTATCATAAAATAATCGTTACCTTTCTTATCCAGCCACTCCTTAAAGTCAGGACATTCCTTTTGCATATGTCCTGCCTTTTTACAAAACTTGCAGTGGATTCTTCCTAAGAAGTTCTTAGAGCTGGAAGGTGCACTTGTATTAGGATTGGGCCTTTGGACTTTTGAAGCATCCTTCCTCTGATGATTGTTCTTCCTTTTCTTAGAGTTGGAGGTGGTGAAGTTAGCAACATCAGTAGTGCGATCCATCCTCATACGCTCTTCCTCCTGTACGCACATAGCGACCAGCTCACTCATCGTCCATTTGTCATTCTAAGTGTTGTAATTGATCTTGAATGCTTCAAAGGACGAAGGAAGCGAAGTAATGATGAAATGAACGAGGAAACCATCACTGATTTCCATTTCCATCCCCTTCAGCTTATTGGCCATGTCATTCATCATCATGATGTGCTCACGAGTGCCGCTCCTCCCATCATACTTAGTTGTCACCAGCTTGAGGATAAGTGTACTAGCGTGTGCTTTAGACGTCCCCTTGAATTGCGCCTCCACAGAAGCCAGGTAGGTTTTAGCATCTTCAGAATCAGGAATAGCTCCTCTGATTGCATTGCTTATGGACTGCTTCATAAACATGAGAGACATGCGGTTACACCTAGTCCACTTTTCATGAGTCAACTGCTCAGCAGCAGTACTTTGAGGAGTAAGGTCCGCTGGCTTATTCTCTCTTAGAGCATAATCAAAGTCCAACAATCCAAGCGTAAGCATGAGAGCATCCTTCCATGTAGCAAAGTTATCACCAATCAAAGGTGGAATCCCGCAATTGGGTGCTGATAGTGGAAATAAGATGAGCATGTTATGATACTAAGAAAGTAGTTCTAATGTGATCTAAGGGCACGTTATACTAAGGTAGGCATAAATAATGACATTTTTTGTTATGAAGCTGTGATATTGTCTATTACTAACATCAAAATAATAGACTTAGTTAAATTTTACTTAAACGAAGACAAATCAGCTTTGTCCAGAAGTGTAATCATTTAAGCATGTGTGCAAAGTGATTGTAACAAATCAGCTTTGGCCAGAAATGATAAAATCACTTTAGTTATGCACTTGTTAAGTATGCTATACATGAATGAATTAAATGAGCTTTGGCCAGATATTAAGACATTCACGTATGTAATGCACACTCAACATAGCTTTCGTAATACTTGAACGATAAATAGATGTATCAAATCAGCTTTGGCCAGAAATGACACATCAGAAGCTCATTCAAGTTAAGCTATTTTGGTTTTGTAAAACATTATCTGATTCTGAATAATTAACTAAATATTTACAAAACCAATTATTTAATAGCAAACCACCTGTTAGTGTGGATCGAACTGCGGTGAGTTCACTAGGGGGGTGCATGGGGACAGTGTGGTCCCGCTTGGGGTTCGGGGCGGAACCCCGAGCAAAATTTTAGTTCATATTAACTGCTTTATAAAGTAATAGGATTTCGAATAAGTCTTGACATTTTATTAATAGTCATGATTTCGAATGAATTATGTCTTGGATTCATCCGAGATGAATGATTTCGAATCATCTCGGACTATCCGAGATGGATGAGTTCGAATGATCTCGGATGTGTCCAAGACGCGTAAGTCGAATGATCTCGGATGATCTTGGATGTGTCCAACTCTCATGATTTCAGATGAATTATGTCTTGGATTCATCCGAGATGGTGATGTTTAGTTCGAGATGATCCGAGACCCTTAGTTCGAGATGGTCCGAGATGATCAAGCAGTTGTTGATTCGTGATGGACGAACAGATATTCATCCGAGATGACCAGTTCGTGATGATCTCGGATTCATCCGAGATGTGTTCCTCAAGCTGCAAAATCCTTAATTTAGGCAGTTAATAGTTGATAAGATTGAAAATCCGAAATTTTAGGGATTATGGGATTAAGTTTCCTGTTTAAATATTAATTATATTTATCTGTTTATTTCGAAAATTATATTCATTTATAGAAAAACAGATTTTCGAAACTTTTAAGTAGATAAAATAGATCAAAACAGGAACAAACACCCAATAATCCGAATTCATTCCAAAACTAAGGGAATTTTTTTCGAATTTTCTCATGAACATGTGATGAACCCTAAAATAAAACATTCAAACAATCATCCGAAATCTGGAAATTATTATACATTTAAACAGATTTCTGAACGGTTATTATGACATGTGATTTCGGAACAATAATGATGGATGAACATATGATCCGAGGCGTATCCGAGATGCACGATTCAGATCCTGGATGGTATCTCGGATGGTAAAAACCGAATTTTATTAGGGTTTTCAAATTCTGTTTTCCAGTTTTTTTATTCCAGATTTATGGATACAAAACAGAACTGATTAATCAACATATGCTCTGATACCACATGTTGATAAGTTCTGTTTAAACATGAGGGAAAACATGAAAACATACCTGTTACAGCAGATAGTGCAGAGGAGAATCCAGTGAGAGATGATGCCATCGAGTTCGACATGTTTGTCATTGTGATCTAGTTCCTCATTAGGATGCAAACTAATGATGGTGATGATGAAACCGAATAGGGAGTTCGGTCTTGGAGAGGGAGGCCGAAATTGATGTTAAGATAATTTGGTTATGTGTCTAACCTTAGAACCTCTACATAAGTCTCCTCGAGGAAACATAATTAGTTAATAAGGGTAATATGGTCCATCAACAATTACCAACTAATTATTTAATAGGTTGTTATATATTTTGATCTATATAATGTAAATGATTATAATGGCTATTAGATTAAATATTAAATCATAATATATTTAATCTTACAACCGTCGGAAAGAGGTCGGATTTAAAATTAGCAGATCGGATCATCTCTGAAACGACTGGAACGAGATCAACACAAAATTAACATATCTGATCATCTCTGAAACCGCCAGAACGAGATCGGAATTCGTTGTGAAAACTTGGGTTGTAAGTAAAACTTGTTCTTTTTCTGAAGATGTGTCTCAGTGTTTTAAATGAAGATCCCCTTTGAATAAAAAATAGAACAAAATAAGGTATTTTTCAAAACATTTTTGATTATAAGGTGGTGGAGAAGTTGCAGGTGGGGATGTGGTGGTGGTGAGTGGAAGAGAGAAGAAGGTGTTTTATTTTAGGGGTGACTTTGTAGAATAGTAACCAAGTTTTAAAAGTGTTCCAATTAGGTCACTCAAGTTTCAAAAGTGTTCCAATCAGGTCATTCAACATTCGTTCTTCATTAAAATTAAGGGTTTTTTTATCCATTTCATAGGTAACCGTGGCGATGTGGATTTTTGTTTCTTTTTTCTCTTTTATTTGATGCTAACTGTCACACCCTGACTTTTGCGGAAGCGTATTGTGTGTGACTTGTTCAATATCATTGCATTAAATCATAATAAACAACTATATGATCAAAACGATGTTCATCCATTCATTAAGTTTAAAATATTACAAACACCAGTCATTTAAGTTTCAAACAACACAACCTTTGACTAAGTTACAAACCAACAAAAGTGGATGACATCTAACTTGGAATTTACTTCTAGAAACAACACCAGAGCCCAAAATCCAACTTGTTTCCTGAAATACATGTAATTTTGAAAACATCAACAAAATTTGAGCGAGTTCATGCATTTTGTATGAGTACTGGTAAACTTGTAAACATTTGAGAGACTCCTTTGAAAACAGGTATGAAAAGCGTCTATGAACAGATCAAATTAATGTTTTGCAAGGACATTAATGAATGTGAAGACATAGGGAGTACTCATTATGAGTATACTTTTGTCCTTGTCTAATCCCCTCAACTGTGTCGAATTCCCCTCGACTGAGTCAAATTCGCCTTGACTGTGTCAAATTCCCTTGAATGTATCAAATCACCTTGACTGTGTCAAATCACCCTTGACCGTTGTCGAATCACCTCGACTGGGACACTAAAGCACTCTAAGTGATCACAAAAGGACCATGAGTGGGGCTCGGCCGTACCCGTTAGATCTAACCTATGTCCAAGAATCTTATGAGAGTTATTGGCATTTCAATTTCAATTTATGCTCACATGATCTAATAGTTCATTACATAGCCAAATCATACCATTTGAACATTCGTAACATGTATTCCATCCCGAGAGTTATAAATCCGAAAACAGTTAAGAGAAAAGGGGGACATGAACTCACAAGTTTGCGTCCTGCTATCTCGTATGCTCAAGGTCCTTCTATGAGTCGTACAACTACCTACACACGTGCCATGGTTTATTAGACGTTTAGGTCGTGTAACGACTCTTTGTCTTAGTTGTTCATTAAGACTTGTTTTGGAAATCTTGGTGTATTCTGAGTTACATCATTGATGTATATTATAATGTTCCAAGGTATATAATTATTTGTTAAAATAATAAATATTTTAACTTAAATTATATTTATTAAATTTTTGGAATATTAGTTAAAACAATATATTCCAACTTGGTATATCATGCAGTTATGCGTATGTGTTCTCCCAAGGATGGGTATAGTCATACTTGTGTATATTAGACTTGTGTATTTGCCAAGTATTGGTGGCGTATTTCGGTGTATATTTATACGTACGAGGATACGTATTCTTATTGTGTTTATTAAGTATTCTTATACTTAATTTTTGTATTAATTTTTCCGGAATAATATTTCTAATAAAAATATATATTCTCAAAATATATATTTTAAGAAACTTACATAGAAAATTATTTATAATTTTTCCTTTGGCAAAAATAATTGTATTTTCGTTTAAACCTCAAAAATAATATATTTCAAGTTTAACTTAGAAAAAATATATATATAAATCTATTTTTCACCCACAAATAATGTACTCTATGTTTATTTAAGAAAATATATATTTTCTCCCAAAAATAATATATCTTCTAATAATTTCAAGAAAACATATATATTTGTCCTTACCCAAAAATAATATATTTTCTTCTTGTCAAAAATTTGATTTATTTTATAATACTTATGAAAGTCATATTTTTGTTCTCTTGGTTTCCAAAATACCGTTTACCAAACTATGCTTACGAATCTAATTCCGGAATATTTATTGTAAATTATATTCCTTGTTCGGTTTCTCCAATATTTTTGGGTATAATTTGTATATTTATTTCTTGGAATTTTTGGTAATATTTAGTATTGTATTTCTTGGTATTTTGGTGAGTTATATTATTTCAAGCCCTAAAATAAGATAACTAATACACATAACATACAAATAATTACACACATGGTGATATCTAAATGAATATTCTCCTAAATACATATTTAGTCACTTTTATTAACAAAAACCAAACAAAAATTATGGCAAATTTTATATGAAAACCATGGTAAAAATTCACTTGTAACTATTTGTTTAAAAATATTTTTCTAAGTGTTTAATTTCTAGAAATTTTTTGCCATAGTTTCCCCTTAAAAATGGAGGTTTCCATGCTTTCAAAGCATATCATTTTCTTTTGAAATCATCACAATTCATCAACAAAGTAAACAATACTTACCAAGTGCCAAAATCAAGCCATAATCACTACTTCATGAACTTGAAAATTTATAAAAATTTGTAGTAACTTGGTAGTGTGTTTAGTAAGCTTAGTTACCCTTTAAAGTGTGGTTGTTTATTTAAAAACATCATTCTTGAAGAATTTAGATGTTTACAACTTGTAAAATAATTTTCTAAAAATATTTCTTCTTGAATTTTTCTTGTTAAATACATGTTTCTACACTTGATTAACCACTAAAAATGTGATCAGTTTCTTTAAGAACCAAGTTTATGTAAATCTTGTATTTTAACTTAGTTTCTTGAGAAATCTATCTTTGAAATCATCATTCTACAAGTCTTATAACATGTTTCATACTTCATTATACATAAAAACAACTTCATCTTTCAAGTTCATGTTTACATAAAGGATGATCATTATGATTTCTTCAAGATCCATCCTTATACTTGCTAGATCATGTGTTTAATCATCATCTAGCAAGGTTATTATGATGATCAACATCATAAACATAAGAAACCAACAATCAAGTATACTACATACACTTAAAACAACTTGTTCTTCATGTATTTAAGCTTTTTATTCATGTTTATGCTTATGTTTTCTTGAGGTTCTTTAGATTAACATGACACATAACACTTTAACCATCAAAATCATGAGTAAAAATAAGATCAAAGAGTCTTACTACTAGCACTAAGGCTAGGGAAGAACAAGAAGCAAGATGATGAAGAAAATAGGTGGTTAATAGTTCCTAGTGAAGGTCCTTCCAATTCCGTTGCTTCCCACCTTCTTAGATATTCTTGAGACACCTTAGAATCACCTTTGATTGGAGGATGGAAGCTAAAAAATGATGGTGATGGTGTGCTTGGTTTGAGCCGTAAGTTAGAGGGAAGGAAGAGAGGAGATGGTGAAGGTTGTAAGTGTTAGAATGAAATGGGTTATGTTTGGTGGTTTTTATAAAAATGTCTTCCAACATCTTTTTATTCCTTGGTCCATATGTTTCATAATCTCTAGACATATCACTTAAAATATTGAAATAAAATCCACCATGTGGGACCCATGTCCCAACCGGTTATGGGGGGGGGGGGGTATGTGGTTGTGCTTCAAGTATTAATTACTTCATTCTAGTTAGATTCCAAGTATTAAATTTAGGGATTGTTTAGTGTTTATAAGAGGTAATATGATATTCGGTGACCATAACTAGCTTCACAACACTAAAACAATGTTTCTAGTGAAAATTTGGTGTTTCGGGTAGTGTCCGGTTGTTGGTTGGTTACCGGTTCGTTAAGGTGCTAAATTACGCAGTTTAGTGTGCTTTATGTAGTCTTTTATGACAGTTTTGATTCCCGGCACCTATGAAGGTATTCTGGGCCATTAAACCATAATTCTGCATTATATTTAGATGTTAAAAAGCTGAATTTTGCTGATTTTTATTTTCTGCAGAATTCTGCAGTTTTAGTCTGATCTGGCACTTTCCGGCACCTAATTCATCAATATGAAGGCAGTTTTGTAATCCCTACTTTACTACACACTATTCTAATGTAACACTTGGTTCCGGGGCTCATTCTGTGTCTTAATTTCATGTCTGCCTGAGTACTGAACTCCCGTCAGTACTTTTAGTTTGTCTGATAATTGTGCTAATTTTGTTCTGTGCTTTAAGTAAACCACACTGTGTTGCATGTAATGAAGATAAACAATCTTGCAACATGAAATGCCTTTGTATGTTTATGACAGTAATCAGAAATTCATTCATCTAGTTAATTCATTCATGCACAGTCATTAAAGCACATATTACTGTTTATTATTGTACGACACACATGGAAAAATACCAGTTGTCACACTAACGTCGAGTGATGACGTGGATTGTAACTTGTTTTTTTTTAATTTTTAATGTAATTAAATGGTTTTTATTTTTAATAAATATAATTTCATATATTAAAATAATTCGAGCTCAGCATCTTATACTCCATTTTTTTTCTTGACACGTGGAAAAAATGACATGGCTCGATTTGAATGATAAGTTATCTAATTGGGACAAAAACGACATCAGTGACCTAATTAGAACACTTTTAAAACTTTGTTACTATTCTGTGAAATTTTCCCTATATTTTATTTAGATATTAAAATAGATTATAAAGTGGGCCTCACTTTCTTTTAATTAGATATTTAAATAGATAATTAATAACATTTTTTATTAGTAAGGGTATTTAGGTCATTTCATACCCACTTAACTGGACAAACTAACCCTCATCCACGCTAGGGACTATCCTGGAACGAAATTGTAAAAGTTGGGCACTATAGATGTAATTTTAGAAAGTTAGGGACTAAAGATGAAAAATGGGCAAACCACAAGGACTATCCGAGCGTTTTTCTCTTTGTTTTATATTGATAGAAAACATAAATATGAACATCGGTATTGGCGCTAATATTGTTCGATCGATATCGGTTGGGTACAATATCAGTATCGTTATTGTACCGGTACTCGATATAGTTTACCATACCAAAAGTTACTTTAATTTTAATACAAGTCTGTTGTTAATAAGATAAGATTTTTAGTGAATGTTAACAAAAAAGCTTTCTGGTACTTGTACCGAACATATCGAAATAGAAAATGAGTTAAAACGCAAGCCGAAGATCGTACCAATTATGGCGGTGCAATACCAGTTTGGTACCAACAGTGCAAAATACCAAAAAATATTGAAACCAACTAGCATTGAAACCAAATAACCATAAAAAATGAACATTTTTTGTGGATACGATGTTCGATTCGATACAATAGTATTACGGTACCAATACATTAATGATACTTCATATGCTTATGATACAAAAACATATTTTATTTTGAATAAAACTCCGTCTTAACTACAATTTATATCTGAACCTTGACAGAAAAAATAAACATAACTTCGTATTTATATACATTTAAAAAAACGAATGCAAGTTATTATAAAAAAGTTTAACTTAAATGATAAATTAACTACCATGTAAAATAACAAACAAACAAACTTCAAGCAATCACATGAATTAATTAATTATTAATTAATTAATTAACTATATATAATTGCTAAGTGATCATTAATAGTATTTTGCATGCATTGGTTAATGGTGATGTTTAGCCAATCAATGGATGTCACATAACATTCATTAATTTTTTTTAATCTTTACATGCTGCATATTTAAGATATATACTTATAGAAGTGTTTAAACTTTCATGCTACATATTTAAGATATATGCTTAGTGTAACACCCCGTGTTTCGAAAGTCAAAGTCAAGATTGAAGTCAAAGGAAGAAAAGATTGCTAATTGCGATCTGTCACTCCTTGCTCAACTCCTGTTTTGACTTCTTTGACTTGTAATCGAATCTATTTATTTATTTGCTTTAGTTGTATTATGTGGAGTATCTATTAATAATCAAGGTTTAATCGCATATTTATCGTTAATCAATTTATCGCTAATCGCTATCGCATTCGCAATTCGAATTATGTGTTCTGGATATTGTTTTACGTGTGTGTGTGCCTTTTATGTGTTATGCATGTTATGTTTATGTTGAGGTGTTAATCGCAATCGCAATCTATCGCATCGCAATCGAATCGCAAACGCTAAACGAAAGTTAATTATAGTGATTATATGTTAGATATAGTAGTTATGTTATTTGTGTAACTAATGGGTAATACTATCGCACCGCTCGCTCGAATCGCATCGCAACGCTCAACACGCGAATCGAAACGACAAAACTCGCCGCGCCGAACACCAGGATCGAATGTCCATCCGATCGGATTGTCATCCTGTAACACCTCGTAAAATCACGTCCAATGATGTATTGACACGTGTAATAAACCCTAATGAAGTCAAATGTTGAATTTAAGGGACTAATTTTTTCGAAAAATCTAAAACCTTGATTATGAAAGGACTGGAAGTGTTAACATACCAGAAATAAGTTTTGGAATAACCTCGTACGGTATTTATATTCACAAATGAGCCACTTGTTGATCGAGTGTAGCCGTTCGCGTAATTAATTGAAAGTTTGCGCAATGAAGGGTTAAAAGCGTCAACATGTTAATTCTGACCTCTGAGTGACCTTTTAACAAACCAGGAGCTTCATGATATTTGAATATACTCTTGGGAATGCCAATTATTGGCCGTCTAAGGTTTTTATGCCTATAAGTAAAGTTACGCGCAACTTTGCAAGTTAGAGGGACTAAAAGTGTCAATATGTTAATTATACCTCTGAATGACCTTTTAGCGAACCTGAAGCATCATAATGCTTAATAATACTCTCAAGAATTCCTAATATGGATTAGATGAGGCTTCGATGCTATTAAACGATGATATGCACAAGTTTACGCATTAGAGGGACCTAAAGCGTCAACTTTTGAATCTACGCCTTTTGGTAACCATTTAAGCAATCGAGAGCATAGAAATAATTAAACCCATGCTTGGGAATGCCCATTATGGGCCATGGAAGGCTTGGATATCATTAAACGACATTTCGCGCTACTTTGTGCGATTAAAGGACTATTTGCGTCAAACTGTGAAAGTATGCCGATTCGTATGATAACGGACCTTCCGGAATATGACCATGAGTTAAACATGCTCTAATTATCCTTTATATAGCTTAGATATAGATTTAGAGGTGTTTGGTGCGCAAAAATAAACTTTTAAGTCATGCAGGGACTAAAAGTGTCAAAAGGTGCACAAGTTTGCATTTTCGCGCATATCTTGCATTCTGAATATATCCGGACACCCAAAATTTATGTAAGCATTAAAATATTTTATTTTAGTGTTCGGCATGATAAAATTTCATTCGTCGCGTAATTTGGATCGTTTTTCGCACCCGGTCGTGTTTCGTCGTAATTAGACGAACAACGCGATCATACGGCCAAACGAACCGACATCCGACATGTTTTCAAGCATGTTTCATGTCCCCTATGTTTAGGCATCATAGTAGAGCCTTGAAATGAGGTTAACGGGCCTTAGATGTGTCAGAAACACATTTATATGATTACAGGGACCAAATCTGCCATTTCAGAAACATGTGTTGCTGGGCTGGACTGTTTGTTGGTGCACGGAATGTCTGTTGACTTCATCTGCATTAATTCTTAGGTCAAGATAAGTCAATATTGGAGCTTGAAAGTCAAAATTAGGGTTTAATGATGTAATTTCGCTTATATGAACATTTAGTAGGTGATTTCGCTCTTAGGTACTAGGTGGTTTCGCTCATATGGTCACCTGGTGGTTTCGCTTATGTGTCAACATGGGGTTTCGCTTATATGGTCATGCCATATGAGCGAAATCAGCCACATCTATAAATACCTTAGTGTGTGATCTCATTTGTAAATTGGAGCGAAACCTAGTCATGCTTGTGGTGTCGAAACTCTGTCAAATTGTATTCAAAAAGCATCAATAGAGAAGAATTTGAAAGAGAAAAGCTGTTGTTACTTTGTATACACTGATTCCGCCTTTGTACACAAAGATGAACTGCCTTGACTGACTTTTTAGGGTCGCAAACCGGTCCAACAAGTGGTATCAGAGCTTCAGGACGAGGAGTTCATACTACTACAGCTGATTCGACCAAATTCTCTCATTTCTACTCACTTTCTATCATATTTTTTCGATTTGAACTGGTTCCTACGGTTGAAATGACCTGATTTTTGAGTATTACGTGTGAAACATACAATTAACAAACCCTAGAAAGAATCAGTTTAAAATACGGATTAAAAATGGTAAAAATCAACTAAAAACTAGGTTTCGCTTATTTGGTATTCGAAGAGATTTCGCTTATAAGTCACCTTAGTTTCGCTTTTTCGGACATAAAGTGCTTGATTTCGCTTATCCGAACAATCTAGTTTCGCTAATAAGGACATAAACTTAGTTTCGCTTATACGAACATACCTAGTTTCGCTCATACGGACAAACTAGGGTTTCGCTCAAAAGGACATTCAACTTGATTTCGCTTTTAGGAACATATAGCTGATTTCGCTTATCAAGTCATTGACTGATTTCGTTTATTGTGACAAAATAGTGATTTCGCTTGTATTTCAGATTACTTGATATTGTTTAAACTGATTGAGTTTGTTTGTTTGCTCTCAGGTGTTTGAAGATGTCAAGCAGTGAGTTTGATCCTGATAGATGGTGGAAAATAGATTACGCAAGGTGGGAAATCGGAAAATTAAGTGAACCATTCAAAGAAGCCCAGAGAGCTAAAAGATGGAATGAAGAGTTGGAATGTTACATGGATCCACGGGGTAATCCAATTGTTGACCCATCAAAGGTGGATTTTGAAGCTGTAACAAATTTGATTCCAAGGCAGGCTACTTTCAACACACGAAGGTTATCTGATAAAACATATCTGCCTGATTTGGAGAAGAAGATAAGAGAGGTTTGTGAAGCAAGTCTACCGAAGGTGGTAGAAATGAAGAAGCGAAAAGAAGAAGAATTGAAAAAGATGGTTGAAGATTTGAAGAAGATAGCTTTAGAGGAAGTCAAAGTGGAAACAGTAAAAACTGAGAAAGAGAAAGAAGATGTTACTAAAAAACAGCAGGTTTTTGAAGAAGTAATTTCAAAGAAAGAAGAATCTGAAAAGTTTGTATCTGTGAAATCTGAACCAGTGATTAAGAAAGAGATTGCAGAAGACACATCAGTCTTTGAGATTGTTCAGAAGGAGAAGAAACAGATTGAAGATATTCAAACTTTGAAAGATGAAAAGAAAGCTGATGATGAACAGATTTTGGAGTTGCGCTTGAAATGCGAAAAACTAAAATCTGAAAACGACAAACTTTTGAAGAATATTGAGAGTTTGTCATTAGAAAACAAAAATTTTAAAGAAAAAGAAAATGTTTTTGAAAATGAAAAATTAAAGATTGAAAAAGATGTTCAAAGTCAAATGAAGGTTTTAGAAGATGAAAAATCTGTTATTTTTAAAAATAATCTCGAAAAAAAATGTGCAATAAATTCTCATCTTGATAAAATCATTCAACTTGAGCATGAAGCCGAAGGTAATAGAAAGAAAATTACTGATTTAGAAAACAAGTTGAAAAGTTTTGTGACTTCTGCACCATATGTGTGTCCAAAACCAATCAACGTTGTTCCAATAAGTGACAATGTCACAAATTTTGACAAAGTCAAAATTGAAAATTGTGATGAAATATCTGATGATGAAAAAGAAAAAGAAAAGAAAAGAAAAAGATTTTTAGATTTACAAGAAAAATTTCAAAATACTGTTTTGCAATCTACTGAAATAGGTGAATGCTCAAAGCAAAAACCTGTTAAGAAGAATGCAGAACAGAAACAAAAAGATAAAAATTTGAAAGACTTCAAAATTGAAAATAAAAGCTCATCAGATAAGTCATCCAATCATTATCAAAAATCACAAAAATTTAAAAATGAAAACTCACAAAATGTTGGTAATAAGTGGTGCAGGTTTGACCACAGTGCTCAAAAGCCAAATCCAGCATTGAAGAGGAGAAATGACTATAACCAAGCCAAACAATGTTATGATCTGAAGGTTTGGACTGATAGAAGTGGATGGTACGATAACAGAGTGTGCTACACCTGTGGTGTGAGAGGACACATTGCTGTTAACTGCCAGAATTGGAATTATGAAACAAGAAGATGCTATAATTGTCATATCAGAGGACATATTGCCAGAGATTGCCCAAGGAGATCAATGGGAAGATCGAGGGTTGAATCTCAAAGAATGGAAAAGAAACCAGTCAACGTCAAGCCCAAAGAACAGAAGGTTCAAGAACCTAAAGTTCAAGAAAAGAAAGTGAAGCTTTCTCAGGGGCAGAAAGACAGACTGAGGAAGAAGAGGAAGAAGGCAAGAGAATATCTGGAGAAAATTTTTTCTTCGGGTTCACCGGACAGATTGAATAAGAGTTCTGATGAATCAACTAACTTGATTGCAAAGTCAAGCAAGATGAATTCATCGGATATAAATCTGAGGACGAAAGAAGAAAAGAAGAAGAAGAAAATGGTCGGCGATGAATCTGATGTGTTAAAGTCAGACAAGCCACCATCAGGCAATGAATCTGACAGGTCAAAGTCAGACAAGCCATATTCAGGCAATGATTCTGGTTCCTTAAAGCCAGAAGAGCCGGTAGTTGAGGTAAAATCTGAGAATTCAGGTTTAACAATGGATGATGAAAATTTTCCATCATTGTTGAACAAGAATTCAAAATCACCCAAGGCTGGTCAGGCTTGGGTGAATCTTTTCAAATAGAAAAAACTGACTTGCCGGAGTTCCCAGGTTGATAATGTTGGACTCTGTATGCCCAAGACACATATTAAATTGATGTGGCTAGTACGCTATGATCCAAGTCGAGTCATACCCAATAACAAGCTAGACAAACACTTACAATATTATTTATTTGTGATATGATCAAACAAATAAATATTAACACTTACAATATTTAGAAATTGGTTTTCTAAATAATTGCACTTGACAAACTAATAAATTATATGGATAATTTATTTTGAGAGAATATTTTATTTTGTTATTTAATGGGTTAAATAACATAATAAAAGTTGTACAAGTCTTATAACATATGTTGTTATATTTTATAAAAGTTATAAAATACATATATATATAAGACTTATATATTATTTAAAAGAAAATTGTTTTTTTTTAACTCTAGGCCGCCACCCCCCCCCCCACATGGAGTCTTCCCAAGATCTTTGGTCCAATGTGGTTTCATGCAATTTTGCATGTGTAAGACACCATTTGATTGGGTGGTCTTCCCAAGCCCTTTTGTCCAATGAGAATACATGCATTTGCATGTGCTAGAGGTTTGGCGATTGGGTGAAAATGGTGGCAAGATTCTCTCAAGTATTATAACTAATTTTGTTGCAAAAATTAGAGAATACACACTTGAAGAAGCTCTCAAAATCGGTCATGTATGGGTGATTTTGAAGGGACTTTAAAGATCAAATATCAAGTGCAAAACTCCAAGAAAACACTCTCATAATTTCGGCCAAGGGTAGGGCTTCAAAGGTTTTAATTTTACAAGTTATTTCAAGTGAAAAATCACCTTTGTTCTCTCTCTAAAAATCAGCCATAAGAAGGTTTCCAAGAGTTGGTTTCAAGAGAGGTTTTAGTGAGTTCATAAGTGTAGAAATCCTAGCTAAACATGAGGTGTTTGTTGGAAGGCTTGGGGTATACGAGCTTGAGGTCTTCTACACTTGAAGGCAACCATTCAAGAAGCATCATCTTCTTCATATCCTCTACTCCTTGGAAGGTAGTATTCTAAACACCCTATGGTTGTATATGATAGTATGCATCTTCATATATGGATCCGGGTTTTGGGATTTTGCATATAAATGGTTTTATATCTTATAAAAGTAACATGTTTTAAAATAAATACTCCGCTGCGTTTTAATTTTATACGGATAAAATTACTTTGATGAACATGGTAAAAACCCAACAGTGGCATCAGAGCCGCTTATATGAGTGCATGCTTCAATAGACTTAAAATTTTCGGGTTTCGGGTTTGATGAAAACCCTATGGCCGAAATTTTAAGTATGGTTATCCCTTTGTTTTTCAAGATTATATTCTTACATGCATAAATGAACCTTGAAAAATTATTTCATATGGATGATTTGTTTGTTTGGACAAAACTTACCTTTTCGGTTTTTTGGACATAGCCGAAAATGGTTATTAAAAGGGAACCATTTTTTTTATGCTTTTTGAAATTAATATATATATATATATTTGGATATATATTTTGGTGCATATAACCTAGCCATGACCTTGTGTTGAATAATTGTGTTGTGATTTATTTATTAATTATTCAATGGGTTGTAATAATTATTATTTTGTCTTCCATTTGTAAAAATATGTAATTTATTTATTTTCATTTGGTATGTAAGTAAATAGATTAGATGCATTTATTTTACTAGAAAAATGTATTAGGATACTTTTATGTAAAAGAAGATGCACACAAAAATGCGGTTTTGGGTTTTGCCAATTTCGGGCATAAAGGACTTCATAGTTCTTAACGGGATTTTAGCCCGATAACCAAAACACATTTTTGAAGTCCAAAGGAGTTTGGAGCTGAATTTAAAAGACATTTGGAAGCTCAAAGAAGTGAAGAAATCACAACACAAGATGAAGACTTGAAGCATTTGGATGCGGGATCAAGTGGGAGTTCACCGACACTTTTTTTTGTGTCTATCTTCACCCTTTAGGAAGGACCTTTTGACACACTTGTTTCGGCTAACAAGTGTGGTCAAAATAGTTGGTTATGGTTATGCACCTAATGATATGTGTGTCGTGCTTGTGTGGTTTTTTATTTGTTGTTTGATGATATTTGGATATGCATGCTTAACAAACTAATAATCAACAACAAGCTTAAAATTGGTTCTTTAAAAGATCATTAAAATTGGTTAATAAAAGGTTATTAAAAATTAATGATTTTATAATAAAATGGGTTTTATTAAAAAGAACCTTGAAAATTTGTTTCACAAAAGTACCAAGGATTTGAATGCATGCAAATGTATGGTACATAAAGTTTTCTAAACTAGAATTTTTGAAAACTCAAAAATCCCTTTTATAAAACAAGTCAAACACCATCCTTTTATACAACACTCGAATCACTTGGGAACTCTTTTGTGGGATAAAGGTCACCTAACCATATTTGAGGGAACTTGTATATTCGAGGTGGGTTTACCATGTTTGTGGGATAAAGGTCACCTAACCACTTATGTGTATAAACTCACACGTGTGTGTAAGTTGGATGACTTGATTTGGAAACCATGAACTTAGGGTCACCGAAGCATGGGGAACAAAGGTGTTGATGGGATTAAACATGCCAACTAAACATAAAGATGTTTAACCGATCCCATATGGCTAGAAGTTGCAAAGAGTTGCAATTGTCAAACGTTGACTACCTTGTTAATTTAAATAGAGGGATAAAGGTCACCTAACCAATATTTAAATGTAACGTTGGATTCTAGATTTTGATTATTAATTGTCTATGAGAAACAAAGGGTATTAATGATTAAAATATAATAATATCGAAAATACTAAAATTGAACCTTGTTAAATTTTGTAGATGGCCGCTAACAATATTACCCAAACCGTCCGTAACCTATCACTAGAAAACGATCCTAATCCCGATGAACATCTTATGGAAGATAAGGATGCCTATAACGATTGGATTAAGTATATCAAGGATACTACGCAAGCCTCTTGCCTCATGTTAGGAATTATGATTTCCGAGATTCAAAAGGATTTTGAACATCATGAGCATACGACATGATTACCCAATTGTAGGAAATGTTCCTAAGGGGAGAACACTTCGAAACAGTTCGAGCGCTTCATGCATGTCGAATGGAGGAAACCCAATCGGACTCATCTTATGTCTTTAAGATGAAAAGCCATATTGATCACCTCGAAAGGCTCGATATGGATAAAAGGATTTTATCCATTCTAACGATCAATGAGGGTGGCAACAAGAAAGGGCATCACCCCGACACCAAAGCAAATGTTGCAAATGGAAACGGGTAATTCAAAGGAAATGATTAGAAAGACTAAAGCGAAACCACCGAAACCAAAAGAGAGGAAGGAAAAGGTTGCCATAAACAATCCATGCTTTGAGTGTGGTGAGATAGGGCATTTAAATAGGAATTGTCCAACCTATCTCAGATAGTTGAAAAACAAGAGGGATGCTAGGCAAACCTCAGGTACAATCTTGATGATACATATTGACCTTAATGTTATTTCTTTTAACACATGGGTATTAGATACCAGATGTGGAACTCATGTTTGCAATTCGTTGCAAAAGGTTCAAAAGAAATAAACATTACAAGAAAGGAGACTATGTTTTGAAACTTCCAAATAATTTGGAAATTGTTTTTAAAATGTTTTGAATGCTCCTAGTTTGACTAGGAACATTATTTAAGTTTCCCTTTTGAGACAATATGTTTTGATTTAAAGTTTGTAAACAATGACATTTATATTTCGATGAATGACATGTTTTACTTTAAAACTATGCCTTCAAATGGTAGTTATGAATTGGTTCATAATTTGATAGTTCAATGTACCAAGCAATCACCAACAAACTCAAAATGGATTTGAGTGAGATTTATCTTTGGCATTATCGCCTTGGTCATATAAACAGATGTCGCATGTAAACACTTCGAAAGAATGATCTTTTTGGAAACAAATGAAATTGGTTCATTTGATACATGTGAATCTTGTTTACAAGGTAAAATGACTAAGAAACCCTTTAGTGGGAAAGGGCAATAGATTTCTTAGGTATCATACATTCGAATGTATGTGATCCTTTTAAGCCAATGACTAGGAATGGTGATAGATACTTCATTACTTTAACCGACAACTATAGTTGTTATGGTTATGTGTACTTGACACAAAGAAGAAGTTTTGAAACGTTCAGAATCTTCAAAAGGTGAAGTACAAAATCAACTCTTTTAAAGTTCTTCGTTTTGATAGAGGAGGAATCGAACTCTATTAGATATGGTTCGATCCATGATGGCTAGGAGCGCATTATCTCTATCACTTTGGGGTTACGCTTTGCTCTCCGTGGCCCATATGGCCCCAACCAAGAAAGTGGATACGACGTCTTTTGAAATATGACATGGAAGGGCTCCATCATTATCATATTTAAAAGGTATGGGTTGTGAAGCTTATGTGAAGCAATACACCCCAAACAAATAAAAGTACGATCCACTAAGTGTATCTTTGCAGGATATCCTAAAGATGGTATAGGATATTAATTCTACGATCCAACAGAGCAAAAGGTATTTGCTGCTCGAAAGGCTAAGTTCTTGGAAGCTAAGTTCCTTGTGGAAGGAATTAGTAGAACAGTGGAACTTGATAAGGATCGAGAACCACAAGCCGATACACGATTGGTTGCTACTAGCACTCAACAAGAGGATTGTTGAAAACGATCAAGTGGTTGATCATTACACACAAAACGTTCACAGATCTGGTAGAATAAGTAGTCCACCTGAAAGATATGATTTTTTCATGGATGGATGCTACGTGGTAGATTCGGGTGAACCTACCACATACCATGATGCAATGTCAAAATCCGATTGCGATAAATGGCTTGAGGCTATGAACGTAGAGATGCAATCCATGTATGACAACCAAGTTTGGGAATTGGTTGTAGCACCTCTTAATTCCAAAGTGGTTGGAAGTAAGTGGGTTTTCAGGAAGAAAACCGATATGCATGGTAACTTGAATACTTGTATAGCGAGACTTGTAGCAAAAGGTTTCACTCAAACTCAAAGGGTTGATTATGATGAGACCTTCTCGCCCGTGGCGATGCTAAAGTCAACTAGGATATCATTTGCCATACTTGCACAATATGATTATGAGATTTGGCAAATGGATGTCAAAACGGCTTTCCTTAATGGATATCTTGAAAAAGATGTCTATATGGTTCAGCCTGAAGGTTTTGTCGATCCTAAACATCCTAACAAAATATGCAAGTTAAAGAAATCAATCTATAGATTGAAACAAGCATCTAGAAATTGAAATCACCGTTTTGATGAAGAGATTAGGGAATATGGATTCATCAAGAACGTCGATAAATCTTGTGTATAAGAAGGCTAGTGGGAGCATCATTACTTTCTTAGTATTATATGTCGATGACATTCTACTATTTGGAAATAACATTCCAACCTTGGAGGGTGTAAAAGCCTGGCTTGAAAGTTGTTTTTCCATTAAGGATTTCGGTGAAGTCGCCTATATTTAGGAATAAAGATCTATAAGGATAGGTCAAGGCGCTAGATAGGTTTAAACAAAAGTGCATACATTGACAAAGTCTTGAAAAGGTTCAAGATGAAGAACTCTATAAAAGTTTTGGTACCTATTCAAAGAGAGGACAATATTGAAAGCGTTTCAATGTCCAAGCTCAAAGGATGAGCAAGAAAGATTGAAAGGAATCCCATATGCGATAGCTATAGGATTCATTATGTATGTAATGATATGCACTGGAACGGACATGTCATGCGCTTTAGGCATGACGAAAAGATACCAGCGAGTAACAGTCATTGGGTGACTGTTAAAAATATATATTGAAATACCTTAGAAGGACTAAGGATATGTTTCTAATATATGGATCTGGTGAAAAGAACTCGTTGTAAAAGGGTTACAAGGATGCGAGTTTCGGAATTCGTTGTGAAGGGTTACATGGATACGAGTTTCCAAACTGATCAAGATGGTTCTCGATCACAAACAGGGTAGCATTGTCCACTACAGAATCAGAATACATCGCCGCTTCATTGATCGAGATAATTCATATGGATCTGCCACTTGAATTATTACCAATCTAGGGGTAGTCCCTACCATTCAGGACCCTAGTGATCTTTGTGATAACGATGGTGTGATTGCTTAAATCACGGAACCTCGTGTACATCAAAAGACTAGGCACATTGAGCGGAGTTTCAACTACATAAGGGATGAAGTTGAAAAAGAGAAAGATATGTATTCGCAAAGTTCACACTGATCAAAATATTGCGGATCCACTCACGAAGCTCCTTGAATGGGCAAAGCATGAAAGGGTCATACTTGTGCCTTAGGACTTCGATATTCTAGTGATTGGATTTGATCTATTTTATATTTAGATATTGGAACAATTGTTATTATAACTCTTTATGATATGTTGAGTTATGTTCCATATTAGCATGTTTAAATCCGTGAATAAGTTACTTATTCTAAATGTCCGTAGTCGATCATAATTGTGGGAACAAATATGAATGTAAGACTATTATGAATTTGGATTGGTGGATATTCATTAGATATGAATATAGAGCAAAGTGTTGCTACCATGGTTCATAGATATTTGTGGGATACAAATATTGGACTGACTCGCTCTCAAATATTACTGCATGGAATCATCTGTGATTGATCATAAGTAAATTTGAGTAAAGGAGAATATCATAGTATCCTCAGACCTGAGATACATATTGGGTCTTGATATTCACCAAATATTATGCCTTGACTTATTTCTTCGCTGTCAGTAATATGACAGTACATAAGGCTAAGCTCAGGTGTGGTACAAGGTGATTGTGAGAGACGTATGTAGTCAAGATGGGATTTGTTCCTCTTATTCGTTGAGAGTAAGATGTCTAAGGCCTGCTAAAGTTAAATCAACAGAGAGTGATCACTCTGTGTCTCTGGATTTGACATGACATCTGTAACGGAAGGATAAATGATAGATTCACCTAAATCATTTTCAAGTAAGGGACTTGAAGGGGATGATGTTATTGAATGGCAAATATAGTCATACGTATTGGGGGTAGTAAACCGTAGTTAGGCGTCATTTACTACTTGCATCAATCTTCTATGTATCTTGTGCAAGTGGGAGATTGTTGGACTCTGTATGCCCAAGACACATATTAAATTGATGTGGCTAGTACGCTATGATCCAAGTCGAGTCATACCCAATAACAAGCTAGACAAACACTTACAATATTATTTATTTGTGATATGATCAAACAAATAAATATTAACACTTACAATATTTAGAAATTGGTTTTCTAAATAATTGCACTTGACAAACTAATAAATTATATGGATAATTTATTTTGAGAGAATATTTTATTTTGTTATTTAATGGGTTAAATAACATAATAAAAGTTGTACAAGTCTTATAACATATGTTGTTATATTTTATAAAAGTTATAAAATACATATATATAAGACTTATATATTATTTAAAAGAAAATTGTTTTTTTTAAACTCTAGGCCGCCACCCCCCCCCCCCCCACATGGAGTCTTCCCAAGATCTTTGGTCCAATGTGGTTTCATGCAATTTTGCATGTGTAAGACACCATTTGATTGGGTGGTCTTCCCAAGCCCTTTTGTCCAATGAGAATACATGCATTTGCATGTGCTAGAGGTTTGGTGATTGGGTGAAAATGGTGGCAAGATTCTCTCAAGTATTATAACTAATTTTGTTGCAAAAATTAGAGAATACACACTTGAAGAAGCTCTCAAAATCGGTCATGTATGGGTGATTTTGAAGGGACTTTAAAGATCAAATATCAAGTGCAAAACTCCAAGAAAACACTCTCATAATTTCGGCCAAGGGTAGGGCTTCAAAGGTTTTAATTTTACAAGTTATTTCAAGTGAAAAATCACCTTTGTTCTCTCTCTAAAAATCAGCCATAAGAAGGTTTCCAAGAGTTGGTTTCAAGAGAGGTTTTAGTGAGTTCATAAGTGTAGAAATCCTAGCTAAACATGAGGTGTTTGTTGGAAGGCTTGGGGTATACGAGCTTGAGGTCTTCTACACTTGAAGGCAACCGTTCAAGAAGCATCATCTTCTTCATATCCTCTACTCCTTGGAAGGTAGTATTCTAAACACCCTATGGTTGTATATGATAGTATGCATCTTCATATATGGATCCGGGTTTTGGGATTTTGCATATAAATGGTTTTATATCTTATAAAAGTAACATGTTTTAAAATAAATACTCCGCTGCGTTTTAATTTTATACAGATAAAATTACTTTGATAAACATGGTAAAAACCCAACAGATAAGCGTGGAACATGTATCGGCATCTTTCTTGAGAAATTTCACTCTGGTGATTTTTCGCCTTACATGTGGTAAATCAGGGACATTAAGTTGTACTTGATTTCCTACAAATGTTTGTGTTGATAGAATCTTGAACTGTTAAATTTTTCAAAATGGTTAAAGGAGAACAAAGTGATGAAGTAATCCCCTAACCAACAAGTGGTTTGTTAATTCAACAAAACTAATTTTCCGAAAGAAACATTTGATTAAAACAAACTTAAGTGTTTTGAAATCACAATGGGAAAATAGTTTGTTGTCAGGGGGAGTTCTGATTGTTTATGCCAAGTGGATGGCGAATTGAAGTAATTCGATATCGGTTGTCAGTTTGTTTTCAAATTTTCCTTGAAAATCAAAATTGAAACATATTTTGATTTTAGGGGGAGAAATTTTTTTTAAAAAAAATAGAAAATTTGAAAATGTCAAAAACATTGAAAAAACAAAAATGAGTTTTGTTGTGAAAAAGAGGAAATGATAGTAAATCAGTGAACTATCATAGCATGCTAAAGATATGAAATGTCAAATGTGATAAACGGTCTCACTGATGATGTGTCGATAGGTTTTCGCACATTTAGTAGATTTATTCGGGATATAAACCTAAAATTTCAAACTTGTGAAATTCGTGGGGAACACTACTTGGATATATAGGTAACCCCTGAAATCTCGTTTGAAAGGTCTCGTATTCTGATATACTAGGTTTTTATACTCAATGATGTCTGGGGTATTATTCCGGGACTTCTGCTGAATGGAAGTTCTGACCTAGTCCTTGGATAATACTTTCCACAAATGCTTGAAACATAGCATAAACCCTCAGCATGCAGATGAAACAATAAAATTGATAGTCGCTGTTGTTGTAGCTAAAAGATCCTCTAAAGGGGACATACCGTAAAGTCGAAGCTGATATCTCTCTGCGTATACGGAAGTATCGACCTGAGATCCCTCAGCCCTCGCATTACCTAATTTATGTACAGATATCATTGTAGTATACTCACCTGTAAGACTGAATATTGGGATTCTGGATACGGGAGTATATTTAAGAGGTGGGACACATGAATGAGCTAAGTTCATAAGACATCTAAATCGTATCCTGAGTAAATTGAAATTTGTGTGAGGATTTAAGATGGATCAGTATATCGACAATCAAGGTGAATCGTTTAGAACTTAAAATGATTAAAGCTTAACGGTGCTAGTGATTTGTTTCATAAACTGATATGATCCTCTTACACAAACTCACAAAAATATTGTTTGTATATATTTGTTTACTGCATTTCATTCAAAAACAAAAATCCAAAAAGATTTTCGGAGTGTTTTAGCATAAAATTTTGAAAATTCAAAAAGATTTTCGACAACTGATGTTGAAGAGCTGATATTCAAAATTCGAGTGCTAAATATGATGAACTACATTGGTTTGGGAGAATATGTTGAAAACTTTGAATGTTATATATAAATGTTTTGAGAGATTGTGTGTTTAGTTAATCAAGGTCATTCATTTGAACTTGATGTAACTAGCATGTTTGTTGAATAAATGATGTCTACCAGTAAGTTTATTAAATTCAATTGTTATAAATCTGTGAAACTTATATTGAGGTAGAGGATGTGAGGATGTGCAGGGTAACAGGTTTTGGACTTCATCATTCCCACGGAAGCTAATTGTCAAAGCTTGAACTAGATCAAGACCTCAGATTCTAGCATATTGAGAGGGGGAGTCTGTGAAAGGGGGAGTCTGGATCAACAGTCAAAGGGAAGTCTGAAGATGAAGTCAGGACTAGATTGTGAACCTGTGAAGATAGAATGTATATGATGTAAAGACAAAGAGTTGGAGAAAAGACCAAGACTGAAGACTCAGAGCTGAAGACTTCGTCAACATCCAAGGGGGAGTCTGTTGGTGCACGGAATGTCTGTTGACTTCGTCTGCATTAAGTCTTAGGTCAAGATAAGTCAAGATTGGAGCTTGAAAGTCAAAATTAGGGTTTAATGATGTAATTTCGCTTATATGAACATTTGGTAGGTGATTTCGCTCTTAGGTACTAGGTGGTTTCGCTCATATGGTCACCTGGTGGTTTCGCTTATGTGTCAACATGGGGTTTCGCTTCTATGGTCATGCCATATGAGCGAAATCAGCCACATCTATAAATACCTTAGTGTGTGATCTCATTTGTAAATTGGATCGAAACCTAGTCATGCTTGTGGTGTCGAAACTCTGTCAAATTGTATTCAAAAAGCATCAATAGAGAAGAATTTGAAAGAGAAAAGCTGTTGTTACTTTGTATACACTGATTCCGCCTTTGTACACAAAGATGAACTGCCTTGACTGACTTTTTAGGGTCGCAAACCGGTCCAACATTGTTAGGCAGGCCGTGTAAGGCCACACAGACCCCTACGCGGGCCGTGAGACCTGCACAGATGCAGAAAACAGCTGCAGAACTCTGTTTGAGTTGTTGGTTTTGCTGAAAATGGTTTCCATACTCTCATATTCGACTCTAGGGGCTGCCCACAGATTGTAAAAGTGGTTTTACACTTGTTGCCATCTGATTATAACTCCCCGACACTTGTCGCGATCTTGTGCAATCCCGAAAACTATAAATAGAAGTGGGTTGCACTTGTTTCTTCACACCTTTTCCTTCAAATCTGCGTATCTCTGAATTTAAGAGGATCTTGAACTCCTTTGAGAACCTCTATCAGTCCATTGGATCTCTTGTAAGTGTCCTTTCGTGCTTAGTTTAAATTATTTAGCGTTTATAGCCGAAAGTCAAGCGTTTGCGATAAACGCTTTGAATTTTAAACGGTTGAGCCATTGTTCGCAACAAGCATGGCTACGTGACCGTAATTAGGTAGGTGTTAAACCCTCAAAAGGGCACCTCCTAATTACCACGTTTACTCAGTCAATTGTCGGGTCAAACTTCTTAATAAAAAGTCAACCGAGTCAGTTTTTACAAATAAATTCATAACTGATAATTCAGAAGTTATGGAACATGTTTTAACACTTAAATAACTTGGTAATTAATATAAGAACATGTTTAAGCATGTTCAACCCGACGATTTTGAGTATAGGCTCGGTTCGGAACCGAAAGTCGCAAAAGTAGACTTTTGCTTTGACTTTCAGTTCTGACCCGATTTAGCATAGTTTAGATATGCCTTAGGATTCCTTTAGGACCATGTTATAGGTTAGTATAACCCTCTGAGGTTATACAACTTGGATCCTTAGTTATCCGATTCATACGCATATTTCCGTTATATGCCTAAATGTTGACCATTATGCCCTTTTGACATTAAAACGAGATTTTTGAAAATGTGAGAGGATAGAAACCTTTAATACTGAAATATAAACATGTCCCTAAATTTTCACATCAGTTTGAGGTCTAGATTAGGAGTTATGCTCAATAGCGTAATTAGAAAGCTTTTTATTAAATAAACGGCGTAATTAGCATAAAGCCTATCAAAACCCAATTTTTGATATCAAACTTTTTACCTACTGATGTAAAATAGTATTTTGTGATTTTTGAATATTTTTATTTATTTTTAGGCTGAGCATAACATAGGGTTATAGCTTTAATTCGGTAATTGTCGATTTTGCCATTTTTGCCTATAAAATGAGTTTTACAAATCCTTTTGATACCAAACCTTTTTCTACTGATCCTATATGATAAATAAAATATTTTAAGCCTTCTGAAATGATAAAAATATAAGATTTTCTTATAAAACCCTGAAATCGCTTAAAACCGTCTTTTTACGCGTTTTAAACGCATAGTATGTATTAAAACTATTTTAAATATATAAGACTTGATACCTACTGATATTTTAAGTAAATTTTTAAACATTAATAGTAAGCAGAAGTTTTAAACTCAGATTTCCAGATTTGACCTTATAAGCTTATGTGAAATTACCAAAATGCCCCTTCGGTGCATAATTGGTTATAAATGATAAATTTCACATATATGTAATACCCTAATGATATAACTTATTAAATTAAGTATTTTTACTGATTATATCAGACCTGAAACTCAGTTTAATATTTAAACCCTTTTTATAACCTATAAAATGACCAAAATACCCCTACGGGGCATAGTTTGAGTTTAAATTCGTTTTGGGCAGAATGGAAGGTATCCTACTGATATCACAACATATTTAGGGCATATTAAGTTAGGAAACATGTTCATGACTCATTTGGTTACCCGTTACGCACTTTTCGCGTTCGGATCGGTCTATGTAACTAGTTTGCATAAATTAGCCGAAACGGGTCAAACCTTATCATTTTTATCTCAAAATCCAGAATGTGTTTAGTATACCCGTATTAAACAAGTATACAAGCTTGTCGGATCTAAACCACATTCTAATCCGGTCTTCGCTTAATCTTGCGTCTGAACCGTATATCCTCCTTTAAAACTAACCGGTCTAAGCATATGCTTAATTAAGACCTGTTAGGAATCTAATAGGGTATTAAAACCTTCGTTCCAGATTTAGGAGCCCAGTAAAAGCTACCTGTACTTGCTTGGTGGTATACGGCTGGGATAAATTGTATAAATTTGCTCAGGTAAATACTTTTAACTTATTTTCCCTTATACGGGCTTGGGGTACGGTATATAAAATACCGCTTGGTCGGGCATTGAATTTTTAATCGTATGAAGGTTAATTTGTTGAAATGACCCGTTTAAATTGTTTTGTTTGCTTTAAGCCTTTGGGGGGTTAATGACCATGTCCCGGATATCCTTGACATCATTTATAGAAATGGCCACGAACTAAGCACGGGGTGTAGGCATACACCCGCCAGTGTTTATAAATAAAAAGGTATAACCGCCGGTTTCGAGAATAACTCGCCACGGGACTATATCATGTGGTGTGTCAATTAATCTTTAACCCGGTATTCAACCCGGGCCACTGAACGTATAACGAACATGTAATTATTTTACAAGTTTATATATAAATAATTATCCCAAGTTATAAAAAGTTTTGTGCCATGTGCATTCAAATCAATTTTCTAAAATATTTTCAAAATGAGTCAGTTAATTGTATTTACTAGTGTAAACTGACGTATTTTCCAAAAAGGCTAAGTGCAGGTACTAGACGGAATAGGCTGGCTACTCCTAGCATCAATAAAGAGTCTTGCAAGCTTAGATGTTAAAGTCTGTTGAACAATTATCTTTTAGTTGATCCGCCTGTGGATCCTTTACATTCTGTTTGTAATACTTTGATATTACTTTATATCGGTTTGTAATATATTCATCTTTTGCTTCCGCTGTGCATTTAAAATTGTGGTGTTTGACTATGACGATATCAACTACGTCACGATACTCCCCACCGGGCCCACCGGTAGTACATGGAAATATCGGGGTGTGACACATCCGATCGAGTTGCCACCCGATCGACCCGGCACTTCCCCACTTTCCTTTTTGGGAAACCCTATGAATACCCACCTGTCACATCATTTGTGATGTGACAGCTCCTTGTTCGACCAACCGCACTCAAGCACTCATTTCTCTCGATTCTTGTAAGTTTTCAACCTAAATCTTGTACTTCTATGATCTACACACACTTCTTCATCATTTTCACCTTTGAATCTTAACTTTTAACCGTGAAATCACCAGATTTGGGGTGTTCTAGGGTGATGTCATCATGGAGTTCTTATGAACTTCAAAGTTTGGCTTCAATCCACCAAGAGCAACTTAGATCTGAAGGATTTCCACATGAATAATCAATGTTTTCACTATAGATCTACACAAATTCATGGTTTAAAGGATTGAAAGAAGGTTTTCCAACTTTCTTTCAACTCTTTTACACTCAATGCACACAAAACTGATAGAATCAGAGCTCGTTCTGACCTTCTACTCGTTCTTAGTGATGGGTTAGTTCAAGATCTGAATTCTATCCAAGAGATAATCGATTGCCACCCGATCGGATAGCCATTCGATCGAGTCACCGTCCTGCTGTGAACTTGTTCTCAACTAAGAAGCCTCGCCAATCGGATCGTCGTTCGATAGAACGACCGTTCGATCGACCGACCTGAAGGGTAGAGATACTTCTCTGTTTTCAAAATGCTACAACGAAAACTTCAAAGGACAAACCATCATACACAAACACATCCTTACCAAACGAGGTGTCAATCCAATCGAATGGCCATCCGATCTGATGACCATCCGAACGGATTGACATCCGATCGACTGGCCATCCGATACTTGGTTACTTCTCACCATTTATCGCGCCGCTCATCGTTATGCTATCGTTAACTGTTCAGGCTAATCTCTCTCAGCGCTCCCTTCAATCCAAGGCAGTGTTTATTGAGTTAAATGCTATCTGTGAGTATACTCGATCCCTTTTTGCTTTATGCACTTTTGGGTGGTACATACGTTACTTATTCTAAATCACATCGAACACACAACGCAAACACTATTTATACGCTGACCATTAATGCATGTTATACGTGACTTGATGAATGCCTGTTTGTTATGTTAACACATTCATTTTTGTCTACCTGCCCTAGCAACGATAGTACTATAGTTTGGACTCAGCACCTGTTCACTCAGGGGTTGTTAAGGACAATACTTCACGTGTTCGCAGTGGTGAACATGTGATGTGCACTCGCTACTCGCAGTCATTGGTATTGATAGGATCTTTGTCGATAACTTACATGCTTCACATTATACGTTGTACATGCTGGTTATGCGTAAACGATTTCGAACTCTATATGCTATTATCAAACTTGTATGCTCACCTTTACACTATGTGTATTGACCTCTATTTTAACGTATGTGATAGGTATTTAGGATGCTACCTGCTAGGATGCTTGCTTTATGGAATCAAGTTAGGAAGAGTCTAGAAACAAACGAACAATTTATTTTTATTTGAATCTGAGTTGTCGGAACAGTTTTATTTGTTTTGGAGATATCTATGTCTATAATAACTTGCTTGCTTAATCGGTTATGGTATGAGACATAATGTTTAACTATTCGGTAAAGTAGTTGTTATGGAATTTCTCTTGAACAATCCGTTTCGCTCAGTGCCATGCCCCGATGTTTCCGTCATCGGTTGGGGTGTGACAGATTGGTATCAGAGCCATAACTATAGGGAATTAGGCAAGACTCGACCTAGTCCGGGACGATGTCTTAGAAATGACCTAGTCTATAGTTTAAGTACCAACAGACCGACTTGTGCATGCCCAGTAGGGGTTTTGTACGAGCTTACTCGCTATTTCTTGCTCGAACTCGATGTACACTACACACTTGCGCGAACATCGCATACTACAGTTCTGTGCAAGATCAGCTTTTCCTAAAGCTGATTACACACACAAACGAACGATCTGGTTAAGATTAAGTGTGAAAACCGCAAACTCTCGATCAGGTTACTCGTTCGAATTGCTATTTTTACTATAAAACAAGAGAAATTGCGTTGAATCAGGAGTGAAATCCCTATTTTGACGCATATCTCCTTATCTATCTCGTGATTTCATCACACAGACAGGAATGAAGTCGCTAAGTTAGGGGTGAAACCCGAACCTTGATGACTCATTCTGCTCTATACTGTTGGTTTTACAAAACTCTCACCAAAGTCTCGACGGACTCCAACGACTTGGGTCACACTGTAACTTGAAGGATGCTTGCCGGTCGCTCAAATCGAAGCGAGAGCACAGTCCCGAAGGCCAAAGTGTGCACTTAAAGTCCTTGTGAATTGTCGAATCACTTTGGGTAGTCAAATCACTCTGGGTGTGTAGACATGTTCGACAAACCCCAGACAATCTATCCTCGAATTTTATATGTTTCGATTCTGGAATTGCCGCAGCTAACTCTGTGACTTACCGATTTTATGTGGATTTCATGTGTTTTTATGTGATTTCATATTTCAATTTTGGTGAATTATTCGTTTTTTTGCTGTTCATTTCGATCAACACGCACGACTCACACTGCACATCTATCTCAAAATGTTAACAAATCATTGCTACTCGTGGATGATCGCATGTTGTGTCGCTCGCTTATGCTATACTACTCGCTGTGTACTCGATACTCGCAATCGTTGTAATTAATCGCTATACGTGCTGTGAAGGATAGGGAATATGTGCAACATATAGTAAGGTTTCTGTGTTCTGACTGCCTTATGTGCTTCTGTGCCTTACGTGCTTTCTGTGCCCTACGCGATTATATGTTTATGTGTTTATATGCTTATATAAATGGACGTGCTCCTGAGCTTTATGGTGAATCTCTAGACTATACTAGGAATAATCGAATAGTGTTTTGAATCCTATGGCGCTGTCTGTTGCAGACAATGTCGTCATCTGGATCCCTACACTCACGAGCTGCTAGGCGTAAGCACACCGACAAGCGACTTGCTTCTCTAGTCGCCAACCAAATCGCTAAAGTCATCCCCCTGATCGTGAGTGAATTAAATGAAAATGCAAGCAAGTCTTCTGAAGAGTCCAGGACTGATACTCCCAAAGCTGCTTTCAGCTTCAAACAGTTCAAAGCCTGCAGACCGAAAGAGTTTACTGGTGAAGATGGTCCTACGGCCATGTTCCAATGGTTTGATTCTATCGAGGTCACCCTACACCAGAGTAGCTGTCCTGATGATCTCCGCACTCTTAACGCAACTGGCGTCTTCCAGTCCCGCGCTCTAGACTGGTGGATGGCCGAGAGAAACAAACACGGAAATGATGCAGCTTACGGGTTAACAAGGGATGAGTTGAAGGACATGATGATGCAAGAGTTCTGCCCTCCCCATGAGCGCCAAAAGCTGGAGGATGAATTTTGGCACATTAATTAGAAAGATGGTGACAACGCTGGTTTGACTGCGCGCTTCAAGCAGTAGAGTATTATATGTCCGGACCAAGTCAAGACGCCCGAAATTACCATCAAAAAGTATTTTGGTGCTCTTCCGGATTGCGTGGCTGATTTCATTCAAGCAGCAAAGACGACAACGATTGAAGAAACCTACTTGCTAGCTACTGAAATCAACGACAAGCGAGTCAAGTCTGGTGTCTGGGATAAAGCTCCCAAGAATCTGCATCAAGCTACTACTGCTTCAACCGCTGAAACCGCCGCCGATCCTCAGTCACCCAAGCGCTCGAGACGCAAGAGAAAGAACAACATCAGTTCCAGCAATAAGAACTGCGCTGTAACCAATGTTGCCCCACTTCAGGCTGTTCCAGCTCCTCAGCAACATCAACACCGCCAAGTAGCGGCCCCGGTTACCAATGCACCGCCGGTAAAGCGTGCGTATACTGGTCCTCACCCGGCTTACCCTACTTGCACCTATCACCACCCAGTGGGAATCGCCTGCAGATACTGTGCCCATTCAAACATGTACGGCTATTTCACCGCCAACTGCCGTACAGGTCCACGTCAAAACCCTGCTTCAACACAAGGTCAAGCTCCTGCTCAACAAGCTCTACTTACTGCTCCTCAAGGCCATCAAGCGGCTCATGCACCCGCGGTCAATGCTAGAGCTTGCTATGCGTGTGGTGATCCCAACCACTTCGCCAACATGTGCCCGAATCGAGTGGTCAAGCAAGAGCCACAACAGCAGCAGCCCCAACAGCAGCCTCAACAACAGCAACAACAACCAGCAGCACGCGGACGTGCATTCAACATTAACGCCCGCCAGGCTCAAGTCGAAAACAATGTGGTCAATGGTACGTTCCTTGTGAATGGTATATATGCTACGTGTTTATTTGATACTAGAGCGGATAACTGTTTTGTATCGTTTGAATTCGAGAAGCTCCTCAATCGTAAGCGCGGTCATCTCCCCTCGATGTTCGATGTTGAAGTTGCCACCGAAAGAACCGTCGTTGTTAATTCTGTTCTTCGTGATTGTACTCTCGAACTCAACAATCACACATTCCCTATCGACCTTATTCTGATGCAGCTCGGTAGTTTTGACGTCATAGTAGGCATGGACTTTCTTTGTGAAAACCATGCTAAAGTTGTTTGCTTCGATAAGATGATTCGATTCTCGCTCGCTAATGGTGATCAATTGTGTGTTTATGGTGAAGTCGCGTTGAAGAAACTCCAACTCATGTCGTGTGTCCAGGCTAGCAAGTATCTTCGCAAGGAATACCAAGCTTTCTTGGCACACATTGTATTAGCGAAGAAAAAGGAAGTTAAGGAGGTGGACCAGGTCCCCGTTGTTTGTGAATTCCCTAAGGTTTTCCCGATGATTTACCCGGTTTACCGCCCGCTCGTGTTATCGATTTCCGAATCGACCTCATTCCTGGAGCCAACCCTGTTGCTAAAGCGTCGTATCGTCTCGCTCCATCTGAAATGCGCGAACTCTCGAGTCAGCTCCATGAACTTCTTGATAAAGGCTTTATTCGCCCTAGCACCTCTCCATGGGGTGCGCCTATCCTTTTCGTCAAAAAGGATGGTTCGTTTCGGATGTGCATCGACTATAGGGAGTTGAATAAGTTAACAATCAAGAATCGCTATCCCCTGCCTCGAATCGGCGATTTGTTTGATCAATTACAAGGTGCTACGTGTTTTTCCAAGATCGATCTATGCTCAGGCTATCACCAATTATGCATTCAAGAGGAGGATATACCCAAGACCACTTTTCGAACCCGCTATGGTCATTTCGAGTTCGTTGTCATGCCTTTTGGTTTGACTAACGTTCCTGCAGTCTTCATGGATCTGATGAATCGAGTGTGCAAACCTTTCTTTGATCGCTTCGTAATCGTATTCATCGACGATATCGTGATCTATTCCAAATCAAAATCCGAACACTCGCAGCATCTACGTTTGGTTCTTGAGTTACTCCAGGGAAACCGTCTCTACGCCAAGTTCTCCAAGTGCGAATTTTGGCTAAAGGAGGTCCAATTCTTGGGTCACATTATCAATAGTGAAGGTATCAACGTTGACCCTGCGAAGATCGAAGCAGTTAAGAGCTGGGTTACACCCAAGAATCCGTCTGAAGTCCGTTCTTTTCTTGGGCTGGCAGGCTATTATCGCCGTTTTATCAAAGGTTTTTCTAAGATCGTCGTGCCGTTAACCTCTCTTACGCATAAGGATAAACCTTTTGTTTAGGGAACTAAACAGGAGGAAGCCTTTCAAGCCCTCAAAGCTATGCTTTGCAATGCTCCCGTGCTCTCACTGCCCGACGGAAACGACAACATCGTAGTTTACTGCGATGCCTCGAACCTTGGTCTTGGTTGTGTTCTTATGCAACGAGACAAGGTTATCGCGTACGCTTCTCGACAGCTCAAGATCCACGAGAAGAACTACACCACACACGACCTCGAGCTTGGCGCATTTTTTTTTGCGTTAAAGATTTGGCGACACTACCTTTATGGTACCAAGTGTACGATCTTCACCGATCATAGGAGCCTACAACATATCTTTGACCAGAAGGAATTGAATATGCGTCAACGTCGGTGGGTAGAACTGCTCAACGATTACGACTGTGAGATCCGTTACCATCCAGGCAAAGCAAATGTCGTTGCTGATGCACTCAGTCGACGAAGTTACTTGCTTAGCGTTCGTAATTCCCAAGCCCAGTTTAATCTTGAATCTTTCATTCGTGACGCGCAACATGCTTGTTTTACTGAGCGAACTTTGAAGAAGGAAAGGATTCTAAACGATGACGCCCAACTCGAGAATAAATCAAATGGTATTTTTCATTACTTGGACCGAATCTGGATTCCCAAGCGTACGAACTTACGACAACTTCTGATGGATGAATCCCACAAATCTCGATATTCTATTCAACCCGGTGCTGACAAGATGTACTAGGACATGCGCTACAAGTACTGGTGGCCGGGCATGAAGAAGGATATCGCTATCTATGTTTTGAAATGCCTGACCTGTTCCAAGGTCAAGGCCGAGCATCAAAGACTCTCTGGCTTGCTCGTTCAACCTGAGATCCCGATGTGGAAATGGGAGAGTATAGCCATGGACTTCATAACGAAACTTATGCGTACTCAATCAGGTCATGATAGCATTTGGGTTATGGTTGACCGTTTGACTAAGTCAGCTCACTTCCTGCCGATACGAGAAGAGTATAAGGTAGAAAGATTAGCCCGAATCTACACCAACGAGATCATTAGTCGACATGGGACGCCTTGCGACATCATCTCTGACCGCGATGGTCGGTTTACCTCATGTTTTTGGGAAACGTTTCAATCTGCTCTCGGTACTACTCTTAATCTAAGTACCGCTTTCCATCCCCAAACTGATGGTCAGACTGAAAGAACGATTCGTACCCTTGAAGACATGCTCCGTTCGTGTGTCATAGATTTCGGTGGTAATTGGGACGCGTACTTACCTTTGGTCGAATTCTCGTACAATAACAGTTATCATTCTAGCATACAAATGGCACCATTTAAGGCTCTATACGGAAGAAAATGTCGATCGCCTATTGTATGGCATGAGATCGAAGATGCGCAAATTACATATCCCGAGCTGTTGCAAGAAACAACTGACAAAATCCTCCAAATTCGAGACAATCTACTGAAAGCTCGGAGCCAACAGAAAAGTTACGCTGATAGACGCCACAAGCCCCCTGAATTTTACGTTGGCGATCACGTACTCCTAAAGGTTGCACCTTGTAAGGGGGTGGTCAGATTCGGAAAGAAAGGAAAGCTCGCGCCTCGATATGTTGGACACTTTAAGATTCTGGAAAGGATTGGAAAAGTGGCCTACAGACTCGAACTACCAAAGGAACTGAGTAACGTCCATCCGACTTTCCACGTTTCGAACCTCAGAAAGTGCTTGGCCGACCAGGAATTACATGTCCCCCTTGAGGACTTGCAAGTTGACGAAACACTACACTTCATGGAAAAGCCTATCGAGATCGTGGGATGAGAAACCAAGGTGCTCAGACGCTAACGCATTCCCATTGTGAAGTTTCGCTGGGAAGGCAAACGAGGCACCGAGTTCACCTGGGAACTTGAAAGCGACATGAAGGCGAAGTACCCGCAGTTGTTTGTTACGGCTAAAGCCTAATTTCGGGACGAAATCCCCTTAAGTAGGGGTGGCTGTAACACCCTGTGTTTCGAAAGTCAAAGTCAAAGTCAAGATTGAAGTCAAAGGAAGAAAAGATTGCTAAATGCGATTTGTCACTCCTTGCTCAACTCCTGTTTTGACTTCTTTGACTTGTAATCGAATCTATTTATTTATTTATTTGCTTTAGTTGTATTATGTGGAGTATCTATTAATAATCGAGGTTTAATCGCATATTTATCGTTAATCAATTTATCGCTAATCGCTATCGCATTCGCAATTCGAATTATGTGTTCTGAATATTATTTTACGTGTGTGTGCCTTTTATGTGTTACTTATGCATGTTATGTTTATGTTGAGGTGTTAATCGCAATTGCAATCTATCGCATCGCAATCGAATCGCAAACGCTAAACGCAAGTTAATTATAGTGATTGTATGTTAGATATAGAAGTTATGTTATTTGTGTAACTAATGGGTAATACTATCGCACCGCTCGCTCGAATCGCAATGCAACGCTCAACACGCGAATCGAAACGACAAAACTCGCCGTGCCGAACACCAGGATCGAGTGGCCATCCGATCGGATTGCCATCCGATCGAGTTGCCACCCGATCGAGTTGCACCCGATCGACCCGACACTTCCCCACTTTCCTTTTTGGGAAACCCTATAAATACCCACCTGTCACATCATTTGTGATATGACAGCTCCTTGTTCGACCAGCCGCACTCAAGCACTCATTTCTCTCGAAAACTCTCGATTCTTATAAGTTTCCAATCTAAATCTTGTACTTATATGATCTACACACACTTCTTCATCATTTTCACCTTTGAATCTTAACTTTTAACCGTGAAATCACCGGATTTGGGGTGTTCTAGGGTGATGTCATCATGGAGTTCTTATGAACTTCAAAGTTTGGCTTCAATCCACCAAGAGCAACTTAGATCTGAAGGATTTCCACATGAATAATCAATGTTTTCACAATAGATCTACACAAATTCATGGTTGAAAGGATTGAAAGAAGGTTTTCCAACTTTCTTTCAACTCTTTTACACTCAACGCACACAAAACCGATAGAATCGGAGCTCGTTCTGACCTTCTACTCGTTCTTAGTGATGGGTTAGTTCAAGATCTGAATTCTATCCAAGAGATAATCGATTTCGTGTTTGAACATGAACAACCGTCTCGAACCGTGAAATGGCCGGACTAGGGTGGTTCCTGTTCGATCGGATCACTTGAGTCGAGATGGGGTTTCTGTTGTTTAAGCAAGGTATCATGACGACTCGTTCAAAACTGCAAAACTTCAACGAAATCAAGTGTCAAGACGATCTGGTCGTTGGGACGGATTGCCGTCCGATCGGATTGCCATCCGATCGACCGGCCATCCGATCGGGTTGCACTTGGTTCCACCCTTAAACTTTTATTCAAACTTTTCAAGGTTCTGACGTCGAACGGATTGCCATTCGATCGAACGACCACCCGATGATGAGATGTTTGGGACGTTGGTACTTATTCAATTTTCAACATGTTCAATGCATACGGATTGCCACCCGATCGAATAGCCATCCGATCGATTGACTGTCCTTCTGTGAACTTGTTCTCAACTAAGAAGCCTCGCCAATCGGATAGCCGTCCGATCGAACGACCGTTCGATCGATCGACCTGTAGGGTAGAGATACTTCTCTGTTTTCAAAATGCTACAACGAAAACTTCAAAGGACAAACCATCATACATAAACACATCCTTACCAAACGAGGTGTCAATCCAATCGAATGGCCATCCGATCGGATTGCCATCCGATACTTGGTTACTTATCACCGTTTATCGCGCCGCTCATCGTTTATGATATCGTTAACTGTTCAAGCTAATCCCTCTCAGCGCTCCCTTCAATCCAAGGCAGTGTTTATTGAGTTAAACGCTATCTGTGAGTATACTCGATCCCTTTTTGCTTTATGCACTTTTGGGTGTTACATACGTTACTTATTCTAAATCACATCGAACACACAACGCAAACACTATTTATACGCTGACCATTAATGCATGTTATACGTGACTCGATGAATGCCTGTTTGTTATGTTAACACATTGATTTTTGTCTACATGCCTTAGCAACGATAGTACTATAGTTTGGACTCAGCGCCTGTTCACTCAGGGGTTATTAAGGACAATACTTCACATGTTCGCAGTGGTGAACATGTGATGCGCACTCGCTACTCGCAGTCATTGGTATTGATAGGATCTTTGTTGATAACTTACATGCTTCACATTATACGTTGTACATGCTGGTTATGGGTAAACGCTTTCGAACTCTATATGCTATTATCAAACTTGTATGCTCACATTTACACTATGTGTATTGACCTCTATTTTAACGTATGTGACAGGTGTTTAGGATGCTACCTACTAGGATGCTTGCTTTGTGGAATCGAGTTAGGAAGAGTCTAGAAACAAACGGACAATTTATTTTTATTTGAATCTGAGTCGTCGGATCAGTTTTATTTGTTTTAGAGATATCTATGTCTGTAATAACTTGCTTGCTTAATAGGTTATGGTATGGGATATAATGTTTAACTATTCGGTAAAGTAGTTGTTATGGAATTTCTCTTGAACAATCCTTTTCGCTCAGTGACATGCCCGATGTTTCCGTCATCGGTTTGGGTGTGACACTTAGGCCTTTGGGTATACTTTAACCTAACTTAACTCCATCTAAGTGACACATCAAATTTTTTCCTCATTTCACTTTGTCTCACTCTATAGAAATGGTTTAACATGTTAACACATAACTCATTTAATGCACTTTAACATTGAGTTTTTGTCTAAAAAAGAAAATAATAATTAATTCAATCTCTTAACATTGGGTTAACATGTTAACACATAACTTATTTAATGCACTTTAACACAAGGAAAGAGTGGTTTGCAATGTTAGTTAACATGTCATGTCATTGTTAACACTCTAGATGTTAGAGTACACCCCATGACCTTATAGAAGTGTTTAAACTTACAGATATATAAATTGGTCAAGTGGTGGTGTGTGTAATTTCTTCCAATTGAAGCTTTTCGAGTTCGACACCTTCCCACACATCTTTTTAATATTTATTCTTCAAGTTTGTATTTTATTTTTTTAATTTGTTCTCTTATTTCTTTCATATGTTTCTTACTTTTATTGTCTAACTTTTTTTAAGAATAACTTTCATTAAACCACCAAACAAAGACAAACTATCTCCAAGACGAAAATAGCAAGCTGAAATCCGAAAAATACAACCAAAATTACATCAAATCAAAATTACACCACCTCTCCCAATCAACAACACCTTCTTTAAACCTGTGCTTGTACCATAAAAAACCCAATCCGTAATCATTTCCACCACGTTCGGCTCCTTACTTGAGAATACCATTTCATTCCTTGCCCTCCACAAGCGCCAACACGCAATAATTATAACCCCGTGGAGTACCAACTTCTTGTTCCCCAACGCACCGCACGACACGTGCATATCCACCAAGTCCTTAACATGAAACGCGAAAACATCCGGAATCCGGCACCATCTAGAAATCCCATTCCACACGCCCGCTGAAATACTACAACCTGTAAATAAATGTTCAACCGTTTCCTCCTTACTGTCGCACCAAACACAAAAAGGATTATCCACCTGACTGCTTCTTCTTGACAGTGCCATCTTAGTGGGCAAGTGATTCAAAAACGCTCGCCACATGAGAATGTTACACTTAAGCGGAACCCACTTACTCCACATAAAACCAAACCGGTCAGCAATTATAGTCGGACCACTCATCCATTTTTTAACCGTTGCCACCGTAAAGCCAACAACTGTACCATCAGACCACTCCCAACTATATTTTAATACTTAACTATATAGTTTTACAAATCCCAAACTCAATAATTTAACTAAATTTATTCTTTAGTTTGTTTTAGTATTGTTTATATAGAATTGATGTTTAAGTATTTTTTTCTTTAGTTAAATTTTTGTTTGTATAAATTTTGTTATTGGTACTATCAGAACCATTAGCCCGTTAGCGATATTCGTTTTTGATCGATGTAAACCACATATCATCATCCTTTTGGACATATCATGACTTTATTTTTTAGTTTTCTATTCAATTGATGTAAAACACGTATCATCATTCTTTTGGGCGTATCACGAGTTTAGTTTTGAGTTTCTTTTTTAGTTGAACTGAACCGATATCGACCAAATTCCCACCATAATGCACGGATGAATTTTCCTAGTAGTAACTTTAGCAATCACAACTCATTTTTTAAGTTAAATTTATCTCTTAACCTATAAATAATATGCATCTTTAACTTATTTAATTTTTACTTCATATTTTATTGGAATATTTGATTTTAGTAATCCCAACTATTCCTCATTGGCCGCCAACAGTCCCAACTTCAAAATAACCACTGGCAGTCCTAACTATTGAAATATTGGCCACCAATGGACCCTGACTAACAGGACCCTAACGCTGTTAGTCCTCGGTCGCCGGAAAACCTTTTTTGTCTAGAAAAAGGTTTATAAATATCTGATCTAAGGTTATAAAGAGATCTGGGACAAAAATGTTGAGTTTTTCGGCGAAACAGTTGAGTTTTCCGGCTAAAAAGGAGTTTTCCGGGTGACTTTAATAATTGGTGCTTTTACTAGAAAAAGGTTCCTAAAGGTCCGAAATAAGGTTACAAAGAGGTTTCGGATGAAAATGTTGAGTTTTCCAGCCAAAAATGAGTTTTCCGGCAAAAAATAGTTTTTCCGGCGACCGGAGACTAACAACGTTAGGGTTCTGTTAGTCAGGGTTCATTGGAGGCCAATATGTTAATAGTTGGGACCGCGAGTGGTTATTTTTAAAGTTAGGACTGTTGGTGGCCAACGACGAATAATTGAAATTATTAAAATCCAATATTCCTATTTTATTTATCATTTAATTTTATTTTTTTCTAATAATTACACAGTTATGTTTCTTTTTTTCTCTAACATTCCGATATAAGTATTACTGAACACTCTGGTATAACTTTATTGAAAACATAATTGTATTCAAAATAAAATATTTTTGGTGTCGTAAATGACTTTCACACGTGTTTTGATAGGTCAGATTGTAGATATACATGCACATAACTCTCGTCACATTAAGCGAGGCAACTCTAACGATGTTTATTATTTTTTCTCAATACATCTATATTAATTTATTGAAAACACTGTTGTGTTCAAAATAATATATTTATTTTTTGTAGATATACATGTACAAAATTCTTGTCGCATCGAACTAGGGAACTCTAACGATCTTATTTTTTTTATCTCTCAGATTCTCATATAAACTTTATTGAAAACAAAGTTTTATTCAAAATATTTTTTTTGCTATCATAAACGACTTTGATACGTGCTTTAATATGTCATATTGTAAATACACATATACAAAGTTCTCTCGTTAGACAACTGAGGGGCTGTTTGGTAGCCTCTTAATGACCATTCAGATGCTACTTCTTAATGGTTTAAAACCTCTGAATGAATAAGAGGTAACCTCAAGTCTGAATGGTTAAGAGGTAACCTCTGAATGGTAAATCATCACATGTCACATTCTTCTACCTTCTCATTGATAAAATTGTTAATGGTTCCATTCAGAGGTAGCCTCTTAATAACCATTCAGAATCAAGTCTGAATGGTTAAGAGGTAACCTCTGAATAGTAAATCATCACATGTCACATTCTTCTACCTTCTCATTGATAAAATTGTTAATGGTTCCATTAAGAGGTAGCCTCTTAATAACCATTCAGAGGCTACCAAACAGCCCCTTACTAATTATATATGATACTTACTAATTATATATTATAAAATAAAATAACATTTTAGGGGAAGGTTCAAATGAAAACAACTAGTTATTGTGAAAACTCGAAAACTAATTAAAAAAGCCAAAAAAACATACCATTTTTTTTGCATACCAATTTTCGTCATTTTTTATATATATAAAAAAATAAAAATAAATAATAATTTTTTAGTGCACATGTTTAATAATACACACATGTGTATTATTACACATGTTTAGTACAATTTTTTTTTTGAAAAAAGTTTTTTTATATAAAAAAACCTGTGATTTTTATAAAAAAAATTGAAAAAAAAATTTGGTGTGTTTTTTAGGCTTTTTTAGTTAGTTTTAAAGTTTTCACAATAAAAGTGGTTTTCATTTGAAGTATCCTCTAACATTTTATATAATCTTAAATTTAATTGTTGGTTGCTTTTACATAAACGCTTTATTCTTTTTTCCGGCTTTTACACAAATTGTCTCTTCTTTTTTCCATTGATCATACAAACCCTCAACTTTTGAAAATTACAATGTTAACCTATACAATGTTACAGTATTTTACATTTCCTTCTAATTTTGGTATACGTTTCGACGTAAACTGTTTTTTTAAACAAGTCAGGTCAAGTATAATATGTTTTCGTGCTTATTTTAGGTACGTTTTCAGTTGGCCTACGTTTTGCCATAAATTTAGTTCTGAATCGATGGGGTATTGAGTTACTCTGCGTTTCGACCCCCACCGCAACACGTTAGGGGTAAAATTTCAACCTTTGATTATGCTTTTTTGTACGTTTCTTAAGTAAGAGGCGGGTCATATATAAATACGTTATGATTATAAAGTATAAATTTGATTACTTTACATTTTAACCCAACCGCAATGTTATTGAGTTAAATAGAATACGTCAAAATACACGTTTTCATATAGTGTACGCATCACATAACGTTTGAACTAATCTATTCGATCTTATAATGTACCCGCGTTACACGTAGCTCTGACTACCAGTTGTATCTTATTGGCAATATCACAAATAGTATCTAACACATTAATTAAATTAACTAATTTGATACAACAACATTGTATCTTATTACTAATATTTAAATAACTATATTACATCATATTTTCATAATTTGATGTATCTTCTTATCACCCTCCTTATATTCAAAATTATTATGTCTCTCAAAAGGGTTTACGGCTCTCCCTTTGCCTTGTTCACCACCTTCCTCCGTCCTACCATCGTTAGTTAGGGTTTCTCTTTCATCAAATCCATGGCATCCACAGGAAAGTACCCGACCCGACCCGATGCCGAAGATTGCTCCTTTTTCGTTCGAACTGGGACATGCAAGTTCGGATCGTCCTGCAAGTTCAATCATCCTGTTTTAACGGTATTTACTCTCTATTCTAGATAAACTTGGGATTTTTGTTGATAAATGATATATATATATTTTTTTGTGTTTATGGAAGGTTGATGGGGATAAAAGCAATGGAAATGGTGGTGGAAGTTCATCTAAGATTCCGTGCAAGGTACATGTAGATAGGAATCGCTATGGGTATGGGTTTAATTGTGGTCGGCTAAACGTAAACCCTGTATGTATGATTTGACCGGTTAAGTTTTTTTTTTTTTAAGTAAAAAAGTAAGTATATGATGTCGCCCTTTTTATATGACCCATATAAGTATATTCGTCCTTTCACATGGACACCCGATTTGACAAGGAACCGATTCGCCTTTTTATATGACCCATTTGGCAGGATTTGGAATCTATACCCTCAAAACAAACACCTGCTGTGATTTATGTCTCATTTGCAAATCCCCAATCAAAACAAGTTAAGGTAGATGTCTTAACAGATCATGTTAACGCTTTGAAATTCAGTACATATAATTTTAAACTTAAAATTTTAAACTGATCACATAATCAAGTTACACTTAGAGGTAAATTCTTTATATGCTAAAGAATTGTACTTCATTGCATACACGTGTAATGAGTTGCAAGACAATGAGACATCAAACATTATCATTATATATGCATATTACCATTAAGAGGAGTTCCTTTATAGTTTTACACGTTGCTTACCTTTTCGCACATGCTGCAGTTTTACTCAGCTGGTCTTTGCAAATATGGAGATTCATGTAGATTCAATCACTCCGTATTAGAGGCTGAAAATCTTCCCATGCAAGTTAACTATCTTGGTTATCCAAAACGATTGGTAATATATTTCAATATATCATTTGTACCGTGCTAATTAATGATCTGATTAACGAATTTATGAGAGTTGCAGAACCTGTTAGCAATAAATGGTGTGTAGTAAACTGTATTATCTTTTTGACCAGGGCAACATGGTTTGTTCTTTCTACATGCGTACTGGCATGTGCGGTTATGGTGTAACCTGTAGGTTTCACCACCCTGATCCTATCATGATTTTTGCTCATGGACCGATGAGTAACCGCAAAGAAGCTGTGAATTCGACTCAGTCATACCTTTCATTGCCTTTGGTAATAATCGACAATTTCCCATTTGTGCCTCAAAATCGTGTATTGAGTGGGTACATTGATATATACAATCATACCTATAGTTTAGTAACTTTTAGCCTCAAGTTCTTTCATATGTTGGTAGTTCTTTTATATGTTGATATTTACAATTGCTTTATGATATAAATAGGCACCAAAAGGCAAGGAAAAAATTGAAATCGCTGAGGATTATACTTCAAAAAGTGAACCTTGAGTTCTCAATGATGTTGTACCAATAAGACTGTAAGTATTCAAATCCCTAACATGTGGTGTGAAGCATTGTTCCTCTTATGTTATTTCAATCATAAATCTTTCTATGATAGCATATTGATTGTATTGATTACAAAAAGAAGCTATGATATCACATATAAATTTATTTGTGATATTCATCACCTTATGTTTCTGGAAACAGGGAAAGAAGGTATGTTGGAATAATGAAAATTTAGGTCTATGTAAATGGGGTAGTGCATATAACCATCCAAAGAAGCATTCATCATTGTCTGGATCCACTTCAGCGTCTCCTTCCTGTGTTACGCCACAGGAGAATGTGACACCATAGGAATAAGTTTGAGGCCATGATGTAGTTATCCATATATATGATGCTTTCTATTCCTAAACTAATCTTTCTGTTAGGCACATCTCTGGTTCTTTACATGACTTATAAAATATAATCTAACTAGGGTAAGACCTAAGATGTGTATTTGAAAAAAAAAATTCCTTGTTTCCTATTTTTCTGAACACGAACTTTTTGTTTCATCGATTGCTTTCTTTAATGATGCCATGATGTATTTGATTGGTGAGTGTCATAAGCTGCTTGAATGTTTGACAAAACTGATTTGAGGATGTTGACATTATGATACTTTTTTTATGGTGATGTTTCTTTGGTCGTGGTTAGCCGAAAGATTCCAAGCAATTTCTTTATTGAAGTTTTAATTCCATCACGACGTCACTTAGTTACATCCCTTTAACCTATTAGCCATGTAAGGCCCAAATCTATTAGCCTTGCAGTTTGCCATAGCCTAGTTAATCCCTTTAACCTATCTTTCATTTCACAATCAAAATAAGATATTGGATAGATCCTGACCCATTTCGTCTAGACGAGCTTTTGGGCCTAATCAATTTTCGAAACCCAATCATTCTGGATCCAGTTAATCCTAAGCCCACGGGCCCTCCTACGAAGCAGAACTTGAACTCGCTCTCGTTATCTTAAGCGAAGCTTGTGGAGGTCCTTCGAGAGCAACCCAAGATTCCCTCTAAGGCCGATGCAAAAAATTGTTTAGGGTCGTCCAATAAAACAGGAGATTCGACTAACTGTCAAGGAAAAGGTAGAAAAGGTGATGGCAACCCCGTTCGGAAGCAGAAAAAGGGAGTTAAACCTAATCGTGTGAAGGTTAGTGGCATCTCGGCTCCAACCCCTCCTAAGCCGGTTTTCATGTTTCCCTCGGCATACCCGCCATGATGCGCTTGGGGTTTCTCTAGTTTCTCATGTGTTTGGAGGTTTTTTGTACTTGTACGTTTTACTTTTTCATATGGGAGTGGTGTCTTTGTGTGTGTTGGGTGGTTTTGTTATTTCGTTCTTATTATTCTTCGTGGTTCTGTTGCGTTGTATCTAGCCTCTTGCTAGTTTTGGTGGAATAAAGTTTCCTTTTGCCGTTAAAAAGAAACTTAATTACATCCTAGATCAATACGATACATTATTGTGATTAAATAAAAAACTACACACCATATGGAAGGTTATAAGACCCAAATCTATTATCATGACAAAAACGAGCAAAAATAGTTATTTAATAATACAAAGGTTTAATCGACGTTCGAGAGGCCGATTGACTCCCCTAATTGGTAAATACCAAATCAAATAATCATACTCAAATCATATTAAAGGTACAAGCTTGAAATCATATATATAGATTTTTGGATGAGAATTTATTCCTAATAAGGTTTGCCTACATCCCACTCTCCCCAGACCCTACCATTAGCTTGCTATTTAGGGGATTTACTGGGTATGGTTGTTGTTGTTGTAATTTATTCTAATAAAACTCCCTAATCTTTATATGAGAAGTAACTTGCTCCCTTAGTTAACTTACTCCCTTAAGTGTTATCAACAATTAATTTTGTTAAGATCATAGAATACCAAATAGGCTTATCTAATTACTAAAAGAACAATTTCTACAATCAAAATAATACTAAAAAATCAGAGTCTTATATAAGGTTTGGGCACATGAACTTTGAAAGCGTTTCATGGGAGTTTATAAGAAAGGTTGTTATTGTTGTTCCTTACAAAATGCGTGTTTGGACATGCTTTCATTTTGACTTTACATGTTGCTACAACAAAATCCAAATCGTGTCTCGTAGTTGGGTTGTTTAGCTAGCATACCTGACATATTCCCAAGTCTAGATCCGTGTTGAAACAGTTAGAATAATCGTTAGAATGTGGCCTAAGCCCCAAGCACAGCGAATACCTTCGACAATTAAGTTGTACGGAAAGAAATGTTATTGAGGGAAAGCCAGGATAGCACATCTTTAGTGGGAGTAGGAGAGAAGAGAAAAAAAGAATTCCATTTTCTTTCCTTTATAGGAAAGGGTGATAGACCTAAGCTCGTTAGACAAACCAGATTGGTATTTGGGCCCAAATAGTATGATGTAGTGCTGGCTACATCATGCTAGGCTTATATATTCACTTCCTTTGCATCTTCTTTCCGGTTGTCTTTAGTAAATTTACTATGGAGGGCTACATAAAGCGTTAAGTGTCATAGATGTTGGTATATTACCTTAGTACTTGGTGTGGGCGACTAGTGGTCGAGATGTTTCATGCTTCGCAGGTGACTTGCGGTCTCAGTGGCTTCTTGTCCATGGTGGCTCTTGATTTTGGTGGCCGTTATCCGAAAAATTTTTGGTCCTAATGACCTTGATTAGGTATATATGTCAGTGCCCCAAATTAATGTAGATGTCTTGTTTCTATGGTCTAGATTATCTTGGTTTGTAATATGTGTAATATGATAATGCATGTTTGAAAGTAAAACTAGAACTCATCATCGTCATCATACTCAATAAATCCCACCAATAGGAAAGCTAACGTAGGGTCTGAGGAGGGTAAGATGTAGACAACCTTACCTCTACCCCATAGGAATAGAGGCTGCTTCCAGTGAGACCCCGAGCTTGATAGTAGTTTTGCATCAAGCCTTGGACATAAGGCACATAACACTCAACAATTAAGACAAAGGCCGATTAGTGCATGTACTCCCTTGTCTTTCAGCTATCAACGCCACCACATGATGCATGATTAACCATCCCACTCTTTTAATGTTATTTTCACGAAATTATTAAAATAACGTTAAAATTAGCGCACTTTCACTTTTGCCCCCCGAGCGCCCACAAATATATACATTATATGCACATACCGCAAGCGGGGCGTAGAAAGTAAAACTAGAACTAATATACAATAAGGGGCGAATTATAGATGTATGGCAACCGTATCACAATATTAAGACGTTAGCTCCTTAGAATAGTTGATGGTTTTGAAGGGAAAGTTACTCTACTAAATATGGCCATCATGGTATCGTTAAAGAAAACAAGCAATCGATGAAACAAAAAAGTTCATGTTCATGAAAATAGAGAAAACAAGGAATGTATTTTTTCCAAAGGCACATCTTAAGTCTTACCCTTATTAGGTTATATTTTATAAGCCAAGTAAAGAACCAAAGATGTTCCTAGCAGAAAGATTAGTGAATAGAAAACCATCATATATGGATAACTACATCAAGGCCTAAAACTTATTCCTATGATGTGACATTCTCCTGTGGCTTAACACAGGAAGGAGACGCTGACGTGGATCCACGCGATGATGAATGCTTCTTGGGATGGTCATATGCACAAGCACGACCCTAATTACATAGACCTATATTTTCATAATTTCAACACACCTTCTTTCCTTTTTTTGATGAATATCACAAAAATAAAAATACATGACCATCATAGCTTCTTTTTGTAATCGATACAACCAACATGCTATCATTTAAAGATTCATTGATTGAAATAACATAAAAGGAACAATGCTTCACGTCACATTTTAGAGATTTAAATACTTACAGGGCAGGGCTTATTGGTAGAGCAATATCATTGAGAACACAAGGCTCTCTTTTTTGGAGTATAATCCTCAGCGGTTTCAATTTTTTCTTTGCCTTTTGGTGCCTATTTACATCGTAAAGCACTTATAATATCAGATACCTTGCAAAGAATTACCGACATATGAAAGAACTTGAGGTTAAAAGTTACTAAATAGGTATCATTGTACCCACTCAATACAATATTTTTGAGGCACAAATGAGAAATTTTCGGTTGTTACCAGAGGCAATGAAAGGTGTGATTGAGTCAAATTCACAGCTTCTTTATGGTTTAGTCAAACTCATCGGTCCAGGAGTAAAAATCATGATAGGATTAGGGTGGTGAAACCTACAGGATACACCATAACCACACATGCCAGTACGCATGTAGAAAGAACAATTCATCTTGCCCTGGTCACAAAGGTAATACAGTTTACTATAGACCATTTATCGCTAACATGCTCTGCAACTCTTAAATCATTTAATTAGATCATTAATTAGCACGGTAGACAAGATCTATTGAAATAAATTACCAATCTTTTAGGATAACCAAGATAGTTAACTTGCAAGGGAAGATTGTCAGCCTCTAATATGGAGTGGTTGAATCTACATGAATCCCCATATTTGCAAAGACCAGCTGGGTAAAACTGCAGCACGTGTGAAAAGGTAAGAAACATGTAAAACTATAAAGGAACTCTCTTAATGGTAATATGCATATATAATGCTAATGCAAATAACGAATTCACCTCTGGGTGTAACTTTATTATGTGATCAGTTCAAGTGACATACATCAAATTTTGACCTCAAAATTGTACAGTGGTGGATCTGAAAAATCCTTATAGGGGTAACGTTTCGAAAAAAAAAAATGGGAAACAAAATAAAAAAACGTCAAAATTTGTTGGTTATTATCCAATACAAGATTTTGATGCACAAATGGGGGAAACTATTGGTTATTATTAGAGGCAATAAAAGGTATGATTGAGTTGATTCTACAATATTTTTGCTATTATTCATTGATCCAAGATGCAGGACCATGAGAAGGTCACAGTGGTGAAACCTATCAATGATGTTTGTAAATGAACCAAATGAACACGACCAAGGGCATGTTCGTGTTCACTCATTTAACTTTAGCCAACTACGGACAGTTAAATAAACGGATCTTCATGTTTGTGTTCGTTCATTAACATTCTTAACGAACAGCTCATGAACTTTTGTATTAAAAAATATAATACATACGTACAATGTATATGTATATATATGGTGCTTTTCTATTAATATTTAAACAAACGGACGTAAACGAATTGACGTGACATGTGTTCATGTTCGTTCGTTTAATTAAATGAACAAATGTTTTTGTTCATGTTCGCCCGCTTATTAAATAAATGAACTTGCCACTAAACAATTCAATAAACGTTCAGTTCATCTTGCCCTGGTCAAGAAGATAATACAATTTACTACAGAGCATTTACCTCTAAACATGTTCTGCAAATGAACTCTCATAAATGAATTTATCAAATCATTAATTAGCACAATAGAAAATATCAAAAGAAGAGGATTCCTTCATCTTGAAAGGTTGCCCTCCTTTGTATTTTTTAAACATTTTTTACACCACCAAATCTTGCAATTGTAAGGATTTTATATAAGGGAGAGTGACTTGCCTAAGCCCGTGAGACGAACTTGATCGATGTAAAAATTTTAAGGGAGCAGAGTATGAAATGATGGGGGTATATTCCAACTTAGAGCTCTATAATTCCATTTTGGAAGTGAAATGAGCTCTTAAGGAAAAAATCGTAGGTAACCTTCTTCTTCTGTAACGCCGATATATGCTAGCTGATATTGTCTAGATAATACTAACTTCTATAATATTGTGTGTGTATACATATATTATTGTGTATTAAACAATAATTTTGTTGCAGTTTCGGTTTCTAAACGTTTATTGCATTTGCATTCTTGATAGAAGCCTACGTTCATGATATCCCATAGATTAATGCCAACTGTAGTGATTTTGAAAAAAAGAGTAGACCCACACTTGCAGAGGCATGCTACATGTGAGTTGTCTCTTTCACTCGTTTTAAATTGAACCAATCTATGACTACCACGGTTAAGCCATTACTTTATTATCATATTCCGCTCTTAGTTATTAATCACCACAACCCTCACTAATATAGATGCACGTTTCGTTATCAATGCAAGGTTTTGTTTTGTCAAGTAGTTTAATAAAATATTCAGCTGCTGATTATTCGTCCATAATTCTCTTTATTAAGGACAGAAAAAAACTTGCAGACAACCATCGCTCAAGTTATGTCTGATAAGAGTCTCAAAAGTAAATATGGTTTAAATATTCATTTGATGTAAATGATTCACATGCATTGATGAGTATAATATGGGTAATAAATACTCGCATTTTCTTAAATTTCTTACAGGAAATAAAGATTAAATTCTCAGATTTGAGAATACTAACATGATATATTGTGAAATTGGTGAATCAGCCAAAGATTATTACTTTCTACATGCTAATGAAATTGGGAAAATGAAGACTATTATTAATGAGCTTACTTCTGTTGCAAACGTGACTTTAATTTTGAACAGAGAGGCTCGCATCTTTAAAGTTTACAAGGCGGATTTATAAAATGTTGCAGTGTCATGGAACAGATGATTGTTGCAGGAACTGAGAACACCAGATCGTGTTCGGTAATAATAGCATTTTCTTATTAGACAAGTAGATGAATATATGCAACCTTCTTTAGTGGATTTAAAAATCGACAAACAGGCCAATGATGCTGGATTGGGTAAACTTGTTGGATCTAAATACCTTTTTCGTCTGTTTTTCTATTTTTAACAATATATAGAAAGAAAAAGTGATATAATTAATAAATTATTAAACTGTTTCTGGAAAAATGAAAACTTTATTGTGTCTAGAGGCGTTTATTTTGACCCATTTAGTTATGAAATATGAACTTGTCAATTTGGTTATGTTAATGGGTCAAATGGGTAAATAAAAGAAAATTTAGCTTAAAAGGTAACTAGGTTGGGCTGTCAAAAGTTGTTGAGTGTATCTATTTTTAATGCATAGACCTCAAAAACTGCTTTATTGAAAATTCATTTATCATTGTAATAATGTGCTTTCGGTACATTTTGAAAATTCATTTATCATTGTAATAATGTGCTTTCGGTACATTAAATTTATTTATTGAGCGGATAGAAAAAACGGATGAAAAGGTATTGGTGGGTCAACCTAGCCCAACTTGACCATGTACCAAAAGACCCTTTTAACCATTTTGCGATATTGTATTATTTCATACCATTTTATGCGTTGTCGTACCATATCATAAAAGGATTTGTATTATTTCGTACATATGGTCCGTTTTCATAGAACATTTTATGAGTTGAATGTTTTTATCTTTTTATTTCTTATAGGAACTTGATTTCTGATGAATGATCCAGTTATTCAGGAAGCTCACACGAGATGGAGGTACTATGCTCAGAAGGTTCATAATTTCCTCGCTTAATCGACCTTTCTTCCGAAAAAATGTTATTATTAGTGCCTAATGAAGTTATCTGGATGAGGTAGAGTGTTAATACCGGGAAACATTGTAACTTGAAATTAAAGGTGAAAACAATTACTAGCGGCCTTAAGTACTCGCTTGCTATCGGGAACCGGGGCAAGCCAACTCAGTTGGCTCTAGAACTGGAGTTTAACAGGTCATTTTCTTTGCCATGTCAGATAATCTTTTTTATAATCTCTTTCTAAAATTATCTTGGTATTAATCTTTTTTTACCTTTACAATGAGCATTGAACCAATTAACATATGTATTCACACTCTCCCACTTGTGTAGATTAAACTTGCCAATTGGATGAGAAACACCTGAACGGCAACTATCATTCACTGGTTTATCATTATTATTATACTTATAATCGCAATTCTAATATTTTCTGTTTAAAAATATATTAAGTTCTGTGGACTTGTAAAGAATCTATCATTAATGGTGACATAAGAGTTGGAGCAGCAGCAAATCCAATTCTTGAGGTCATTTTCTCTCTTTAGTGTTCTGCTTTCAAATTAAATGAATATAATATTGAAGAAAATCGGATTCTTTTGTAGGAAATATCACCTGCTGCTATACCTCAATCTACAAAAATCCTTGTTAATGGTAGTTGGGTAGGGATCCCCGGCAACCCCCCCCCCCCCCCCCCCCCCCCGGAGCTCTTGGTGGCGACCCTGAGACGACATGTGTGAGTTTCTTATCTTAGCATGGCTGATTAAGGGTGGTGTTAGAATAATGGAACTGTTAATTGATTTTTAATATTAAAGGTTGATGTAAACACTCAAGTTGGAGTGATAAGAGACATTCGTTAAAAAAAGAAAGCATTGAGAGTAAGCATGACCATTTTGTCTGCGCGTGAAGGGGTATACTTAGCAAATAAACTTAGTAGTTAAGTAAACTTAATAGTTAAGTAAACTTAGTGATTAAGTAAATTTAATGGTTATGTAAAACTTAGCAACTAAGAAAACTTAGCGGTTAAGAAACTTAATAGCTAAGGAAACTTAATAGGAAAGGAAACTTAGCAGTTAAGCAAGCTAAGTAAGTTAATTAATCAGCTAATTACGTTATTTAATTAATCGGCTAAGTAAATTACTTGATTAAACCGTTAAGGAAAATTAATCAGTTAAGTAAGATTAATTAAGTTAAGTAAGATTAATTAATCAGTTAAGTAAGATTAATTAATCAGTTAAGATTAATTAAGCTAAGTAAGATTAATTAACTAAGTAAATTAAACACCTAAATATATATACATAAATATATATGAGGAAGGTACAAGGAAGGTGCAAGAGGATATATATGTGGGTAGGAAGCTTCCTAGAAAAGTATATAGGAAACTTCCTAGAAATTTCATACTCCTTACCTATAAATAGGAGCCTAGGATTTCATTCTTCCTTGCTCATTTCTTTTCTTCTTCTCTCTATACGTTGGTGTTCTAACCAATAATCACCGATGCGATATTCTATCTGATCGATTCGGGAACCAACTAACGAATGCCAAAGTGTTGTCTAAACAAGACTATACTTTGTGAATTTCGTTAACGTTCTGAAACGAATGCCAAAGTGCTGTCTAAACAAGACTATACTTTGTGAATTTCATTAAGGTTCTGATCTCGTGACCATCGTTAGGTTTAATTGGGTTTAACACTAATACGTATTCCACTCTGTTAAACTAAATGTTTAACTACCAGAAAACTCCAAACTATACACTTACAATCAAACAAGATGTTTAATCATCAGTAGATTCAGAACTATAAAGTAGATGCTTAGTTATCAGAAGGCATAGAATCAGGAGGCTTGTTTAATCAAATACTATATGCTAACAAGGTGAGTCGTTCTGTTTTTATCAAATTGCTTTACAAAACCCTAAATGTTTTCCAGTTATGCTTTGCAGTGATTAAGTCTTTGCTAATCTTTAATTACTAGCAGTATGTGGGGGTTTTGTGCACATTACTACTAACGATTTATCACTTTAGGTGGGCGAGCCTAATTAGTGATATGTCCACAGTCATAGATCCGGTCGAGTGACAGCTGAACCAGCTAATTATAAGATAGGGGCAAATATAAAAACTCTTAATGCTGTGAATTATAACAAATGTGTTTTTGTACAAAATGAATGAACTCACCAGTATTTCCTGCTGACCAAAATGTTTTTAAAACGCGTTTCAGGTAATTATAGTAGACTGGAACAAGAGTGGCGAGACGGCACCGAAAGGCTTAAAGAAGTGGCTTATTTTATCAAATAAATTAAATTAAATTAAACGTTGTTTTACGTATTCGGGTATATCCCATATTAAAGCTACCTTTCAAAACATGCTTTTATCCCATCTATTTAATAAATAAAATCCGGTGTTTTCTAAACTCTGATATTTTTCCTAACTCACGGTCCTAATGAAATTTCTGCTGCAATATTTTCAAAATAACCACCGGTACCACTTGACTGTTCGTGGCTCACGTCCAGGGTGTGGTCGGGGGACGTGATACATGAACAGTTCATGAACGTTCGGTTCGTTTACAGCCATCAGCTTGTAGATATACACGTACAAAACTCTTGCCGCATCGGGCGGGGCAACTTTAATGACATTTAATTTTTTTCTCAACACTCTGATATAACTTTATTGAAAACAGAGTTGTATTCAAAATAAAATAATTTTGGTGTCATAAATGACTTTCACACGTGTTTTGATAGGTCAGATTGTAGATATACATGCACATAAGTCTCGTCATATTAAGCGGGGCAACTCTAAGGATGTTTATTATTTTTTTCTCAATACTTCTATGTTAACTTATTGAAAACATTGTTGTATTAAAGATAATATATATTTATTTTTTGTATCATAAACGACTTTTACACGTGTTTTGATAGGTCAGATTGTAGATATACATGTACAAAATTCTTGTCGCATCGAACAAGGGAACTCTAACTATCTTAATTTTTTTCATCTCTCAAATTCTCATATAAACTTTATTGAAAACAAAGTTTTATTCAAAAATATATTTTTTTGCTATCATAAACGACTTTCATACGTGCTTTAATAGGTCATATTGTAAATATACATATATAAAGTTCTCTCGTTAGACAACTTAGTAATTATCTATAATACCTTATTAAGAGAATTGGGTTTTCTACCATTTTCGTAATTTTGTCATAGGTACAAATCTTGAAGCATCGGACAAATGAAGCAAGCCATTTTAGAGGGGGAAAACTTGGACATTCTTCAAAGTTTTAAGACACTTTGAGGGCAATCTAGACATTTCATCCATGGAATCCAGGCTCACTTGTGTCTTCCATTAATTGAATTAAATTAAGGAATTAAATAAAAGTTTTATAATAATTAAAGGAATTAATTGATTAAATTAAAGGTTAGACATGCAGCCTTTGGGATTTCCATGATTTAATAGTATGTATAAATATAATGAATAGATTTATATGGACTATAAATAGGTTTTCCACCCTTATGGTAATTTTACATTGTGTACATATTTTGAAGCAACTTGTACAAGAGAGCCAAACTATTTTAGAGGGGGTAAACTTGCACATTGTCAAAAAAATTTAAGACACTTTAGGGATTTTGGCACCTTTTTAAATAAAAATAATTCAAAGAGTTATGGGTACTAATAAGTAATGATCATCAAGGCCATCATTTATTGAATTGATGAGGAAATTGACTATTAGTATTTGAAGGGTTTAGCCTTGCACTAATCTATATACAAACCAAAAGTCGTAACTGATATTGAAGTTAAAACCCTTAAGTAAATGCTAAACACACTCATGTGTATATAATATAATATATTCCGCTAGGAACATGTGTTGTATGTTCAATTTTTTTGCGACCAATGTTTTATTTTGTTCATACTGGGAGATATAATTACATGCACATTGTTTCTCTGATCCATTGCAAAGAAAACATGAATTAAGTTTATTTGTCTAGGCTTTTTTCTCAACAATTTTTTTTTCGAAAGTGGTTAGTAGTTTGTAGTTTTAATATTTTTTCCACAACATATTTACTGTAATTTAAATGCTATTAAGTGTTTGGTTTATAGTTTTTATAATATTTATCTACTATCCTTTTATTTTTTTCATTAGGTGGAATGAAGGTAAAGGCTGATAGAGATGAGTCGTCTCCATATGCAGCTATGCTTGCTGCACAAGATGTTTCAACAAGATGCAAGGTTTTTACTTGTTTCTTTTAGTGTATTGCTATATGGTAATCATAGCAGTTTGTTTTTGTTTGATACATTACAGCTAACAAATTCCTGCTGTAAAAACTGGAGCTTGGAATCAATGCCCTCCACATAAAACTACGGGCAACTGGAGGTAACAAGACAAAGACACCCGATCCAGGTGCACAGTCAGCCCTTAGAGCTCTTGCCCGTTCTGGCATGAATATTGGTCGCATTGGTATGCTTATATTCTTTATTTTTTATATACGAATTTTCTTATTTGTTCTTTTTGCTCTCTGAAGAACTTTTATTTATGTTTAAGGAGTAGCTGATAAGTAAGTTGTATGTTTTGATGATGACAGAGGACGTGACACCAATTCCAATAGATGGCACTCGTTGAAAGAGTGGGAGAAGAGGAAGGAGGCTGTGATATGTTTTTTGTCTACAGTATGTTTTCAAAGTATCTGCAATTTGGATTATGGTTGTCTTCAACTTTTGTAGGTTATTTTTATGTTATGGTTGACATTTGGGGGTGACATGCATTTTTGTTGAACTGCTTAATTTTTTTGTTTAATGATATTCTACTATTTACTTCATATATGGGTTTTTATGCTTTATTTTTTCTTAATCAGAAGTATTCTATGTGTAGTTAGGTCAATATCAATTCGATGGATGTTAGTGTGCTTGAGATCTGAACCTTATTTATCGAATCAATTTGAGAGTTTCAGAGTGTGTTAAAGAGTTGAAACATTTTGAGGATCTTGTCAAATCTGTCTGTTCATTCTTTATCTTAGTAGACTTCAGTTGACTTTCAATGTAAGTTGGTGTGGTAGAGATTTAGAATTTTACGATGAAAATGGATGTGTAAAAGTTCAAATTCTTTTATCTTCCTTTGATGCCATTGTTGAGGTACACAATAGAAGATAAACGAAACTTACATAAATTCATGTATTGAATATCAATTGTGGTTCGTAATAGACATAATTGAATATGATATTAGTAGGGACACCCATTGCAACGCGCGGGACTTCCCACTAGTATATTATAAAATTACATTGTATATAATCTTAAATTTAATTGTTGATTGCTTTTACATAAATGATCTCTTTTTCTTTTATTTGGCTTTTACACAAATTGTCTCTTCTTTTTTCCATCAATCATACAAACCCTCAACTTTTGAAAATTATAGTTTTAACACATACAATGTTACCCCATTTTATATTTCCTTCAAATTTTGGTAAATGTTTCGACGTAAACTTTTTTTAAACAAGTCAGGTCAAGTATAATATGTTTTCGTGCTTATTTTAGGTAAGTTTTCAGTTGGTCTACATTTTTCCATAAATTTAGTTCTGAATCGAATGGGGTATCGAGTTACTCTACGTTTCGACCCCGCCGCAACACGTTAGGGGTAAAATTTCAACCTTTGATTATGCTTTTTTGTACGTTTCTTAAGTACGAGCAGGGTCATACATAAATACGTTATGATTATTAGAGCTGACAATAGATATCTGTATAAGACACGATTAGACATGTTTACTGAAAAAATACACAACTTGATTTTTTTACTTTTTAAAAATAAATATAATTATGAGGTTAGGATCCATCATTTCTTCTTCTTGGTACATAAAACGTAACACTGTGTTATAAACATGAGATATAAAGTAGTTAAACGAGTTGTATTCAAGTTTAATACTTGTGTTACACGCGTCATTAGTGACCTATTAAACCCGATAAGACACGATTTGCCAGCCCTAATGATTGTACAATATAAATTTTATTTTTTTACATTTTAATCCAACCGCAATGTTATTGAGTTAAATCAAATACGTCAAAATACACGTTTTCATATAGTGTACGCATCACATAACGTTTGAACTAATCTATTCGATGTTATAATGTACCCGTGCTACGCGTATCTCTGACTCCTAGTTGTATCTTATTGGCAATATCACAAATAGTATCTCACACATTAATTAAATTAACTAATTTGATACAATAACATTGTAGCTTATTACTAATATTTAAATAACTATATTACATCATATTTTCATGATTTGATACAATAACATTGTATCTTATCACCCTATATTCAAAGTTATTATAAATTTTTTTTTAACTTAAATGATAAATTAACTATCATGTAAAATAACAAACAAACAAACTTCAAGCAATCACATGAGCTAATTAATTATTAACTATATATAATTGCTAATTGCTAAATGATCATTAAAAGTACTTTGTATTCATTGGTTAATGGTGATGTTTGGCCAATCAATGGATGTCACATGACATTCATTAAATATTTTTTTTATCTTTTCACATTGCATATTTAAGATATATACTTATAGAAGTGTTTAAACTTTCACGCTGCATATTTAAGATATATACTTATAAAAGTGTTTAAACTTACAAAAATATAAATTGGTCTAGTGGTGGTGTGTGTAATTTCTTTCAATTGAAGCTTTTCGAGTTTGACACCTTCCCACACATCTTTTTAGAGGGTGTTTGAGTTTTGAAAATATATGATGCGGTTTGAATAATCAGAATCAGATAATTAGTTGTAACAAAACGTGCTGCAGAAAGATAGTGTTTGGATTTTATTATGTTGTTTGATATCACAATAATCAAATAATCAACTATTTGAGTGTTTGGCAAATATATATATATTTTAAAAAATAAATAAGTGAAATGACAAAAAAAATACTTAGATAATCAGCTATTGTGGAATCCCGTTTTCCTGCAGTAAGGGTGACCTACTTTTGGATTATCACGTTTTAATCTCTACAAAACGTAAAAAATCTGTTTTTATTAATTTTTACCAAACACTCAAAATAAACTTTTTGCGATTTCAAAACACAATAATAAAAAGATCAGGTTGAAAAAGCAATCCCAAACACAATTTATTCTTCAAGTTTGTTTTTTATTTTATTCTCTTTTCTCTTTCTACTGTTTTTTACTTTTATTTTCTAAATAATAATTATTTTAGTACTTAACTATATAGTTTTACAAATCCCAAACTCAATAATTTAACTGAATTTATTCTTTAGTTTGTTTTAGTATTGTTTATATAGAATTGATGTTTAAGTATTTTTTTTCTTTAGTTAAATTTTTGTTTATATAAATTTTATTATTGGTACTATCGGAACCGTTAGCCTGTTATCGATATTCGTATTCGATCGATGTAAACCACATATCATTATCTTTTTGGGCATATCACGACTTTATTTTTGAGTTTTCTATTCAATCGATGTAAAACACGTATCATCATCCTTTTGGGCATATCACGACTTTATTTTTTAGTTTCTTTTTCAAGTGAACTGAACAAATACCTACCAAATTCCCGCCGCAACGCGCGGAAGAATTTTCCTAGTAGTAACTTTAGCAATCACAACTCGTTTTTTTTTAAGTTAAATTTATCTCTTAATGTGAGGACCGGAAGTTCGGTTACTCGAACGCACTCAGACCGGATTAGCAACTACAGCCTCGTGCGGAATCCAAGAATGTAGTAGGAGAGAGAGAAACAATGCAGACAGCGTTTAACATCTTCATTCTCATTGATAATCAGCAACAGTTACAAGTTCCAGAGAGAATTCGACAGAGCTTCACCTTAGGTGCCAAAAGAACTAAACCCAAGCACCCTATTTATAGGCTCAGCCATCCGGATGAAACACTATCTAGCCCACCGTCCGGATGGACTTACAAAACATCCTAACACCATGTTTCATCCCGGATTCAATACAAAACATACTTTAAACATACTAAAGACATCAAACAGGTTTGTAACACCCCGTGTTTTCATAAGTCAAAGTCAAAGTCAAGGTCAAAGTCAACGACCGTTTTCGCGCAACTTGACTTACAGGAATTTCTTTATTTTATTTGTATTATGTGGAGTAAGTGTTGTTAATGACAATAATCGATGTATGTTAATCGTTATTCAATCGATCCACGACTGTGAATTTTAGGAAGTAACAATGCGATAAAGTTAACTAATCAATAATCAAGCTATGCTAATCGAACCGACATCAAATCGCAACTCGAGCTACGTATTTTTACTTGTTATTATACGTGTGTGTGTGCCTTACGTGTTACCTGTGCATGTCTATTTATGTTGAGTTGTGATAATCAAGCGAGCTCAATAGAAACTCGAAATCTAACTCGAATTACAATCGAACTCGAATCGTGAACGAACTATGATAGTTGGTGGAAAATAGATTATGCGAGATATGAGTGTATGGGACTGAAAGTAATTTGACTAGGAAACCCTATCGTATCGTACCACTCGCAATCGAAATCGAAATATAAAAAATCGTCGCGCGAATCACTCGAAAGGTGCGACTGATCGATCAGGCTCCCAGCCGATCGAACAGCCAGCCGAACGGACTGCTGTCCGATCGGACAGGCTATCCGATCGAGCTGCCTGGCCGATCGGCCAGCACTTACCCTTTTTGGCATTCTATAAATACCCCTGTCATTGTCAATTCTTTCCACTTTTGGAAACCTCTGACCGACCAGCACGCTCAGCTCATCTTTTCGCAGATTCCTTTCGATTCCGGTAAGTTTTCGTCCTAATTCTTGTACTTTCTTGATCTATACACACTCCTACACCTTTCTATCTTTCAAATCTTAACTTTTAACCGTGAAATCATCAAGAATCAAGTGTTTTAGGATGATGTCATCATGGGTTCTTGAAGAACTTCATGATTTGGCCTCAATCCACCAAGAATAGCTTGGATCTAACCGATTTCCACATAAACAAACAAAGATCTGTAGTAGATCTAAACATATACCCGGTGAAGAAGGATTGAAAGAGGGATATTCCAACTTTCTTTCAACTCTTTTACACTCAATGCCGTCAACCGATAGAAACGGGGTCTGCGACGTTTTGCAAATCACTTCGGTGGTTGCATGGCTCAAGATCCGTATAATACCCACGAGGTTAACCGGTTACGGGTTAAACGTTAAACATCGTTCCGAACAGTTCACCGGCCGGGTTTGGGTGATTCCTGCCCGTGCAGGGGAAACAAGTAAGAACAAGGGTTCTATGGTTTGACTCGTTGACAAATTACCTCGATATAACGACAAACAAACCAGAACAGCCAAGTGTTAAGACGAATAGGCCGACCAGGTCAGAAGGCTGACCGATCGGACTGCTGTCCGAACGGACAGCCAGCCGATCGGATAGTCAGCCGATCGACCGGCCAGCCGATCGGTTAACACATGGTCCCACACAATCAATTAACCTATTTTGAAGACTAGTATTGAACGAACTGTTGTTCGATCGAACTACTGTCCGATCGGATTACTCTTCGGATCATGAGATACTATGCTTCAATACTTAATTGATTTTTCAACGTGTTTAATGCACTAGAAGTGCCACCCGATCGAACAGCCGTCCGATCAGGTGACACCCTGTTGTCCGATCGAACAACAGTTGTGTTATTCGATCGATCAACTATCCGATCCACTGCACCATACTTTACATTTCATTTAAGGTCTTTGACTAGTAGACCTGTCCGATCGAACACCTGTCCGATCCAAAGACTAAACATTGCAAATCATTTGAATGCCTAACCGATCGGGTTGCCGGCCGATCGAACAGTCGTCCGATCGACCGACCTGAAAGGTAAAGGTACTTCAATATTTTCAAATGCTACAACGAAAACTTTAAAAGTCAAACCATCATACACAAACACATTCATCTCATAGGAAGAAACAATCCACTCGAACAGCCATCCGATCGGCCTACCGACCGACCGGACAGCGGACCGAACAGACTGTCAACCGAACGGTCAGCCGTCCGATCGAACTACCGTCCGATCGACCAGCTGTCCGACCCTCCAACACTTGTTTTCCGTTTTACATTTCACTTATCGTTATGCCACCGAATCTATTCAGGCTAACCGTACTTGCTAAGCGCTCCCTTCAATCCATTAATCGCTGTGAGTATACTCGAACCCTTTTTGCTTTACGCACTTTTGGGTGTTACATACGTTACGAATATTCAAACCACAACAACACACTACTCAATGCTATTTGAACGCTAACCGTTAATGCATGTTATACGTGGCTTATGAATGCTTGTTTGTTATGTTTACACATGGAATGCTGTCTACCTGCCTTAGCAACGATAGTACTATAGTTTGGACTCAGCACCCGTTCACACGGGGGTTGTTAAGGATCATTTACTTGCATGGATTACGGTGGTAATCATGTATTGCGAACTGCCTCGGGCAGTCAACCCGCAGTCATTGGTATCGATGGATCTATGTCGATAACTAACGTGCTTCATTTCACTATGTGTACGTGCTGGTTATGCGTAAACGAATTCGAACTCTATATGCTATATCAAACTTGTATGCTCACCTTTACATTATATGTATTGACTTTTATTTTAACGTATGTGACAGGTGCTTAGGACGCACACTTGGTAGGAATTTGAAGCTAGAATAAAGCTTTAGAGCCCAACAAATAGTTGTCTGTAGTGGTCAAACTAAGGGTCTCTAGAAGCAGATAAACAATTGCTCTATTTTGAAATCTGAGTTGTCGGAACAGAATATTTGCCTAGTTTTTGTCTGTAATAATTGTTGTACTGTTTAAGATACGGTATGGGACGTATTATTTTAAATTGAATGGTATTGATAATTGTTATGGAAACTTCTGAACAATCTGTTTCGCTCAGTGCCATGCCCCGATGATTCCGCCATCGGTTGGGGTGTGACAAGGTTACTTTAAGACTAGATACAGACGAAAGCTACAGACATATGCATCTCCACTTAACCTATAAATAATATGCATCTTTAGCTTATTTAATTTTTACTTCATAATTTTTTATCATTTATTTTTATTTTTTTCTAATAACTTTTCTTTGTTTTTTTTATTCTAAATTACACAGTTATGTTTTTTTTTTCTCTATCATTTCGATATAAAATATTACTGAACACTCTGTTATAACTTTATTGAAAACAGAATTGTATTCAAAATAAAATATTTTTTAGTGTCGTAAATGACTTTCACATGTGTTTTGATAGGTCAGATTGTAGATATACATGCACATAACTCTCATCACATTAAGCGGGGCAACTCTAACGATGTTTATTATTTTTTTTCAATACTTCTATATTAATTTATTGAAAACATTGTTGTATTCAAAATAATATATTTATTTTTTGTATCGTAAACGACTTTTACACGTGTTTTGATAGGTAAGATTGTAGATATACATCTACAAAATTCTTGTCGCATCGAACAAGGGAACTCTAACGATCTTAATTTTTTTTATCTCTTAGATTCTCATATAAACTTTATTAAAAACAAAGTTTTATTCAAAATATATTTTTTTGCTATCATAAGTGACTTTCATACATGCTTTAATATGTCATATTGTAAATACACATATAGAAAGTTCTCTCGTTAGACAACTTACTAATTATATATTATAAAATAGTGGAGAGTTCAAATGAGAAAAATTATAAATTAAGAATAAAAAGAATAAAGTGTACAAAGGTAATTTGAATAAATCATTTAATGAGTCTATTCTTTATTTTTACTATTCAAATTAACGAACCCTAATCATTCAATGAGTCACCCTATAAAATAGTTTTGCACCTTACACAATCAAAACAATCATGCACATGATCCTACATATTCAACGTTTCCTACACCATAAAAACAATGTTTCCTACCCCATAAAAACAATGTTTTGGTGTAAGGTACATAATGTGTAAGACTCCAACACTTTTAAGTAATTTTGCGACTCATAATAAAATACGTGTAGGACCACAACACTTTTTAATAATTTGGTCACTTCTAATAAAATTGTTGTAGGACCAACACATTAATGGTGGTGAAAGAGGAAATTATGGTGACATTAATAAAACTTGAGTAACCCTTTTAATAGTATTCTACATCAAAATGTCTATCCTACCCTTCTTAATTAAAGCATTAATTAAAAGTAGACAAAAATTATATATTGATTCACAACCATTGATAAAAAAAATATAGGGCCTAGATTAATTTATTTTTCTTCATGCAAGAAGATTCTTCTCAAATGAACATCCCCTTGTAAAATAACATTGTATATCATCTTAAATTTAATTGTTGGTTGCTTTTACATAAATGGTCTCTTCTTTTTTATGGCTTTTATACAAATTGTCTCTTATTTTTTCCATTGATCATACAAACCTTAACTTTTGAAAATTACAGTTTTAACCCATACAATGTTACACCATTTTGCATTTCTTTCAAATTTTGGTCTACGTTTTGACGTAAACTTTTTTTAAACACGTCAGGTCAAATATAATATGTTTTTGTGCTTATTTTAGGTACGTTTTCAGTTGGTCTACGTTTTGCCATAAATTTAGTTCTGAATCGAATGGGGTATCGAGTTACTCTACGTTTCGACCTCGCCGCAACACGTTAGGGGTAAAATTTCAACCTTTGATTATGCTTTTTTGTACGTTTCTTAAGTACGAGACGGGTCATATATAAATACGTTATGATTGTACATTACAAATTTGATTATTTTACATTTTAATCCAACCGCAATGCTATTGAGTTAAATCGAATACGTCAAAATACACGTTTTCATACAGTGTACGTATCACATAACGTTTGAACTAATCTATTTGATGTTATAATGGACCCGCGCTACGCGTAGCTCTGACTCCTAGTTGTATCTTATTGGCAATATCACAAATAGTATCTCACACATTAATTAAATTAACTAATTTGATATAACAAGATTGTATCTTATTACTAATATTTAAATAACTATATTACATCATATTTTCATAATTTGATACAATAACATTGTATCTTATTATCACCCTCCCTATATTCAAAATTATGTCTCTCAAAAGGGTTTACGACTCTCACTTTGCCTTGTTCACCACCTTCTTCCTATCAACCATCGTTAGGGTTTCTCTTCATCAAATCCATGGCATACACCGGAAAGTACCCGACCCGACCTGATGCCGAAGATTGCTCCTTTTTCGTTCGAACCGGGACATGCAAGTTCGGATCATCGTGCAAGTTCAATCACCCTGTTTTAACGGTATTTACTCTCTGTCCTAGATAAACTTGGGATTTTTGTTGATAAATTATATATATTTTTTTTGTGTTTATGTGAAGGTTGATGGGGATAAAAGCAATGGAAATGGTGGTGGAACTTCATCCAAGATTCCGTGCAAGGTACATGTAGATCGGAATCGCTATGGGTATGGGTTTAATTGTGGTCGGCTAAACGCACCCCATGTTACTAAATGCAACCCTGTATGCATGATTTGACTGGTTAAGCTTTTTTTTAAGAAAAAAATAAAGTATATGATGTCGCCTTTTTATATGACCCATATAAGTATATTCCTCCTTTCACATGGACAACCGATTTGGCAGGATTTGGAATCCATACCCTCAAAACAAACACTTGCTGTGATTTATGTCTCATTTGCAAATCCCCAATCAAAACAAGTTGATACTCTACTAGTGACTTGGTTAGTTTTGTAGGACGACTCACTTTAAGAGCACGATACATGTCTTAACAGATCATGTTAACACTTTGAAATTCAGTACATTTATAATTTTAATTTTAATGTCAAAATTTTATGTATCACATAATAAAGTTACACCTAGAGGTAAATTCTTTATATGCTAAAGAATTGTAGTTCATTGCATACACATGTAATGAGCTGCAAGACAATGAGACATCAAGCATTAGCATTATATATGCATATTACCATTAAGAGGAGTTTCTTTATAGTTTTACCGTTGCTTACCTTTTCGCACATGCTGCTGCAGTTTTACTCAGCTGGTCGTTGCAAGTATGGAGATTCATGTAGATTCAATCACTCCATATTAGAGTCTGAAAATCTTCCCATGCAAGTTAACTATCTTGGTTATCCAAAACGATTGGTAATATAATTCAATATATCATTTGTATCATGCTAAATAATGATCTGATTAACTAATTTATGAGAGTTGCAGAACCTGCTAGCAATAAATGGTGTGTAGTAAACTGTATTATCTTTTTTACCAAGGCAACATGATTTGTTCTTTCTACATGCGTACCGGCATGTGCGGTTATGGTGTATCCTGTAGGTTTCACCACCCTGATCCTATCATGATTTTTACTCATGGACCGATGAGTAACCGCAAAGAAGCTGGGAATTCAACTCAGTCATACCTTTCATTGCCTTTGGTAACAATCGACAATTTCCCATTTGTACCTCAAAATTGTGTATTGAGTGGGTACACTGATATATACAATGATACCTATAGTTTAGTAACTTTTAGCCTCAAGTTCTTTCGTATGTTGGTAATTCATTGCAAGGTATCTGATTTTATAATTGCTTTATGATATAAATAGGCACCAAAAGGCAAGGAAAAAATTGAAATTGCTGAGGATTATACTTCAAAAAGAGAACCTTGAGTTCTCAATGATGTTGCTGTACCAATAAGACTGTAAGTATACAAATCTCTAACATGTGGTGTGATGCATTGTTGCTCTTATGTTATTTCAATCATAAATCTTTCTATGATAGCATATTGATTGCATTGATTACAAAAAGAAGCTATGATATCACATATAAATTTATTTGTGATATTCATCACCTTATGTTTCTGGAAACAGGGAAAGAAGGTATATTGGAATAATGAAAATTTAGGTCTATGTAAATGGGGTCGTGCTTGTGCATATAACCATCCCAAGAAGCATTCATCATCGTCTGGATCACTTCAGCGTCTTCTTCCTGTGTTATGCCACAGGAGAATGCCACACCATAGGAATAAGTTTGAGGCCATGATGTAGTTATCCATATAGATATGATGCTTTCTATTCCTAAACTAATCTTTCCGTTACGCACATCTCTGGTTCTTTACTTGACTTATAAAATACAATCTAACTAGGGTAAGACCTAAGATGTGTATTTGAAAAAAAAATTCTCTGTTTCCTATTTTTCTGAATATGAACTTTTTGTTTCGTCGATTGCTTTCTTTAATGATGCCATGATGTATTTGATTGGTGAATGTCATAAGCTGCTTGAATGTTTGACAAAACTGATTTGAGGATGTTGTCATTATGATACTTTTTTTATGGTGATGTTTCTTTGGTCATGGTTAGCCGAAAGATTCCAAGCAATTTTTTTTATTGAAGTTTTAATTCCATCACGACGTCACTTAGTTACATCCCTTTAACCTATTAGCCATGTAAGGCCCAAATCTATTAGCCCTGCAGTTTACCATAGCCTAGTTAATCCCTTTAACCTATCTTTCATTCCACAATCAAAATAAGATATCGGATAGATCCCGACCCATTTCGTCTAGACGAGCTTTTGGGCCTAATCAATTTTCAAAACCCAATCATTCTGGATCCAGTTAATCCTAAGCCCACGGGCCCTTCTACAAAGCAGAACTTGAACTCGCTCTCGTTATCTTAAGCGAAGCTTGTGGAGGTCCTTCGAGAGCAACCCAAGATTCTCTCTAAGGCCGATGCAAAAAATGGTTTAGGGTCATCCAATAAAACAGGAGATTCGACTAACTGTCAAGGAAAAGGTAGAAAAGGTGATGGCAACCCCGTTCGGAAGCAGAAAAAGGGAGTTAAACCTAATTGTGTGAAGGTTAGTGGCATCTCGGTTTCAACCCCTCCTAAGCAGGTTTTCATGTTTCCTCCGGCATACCCGCCATGATGCGCTTAGGGTTTCTCTAGTTTCTCATGTGTTTGGAGGTTTTTTGTACTTCTACGTTTTACTTTTTCATACGGGAGTGGTGTCTTTGTGTGTGTGGGGGTGGTTTTGTGATTTCGTTCTTATTATTCTTTGTGGTTCTGTTGCGTTGCGTTGTATCTAGGCTCTAGCCTCTTGCTAGTTTTGGTGGAATAAAGTTTCCTTTTGCCATTAAAAAGAAACGTAATTACATCCTAGATCAATACGATACATTATTGTGATTAAATAAAAAACTACACACCATATGGAAGGTTATAAGACCCAAATCTATTATCATGACCAAAAAGAGCAAAAATAGTTATTTAATAATACAAAGGTTTAATCGACGTTCGAGAGGCCGATTGACTCCCCTAATCGGTAAATACCAAATCAAATAATCATACTCAAATCATATTAAAGGTACAAGCTTGAAATCCTATATATAGATTTTTGGATGAGAAATTATTCCTAATAAAACTCCCTAATCTTTATATGAGAAGTAACTTGCTCCCTTAGTTAACTTACCCCCTTAAGTGTTATCAACAATTAATTTTGTTAAGATCATAGAATACCAAATAGGCTTATCTAATTACTAAAAGAACAATTTCTACAATCAAAATAATACTAAAAAATCGGAGTCTTATATAAGGTTTGGGCACATGAACTTTGAAAGCGTTTCATTGGAGTTTATAAGAAAGGTTGCTATTGTTGTTCCTTACAAAACGCGTGTTTGGACATGCTTTCATTTTGACTTTACATGTTGCTACAACAAAATCCAAATCGTGTCTCGTAGTTGGGTTGTTTAGTTAGCATACCTGACATATTCCCAAGTCTAGATCCGTGTTGCAAGATTTAGAAAAATCGTTAGAATGTGGCCTAAGCCCCAAGCACGACGAATACCTTCGACAATTAAGTTGTACGGAAAGAAATGATATTGAGGGAAAGCTAGGATAGCACATCTTTAGTGGGAGTAGGAGGGAAGGGAAAAAAGGAATTCCTTTTTCTTTCCTTTATAGGAAAGGGTGATGGACCTAAGCTCGTTAGACAAACCAGATTGGTATTTGGGCCCAAATAGTATGATGTAGTGCTCACTACATCAGGCTAGACTTATATATTCACTTCCTTTGCATCTTCTTTCCGGTTGTCTTTAGTAAATTTACTATGGATGGCTACATAAAGCGTTAAGTGTCATAGATGTTGGTATATTACCTCAGTACTTGGTGTGGGAGACTAGTGGTCGAGATGTCTCATGCTTCACAGGTGACTTGCGGTCTAAGTGGCTTCTTGTCCATGGTGGCTCTTAAAATTTAGGTCCTAATGACCTTGATCTGGTATATATGTCAGTGCCCTAGAATAATGTAGATGTCTTGTTTCTATGGTCTAGATTATCTTGGTTCGCAATATGTGTAATATGATAATGCATGTTTGAAAGTAAAACTAGAACTCATCATCATCATCATACTCAGTAAATCCCACCAATAGCAAAGCTAACGTAGGGTCTGAGGAGGGTAAGATGTAAACAACCTTACCTCTACCCCATAGGAATAGAGAGACTGCTTCCGGTGAGACCCCTGGCTCGATAGTAGTTTTGCATCAAGCCATAGACATAAGGCACATAACACTCAGCAATTAAGACAAAGGCTGATTAGTGCATGTATTTCCTTGTCTTTCAGCTATCAAGGCCACCACATGATGCAAGATTAACCATCCCCTTCTTTTAATGTTATTTTCACGAAATTAGTAAAATAATGTTAAAATTAGTGCACTATCACTTTTGCCCCTGAGCGCCCACACATATATACAATATATGCGCACACTGCAAGCGGGGCGTAGAAAGTAAAACTAGATCTAATATACAATAAAGGAGGCGAATTATAGATGTATGGTAACCATCATGGTATCGTTAAAGAAAGCAAGCAATCGATGGAACAAAAAAGTCCATGTTCATGAAAATAGAGATTAGAGAAAACAAGGAATGTATTTTTTTCCAAAGGCACATCTTAAGTCTTACCCTTATTAGGTTATATTTTATAAGCCAGGTAAAGAACCAAAAATGTTCCTAGCAGAAAGATTAGTGAATAGAAAACCATCATATATGGATAACTACATCATGGCCTAAAACTTATTCCTATAATGTGACATTCTCTTGTGGCTTAACACAGGAAGGAGACGCATAAGTGGATCCACGCGATGATGAATGCTTCTTGGGATGGTCATATGCACAGGCACGACCCCAATTACATAGACCTATATTTTCATAATTTCAATACACCTTTCCCTGTTTCCAAAAACATACAGTGATGAATATCACAAAAATAAAAATACATGACCATCATAGCTTCTTTTTGTAATCGATACAACCAACACGCTATCATTTAAAGATTCATTGATTGAAATAACATATAAGGAACAATGCTTCACGTCAGATTTTAGAGATTTAAATACTTACAGGGCTTATTGGTAGAGCAACATCATTGAGAACACAAGGTTCTCTTTTTTGGAGTATAATCCTCAACGGTTTAAGTTTTTTCCTTGCCTTTTGGTGCCTATTTATATCGTAAAGCACTGATAACTTCAGATACCTTGCAAAGAATTACCAACATATGAAAGAACTTGAGGTTAAAAGTTACTAATTAGGTATCATTGTATATAACATTGTACCCACTCAATACACGATTTTTGAGGCACAAATGAGAAATTTTCGGTTGTTACCCGAGGCAATGAAAGGTGCGATTGAGTCAAATTCACAGCTTCTTTGTGGTTACTCATCGGTCCAGGAGTAAAAATCATGACAGGATTAGGGTGGTGAAACCTACAGGATACACCACAACCGCACATGCCAGTACGCATGTAGAAAGAACAATTCATCTTGCCCTGGTCACAAAGGTAATACAGTTTACGACAGACCATTTATCGCTAACATGCTCTGCAACTCTCATAAATCATTTAATTAGATCATTAATTAGCACGGTAGACAAGATCTATTGAAATAAATTACCAATCTTTTAGGATAACCAAGATAGTTAACTTGCATGGGAAGATTTTCAGCCTCTAACATTGAGTGATTGAATCTACATGAATCTCCATATTTGCAAAGACCAGCTGGGTAAAACTGCAGCACGTGTGAAAAGGTAAGAAGCATGTAAAACTATAAAGGAACTCTCTTAATGGTAATATGCATATATAATGCTAATGCATATAACGAATTTACCTCTGGGTGTAACTTTATTATGTGATCAGTTCAAATGACATACATCAAATTTTGACCTCAAAATTATATAGTGGCGGATCTAGAAAATCCTTATAGGGGTAATGTTTCAAAAAAAATGGGTAACAAAATCGAAAAGCGTCAGATACATACATACCTGATACCCAATCCAATACAAGATTCTGATGCACAAATGAGGGAAATTGTTGGTTATTATCAGAGGCAATAAAAGGTATGATTGAGTTGATTCTACAATTTTTTTGCTGTTATTCATTGATCCAAGATGCAGGACCATGAGAAGGTCACAGTGGTGAAACCTATCAATGATGTTTGTAAATGAACCAAATGAACACGAACAAGGGCATGTTCGTGTTCACTCATTTAACTTTAACCAACCACGGACAGTTAAATAAACGGATCTTCATGTTTGTGTTTGTGTTTGTTCATTGACATTCTTAACCAACAGTTCATGAACTTTTGTATTAAAAAATATAATACATACGTACAATGTATATGTATATATATGGTGCTTTTGTATTAATATTTAAACGAACGGACATAAACGAACTGACGTGACATGTGTTCATGTTCGTTCGTTTAATTAAATGAACAAATTTTTTTGTTCATGTTCGTCCGCTTATTAAATAAACGAACTTGCCACTAAACAATTCAATAAACGTTCAGTTCGTTTACATGCCTACTACAGAATGCACCATAACCACCCATACAAGTATGGATGTAGAACGAACAGTTCATCTTGCCCTGGTCACCTGGTTTTAAAAAGCGCGCCCTAGGCGCGCCTAGGCGCAACAAGACGCAGGGCCTGGGGCTTTTTTGCTCAGCGCCTTGTTTAATTACAGGAAGCGACCAAAAGGCACATTTTTTGATGGTTTTTTGGGGGCTTTTTTGCCTGAGGCGCGCGCCTCATGTATATGAGGCGTTTTACTGCATAAAAATGTTGTACCTTGGGTTTTTTGACTTGTAGATGTAAGTAAAATGGTATAAAAGCCCCCAAAAAAACATCAAAAATCGTATGAAATGATGGGGGTATATTCCAACTTAGAGCTCTATAATTCCATTTTGGAAGTGAAATGAGCTCTTAAGGAAAAAATCGTAGGTAACCTTCTTCTTCTGTAACACCGATATATGCATGCATCTTTTCCCGTATCCTAGCTGATATTGTCTAGATAATGCTAACTTCTATAATATTGTGTGTGTATACATATATTATTGTGTATTAAACAATATTTTTGTTGCAGTTTCGGTTTCTAAACGTTTATTGCATTTGCATTCTTGATAGAAGCCTACGTTCATGATATCCCATAGATTAATGCCAACCGTAGTGATTTTGAAAAAAAGAGTAGACCCACACTTGCAGAGGCATGCTACATGTTAGTTGTCTCTTTCACTCGTTTTAAATTGAACCAATCTATGACTACCACGGTTAAGCCATTACTTTATTATCATATTCCGCTCTTAGTTATTAATCACCACAACCCTCACTAATATAGATGCACGTTTCGTTATCAATGCAAGGTTTTGATTTGTCAAGTAGTTTAATAAAATATTCAACTGCTGATTATTCGTCCATAATTCTCTTTATTAAGGACAGGAAAAAACTTGCAGACAATGATCGCTCAAGTTATGTCTGATAAGAGTCTCAAAAGTAAATATGGTTTAAATATTCATTTGATGTAAATGATTCACATGCATTGATGAGTATAATATGCGTAATAAATACTCGCATTTTCTTAAATTTCTTACAGGAAATAAAGATTAAATTCTCAGATTTGAGAATACTAACATGATATATTGTGAAATTGGTGAATCAGCCAAAGATTATTACTTTCTACATGCTAATGAAATTGGGAAAATGAAGACTATTATTAATTTTGAACAGAGAGACTCGCATCTTTAAAGTTTACAAGGCGGATTTATAAAATGTAAGCATGATACTGAAATTCTCTCGTTTTTGTTGCAGTGTCATGGAACAGATGATTGTTGCAGGAACTGAGAACAGCAGATCGTGTTCGGTAATAATAGCATTTTCTTATTAGACAAGTAGATGAATATATGCAACCTTCTTTAGTGGATTTAAAAATCGACAAACAGGCCAATGATGCTGGATTGGGTAAACTTGTTGGATCTAAATACCTTTTTCGTCTGTTTTTCTATTTTTAACAATATATAGAAAGAAAAAGTGATATAATTAATAAATTATTAAACTGTTTCTGGAAAAATGAAAACTTTATTGTGTCTAGAGGCGTTTATTTTGACCCATTTAGTTATGAAATATGAACTTGTCAATTTGGTTATGTTAATGGGTCAAATGGGTAAATAAAAGAAAATTTAGCTTAAAAGGTAACTGGGTTGGGCTGTCAAAAGTTATTGAGTGTATCTATTTTTAATGCATAGACCTCAAAAACTGCTTTATTGAAAATTCATTTATCATTGTAATAATGTGCTTTCGGTACATTAAATTTATTTACTGAGCGGATAGAAAAAACGGATGAAAAGGTATTGGTGGGTCAACCTAGCCCAACTTGACCATGTACCAAAAGACCCTTTTAACCATTTTGCGATATTGTATTATTTCATACCATTTTATGCGTTGTCGTACCATATCATAAAAGGATTTGTATTATTTCGTACATATGGTCCGTTTTCATAGAACATTTTATGAGTTGAATGTTTTTATCTTTTTATTTCTTATAGGAACTTGATTTCTGATGAATGATCGAGTTATTCAGGAAGCTCACACGAGATGGAGGTACTATGCTCAGAAGGTTCATAATTTCCTCGCTTAATCGACCTTTCTTCCGAAAAAATGTCATTATTAGTGCCTAATGAAGTTATCTGGATGAGGTAGAGTGTTAATACCGGGAAACATTGTAACTTGAAATTAAAGGCGAAAACAATTACTAGCGGCCTTAAGTACTCGCTTGCTACCGGGAACCGGGGCAAGCCAACTCAGTCAGATAATCTTTTTTATAATCTCTTTCTAAAATTATCTTGGTATTAATCTTTTTTTTACCTTTACAATGAGCATTGAACCAATTAACATATGTATTCCCACTCTCCCACTTGTGTAGATTAAACTTGCCAATTGGATGAGAAGGTATACTGGTAAAGCCACGTCAGCTTCGCAACTCACACTGGGGAATGATATGTTCTGCAGAAACACCTGAACGGCAACTATCATTCACTGGTTTATCATTATTATTATACTTATAATCGCAATTCTAATATTTTCTGTTTAAAAATATATTAAGTTCTGTGGACTTGTAAAGAATCTATCATTAATGGTGTACATAAGAGTTGGAGCAGCAGCAAATCCAATTCTTGAGGTCATTTTCTCTCTTTAGTGTTCTGCTTTCAAATTAAATGAATATAATATTGAAGAAAATCGGATTCTTTTGTAGGAAATATCACCTGCTGCTTTACCTCAATCTACAAAAATCCTTGTTAATGGTAGTTGGGTAGGGATCCACGGCAACCCCCCCCCCCCCCCCCCGAGCTCTTGGTGGCGACCCTGAGACGACATGTGTGAGTTTCTTATCTTAGCATGGCTGATTAAGGGTGGTGTTAGAATAATGGAACTGTTAATTGATTTTTAATATTAAAGGTTGATGTAAACACTCAAGTTGGAGTGATAAGAGACGTTCGTTAAAAAAAGAAAGCATTGAGAGTAAGCATGACCATTTTGTCTGCGCGTTATTTCTATGTAGAACTCAATAGTTCCATATTCGATTCTTATATTTGAGAGTGTCAGGTTTATGTTGCAGAACACCTGTCTACTAAAGAAGTAGAAGTGATTACTGATTAAAGATATGTTTACATTGATGGTGATGGGAAAGTTACATTTGATGAAGTCTTAAAGAAAGTCGGTTCACAATTGTCTTAACCTGAGTGTTGGTGCACTTGTGTCTGTACTTTGTCTGTATTTTGTCTTGTTACTGATCGATGTCTTTATTAGTCTGTAAGTTTGACCAAGTCAACCATCCTCCGGTTTGACTTGGCCAAACAGTAAACAAATTACACACATAATGTTTACTGTTTGGTCATTGGCATATGGTCTTAGTACCGAAATTTCGTTTGAGAGATTGCCGAGGTTCTGAGATATTCGGTCTTTATGCTGCTTATCATCTGGGTATCATGGTTGTATCTTTTACCGAAAAATAACGGGGACGCAAGTCTAGATCTTCCATGATACTATACATACGTGTACATATTGCATACGACCTCAATAAGTGATCAACAATCACATGTCCCTCAAATAAGTGATAAAATATCACAAATTCTTTCCGGGTGTCAAGTTCGTCTCTCTGTTGTACGAAAGTACTGACCTGTTCACGGACTTGCTCCTGTGCCCTCATGCATATGAAAATCAAGTTCCTCATCAATAAGTGATTATATCACATAGGGCTTGTTTTCAAATCAAAATAAGTGAGAATCTCACATCATATACGGTCAAACAGATGATAATCGGTATACTCACCGGTAAGATGAACCCTCGTGCATACCTTGATACGGGAATGTGTCGTGATGTGGATGAACACCGGTCGGTAAGTATAAATCATACCTTAACGTATCCCCTCGCCATGATTACATCTGATAAGTTGAGCTTAAGTGGACAACAATATCGATAATCGTTATAGGATGCTTATCTTAATGTTAACTAATTGAACAACAAGAGCGTTTTGGCCTGACCGTACACTGATATGATTCTCTTACCCTCGAAACTCGCAAAAAGAATGTCTGTAAATATTTATTTACTTTTTCTCAGTTTCTGCATCTTCGTATATATTTATTTACTGCTTTCAGTCTTTACATTTGAAATAATCAAAAATACCAAAAAGATTTTAGGTTTGTTTTAATATAAACTTTATAAAAGCCAAAAAGATTTTATTTCTATATTATTTTCGATCGTACGATGTTGGATCTCGAGTCTTCGTTACCTGAAACCTGAACGAAAACCAAAACGACTGAATCTTCATAAACGGTCGAAATTTGCAAAGTGTTGAAAGTTGAAATTGAAATTGATAAAATTTGTTAAACTTTCAAACTGTCGGACGGTGTTTGCTTAAACAATGGTCACATGTGTATTGTTTGCTTATGATATTCCAAGCAGTTGTTCTCATTACGCGTTTAGATCTCTTGCATGTGCAGATTCTAAAGGCAAGGAGAACATGGTCGATGACAAGCTTCGGAATGAAGACACGACGTGAAGGCACTCAAATGATGAAGATGATCGAGTTGCAGCTGACCATCATCAACACCACAAGGATCTCACTTCATAAAGATAAAGACTTTCACGAGCATAACTCAAGGGGGAGCTTATGTTAAGGGGGAGTTTGTCAACACACTTCCTACGTGATACGGGGAGTTTGTTGATACACTTTCTGCTTTCAAGACGTGAAGACTTTAAAGATCCTCCGACATTGAAGACGTGAAGAGACGTCAAAGACTTGAAGACATGAGAGACTTACAAGAATGAAAATCAAGACAAAACTATCTCGAAGATCGAGACAAAGCTACAGCCAAGGGGGAGTTTGTTGGTGCACTTGTGTCTGTACTTTGTCTGTACTTTGTCTGTATTTTGTCTTGTTACTGATCGATGTCTTTATTAGTCTGTAAGTTTGACCAAGTCAACCATCCTCCGGTTTGACTTGGCCAAACAGTAAACATTATGTGTGTAATTTGTTTGGTTCGAAGGATGTGTCATCGAAGGATCACTTATATCCTTCGATGATAAGCTCGATAGATAGCTTTCGATAGATGGACCACGAAAGATCCCATCTTTCGTGGTACATGTTGATCTTTCGAGCTGTTCCTGGTCGAAAGATGATCTTTCGACCAGTCAGCATGATCCTTCGACCAGACCTGCTTGTTTGGGTATAAATACCCGTGTGTTATGTTCACTTCGATAGTTAGACACTCAGACAGATAGAGAACACACACACACACTAGAGAGAGTTTGCAAGTCTGATTTGTAAACATTGAGCTGTAACTGAACCTTTCATACGTTTAATACAAGTGGTGTTAATCGTTGAATATTGCATGTCGTGTTATTGCGTGTTCTATCTCGGTTTGCTATTTCGGTTGGATTCCGCACAACCGGAGTGGTTAGTATACAAGGATTAGGCGACTAGATCCTCCCCTAGCCGGACCTACACTGAGATCTGACTGCTCATGGATGTGGTAATGCTAAAAGATTGTGAATGCTAAAATTCTACCATTTGTTCATTCATTAGGCTGATGTTGATGGCAATGGCGTACAGCGTACCCGAGTGTGGAGAGTTTGTACTTTGTGGCAGTGACAATTCATTTGCAGATGAGCATCTACACAAAGCGTTTATGTGTTTTTTGATGAAGATGGAAGCGGTTATATTGAGCTTGAGGAGCTAGAACAAGTGCTGTATGAACCTGGTCATGCAGACATGCGAGTACTCAATGAAAGCATGAAACAAAGAAGTTGATACAGTTGACAAGGTATGTTATTTGAATCTCACTAGTGGTGGCAAAATGGACGAGTCAGATGGGTTGGACTACGGGTCAACGTAGGCACTTTTAACCAGATTTGACTTATCCGTAACAATTTGTTGACTTCGATGGCTGGTCAAACATTGTTCTCAGGATGGTCAAATCAGTTTCAAGGAATTTTCATCATCAGGAACAGGTTGGAGGAAGGCATCACGACAATATTCGAGAGAGTGACTCAAGAGCTTGAGTGTAAACTTGATGAAAGATGGATCGATGTGGCTCAAGCACGGGTTCACTGGTCAAAGTGTTGTAGGTTGAAGTAATGAAGTACAGAATATTCATTTATTTTGTATGTCTTTAGAGTGAAGGGGATTTGCATGCCGGGGTTTATTTTCAATTAGTTTGAAGTTGTATGTATTTTCTTATTTTCATAGAATTTTAACTTCTATATTTATAACTTTTTTGGCTTTTTTATAGTTGCATTTGATGACATGTTGGATATGATTAAAAGTTTTTTTTTTTTTTTTACTTTAGCATAAATGGTTTATATATCAAAATAGTTATTCAAAACTGTTTAATTTAATTTTACTAGGGGTATTCTCAGTCGCGCGTTGCGCGACATTACACGTTAGATTCGTATATACGTTAATAGCGACTTGTCATTAATTTATCATGTTGCATTTTGTATATGTAGTGAACAAAATCAAGTATGCCTAGGCATATATCTTGTTGTCGTTAGTCTACAGTTAACACTCAGTTTCAAGTTTCCCTAGCTGTTGGGATTGAACCCTATCAGAGGAACATATAATTAAAGCCAAAACTGGATCAGAGCAGTGGATCCAGAATAAGCAGACGTTTACAGTTGGTTCATGCAAATCTCTCCCCTTGGAAGTGGTTTCATATCTGCTGATCTCCTATCTGCTGATCCTGTTAAGTACTGACCTACAACTGCTACCTTGCATCTACTGCCCAAAGTCAAAGACTGATGGAAGACCAAAGCTCTGCTGACTCAATCTACTGCCTTGAGTCAAGTACTGCTGATCCGGACAAGCACTGCTGGGATCACAGCAGTGGAAGGATGCAGCAGCTGTTTAAGTGTCTTTTATGTAAATGTAATGTAATAGCAGTAGTTTAGTACATCAGTATTTATAGATCAGAGGTTAGAGTTTGTTAGGAGGTTAGATGTCACTTTCATGGTGACGTCAGCTAAGATGCTCAGTGGTTTGCAAGTGCCTATAAATAGTTCAGTACTTTGTACTGTTCTATTAGCTCTTTCACCACATCGTCTTCTTTGCACGAACAAACTACTGAGCTCTGGCTGAGGGGGAGTTTGCATTCATTCATCAATCATTGTAATCGTTGTTGAAACAAATTCAATCTTTCGATTCATTGTGTAAAGATGTTTGATTAAAGTATTACTCTCGTTTGATTGTATGCAAAGTTTGCTTTCATCTTAATTCCGCTGCACAACTCTTTCATTTCCATCTTTATTTCAAACAAAAATACAATCAAAAAGAAACTCAGATCCAACAATTGGTATCAGAGCTTGGACAGTCAAATTTGATTTAACAATCATTTTGACATAAATAGTTCAGCTCATAACAGTTGATACTGATCGTTTGTTCATCCGTTGAAAAACAGAGCAAGGATTAATCACCATTAAAGTTGATTTCTCAGTGTCTGTAAAACAACAAGAATGACGTCACAATCTCAAGATGATAAAAACAACATCGGCTCACTTTTTAAACCACCTATGCTAAAAAGAAATGAGTACAACATCTGGCAGAGAAGGATGGGTCACATCCTTGCTCAACAAAGCACAGGTTGTTGGAGGTCTGTCATTTATGGTCCCCATGTTCCTTCAGTGCCAAGCGCTGAAGATGTTAAAAAGTTCGTTCCAAAACCAGTTGAAAATTATACCGAAACCGACTTTCAAAAGATCGAACTAGATGCTAAAGCTTTTAGCATCATAGCGTCAGCGCTGCCCAATGAGATATACGCTGGACTGTTACACTGTAACAGTGCCAAAGAGTTATGGGACGCACTTAAGGAACAGTTTGGGGGAACTGAAGAAGTCATAGAAAACAATAGGGAAATCCTGAACCAACAGTATGAAACATTTTGCTATGTTAAAGGCGAATCACTAACGCAACAATTTGAGCGTTTCAGTTGTCTCATCAGTGAACTGAGGCTTGTTAACACCACTTTTACAAACTCAACTCAAAATAGCAGGTTCCTCAGGTCACTGCCATAAAAATGGGACACCATAGCTTTTGTCACCCGAAATTCACCTGAATTCAAGGATCTGACCTTGACCCAACTCCATGGTCGACTCCTGACCTACGAAAGGGAGTTGAACCAGAAAAGGAGGTTACAAGAGTCAGGAAAAGTTACCGATGATTACACTTTCGGTAATACTGCTCTTCTGGGTCAAGAAGAATCTGGGAGCAGTGGTAAGGATCAGGGTTATGATCACTTCATTGACATAACTGCTGGTGCAAATTTTAACAACCCTGATCCTCACTCTGCAAGTTATGCATTCACTGCTAACGAAAACCAGATGTCAGACAATTTAAGTTTTGAACTAAATGATTTGCAACATTTTGACCCCACTGATTTAGAGGAAATGGACATCTTGCATCAACTGGCTTTGCTAAGTGTTAGAACTAGCAAGTTCTACAAAAGAACAGGGCGAAAATTCCCAGGTTTGCATGGGAATCTAAGGGTTGGGTTGGATAAATCGAAAATCAAGTGCTACAAGTGTAATAGGTTGGGACATTTCGCTAGGGAATGTAGGAGTCAAACTACTGGTCCCATAATTACTCATCCTAGCTCAAATCCTAGACCTCAAAACCAAAACACTGTGCACTATGCCCAATATGCCCCAGCAGCTCAAGTGAACACTGCTCACTATGCTGCTGCCCCTGTGCCAGTACATTATGTCCAAACTACTGTTCCACAAATCCAATATGTTCAAACCCCTGTTCCACAGGTACAAGTGCAACCTGTTGCACCTCAAACCACTGCTCCAGCAGCAGCACAACCAGATCAACAAAGTTTTTTCACTCAAGGGTTTGTTGACTGGAGCAGTATGCCTGAAGACCTTAATGATGAAAATTTTGCACTCTATGCTTCTAATGATTCTTCTCATGATGAGTTTTGTTTGATGGCATTAGAGTCAATACAGGAGGGGGTTGAAACTGAGGAGGAACAGCAGTGCTTTGAAACAGTGGAAGAGGTGACTGAAGCAGTGGTTACTGCTGTGGCTGGTGAAATACTGTTGGGAGAAAGTTCAGGTTCCCTGATTGAACCACTGACAGATCCATGGTCCGAAGAGGACAAACAAGAAGAGAAAGAAGAAAAGGCTGGTGAAAAAGAGGTGAAAGCTGATGATGAGGAAGATCATCAATGTGATTGTGCAATGATGGCAGCTGCCAAGGTATCTCCTCAAGTTCTTGAAAAACTCTGTTCTGACAATTGCATAATTGCTTTTGCAAACATTAAAGAGGTGAATGAAAACCTTCGGGATAAAATCTTGTCTGATGAGGTCAAATTTGAAAGCTCTTTAAAAGAACTTAAAAACAAATTGACTGAAAAGGAAAAAGAAATCAGCTGTCTAAAAGAAGAGCAAAGCATCACTAAAACCCAACTTCAAACTATGGTAGAAAAATACCAAAGTTGCAAAAAGGAGTTGGAATCCACCCAGATTACTTGTGAAAGATGGGTGGAATCCTGCAGAGGATATGAGGTGATGCTTGCTAAACAGATTGAAAGTAATGTGAAATTTGGGGTTGGGTATAGAAAATATGATGATGAACACATTGCTTGTGAAAAATCTGTTCAAAACACTGATGTAACCACTGAGTTCATCCCCACAAACAAGAATGGCCAAGAAGTGAAAATCACTGACAAACTTGGTAACAAAATCACACTTGGCAGAACAAGGAGTTCCTCAACTTTTGAAGAACTTGAAAAATATCAGTTTAAACCTACCTGGTCTGACGAGTGTGATATTCTTGAAAATTTCAAGCCAATGGACTTTACATCAACTGATGGTGTTAAAGCTCCAAAAGCTAAAGTCATACCTCTCAAGGACATCCCAGCAGTGGTTAAAACCTCTGCTGCAAAGGAGTCTGAAAAGAGAAAGAAGAAAGAAAAAATTGATAACTTGTTTTGTGAATTTTGTGAAAAAAGGAATCATCTAACAAAAGATTGTTTCCACTTGAAAGCTTATAATTTAAACAAAACAAGTGTCATTGTTTCAGCAGAAAGCTGCATTGTTTGTGGTAAGACAAACCACAAAACTCAAGCATGTGTGTACCTCAAAAACTTTGATGTGAAAAAGAATGAGTACATGGCTAAAACATCCTTGAGTCCACCATCATCATCAACATCTGTCAAATTTACCAAGAAACAACCACTGTTTGTGCTAGTTCAAACAGCTGTTACAAAACAGCTGAACCAAACATCTGTCAAAAGAGATGTTCAGGTTACTGATGCACCCCCTGCCAATCAGTTCAAGAAAGGCAGAGAAAAACAGTCCTACCAAAGGATTCCTCATGTTTATGAGACCTACAAAAGGCCCTCTAAACCCAAAGTGAACAAACATCCTTTTGGTTATCAGCAGATGATTGGTCAGGACCCACAACAGTGGTTAGAGAAACACTGTCCTAAAACAGTTCAAACCCCTGACCTAACCACTGTCCATCATTCTGCATCCATCCCAGACACTGTTGAGACCCCATCCAAAGCCTTGTTGGCTTTGGAGACCTTAATGAACTAATCCTTTTACTTCATGTGCAGGGAGCTTCTGCATGCTTTGATAGTCTTTGGTATGTAGATAGTGGAGGCTCCAGGCACATGACAGGATGTAAAGCCCTCCTCAAAGACTTTAAAATCCATGGAGGGGGTGATATATCCTTTGGGAATAATAGTAAAGGAAAAGTTCTGGGGTCTGGTACAGTGCAGTCTGGAAAAGTAAAATTTGAAAATGTCAATCTAATAGACAATCTAAAATTCAACCTTCTGAGTGTGTCCCAAATGAGTGACAAAGGATTTGGGTCATTCTTCACAAAAGACTGTTGTAGGATTGTTGGACCAGAAATGGTCAAAAAGATTGAAGCAATAATCAACTCTGGTCAAACTAAACTTGTTGCTCAAAGAAGTGGCAATGTTTATGTTGTTGACATGTCAAAAGAGTGTCCCAGAGCTGATGCCTGTCTGTTCTCAGCTGCCTCTAACAAAGAGACAGAACTTTGGCACAGAAGGCTGGGACACACAAATCTTAAGACAATCTCAGAAATTTCAAAAAATGGTTTGGTGAGAGGCCTACCACAAAAATTGTTTTCATGTCCTGAACATTGCATTTCCTGTTTAAAAGGAAAACAACATAAAAGTTCTTATAAGTCCATTGAAGAGTCCAAAACAACCCAGTGTTTGCAAATGCTACACATGGATTTGTTTGGCCCAGTTCAAGTCATGAGCCTCAAAAAGAAAAGATATTGTTTGGTTATTGTTGATGACTTTTCTAGGTTCACATGGACTTTCTTTTTGCACTCAAAAGATGAAACTGCAGGCATCTTGCAAGACTTTGTAATACAGGTTGAAAAGCAATTTGACCTTCCAGTGAAAAGCTTCAGGAGTGACAATGGCACAGAATTCAAATATAGGGAGTTGGATGCCTTCTGTGTGAAGAAAGGGATTGTAAGGCAGTACAGCATCCCAAGAACACCAGAGCAGAATGGGGTAGTGGAAAGGAAGAACAGAACTCTGATTGAGGCTGCCAGAACCATGCTTGCAGATTCAGGTTTGCCATTAACTTTCTGGGCAGAGGCAGTAAACACTGCTTGCTATGTTCAGAACAGAGTTTTAATAAACCCTAGGCACAAAAAGACTGCCTATGAAATTCTGTATAAAATTAAACCACTGATTTCATATTTCAAAGTATTTGGCTGCCCATGCTTTATTTTGAACTTAAAAGATTCCATTTCAAAATTTGCAGCCAAAGTTGATTGTGGTTATCATCTGGGATACTCAACCACTGCCAAGGCCTACAAAGTGTTCAATACACGGACCAAGGCAGTGGAGGAGACTTTGAATGTAAAGTTCAATGAACTTTCATCAATGAAAATCCCAGCAAACCCTACAGATCTGTTTGATCTTGAAAATTTTACTTTTGAAAATACTGCTGTCAAGACTAACAGTGCAGGTCCATCAGAGGATACAACACCAGACTATGCGTATGAAATCATCATCCCTCAAAGGTCTGCCACAAAGGGAAAAGCACCAGCTGTTCAAAACAGTTGTCAAAGCTCAACCACTGCTACCTCAACAGTTGTTGACCAAAGTAGCCCATCAACCACTGCTTCCACATCCTCAAACACTGCTGACAAAAGTCCTCAAACAGTGGATAAAAGTCAGCAGTTGTCCACTTCATTACCTCCTATACCACCACCTTTTGAAGCCACTGCTGGATCATCAAAGTCCCCAGCAGTGGTTAGCTCAGATGATACACATTTGCAGCCTTCACCAACCAATGCCATCATACCATACCAAGGAGATTTAATCTTCTTGAGATCTCATCCACCTGATCAAATCATTGGCAACATAAATGAAGGGGTGCTCACAAGAAGTCAAACCCAAAACATTTGTCTTTTTGTTGGTTTTCTATCACTCCATCAGCCAGTCAAGTACCAAGAGGCACTGAAAGACAACAGCTGGGTAGAAGCTATGCAAGAGGAGCTCCAACAGTTTAAAAGAAAACAAGTATGGGAGCTTGTACCACTGCCAGAAGAGGTTAGTCCCATTGGCACAAAGTGGGTCTTCAAGAACAAAACTGATGAAAGGGGTATTGTTGTCAAGAATAAAGCCAGACTTGTGGTTCAAGGTTACAGACAGGAAGAGGGGATTGACTATGATGAAACATTTGCCCCTGTTGCAAGATTGGAAGCCATTAGACTGTTCCTGGCTTTTGCTGTCAACCACAATATGAAGGTGTTTCAAATGGATATCAAAAGTGCTTTCCTCTATGGTACAATTCAAGAAGAGGTGTATGTTTGTCAACCTCCAGGTTTTGAGGATCCATTTTATCCAGATCATGTCTACAGGCTAAACAAAGCCTTGTATGGCTTGAAACAAGCACCAAGGGCCTGGTATGAAACTCTTTCCAACTTCCTACTCTCAAATGGTTTCAAAAGAGGTACCATTGATAAGACACTATTTTTAAAATGGAGAGGGAAGGATTTAATGATTGTCCAGATTTATGTGGATGACATTATTTTTGGAAGCACATGTAACTCAATGTGTGAAGAGTTTAGAGAACTCATGACAGCTGAGTTTGAAATGAGTGCTATGGGTGAGCTGCAATGCTTTCTTGGTCTCCAAGTCCAGCAATTGCAAAATGGAACTTTCATTCATCAAAGCAAATATGCTAAAGAACTTTTAACCAAATTTGATATGAATGATTGTAAACCATGCATCACACCCATGGCAACAAATAAGCTGGTCATGTCTGATGAAAAGGATGAGCTGATTGACCAAACACTTTATAGAAGCATGATTGGGTCTTTATTGTACCTAACTGCATCTAGACCAGACATCATGTTTGCAACATGTGTTTGTGCAAGAAGTCAATCAGCTCCCAGAAAATCAAATCTCATTGCTGTAAAAAGGATCTTCAGATACATAAAAGGTGCTCCCACACTTGGTATCTGGTATCCAGCTAATGGGAACATCAAGCTTTCAGGTTTCTCAGACAGTGACTTTGCAGGATGTCACACCACAAGGAAGTCCACATCAGGAGGGTGCCAGTTTCTAGGTGATTGCTTAGTTTCATGGCAAAGAAAAAAGCAAGCAGCTGTTTCAACATCCACTGCTGAAGCTGAATACATTGCTGCTGCAAGCTGTACAGCCCAACTCCTGTGGCTTCAAAATCAGTTACTGGATTTTGGTATCACTGCCTTGAAGACACCACTCATGTTGGACAGTTAGGCAGCAGAAAATATCATCAAAAATCCAGTTTCCCATTCAACCACCAAACACATCGACATCAGACATCACTTTGTGAGGGATTGCTATGAAAAAGGTTTGATTTCTCTGCATCATGTCCCAACTAAAGACTAGCTGGCTGATGTGCTCACAAAAGCACTTGATACAGCCACTTTTGAAAGCTTGGTCTCTAGAATTGGGCTGCTGAACATGGAATAACAAGCAACATCTTGTTTTTCTATGAATAAAAGCAACAAAATGTTTTCAGAAAATCAAAATTCCATCCTTAAAAATAGCTAAAAATGAAAATTTTTCATTAAAGTCCTTAAAAGTCTGCCATTAACCACTGATTGTTCAAAAGTCTGCTCTACTTCAAAAGTCTGTCCACTGCTGAAAGTCAACCCCTGCTCTCTCATTTGATAAACTCTGTTGTTCAAAAGCAGTGTCTTATCCACTGATATGCTATCCGCTGATAGTAAAAATCATCCACTGCTTTCATACCACTGCCTTCATCAGTCACTTTCACAAAAGTACTGTCCTTCACTTTCACCAGGGGTTGTCACGTGGGCAGTACATACTGATCAGACTTTTTGTAACGACTGCCACCTCAGCATTCACTTTCTTCCCTATAAAATCCCCCACTCACCATCAAAACAGGGTTTT